>CM057098.1:12722500-15122500 GCA_029959045.1 Taenioides sp. WSHXM2023 | reverse complement strand
TCCAAGTCAGTTCCGTTGGGCATGAGGTTTGAGATTACATTCAACATACAGATTTCAACATTAGAGGGTCAGCCAGGCCAACTGAATTATTGATTACAGTCAGTTAGTACCACACAAGCAGGGACTAGTACATGCAGATAGCACCTTCATGCTGATCCAAAATTAGAGTAAATTATTGTTATTTATTGTTTTACGAAATGTTCCTGCCCTGTTATTATGATGCCTGGTGTTTGAATTGGGCTTGCCTACATGCAAAATGGACTTGCTTCCTGAAAATGTATCTCAATGAATGTGAAAAAGTCTGTAATGTCAAATGTGATATCACCTACTCCTATCCCCAATAAAGCCTTGCCTGCAGCAGTCTTTACTTCTGTGGTTATAACTAATGCATAATGTAGACAGCTTGAATTACAACAGGCAGCTGAAAATACGTGTCCATGGGTCGACCAGTGCAACCCAGACAACAATTTTCTGAATATTTAACTCTAATTCTATGTAGCCAATAAAATGTTGTCGAATAGCTTCATATCTTGATTTAAGCCCCGCATCATGGACTACAGTCATCTCTCCTACACGAGCGCTCACCAACACATGGAGGTTAGATTAAGATACAAACAACAATTAGCTAATAGCTAATTAACTAAATTGAATTATACGTATCTTACCGTCTATTCCCGGAGACATGACGGGCTCGTGCTGCGGGTGGATGGGATGGGGCTTCTCTGTGGCACCGCGTGCTGCTCTCTGCCAGAACTCACGCAGAACCTTACGTAAAAAGGTTATGTAATGTTAGTGTATGCTCTGGGAGGGGTGAGAGGGGAGGAAAGAGACATACGAGGAGCACAGTATATGTAGGCCTATGTCTTCCTGCATCGTTGGGCTGACATAGACAATTCTGTATCAGTTTTACGCATGGGAATTATACAATGGCTTTGTGACAGACAGACAGCGCGCTCCTTACAAATATGGGCCTGTTCAAGAACGAGAATTTGCAATCAATGAGGTATACAGAGGCTAAAGCTTTAGGCTATTATACCTCATCGAAATCTGTTGGATACTTTTAAGTGTTAGTAAAAGGCATTATAAATAGGGCTTTACACGTTATAAAGTGGCGTGCTTTTATTTCTGTATTGACATGTAGTCGACTTGAACTTCAGTTCAGACCTCTAAGGAAAAAAAAACAAACTTAAACCAACAACATAAAACATTTTACAGACATTATTTTTATTTTACATTTTCCAGTCATATTGAGATTGTATGGATTCTCATTATAAAACACATGCAAACTGAAAATAGGCTTCTTTTGCGGGCTTGATGAGCAGGGTTGGTGAAGCCACTGGTTAAAGTCAATTGCGCCCTTCTGTTTGTCCATATGGACCGTATGAAGACATGTTGATCAGGATAATCCAGATTACAACAAACCTGGACTGTAGAACAACCACCTGTGTGCTGCACTCTGGAGGCTTCCACTATGAAGGTAAGCAACTTTATCTAACACAAATGATTCTGGACAGTACTAAGCATGGATGTAGTGATACTGTATGTTTTTTAGATTGAATATTAATAATTTGTGGTTTAATTGGCTGTATCATCTTTCTCTAGCAGCCTATAAAGTAGTTGAATTTACACTGCAATGTCCAGTGCTGGGAAATAACTAAATACATGTACTGAGAATACGTATTCAGAAAACTCATTTTGAGTAACTGTATTCAGAATACAGTTACTTTTCTATAACAAAAAAAATACATTATGGTATTTGATCATGTAATTTAGACTTTAAACTACACATAATCAGTGAGATAAATAGATAACTCTACTCTTGTGGTGAGCGCATGTGTGATGCTTTAAAAATAGTGAAACAAATATAAAGTTGTTATTAATACTATAGTATGTCTTTACACTATAATTTGTGTAAAGAGAATACAGTACTCTGATTGGACCATGTATCAGAATACATTACAAAATACATTTTAATGCAGGTACTCAGTATTCTGTAACTAAATACATGTTCAAAGTATTCTTCCCATCACTGGCAGTGTCTAATGATCTACAATACAGTGCTCATATTTTCTTCTTCCGTTATCAGCTGATGTATAGGCGACCATGATATGCCAATCGTATCTCTTCTTTGTCAATCTCAACAACTGAATGTTGTCCTTTCCAGGCTGCAATACTCTGTCCTGCTTCCCATTTATCTTTCCCGTGAGAAAGCGAGAATCCATCCCCTCCCTCCTCATACAGTGTTCCAGAGAGTAGTTTTGTTGTTTTAAAATCAGCTCTTTGCCGTTCTTTCGCTTTCTGCAATATTGTGTCATCTGTTGTGTGGCTTGAACATTGCAGATACAGGATCACACGGGTATTAATTCAAACTAAGATGAAAAAAAAGAATGATCAAATTGACATGTAGTTAATTTTATTTATTTTATGTCTCCCAGAATCCAGTGTTCTTCCGTCTCTAATGCTTCTCCCAGATGGCTCTCCTCTCCGCTCTGTCAGAGTATCTGGGCCAACCCCGTCTGTTAGGATGTGTGGCTCTCTTGTCTTGGCTTGTGCTCTTCCATCTCCTGGTGAACGTTTGGCTTCTCTGCCTCTTCACCAGTTTCTTGGTGGTCCTGGGTGGCTGGCTGGGCTGTCGGGCTTTACTGGACGCCAATAGCCTGCTACATTTAGAGCACTTCCTCCCACTGGGTAAGCTGAACCCTCCTGTGTATTCACCTGAACATGAGTGGAGGTTAAACCATGAAATACACAGCGCTGCACATAAAGCAGTCCGGGATTTTGTGTCATCATGGTACCGCACTGTCCTGCCCGAGGTGGAGGGTGAGTTTGAGAGGGTGGTCCTCAACTCGATGCTGGAGTCTGTGATGGAGCTGAAGGAGCGTGCACGCAGAGTTGATAGAAAGGAGTTGATTCAGAGATTGCTGGAGGTGTATGGGTGTCATCTGCAAAGCTACATGACAGCAAAACAAATACAGGCTTCTCATACAAAGGATATCAGTCTATGGGAGATCTACAGTGAAGTGGAAACGCCCCATCCTGCTGTATGCTCAGATGAGAGGAGCTACTCCACAGCTCTGGTGAACCTGGTGCTCCATGTTCTTGTCCCGTACCCTCAGATGGAGACTAGAACAGGCGGTTACATGGTCACCGAGCTCATCACTTGTAATGTTCTGCTGCCACTACTTCATAGAGTGGCCGATCCTGATTGGCTCAACCAAACCATAGTGGAAATCTTCACCCGCTCCAAAGCTCCCCCAGAAATGACCCCCCTCCCGACTGATACATTGTACAGGTGTCCCATTCAGCAGGAGTCCTGGACCACATGCCGCTCACTGTCCTCCTCGGACCCTCCAGGACTGCTCACTTCAAGTTTGTCTGATTCTGAGGAGCAGCTAAATCCTAAAACACCCTCTGAGGATTCACCCCAAAGCTCCATGGTTAGCATAGTGTCTAGTGACAAAACAGACAGTCAGCCAGAAAGTACAATTGCACAATACAATGTAACCTGCTGTTCACTAAGTACAGTTAAATACTCCACTATACCACAATGCAAAGTGCCCTCCATGGCCTCCCTCTTACCGTCAGATTCAGATTATGATTTAAAAGGGCGTTTCTGTGATTGCGGTCCATCTACCAACTTCTGCAAAGCGATTACTTTGGAAGAAGATGAACCATTTGGATGTTTTGCAACTCTAAAAAGTCTTGGGCCTAAACAGGTTGTTCCAGAGGAGTCTTTGTGGCCAGCGGGCATGTCCCAGGACAAGTCACCTCAGAGAAAGTTTGATCTAACATTGGACAGTCCTCACCACTCCCCAGCACCTGTGAATATCCAAAATGTCCATATAAGTGGCACTACTACAGCCAAAGAGCAGCGTGGCACGAGCACTCATCTCTTTACTGTCTATACTATAAAGGTGATATGAAATGTAGTTATTACATGAGTCTAAATACCAATATTTGCATGTGTAGAATTCCTTTAAAAATTCACACATTTTTGCTTTGTTTTATAGTTTGATACAATAAATGAATCTGAAAATGGTGGCGCTCAGCAGTCTTTCACCACTCACACAATCAACCGCAGATACAGCGAGTTCCTCAACTTACAAACACGGCTGGAGGAGAAGCCAGAAATTAAGAAATTACTAAAAAGTAAACATCTTAATCCCTAAATGTGATTTACGTAATGGCCTGAAAAATCATACTTTCACTCTTATATACTTGTATTTTTTCAGATATCAAGGGTCCCAAAAAGATCTTCCCAGACATTTCATTTGGCAATTCAGACAGTGAGAAAGTGGAAGCTCGTAAATGCCAACTTGATACCTTTCTCAAAGTACATACATAAATACAAACATAGATCCTAATAATAAAAAGGGTTGTGTCTTTGCTGATGTATGATTTATTTTGTTTTCTAGCAAGTGAGCAGTATTCCTGAGACAGCCAACAGTGAGGACATGCAGGAGTTCCTTGGCCTCAACTCTGATGTCTCTGCTCACTTTGGAAGGAGGCCTGTCGGCAAATCAAGAATTGATAAGGTGATAAAAAAAACATACCTTCAATGTGTTCCAACAATGTGAATTTGATGTTTAATATAACTTGTGTGTCTGTTTGTTTTCTGACTGATTGATAAAGATGATGGAAAATGCATTGGACACTTTAAAGACTGCCTTTCCCTACCCAGACCTGAGTCCAACTGAGGACTCTGACGTAGATACAGACGGGAGAATGCCAGAGATTAGGAAGTACAGGTGATCATTACATTTCCTTTTTAGTCATTTAAAAAAAAAAAAACCTTTTTATGACCATGATGTAGAACTTTTAATTTTACAGTTTATTTGTCCACAACAGGAGACTGTTCCAAAATAGGATGTCTACCTCACTGAACATTTCTGAGCTGCCTCCTAAAGTCACATACTGCTACAGTGCGAGCAGCGCTGTAAGTCAGTACAGGGCTGTATGAAGATGTTTATGTCAGAAGAATATTTACATATTTATTCTGTTTATAGATGCTCAATGGAATGACACTCTCAAGCTTAGAAAACTTTGTGAAGGATCAAGAGCAGCGCATATGTAGTTTATCTGAGAAAGGGACCCAGGAATTGTGGAGTGAACAGTTTGGTAAAAACACAAAGGCTTCTGGGAAATCCAGCACAGGTTTGTACTGCTCTCAACAATTGTAGTAAAATGAACCAGCCACTTGTGGGCAGCAAATATCTAGGTTATTTTCCTTGGATGTTTTTGCTCACTTCAGATACAGCTGTGGCAGATGTGGCCTTGAGTATTCTGTGTCTGTTGATGAAGGACCAGTGGAGCTGGTTGTGCACTGAGAACATCCAGAAGATCATCCGACTGCTGTTTGGCACCTTCATAGAGAGGTACAGGGGCTTATAGTGGTCTAAAGACTTCTCTCACTGTTTGTATGGCTATTTGGTCGGGTGTCACACTGGCACAAAAGAGTTATGGTTTGTGGTAGCCTACAGTTGGGTTTTTTGTGAACTATTTTCCCATAACACAATTCCCACAATCAAAGACCTCCCTTGTTTCACACTCTGGTGGTCCATGGGAAAATGTTGAAATCCTTCTGTTGAGCTTTTGAATTCTCATTTCATTTTGAGTTTCTGACTATTGGCTGCTGTGTTCCAGGTGGCTGGATGTGGGGGTGGCCCACCTGACCAGCGCCCCCTGCTGGGTGATTTACCTGCAGGTTCTACAGGAGGCCGTGTGGCCGGGTGGTACATTACCTGCTCAGCCTCGTCCTGAGCGCAGTACTGCTCAGAGAGAAGAGACCAAAGAAAGATGCCTGGAGTGTCTCATACAGCTCATCCCACGTATGTCATATTGTCTTATTGTCTGTTGTCTAGTGATTTCATGTTAACCAAAACATTTCTGGTTTGGTTTTTGGATCATAATAAATCCACATTCATAAATTTAGAGTAATCAATAACGCATTATTTTTTCTAAGGGGAAAGAACAGAGACAGTATTATAGTTTGAGAATGTGTAAAGGTCAGTCCAAGATTTGAACCCACAACCTTCTTGCATTAAATGTCTTGAAAGGTAATTTCTCCACTGGACAATAAAAATGTTATACCTTATCTTGAACTTGTTTGATCTGTAGAATTGCTAGTTATTCCGATAGAACCTATTTTCGTTAGTGAGCTTATGCCATAGTTCATTCACTGTAATTGGTCTTATATTTATTCCACAGAGCTGGTGACTGATATGCTGGGGACAGAAAAGTTTTGTCTGAGTCTGGAGACAGTACTGGAGTCTTTACAGGACTATCAGATAAACAAGTGAGTCAACAATGAAACCGCACACTAAACACAGGCTGAGTATGCTAAACTCAGCAGTTCAACTCAAACCACACAAATAACTATCATTAAACTATTACACCAGTCATGAGGAGTTCACATGTCTCACACAATACAATACTACTGCTACTACTCAGAGGTCATGAGAAATCAAATTAAAGTGCATATGACAGGTTAGACTACTCTTCACTAAAACATAGCTAACATCATTATATTTATATTTAACAAATAGGTTGCACATAGTTTTGTCTAGTTATTTTAATGAAGTTGACCATGTTACTTCCTGGTTGGGCATGGCCTGCAGATATAACATATGTAGAGGTAATTCCTAGCAACCATAATTTTAACAACAGTCAAAACATTTAAATTGCACATTGATTATACTAAATTTGGTAATTTTGTTAAATGGATGTTTAAATGAAACTGGTGGTTGGTAATTGGTGTTGATGACAGAGGTAACTCAGCACTACTTCCTGTATTAGTGAACTTTTTTTCCAGCTTTGTTCCACAAACTGTCACTTGGCTGATGAAAAGCTCTAACAAATATTTATTAGACATATAATCCCACCAAACAATGTGATAATTACAAAAACATGAAAACTGGTCATATGCACTTTAGGGTTTCTCAACAGCTTCCCTCTCTTCCAGTGTGTACTTCTGTGGAGGCTTGTTCTCACTGACCATCACAAAACATTTCCAAACATTGATCACAGTCACAACAAACTCTGCCAAGAAGCTCATTCTCTTCCATGGAAAAACAGCAAATTCATCCACTCAGCACCTGTTTCTGGTAACTTCTCTGTTAACTTTAATAATTGGACAAACATTGTGCAAGTAGTGTAAGAAAGGTTATGAACAAGAGAAGGCATGTCAGTGTGAAAAAGACATGTTAAAGACAAACCACAGATTTACTACAGCTTACATATGTTTTACAGGGGAAATTGGAGCAACCAGAGGAAACGTCTATAGATATAGGGAGAACATGTAAAAACACTGAAACACATAATGTCTTGAGTCCAATCCAGGACCAGCATTTAATATCTACCACATCAGCATTTCAAACTATTGTAAATCCAACTTTGTGGTCATACAACCTCGTCAGATCTCAGAAGCTAAGCAGGTCTGGGCCTGGTTTGTACTATAATGCGAGACCACTGGGAATTTTTGGTGCCACAGTGGGTCAGCAGTGGCTATAATGGAAACTGTTGTTGTGTCCTTAGGCAAGACATTTCAACTATCTTGCCTAGTATAAATGTTTTGAATGACTAATCAGTGGTACTCGCACTTTACCCAGTAAAGTTGTGGCTACAGTAATAGTTTACTACCACCAAGTATGGAATGAATGAATAATGTATACAATTGTTAAGAGATTTTGTGCATCTGGAAAAACTTGATTTAAGACTAATGTATTATTATTTGTTAACCATAATTACATATTTTATACTTACTTAATCTTGTCTTGTGATTGTGTATAGGCATCTGCTCTACTGCATTTGTGATCTGTTGCTGGAGCTGCTCATTCCTGAGTCATGTGACGAGTCCTTTCAGACGTCGCTGTTACAGAGACTTGGAAAAGACACAGAAAATGACAATAACCACCACATATGAGCAGCTGTACCATGCTCCCATACCGTCAACATTTTAAGTGGCCTTTTTGTCTTTAAGAAACTGCACAACTTCTATAACTACACTGTAAGGTATATAGTAGTATACTGTATATTTGTCTGTACTGGCCTATACCAGAGGAAACAAGGGACATGACATGCAGCTCTGAGAACAAATCACCCACTCAGCTCAGCTCACATTATCTACTCAAACACTGTATTTATTTCACTTAATAAATATCTGCCATAAACGCCACGATTTGAACATGTGTTTCTCCTCTGCCGTGCGATTAGCCTCCATGCAGAACACTAATCATAAGACCTACATTTTTACACTACACGTGATTACTATTGTGCTCTACTTCCACTGAATCACTTTAGGAACTATTTGACAGAAAACAACTTAAAGGTGACTTCTGTTTATCCCAATCATGTACGGTATCTTACAGTACCCTTCTTTACTTCTGAAAAAAGGGTGACCACCTGTCCCACTTTTGGTTGATGGTGGTGTTACCTGATATTCCAGTCACTTTCACTGTGATTTGGAAGATCATGAATTCTATGAAGAAATTATAAGCTTAAACTTCTATCCCACCATGTTCCAGCATAATACACAACCTGTCCCATTTTAAATCAATATTTGATGCAGTCTGGCTACTGATCCTACATATATAACCAAATGTGTGGCCTAAACTACATAGTTATTTAAAGGTTTAATATCTGAAACACTTGGATGGAATGATTAGGCTCCAAATTTCCAAGAGTCACATTTAATACACATTTAAGTCACATTTAATATTTCCTTGGGACTTAAAATGGGATTTAATTGCTGACTGTCTAGACACTTGGTCTAACCGAGCCTCTTTGATCTTGATCACTTTTAGCAAATTGCTGAAACTGTGTGAAACATTTAAACTTTACTGCATGATTTATGGAGATAAGCCCTTTTTATTTGACATAAATAGCAACCTAAAAAAGGAACAAAATGTCTACAACTTAACAAACAAGAAACCAAGCAACATCGAACTTGTTGCTTATGTATCATGGTTTTAATGGCCAATCACACCCACTAAATCCCCTAAAAGAGAATAAGTATTATTTGACAGAAACCGTCTTGTCTTTTTTCCAATCTCTTGTTATTTGTAAATAATAGTCTCGTCCACTGTGAAACATTTGATCTGATTTAAAAATGAATTGTGTCAAACTGAGTCCTTGAATGGTGAATGGAACACAATGACCCAACTGGGTTAAAATGTGAAACAGAACCACTCAAACAAAGAGTAGAAATGGGACAAAAGGACACAAAATCTATTTGGTTTTGTGAAGGTTATTTTTAATATATTGTATAGTTTACTGTGCCTGTACCACATTGAGCTCTGGAGCCAGGACCTTGGTCAGAAGTACCTTTCTGGAGGAGGTGTGTGTTTTGAAGTTCATTGACTCAGTATGACAGTATGTGTAGGAGTCAGTTAACTTGCACATTATTGCAGCTGGAATCCTAAGCATTTGAAGACCCCCAGAGCGGCTAATGTACTGTGAATGATAGTGTTGTATTTTATCTGTGATACTGCCTCAGAGACAGAAGAGTTGACTCGTGATCACAACAGATGTTCTTATGGACTCATTGCACCTTGGGCTTTAAAGGTGCACAGCTTTTCTAATGGAGGCTCTGCCACCAGTGTTTTTTTACTATGAAAAAATTCACTGACAAACATTCTTACTTACTCATTGTTACTGTGAGTGGGCTCGCCTCTCTGCAGATCTTACCTGTAACATAGCCAGGTAAAGTCGCTTGCTTGTCTCCATGGAAATATACAATTTAATGCCATACTGTGATACATTCCAGGCAAAAACTATAACATCTCCATGGAGACAAGCAGATAGCAGGCCTTCCAGCAGAGTTACTTATAGTATTGTTAAGGGGAGAGTTTAAAGGAGTTTTTGATGCACTGAAGTAAAGCAGAGCTACAGCAGCTGTGTGTTTGGGCTGAGGGGAGCATTCTCACTGCATGAGTCTCTCTGGGACGTCCAGCCTATCACTGAACACATAAATCACTGTAATTATTAATAAGACAAATAAGATCATGGCTCACTACAGCTGTGTAAAGTGGGACAGAGCACCAAAGACAGTGACCACAGTGAAACCACAACACAGACGGATGAACGAACAAACTAACACCTGCAGAATGAGGCCAGTAGGTTTCTAGAGGAGACTCCACAATTTCCATTATGCATGCTTCATATACATACAAGGGGTATATTTTCTAAAAATTTAGTGTGTGGTTTGACCATCCACTACCAACGCAACTAAATACATAGTAAGTGCTTGTGTCTAAATTTACGGAGTGGATCTTCAATGGATTCTGCAGTACAGAGTTTGGAAACATAGCATTAATGTATAATTTTAAAACGGGGCCATTGGGAGCATTTATTACTATGGGTAATAAATGCTAGATGTGATGAGAGTGGTGGAACTGCAGTTTCGCACCTGACCTTTGCTACTTCATTAAAGGGCTTTTACCTGATTTTGTGTGTATGTATTTTTCTTGCCCCAAAATGTTGGGGCAAGAAAAATACAAAAAATAAAAAATAAGTCCACTGTGTACTGTCTACATCTAATTATAAAGCATTTTATTGTCTGCTAAATAGGAATGTGCACTAGCATGCTAGTTGTTAGCTTTATTGTGAAGACAAACTCTACTCTGGTGTCTGAAAATTGTAAAAAGCTTTAATAATCTCATCACAGTGAATGAGGATGTTAGGAATGCATTAGGTCATTGAATAACTTTGGATCACTGCAGCTTTTAAAATGAAATAGTACTGCTTTTCACAAATCAGGTACAGCACCTTTAACTTTATTGTTTACATGGAGAGCTGATGAGAGGTCCTAGTGTTTTTTCATGTTTTTGGTATTTAAATTAAAACATACCAGACTAATAGGCAGTCTCTAGTTCTTGATGGATGGCTCTCTTTGAATAGAGGAACCCTATCCAGGTTTTCCTTTATAGAGCTTTGCATTATGGTGTGTCTGTGTCTGGTTTGTGTCCTTGGGTGCACGCTGCAGATGTGGTAGAATTAGCCCTCCTCTCGCTTCACTGCTCCACTTCCATTCACGCAGACTGGAAAAACTCACGGGAGCTGGATTTTTTGGAAAACATCGGCATATTTCAAACACAATATGGCTTCTTCCAACTTCTACAGACCTCCCTCCTCTGTTCTTGGACAGCTCCACGGTGACATCCTGGTTTGTCCGGCTGCCTCAGTTCACGTTAGGAGAATAAAAGATGGGGAGAGACGTAGATACTGTGTGGGAGGGGTAAATTCTCTTTGTGTGAGAAGACCACAAATCTGTATGCAATTTTAAACCTTTTACTAAGTTAAGCACTTTTTCTTAAAGTTGCACTCCATGGACATATTATTGCTTTGTGTGGAATGTTCAACTGTATGGCAGTAAAATGATCTATTCAGTTTTTATTCAGTTACAGGTGCCCTTATTATTTACAAGCAGACTTGCCTCTCCACAGACCTGGCCTGTAGAGTCTCCGTGTGTGCACCTTGAAGTTAGAATATTAAAATTATTATAATTTAGTACCATGAAATGTGTGTAATGTGATTCAGTTAATTTCAATTCACTTTTGTCATCTTTAACTTGAAAGGTTCACAGGCAAAATAAGTTTAAGTTATCCTACTTTTCTTCTTTTTAGAGAAATTTGTATAGATTCAAAATTTGCCATGTTTTAAATGGCCCTTATTGTTTGATTGTTTACTGATCTACTGTATGTTATAATGTTGTTTCTTCATCACAAACATACCTGTTTGGTTTCATTCACACATATTTAACACACAAACTCTGCATATTCAGTTAGAGTTTTTCTGTCTAACTGAAAACACTCTGTTCCACCTTGTGATGTCATGTGGTAATACTGGAAGTGCTCCTCTGTGTTTTTAAACTCCACACACCTTCACTAGAATAATTTGGATGATTCTATGCTGAAACCCTGGAACTGCCAATCTCTATTTAACTAAAAGTTAAAGGTTGCTGTTTACCACTACATGACATCACAAGGTGGAACAGAGCATTTTGAGTTTTGGAGATGTAGACAGACTAAAATGGTTACTGAAACATGTGTGAATGAAACAAAGCACAATAACATAGCTAAAAGCTCAAATGAATCAATTTTGCATAATATAGGACCTTTGAGTACTGTGAGAAGCCCTTTGACACTGAAGGACACTGCTCTGTCAGTGTGTGGAGTTATAGAGAGTCTGCAGCTCACTGTCCTGGTCAAAGCCTGTCTCTTTCGGGTCAAGGTGACTGTTTGGTATGTCTCCTCTCTCTTAAAATGGGTTTCACCACAAATTACTGTCACTGCACTCAGAATAGTGAGTTTTTCTAGTGCGGACGAAACATTTACAGATTACTCTGTTTTTGGTCCCAGTGTAATTACTGCAGGCTGTAGTTAGTGGCTGACTCTGAACATCCTGACACCAGAGTGCCCAAAGCTGTTTAGGATATCATCATGTAAAGGAGAGGTCCCTGTGACAGTTTGGGAAAAAAAAAAAAGGTAGGTAAAAAAGGTAAAAAAAATAGTATGAGCATATGAGTTTTGCCAAAACACAGTTGTACTCAAAGGAGATGAGTTGGTCCTGTTTGTGCCAGACTTGGTTCTTCTTCATGTACTTACTATATTGCACAGCAAAGCCTATAGGAGCTATGAGCAGATGTCTGTCTGTCTTTTGCAGTGGGCTAAAGCAGTTGGTGTGTCTCTTATTATGTTCCATGTACTGAACACAGACACACGTGAAGCAGCTGATAACAGGACAGAGGATCCTCCTCCTCTGTGGGAGTTCTGGACAGCAGCTGTCCTGGGGCAATGAAACGAGGCACAGCCATATGAACTCTGTTTTTACCTGTGAAATGGTCCCATTGCCTCTTAAAATCCTACATTATGCAACATGCTAGTAAAGTTTTTTTTTTAACTCCTGAAGATGTACTTTCTAACATGGAGGTAGTTACATAGACGACGTGTAAAAAGTGACATGGCCTGTCATTTTAATGAGAGACTATAAGCCACAGGCAAAGAAGGAAGTGAAGTTGTCTATATGTTTAAAATATAGCAGTAAGGTCTGATTAATGGCATTACTAGGCTATTTACATATAATGTAGTTGCAGTGTGTAACTGATCATGTTGTATAAATGTATATGACAAAGGATTTTCAGGTCATGGGGTGACTTAAGGTGACTGATGTTTCTATAATTCTAATGTATGTTTTTAGATTGAGGTGACCCCTCACTGTGAGCAGTTATTCGGACCCCCATCTTAAGCACACAGAGGTGTCCAAACTCAGTCTTAGCCCACCTGCACAGTTTCATGTGTTTCACCTCAGCAGAATGTTCCTCACAGCAAGATAATCAGCTCAAACGGTACTGTATTTTAAACTGTGCACACATACAAAGCATGATCCTCTAATTGCAAAAAATGGGAAACCTTTTGCGACACTTTGCCATCCACTACACAGGAAGTTTAAGCCACTAAAAGCTTAAGTGTTTTTTCTTGGAAATGTTGGTTTATATCAGAGTGCATTGCAACATCTGGTTTAGACTCACATGCATGTAATTCACAGTTATTGCCAATGGACATGAATGGGCTCTCACAGCTGCAGTGCACGCTTACTCTGGATATGGACGCCCTCCCTTCTCTGTCTGTTTGTGAGGTGACCTGAGCAGAACAAGGTCTCAAGCCTCTATGGCTCATTTGGGACATGAGTGTAATTGGATGTAGGCATTAAATAGTCCTGTGAGACATGAGACCAAACATGCAAACAAGAAATAGTTTTACAGTACATTTATTTACTTACACTCAATATTTAGATGTGTTTGTACTTCATACAATGGATTTTTTCCTACTGTATAAAGGTGGCTCTCATGTTTTACAATGATGAATGCAAACATTTTATCATGACAAAGATACAAGAACTAGTCAAACGGTCATTCATTACAAGGATCAATCAACCCAAATGTAGAAATTACAACCCTTTCTAAATACTCAGATCCTTATTGTAACCATTACATTGTCAAATGAGGTGCTATATGAGATGAAACATATGATCCAAAAATCAAGAGGTATAATATTGCTCCAACATATTATAATATTTAGCCAGCGTTTGTTGCTATGTTTATTGTAGAATGAAATAGAACGCAGCTGTGACTGTCATCTGTGTTATTTACTTTGAGCGTATACATCTGTTCATTACACAGGCCCTTTGTTCTCTCTATAATGTTTGTATCATGTGTTCTCCTTTGTCAGCCTCATTTTATTGGCTCACACAACCAGGAAGTCAACAGTGAAAACAGCACAGGACACTTGGTACATCTGTACAGAGACAGTTGTGTTCTGCTGAGTGCTGCGAATGTAACTCGTGCAGTGATGTTGAGCAGTGAAGTCATCAGTGCTCCAAAAGGTTTGCATTAAAACTTGGCTCCAGTCAGAGGGGCTTTCTTGTTTAGGTGGTTTACCATGATTCAGAGATGGAAGACTGGAAGTACTTACAATATGAAGAAGAATATTTTATTTGAACGCAGCACTGCACACTCGGGTTGCTACTTTTGAGCTTTTCAGTAAATATAAAAATTGTTGAATTGACTTAGCAGAGAGCAGTCCCCCTTTAACCTGTTGTCTGATTCCTATACCAGCCAGTGCATATCATGTTGTTTTGCCCTTAGGCACTTCACCCATCTTGTGCATATGAATATGATATGTGAAAGATTATCAGTGAATTTGTGATAGGTAGCCGTCAGGGAGACATCTGGCACAGCCTCAGCCCTCGCAGCCCCAGGGTAGCTGTGGCTATGATGAAAGCTTATCATCACCACCACGTGTTGAAAGTGAATAACTAATGCTATTTAAAGAATATCTGAGTGTCCAAAATGCATTACACATCTAATGCATTATTGATATTATGGGTTGCTCTCTGTGGAGGTCTGCAGACTTGGCATCACGGACTCTTGGACTATGACTATTTTAATGAGATCATATCATCACCTCACAGTCACACTTTGGGGCTCATGGTTTATTTATTTAACATGAAGTTTGCATCACTCTTTCCTCTCTATATGTGTCAGCTCTGTGTTTGGTTCATATGGAAACTGTGGCTGCTTCTGAATGAGCCACAGATGTGTAATCACACCAAACGTGAGCCTTTCCATATCTGGGACACTTCATTTCAGAGGAGCTTCATATAGAAACCAACAACTGTTTGTTTTGGTAACGCTTTACATCAGCACACATGGCCAGCAGAAAAACAAGGCTTTGCTTTTCTATTTAGCCGTTCTCATTGTGTTTGTTTGTAAAACTGTAGTCTACATTTTTAGCTTTTCCCTTTTGGGATTTTGATTGGTTTAATATTTTGATTTTCACACAGTTCAAGCATATGCCTGAGTGAATAGAGTGTATAGCCTCCTTAGTGAATGGAAATTTCCTCCAAATCGACTACTATGACAATTAATATATCAGAAGATTCGCTCTGCAATAAAATGAGGAGCAGATAAATTCTGAAAACACATAAAATACACTGCAGATTTACTGTAGTATAATGGCAGCAGGCCACACAATATTTTATAGCAAATTTACTGTATTTCAAATATGCTATAATATGATTTAACCCTGACAGGTTTATGACAGGAAATAAAGAACCAAGAAATTAGGATACCACAGTTATCTAATGATATTGTGCTATAGATGTGTGGTTTACTGTATTTGTCTAACGTGTTAATGAAATATACATAATAATAATAATAGAAAATACATATTTTATTTAGACAATGCAGTGAAATATAAGTGCTAATGTCAAATGCCACAAGAAGATCAGCATTCACTTGAGTTAACCACCTCTAATGCTTTATGGTTGTTTTTGTTCTCTCAAAGCTCCATTAACTCCACAGCGCCCCCTATCCCTCCTCAGACCACTGTGTGTCCAGTGTGGTCTAAGTAAGTGGTTATGTAACAGCAGCCAGCAGACTGGTGATTTACGGTACAGGTGCTGGGAAGCTCCGAGTCATGTCCATAAAACAGAGCTACGGGAATGTTCGGTGACGCGGAGGTCACACACGAGAGCCACACTAGTTTGCACAGTGTTTTATCCACATCAAGGACCACTCGTCAATAGGGGCAGGTATCAACATATAAAAATATGTTTAATGAAAGACACGTCCCAGGCTTCTTCGACTGGCTTCAAATCTCCCAGAATCCTTCAGAGCTTCAGTGAGTTTCCTTACTTTATACTCTGGAAGCAGCCAGTTCTTTTCTGAGGCAATAGCAGCAAGAATCAGTGTTAGCGCAGGTTCAAAGTCAGTTTAGCTGAGGCCTTCAGATCTCTGTTAAAATGGGGAACTGCGCTGCAATACTGTGTAAAAGATTATTTTCAGTCTTATTGCATGACATGACTGATAAAACTATTGTTTAAGCAAGAGGATCCCAGGGGTCTAATCTCAACATGTTACACTTATCATAGCCTATACCTAAAACTATTTTTCTCAGTCTTTTTCCTTTTAACTTTAACAGTCGATTTCTATTTTAAAGTTACCATCTGTAAGTTTATTTAATTTTCTTTACCATGTAGATGTAAAACCTGTTTCCCCTTCCCTCACCTGGCCTTTGTTCAGGCTCACCTGTGTTCTTCAGTTTTCTTCAGGCCAAAGCTGGCACCCTGTCAAACGGCAGTAATGTAGATAGCATCAAATGGTGTTACCTCGGATCTTCCACTGTATCTCATGGAGACAAGTTATCAGGTCAGGTCTGTGGAGAGGAGAGCATGCTCATAATAATATTCCATGTTTTTCTTTAGCAGTAAAAACATATATTATAATAAATATTATACCTATTATATAATAATATAATATGTGCAAAGCTAGGTTTAATGTCAGACAAAGCAATAACGTCCCTATGGAGTCAAGAGTCTCCCCCTGAAAAGTGACATACTCAGATGGTCTTCCAAACACGAACAATTGTTAATCTTTCAATTATCATGCAAATAACAGATACTATTGGAAGGTCAACAGTCAAAACTGAATCAAACGCAGCCTACGACATATTGTCTTTGTGTTCCTTCAGAAAGACATGATTGCTGAACATATTTTTAATCAAGAAAAAAAGTTCAATTCATAATAGTGAATATAGGCAAATATTAAAAGCTTTTAAAAAGGACATTTCATATTATATTGCATATTGCATATTGTTATATTGCAGAAGTTGTGAAACATTTTGATTTGTTACTTGTTTTGCAATAAAAGATCCATCACATAGTTTACTTTCTAGTCCTCTGACATGAAAATCCATTTTATTGAGAAACAAACTGGGCCTTATCAGAAAACTGAATCCCTAAAGTGAGGCCAGACACACGACAGATGAAATAAAAGGCATGCACAGTGTTTCACTAATGGCAGTAAATAAAAACTCAGAAAGCAATAAAAGATCCCAAGATTTGAAGACTGGAAGATTTAAAGATCAGTAATCAAAGATCCAAATATGCAAGAATCTAAAGGCAAAGACCTAATATTTAAACATGTTGCATACCATCAGTTATTATTATATTAAAATGATGATAATGATGAAAATATTATTATAGCACTCTTTGATATGAGAACATTCTGCCCATTTCTAATTTCTAATCTCAAACACATTTCACTTGGAAGATCAAAGCAGGTAAAACTCCTTCAGTCATCTTTATTTTCCTACACCTTTATATGGCCGGTATTCAAGTATATTGTATTATATAGAGACACTGTGGCAAGTATGGGACTGACCTTGTGCCCTTCTGCACGTCTAAAAAAAAAAAGGTACAGCCACTGCACTTGAAACAACATTTAGGAACCAGGTCCAACTCAAGATGCAGTAATGCAAACCGACGATGATAAACTCAGAAGATATTGGAAACATAAATAAAAGAAGGAAATCTAACAGAGCAATCTGGAGCCAGAAATTGTTTAAACATTCATTACTTTTCGTTTATCTTCTGAGGAGATTAATGTCTGGATTTGAGCTCAGTGGTCATCGACCCTTGAAGTTTCATCATAATCAAGTCTGCACTGATCTCTATAGAGAATTCTTATCTTATCTATAAAGATTCAAATCATCTAATAAAAAACAAATAATGTGTCACTGGGTCCTAAAAACTACTAATTTTAGTTTACATCTCTGCAAACATTTTGAAATGCATTTGATTCTGCGTCCTTTTGACAGCAGACGGAAACTGCTGGAGGTCGGATGAGGATGAGCCATGTTGTTTTGTAAAGCACTGACCATGAGGATAATATGAGTTTGAATGGTTGTCCCTGGGCCAGGCTGAGCAGCGGATCTGGAGCAGTGGTCTCTGTGATGTGATGCTGTGAACTCCAGTGGTCTGTGTGCTTCTCTCCACATTACTACAGCCTCTAACTGCACTCAGAGAGATAACAGTTTGGGAGACCTGGTACTAATAAGACAAACGGAACAAGGGTGACGTATTAATTGAAATTTCTCCACAAAGCTCACATTATGCCATGGGGTTTATAAAATAACTCTGCCTTTCAGATCAACACATAATAATCTTATACATAAATATACATAAACTTCAGTTGAAGTTATTTTAGCATAGATAGCTAGCAAAAGAAAGTGAAGACGTTTTGCCACTCAGGCAGCTCCTTCAGTTCTGGTCAGGTTTCTGATGGAACAGGTTTATAAACTTTTGTCCAGTTGTCAGAATTGAATTTTCTTTTGCTATATATTTAGCTTTGGCCCTGAGATTTACAGTTATCAGAACTTTGCTAGATAAACAGAGAAATAGTACAAAAGATGTTGTGATATATTACAAAACTTCAATAAGAACTAATAGAAAAGTCCCTTTCAGCTCAAAATGAGGGCAATCAGACATACAGTATATACTGTACTTTGATTAAAGCTACCATCTTGAATTAGATTGGCTGACCTGCCCCTGTTGGATTTTCACATTGCACCACTAGGTGCTGTCTACATTACTGCAGTCTGACAGTGTGCTAGCTTTGGCCTGGGAGAAGAAGACCAGAGACCACAAGTGAGCCTGAACAAGGGGCAGGTGAGGGGAAGAAGGAGGAATAGGTTTCAAATAAACTTACAGATGGCGGCTTTAATGTGATTGTTTATTGTATAAATACCCTTCATCCAATATATATATGACTTTAATGCAAAAAACATTCACCAAAAATGTGTCAAGGTAATGTTGAAGATGAATGTCCCTTGTCTATTTCAGCCATAATTGTGATTTAAGTGCATTTGCGTTACTGTATGGTGCGTATTTCTTGCTTTCTGTCCCAGTATACACAGTGATGTGTGTGTGGGATGTGAGGTTAGGACTTGGCACATCTTTGACAACCTGTTCACTGCACTCATGCTCAGGTGCTTCCAATCATCCGGCCTCACACTCAGATGTCCTTATATGGTCACGAGCTGCACTGGTTTGACCCAAAAACACAAAATTACAACTCACTTTTCATCAACATTTGGTACATTTATAAGCACTGGCTGACTGCTTTAGTGAGCTGATCAAGATATGCTGTTTTTCCATGTGACTGGAAACTACTGATCTCTCTGTCGTAGCATGTGTTTCTCGTAAACAAAAACTCCAACTCAAAACAGAAACAGTTTCAATGATTTATGGATTATATTTTATAGAACATCTGTCGCTCAGATTTCTGGCTCTAGTTATTGACAGAAATTCAAAGATCTATAAAATGATTATGAACAATGGTGGAAAGTAGCTGACATGTTTACATACGTTTTAAAATGTTTTACTTCAGTAACGTTCTATGTTGCAGCATGCTGACTTAGAGTTAGGTCTTAGTCTTAGTAACATATGTAGTAGTAGCAGCAATACATCATAAACTATATTTGTGTGGAAAAATACTGTACATTTAGTAACAGTGTTGTAGATGAGCTCAGGCATATCCTTTTCCTGTCTGTAGCAGGTAGGTCACATTTACTCATTTTCCTTTGTGCTCATTTGTCCACACCATAGAGACACTCACTTCCTCATGCTGCCCGTGACTCCAGTGGCTCACAGCACATCCAGAGGAAAGGGATGTGGTCACAGAGCTTTTAGCACTCACATAAATGTGTTGGTAAAGTGTCTGTGGCTTTAGGTTCATTAAACACAGCCTGTTAAAGGCATTGCAAACAAAAGCTATGGTCTAAATGTGTAGTTAGGGTATTGCCCGCAGGCAGCTCCTTACGTTCTGATCAGTTTGTGGTTAGACCAACGTTGGCACCAGTTTTTCCTCATGGCCAAAGGAAGTGGTTGAGGGTGTTTTTGTGTCTGGGTAAGGCTGGCACAGACTGAAGGCACCCTGCTGGTGCCCACTGATGTCATGGACAGTGAAAGATGACATTAACATGAAGTAAGCGCTCCCAATCAACCTGACCTTATTAAGACTTATAGCTCCTTATGTGGAGCTCAGGACTGTGTTGTCACACCTCATAGAACTTTCACTTGCTAACCTACTTTTAAACTAATGGAGATTTTAAGATGTTAAATTAGCAACTTAGCATTCATTCATATTCTGACTGTACAGTGTGATCTAAATGTATTTCCCATCAAAGATCAAAGCTTATATATTGTTTACTTTATAACATTGTTTTGGCAGATGTATCTCAAATGGATGTTTTTTTTTTATTTATTTATTTATTTATTTATTTATTTATTTATTTTCTTATAACAAACAGTGCACAGAAAACATCAGTCTTTTGCTGCGTTAGCAGCTGGATCAAGTGTAGAGCACACTATTGGCAATGGTATTGCATTATAAAACATGGTAACTAAAGGTGGGTTTCAGTTGCTGCCAATGTCATACAGAGCAGAATACCACAAATAATATTTGTTAAGATTTGATAAATTGGCTTAGTCACTTACCATTCAGCTGTCTCTTTGTCCACAGTCCAAACTTGCAAAATGATTTACCAAACGTTTTATGCCAGATGCAGTTCATGACACAAATATATTCTGTTGTTTGGGCCAAGGATTCTCCCTGGCTTGTTATCCTTTTTGGATGAAACAGTTTCTTACCATCCAGCACAGATTTCATCACAGGGTATCATATCATCTTTGACCAAAACCGACTTCTTTCATTATTTGATTAGAAACAGTTTGGTTACAGTGCAAACATGAACTCAAGATCTCCTCCACAAAACACAAAAGAATATATACAAAAGATTTCAAAATTCATTTTTAAATCAAATTTTTCATTGAATCACTTTGAGCCAAGTCAGCATGTTCTCAGTTGACAACAAACATCACTTTTGTTGGTTTAAACCAGGATTACAGTTAACAATAGCAGTATGTCAGAGGAGGTCTGAGTCAGTACATTTTCTTGCTTTACCCAGGTCACCCAAAATGCAACGCTTCAGGGCTTCCAGACTGAGCAGTAAAATGGACCAGGACTTTAATGCTGACTGGGGGCTGTGATTGAGTGAGAGCTAAGACTACTACAACATTTAGCATAATAACATTTCTGAATTGGCTTGTTGAGGGTTATCCGAGGTACACTACACTACAATATGACTTCATCGCTACCCAGTTGCCAAAATTTTCTCCAATTCACGCTCGGGTTGTAAGCATGAAAGCCCTTATCCACAGATTTTAGAACTTAACCCCAATCTATCATAATATATCAAATACACCATATTGATGAAACAGTGTTACGCCCACTGACATGCACGTAGTCCATCTGTACAATTATCCTGGACTAGCCTCAAATGTTCTAATATTTGTCCTCACATTACACTAATACTGAAACACTGTTTTATGAAGTATTAAAAACTCAATCACGGATCAGCAGAAGACAGATGCTGCTATATTTGAGATATAGCAGCCAGTAAAAAGGATGTTATGTATGTATGTATTTATTTTTGAAATACTAGCTTTCATGGTTCAAAGGTTTTACTTTTTAACATTTGTCCAGGCTATAGGGAATTTTACTGTATTCTAAATGTTAAAGGGTTCATATTATGCAATTTTCTTATCTATGTTATGTTGTTTCCTCATCAAAAACATACCTGGAGTTCGTTTCTCAAACAGAAAACACTCTGTTCCACCTTGTGATGTGGTAATACAGGAAGTGACCCACTGTGTTTTTAAACTCCATACAAACAAAACCTTTCCAGATATGTTTTTGATGAGGTAACTATAATGCTCACAGATCAGGGAGTAAATTTTACGTTTAAAATTTTTACCTTTAAAATTAAATTTTACCTTTAAAAATAGGCTGTCAGATATTTAAAATGACTCTACAGTTAAAATGAAGCTTGTAAACAAAATTCAAACTGAAGACATGTTTTTCTTGTTTTATGTACAAATGTGCCAGTTCTGCATAAGCTACAGAAATGCCTTGAGGTATTGAACACAAAGATAAATAATGTGAATAATAATGTTTTTACCACACAAGACAATGAGTCAGCAAAAAGAGTGGTTGTGGGTTTGTAAAAATATTAAGTTGAACACAAATACATGCAGCGTGTTTGTTTTTATGTTGGCTCATTACATGCAGAGGATGTATTATGATGACCACAATTAAACCATCTATGTTCAGTGCAAACATCACTCTTTCATGTGTTTTCAAACAGACCAACTTATTTTTATTAATCCAATGTGTCCAGTGTTCCTCATTGTGTTCTGGTGCTGCAGATGAAAGACAAATTGCTGGCAGTGCAGAGGCGTCGTGGCTTAACAACACTTGAAAGAAAGATTAAAATCAAATGTAGTTCTTGTAGCCCTGGTTTAGGCCTTGATATAGTAGCTGTGAATCCTGAATGTGAGTGTTGCCATTAAACAGTCCATGATGTTTACCGACTTCCTCTATGGACTCTCCTCTCGCCTGTTCCAGTGTGCACAGCTATAATGTGGACTTGTTTGCATCCCGGAAACTAACATAATGTGTTTCTATTTAAAGCTGTGGTTCAGTGTTGGTGGTCTATGTGCTCCTGTTATTCTGCGTATGAGAATCCTGTAGGAGTCTATACCTCTTGAGCTTTATAAGTGAAATAGCAACATCGGTAAACTCTTTCTATAGTGACGGGTCAGTGCTGGCTTTTAATGCACTGGATTTGGGATTTTGCATTAGATTTATATAGCGCCTTTCAAGACACCCAGAGTGCTTTATTTTGCATTATTCATACTTTGCAGCTGATGTCATTAACAATCCTGGACGTGTGACACTAACCCGTAGACTGTACATATAAAAAAGGACAGAGCTAATGTGCTATCCACTGTGTTCCAAATAGGAAAATAGCATGGACGAGCTTCTGGCTCCTTCTGAGTTTGACTCCAATTAACTTTACATTGGATTATTTTCACCCATCTCTCTGTAACTGCTGCAGTGAGCCTTAACCTTTTGGTCTTAAAATGTTCGTAATGTTCATTCTTAAAATGGTTGTAAAATGTTAGTTAAAAATCACATTCCTAATATTGCGCTTGGCTCCAAATTCACCCCTGTAACCTTTAGCATCGCGAGCTTCATGTGAGTGGAGCCGAACACTATGGGTGATGTCACACTCGCTTAGTCCACTTCTTTACAGTCTATGTGCTAACTGTAGACATTTTACCTGGCCAGAAAAAAACACATGCTTTGAAAAAACTACAAAGACGAGTGGATCTGGAGTCGTATCCTGTCTCCCTGATTTGAGAGGGCGTGATTGACAGGTAGATTAACCAGTCAGAGAGACGCATGGTCCACTGGTCTAAACATGGATGCTTACATGTGAAAAAGGGGAAAAAACAACACAGAGCACTGAGAAACAGATTGCAGATTTTAACAGAATCAACAATCGAAGCACCAAACTATTGCTTACCTCAGGTAAAAGAAGTTATATATTTTGTTCTGAATGATTAGAGAATTTTGGAGCGATGTCTTCTGCATTTGAGAGACACGTGCTACAAATTAGTGGCTGTGGTTGGATCGTCTCAAGTCTTCTCTATGGTCCAGTTACAGTCCCTTCTGGATTCAATCAGAATGTAGAAGGAACCGGCTGGTCAGACAAGCCCTGGGGCAGAGTGGTAACAGCAAGGCTGCCAATCTGGCCCCTCCGACTACCACCAGCACTCACGCACACACCGTTCAAAATAGACTGCAGAATAGGTCAAATTAAGTACAGCACTGCTGTGCCCACTGCACCTGGCAAGTTGCCCCAGCAGCATCCAGTCAAGTAGACAGTCCCTATTGGACATAGCATCATTTATCTCAATAAAGCTCAACTCACAATTATACTTTTGTTTTAACAATTAACCTGGGATAAAAGTTGGATTCTGATTTGAAAAAAAACACAATAATATGTGTTTGTAACATAATTAGACGACTAACCTTGATGAAATGATCTCGGTGCTAGACTCATTCCCTCTTGAGGTATATTCTGTCATCTAACTCAAAGACTTCACCCAAATCTTTGTGTGGAGCATGGACTGATGTGGAACTTAATTCATAATTTTACATAATTTTACTCTAAAAAAAAAAAAAAAAAGATTCTGCACTGATCTTTTGACCCTGATTTGAACTACATCATATCTATACTGAAAAAAATGTATTACACACACTGTAGTAACTAGTTCATATGATTAACTTTCTGTCATATTTTCGTCATGGCTTTAAAACACTTTCTGTAGGATTATGTAAGCCTTTACTTAATATATACAATAATATATACATTAGGGTCTGTTAATAGTTTGTTTAATATTTTTATTATGCTATTATTGTGTAATTTTATAGTGCCTCTTTACCTCAGAGGCAAATGTAGGCTCTTAATTAAATTCATAAAATCACATCTGTAGCGCAGTGTTAAATCTTGTCATCATATTTTAAAAAGCTGCAGTTTCATAATAATAATAATAACATTTGGGCTCTATTCTCTGTCCCAAAACAATGTTATGAATCTTTTACATAACTCACCAAAACACATCTATAAAACGTGACCGATTATGTGAACACTTAAAACGAGACTCTTCACCATTATAAACATCGTTATAAGAATCACATCCACTTAAACAGATTTGTTTTATTGATGCAGTGAATAAAGTTTTACAATACTGTCCTGGAAAATGAGTCCCCTGCTTCAGACTGCGTAGCTCCAGAAAACTAGTAAGGAGTTTTAGCATGTGATTTGATCTGCCTTAACTCCACATTGGTGCTTCGTGTCTCTCCAGGTATTTGTGTAAGTCTTGTCCAAAAGGAACTTTATTTTCAAAGCATTAAGACGCACTTTATTATTCTGGAGCTCTCACAGATCCCTGTTGGCTTAGATAACGTTTCCATGATGCATTTCGTAAGGCTAAAACTGGTTTTATGTAGTTTTATGAGGACATCTTGTTTGGTAGCTTCTTTACAGGTAAAATTTATCATGAACAGCCATGCACTAACCGTCTTTAAGAGCACCATATTGTCCATACAGACTTTTCAAATTACAATGGGAAACTTAAGCCTTGATCTTTCACATAACACAACGTAAAATATTCAATACAGTATGTGTGACAAACTGAGTCCTGTGTGTTTAAACAAAACATCCATACATGGTGCAAGGACTCCTGCTGCTGGGACAAAGTGAAGAAAAATAGTAGCTACTATACGATTATTCTCAACTGATGGTGAATGGATTTAAGTTGCAATGGCAGGGGTAGTATATTTGTGAATAGAAGCATTATCTGAGCATGCACATTCTGTTGGTGGTGCTGTGGTGGAGATGGGGCAGAGGAGAGTTAGCAGCCCGGTTTAATCTTAATTTAGTGCCAGTTTAAACGTATAGTTTATTCTTGCATAGTACTCTTTGGACCTGGTTTATGGTTTAGACTCATTGGTGGAGAACTTATTAGCCCGAGCAGTAACAGAGTAACTGATAAAACGTGCATCGCAACAATGTCCAAAGTGACCCAACTCAACAGCACCGCCTAGAAGTGGGCCCCTGTGGGAGTGGGGACAAGCAAAGTTTGGCGTATGTAAACGAAATTCAGCGTAGCGAACAATAAGACAAGCCAAAAGTTGAATTGGCACATACCCCTATAATGAATAGAAAGTTGGACGTATTGGATCAAAAATTTGCCACAGTTTTGACTGAGTGTTTGTAAAACGCTACTAGTCCCTGGTTTTTAGTCCAAATGAGCTCACATTGGGCACATCACATAGAGACATAGATTCTCAAAAATATTCCTTATGATTTGCCCTTAGCACGCAAGCAAAAAACACTTTCATTTCCTGTTTCTTTGATGACTTCTCACTAATACAACTGAATATTATGACCTGAGCTCGGCCTGAATATAATATACTGTAAAGCATATGAAAAGTGTACTCCATTGCACCCCTAACCATACAAATGCAAATGAACCATTAACCATTTGGGCTGTGCTCTTTCACTTTCACAACAAAACTGCAGGAGACGTATCTCCTCTCATGCAGAGAAGAGTTCAGAAAACAGCTCCTTCACCTTCCTGGACAGTTTCTTATTGTCTTTGTGGGTTACATCTCCACCAACTCCAATACCAGTGGTTTGGTTTCACTGCAGGCCTCTGGATCTGACCTGTTTGTGTTTCTCATCTCAGCGATTATGTTGTGCTGTGTTTTAAGTTGTTCCTTCATCTTTTCAAAGACTTTAATTGTGCTGGATAGCTCTTGTTTGAGCTGGACACTTTCTCTCACTGAACTGCTAAAAAAATATTGGATCTTCTTGTATGCATTCATTTGGGTCTCCAGCTCTTTGTCTTTCTTCTGGAAAGAAGCTTTGAGTTCTTGAATCTCCAAATCGTCAGTCTTATTCCTGACTTTTTTGGAGTTTGCAAGCTCTTGCTTCAGCTGCACATTTTCCTGTACGGTAAAGATGTACAGGTACCGGATCTCCTTATGTGCATTAATCCGTTACCTGTCTTTCTTCTTGGTCAATTCTCTCCTGAGACCTAAGCTTGAGGTTCAAAGAATTGCTTATTTGGACCTGAACTGCAAGTTTGGCCCTTGCTCACTCCAGCTCTTTGCAGAGCACCCTGACCAGAGCACTCTCCTCCAGGGATGGAAGGTCCTGGATCAGACTTCTGACCTCTGGGTTTGAGGGCTCCTGGATGTTGGGAGACACCAGTTGTGTCTCCTGTGGCTCTTGACCGCTCCCTGTTGATGTGAGGCAGAGCAGAGCCTCCAGGTCGAAGCCCTAATCATAGAGATTGTCATCCTCTGATGTGTAAAGGTACCGGAGCTTTGTTGAGAAAGACGTAGAGCTATTTATATTTGTGTGCGATTTCACCAGCGAGCTAAGAGGTTATGAGCCAAACAAAGTGGTGTCTCTATAGAACAGAATAATCATTTACATGGTGATCAACGATTCTATAGTCTAACTATGGATGATTTGCATATCAGAAAGTAACTATTCAAAACAAAACATATCCTACCATAACACTGTATTATATTATTAATATCAATTTGAAAAAGTCCAAAAGGGTTTGGACAGCATTTAAGATAATCTTAAATTTAAGATAATCTACATTGACTTGTGTTGAAAATATGTGTGCTCTATGTCTGTACAGTATATATAAATAGTACTAATACATATGGCTAATGTTTTCTATTTATTGCCCCGAAATTAAATCATTTAAATATTAATTATTTTGTTATATTGTCACCAAAACAATTTTCTCCCTAAGACTCATTTTAATTTCTGCATTCTGTCTGTTTTCTTCAATAATAAAGAGAAATCTGGTGCTTGTTGAACGTCTCTCGCCTGATTAAACACAAATGTTCACCTTCTCATAATGAGGTTTTTTTTCATGTTTTTAAAGGTGCAGTGCCTTTAATTAAAACAAGCCTGAGGAACAGACAGGCCACAAGTACAGGGAACATAATGAACGTATGCTAGAAACATCTTAATTGTGAATCACTTTGACTATAAAATTGTCCATAAAACGATCCACAATGACATGTTTCAGAACCATGTAAACAGACTGATTAAATGATACAAATGTTCAAGCCTTAAAAGCACAAGGAAGAGATTCTCCAGATGCATTTGATATTTGATTAACTGATCATCGTTACATACAGTATGTGCAAATACTGAAGATGAACATTAAAATAGCATTAGTGTAGTGAGAAGATATATTATGTGTTTCCCCAGAGCAAGCAGCAGATTGTAATTGATGTTTTTACTTAAATAATGGCCAAGCAACATTTTTGTGTATGGCCCAGTGTTCCAGATGCTCAATATCACTTTATAATTTCATGCATTATTCATTCACTGTACACTTGGTAAGGTAGTTATTGTGCTAATGTTTACACAGGGGGTTGTTATGGGGTTGTTTATTGGGTCTTTCAAATGTTGGTATTACATTTTAACATCAACCTATGCAGAGTTTGATGCTCTAAAGGTAATTTTGTTGTGTTTCGACGACAATGACTATAAAAACTTGAATCTTAATATTGTAGCCATAGCTTTCCGGTGTCTTGCCTAAATACATGATTCAATCAGAATTCTGAAAAAGCTAGGATGAGAGAACACTGTTAACACAGTTAAAAGCTCATAAGAGTAATTTTTACATAATATATCCTCTTTAAATACTAATACTTGTCTCCTGTATCATGTCAATATGTCAGGGAACAATCAACACTCAACATCAAAACATCACATTACACAACAGGAAGACATCAATAACTTACAACAGTTTTTGAATTAGCTGTCACTGAAACCACTGATTTGTCCACACCTGGAGTTAAAATGTCAAAGGTAAAACTTCCCCAGACCAAAGTCTTGTTCAGTAATTACTATAATTATAAGGCTTCTTAACCTTCCCAATGATTAAAGGTCCTGTGCAGCCATGTACTAGAGCATCTCTATTGAGCCAGTTTTACACTGGTGAGTGAGAGTAAAAAACAACAGTGAAAGTGGTTGTCATTGGAGCACCAGATCAAAACACTGTAGTCACTTGCTATTCTATAAGATACAGGAAATTAGCTCATCCTATTGGTCTGTTGTCCAAGCATTTCCATTCTATGTGACTCACCTTTTTGGAAGTAAGACCAATTTTCTAATGACTTCAACAGGTCACATGCACTGTTCTCAGAAATATGGAGTAGGTGTGATTTGACACTATAGTGTTATATATGATGCAGATAGTGGAGGTCAGTGTATGGAGAGGGGCCTATGTGAAATTTTTGTGTTTTAGAAATCTTGGTCACATAGATGAACTCAGCATAGAGCCGCTGCTGCTTCATGTCTCTCTTACAATGAGTTAAGAAGGGAAAGGCACTAATGGCATTAAATATTATTACTAAGGAAACAGACATTTGAGATGCTAAAGGCCTTTTACACCATATGTGGCAACAAATGTGGCAGAGGAAATACTCCAAGACTTTCCAGAGGAAACACTTTGAAGGGATGAACTTTCATCACCAACAGAAACACGAGTGAGATCTTTCCTGTTGTGTTCACTTAGTTCCCCCTGGACACTGCTGTGATGCTGCAAGACACAGAGGAGGGAAACGTTTGGCTCTTCCTCTCCTTAAACTGCTTGGACACAGATTTGCTGACCCTTCTTGACCAGTCTTTTTGTTTTGAGATCTTTGACACTAAGGCAACACAATGTAAATGTTGTAAATGTCTCTCTCTGTGAAAAGTATCAAAAATCAGATACTAATCAATATTAAAATGAGTATCAAAACTAGATACTCTTTTTTCTTTTTTTTTTTTTTTTTGTTAGCAATATTGATACTAAAAAAGTCACATTCACAGGAGATTTTGAGCTGTAATAGAAGTAGCACAAGACGTTTAGTTTAGACATATAGTTTAAACCCACAAACCCATGGACGCTACCTGAATCATTGAGGTATTCATTCATAAGACAGCATTGTTTCTTCTGCATATAGAGATAAGGCCACATGGTGAACATGAAAGAAAGTACTATGATTTAATGTTGAAAATGTCATTCTATTGTCTAAATATTTTTATTAAATATATTATTTTGATTGTGGTATCGGAATTGAGTATCAAGTCTATTCCTTAGTACCAAAATTGAGTTTGAAATTGGATCAGTGATATTTGACATCAAACCTGTTACTGTCCAGTTTCTTACAAATGCATTGCATAACGTCCAATCAGATGGATGTGCCACAGTTCTTTATTCTGGAGCCCAATTAGTGATTCCTCAGCAATAACTATTCTTCATGGACTCCACACGATCGCACAATGGATGAACAGTGCAGAAAGGTCAAAGTCTAAAGCTTGGCTATAATATTGTATTAAGTAATTAGGCCATAACATTATTATTCTGTGTATTATTGCACAGTAGTGGTCTGCATTAATCTCAATAGTCGTCAAGAGTGATTGAGACAAAAGCAAAGAGATCCGCTTTGAGCATGTCAGCTCTGTAAATACAATGCGTTGACAAATTCTATAATGAGAAGACTCACTATGTGAAAGTTTGGCATCAAATTGCACTCACACCTGTTTAAAATGGTTTTAACTTTTTGCAAAACCTTTCATAGCAATCATCAGCAGAAAAGGAAAACAGTAAAGACAGGATTTCCTCCACAATTATAATTACACACTGCCATGGAGACAAGGCCAAAACAAAGCAGTAGGAGCTGTTCCCAGGTTTGTTTCTATTGTGGTCTGGATACTTCATCTAAGGTCCCACTGAGGCCTGTGAGTCACTGTTCTGGGCTGACCCACTTCTATGGAAGGAAATCCTCCACAAACCAGGTTGGTTTGTAACTAGAAAAAAAGAAAAAAAAGAAAAAAAGAAAAAACATATTTTATGCCATTTGAAACCATTCTGGTGTTTCTCTCTAAAAAGCACCGCCATTATTGAAGCTATATCACACATTACTCTTAAGTTATATATTTTTTCATGTAAACTCAAGTAACATTTTTACACTGACATTGTTTTCCTTACATACATTTCTTTTCATTGTCAATGTCATTGTAACTGCCATTGTCTGATACAGTAAGTTCCTGCCCTATCTGTTGATAGTACATTTTTTAAAACATTGGTTACATTATACAGAGTCCTGTTTTATGTACTTGTCATGGTTGTATATTGATTTGTTCTGGTCGGGAATTGTTTGGTATTAAAACCTCATATCTGTCAAATAAACTGTATTATTAAATTTAACTGTTGAAGTAAAAGAGAACAGTCATCATAAAACATCAAAGAAACGGAAAATGTGATTGGAGTCCCTGTCGTCTCGTACGCAGACCTGATTTTACTGCTCTGTGTTGTGCTGGATATGGCCCATGAACTCAGAACCGAGAACCGAGAGCCTAACCTATCCCCTCCCCTCCTCCTGATCCCGCCTCCTGCCCTCTCTTCCTGCCCTTTCCCTGCACTGAGGAAAAGCAGAGATGTGTGTGGAGTGAGTGGGACGTCCCAGATGAAGGCTGTGTCCACATCCGCTGCACATCAACTCCAGTCGTGGGATGGAGGGGTCTGGCAGTGGTCCAGAGGCTGAGCTCCTCCTACACAGTGCTGCAACCAGGCCAGATCTGTGGGCAGCTAGCATGTGCTTCTTATATTACAGTCCACAACAGTCCATGGAGGAAGGCAGTGGAAGGTACGTTATGAAGAATATTGGTCGCTTATCCCATCTTCTACTGTGGGCCTAAAGCGGACAAGACCAGGCCAAAACGTACAGAGACCTCTTCCCACACAATTATGCAAAAGCCTGAGAGGAGTCTTACAGCATTATTACACTTTCCCAATATCGCACCAATGACAAAAATAAAGGAAATGCATTTTACTGGTGCAAACAATGGCGGCTCTAATACCCTTCTCTCACCTGGTAAGCCACTTTTTATACAAAAAATACATGTTTTATGGTAAATGAAGATGTTATTGAACCATAATAATTATAATACATTTTTAGAAACAATTAATAACAACAGTTCCTTCATTCTTCTGTTATACATGGATAAAACAAGTTAACAATATGATACTGAAATATATCATGTTATATTATAAAAAAATATATTAGATTTGCATTTGATAACTAGGCCAATGCGGATAATGCTCAAAACATAATATTAATACAGTGACTTGATACTTGGTGGCATTAGGGATGAGAGTGGAATGTGAGCTGTGTAGGTGGTCTGAACACATCTCCTTATCGTATCGGAAGCTTATTTTGTTTGGAGAGAAAATACAACACAATGTTTTCACTGGACCTGAAATTAAAATTAATACAATTTAAACCAATAACTATGCAGTTTCGTAATATTTAATAATATTCAAGATATTGAGATGAATCACTGTTGTAAAATATTCAATAAACAACAGTTTATAAAAATTGCACAAAACTATTTAGCGCCCTCTTAAATTTCACCATTCTGTAACCAGCCCTCGGACCCTTTGTACAATGCTAATGTTGTATTTAAATAACCCCTCTCCTGAGTTGACATGCTCACTGGACTTTTTGGCAAGCCACACCTTGTAGCAGGAATGTTGTTTATTGGAATTCTGATTCATTCCCGACACAGTTTTCCTTGCCAGCATGTCACGACCTCGGCTATGGGGAGCACTCTCCTGGTTTTGGCCCGAATACATGGACATCCATCATGTCAGTGCTTTTACAGAAAGACATAGTAACTGACTCAAAACACTATGGACTTTTTCACTCTTTGTTCTTCAAAACGCCAAGCCATAATATAGCTATAGGCACAGTGGGATCGCCAGTGAACAACAAAATAGCAACAATAATAATGGGCCACATTAAAAGTCCAGAACTCAGTGATTCATGATGATCTGTATCTCTGAAGGCTACATAAAGGCTCTCTATTCATCAGGGCTTGGTCCACAGAATTGACATGTGTGACTCTATTTAAAGGTTCACTATTTTCTGGTTGCCTCCTGCTTATCTCCAAAGAGATGTTGCTTAGCCCAGAACGTCCCATAATATGGCATATGTATTTTGCATTTATTCATTGACCCATGAAGTGTTATATTATACTCAGAAATACACTGAAAAACATCCATTCTTATTGTGAGCGCAGTAGCCTCTCTTCAGATGAACTTCAAACTACACAGGCAAATCCTCACTATTGCAGATAATGTAAAGTGACATAAAGTTTCTCAGTGGTTATGAGCTGAAGTAAGCTTATAAAAAGCTTATCACCCTGATGAGACCATGCACACATTTCCCAAACAAAAAACAACATCTGAATAAGCTGCGGGATTGTGGGTATTTTTTTCCTTGGCTCTCTGTTATAGACCATATGTTTCCTGCGCTGGACTGTAGTGTGAAAAGTATATCACGTGCCAAAAATGTCTTGAAAGAGTTTCTGATGGATTAGATCAATGTCCACAGATCTGGGTCAGGTAGTTTTCCAAATGACTCACTTATAAAGTTTGCTGATGTGTGCGAATAAGTTTTCTTCCAAAGACCCCAGGGCATCACAAAACATCAACCACAGGAACGCACCACAACAAATGAACAGCCTCTTGGTGAGCAGTGAGTTTCTCTTTCCAAAACATCCCTCTCCGTTTGATTTGGGACTGGATACTGCAACAGATGTATTTTGCCATATGTCATTTTAAACGGCCACTTATCAAAAAGTTTTATAATTTAGAGATTGGGACAGTTTCTCTAAGAGCCTGTTGGCTGTTAGTAGGCTCATTCGTTAGAGATTATGATACGAAGGTGCACTATTTTACACTAGGTTTGTTTGCCCATGGTTGAGTTGTGAATCACGCCACTCCATTTTATTTGTCTCATAAAATCCACACTGGTCTTTTTCCGCCTGTGTTACCATGGAAACGGGGATTTAGCCTGGAGTGATAATTGGGGCTGACTGTAAAACCTGCCACAATGTAGACCAGTTCTGTTTCGTGCAGGTTTTTCCTTTTTTCCCTTTAACTAAGCTTTTGTAACCACTAATGTCTCAAATCACTGGGAGACTGGCTTCCACCAACTCCAGCTATTGACAGAATTGGGACAAATTTAGAATTTTGACTCAAGAAATAGTCTATAAATCCACTGACCTCTATTAAAGAAAAACTTTGGGAAAAATTGGGAAAATGCTGTAAGTCATATTTGTGTTAGTGGTAAAGTAGAATAAATATATGGATTTTATTTTCTTGCATTTTGGACCTTGAGAAAGAAAACAAATTAACATCTGTGTTGTTTTAGAATTTAGAAAAATAATGATATATGCAAATTCCAGATGCTGCTGTCAATCAAAATCTTTGCGAGTACTCACTAGCCCATCTGTAAACATTTATTGTGCTTATTCGATAATGATTTTAACTCTGTCCTGTCCATTGGGTTGACATGGCCTGTATTTGAAACCTTTGTGAAAATAATGTTACAGTAATTGTGAGTGGCATTTACACTCAAAAGTTATGTGCAGATTCCATTTAGTCTCATTAAGGGCTACTTCAGTAAAACATCAACAAATGTTTTTGGGCTCCAACATCATTTTCAGAAACAGTAGACTGACCACAGCTCTCCTACTGGTTCTTGTTTCCATGGAGACGTAATTGCTTTGCCTAGAATGTTTCATGATATGACATTAAACATATCTAACAGCTAGCATTTATTCTAGCTGTTAGATATGTTGTTTGTTATGTTGTGTGGAGTCAGGCAGCTGTGGGGCTGGTTGGGTGGGTGGAAGGAAATGTGGGATTGTTTTTAATCACTGTAAAGCACTTTGTGTTACATTTTTTGTATGAAAAGCACTTTTTAAATAAAGTTTGACTGACTGACTGATATTCATTGCAGGTGTTTCTATTGTTCAAAAATACAATAATTCCTTCTGTGAATAGGGGTGACTCTCCATAGATATGAATTGTAATGTAGTGTAGTGCTTGTCTCCCTTGTGATAGATAGGTTTAATCTGTGAAACATTCTAGACAAAGCAATAACATGAGTCCCGATTTGAAGGATTTGGTGGTCAAGATATTATATTTTTGAATGGAGAAAGGTAGTCACAAAATCATCCAAATCAGAGCAGAGGTGAGACAGCTGTGCATTGGGACATTTGGGATTTGAATTCCTAATTTAAACTGTAATTAAATAAAATTTACATGGCTGGAATTATAGTCAGTTACAACTGCAGGCATAAACTTTTAAAAACAATTTTTCACTTCTAGACTTAGGTACCAGTCCTCATGAAATTACATGCAGACATTAATCATTACAATAACCAAACAATGTCAATTTTGCCTAACTTTAAACCCACGTGCCTATTCTATTCGGGAGTCCATAAGATTGATAAAGTGCAAATGATAAGAGGATTAAGAAGTGCATCATTTTTAAAGTCTTCCTTCTGGTGCAGCCAGAAAAAGTAATCCACCTTTGTCAGAGTTGATTACCTCTCCCTCCAACCTGAAGCCTTAGCAACACAGATGGGAGTCTAATATACTTTGCATTAGGCCTACATGTACTCATTACTCATTATACTTTATTTTTATGCTGTATGTATGCATGTTTTGTCTTTGCTCTTCTCACAAAAACACTGTACATCCAAAATACAAAAATATTCAACAGCTACACGTTTTTATTACCCTGTTATAGAACACCTCTCCTCACCTTAGCTTCCTTTACCCCTGGGGGCTAATCCCTGTTTGGCTCACCGGGCTGTTGGCATGGTGACACGGCAGGGGTTGGTCGGTTCACAATGGAAGTTTGCGTCATCGCCTTTCATGGTTTCACAATTGGAACCTGACAGATTGAGATTATGCACAACAACAAGAACTGATAACACAATTCATTCATCAAAATTACTCAGTAGTGTTTGATCAAAGATTTATTTTTTGTACATGTAAACATTCTAGACAAAGCAAATATAATAAAAGGGCAAATAAATGGCATGTATGAAAACCTCATGCCAAGTTGAGCTGTAATTTTACAATACCTGGAAGTAAGGTTATGCACTGTCAGGATGTTTGCAGTGTAGATCATTATGGCTAGTCTGTAGTTGGATGATTTGCCATTTTTTAAGGCACACTTTGCACCCTTAAAATGGCTCCTTGAAGATCTTGGTTGTACCAAATTGTAATTTAATTCAATTATTAATTCTGATAATAAAGTAAACTACATAATCTCACTCATTTGTGTTTAGTACGCTCTTTTGCTGAGATGACAATAGATTAGCAGGTTTTAAAAAATCATTTTTTTCATATATCCAGATTGAAAATGCATTATTGGCTAAAAAGTATTGGAATTTGAAACAGACATAGCAGTGTCCAGTCAAAATCTTTGTTGTAGGATTATAAAGTCATTCAAACACAGTACATTTGAAGGATGAATAATCTGTATTTGATTTTTTTGCATGCCTCATGGTCTGTGGAACAAGTGCTTCATGGATGTTCCCCATCTCAGGGTCTTTCCAGCCACATCATTTCTGATCTATTTTCCAGAGGGTATTTTCCTGACAGCAGGTTTGCATTAGCCCACTCCTGGCCTTGATTGCTCTTGTGCATAAATCTCATTGTGTAATTACCTCTCTCAGCTCTTCATTTAAGGATTAGAGACTCAGTAACCGAATGAACAATTCTTTGAAGAACACATCGACTGTAGTTTCACCCAGCCGTAGTGACAGAGAGGGTATGTTCAGTTTTATAGTGCTATGGCATCATCATATGACTTCATCTCTACGAGACACTGAGTCAGTCTTAGAGGGACCGTCTTGACTTCAGTGGAAACCAATTCAAACAGAATAAAACACACTCTGATCATTGGTCCAATGCTAAAGGCTCAATCTGATGTTCTGAGACTAAGCAGATCAGAAGTTTAGGCCAGGAATCTGTTCTTCAGCATGACACAGACAAAATGTTGTTTCCAAGACCTTCCTTGTTCCCACAGAAAACTACAAACTGCATATTTAATAAACATTTTAGCATAAAGCTACCTTGATCCAAATGGATACGTTGGAGAAGGTTTGGATTATTATTTGTTATTTTGCAATCTGACACAAATCTGACTAAATTTGATACCTATCCCTTTGGAGGTCAAGCAGCTTGCCACGTTTTGCATAATGGTTTGTCTTACCTGAAGCATTCATACAGAGGACAATGGTTTAAACTGCCTTGTGGCTAGATTTGATTTTTGGACCCATAATTCACAAAACTTTGACCAGAATAAGCATGCATATCCACTTTGGCAGACCCAGAAGACCACCCAAAACAGCCCTGTATATGTCCAAACAGCCACATGTCCTGCTCTGTCATTGTTCAGTTCTGTGATCACTACTCATGATTACTGACATATTTTCCAATGCTCCGGATGGTTCTCTGATCCAAATTATGGTGTGAAAAAAAAATATATATATATGTAAATACTTTTCAGATCATAAAAACAACCACAACCACAACAACAACAGCTATATCCCCTCTCATACTACACACATGGTTCCACTTCATCTCCCCCTTCTGCTCTGGTTCTTGATGTGTAATTTGGGCCAGTTAAGTATAAATGCCATATTTATTTTGATATGAAATATGAATTAAATAAATAAAACTGTAACCTTATTTCATAGTGTTCATGTTGAGTCCAAAACATTTTAAATCAAAGTAAAATTCAAGTTTATTCTGTTTAAACGTAAATCTCTAAAATGCAGTTATGAACGCAACACTAACTAATGCATACTTTCTGGAGTATGCAACCATAACAAAACATGTACATTGCGGTCATTGGATCCTTATTCTAATCCTGGTCTGGGAAGTCCAAGCCCAAACCATGGTGGACTCAAAATACAGCCATAGAAACTAATAGGGTAAAGATTATCCATGGGTTTCTGAATGGTGAGAAATTAGAACAGGTTACATAGCAATTAACAATCTGAAACAAAATAGCCTATCTTTTGAATGGTGAAAAGTCCTCAAAATGTCGTCTTAAAGAGGAAGCAGAAACCCAGGCATACTTAGAGATGCACAGTGTTGTCTGCGTATTGGAAAAGTATTAATCACTGAATATCCAAGCAGAGAGTTAAAATGCAGAGTTTCAGACAGAACTCATTACTCTCCCAAAAGGGCTTTCTTGTAAATAGCAAACTTGGGCCAAAAGCTTGTCCTCAGTGACCCCACACTCACTCAGACCAGCTCCCAAACAACCACCATTACAGGACCAAACCTTATCTCAACAACAAGTCCTGCATAAGACAGTTTTGTGTCTATCTTATCTAAACTGTCCTAAATTTTCTCTTTATGAAGACGTTACAAACCAGACATAATGTAAGAAGAGGGGCCCAGAAACCTTTTAATTACAGATCATTTTTATGTTTTCTCTTGACAAGGACTAAAGGGGCATATTATAGATTTATTCTGCACAAACTAAGCTAATACTGACTGGATGCTAAAGAAAGCTCCAGTTGCACATATATATGTTGCCATTACTATACTTTCTATTTTGCAACAAAGGTTACAACTGCTGAAATCCAAGAAAAATACTTTGCTCTACATTCAGTAACTCAAAAACACGTGTTGTAAAATGTATTAAGGCTTAGAACATTGCTCACAGACACCCCACATACTTAGATTCCGCATCATAATCCCACTTACGTATATCTCTAATTATTGCTCCGATAATTATGGGCCTTTGTTTACAGGGGAAGTGTAAAACAAGCAAAAGAATTTGGATTTTATTGGAAAACAAATTACTGCCAATCCCCTGTAGGGCCAAAGTCAACATGAAGTAACAGTGATGAGTGAGCTCTCTATTTTCTTCACTGAGTCTAGTGCGATGTTTAGCCTGGCTTCATCCCAGACTGCCTTAATGTAGGTCAGTGGATTAAACGTTTGTATTTAAAGCTGTTGAAATGTATGAAAAAGAGGACCCCCTGCCCTGTGCTCCTTCTGACCTCTTTCTTCAGACACGTACCAGTCATCGCTGCACATGCATAGTCATACGTTCAGATTTTCCAGAGGACAGACACGCACTCCCAGCTGCTTGAGACCAGAATCCAGGGTCCACATTACGCCATCGACACACTGGAAAATATGTGAGAGACTGTGAACTCATCCACAGTAAAGTGAAGTTTTTAGGTTACGGGCAACTGTTACAAGGTGTGATGGCCACAGTTAAAACCTCATCACTTAATCATTGTTAGCTGTAAATCATTCACTCAAAGCTGCATCAAAAAAGTAAAAGAGTTTCAGTGGTTCTTAATGGTTTATTTTGGAATAAATATACAAAAGTCAAAGACATTTCGAATTGTCTGAGTAGAAAAAAGAAAAATATTTACAATATTTTTGCACAGAACTGGATAAATGTATACATAGTATACAGCACAATCTGTGTATGTCATTACTTTTGCTGTACAAAGTGCAAAAGCTGGGGTATAATTAACAGAGAAAACATAGACAAGACAAAGCTGCATGAGTCCTGCTGAGGAAAGTGGAGATAGTACTGGACTACAGGACAGCTGTGCTCTAGATGAGGAGAGACACAATCATAACAGTATAACAAAGACACTGCCAGCTTTTCTTCCCTAACGTTTAGCCTTTCATTGATAAGAAATGACGTGTGTAAACTGTGCCAGAAGAGCATGATTTAACAGGCTCCATGACCTGATGTAGACTGTGGACACAGGGCACCAATGGAAGATCAAGAACATAAGAATCCGTTAGTAAGCCTATGAAACTTTACTAGTGAATGTTGGACTGTCCAGCTCTGTTCAAATTACACATACTGTATGTTGCTTCTCTAGGAGGAAAGAAAAACTTTACTTAGGCATAAGCATTTATAAATCCCCATAGCAGACTTTACAAATCTTTCCAATACACACAAGTTGTTTATTACTCAAACAAACCCTGAAAAATAATGAGCAACTTGTAAATTCCTGGAACAGTTCAGCTAAGATTCTACAAAGCTTTATCAGTCTCATTAAGACAAATAGTAGCTTTGTTCCGAACACAGAAACACTTCCATTTTTCACTAGAAAATAATTGAATACGGCTAATCTTTTCTAACATATGGCTGTGAAGAATGTGTTCACATTTGTGTCCTAAACAGCTGCAAGCAAATTGGCTTTAAGATAATATTTGGTTTAGATAATCAATACAGCATCAGGGTAGCAGCTGTGGCAAAGAACTGGGCTATGTCTGAGCAGCAAGAACTCTGGAGTGATGCATTTTATTTCTTATTTCAAGAATCTAAAAACTCCCTGAAAAATAACAAGAGACAGGTGAAGAGCAACATGCAGTGCTTATAAACACAAACGCTCTTGTTTGTTTGTTCATCTTTGTATTGCAGAAGCCCCAAACATTAACACTGAGTCTAAGGCAGGTGGGGCTTTATGGAGATTCAGAACCTGCTGACATGGGATAAATAATATTTAAAACGTGTTGTGTTGTTTCTTTAAATTAGACCCTTAAGTGTAATATAGTCATCTCTGCAGAGACTTTTAAATCTCAACATTTATTATCCATCAGTTCCTGAAAGTATAAAATCTTCTCCTGACCGAGAGTCCTTAACACGGGCTGAGGTTACAGAAGTCCAGCTCCTGTGGTTTGCGCAGGTCCGTGCAGTGTTCTCGAGGCAGCAGGTGTCCCGTGGGAGCTCTGCAGTCCAGGGGGCGCCTCTTGAATCCTTTGCCACAGGTCCTGGAGCAGGGGGACCAGTTCCCCACCCTCCACTCGGGACAGGGGTCTCCACATATCCTGGTGGCTGGCGGTCTCTGTGCAGGATCACAATCAAAACCAGGCTTACCGTCCGGTCGCAGACACTGGACCAACCTCCTCTGCAGCCCATTACCGCAGGTTACCGAGCATTTGTCCCAGTTTGTGGAGAGCCACTTCCCCAGACCAGGCTCCTCCTTAGTATACACATTTTTCAGGCTGTCCTTATCATCCTCTGCTAGGACACTGTTGTGGGAGTTTGTACGTGTGTCCTTCTTTGAGGCCTTGTCCTCTTTGGTCTGTCGGGGCAGATAGAAGGAGTAGCGGATTCGGGGTGGGGTCATCCGGCCGGCACACAGCACCTCCACGGTTAAAGCTTCTCCTAAAGGTTTGACGGCTTGCAGAGTCTCAGAGGAACCAAAGGTGCCACTGTAGCGCATCAGACTGTTCTTTACAATGATGTCTCGCTCCCCAGAAGACACAACGTAGTTCCCATTCAGCACATATTGTCCATTACTGTTCTTTACGGCCAGATAGTTGTCGTCGCCTGTCATTCCCTTGTAACCTCGCTGTCTGATGTCGATGTTGGCAGCGCCCACTGGAAGCATGACCACGAAGTTGTATCCATGCCTGTATAATTGTCAGTATAACACAAAATCAGTTCAGAAGTAAATTATTAAAGTGGTCTCATATTATTTCACTATATCTGTACTCACACTGGCCTTGTGAAGAGTCCTGACACTTTCTTGCAGCCTTTGTTGTCACCTCCACATATTCCACACTTATCAAACTTTTTAGCTGAACCAATTCTTCCATCACAACCAGCTTTGATGCACTTTCCTTGGACACACACTCCTGTTGCATCGGGGGAGCATGGGGTGCCATCTACCACCTGCAATAAGCAAATGCACAAATGTAAGGAACCAATTTGTAAACCTGATTTTTTATGATGGATTAATACTGGCCCCAAACTGCCCTTTAAGATTCATAGGCTTTACTGTAACATCTTGGCTGAGGTTGGATTGTACAGCTGCAAGGTGATTTAGGCGTCTTGGGAGTATTTCTATCTCCTCCTCCGCATGTTAGAGTGACGTGTGAACTCTGAATGTGCTGCTTACACTCTTCATCACACTTCTCGATCTCCACAAATCTAGCCTTGCAAGTCTCCATGGAGATTCTTAAATTTATGGCCATACTGTGAAATATTCTAGGCACATCTCCATGGAGACAAGCAGGTGACGGACCCTCCACTGGCCAAGTTACACAGTGCACCTTTAAGTTTGAAATTGTATGCACACACACTTTCAGGCATTTTACATAAAACAGTTTGTTGTGGCGGTCCTTACTACTAGTTTTATCCAGTGACTATTTCTACAGAATAAAACTGTAATGCTGTAAGCTATTCTTTTCTCAAAACTATTTGTATACATTTTGTAAATAAAGTAGAAGCCTTACCTTCGGAGCAAGAACGTAGAAGTACCCGGTGCCGTTAGCCCTGCAGATGAGTTTGCACCTGTCGTTAGCAGAAACACCAGAAAACTTGGGCACCCAAACAGCGGAGGCAGAGATGCGATTATTGTTGAAACTGCGTCCACTGTCCTCACACTGCTCCTCTCTGAAGGTCTTCCCTGCTCAAAACAGATGAAAAGGTTAGAGGTTTGAATGCTTGGGGCTAGAACGTGTCATCGAACGTGTTGTACCGTTGTCAGGGCAATGGTTCAAGCTGCAGGAACGGTATTTGACCCGGATGCCTTGGCAGTATTTTCCCCCATTTGATGGAAATGGGTTACTACACTCCCTTTTGGAAAGCTGGACACCCCCTCCACATGAGCGAGAGCAGGGGCCAAAAGCACCCCACTTACCCCAACGACCATCCACCTGGAAAATACAAGATGAACAAAGGAAATATGAGCAAAAATCAGTGTGGCAGAATAACTGAAGTAGCCTGAGAAACTAAAGAGAAGCAGGATTCTGGATGGATGTCAAAGCTTATTCCATCGGTACGGGACCCGCAGACTCAACACATTGTGGTATTGTCTGACTAATTTTCCATTGTAGGGAGTAACTTCTGATGATGTAATCCAGATAGCAAGGACTTAGTACAGCAATGCAAATTCTATAATATCTATCATATCATGCCATATTCTATATAGATCTGTGTTTTGCAACAGGATTCACTGAGAATCTATTGCACAAATCTATTATAAGAGCTAGAGTATCTTATCTGAGGGATCAAACCATTTTTAGATACTTTACACTTTACACAGACACGAGCTTCAGTTTTGTTTGATCTCAAAATGTAATGTGATCCAGAACATAGTTTTACCTTCACAGTCTGCACAGCCATCTTGTTGGTGCATATTCCGCGGTCACAGATCTGTCCCTCACCACAAGGGGTGCCGTCGGCCCAGGGAAAGTGCCTGGTCATACACACAGGATGACCATTGGACTTCCCTGTGCACCACAAGCGACCACATGGAGGCTGCATAAAGGTGCATGGTTTGGACCCCTCCCCAAATGCAAGCTCACATTGACGGTCTAAACTGTAGGTCGCTCCAGGCAGCACATCAGGGAGGACCAGGGGCTTCTGCGGTGGGTCCAGTAAACAGTCCCCTGAAAACACAAAAAGTATTGCTTCTAGAAGCATTTAGTAAATTCATCCATATTTCCATCCCTTTTTAATCAAATGTCTGTGGGTTTGTGGGAGTTTATGGGAAAGACTTCTCTGGTGTGCTTCGTACTCAGTTGTACCATGAGATAACTAGCTTATCTATTATCTGGAATATATCATTCCCTTCACCACAAACACTGCATAAGTGAGATTTCTTACTAAAGATATTTTTGCAACAAATGTGATGATGAGTAATAGCATTGGGCATTTACAGTAGCAGCAGTAGAGAAAATAGTGCTAGTAATTTTGGTAGCAGCAGCAGCAGCAGCAGCAGCGGTAGAATAGTAACTAATAGTGGTAATATTAACAGTAGTAGTATTTGGAATAGCACCAGCTACAGCAGTTTCAGAATGTACAAGTACTTTAAAACTACATGCACAAACTTCCTCTCTCTTCTGTGTAGGGAAGTGATTTGATAATTTACTAATGTCAGTTCACAGTTCACTCAACACTGAACAAGCTCAATCCCATTCCTTCCTTCCTCTTCTTCTTCACTCTCCAAAGAGCCATCATTTAAAACAATAGATGCTATTGTGTTTACACAGAAATTATGAGATTACAAATGACTTGGGGCACGACGCTGCATGGTAACATGAGGCAACATGTTGTTCTAGCAGCACCACCACTTTTTGAAGAGTAGATTTATGACAGCCAGCCGGTAGGGGCCAAGTTACAACACTGTTAGCAAAAATCACTCCCAGGCAAGTTTTCTTTACGTATTTCTTGGGTTGCATTTTGTTTGTGGGCTTGTACTAAAGTAGACAGAGACATGTCGTTTGTCTATTTGGAGTTCTTCTGCATGTGAAGCGGTACGCGGATACTCCTCTGAGTCCAAACCTCAGCAGTGACTCTTTTAAACAAGACCTCTAATTTAGTGCAGATGTCGGCTAGTTTTAAAATAAGAGTTGAGTGCCTCTCCAGGGCTTTGTGGTCTGCCCGGCTTGGCATAGAGTCCAAACCGATTCCAATGCATTTCTGGTGATGGCAGATGTTGCACTGGCCCACTTTAGTAACTTGATTATGCCCACACTTAGATTATGAGTGTTGGGCTGAAGACAAGAATAACTGTCGAAATCATTAGAACGTGAACTCAGACAATTGGTTAAATGGTTGAAACTACAAATAGTAAAAGATACCACAAGGAAATTATGTAGTAACTGTGATGTATAAAATAGATTTTTGTGTGTATTGCAGTTATCAGTACATAGCAGCACCAATACAACACAAGTCAATGGTTTGCAAATTTGTTCCCTTGGCAACTTTTTTCTAAGATGACTCCATATGAAATTAGAAAAAGGCAGAATCTCTATTAGTGTTGCTAAATAGTCATAGCCCTAAGCGCTATATCACAAAGGCCATTTTATTATTTAGTTCTTTTTCTATCCATTTCTGTATTTAGATCTGTATATAGGAAACCTAACCATTCAAACTCACCATGTCCCCCATCCAAAAACTCTGTGATGATAGCAGCGCTGCAGGGAGACCAGGGGCTGGTGCGGTTGATCTGGATCAGTGTAGGAGACATCATGTGGTTATCCTGCAGTCTCCCAAAGACGTCATCACAAGCTTTTACATTGTCGTGTGGCATGTTGAACACATGCCCTGTTGAGAGGAAGCCCAAGTCAGTCCTATTGTACTTGAGTAAGCAGTTATTTTATTATGTGCTGTTATTTAAGTGATGTGTGGTTTTGGCAGGTCTCACCGAGTTCATGAGCAGTGGTGAAGGCAGAGGGCAGGCCGTCGTCTTCGATCACAGAGCAGCTCCTCTTTGGGTCACACATGGTGCCAACATCCGCCATGCCCAGAGTGTCACAGGTGGAGGCTCCACACAGGTCCTGTAATGCAAATTAAAGAGATATAAGACAATGTTTAGGGCACAAAAGCCATTTATTTGATTTTTCCTTATTACAACAACGCTTTCACAGAGATACCAGCACTGCTCTCCCATCAGATTTCAAATATGCACAACAGGAAAAATCTTGTGGCTTAAGTAGTCCTGACCAAGCCAAGCTCAAGCTCTGGAGATGGGTCTCTGGACATTGCACTGATCCTGATGGGTTGTCCCTGCAGCACTGAAGCATGTGTCAAATGCAGAGGACAATAAAGTGCACCATAGCCTTAACAAACCTCCTTAATTAAGTGGTTACTTTGTTTAGAGCTTCTCCTACATCAGCTAATAATGTCATAACATTTATAAGCGGGTGCACGCTTTCCAGATGACCCATTTCCTGACCACAGTAGTACAACCCCAGTTTTAGTGCATATTTAGAGTTTTTGACCAAGCCTACTAATAACAGGCCGCGAGCATTCATAACCGCTGCACAGAAACACCCATCTCCGCTCTCTAAACAGCACAAGCATATACATTACATACAACCAATTTGTGCTCTGAGAAATGCAGCTCCAGGCAAAGACAAAGCCAGTTTAACTTAATGCAACTGTACAGCACTTCAGTTCAATGAAAATACCCATAAAATGCTGAGCCAAGTGAAGAGCCATGATGACAAACCATTCCTAGCATAAACCACAAATGCTGCAATTTCAAATGGCTTCCAGATGCCTCTATGTGTGCAGGAGATGACATCCAAAGATTGGGTCATTTAAGAGGAGGAAATAAAAACGTGCAAGAAGAACAAGAGGAACAAAGCAACAGTGTCAAAGAGTTTGTTCCAAGCTACGACCTACTTCTCACATCTGTCAACTATCATATAAGCAACTCCATTAAACTATGTACTTAAACGGAACACAGATTAATATTATGTACAAAGATTAAGACTCTGATTACAATTTGTACAGGCTTGTTATAATTTAGCTCTGATTTCACTGTAAGGAAATGCAACCTTGTTTATGAATCAAAAACTCAATATTCTTTGCATGTAGATTACAGATGAAAACTTTATGCTCTGATTTTTCCTTCTTTTATATTTGTTGTGGTAATCTATAAAAATAGATCTGATTTTCTGGCAGTGGCAACTATGGTATTGGACACAAAGGCCTGGAAACAAATATTAATTTAAATCAATGTGCATTATCATTGACCTTTTTCAAAACAGTGCATTGCTATAACCAAAAGAGATTTACTTATATTCTAATTCAAATCTTGGTTTGATAAATGCTATTACAAAACAGTGTTGAAAATATACATAGCCTATACAATAGTTGCTGTCCTTCAATGGATTCAGTCATCTTTTAAATCAAACAGTGACTGAGGCCCTTGATTCTTTATAAGGGAGATAGCATTGTTGTGTGTAGGTGTGGTCTGCGTGTTCTGAGTTGAATAGGGTCACACTGTAAAAACTGGACCGGATAAACTCTCCCTACATACAAATCTTTACGTTGACCTGGATGGCTCCCAGCTTGCATATTTATAGAGCATATGGTTTTCTACCAGATGCCATGACCTGGACAGGAAATACAATTGTGTCAGTGTGCTCTGGAGTGAGTGTTGCTGATGTGCTTGTTTTAAAGTTGGAAGATGTACAGAGTTGCCCCCCCTCCTCCATCCATGTATGCATCTGTTCCTTTTTGGATGTGTTTAAGAGGCCCATGCAGTGGAGAACATGCAGCTGGAGCAGTGATTCAGGTCAGCAGTGCATCCCTCCAGGCACTTGCAACACTTCTTAATGTTACAGGTAAATCATCTGTTTTAAACTACTGTCATTTAATTTCCTTTTTCACACAAGTCAAACTCCTTAAAGCCAAACAGTTCATTATGGATCATTGACATCACTGTTGACCCAGTGTCAAATATTTGGGAGTGCAGCTTTTCCATTCAATGAAAAACTGCCCTCTCGTGAGCAATGAAAGCAATCAGGGCTTTTGCTCTCTCCTCCCCAATTACTTCTGACCTATGGTGTCAAAGCTCTCAGGAGTACAATTAAAACAATGGGCCAGTAGATCATGCTTTAAACATTCACAAAAATGCAGACACGTGAAAATTAGGTCAAACGTGCTACATATGGACAGCTTTAGGGGTCTCCATTACTTTGGCTTACATTTTCCATAACTTGCCTAAAACTGAATAAACAAACAAATAAATAAAATACATTTCTAATGCAAGCGCGGTCACCTCTCCACATATCTGACTTGTAACTTGGTGGTGTCACAACATGAATCTGCTACCATACTGTGGAACATTTCAGGCAGTGCATCTCCATGAGACAAGAATATGGCCAACACTCCATCAGAAAAGTTACACAGTGCAGCTTTAAGTAAATGTGAATGTGATGTTACCTCTCTTGTAAACAGAACTGCCGTGTCCCAGTACTCTGCATGCTTATCTGTGTTCTTGTTCATCTTTTTTTGCCAAGTGCAAAAGTTTCTGAGGGTCATTGCTGCGTTCCCGGACACCTTGGGTCCTTTGTCAGCTTCAGTTATCACTATGATTTTTACGACTACGATGTTGATTGAGTTAAGAATACTGGGGTGCTTGTATAGTCGCGCAGCCACTGACATCAGCGTAAGGATGTAGTGCTTTAGGTCATCGCCGTGAAACTGTGCCATTGACTCGTCCGCCGCTATGAGCGTCTCTACGTATCTGGGAACTGACGCAAACCTTTTGGATCTCCCCAATTTCTGAATCGTATTGGTCACATTGTTGTCATCTGCAAAGTGTCTGTATTTCTCCAGTGATTGCACAAGCTGTTGACTTATGTCACTGTCCACAGCACATCTGGACGTGGCGTTTGGCGTCAAGTTGCGGCTGGTTCTGCGCCTGAGTATGTGCGCACCTTCCGTAGTTCTTGTATCATTCTGGACCGGAGTAATAAAATATTCCCATCCATCGAAGCCAAAAGCACCCTGTAACCCATTACAAAGACTCAGCGCTGCATAGGAGTTGCTGTCATCGTTGATGTATCCAGAGTAGAAACACCGGTGCAACTCGTGCGTGACATCGCTGTTGGATAGCTTCGGTGCGTCTTGGTTAGAAATACTTGATGACATAAAGCTAGAGTCCTGGCGTAAATCAAGCAATAATTCCTGATGAAATGCCCTTATTTTAATGACACTTTTCCCTTTAGAGAGATCCACGTCGTTGTCAGAAAAAGTCCTTCTGTCATGATTGGAGTTTTTTAGCCTGACAGGAAAGCAAAGTTCACTTTCCATGCAACACACAAGTTTGGATAAAGTAAGCGCCAAATAGAGGAGAAATGGTATTCTGATAAACATGACGATGCTTGCATTCGGTACAGAATGCAGTGGTGATTAGCCGGTAGAGTCTGCAGGATGAGTGGAGGCGGTGAGAGTTTGAGGGTAATCCAATAGGCACTTCTACACTGCAGCTTGTACAAGTCCACTCACTGCAGCACACTCCTCCTGGTCAAGACCCATTCCTCCACCTGTGTCTGCTGAGGCAACTGCAGCCCTTAGCGCAGGCTCAGGCGCTTTTTGTGAAGGGGCAGTCTTGCCCAGTCTCTGAATAAAAATGTAAAGTCACCTGAAGACACCCAAAACTCAAGAGAGACAACCCAGCGCTTTCTGGCAAGAAAACTGTATGTATGTATGTATGTATGTATGTATGTATGTATGTATGTATGTATGTATGTATGTATGTATGTATGTAGTTAGTTAGTTAGTTAGTTAGTAAGTAGATTTGATATTAGCCTAACATTAAACCCAACATTTCTAAACACTATAAGTTATTTTTTGTTAAAGTCTGTTTAGTTTAGTTAAGTTAGTTAAAGCCCCATGGAGATGTTATCTTTGCCTGGAATTTTCCATTGTATGACATTAAACATATCCATTTAGCATTTATTCATTACAGGCGTTTCTATTGCTCAAAAATACATGAATTCCTTCTGTGAATAGGGGCGACTCTCCACAGATCTGAACTGTAATGTAAATGGCAAGGTGTTGTCAATGCTATCTATGGCAGTCCATGATAGCAGTCTATGATTGCAACGCTATTTAGCTGTATTTACCTTACTCAACCTTTGAGCATCATCTGGTGGACGGAAAAATACATTGCGTTAAAAGATTTTTAGTAGGCTACATCCAGAGAGGGGCCCGGCTACATCATTATGCATATACAGAACTGGTACAGAATATAAATGTAGTTATCACAATAGTACGTTTAGAATCCGTTCCAACCTGAAAGATACGTCGGTGTCTTTTACACTATTTTAATCAAGGATCATACAGCGCCTGCTTCTTTTGTTTGCAGCTGGTTGCTATGGACGCAGCACAGGTTGCTATCCTAAGGACCCAGTTCTGAGGTGTCCGTAAAAATGCCCGAGTAACTTTAAACAACAAGTTTATGAATTACACTGGAAAATAAGATTTGTGAATTATTTTATGGTCACGGTAACTTCTCATAACACACACAATCTATATAGCTGTGTAGAATCAAACGCTACACAGAATTTTGTAACTTTAGGCGGTGGCACTTCGACACGCTGTCCTCAACATCTCCAAAACTAAGAAGTGCGAGAAACTAATCTGCTGAAATACCTGATGCCTAAACAAGAATACCGTTGAATTTAGGTTTTTTATTCACCGATGGCTTAGTAATATCCACACGTTAGTAATAACTAATAGTAAAGCCGTAACGTTTACTATTTTACCTGCTAGCTAGTGTTAAGTTAACCTAGCAGAAAGTTGTTGTTTGTAGCTCGTTACCTTGTACCTGTCAGAATGAATTCATACCACGTTTTGGAGCTCGTCGGAGAAGGTTCATTTGGTCGCGTTTACAAAGGAAGAAAGAAATACAGCGGACAGGTAAGTCTGTCTTGAGTTTAATTGTAAGTTTACTACTCGATTTATTGTTATTAGCCATGTCTTCTATCTGTCATCTGATCTGTGTCCACCAGGTTATGGCCCTAAAGTTCATGCCAAAAGTGGGTCGTTCTGAAAAGGACCTTCGAAATCTCAAAAGAGAGATTGACATCATGCGTGATCTTCAACATCCAAATATTGTTCAACTTTTTGACAGCTTTGAGACAGACACAGAGGTATTTTATACTATCCATGAAGTGCAACAACGAAAATTAAATACTGAGAGGAAATGTGGATAATAATGACAATTTATAATTTAATAGGTAGTAGTTGTGACCGAATATGCTGAGGGACAACTGTTTCAGATTCTTGAAGATGATGGCAGTTTACCAGAATATCAGGTATTTCATTTTCTCTTATGATCTTCTTGGTGTATAGCATGTCAATACAACAGTTATAACAGCATCTTCTTTTCACTAGGTCAGAGAAATAGCCTGCCAGTTGGTTTCAGCTCTTTATTATTTACATTCTCATCGCATTCTTCATCGTGACATGAAACCTCAAAACATTCTGCTTGGGAAAAGCGGAGTGGTGAAGCTCTGTGACTTTGGGTTTGTAAAGTGTATTTGTTGAAATGTGTTTACATTGCCAGTGCTTCATTTCAAGACTGATGATAACTTCTGTCTGTGTAGGTTTGCCAGGGCCATGAGTGTGTCTACTTTGGTGCTGACTTCAATCAAAGGCACACCACTGTACATGTCTCCAGAGCTTGTGGAGGAGAAGCCCTATGACCACACTGCTGATCTTTGGTCCCTAGGCTGCATTCTTTATGAGCTCCACACGGGGGCGCCCCCATTCTATACTAACTCCATCTTTCATCTAGTGCGGATGATAGTAAAAGACCCAATCAAATGGCCACCGACAATGAGCGACAACTGCACGGTAAAGAAAATTGTGCTGTCCAAAACAGAAAATACACAACGTGTTACAATGTTTTTTAATTATTATTATTTTATATTTTAGAGTTTTCTGAAAGGATTGCTGACAAAAGACCCCCAGAAACGACTTACATGGCCTGATCTTTTGCATCACCCATTTGTAGAAGATGGTGTTCAGGGTACACATTTTGGCATAAGATTAAACATTAATATTTACAGTACAGTATATGTTTTTGTCTGTTATTAATTTCACTACATTTCACCAGTTTTTTCAGACTCAACAGTGTTCAACCCCCTCACAGAAAGGCCTAGTCCTGATATGGTGGCACTGAAACTTCAGCAAGTTGCATCAAAGACACTGCGGGCTAGAGGGGAGAGTAGGTTTTTGCAAAAAGCCTGTGAAAAAGGAAAAGAGAAATCTAAAGTTAGTTAATCTATGTTCCATATGTTTTACTTGTTTTATTTGTCATGATTATCATGTTTAATCTGTGCCTTTGACCTTAATAGAAAGAAATAAAAAATGATTGTGGTCACTCCAAAGCAGCTGCCACGCAGCTTGCCTCTAGACAGACAAAACTACCACCCCTAGAAGACGTTTTAAAAACATCCAGTCCTAATTCAAAAGTTGGTGGCCACCAGAAATCCAAACACAGGTTTGTTTAGTACAAAGTTTCTACTACAGAGTTACTTACACTAAAAGTGTAAAAGCAACATATAAAACCAAAGATTTAAATTGACTTGTTTTACAGGGGTCAAATCAGCAGAGACTATGCACAAGAGTTCCCCTCTGTAGAAGTCGGTCCACAGTTAGTTCGGAGGTGCTTTGAAGAACGAAGACCCTCTTTGCATGCACAGCTTAGGGTGAGCTGCCATTTCATATGGGTTTATATAGGTATAGGTATATAGACATTTTCCAACAAAAAACTTGAATTTCTTTAGAAACCAGATGTTGAAGACCTTTGGGGAAAACTGCTCCAAGAAGTTGGCCAAGGCAGACTTAAAGTGCTTAGGCATAATGACCTTATCCCAAGGCTGAAATCAACATTTTTTGCATTTAAAACTCAGGTATCAAATGCATGTGTTAAAGATAATATAATTGGCACAATCCTTCAGTTAAATGGTTTCTTTGGTTTTATTTTTGCAGCTCAAAAGTGGAAATGTGACAGAACCATTGGAGATCCATCAGCCACTGAAGCTATTAAGCAGCCTCATCCAGTCTGACCAGGAAGACACCTATGACCTCTGTCTACAAATTGACCTGCCTTATTCACTCTTTGACTTAATCTATGCCATAGTTGAAAATCTGACCTTCACTAAGGTAACTATTTGTAGTATGTATGACACTTCTAAAATATACAAATACACAATATTAATTTGAACTGTTCTGCACCAGCTTCCATGGTGTGTTCCAACACTTGGTGAAATGTTTGATTTGCTCCTAATCTTTTGGGGCAGACACAGTGATTGGGCAGAAGAAGGATACAGGTTTAATAATTACTTTTAAATTCTTTTATTTGAATGTGTGCATTTCTGGTGCTCAACTAATCATTTATTTTACAGTCAATTAGAAGAACACTTAAAGATGTTTGTCACAGTTCTTAATCAACCAATGTTTAGGACATTGGCAGTAAGTACTTATATATATATAATATGTAAACTATTTGAGTTTAAAAACTAAAATATTATATTATATTAAAAACTTAAAATATATATGATATGAATATGAAAATGATATGATATACAATTATATTCAATTATTATAAATTTTGTTATAAGCCTCTTGCAGCTGCTGTCTTGTCTAACTTTATACAACATGATGTATCTGTGGATGCTGATGTGGATACTCTAAATACATTATTGCGTGACCTTTGGGAAATTAATGAGGTACACATTTTCTTGTTTAACTTGTTTCTAAACATTTTCATTATCAATAGGGGGTGGAACCAGAATAAGCCCTTGGCTTCATTCTACTCCTTCTCAAACATAATTTTGCATGGCATTATTGTTTTTGTTCCTAATGTTTGAGACAAATAAATTTCATTAATTTGTTAATTCATTTTTATTGTCCAAAATGTCCTTTTTTTCTATCAGGACTGCATTCCCTTACCGGCAGGATGGGGAATGTTCGATGGAATCCTGGCTTTATTCCTTCACACACTCTCAGAGGTCAGAGGACAGTACAAAGGCATGTGTGATGTTTGGTGAAAAAAAACACTTTACCCGTTGTATTTTCAGCATGATGGTGGACTGGGCTCTTCATGTTTAGACCCTGGTTTGTTTCTGGATTTATGGAAAAGAGTTGGTGACTCACTTGGAAGAACCCCACCATCCACAGATCACTATTCTGCCAATGGTAAATATGCTAAAATGCACAGTTTAAGATGTGTGTTCACTAGCAGTTTTATTTGAGCTATATCAAAGTCCACAAATGCAGATTTGTAAACATTTGTGTACTAATCATGCAGGGAGTTGTAAGTTGTATGTTTTATTTTGTGTCTTTTATTTATTGTCTCTTTGATTGCTTTTTGTTTGCTAACCTAACGTTTGCAAATGTGGCACTGTTGTTCTCATTGTTGTATTCTGCATTTGTGACAGGCATATACTCTTTTTTGTCTTTGGCACTTTCGGTCTTCACCCAAGATCCAAACTCATGCATTCCTCTGTTCAGTGACACCTCATCTAAATGCGTGTACACACTGGGTCTGCTGCTTAAGCCTGATTGGTTTGTATTTTCATTCCTTCATTCACACATTTCCCTTTTTTTCCTTTTTTGTGTGTTCATAATCGACTGTTATTACTGACAAATGCACCCTGCCACTAACAATGGTATTTGTGATCTTTTTCAGTCTGGGCTGGTTTGTGGAGGACTGCCCACACAGACTGGTAACTGATTGGAGTCTTGACAGCTTGTCTGTGTTGAGCTGCCACTTGTTGTGCTTCCCATTTGCTCTGGATGTTCCTGCTCTCACCATGTCCAAGATTCTTGACTTGTATGTCAGCAGTAGTGTTATTGCAGGCCTTTTACAGGTTAGGACCTCATCATACTCTTAATAAAGACCTCTGTCTCACTACTGTAGTAAACACATCTTCGTCTGATGCAACCCCAGATAACTCTTGCAGCAAACTGGCATAAAGACATTGTGTACACATTAATATGTTTGGTATTTCGGCACAGATTGCACGTTATTTGTTCTATGCTGTTTGATGTTGGGCCAGGTGTTGGGATGATGTTTTATGTTTTTATGTTTTGGCAGGTGATTCAAACACTTACCCCTTCATTATTAGAGCTGCCTCTCTCGCTGCTGAGCCGTCTGCTGCTGTGTGACCCTGAGCGCTCACTCTCTTGCCTCAGAGACAGCGCTGGTGCTTTCTTGATGCCGTGCCGGGACAACCACTTCTCTGTCTCTACAGATACTAGAGACAGAACCGCCATGTCCCTGCTCTCAGATCTGATGCAGTCGGACGTCCTGTGGGAAGCTGCTGTGGAGCTGCTCACGGTTTTGTCCCAAGTCGGTCGAAGTTCCCCACAGCTTCACCTGGAGGTTTCAGTCTTATGCCAAGCACTGACACACACTCATGAACAGATCAGGACAGCCACATGCAGACTTTTGGCAAATATGCAGACATCCAACACCAATGCTTTGGCTATTATGAAATCTGTCATTTTTCAACGTCTTATACAATGCCTTTGTGATTCTAGCATGTCTGTTCGTCGTATGGCCTGCAGGGCAGTTGGGAGCTGGTTGGGGGGTCTGGCCGAGGCAGATTATAAAAGTAGTGAGCCCGGCACTAAAAAGGGGTTTGGCCTTAAAGTTTGGACCAAAGAAATTAGCAAAACCAAATCAAACCAACAGGCAGACTGTGTTACATTGGCAGAACTAGAAGATTTGGAAAAGTGGACTGAGGCCATGAGGAGCTGCACTGCTCTGCTGGGGTCCACTCTATCTGACCCGGACACTGTGATCCGCCGTCACTGTTGTGCAGCACTGGGGAACCTGGTGAAGCTGGAGGGGGCTGTGCAGTGGCTTCTGGAGGAGGACGTGTCCAGTGCACTGCTCAGAACTGCATGTATGGACCCTCATCACACAGTGAGACAAGCTGCCATATCCTCCCTCTGTATGTTCAGCCAGCACGAGCCAATACGTCAGGTAGGTTATGGGAACCTGTATCTTTAAAGATGCCACTCAAATTAGTCATTATTAAATTTTTTTTTTAATTTATTGTAAGAAATGTATTAAAATGTAAAGATTATTGTAAAAGGCTAGACAATAGGCTACATGTTATTACTTGTAAATACACTTTATATAATACAACACACTATTAGCCTATTTGTAAACTACCTAATACTAATAAATTCAATAAATTGTGTTTTATTTTCTCAGGCGCTGATGTCCCTTGAGGCCAAAAGAAAACTTTTGCAGGCGTCACGTGCGTTTATACAAAGCGACTACGAACAGCTCATTGGAAACTTATGAAAGGTCATATAGGTCTGTCTTTAACTGGATCCGAACATTTAGTCGCCGCTATTTCAGCTTGTGTGTTCTGTCCTTTTTTTTTTCTTCGAGAAGAAAGTTGCAGCGCAACGCATGTCAAATTTCAAATTCAAATATCAGGGCGTGCATTTGGAAATTTACGATTTCATTTAAACAAGACAGAGCGCGTCATGGGACAGATTTTTATTTTTACACAATTGTTATTCCAAAAAAAAAGTGTATTTTTGGTTTGTTTCAAGGGCCGCGCGGGCCGCATGTCGCGGCAAAGTTGAGCGCATCAGGTCCAGTGTTCGTTCACTTTGACAAATGGACATTTTGCCTTCTGAAAACTGGAACTCAGAGTTGTTGTTGTTTTTTTGTTTGTTTTTTTGTTGTTGTTTTTTTCTCGAAATAAGTGTTGTAACACCATTTAAGTTAGGCAGAGGACACTTTATTTTGAAACTATTACAAACACAATAAACATGTTCATGACTAAAACATAGCGTCATAACACGCTGTCAGCAAGTTGCCTGGCATTATTTTTGGTATTGGACAGTCAAAGCTGATAGTACACCGCAGGGAGTAAAAGACTAAAAAGAGACGAATAAATGTCCATGAGTCAGCGTTACTTCCTCAGATTGTCGTTACTTATGTGCGTTGAACGTGGCACGTCACATTTGCATAAAGCAGTATGGACGAGGGTTCACAGACGCTTCCAGAAGCCAAACATTTCATGAAAAAGGAACATCATTTTAACCAAAGTATAAGCAACTTATTCCACTCCCTGAACAAACAGTAGTTACAAGTTAGTGCAGATCAGCCATATCAGGCCTTTAGATCATATTGCCTAAATAAGCAGTGCAGAGAAGTCTCAAGCTTGAGAAAATACAATGTTATGAAAAAAATGCAAATAAAAAACATACAAATGAAGGTGGCTAATACCTGCTATACAGTATTTGATCACTAAGAATATTTTAGCTATACAAATGTTTCCCATTTTTAAAAACATTTATAAGATTGCTTGAGCCTGAGTAGTAAAAGCCAATAGAAAAGTTCCACCAGATTGCAATTTTGTTAGGACACTAAACTTCAAATAATATAACACAATAAAATGTAAATGTAATGTTAAATATGTAAATGTTATGAATGTAAACACTACAGGAATGTAAAAACTTAGAATAAAAAAGAAATAGATAAACCGCAGCGTTCTATATATATTTAGGAAGTATATATAAGAGTTTATGTCCAATCATAATTAGATTTTTTTTCTTTTTCTAATATTTTTCACATCATGACTCGTTTTACATTATTACTAATTTAACCTTAATTTGTTCCTCAAGACAAGATAGTGATTACTACCATAACTAAGAACAAAGAATGCAGTTTTTTATATTATCAAAAAATATACTGGGTGAATTACAGAAAATTAAAATTACATTTTCTATTGCTGACATCAGTTCTAATAAGGCGGTTCAGTATCCTATACCTGCTGTATGTATTGTGTTACATTATTTTTCAGAAATAATCCAACTTCAATCACATAAGATCTATTTTAAATGATTGTCATTTCAAGCATTTCAATGCCACAGTGCAGACTGAAGGGATTAAATCTGAACAGTACAACTGTGATGGAAGCATTGGATAGACTTGTTTTAAAAAAAAAACAAATATTAGTAAAGCATGCATTTACCCCACCCATCAGGAAAAATGAACATTCATATCTGAACAATCATAAAAACTGAAACTCCTCTCCTTCACATTAGGTGGTAGTGTCCTGTTTGAGCCTCTGGCTGCGGGCCTTGTAAACTTCGATGAGCAGGTCTTTGACGTATTGGATCTCTCGCTCCACAGATTCAGCCTTGTCCCGCAGCTCACGGTTCCTGCCCTCCAAACAGTGTAGCTGCTCCTCCAGTGAATCCAGCTCTGCTCTTTTTCTCTGCCGGTACCTGGGATGATAACACAAAGTGATTAATTATATAATTACATTCTTCTTAAACGACCTAAAAAGTGATTGTAGAAAAAGACATTGTTACCTGTGTGCAGCGGTTTTGTTCTGGTCACGTTTCTTCTGTTTGCGCTCCCCGCCTTCCACTGGGATGATGTCCACCTCATATTTGACCGGACAGTGGTCCTCCTTCAGCCTGCATGCCTGTCTATGGCCTGACGACTCCAGGTTCACGCTCTCCCTGGACATTAGAAAGCACTCTGAACTCTGCTCTTCTAGGAAGCCGCAGTGCAGATCATGCTGGCCCATCTGTAAGCTCTCGGCTTTGACCTGCTCGTTGATGTTGCCTAAAAAGCTATGATAGGCCTCAGACTGAGCTGTGGGGAGGTAGCACTCACTGCCTTCACTCTTCCATGACACTGTGGCTTTTGTCACTTCTACACTCGTCTTGATGGTGTTCAGCACCTCGCTGCTGCCGGTTCCTCCGCTCACCTCTCTCATGCTGTACATGAGCAGATCTTCTTTTTTGTGGGGGACCTCGATTGATCCGCCAAAACCAAATCCACCACTGACGATCTTTGCCGTTCCTAAAATATCTTGGCTGAAGCAGCAGTTTTTTTCTTCTTTTGGTAGGACCTGACATCGCCTAACCTCGAGAGCGCTGCCCAGACAGTAGCTTTTCCCCAGCAGTTGTTCGTCATCCGCGCAGTTGTAACTTCCTGTCAAAGTGAGTGCGGAGCTCCCTGAGTTACTGCCTTTGGAACTCAACAGACTTGTGTCGTAGCCTTCACTGAACCGCAGCCCATCCACTCTCTTTCTACCACTTCCAGTGGGGCGACTGCAGCTATACGGGGCGTGTCTTGGTATTTTGGATCGCCCGAGGGGCCCGCCACAGATGCTCAGCAGGTCCAGTTCACCGGTTGCCAGGGTAACAAGTAGTGGGCTGGTCTCCGGTTGGTTAGACGTTGGATATGATGAGTATGGCAGTTGACTGAATGCCTGTGGACCCGCCGGCACCGGACCCTTGTCACATTTTCCCAGTCGTGGCCCCTTTTCTGGCAGTGGTTCGGACAGGAAGTAGTCCTCTAGCTGGGCGAGCTCTTCTTGCAGCAGAGAGGTCATGACCTCCAAGTCCGAGGGCACCTGAATATCATTGTGAAGGGGTGAGGGGGGTAGGGAGGCATTGGTGGAGGAGGGAGGGGAAGGAGGGTGTGGGAGGTACGAAGAGAAATCCACTTCTTCTGTCATCCAGTCCGTAAGACCATCACCTGAGCGGGATAAAAAAAAACACTCATTCACAATGTGGTGAAGCTGGCGACCGCTACAGCTAATTACTCAAAAATGATAACCAAAAGTTGAATAAAAAATAATAATCAAACTTTAAAAGGAAAAATGGAAATATTACGCTTATAAAGTTTGCGTTAGTCGATACGCTAATTGTAGCTAGTTTACTACTTACTGTTCAAGAGGGACGAATGTGCTGCAGTGCCGAGCCCACCTGAAATGAGGAAAAATATAAAAAAGCGTACCCGCTGCAACTCACCAATTAAGTGCTGCGTCTCCTCTGACACCTCCCCCCTGCACCCCTGTGATTGGCTGAGGTTAGCCTGTGGGTGAGAGAGAGCGAGGGGGTCTGCCAGGCACACATGCAGACTCTTCCAAACAGGAGCCGAGGTTGCCATCATGGTGCTTGGTCTGGTTCAGTCCAAGTCCAAGATTGTGGTGGCGGAGGTGAGCAGGGTCTGACAGATGGGCCACAGAGAGCAGGATGGGGCAGGCATAGTGAATCCTGCAGGCGAAAAGAACTGAGGTCAAAACAAGGCTACATACAAACACAAACTGTGATTGTATGAAAACAGTATTCAGTTTTATGGAAAACTGACAAAAACCTTTTGATCCACCATTCGGTCTATTGGGCTTTACAGTGTATTAGTGTATTCAGAACAACACAATACAAAATCCCTATAGCCTTATGGCACTAACAGTAAAAGAGAGACTGTGCCCCTGCACCCTTTGGGCTATACTGAACCGTCTCAAAGGAATAGACACTTGACGTCCAAAGCACGTGGGACCCAGTGACGTTGTCATGGGCCCAACTGTTGACAAAAAGGACCAGATTAACTCACTGTCTCCAAGACACTCTTACACTCTTATGGATTACCAGAGTTACTTGTAATCTCACGTTGTTGTTGTTGTTTTTTTTTTTTTTGTTTAATCATCTTTGGTCTTAAGTTTTGGTCATAATTAGGTCACATGGTAAATGATGTTAGGGTTGAATATTACATTGAATTAAAATATAATAACCAATTCAATAAATAAATGACAATCTTATGTACGATCGCGAAAATATATGACGTCTTTAGAAAAGCTCTTTAAAGATCACTAACAAATTAGTAAATAAAGATTCGAACAAAGAATGCAGTGACACTGATTAAAATGACCATAAACGAGAACCTGTGCCTAATAAGAAACTCTGCTAAGTGTACAATACCATTATAAATTTCACATTACTGTCACGTGGAGAAAATGTAAAGCAATGAGAAAAGTATGACTTACTCCATTCTTGCGGAAAATTGTAGGGCACTTAAGGTGCGTTGCAAAAGCAAAGCACGACTTCTTTGTCGGTCCAAGCAACTTGAGAATTCAAAGAGCCATTTTAGCCAGGGATATCCGTGGCAGCGCAAAGGGTTGAGTTGTTGCTTTGTTGTTGTCGACCTGAAAACTGGAGGGCTGTTTAATTGTGAGAAAGCATCAGTTCATTCACACCTAGCAACCGACTGCGTCACCGGGATGAAGCTGCTGCAGCCTGATAAACACCCCGCCCACACGCAGCGGAGGACGGCCCACAGGCACACGGCTGTGGATGGGACAAGCGCAACTCTTACAAGAGAGGCTCTATTTTCCCCTATGACTTTGGCTTTTTTGTAGGATATGTCATACTTTGGTTTGTTTTTAAATGCAACAAGCAGTTCATTCCAAATTGGTTAAACATTGCCTCATCTATCCATTTTATGTTCATGTTTTAGTAACAGTACGTCTATAGCCACGGCTATAGCGGCTAAGCACTGAGCATTCATAGAGTAAACCTTGTAAATTGATTGACTGGTATATTTCCTATAGGCTACTAGTCGTTGGCTATTGTTTAGGTCTTACTGTTTGATTCACAGCCACAACACGCTTTGTTTTTCTGCCGAAACTTCCAGTTGCCTCGCCATTGCATCAGTAGCTCAGAGCGCAGCTGATTGGCTGGCTGTGATGCTGTACTGCATTCTCATTGGTCTAGACATGTGCGGACTGTAATTTGATTGGTTTACTGTAGCCGAGGGAAACCAGGCTGTGGGCTTGGTTTTTTTGTGAGGCGCCGCCCGTGCACATGTTTCAAGTAAACAAACTGAGTGCTCAGAACCATTTTATTACAGCTTTTTGCCAAACTCCATAGTTATTACCTAGAGATAATTTATGCATAAGTAGTTCAGCGCAGGTGATGCATTACATGACTGAACAGACCTGTTTAAACATGAGGATAACACTTTTATCAGCTTTAACCATCTTAAAATATTGATAAACAAAACATATGTAGACAACGTTTTGTATACTGGGGCTTTTAGGCCTATAAAAAACGATTTTCTAATGTAATTAATTATAATGTAATTTACTAATGTAATTTTTTAAGTGTTTGGGTTTTTTTTTTTTGTAAAGTAAAACTAAAATATTTTGTTTATCAAACACTAAAGTTTAGTTTAGTGTCTGATAAACAAAAAAAATCTATAGTTTATGTGCATTTTAACAGTGAAATACAATTATATAGACTCATTTAAAATGTATTTAATCATTATTTATGTAATGATCATCCTACAATATTCGATCAAGAGATTAAACAGCTTACAGAGTTTATTAAAATAAAGTAATATTATATTGTTTACATTAATTGATTACATTGTTTCCTTATTTCTGTGGTCTGGTGAGTACATGGCTCTATTGTTGCTATAGCGATAGCGGACACTGCTCTATTTTAGAATGTTGTCTGGTTCCTGTTGCCATGGGATTTGCATCTCTCCCTCCCTCCTGTGCTTTACCGTCTCTCTCCATCTTACCTCAGTTCACTCGCTCCGCCCTGCACAGCCTCGCCTCTCTCTCTCATTTGCTGAGTTGCCTGTCTGAGACAAGATAATTTACCAAAACAAATAGGCTGTGGTTACATTTGCTGAATTAGCATGCTGTTAAGGCACTGATGTCCCTGCACCATTAGCTAAGTAGAATGCAGAGAAACTGCATTTTGATAATAAAAAAATAATCTTAATGTAATCTACAATATCTATAATCTATAATGTAAATTGTTGGTTGATCTTAATGTCACAATATCATTGATTTGGTGTCTTTGTTCACTTATGCCATTTGCTATGGCAGGTTTTCAGAGTTCTACATCAATGTCCATGACATGGCACCATCCATATACAATACAAATAAGAGTTGAAGAAAAGCAATCTGATGCAATCACGATAAATGCATTCGTAATGGAGAGACAGGTTTGGGACGGGGATGCTGGTAAAGTTGGAAGGTCTCTCAGGAAATTGCTGACTGCTCTTTGTCTCTCTTAATTGGCCCACTGAGGTTTACCTGTTTGCGCATCATGAAATACTGTATAACCAAAGACTGGCTCTGACAAAGACACCCAGTAAAAAAAAAAAACAATTTACTTTGTCATGTGGCTTTGAAGATAGCTCTGCTGGTCTGTAACATCCAACAATATAAATATGTTTTATATAAGTGCCAAATTGTTTTAGTTGGCCTTAAAAGAATAGCCCTATTTGTAATCAGCTTTGTATTTGATTGTAATGTACAAGATGTGACATTTTAAAAACTTTATAAAACAGAATTAAAAAAAAAAAAAAGAGAGAGAGAGGCTTGTTATAGAGCATTTCAAAGGGACACTGTCTTTTTCAGTTTTATAGCAATGGTTTAGACACAGCTCTACCACTGGCTCACAGTTAAGAATCTGTTAATTCAGGGGTGTTCATTAGTCATTATCTCAAAATAGTGTGAAATGACTTGACTTACCTCTCCTGACATGATCCTACCACTGAAAATTAGTTCTGTATAAATTCAAATTAAACGCACCTTTAAGTCTACTCTTATTAGGATCCCTGTCCATTCCAGTGTTGGAGAATGTGCATTGGCAGAGAAGTCAGAAAAGTCAATGCAGCATGCCAAGTGCATGTATGGCACGTTAGTGAGCGTTTCACCATCATTTCATCATCATCATCTCCCTCACTATTTATTGTCCTCAACTTTTGCCCCTCTTTGAACACATTCAAAAACACTGATTTTGGTTACAACTTGTGAATGGAGGCTTCAGCAAGGGGGTTTGTACATGTCTGTGTTTTGGATAATCACATTTTTTATCCAGGAAAATAAAAAAAATAAAAAAATATGCACAGACTTTAGTTACACTGCCAAACGTTAATAAAGACTTTATGCTAAATTGACCATGATGTGAAGTTGGAGAGTTTTTTTTTTTGTTTTTTTTTAGCTTATTTATCTTCCTTTAAAAAAATTAAAATTAAAACGTTGTCCCAAGTAAAAAAAAAAAAAAAAGCTATCGAAAAGTGCTCAACTTCAATAACCCGAGTATCTGTAATTAGTTAGTTTCTTACTTTATGTACTAGGCAACTGTAATTGGGCCTCAGTAAAGGTGCTATTGCCTAGTCTGTCGTTTTTATCTAAAATGTTGTCCGTGTCTCACTTAAAGTTGACGCGGTTGTTGCTTTTCAAAGTGCTACAGTTAAAGCAGGTCCCACGTGGTTTGTCAGTGTGGTTCTCAGCACTCAGCCTGTGTCATCTGCCTCAAAGTCATTAAACCCCAGAGGCACCCGTCTGTCACCTCTGAGCCGCACAAAACATACTGGACCAGATGCTAGATGCAAGAAACCAAAGGGGCCATTTTAGCTTTTATTCCTCACATTTAAAGATGCACTATGTAACTTTTCTGGTTGGGCCGCTGGGCCAAGGTACAGGTCAGATCTGTGAAAAGGTGACCCCTTCACACAGATTGCTTGTTTTTCATAACATTAAAACAATAAAAACATTTTTGAAATGGATGAGTACAAGAAAGAGGTTAATGCCATACTGTGAAACATTTTAGTCAAAGCAATGACATCTCTGTGGAGGGCAGGCAGCTTTAAATCTGTTGGTCTTCTCTGCAGGTTGTTCTTCAGATAATTTTGATTGTATGTGATCCGCAGTCATGCATTAGCTATTAACAGTATGATTTCTTGCATGACTTTTCTCTACCATTTCACACGGATTTTGTGAATATAAATAATAATTCATTATGGAATATAAATCATAATTTCTTCATCGATGAATATTATCAAAGAAAGAGAGCATGCCAAAAGCTGACAGACTCGGACACAATGCAACTACAATATTTTGTTTTCAAAAATTTAGTGTCAAAGCTCATACCTCATAAAACTGTGGAGAGTATAGGTAAGACATTGATTCATTAAAATAATTCATTATTTTACAAACTTGTGACAAAAATGTAAGAGCCTGTGAAAATCACTGGGAAGTCTGCATATTTCTTACTGGACTGACCTGAGTTTTATTGCTCCATGTCTGTCTCTTTATTTAAAATAAAGGTAAAAAGACAACTTCGCTTAGATGAAGTAGAAGTTTCAGATCAGTGCTTCTCAATCTTTTTCTCCCAGCAACCCCATTTAACACATGGATACAAGTGACCTAACACCCTTGTCAATGGTTCCTTAAAATTCACACAATATAGTTTGAACCTTTTTTCTAAGAACCTTTGGGAACCAAAATCAGGAATGACTATTGACTAAGATGATGTTTTTGTTTTTTGTTTTTTTTTAAATACAGAAATAAGTATTTGCATTATTTCACTTGACTTGAATAATAAAACCTACATTTTCACAGAGCAAGTCATAGCAAAGTGTAAAAGTGTTTTCCAGACAGTGTTTTGTTGGGGTCTCATTTTAGGTCATTGTGCTGCTGCTGTTACTTATTTTCCCTCTGGATGTTTTTGTGATACACTTGTTACCACTGCCACACACTCAAAAACATGTTTCTTTTATTATACTTGAATCACTCATGTATTCCATACCATGTCTCCACTTTATGGCTGTAACACTCCCCTCTAAGACAGCGATTTGTTCAAAGCGTTAAACATTACGAGGGAAACTTTGATTGGTGTTTTGGATGGGTTTAGCGCAAGCTGCTTTCATCTGCTGCTACACATCTGTCTATCTGTATCTGTGCATGGTGTGCTGTATGTTATTTTCTCTTTTAATCTCTTAAATTACTCTGAATTCAAATGTGAATGTGGAAAATGATTAATTTCACAAGTTAAAGCAGGGATGTTTGGGAGTCTTGACAGCTCTTCCTCTCAAATTGCCCCCCGAGAGCAGCAATATCTTTATTACATCAGATTTTCCGGCTGGCTTGTTTTGAGACAAGGTTAATATCTCCTATTAATACTGACAAATTCAAGTGCGGTTATTTTAATTTGCAGTCTTATTTGTGCAGGAAAGTCCAGGGGAGTGGGCAAGAGCGCCAAAGTGAGAGGGGGGCAGATATCAGCAGAGGCTCGTTAATATTTCATCTACAATATCACTATGTGTCATTCAAGCCCATCACGGCCATAATGAGCCCACACCAGTCTCTTAAAGATGTGTTTATTATTCAGACCGCTGCGTTAGAGACAGACCCAGAGCTACTCAATGAAATCTCTCCCAAGGTCAGACTTGTGGTAAAGCCGTCAATGAGACAGGAGCGTCTGCTGGTGCGTGCAATAAGAGTGGGCTTCATTTAAGGATTTTAAAAAGTAACAGGTGTATAGAGAAAGGCCACTGGAAAACTTAAAGTTAAACATATAAGTGAAAATATTGCTAGTAATGTTTTGTCGGTGGACAGCAAATTTTAAATGGGTCAGTCAGTTGTCTAAAATGAAAAAGAAAGTCTTATATATTATGTTGAAAATTTAGAAAATGTGTTGTGAGAAAATTTTCTAAAATAAAATTACATTATGCCTGTTATGTAGAATTGTATATTTCATTTTGAACTGAAATGGTGACATCTTTTCCACAAATTGCGTTTATTGATATGCGTTAAAACTGACAATTTCTATATTCTAATTCGTAGATATATATTTTAAACTACAGTAACACGGGAGTTGTATAGTGTGTGATTCTGTTTTTAGTTAAATATAAAATCTTTCAGTAAAAATAATTGCATCTCCATTGCATGCACCTGCTTTGCATTTTCTCCCATGCATTTTGTAGATGTAAATGAGTTGTTTATTTTAAAATAAAAGTTACATGCTCTTTGCCTGGCCTCGTCTCCAGGAAGTGTTTGTGATGTGAGATTTCTCCCCATTGAATCATGCGTGTAAAGATGCATGTAATTAGAGGCATGTTTGTAGCTGCTTTTATTTCTGTCATGTCTGCAGTGTTCTATAATGAGGGGCACATATACATGCATGCACTACAATGCAGTGTGAAGTTAATGAGCCAATTAGTAAATCACACCACCCGACTGCTCCTGAAGGGGGCACCTATAGAGCTTTTCAAATAGAGCTTATGAAATCATTGACTAAATTATAATTAACTTATTTGCTCACCTTTGTTTTCATTTGAAACACTAATTAGGAATTTGACAATTTGTTCTCTGCCATGTCTAAACAAAAAGCAAACCAATGAGACGTTTAATTTGTATTTTATTACATAGTGTTTACAATACTGTTACTTGGTATAATATATTTAATAGATTTATTTAAACCTTTACAAAAAGTGACTGTTTAATAATTATACAGACATGCATTGCTGCTTTATTTGCATGTAGAAAAATCTTAAATATGAACTATATAAAGTGATTATTTCCTTTGTAAAATATTAATGTAAACTATTTGGCACCAAGTGACATTTTAATAAATAATTTTAGAATTTCAGATTATTCATTATGCCTACAGTTAAACATAGGCTTTAAGTAAAAATAGTATAAAAATGAATTCTGAACAACATGCAAACAGTAAAAGCAGTAAACAAAATGCTATTAAGTAACTAGTAAAGTAAAAAATCTTTGTTCTTTTGTTTCTTGTCTCTTCTCTTTGTTTTTCCTGAAAATGTGAGTTCAGTTTAAACTGCATGTGGACTATTGACAGGTCACACTGAAGGGACACTGGAGGGACATACACTTATGCATTATTCAGAGCACCTTTGTCTCCATAAGCCCTCATTTGCTGCAGAGCATCAGGCGTTTTGTGTGAGCCTCAGATGTCCATCCTTGGGCTGGTTTCACCTTGAGCTCCTTTGGCGCTGAAGCGGTGCGTTCATCTTCGCCCGCAGGTGTCTGCCTCTCTCTCTCAGCTCATAAACTGTGTGTAGCCCTCTGCGCCCGTTACTATGACGTCCATCCAGATGCGCATGGCCTCAGGGGAGGGAGCCACCATGAAGTAGAGGCGGTCGTGGGTCTTCACACAGAAGGTCAAACATGGGTTTGGGCTCTGGGGACACACACAGGCCTTTAGTACAGACCAGAGCTGCACCTGTTGCTCCCTTTGTTCACACGCGCTGAATGTGCCACACAACACAATGTATAGTGTCGATAAATACATAAGGTCACATGGGACTGTCCAGTTCAGCACTTTTGGAAGACAAATACATTTAGTGCTCACAGAAACAACACGATTGTGAGAAAATAAGCTTTGGGTGTCTTGAAAGGCACTATATAAATGCAGTGATTAATTAATTAATTCATTCATTCATTCATTAATAATTAAAAACTGAAATTAGCATCAAACTTTTTTTGCAAATGCATTTTTTAAAATAATATATATGCTGTATGTAAATGCTCAGATAATTTAAAGAGAATCTAAAAATAAAATAAATGCCTTATTTATACTATTTTAAACTTTAAATTATTTATTTTTGATTACATTTTATTTATTGTAGATTTGAACATTGAGCCATTTGGTATTAGAAAAGTATAGCAGCTCTAATCATTGACAGAATCATAAGATTTTTTTTTTTTTTAAGATGATTCTAAAAATATAGACATTTTATTTCTACTTTTTGCCAGATGACAGAGCTGCTCATTTATTTAAATTGAAAATATGAATCTTACTCCAAATGTAATTTAGGCCCTAAAACTATAAAACTAAAACTATAAGGGATAAAAGAGCTGGTTACCTTGTAGGCACTGCGCAGGTGATCATAGTAAACCTCTTCAATAGCCTGGAAGTAAATTAGTCCTTTCAGCTTGGTCTCGTGCTTGTCTGCAGAAAAGAAGAGTAAAAAAGAGAAATTAAGATACAAAATATTACATCTTCCACTGATGCAAGACCCTGCCATTACAAGAAGAAGACATGAAAACGGGCCGCTGATTGAAATACACATCACACATGAATTTAAAATAAAATTCTAAAAACCCCAAATATTTTTTTACTGAAACTTAAATTTACATATTTAATAATACACCACGTTATTATGCCATTTGGTGAACAGCACAGAAAAATATATTTTTTTATCACAGCCAATTTTTCCAATCTTAGGACACCAACAAGTGCGATAAGAATTATTTTGCTACTTTAATGAAATTGGGGCAGTAAAATTCTTCCAGTGGACTGAACTGGGAATTTTTGTTTTGTACGTGTTACTTTGTAGAGCAACTGTTCTCCAGAAAATTCAAGACCAGTTTAAATCCAGATGTTGAACAAAGGAGAAATGATCCCCTCTAGCTCAATGTAATCCATGAATATGTATGTGTAGGTATGAACCGCCAGTATCAGAAGACGGGTTAATTACAAGTACAGGTCTATTTGAAGCAACGCCCCAAGTCTCAAACATCTTATTAATCTGACTTGTTTTCCTCAGTTGCACTTGCTTGTGTGTTTTAGCCTTTTCTCCCACGAGCCATGTTCTTTCATTGAGATCTCAGACAAAAGGAAAATGTGTTTCTTTAGGTAGAAACCAGGTCATAGTTTGCATCTGGTCCTTTGATTACGTTGATCAAATATCCTGGAGCAGTTCAAAATCAACGTGTTTTGAAGAGTTTGGTAGCTGTTTTTGTGGGAAGGCTTTGAGGAAAAAATATTGTAGGACAGTGGTTATCGAACTTTTCTCATCAAATACCACTAGCAATAATCTGTATTATTAAGTTACAAAAAATTTTAAATAAAATAGGAAAAAAAATAAAACTGAAACAAAAATTTTACTAGGATTTTTTCAATGACAGAATAATAAGGCAGAAAGAATAAACTCAAGTTTAAAATTTCCTTCACCAAGGGCTAAACCCAAAGTGAGCTCAGCTTGGACTAAGCATCAGGCTTTCAGGCCCAAACCAAAGGAGACCTATATTTTAATATGAACATCATTTATTTTTATTTGCCAAGCGCACATGACACAGAGCAAACTAAGTATGACTTTTTTCTGTCCCTCCTTTCCATAAGTCAAATCTGCTTAGTAATGAGTTAAATGTTTTTGAAATGTGAGTTTCGTTTTATTAGTCACGAACAAGCCAGAAGCTAGCCTCCTCACTGAGAAAAACACTTTTAGAGAAAGACTTGCATCTTGTTTCATCACCATCATCATCATCACCATCATCATCGTCAAGAGTGAGGGAGTGAAGAGGCTAGTCAAGTCAATGGAGCCAGCTACGAGTAGTAATAAAATTGATACATCATTATCAATACGACTGTAACCAGCTGTGTCAACGCATAAGTGGACTTGTACACAATCGTACCATAGTGAATTACATGACTATTACTACACATAAATAAACATGCAAAGGCTATTAACATTTGAGTTGTAATGTGCTAAGTTTGGATGAAAAATAGATCAAATTGATTTTACAGCTAAATTTAAAGCTGCACTCTGTAACTTTTTTGGTGTATGGCCAGCCACCTGCTTGTCTCCATGGAGACAAACGTGTCCGTCTAGTATTTATTACATGTTAGTGTTTTTACTGCTCAGAAATACCTAAAAACATGCATTCTTACAATGAGTAAGATTGCCTCTCCACAGATCTGGCCTGTAACTTGGCTTAGTAAAGTCACCTGCTTGTCTCCATGGAGATATACAAGTTTCATGCTATACTGTGGCGCATTCTATACAAGGCAATAACATCTCCATGTAGACAAGCAGGTAGCAGGCCTTCCGAACAGAAAGTTACATAGTGCAGTATTCTGTCTTCTTTTTGTCCCCTAAAACACAATTGAGTTTTCTTTTCTTTCTTTTTCACTTTTCAAAGGCACAGTGGAGCTAAAGGGCAGGAAGCAATGAAGAGCCCACAGGTGACACTTGGCTTAACTTCAAACTATACACTGCCGCAGTGATCTATTGATGCTGTTTCTGGTTTGTGCTTCTGGGCTTTTAGTTTCGATTAAAGTCAAATGTAACAGTGCACATGATAACCTGCGAGCAGTGTCCTTCCTCTCAAACAAAACTGTGCACATTGTCAGAAGGGCTGTACAATATATTGCAGTCAATATAGATGTCCACAGCAAAAAAAAAAAGTAAAAAGAAAAAAAGGTTGTATGTGTAGTTTAGAACAAAAAACTGAAATGCATGAGTTTCTTATATTAGTTTGCCAGTTTATATTTCAGTCTATCACAAATCTAATCACAATCCCAATATATTACAAGTTACTTTTTTTTTAACAGAATTGTGCGTCCCTAGTTGTCAGAATAAAACATTCAACACACCAATGACACTGTGGTCCTTACCTGCATAGTAGCAGAAGTTCCTCTTGATGCGGTCAAAAACAAACCAGCGTTTCTTCCATGATTTGATTTTCCCACCCATTTTGACCAGGTGACCTTTGCACATTTTCTCGGTGAGGATGATGAAGGGGCAGGTGTCGATGTTGTGGCCGGATGACTCCACATGAGCACGCAGGTCAAACTCCTCCTTCAGGTTTGGGAGATAGCGTGTCATGGGACGGGCCTGAAGGAGGAACATAGAAGGAACATAGAAGGATGTGTAATTATAATGATAGACTGCAACTCTATGCCTCAAACCATTATGATAACAGTCCCACATGTTCAGCTATTTAGTGCATTGCTCTTAATCAGAATCAAACCATCAACTTTCAGATTCGTGGGTGATTGTCTCTACCTACTGAGCTATTCGCACGGAATTTTCCCAATAAAACTGAGATAAAAAGCAAGACGACAGCGAGACAAAGCATCAACAACTCATCTAAAAATTGACTTTTTTCATGATAAAGTAAACATTTAATTCAAAGGTTTCTATAAACCTGGATATGATATTATTGTTTGTTTGTTTGTTGCCCATATATATAGAAAAGTATAAAGAAAATCTCCATATTAAAGGTACACTATGTAACTTTTCTGGTCTGTCCATGACACCTGCTTGTCTCTCTGGAGCTGTTACCGCTTTGCCTGGAATGTTCCCAGTATGGCTTTAAATTTATATATTTTGCACTTCAGTTGCTACTCAATTACATGTTTTCAGTGCAAAAGAAATACAATGAAAAACATATATATATATACATATACATATATATACTGTAAATTCCAGGCAAAGCTATTGAGAACCAGAAAAATTACAATGTACATCTATCTTTAAGCCCATTATAGAAGTAAATTGTTTAATTCACTAATTAAGCCTGTTACATGTGGATGTTTTAAAGGATTTGCAAACAGTTGTTTTCTCATAACAATTAAAAGCATTCAGATTAAAGCCATAATGATGTGTACAATACCCCTTTACTATCTCTGCATCTGTGTATGATCTGAGCACCTTTGATGAGGCCCTCCTCTTCTCCACTGACCTGAGAGAAGTGCTTCTCTCTCATCTTCACCTCCTCCTCCACCAGCCTCCTCCTGTGGGCTGCCTCGTCCTGCAGACGTCTCTCAGCCTCCTCCCGCCTCCTGCGCTCCTCCTCCAGGATCTGCCTTCGTGCCTGCACCTCCCTCTCCTGGGACCCCCGCGCCGAAAGAAAAGGCACACCAAATAACAAGGAGCAAAGGCGGAATATGTTAAGGCTGGGCAAATATTGCAATACAAAGTAAACGAAAGTCAAGAGGGGGCACAGGAGAATTCGAGTCCCAATCCAGGGTTTTGTAAAATATATCCCCACGGTGTGTACTGAGACATGTGAGCTTTGCTGATGAAAATTATCCTTTGCAGCTTTCAGACATTTATTTTCAGACATGTCGACTTAAAAGATGGCTGTGATTCAGTATGATTTAATACCTGCCTACTTTGGTTCCACTTGTAGAAATAATACAACTCAATAAAGTTTTACATTTAAAGTTACTGTAAGTAGAATGTTATTGAGTTTTGAGGGTAGTTTTCCTTTATGCAAATAAAGTGTATAAGCCAATGTTGAGTACCACATTTATTTATTGTTTTCTTTTAACAATATGCAGTTTATCTGTATTCTGTATCTTTGATGTATAGACCATATATTGGTTCTTTGTGTCCTTAACAAAAAATAATATATAAATAATAAGCAACAAGTATGGACTTCTGTCTTCCGCTACTGGTAGCATGATAAATAATTGAGTTAAATATTTATTTTTGTTTTAGTGATAATTATGTGTATTTATGATCCCAGTAATTATTTTGTATTATTTAAGTATAAATTCAAGGGTAGTGTTTAAGGTTTAGGTACACTTTATTGGGAGTACAGAAACAGTGCATTATATCATTGGTGAAAAAGTTCTTGAAAACTTGTGTTTCCAGACTCACTCTGTTCTCCATCAGCCGGGCCTTCTCCTGCTGCGCCTCCCTGAGCATCCTCTCCATCTCGTCGATTCTCTGGGCCTCGAGAGCACTGCCACAACCACACACAAAGAAAGCAGCTGGTGATCATTCTGTCACTAACACTAACAAACAAAAATCACTGAGCACAGCAAGAGTTTTCCCCTAAACAAAACACACACACACACTCTGGATTTCTAACTTCACAGATGGGACACTTCAAAAGGGTTGGCATGGCAACAGATAGTGTACCCTCCTCATGTGAGCGTCCATAAAAACCAAACATGTTGTCAGAGGAACAAAGCAGTGACCCTTCTCCGGGGAAACAGGGCAGACTTAAGTGTTCCCATGGAAACAGAGCCAATTGCTCATTTCCAGTCTCTCACCTTTCCGGGGAACAGGCAGAGTTACCAGCAGACACACTGGTTTCCAGACTGTCTGAGCTCTCCAGACTCAGGGTGTCGAATGCCTGGCTGCCAACAGAGGGCGTCTGGTGGTGCAGAATGGAGTGATGGACTGAAGAAGAGGGGTCTAGACATGAGAAACATCATTATAAAAACTTACACAGCCTCACAGTGCCCTCTTCTGATGCAGACAAGACTCTGCATTCTGGAAAGGTAAACTTCATCCAATAACTCATTCAAAATGCAATAACTGCTCAGTGTTAAGATGTTGTAAATATGTAAATACACAGTACCTTTGCTCTGAAGAGACAAATATTTCCTTGACTCTGTATCTAAGGGACTTGGGAGGTCTTTCAATACCAACTGGAAGTCCTATAAAATAAGTATTGTTTTAGATGCATAATAATAATAATTAGTAAGTGTAAAACAAATTGCACTGACCTTGGCCATCTTGTCATGTGAAGTTCCACCATTGCTGACCTGAGAACTAGATGTGACTTGTGCAACCTCATCTTCAGATTTAGATTTTTGTAACTGTAAAAAAGGTTAAGAAAAAAATCATGTTTAATAATACACTCTGATCCATTGTATAAAACTAAAACAAACACACACCAGAACGCAATCTATTTGTCCACTAGAGGGCCCAGTCTTCATATTTAAAACTGGCCATAGACAGTTGAACCACCAGTAAACAACACCTCCATAAATTCCATTGTTTCTGGAGTTTATGAACTCTGGACACAGGTGAGATTTACCTGCGCATGTCTTCGCGCAGAGAAAGACTTGGCGGGCAGCGGGGGTGGGCAGGACTGGGGCTCTCCAGCAGCCATGATGTCCTGGTACCAGCGCTCCAGGTTAATAGGAGGCAGTTCAGGATGATTCTAAGTGACAAGAAGCATTCAGCCATACTCAGCCGAGAAGCATCAGAAACAGCCATTTACCATCACAGTGCTGTCTGAGCAATGTTCATTTTGTCAACTAAAATATTTTATTTTAGCTATACTTTTTGTAACTCAAACTAAATAAAAAGTAACCATAATGAATAAAATTACATACATTTATGTTGATTAAAACTATGACTAAAATGTTATATTTCATCAACTACAAGTACTGATAAAAACAAAACATAAATGAATGAAAGGAATGTGTGGAGACTAGATCAAAATTCCACTTTTTAATACCAGAGCTCTAAATCAGACTGTATACAAACTATATCCAAGGAACACGTCTACTCTGTACATCCTACAAAGAAAAGCAATACAAGTTATCATAATTAAAATGAAATAATATATTTCCAGTTGACTAAAGAACTATGGATTTAGTCGACTAAATTAGCATAATGTTTGATTTGACGAAAAATAGAATAAAACAGAAAAAAAAAACATGATTAAATCTTGACTATAAATAAAAACATGTTTTTTAGTGAAAAGACTAAAATTACATTAAAACTTCTTGTCAAAATGAACACTGTCAGAGGGTAAAAATAAACTGTATGACAGAGGAACAAACCTGGACAGAGAGAAAGGAGGAGGGAGCAGGTGTGTTTGAGTGACAGGTGAAAGTAGACTCAGAGGAGGCGAGCTGGAATGATGCGAGAGCAGTGGAAGGAAAGTGATCGAGCCTCTGCAGCCCAAAGATCTGACTGAGCTGACTGACTGTTATGTACTCCTGTGACATGAGCAGCCCATTCACAAACAGAAAGGGTCAACAAGGAAAGAAGAGAAGTTATCAACCAGCAATGAGTTACTATTTACACTAGTGAAGTTACAGAAACAGCCATAGAGTTTGTACCTCACAGGGCACAGCGAGAGACAAGCAGTGAAGAGTGGCAGGAGAGGTGGGAGCTTGCACAGAGGCACTTCCATACATCTTAAAGACATCAGAGAGCCTGAGGTACTCCTATTTTGTGGCCAAAACAAAAAGTTACACCTCCTTAAGATGGTAAAATATCCCACGTCTCCCACATGCTACTATATAATGTACTGTCCGTTTATAAGAATTTTTTGCAACATATTCCTATATATGATCCAATCAGAGTAGTGTATTCTGAATACTTAGAATACTTCCATATCTGCAATATATTATAGTGTAAAAACATGGCACTAGATTAAATTTGTTGGACCGTTTGTTATGCATGTTCATCACTAATTAGTCTTTTAAATATCATGCAGTTTCAAGCCTAAATTGCAAGATCAAGTGCCACCATGTATTTCTTTCATTCTTGGAAAAGAACTGTATTTTGAATACCAACAAATGAAAGAGTAACTATACCAGAATACAGTTACTCCAAATGAGTATTCTGAATATGTATTTTCAGTATGTATTTAGTTACTTGCTAACACTGTTTATGAGAGCAGGATGCATAAATGTAGTCACAACAGGAAAGCACGGTCTTTGCTACATTTACCTCTTGAAGCCTAACGGGGAAAGGGTCATTACAGAGCTCTGGAGAGGGGTTACAGGAGGACAAGGAGGAAGAGGAGGGACCTGAGCTACAAGAAGCACCCTCCAACAAAACAAGATCTGATTCGCTGATGTGAAGAAAGTCCTGTTTGAAAAGGTTTATCCAAGTTAAAAACTGTGTGTCTATACTGTCCATAATTAACCTCTGATTTGCGTTAAAACACTGCTTTACTCACTTCTTTGATGTTGCTGTTGGGTGTTGGAAAGTTCTTCCCTGTTAATGTCTGATAATTTCTTTCCAAAGCACACAGTCTGTCCTGCTCCTACACAACCCAGAGGCATCACAGCATTATGAAAATATCAGCATTAAACATGACACATTATGCACTTTTCGTATTTTTAGTATACATGCATATAGTGCTATATAAGGCAACATGATGATAGAAACACGTTAATTGACATCCTGTTCAAAACTGTAGAACCTCGGCTCTTCATGGTGACATTTCACCATAGCAAGTAGAAGATTTCCATTTACTATATTTGTTTATTATTGAAAAATGAAGATGTGAGTAGAGCAATACAGAATTAATCAAACATACATGAATTAATTGAAAAACAGCTCTGAGTAAGCTTATGATGAGGGAACACTATAGTAACATAAAGCTTGATTTTACATAATATATCCCCTTCAATTAACTGGGCTTATACTACCTAAATTACCTTTTGCAGCAGATGCAGATTCACAGTACGTTCCCTCATGATCCTCTCACATTCTTGAACTGCCTGGAGTCCCAGCTGTTTCACTTGTGCTTCCAATGCTGCTACTTTCTCCTGAAAAAGAAAGTACTGTCATTAGCCTGTCATAACACATATCATCTATGGCTGTAGTTGTGTGGGTATAATATTGCGTATATGCTGCAAATCATATTCTCCTCCCGCATAATCAACTAAAAACATGCCCTAAGCAACAATTAGTCAAAAGGCGGGCAACAAAAGCTCTCAAAACAACAGATATTTTTTGCAATATTTTAGGGTAAACTCACAATATACTCCCAAATTTCAAACTGACTCATTCCAAGCATTCTCCCTTCTGCTGTGGTCCATATTATAACCTCAATGAAATAATTTTGGTCGGCTGACACTCCATCAGAAGATTAATCAACAAATCGCCTAAAGTCCTACAGCTCCCTGATCCTCCTGTGTGCAGTTATGTTAGCCTGACCTTCCTCAGGGCCATGCTGCAGTGGTGATCAGCCTTCTCTTGTAGGAGTTGAGAGCTCTGAGTCTCTTTCCTCTCGTCCAGACTGCTCTCCTGCTCCAGCTGACAGAACTCCAGCTCCTCAAACTGTTTGGTCCCACAGTCCAGTGCCTCTGCCTTCTGCCCCACACAGAGTAATATTATAGACCATTAATAAAGATACCAGCTACTCTTCACAACACACCACAAACATGCACACAGAAGCATGCATGGTCAGACTTAGGATGGTTAATAGTGTTATGTGTCTCAATTAGGCAATTAGGAAGTGGTTTAATATTTGACAGTGCATACATATACAATGTTTGTGGAGACATGCTAATCACATTTATTACTAGGAGTGGGCGATATTCCCAACAAGATTTTTTTAGAGGCAATGTTACAATTTCTATTTTTATGCCTATTCATTCAGTAATAATCTTTTATCTGCCATTAAGGGGAGACAAAAGCCACCTTCTTCTCAGAGTTCACACTTCACCTGTAGTTCAATCCACCTGTCACTCACTCATGACAGAGGCTGACCTATAGATACATACTTTAAACCTAAAAGCACTGAATCACAATATGACAAGATCTCATCAAAAAATAGACTGTCCCAGGATCACATCACAATTAGATTTTTTTATTGCCATATCGCCCAGCCCTACTATTTCTTACCGTGTCAAATTCATCTCCACAGTTAATACACAAGCTTTTGTTTCAGCTGTGAATATTTTGGAAAAGTAATCTGCAGCCATACTTTTGCACTTTATTACTACTGTTTCATAACTCACTGTTGCCAGCCAGTGGGCTGTGTGAGAACACTAACCCTGCTGAGCTGCTCCTGTATCTGCCCCTTTAGAGGCAGGGGGCACTTATCAAACTGCCTCTTCAGCTCATTGTACTCATTCCTCTGCTTTTCCAGGGCCTTCCGCTCGGCCGACACTTTAGCCCTCCCCTAAAACAGAAACACACACACACCGGTCCGCATTCAACACACAAGGCAGGGGAACAAAAAAATCAACAAATGATGAGCCATGCTTTGGAGTTAGGTAAAGAAACAGAAACATATTTCATTAAGTTAGTCAGGAGATGGTAGGAAAGTTTTACAAGGGATGGATTAAAAGCTTTAAAGAATTAACAATGTTATTTTCAGACAAACATGCAAATTACTTTTACATAGTGTCATGAGTGCACGAGGGAAAAAAGGCCTGGATACTCAGTGAAAATCTACTAAATTAGCATGAATTCTAAAAAAGGAATGTATCTATAGTTGTGTGTATCTTGTGTGTGTGTGTCTATAAAGCATAATAGATTAGCAGGTGAATCTTGCAGGCTGTTGTCCATGCACACATACAAATAAACACAAACACCCAATAGGTATTTACTGTATGACAATGTTTTGTCAGGTGTCTGTACCTTGTCCTTCTCTTTCTGGGTGGTCTTGTCCAGCTGACTGAGTTTGAGCTGCAGCTGAGCAATGACTTTGTGCTCAGCCTCCACCTGCTCCTGCTCCGCCTGCCGCTCGGCCTGTAGCAGAGCCTGCTCCATCTCCACCTGTGCACATATGTTACATGCACTAGATGTTACTATATGCTATTACATCTAGTACAGTCAAACTAACACTGGAATAGTGATGTGTGTGAGACCTGACCTCATGTTTGGTCTCTGTTAGCTGCAGCTCTAGCTCACTGACTTTCTGTTTCAGTTCATCTACTCGCGCTAAAATCCTGCTCCTCTCGTCCTCCAGGTATTTTTTCTCTTGACCAGCCAACAGCTCTGCACACTGCAGGGACAGAGGATGTTTTGAATAGCAATACACACAAACCACCTAAAGAAGATATATTATGTTTCTTTCCATGTATTTAGAAAACTATAACATAAATAATCATTTTAGATTTTATTTGTGGTAAACCATTTAATAACAGAAAAAGTCCACTGACTTCCTTTTAAAAAGAACTGATAGCTCATGCTTATTCATAGTGGAATTTTGTAACAAGCAGCTGATTTGTATGTGTGTTTTATTATTAAAAAATGGCTATGTGACATTTTTGACCCTTACATGACGACGACGACGATATTTTGGAATAATTGCAAGTAAGCATTGAACAGTGGGTGGAGATAGGGAATATGTGAAAACAAACATTTTCTGAGACCTCAAGCCTTGAATGCAGATTAACAGGATTATTCAAACATGCATGAATCAACTGAAATACATCTTTGAGTAAGTTCATAGAAACACCATAGTAACGTGATAAAAGTATTCATGTTACCTCCTGGTGTGTGCTCTCTGTGCTGCTGGACTCTTCTCTCTGGCTGCTCTCATCCACATCTTCGGGTGGGACCCTCTCTGCGGTGCCCCCCATCAGCCCTGTCCTGACCATGGTGTCCAGGTCCAGAGCGCTGTCCTCCTGGTTGTACTCCGCACACAGATTTAAGATAGCATCCAGTCTTTGCCGCTCCTACAGAGACACGTTTGTTAGAGATTTTACGTTCAGCACATGAGCCATGGCTGTCCTTGTGTGACATTGGGTCATTTAGGCAGCTGTCCCACAGCGACGGACATTGACATGTGAAACTTGAGACCGTAGAGGCCAAAGATCATGTAATCTGTTCTAGTGAAGGTTCTTTTAAATTGATGATGAATTAAAGAGACAATAATAAAATAGAACTCAAAAAGATTACACAAAAATATATATCAGCCCACATCAAAAAATAAATTAATACTGTTATTTTCTCTGTGGTCGAGCTGGTGATGATAAAATATGTTCACAGATTCAGTCACAATAAAAATGTAATAACAGTTGATCAACTGTTGTGAAAGTGGTAATTAACAGTCTCAAAAGAAGAACAATGGTTTCAGATGATATGTTGAATCTCTATTGTTGTTTTAATTTATTTGTTTGTTTGTCTAGAATTTAAATCATATCACTCCAATAAAACACTGCACGAATTTAACTAGAACAATTTCTCACTTGTGAATCCTTAATCATATACACAAAACAATTTGTAAAACTGTGTTTAACAAAGTAGTACAAAATTTTGCATCTTGGTTTATTTTACCTGCATCAGAAATTTTAGCTGGTTACATAACATTTAGCCAGTGGTCTTAAAAATGTGATTGTTTTTAAGGGTTTAATTTCAGTGAGGATATCCTGTGCTTGTCCATTTTATCTGTGACAGGTATGCAATACATATGGCTATTTAAAGATTACACATGCAACAGTTTATATAAGGGTTTGCTAGTTCTTTGTTAACAAAATTAACACTGTATATTTGGCACAACAACAATGTGACAAACAGGTTCTAAATTAAGTAGAGTAGACGGTATATATTTAAAGAATATGGACATGCCAGTAGAGGGTCACAGCATGGACCTTACTGTCGCTGATTCTTCTGTATTTACTAGAAACCTTTTGGTTCCTGAAATAGTTTGTTGGTGCCTGGGAATAGTCCCGCCCCTTCCCTGCAGTACACTCAGCTGTTTTGGGAGTTAAGAGTGGCAGGAGGTGTGAGCAGTAACTGGATGCATAATCCTTCTATAATGATAAATACTTAATAATACACAACAAGACTTTAAAGAAAATGCGTCTGTAGTTGAGCTGCTGCACAGTGAAAGTACAGGTTGTTTATTTGGTAAATATAGTGTTGGATCAGAGCCAGTCCTGTCCTGTGGAGCCTAAGAAGAGCTGAAGAATGTTCCCCTGTGTGAGTAGGGCCACAGTGCTACTCTGGGGAGATGAGTTGTGGCTCTGGGCCAAGAGCCTCAGACAAGATATCTCAATGCAGACATGTTGTCTGCCGGCACTACAACTGCTTCGAGTAAAAATAAAAGTGTTTATTCTTTTTTAGCTCACTAATCTCTGTATGCCCTTTTGTGCTGTACTCACCAGTTTCTCCATCTCCTGCTCACGCAGTCGCTCCTCTCTCTGATGCCGGTGGTACTCCAGGAGCTCCTCCTCATTGTCACTGATTTCAGAGATGCTGTTCTTACGTTCTCTTGTACATGGTTTTGTAAAAGTCGATTCCTTGTTGCATCTTAACTTCATGGTGGAGGTTTTCCTTTGGTTTTGAGGGCTAGCTAAAGGAGAGGATCTCGCAGAGCTTTGCTTCAGATGCCTGGTCCCGGTCTCTTTATCCTGCCCTGGGACAGGTGACTGACTCTGTCCATGCAGGGTCCTAATGGCGTCTACTTTTGAAGAGGTTGTGAGTTTGCGTTGGCCCTGTGGACTCCCTAGCACTGGAGAAGTGGAAAGGGGTGAGGCGGTCCCTCTCCTGGAGGTGTGTGGGCTGATAGGGGGGCGGCCTGTAGACGGGGAGGGTTCTGGGGCTTTGAGTCTGTGCTGAGAGGGGGCAGTGTGGATGGGGCTGGAGGGTCTCTTCTGAAGAGTCTGTGTTTGTGGGCCAGTTGGACTTGGTGAAACTTCTTCCCTTGTGTTCCTCAGAAGCTTTGGGCTATCCTGTGGCCTCTGCACACTAGTGTTTAAGAGGAAGGTCCGTGGATGAGGGACAGGTGGCTGGTGTAAAGTGGGCATGCGAGGGGGCACTGGTGGGGTCTTGTTCCCTTCATTTTGACACAAAAAGCTGCCAACATTTTCATAGATTGACTCTTCTGTAATATCACTTTTTCCATTTAGCAATGAAATATTAGAGCCCTGAGGAGCACTTAGTTTGGCTGTTTTATCCACCTGTGATAGACAGTCTGGAAAGGGTTTGGATAAGTTGTTTATTTTGAAGTTGTTGTTTTTGAAACTTTGATGGTTTCCATTTGTGACACTGTGCGACTCTGTAGAAACAAAAACAAGGCAAGAGCACTTGAGCATTCCTGTGAAATAAATAACTGGCATGCTTCACAAGGCAGTTGTAACAACAAAAACACACACACACAAACACACACACACAAGACAACATGCTGGACCATGAGTGCTCAGTGTTCAGCCTAAAGGACTCGTCCACCAGAAATTATAATAAAATAAACACTTTTACTCTTATTAAAGACAGACGTTTCAAACACATTCTAAAATGTCTATTTCTTCCTCATGATTAAGAACATAGCATCTGAGTCTAACTCTGAGACAGTGCCTCATGAAAATAATGTATTCGTTATTATTCAAACTTGTACTGTAGATATATTTTGTACGTACTATATTTTTACTTGTACATATCAAATTGTATAATTGCGCCTTATTTGACTCCAGTCAAATGTGCACTACTAATTTTTAATTATTATTACCATTTATATTATTTGTTCTTTGTTATTATAATCATATTGTAATGTGTAAGCTTCAGTGTCCACATAAGTATCTCAGTCTACTTGTACAATGTTTCCATTGAATGCATCCTCAGTTGCCAAACACAAGTGTATTGAGGAGGACTGTATATAAACTTGTAAAATACACATATATAAAGCTCAGTGGTTGGAATGATTCGCTCCTCGGTTGTGTTGTAATCCCACAGGGATCTGGAACAGCTAAATATAAAGGCATCACCCTGAACTGTACCTCATTGAGAGCAGATGAAATCAGGGCCTGGGCAGGAAGGAGTGGGCCTTACACACAAGGCTGGGTGTGGTGCCATATTATACTATACAGCCCACACTGCACAAGCCAAAGCGTTAAGGTCAGAGGAAAATGGGTTTTAAATACCATCTCAACAACACAAGGCCGCAGGAGCCACTTAGCTACAAAATAATACTCTATAAAAAATCTCCTTAAGAAAGAGCTCACACAAGCGAAAAGTGGATTAGTGGGCCAGAGATAATTAGTTCAGAAGAAGCTATTTTTGAAAAGTGCCACACACACTGATGTGAGTCTAATGATACCGTTAGACTTGTGCACTTTTTAAATAAACATACTGCTGTATTTTTCATAATGATGTTTTTTATGCATGGTCCATTAATACATATTTTAAATGATAGTGTCAGTACTCACCGGTAGTATTGGTCTTGGTCATGGTCAACACTTGTCTCTCTGGCAGCATGCTCTTCATCCTCAAAGCCTCCTCTGGGTGGTTGAAGCGGAAAAAAGCTGACTGACCAAAACACAACATGCACCCTGTTGAGATGAGACAAACAGATATTAAAATGTGAGGCAGGATAACAAAACAACAGTAATGACGTGAATAAAAATAATTGAAATAGTGTCTAAAGCAATCACAATCTTACCATCCAATTAACAGTCAAATATCCAAATACTGTTGCTGCAAAGTTTCTCATCATCAAAACAGCTCCGCTGTGTCTTATATGATATGTATAAAATAAAGCAGGTTCAAAGCATTCATATCCCGGAGCAGCTGCCTCCACAGTGCCCTACACACACTGACGGATTGCTCAGATTCAAATGACAGTCCAGAGGAGCGGCTGGCCCGGGTCCCACGGAGAGGGGTCTGAGGGGGTGGGGCATCCAAAAATGACTACAGGAGTCTTATGCTATTTGAAAATTCTCATTTACAGTTTTACACATTTAATGATGCTTTTATCTTTTCTGTTTATAAAATAAACGCAAAGCAGTCTATAATTCAAAGACTTAACACTTTGTATAATTAAGAATCTTTCAGTAAAAATCAATGATAAATGATGCCACTCACTCGCATTTAGTAAGTAGTTGATCAGTACAAACTTTACTATTACTGTTGTATTGTAACGTTTTTTTTTTACTATGAACGGTGTGATATGGTCTTTCCATTTCCATAAATGAACTCTTGAATTATAGGTAACAATAATTTAGAATAGAAGATTAGGTAGCAGCAACATTTTCTCCCAAACATTCAGATCATGATGTCAGTGTCATAAATGGAGGAAACGTAGACATTGTCGACTCCTACAAATACTTAGGCACAGTATTTGATTCAGAGCTGTTTGACAAAAACACGGATACTACTGCAAAAAGAGGTCAACTGAGAATCCATCTATTGCTCAAACTCAACACTTTTAATATCTCTAAACCAGTACTGTGTGTTTTTTATAATTCTTTTATTGAGAGGCTTTTAACCTTTTCTTCTACCCGTTGGTTTTATGGTTTGTCAGTCAAAGACAAAAACAGCCTGAACAACATTGTAAAAACATGCTCAAAGATAATAGGTGTGCAGATGCCCAACCTCAATTCTTTATGGAGCAGGCAGGTGCTCCAGAAGGCCAACTGTATCATTGACAGCTCAGATCACATTCTGAAACAGAGGTTCTCCCTGATGGCCTCTGGGAGGCGACACCATGCCCCCAACAGGAAAACAAATAAATTTGTTAATTCCTTTATTCCCTCTGCCGTTCGGCTCCTAAACACAGAGGTGAAATAGGCAGAGCCAAGTGTCTTTTTTTATTTAGTTTACTTTGTTTACTGTTCTGATGTTGTTGTTCTGTTTTGTATCTGGTCTTTGCACTTTGTGCCACATTTGCACCTTTTGCCTCATTTGCACTAATGCTCAGCTCTGATGCCCATAATTGTACGAGCACCTGACCTGTGTGAAATGTGTGTGTGTGTGTGCGTGTGTGCGTGTGTGTGTGTGTGTGTGTGTGTGTATTTTTTATGCTGTAGTCTGTGACTGCAAACAGAATTACCCCTGGGGGATAAATAAAGTTTTCTAAACTAAACTAAACTAAACTAAACTAAACTAAACTAAACTAAACTAAACTAAACTAAATATGCATTGTAATTGTATTACTAAGTCGCCTGCCTGTCATATTTCTACATCTTGACTAGGCCCTATTACTCAGGAGAACAAATTATATATTTTTCTAATTACCACACGAGACTCTAACTAAATAGATGAATAAAAAATGAAAGTAATACACATGTAGAACAGCTGACATGATCCGCAGAAGAAAAAACAACAACAACAAAGAGTTTGACAGTACCTTGCGTGAGGCGATAGGGGCTGGTGATGGGCAGGCCATCCACAGAGCACTGGTGTCCGCATGGGTACAAAGTGATGGTGCCTCCCTGGTTCTCGATGTAGCAGTGCTGAGGTGTGATCCCGGGGCCCTGCAAATGGATATCCGTGACCCCGCAGCCCAACGTGGTCCTGCCTGGAACAACATGAAAACATTTTGTGTTACTGGAGAAGTCCCGTGAATACTTGAGGCGGGTATTCATAGGCTGAAGTTCAAAGCCGACACAGATGTAGCAGCCGACGGGTCAAGGCCAGTGGGTGAGTGGGCAATATGTTTAACCTAAGCAACAGGTGCTCCAGTAACAAAGATGCTGTGTCATAATATTACCACATTACTAATTATACAAGCTAAATACACTTTGTTATATTTTGTTAAGTGGCTTGCCCATAGTAAAAGGTAAAGCTACTTAAGTAGCTAATATTTTGTGTGATTGATTTCATCTGCTACATGTTACAGAACAAGGGTAACTTTAACTGCAAGTATTAATGTAATGTTATCTGACTAACAAAAATGTAAACAATGTGCTTCTACAAAGCTGAAGATGACATGCTCGGCTTACCTGGAGGCAGTGGTAGCAGAGTAATGGCAGTACTCAAACGTCCACTTCCCAAACTAACCAGGTGAGGGCGCTCTGCCTGTACTTTTAGGGACTTGCCTGTTTCAATCACATCCAAAGGTGTGCTCTGGAGAAACATACAGTAACACGCTGAGTTCTGACTCCTAGCGTGATAACAAACCATCATGTCATCAGTTTTCAATAGATTTTCTCTTTGCTTCCTTTGCCATTCTGCCATTGTAGTGCCAAGCTTCCAATCAGACATTAAGCTCCTAAATTTATACACATCAATTCAAAATAAGATAAACAGAGGAAAGTGTTCACACACCAAAACAATTCTGTGAATAAATTAGACTAAACTAGATCTAGTCTAAAGATGGACTAAAATAGGACAAAATCAAGTCTACATGAGGACTATACTGAGCTCAAACCAGGATCAAAAGTGTGAACAAACCCCAAGACACTAATAAAGGCTATAATTAAGCTACTACAGTGATTGCATAACCCTGAATAAAAGTATCCATCTCAATCTGGCACTCAGGTAAAGACTTACCTCTAGAACTTGATGAGTCTGTCTTGCAGGGTCCATGTTGTTCCTCCTCATTCGCTCCATGTCATCTGGACTCTCACAGTGATCTGACACATGAAAATCCTGGCCATAGAGACACATAATATGAGAGGAGCCGGTGATGAATGGGAGCAATGGGACTGTGCTACTCCAGTTGTACTACAATAGGAACAGTGCTTTCCTTAGAAATCTTTCTGGCCTAGTTAAAAGCCCATGTGACCCAATGATTATAGAGGGCCATTGTTCCCCAGAATGGCACAGTTATTACCATCAGGAAGCTGGTATCTAATGAAGATTAAAGAAATATTAGAAATATAATGTGTACTCAAAGAGACAGGATTTGATTCAACTCGACTTCAATACTAAGGAATGGACTCGATACTCAGTTCCAATTCTGATACCACAATGATAATGAAAAACACTCTGTGATTTTCAACATTAAATAAGAGTACTTTCTTTCATGTTACACTTATATCTGTGTAATCTCTCAGTAGTGGTCCATGGGCACATACTAGTCTATGTGCTCTTATAGTTGTTCTAATACAGCTCAAGATCAAGATCATTCTATAGCTTTTCTTTCTATTTAGAGAAGGTTCATTTCTGTCCTGTGAATGTGATTTTTTTAGCATTGATACCTGCTCAAATGAGTATGTAGTTTCTATAACAGTATTAGTGTTGATTAGTATCTGATTTTCAATACTTTTTACAACCCTAATATAAAGACATGAATTTGTTTTGTTTATGTTTGTATGCTTCCAAATGTCTTCAGTGATTACTCAGCTAAAACTGATTTGTCTTCCACCATGGCCCACATGGTGGTGGCATATCACTGTAACATTCCAAGAAAAAGGAGACACAACAGTCAGTCTGCACAGTCTTGTTTTGTCTATACTAGATGAGCAATATAAAACGTGTTTCGATTTGTTTTTTCTATAGAAGCAAAATCACTTTTTTATCATAGATCTGTATGAGGCAACAAAAGCACACTCTTTAGTGTACAAGTTCAAGGTTGATGTTCCAGTACATAGTAAAGATGGCTCATTTATAATCTTAAGAAAATCTTCATAATGAAATACAAACTGGTAATTATTTGTAAGAAAGCACATAAATTTACATTCTAAAGATGCATGTTATTGTTTTCATTTAGCTCCAGTTGTATTCTTACGGCCCCGCATGGATTGCTTTTGTCTCTCCCTTCTATTATGATCTGTAATCAAACTCCACTTCATTCACAAACACACAAACCACATGACCAGCAAAAACAAAATGTGTAACCTCGTCACGGCCCAGAGCTGTCATCAGTGATGCATTAAAATTAGGCAAAACCCCATCCACAGCTGCTATAGTCCCAGAATGGCCCTGGGTGCCGGAGACAACAGGGCGTTCTCTTTTTCTCTGATGTCACCTCACAGACGAAGCCGGCGTGCAGAAACAATCACGAGCAGTGTGTAGGAGCCCTGAGAAGACCCACTGACATGCTAGATACGTCCCCTTTGTCTGACCACAGCCTGTCAACACTGGCCTCTTTACACTCAGACACAGGACCAAAGAGTGGGCAGGGGGCCTGAGTCATGCAGTACATAGTGGGTTCTAGCACATATGTTTCTGCCCCCACAAGCCCCTGCAGTGACTGGAGGTCCACGCCCATGGCTGGAGAATAGTTTTAAAGCATGCAAATGTAGGGCCTCGGTCTGTACTCTGTCATTATGGGGACAGTTATGCCCTTCAGAGTTGCCATGAGCTGCTGAAAATAGACACCACTGCCAGCCGCACAGTCTGGGCTGCTACTTTTAAAGCGAAATCCCTTCCTAGGAATAAATGTGGTTTATTTTGGCTAAAGACCCTAGAGTCTATTTTAAACTTTACTTGAAGACTGATAAAAGAGTAAAGTGGTAGACTGAAGAATTACATTATTGGCAAGTGTGCTATCATATAAGTAAGTAAGCCATGCAACACTTACCATTGTTGAAAGATTAAATTAACAATCTCATTCTCATTGGTATTGGTAAGAGCAGTGTCCACATAATGTTTACGTCTTGAGTCTAGCTTTTTTCATTCACAGCGATCTCCTTTGAGCTCCTCTGCTGCCCCCTTCCCACCCCTTCTCCTCCCTGTCCCGGTGCAGAATTACAAGTTACAGGGGGACATGTTATCAACACACCCAGTAAATCACTGCATTGACTATGTAGCGCTAATGTTGATTCCTTCCATAGTCAGAGATGACAAGGTTGCAATTAATGGTTTTATTACTTAAATATTCAATCTAGTCAATTCAAGTTAAAAGTAGTATCTATTTTGAGTTGTTATTTTTAAGGGAGGCGAATGGAGTGGAGATTCTGACTTGCCAGATTCTGGGATGTTTTCACTCCAGCATTGAGGGAGGATATTTTGGACCACACCTGATGATGACAAGAAGAGGCTATGGGAAAAGCAGGTGTTAAAAAGTTAAAAAGAGTTAAGTCATTGAGCAGACAGGGAATGACACGTGGCAACACTTTGGAAACTTAATTTTAAAAAAGTGTTCTGGACCAGATGTGTAAGAGGAACATTTCAGATATCAACAAAAGGGGGGCTTGTAAAGACATCTCAGTAGACATCCCACAAGATGATTTGGCTCTGACACATGAAGAGTGGGAGAAAAGGCTCCACTATTGATCTCTGAAGGTTTTTCCCATGGATGAAGCCAGGGAGGATAGGAACAGGAAGTGAAGATGACTCACAGAGGAAAAGAGAACGCAAATAAACAGCAACAGCAGCACCAAGTATCCAGATGGTGCTTGACTTATACGCTGTGGCGTGGCGTTATAGCATACATGTGCTTTAGAGCATTGTCTATAAAACGTTTTGCACTAAGTACCACCAAAAAATTTGTACTGCCAAATCTAAACCAGGCTCAAAACAGGACTAAACTGGGCTAATTGGTTTAAAATCCAACTATACGATTGGTACAGTAGTTTTTCCAGAGGCAAAAACATGGATAAAGTTGCAAATACTTAGGCCCTAGAACTTTCAATACATTTATTTAGGGCACAATATTAATTTGATATTTCAATAACCTAGATGTTTATGATCTATGCTGGGGTACTTTACCTTATATCTGGAACTAAACTGTCTCTTTTATAATGACCGTTGACCTGATGCTTTCCTAAAATAAAACATGAAGTACACTGCTGCACTTAAAGCCATAATTTTAGAGTAACAGTTTGAAAAGTGTATAGATTTTGTCCAGCTAGATCAAAAAAAAAGAAAAAAAAAATTGTGTTCCCTGCTGCTAAATTACATTTTGCTGTAAAGCTTTACATATTTAGTGAAAATGGTATGGTAGTCTATTTGCCTGAAGTTAAGTAAACAGCCAGAGGGAAATGTAAACAGAATACCGGACTGATTTTCTCAAGATTTGCCCTGCTGCTTCCCATTAGTAAACAACAGTGATAAACAAGATGTGTTTACAAATCTAAATTCTAATGCATCTCCATAAAAGGCCAATTCTTATACATAATAGCCTTACAAATACACAGACTTTGGCTCCGAAACATTGCAAGTAATTTAAGTTCAACACAAGCATTAATGAAAAATAAAGGCACATTTAACAAGTTGTCTTCACTGTAATTTCAGTCAAATTGTCACTAAAAGTTAACTAAAGATGTACACCTAAATTCTCTTAATACACAAAAGATAAAGACTAAGAATTAACTCTTTACCTGTGGGCCTACAGGTGAAGACCATTATTTAAAAAAAATTCTCTTGTGATCCAGAAGCTGTCCCTTTTTAGTCCTGACTGTGCTGCTGCGATTCTAACTTTGTATTGGCTCCTTCCGTTCTCCTTCAGTCCCTTCTCTCCCCACTCTCCATCATCCTCTTTTCCCAACTGTTTGAGACAGCCCACATGAGTCTCCATAAAGAATGTATTCTCCCAAACAAAACGGAGTTTGATAAGTTCAATCAACTATGTCTCTTTTAACACACATTACATATCCGTTCAACACAAATATATATGCATGCATATGCCACAAAGGTAATTATAGTTATTACAGCAGATGTGGACACTCCTTACTAAAGACTGAAGTTTTAAGTTTTCTTGTTAGTGCTGTTAGAGAACACAGTTCACACAGGAGACATAATTCTAATGAGTGTCTGCCCCCCTGTGGTATAAATGTGAAGTACACAAGCAGCAGCCATGTTACCCATCCAAACAAACCCCAAGGCAACAGTATTGTCGTTTATATCGCTCCTTTGTGAAGTGACAGAGTGTGACCGCAAGTCCTGATAAACAGATGTTTGTGGTTCGCACAGGAAAACACCTGGAGCAGCCGTTGCTTTGGCGGTAAAGCGACAACCAAACTACTCGAAACCAGTGGGACTCTTATTGGGGGATGGTGAAGACTTGCCTCCCTGAACGTACCAGGAGTTGGTACCGTATTCTGGAGTCCATTCAAGCAGAATGGCCAATGCGTGCTAAGGTTAGCCAAAATGAAAATTTACAAAAGAAACCTTAACGCATTTATTGAACAATAAACAAGGGTAAAAAGGTGAACACAGAACAGAAGCGTTGTACTTTCAATGAGGTGGGTGGCCCTTAAAAGGGCCTTTGGTGTAAAGTCATGGAGTGTTCATGCTAATACTCCTGGGACTGAGAGGAGGCCTTCTTTCCCGCTTTGCCGGAGCTTGGTGCAGCAGCCTGCCCGGTCTTCTTGGGCAACAGCACGGCCTGAATGTTGGGCAGCACACCGCCCTGAGCAATGGTCACTCCACCGAGCAGTTTGTTCAGCTCTTCGTCATTACGAACAGCCAGTTGGAGGTGACGGGGGATGATACGGGTCTTCTTGTTGTCTCTGGCAGCGTTACCAGCCAACTCCAGGATCTCAGCGGTGAGGTACTCGAGCACGGCGGCCAGGTACACGGGGGCTCCAGCTCCGACCCTCTCAGCGTAGTTCCCTTTGCGCAGGAGACGGTGGACACGGCCCACGGGGAACTGGAGCCCAGCACGGGAGCTCCTGGTCTTGGCTTTCGCACGAGCCTTTCCTCCGGTCTTACCTCTTCCAGACATATTGAATTGTTTTGTTTTCTCTGCGACAGATAACAACTGTTTCGAAGAACAGATAATAGCTAAAAGAAACCTGATGACCCGGTTATAAATCCTCACTTTGTCCCGCCCTCTGCCAGGATTGGTTCCTTGGGTCTACGTTAGCGCAATGTGATTGGTTGTTAGAATCACGTGGAAGGCTTTAACCAATAATGAGACCGCTCGCAGAGAGGCTCGTTAAAAACGGGGTGTGAACGGAAATGATCAATAACCAATTGGTATTTCTCCCTCCAGCTTTTAACTTTTGGCGGGGCTCTGGAGGGGTAGAAATATATTAAACAGTTTATTACTTATACAGTCTATAGTTTATTACCTACATGGTTAGTCAACAGTACAACAATGACACAGTGGTCCTAGCAGTCGAATTGCTTTATGCCCCTTATGTACTATGCTGTGAAGGCGTGAGTAGCTCAGTAGGGTTTGCAATTGAGCCTATGTTATCACATATTGTTTTATTTACAATCTTGACATAGCCTTAAATAGGCCTACAGATTGGTCAGGAGACAGGTCCCTATAAAACACACTGATTTCAGAAATAATTTAATTGTAATAAATTATACACATTTATTCCCGGCCATGTCACACTCAAACCATAGTGCATTGTATTGCCCTTTTTGTCACTGTCTGTGAAGACTTTTGAAGAAATATCTCTCAAAATATTTTATAATGTGAGCAAACCAAAATACCATTATGGTATAAACTAAATGTTTCCAGTCTTTCACATAAAGTGCAACTCAAACTTGTGTAAAAGGAACAAACATCTGTTTTCAGATACAGTGTACAACATCCCAAAACAACTGTACAGGCAGTTAAAGAGCTGATACAATAAAAGCATAAATTATTTCAGCATAAATATACTCTATAGCATCCTCACTATATTGTCATAAAATAATTTGTTTGTAGTAATTTATTTCATAATATCTACTTAATTATATCCACAGTAAAAAGGAAAACAAGTGCAACCATTGAGATTATTCATATTTGAAGCAAATATATTTTATAATAAATTATAAATGAAAAAAAAAAAAGGTTTGTGACTTTTCTTCATGGGAAATTCCTCGCAGAGGGATCTTCTACTCATGAATGCACAACCCTCCAGGGGTCTTTGTGTTTCTAATAGTGCATTCTTAAAGCTTGGCCATTCTTCTCAAAGCCAGAAGCCACAACAGTTTATTTCATATATTTACAACAGTAAAGTCATGTCTTCTGCTTTGTCAATTATCCAATGAACTTGCCCCTCCATTTGCAGAAGAGGCTTTGGTTTTTGACTTGCTTGATGTGCGAAACGAGAAGCGTTTAATGAGACGTCGTGAAAAGCTGCCTGACTTTTTGTGGGTGCTTGCTGTGGACACAGCAAAGTTATTTCCCATGTTGGAGAGGTCTTCATGAGACTGACTGAAGCAGGACTCTTTCTCTTGATGTTTTCTGCGGAACAGAAGTTTGGTCCCACTCTGCAGAAAGCCCACTGAAAAAAGCACATATAATATTAGGTTTTTGCCTGAGCCTGACGGCCTTCATAAGAAAATGTTTGGCATTCACAATTTGTTCTAAACTGATTATGCTCTTCTAGAACAGGGGTGTCCAAACTTTTTCACAGAGGGTCACACATTGAAGCATTGAAGCACAGAGCCACAGACCCGTGGGCAATACAGTGGGGAGCATTTTACATAGTTTTGACAGAGCCTTGTAACCATAGACTGTATAAAAAAGTGGACTAAGCGAGTGTGACTCCACTCAAATTAAGTTCACGACGCTAAAGTTACAGGGGCGAATTTGGACCAGGATCATGCTGAAAGGGTTAATATGACTTTTTTAAGACCAAATTTCAAGGCTCACAGCAGCAGTTACAATATTCCAATGTAAGTCAGTGGGAGCCGGGGTCAGTGAACTATTGTGAACTATTTGGAGTGCGGCAGCTAGCGCGTTAGCTATGTCCATTGATATATTCAGTCTATGTTTGCCACATTCATTTTACGTGTGTATCACAATGCAATGTGATGTAATTGAGGTTATAGTGGTAGAAATACTTAAATTAGCTGTTAACATTAATGCCTATGATCATTTGGGATATTTCAATTGTAGCATTTGGTCTCCGGGCCATAGTTTGGACACCCCTGTTCTAGAAGAACAAATCAGTCATGAGAACAGAAATTGTAATTCCGGTATGATTGTAATTATATATTTTTTACAATTTATGTCTGGTAAAAGTAATACTGGACAGTTTGATAGCAAGTGCATGTCTAAAACAGTCTTCACCTCAAATACCCCCTAAGCCTAAGGTAAGGCAAAGTCTAGTCATTGTGTGGACACTAGGAGGCACTAGACACCAATGTTGCAGCCATATGTACTACTGTACTGTACTGTAAATACTGTACAATGTACAATATTCAAATGAAACCAACTAAAACGCTTTAATTGTGCCTATTCCACTCTGTTGACCTCACTCTGTGTCTGACATTTCATACTTACTTACAGCATTATTAGATTTATATTAAGATACCTTTATGGTCCTTGAGGCTGCGGGTCTCCAGCGCACCAGTGGAGCCTGTGTCCGACTCCACATCGTCCACCGAGGGGCGCTCTGACACGTCTGATGGTGTTGTCTCATCAGGGTCAGCAGGATGCCCTGCCCCATAATGGTTCCCATGAGCTGCATCCATCGCTGCTGCATAGCCACTTGATAATGAGCTATCATCTTTGGAGAGTGGAACCTGGAGATCAGAGGGCATCAAAACACATAACATTATATTATAATATATAATTCAATAAAACTGTAAGTTTTATTTTGCAAGATGCCTTCAGTAGCCAGCTAACTAATCAGGCCAAAAATGTATTCAACCCAGTAATGGTGTCCTCTGAGAGTGCACTAAAATTAAACCACTTTACCTTGTTGCATAATCATAGCCCCACATATTTTCATTCAAGATTACGTCGGTGCAAAAACATCCATTATAATTATTATCTAACCTTTGATACGCCTGAGATAATCAGTGTGCTTCTTTTAGTTGGGGTCTTCCGGACCACCTTGGACTCTGTCAGCTGACGAATGGCCGTCTCAGCAACAGGGTCCAGGCCATTGGAGAGACGACTGGCCACTGTGGAGCAACACGATTAAACATAAAGCATAACTATACATACATAACATGCTGATAAGCTCAGACTATACACATTGATAAATACAATGCTGAATATGTGTGTCAATATCCAAAAAAATCTAACCAGGCTATAAATACAGACATTACACGTACACTAAGAGTTATAAGTAAATAGTTTCATATTGGATGTAGTGTTTTCCTTCTGGCTGCTTGCTGCTCATCCTTCTTTGCATATATTTTGCAAAACAACCCTGACATTTCGGTCTAGCACTTACTGCTGGGATTGAGACTTGAGCTACTTTTTCCATCTGACAGAATGGTGGGCTTCTTCTCTGTCACCTCCACTTTAGAGGGTGACTGCAAGGGAGAGTCACCTAAAACAACACAAAATAGTTATCTCTTTTAGAGCTAAAGGTGATATGTGGTTGTATGCAATTACAATCATTGTAATAATTCTGATCATTTCAAAGAATATTCATGATTCAGTTCACATTTGACACTTTTAAACACTTCTACAAGGATTAACATTTAAGAGAAGACTGAAATATGAACTACTCATACAAGAATCCTACACATTTCATTACATGGTTTCAGAGTTCTATACTGAAGGGGTATAATAACATTATAACTCTTACATCAGCGGTTCTCAAACTGTGGTACGAGAGCTCTATCACATGTACTGTACAAAGATTTGCTGAATTTGACCCACATCTCTATTCTCTTTTGAGTTAGTCCTTGTTATTAGGTACTACAGCAGTGTGCAACTTTGTGTTGGGGGGTCTGCCACTTGCTTGTCTTTATGTAAATGTTATTGCTTTGTCTAGAATGTCCCACAGTTTAAACATTAAACTTATCTCCATGGCGACAAGCCTGCAATGCCACCAAGAACAAGACAGGTTAGATCTGTGGAGAGGTGAGCTCACTCTCTGTAGAAATGCATGTTTTTCAATGTATTTTTGAACACTAAAACACTTGCAATTGAATAAATGCAACATAGATCAGTTCAATGCCATACTGTGACATCTTTGAGGAAATGCAATAATGTCTCCATGTAAACAAGCTTGTGGTGGACCCTCCAAGTTACATAGTGCACCTTTAAATCAAGAGTAGTCTAGATCTGGTAGTACCCAGACGGGAAAAATATTTTATTGGTAGTAACCGGTGTGAAAAGTTGGACCAACATAATTGCAAAACATGGTGATTTGCTAATTTACCTGGGCTGTGATCGAGTTTGAGACGAGACTGGACTGTGGTGACAGTGGTTACAATGGTCCCATCAGGCATTATTGTTCGATCTACATCCACTTTCTTTGTTGGCGTGAGGGAGGAGCGAAGAGGCAAAACACTACCACTAGGTTCCCCTGTCTCTACATACGTAATCTGCAGAAACATAAAGATGCAATGTTTTTATGGTCTTAAACAGGCCAAGCACAAAATATGTAAAACATGTAATCCTGCATATGTCTGAAAAGAATGACTCCTCTCACCTCTGCAGTCACAGTGGCATTTGGAGCCAGTCCATAGCCTGGGCTGATTGATAACATACGTTGTTCTTGGGAAACCTTGCATTGCTCCAAGGTAATTGTTGCATGTCCTGGTAAGAACTCTGTGAAATAAAAACAACAGTACACATAAGTCATCAATTAAAATATTACAAAATAAGCAGAAAGTTGTTTTTTTGCTACAAAAATGCTAACAAGGGCACTTGGAGCATCATTGCCTACAATGAAATTAAGCCCTGAATGATTTTGATTAAGCATCAAACATGTTTTTGAACTGCAGCCAAAAGTCAGTTGCTATAAAGCTTTGTCTTACTTTCCCGCTTGCCATTTCGCCCCAAAAGTCTTATTCTCAGCTCTTTGGATTCCAGACCCAAGTCACTGTAACAGAAAAAAACACCCAAATTCAATTTCAACAATTTTACAGTATTTAATTTCCTGCTTGACTGAACAATGCTGACTTACAAAGAAATGTCTTCACTCCACTCCACTGGGGTGTTGGGGTTACTGGGCAAAGACAGGAAGCACGTGGTCTTCTCTGTGGAGGGTTGGTCCAAGTTCAGGACACAGCACAGCTCCCCCGATTTCAGCCACAGGTCTACAAAGATACAGTTACAAAGGAAAAATAGGTTGTGACTATTGGGAGATTGCTGTTGAAAAAATAACTAAACTTATGATGCACAAATGTCGAACTTTTTATTCATATTAATGTTACGACTTCAAGTGACAACTATAGCATCTGCGGGTTTGAAAAATATCACCACTTTCTGAAGCTATTGTGAAAAATAATTTACACTTAGAGAGTAGAGCCTTGTGCCTGTTTTTGTTTCATGCAGATAGGACCTGTAATTACAGAGATAATAACCACAAACCAGGTCAACAAATCTGCAATCTGACAGCATAACAGCAAATTCCACCATAAAATTCTGACTTGATTTCCAGCTCAATATTAAAACTATAGAAAGAATATATTATGTTGTCACATGAATACAACATATTATACACTATGATACTTGTTCTAAAAAGTCACCATCTGGATATAACTAAGAAAATATCATTATTTGATAAATGCATCAACGCTACGTGAAAGAATGCAGGCACCTGACTACCGCAATATACTGAATAACTATTTGGGCTCAGATTATGATAGCGTGGGAGCAGGGATCACACATCATTTTCACACATGGACTGGATTATACCCGGGTTTGAGGCACTGTTTGTAGGTGGCATTTAGTGGGAGGTGTGAAAAAGGAATTTAAATCTCCAGCAGGAAAACTGACCTTTGGATAAGGTCACTCTGAGCTGCCGGAGCTGGAGCCGTCTGACACTCTGGGGTCCCACGGATAAATAATCCTTTGTTATCTGTAAATACACCAAAATACACATTACATTTGATATTATTTATAATCCAGAGAAATACAATGCAATGTAACAAAGACAAATTACCAGGGGACCTGACACACAAGTTTTCAGATCCAAGATCATAGCTGGCTGAGCACCAAAGAGAGTGTCCTCCACAAGTCCCCTAATCACATCCAACTCTCCTTCACCTGCATGGCCCTAGGAAGAAAAACAAACAGATGAAATAGGAAACCAATATCTGTTTACACATAGACCACCTCCTAATGAGCATGGGGAACAACCACCCTAGAGACACGCCATTAGCATTTTAGATCCAGGGACAAAGATTACAATGATATGCATGACTTTGTCCGTTCTTTGTTTGACTAAAATACTATAGATGCCACAGACGTAGATTTACCTGTTTCTGGATCTTGAGAGATGATATCGATATTGAAAAACAAGACTGTCTTAAAAGAGTCCAGGACATTAGCAGCCCCTCGTTTTCCACTTCTTCAAGACATACTTCCATCTGAAATGAAAATCAAACAAATGCTACTTCAATATCAAGGCAGCTGCAAACTTCAAAAGTGCAAGCAGATTATCAAGGTCTAACATAATTCTGTAATTTGACACTGCTCAGATTTTGTATTTTGTATGGATTTAACTGGAATCACTTTGAAATGTAAATATTTGGTCTCATTGAAAAGAGTTTTTCAGTACTGAGTCCAACTGCATTCACACTCCCAGTTTAGTTGTAGGTTTAGTCTCAGTTCTGATGTGATGTTTGTGCATTCAAATGTGAATGTAACCTTTTGTTATGGATCCACCTAGACTACTCAGGGATTACACATGAAATACAGACTTTATGTTAGAACCCACACTTATTTCTGTCAAAATATTAAATAACTGAAAGAGGTGTGATGTGCAGCCTTTTTCCCATGTTCGGTTTTACCTTGGTCACCACTGGTACAATATGGATCTGATATGTTTCCATGGAGACGGTGGCGGCTGACTGTTGAGTAACTGACACGGGAAACGTCATGTTGTCAACACGACATTTACACTGTAGGACCTGAGAATAGAAGACAACACTTTTAAACATGTATTGCTTTGTGCACTAGAGCTCCAAACTAACTTTAAATAACAAATGAAATCCAAATAACTAATTGGAACATTTACATACCATTCGGTGTGCTGACTGGTCAGTGCAGGCCACACTCTCTATTTCGCACTTAGTATTTAGCTGTAAACTGCTGTCGAATGTTATCTGGATAGAACTCTGAAATAAAGCAAAATAAAAACATGATAAGGGCATTTCTAATAATATGATATAAAGTGTCATAATTTACATTAACATAAAGAAGTGCAGATACAAATGTATTCTTTATGAGTCAGTCCTGGTTTACACTAATGGCTTTATCCTGGTATAGACCTGGTTAAGACATGGTTTTGTGTATGATTGTCCAGTTGGTTATACTGTATGTGGTGATGTCTTAGGGCTATCCTCAAACCTAAATCAAAACAAACAAAGAAAACAATAGGGCTAACCAGGTCAAGTCCAGAGGTGTGAAAACACCCATTATGGCCCTGAATGGTTCTGCTAACAACACCCCACACCCCACTCCCACTGCATATTCAATAGACCCGCCTAACTAACAGAAACTGTACACAAATAGGTGTGGTAGTCTCAGAGTAATTTCATTGTAGTTAGCTCCTCCCTTCAGGCAGATATAAAGCAGTGTCCACCAGCGTCTGACCAGAACTGAAGAAGCAGCTTGGATGAGCTGCGAAACGTATTCGACCAAATAAACTTTTGTCCACCTGACAAATTGAATTTCTCCTTTTGTCTTAGGGCTGGGCAGTTTATTTAAGTTATTTCAAATCGTCAGTGATGCCCTTGGTTGTTTTTAATCAGTATAAACAGTATAATGTGATGTAGCGCAGAGTTTAGATTTTGGAGGCCTTCAGAGGTCTTGGTTTTTTTTCATAAAATTATAACAGAGAGACATTGTATTTGTTTTTTGTTTGTTTTGTTTTGTTCTGGGTGGAACTTCCATTTAAAATAAGATATTTTATTTTTAATTGTTACTTCCTTAGTATTTAAATGCTCTAATATCAATGTGTATCCCATAACTAATACTCACAGCTTAATCTACTTAGGCTAAAAACACCCCCTATCAGAAAACATTTTAGTATCTTGGCAGAGGGTTATACAAAAGCATGGGGACTAGTGTTACTATGAGCCAGTGGATCTGTTTCATTGGACCACATTAACTGTCACGAGAGATGAGAGTGAGGCAACACAAATCCCCTATTGCCCATGCATATGTTACACCACGTCCAGTTACACACCAGTTTTAGGCATTTGTGTAGTCAGTGCCACACGCCAAAGGGGCAGGAAGCCAAAGCCGCTAGCTTACATCAATTCCTTGAACAAATGCTGCTGCAGTCCCACAAAAATACTGTCCCGTACAATGGATTGCTGATTAATTGCCAAAACTGCTGAGTCACTGAGGCTTTCATTATATCCAAAGTCCAGAAAAAAATATGCAAATTTACAATAGCTAACAACATCTATGCTATCATCTGTCCATGCAAAAGTGTACTCGTAACATTAGTAATAAATTAATGTCATTAATTAGTATAGTTCCACAAATTACTAAAGGTACAAAGTGTAGGGCTGCAATTTTAGATTTTGGGGGGAAAAAAATCAACTGGCAAGTTATCTGACATGATCTGACAGGTTTAAAAAGTTCAGCTCTGTTCAGGGTGTACAGTGTGACCAACCCCAGAAGCATTAACATTTGAAAGAACACTGAAATAGGAACTGATAAACTCAAACAATAAAGTTGTATTTATTTTTGGATAAAAAATCTGGTACATAAAAAGGTATTTTATTGCTTACAATTAATGTTCTATTACCTTAATAACTGCCCCAGACTGCGATTTTGATTGGATTTCGATATATTGTGGAGCCCTAATAAAGTGTACCATGGCTTCCTATTGACAAACAGCCACAAATTATGCAGCAGTTTAATGATTTGATAAAGATTGTACATGAAATTATGGCCTAATATGTACATCATATAATCATCAAAGGTTCATAATGGCGCTAATTGGCATCTAAATTTAGAACTGATTCTATTAGTTTAATTAAGCCTTAATAACCGGATATCCAGATGTCTGTGTAGTGTTATGCATCGGTCAGCGGGTGCTGTGGGCATGTGCATGGTTTGTCCTTGTGATGCAGCAGAGGTCAGATGAAAATAATAAAGTTCCTGAGGACATCTCCAGCGTCACGTCAGGTTTGTCAGCGTCAGGCCTGTGGGTCTCAGAAGCATGTGGACCAAACAGAAACAGCCCTTCTCTAGAAGTGGTCCACTCATATAAGAAATTTGGAAACCATTTTTCCAGTCAGGACAACACAAATTATTTAAGAATAATGCTGCAGCTAATGTAACATATTATTAACTAGGTTATTGTGTGTACAGTTAAAACAGTTGATTCTGATTCTGGTTCTGACTGATTTAATGACATCACCAAACCAGGTTAGATGTTGCAGCAACACACTTCAACCAAAAGACACATTTTCTTGTAAAGTTGTATACAAACTTTTTTTTTTTTAATACTAGTATTGGCACTGTTGTATGCATTCCTATTTACGTTTCTTTTTCGTTTTTCCTTGCTGAGAAAGAGGGTCTCTAAGGACAAGGGATGCCTTTGGACAATGATCCATTTGCTTGTTTCTTGTGAATGTTGCTCACTGTTTGTCTTGTATTGATGACTGTTTCTGTTAGCTAGATCAACAATTTTGTGTAGCTATTTAAAAACAATTTAAACTAAACCTGGCAACGCAGAGTTTGAAATAGGTGAAATAGGTTGCAAATGCAGTTTCTTAACCTTGCTAGTGCTAGAACCAAGGTTAAGGCCATGGATTTAAACATGTGTCAAAGGAGCAGCTTAGGCCATTAAAGCCAGTTGTAAAAGATAGCACATTTTTACAGATTGAAATGACTGGGACAGAGGGATGAAGAGGCTTCCTGCGCTATCGTCACAAATGAGGCTGAGTGGTTAATGTCCCTAGTCGTTTAGGAGGAACCTACTTGAGCATAATCATTAATCAGCTCCAGCAGCTCACAATCAGAGAGAGCCACGAGAGTGTGGCCTCAGGATAATAGGAGATCTCATTTTAATTGCAGATTTTGAACGGACACTTCCTTACTGCAAACACATGCTTAGTTTATTTTGTACCAGTGATTTTAGCCTCGTGTGTCAGAGGCAGATGCACAGATGACGCTTGGATCCCTGAGAGGCCGGTGCTTGAAGCATTCTCACTAGGCCTGTCACGATAAATATTAGATCAACTTATCGTTCAGTAAATTATATATTTAGCAATCATTTTTGAGGATCAATATTTATCACAGGTACTTTTTCTCTGTACAAGTGGGGATCTTTTATTTTTCTGCAACATTTAACAGTTGTCGGGGGTCGAATAGTTAACTTCGATGACTCATACTAACTGTTTCTTTCTGCTTTCTTCAATCTATTTATTGCAGCTCATGGTTTTTTCTTATTTTTTAACAATATTGTACATACACAGAATATTTTTGGAGGATGATCTTACTTTAGGGTTATTGTGTAGGTCGCACTTTCTTTTATATTTTCTTCAGTATATTGTGATTCAAAATGTGTTATCATGACAGGCCTAAACACAGCCCACTTTTACACAGACAAAAGGGAGTATCTCTATGTCAGATACTTCTGCCAACACCACAAGCTCATTCAGTAATAGTGCAGAGACTCGTTCAGTAATATTGCAGAGTACAGGCCTATTCCTGAGACAAACAACTGACTCATACAAACAAGTCGCAGCCAAATACGCAGAAAGGACCAAATATTCCTTAAAGGTTACCCTTCAGAAACCGTGAGCATGTGCTGTCTTTTCCCACAACATTAAATAGGATCTACAGTGTTGAGGGGTGAAAACGTGTTAATAAGTAACATCCTAGTTTGAGGTTATAGTGGTATCTAAAGGTGCACTATGTAATTTTTCTGGAAGAAGGAACTCCACCTCATTGTCTCCACGGAGATGTCACCATATACCTGGGATGTTCCACAGTATTGCACAAAACTAAATTACAGGTGGTTTATTGATACTTTGTAGCTGAAGTCTGAAGTTCTTTCACTCAAATTTGAGCTTTATTTTAACACAATCTGATCAAAAAGAACTGATGTAGCTGGAACTACAACAGGTAAGCTGATTTGTGCTGTTAAACAAGTCTCTCACATATAAAATTACAGTCATTAGCTAATTAGCATTAGACAGCAGTTGTTCATTTAGTCACACTCACCATTTTATGTTGAAAATCAAACCCCTAAACAGGACCATGAATGCTTTTAATCACAGGCTCCTATGTTTTTTCTTGAGTTTTCAGACAATCTTAAAACTTTTTTGTCTGTGTTTGCTAATGTCTGCATTGTGTCTCCATGGTAAATGCTGAACACTCCACCATAAAGATACATGTAGAATACTCCCAGCATGATGTCATTGCAAAGTACCATTTGGTAAAAAATACCTGGAAAAGCATGTATTCTTACTCAAAGCAGAGTCACCTCTCCATAGATCTGACCTGTAACTTGACCTGGCGTCACGGGCTTGTCTCCAAGGAGATAGATAAGTTTAATGCCATACATGTCATTCAATGTAAAGCAAAAAACTCTCTACCAGAAAAGTCACACAGTGCACCTTTACACGTGAAACACTTATTGTACTTATTTTACACAACTTATTTCAATATGGAGAATAAATGGTCTAAAATGTCCTGACGTCAAAATGTATTGTCAGAAATAACTCTTTGATTCCTGGCATTTCTATCAATAGGTCAACCGGGTCTTTCTGTACCTCATTGGTTTATCTCATAGCAAACCTTAACACACATTTTAACCTCAAGTTTGATCTCTCTGCTGCAGAGTTCTTGTCTTCATCTCAATATTGTAAATATCACTGCTAATCAAAAGTATAACCCAAACAGTGATTTGCACACATCTTACTTTTGTTTATGTAATGGCGAGACCAGAATCCAGAAAACTGAGTCATTTTTCAGAGCAGCTGCGTTCATGGGGTCAGGTTTCCCCAAGGGAGTGTCACACTACAAGGACAACAGTCGCAGCAGTGCACTTTGAGACTCCATTGTTTTTATGTTGAACAGAGAAAGACCCTCAAGGAGGCTATGAGAGAGGTGTATCAACAGTGACAGATTGGCCATTTTAATACTAGACTGAGCACTGTGCTAAAAGACAGCACAATTAATGCTCAGTTTTATACATTCAAAATAAATACACTGGATTTTGTGCACCTAAATATCCAAATTGTTTGTATAAGCAACAGCAGCCTCATTAAATCTTCCTCGCACTCTGTATTTGCTTGGCTGTTATTTGTACATAAGTTGAAGGATGGCAGGCTAATTTTTGGAGCAAACCTAATTACTTTTATTGCATTTTTGGGGGTCATTATTACAGCCAATCTGCCTATCTGGATCTGGTCATACAATATTCTTAAATATGTATTTTATTTTTTTGCATCACATAGAACTGATTCATTAAAGTATTGCTTGAGATTGTGAGATCTGTCCACATAAAGTCACAATCTAGTGAAGCTCTGAGTGATATAGGAAAATAAATATAGCTTGGATCTAGATATATTCTCTTAAGGCATTTTCTCAGTTGTCTGTTGTGAGAGGAATATATGTTTTGTGTGGAAAACAATGAGAGGATTGCTTGTGGCAACTTAATGCATACCACCAAGTCCGTCTGATCAGGTTTTACCAGTCAAAAACAGGTATGCCTCTATCCTACCAGAAAGCACCAGAAAGTCCCATTCTAGAGCTACTTTAACAAACTACTTGAAAATAACAACAAAACAAATTACAATCTGTGAGCAAAAGTTACTGCAATATCTGCATAATGGTCCTGCTCCTTTTGTAGTGACATATGACTGAGCCCGTTTTATTATTAGGAGTTGGCTCTAATCGTACACCACATGCACAGTCAGACGAGAGCAGCTTGTTTAGTCTACCAGCTACCAGTAAATATCAGTGTTGCGGTTATCATTTAACTCTGAATGTCACTGTAATGATAAAAAATAACTACTATGATTACACGGGTTACATGATGTTCATTCAGTTTTCTTGAAGTTGCTGGAAAATATTTCTGTAAAAAACAATGATAACCAAGCAATTACCAACTGCCACAAAGATTTTGTTGTTTCTGTTGTTGCTTGTACATTTTATATATGATGAAAATGAAAATACAAATTGTAAATCATGAGGTCACACGCAAAGACCAGAACATCAATTGTTCCTGAGTCACTCGTTTTGAAGCCTGATGTAAACGTGGGCTTGCTTGACATTTATAACTATGGAGCAATATTTAGACAAGGAAGGTCAATTGTTTGTACAAGGTTGAGGGTTAAGCAGGGCAATTAATTAGACAATAAAAGCAAATGGCATTTTAAAAAGGCTTTTATCACCACAATCCTTGTGTTGATTTTTGATGTTTTTAAAAGGCAATTATGATTCTATCAGTTGAAATGAACAACTATTGGAAGATTAAACAATTACTAACTACAACTACAAGGTTTTTTTTGTTCGTGACCTTTTTGTGTGACAATTGTGAATAATCTTTCTGATCTATGTAAGCTATGCATTTCATCAGATATTTAAACCAGATTTACATGCTTTACAAGTGACTGGAGCTTACTGTTGTGGATTGATTGTGACCCTTTAAACTCTAAAGCAACTCATCGGCCAGTCAACAAAGGCACAAACGAACACAGCATTTCTGAGCAGGAGGTCAGATCTACCGGATCTCTTTGTGTGGCTGACTTTGATTTGCATGGATCAAAATAAAAAAAACAAACAGGCATGGTAAATAAACTGCTTGATGCAACAAGATAAAATTATGTGTGACTCTTTCATATGAATGTTATGACAATATTTTATAACTAGGGCTGTCTGCCATCGTTTAAGTCTTTTAATCGGTTGATGGAGTCCAAGGGTGAGTTCACACTGATCCTTCTTTGGTCCAAGTTTTAGCCAAGTTTGAGTCCAAAAGTAGACTTAGTTTGGTCTTGTTTTTTTGGATCTTTAGTCGACTACAGCCCTATTAACATTTTTTTTTACATATTGTTGCTGTTGCACTTTACTTTCTCTCCACTGACATGTATTGATTCAGAGCGGTTATGCAAGACTCAGCCCAATCTTTTTCCCGAATAGACACTCAAACTCCTACACCTCCACCTCTCAGCCCACACACTGCAGCAGCATCACAGCACTTCCAATCCTGACACTGTTTAACACCGCTTCAGTGAGAATGAACAAAAATATAAATCAGCATCGTTTAATCTTAACTAAATCAATTGCAACTTTGCCACAATTATACTATTGTGGGTAATAATGTGGTGAGCTAGAAAATGTGCTGCAAATAACCAATACATTTAAATTAGGACAAACCTTGGACAGAATAAGGCCACAGTGAATTTTGATCAAGATCAAAAAGTAAATTTAATCTATCAAATAATCAGCACAAAAAATGCAATAATTATTAAATTATTTGGAAACAGAATGAAACAGAATTAAATCACTAAATCATTATTAGGGGCGTGCCGTGTATACACTTGCACATTCATCAGTAATGTAGTGTAAGTGTAGTGTAAACCCAATTTAACAACAAAAATAAACACAACTGCAAGAGATTAGTACCCTGGAAATCACCATATACTATATAATACACCCCAGTTTAAGAGCTGTTGAGCTTAAGCAGTATATTGCAGGGTTTTTCTATGATGATGACTTGAGCAGTACAATAGCTTTTACTGTGGATTGATTTTCACAGTCTACTCACCCCATGCCTGCTTGCTTGCTCATTCAGTGCTTTGACCCAGGTCCTCTGCCAGTGCTCCCTGAAGGATTTGAAGGAGAACAGAGAGGTCACCAGACCCTTCACCCCGGTCTCAGAAGCAGCTCTTCCGTCCCATCCGGCCCGAAGATGCATCAGAATGCCCCACACTGCACTCGCCTGGTTCTTCTCCCTTATCCATTTGGGGAGAAACTGCTGCCAGGCTTTTCCCTTCTTGCCCTGCTTGGCTGTCCACTTGGCTCTCCACAGCCGCAGCACTGCCAGGGAATACTGAACAAACCATGCCAGCACAATGAGTAAGGAGGCCAAGAAGAGAGCCACCATGCACAGCCACCCCAGGTCCTGGAGCTCCATCAGCGTCTCCTCGCGCTTCCCATGTCAGCGAATGAAATGTCAGAACCGTCCGTCCCAGCAGGTCAGCCCCCTTTGGCTGCGCGTGGAGGAAGAAGACACACGGTCACCTTGGTGCATATGTCACAACATTGTAATAGAGCAATACAAACAATCATTCACAAATAACGATTATGCAGTAGACGGTTTGCGTCCGCCATAATTAGATAACACTTCGCCGTATGGAAGCAGGCATGCGATGCGAAGTGATCATGACGTTATAATTGTGTCCAAATGCACGTCAGTAGATAAGTTGTTATGAAGTGTTGTCATTATAGTTAAAGACAAACCTACCGTTGAACTAAGTCACAAGCTGCGACGAATTGAAAGAAAGGAGTCGGTAACATGAAGGTGTCTTCATGGCGATTATTATTATTTTCATCTCCGAGACATCAGCGAGTTTTTCACGGGTCGTCTTTCGCTGACATGTATCTATTCTAAACACAGTCCTGTGCGCTGCGCTGCAGGCTCTGGAAGGTTCAATCTCCGCTGCTTGTACCCACCTCCTGCTGCCTCTGTACTGTCCATGGATCTGTGGTACTGACCAGTGCAGTGACCGATTAGTGTCGGTGGAGAGCGCTGAAGCGACATTCGAGAAAAACAGGAAGTTAAAAATTAGCTTTTCAAAATAGTAGTCCCAAAATAATTTTAAACGATCAGGGCTTTGAAAGTTGCTGATTGCAGTGGGATTTTATGTGTATTTTTTCTATATTAAGCAATGAAACAAAATCAAATGGCAGAGTTAATTGTACGCAGCAGAATAAATAGTAGCCCCATTAAAAAGAAAAACTTTTATTAGAAGCTGGCTAGAGCCGTGACGGTGTGACTGTGACAGGAGATGAAGCGGATAACCGGAAGCGTGTCTTCTTCTGCGCTTCTCTGCTCAGTGTTGTCAGACGTGGAGTTAAGCGCTTCACAAAATGGATAAAGGTGACAATAAAGCACGATGAAAGATGATTTGGCTGGTGTGTGGATTGCTGGATTTGCTCTTCTGCTACACGGAATCTGAGGACTCCTTCTCGTTGTAAACTGGCACCGTGACATGTAATTTGCACTACAAAATCGATTGAAACTTGGGGCAGCGTCGTCATAGTAGTGGTCTGAAACGAGATTTGAGCTGCCATAGAGGTAGACAAAAGGCAACAAAATGCTGGGAAATATAGCTCCAGTGCCAGTTTTACCGCTGGTGATAAACTGTTGTATGTCGATGTTTGGCTGTTTGGCCACCATCAAACTAATTCCTGCTTTCAGAGAACATTTCATATCAGCTAGGTTGTATGGAATGGACCTAAACAAAATATCCAAAAAGGAAGTGTAAGTGTTTTTATACAGTACTGACTTCCGAAACTAACCCTGCCTCTCTAAGAATTGTGTTTTTTCAATGTGTTGACAGCCCAGAGTCCCAGGGGGTAATCAGTGGGACTGTGTTCCTGATAATCCTGTTCTGCTTCATCCCAGTGCCTTTCGTTAGCTGCTTTGTTGGAGATCAGTGTATGGGCTTCCCCCACGATGAGGTAAATAACAAATTATTATAAGGATGAATAAAACTTTTTTTTGTGTAACCTGGTTCTTCTATATTTTCAGTTTGTCCAGCTGATTGGTGCTCTTCTGGCCATCTGCTGCATGATCTTCCTTGGTTTTGCTGATGATGTACTCAATCTGCGATGGAGACACAAACTCCTACTCCCAACAATGGCATCTTTGCCTCTACTCATGGTTTATTTTACCAACTTTGGCAACACAGTCATTGTGGTACCTAAACCATTTAGGGTTCTGCTTGGACTTCATTTAGACCTGGGTTAGTATTGGGTTAGGCAATTTATTCAGATCTAGGCTCTCCTAAAATATAATGTGTCTTATAGGAATTCTCTACTACGTCTACATGGGAATGCTGGCAGTCTTCTGCACAAATGCAATCAACATTTTAGCTGGAATTAATGGCATTGAGTCAGGCCAAGCACTGTTCATCTCTGGCTCCATTATTATATTTAACTTTTTGGAACTTGGTGGTATGTTATCTTACATTTCCTTATTCAGTATTATTATGTTATTTGTAGATAACTATTACTATATGTTTATGTTTCAGGGGATTACGGTGCAGATCATGTTTTTTCCTTGTACTTCATGTTTCCATTCTTTTTCACCACATTAGGACTGTTTTATCACAACTGGTGAGGCCACAAACTGCAAAAACGGGTAATTACTACATAGTCGACTCTGCTATTGATGTATCTCATGTGCTACAGGTATCCCTCCTCAGTATTTGTGGGAGACACTTTTTGTTATTTTGCCGGAATGACCTTTGCTGTTGTGGGAATCCTGGGTCACTTTAGTAAAACAATGCTGCTGTTTTTTATTCCCCAAGTGGTAAACTTCATATACTCACTTCCTCAACTTTTTCATATCATCCCCTGTCCGAGACATAGACTCCCCAGGTAAATGGCAACTAGAGTGGTGAAATAAAACTTTTTTTTATTATTCTTGCTAACATTTTCTTTTTAAATTTTTTTAAAGATTAAATCCAGAGACAGGCAAACTTGGTATGAGTTACTCTAAATTTAAAACTAAGGATCTCTCCAAATTAGGTCATCTAATTTTAAAGGTATGTTATTAAAATAATTCAGATAACAATATTGGTGTGTCTGTTTGTTAAAGAGGTATCCTTGTTTTCCAGATTGCAGAGTTTCTGAGAGTGCTTGATGTAAGAAAGGAGAGGAAAGACGGGGATGATTATATTGAATGCAATAATATGACTTTAATAAATCTAGTGCTAAAAGTACTTGGTCCAACACATGAGAGAAGTCTCACAGTCATCATGCTTATTATTCAGGTGCAATGAAATGTTTGCATTTTGTATTTATGTTAGATATTTGTTTTTATAATTATTGTCTTACACAGGTCATGGGAAGTGTTGTGGCATTCGGGATTCGTTATCACCTGGTTCGTCTCTTTTATGATGTTTAGGTGAATAGAAAGGAAAGAAGACAACACTGACTGAAAAATGTTTTTCTTTTTATGGGGGACTTATTATGATACACAAATCTACAAGCCATTGTTACATTTCTGCCTTGGTCACCATTTGAAAGGTGCTGAGATTGTGCCCTTTTATTTTTGAGTGCACTGTATTACATTGCATGCAAAAACTAAATGGTTATTAACCAAAAGGATATCTTTGCTTTACCTCTGAATTGAGTTGTTAACGGTGTCATGCTTTTCAACTTGAGTACATAACAAAACATCAATGGTAATCTGGTCATATCAAACCAATGAAAACCAAAATCAAAAACTTTTGATTTTCTATTCGATTTTCGTTGGGATATGAAGCAGATTACTGTAAAGTGCATGACTCACAAGTCACCAAAAACAACAATAAATATGAAGGTAAAAATAATTGTATAACACTGATTTGTTTACTAATATTTTGCAGTAAAATGGTTTTGAGCTATGAATTAATGTTTCATGTTTGTAATTATTGTACAGTTTATCAAAAATAAAATAATAGACATTTGTTCCTTTTGTGTGTGTGTGCGAGAGTAAACTTCACACAAAAGATAAGGGCAAGAAAAAGAAAATGAAAAGAGCAGACACTCACTGCCATAGCATTAAGCCGGAACTATTTATGTGTGGTCCTGTTTCAGGCGGGACCTTTGTAGTTGCACCTTCGTCTGTACAGTGTTCATGCGGCTGTGCTTTATGAGTGTGTTTTATGATGTCTTTATTTAATAAATATACAGCAGCTCTGCTTGCTTAAAACATTGACTCTCTTCATAGAAATGCAAGAGTCAGATTCGATCAGAGTCAAATGGTGCGTTTATTTTGCAAACACAAGTTAGGCTTCTGTTGGTGTTAGCCTCTAGTCCAAAGTTATTTTCGACAAATGCCGCCGAAAAAACGAAAACACAAGACAACTCTGAATTTGGAGTGTGAATGGAGTTTGTGCCAAGAAGTCTACCATGAAATCGAGGCTTTTTGTAAACACGTCGAGGAACATTTGAATACTTTGACCATCACAGAAGAGGACGCAGAGGAAGCAGAGGGTAAGGATTCAATGTAGCTGTAATGTTTTGTTTTTACACTCAAGCCTTTGTTAACCTCATTGCTGTTATTTCTGACAGGAGTACACAGTTGTCTTTGGAGGGAGTGTGGTTTCTGCTCTTCTGATGGTCCTGAGGAGTTGAGGAGACATGTATTTTTTCACTGTTTCCATACCAAACTAAAGCAACTAGGTCAGCAGGTACTTGAGTCCCAACCTGAGCTTAACAAATGCACTATTGGAATTGGAAGAAACATAATTCCTGAAATTCCTGACAATTTTGTGTGTATGTGGGAACATTGCGAGGTAGGTTTGATCAGCATTCCTTTGACAGCTCAAGTGATTAGTATGAATAAGCCTGAATGTCAAAAAAATAAAATAATTGTATTTTCAGCAACGACCATTTGAAAATCCAGAATGGTTTTATCGTCATGTTGAGATGCATAGTTTGTGTATTGACATTCCAGCAGGAGACTGCGACTTTTCATTGCGATGTGGATGGAAAGGTGGGTTAATCTGTTTTAATAAATTAATTGCATCTTTGATTTGTGAATTTAATTGTGTAATCTTCTCTAGATTGTGACGCTACTGTTAAAGGACGTCCTAAACTGAAAGAGCACCTTCGTAGTCACACTCAAGAGAAGATTACAGCTTGTCCAGGCTGTGGCGGCATGTACGCCAGTAATACCAAGTTATTTGACCACATCATTAGACAGAGTGCTATGGAAGGTAAAATAAAACTTTACAATTTGGTTTTAGACCCAGTTTGTAATTTTGTTTATTGTGTTTTGATGTATTGTTGAAATTGTATGTGCAGGTCAGGGTAGGTTTCAGTGCTCTCATTGCTCCAAACGTTTTGCAACGGAACGACTACTGAGAGATCACATGAGGAACCATGGTTTGTCATGTAATTTTTTATGTATGAGTATGGATATTTTGGGATGTTTGACTGCTTTCATGCATAAGTGTGTTCACAACAGTCCTCATTTAGAGTTAAGATTTAGTCCAGGTCTGGTCCAGGTTTAGCTGCGGGTCAGTCACAGTATTGTTGCAGTGTGTTTTCTAGTGTGAAGGCAACAATACCAAACTGTTTCATTTATGATGCACAACATTTGTGTTGCTTTCTTTTTATATTCTCTCCAGTGAGCCACTACAAATGCCCATTGTGTGATATGACCTGTCCAACACCCTCATCCCTGCGTAACCACATAAAGTATCGGCACAGCACAGAAAAGCCCTACAGCTGCGAATACTGCGAATACAGGTAAGATAACACATTTATTAATATCTAAATGATTGTAGAAATGGTAAATTATATTAACACTTAATATCTGCAGCTGCAAGAATCAAATGGACCTCCGTAAACATCTGGACAGTCACAGCAGTGAACCAGCATTTCACTGTGATGTTTCTGGTTGTGACTTTACATCTCGTTCACTTTCCACAATGAAAATACATCACAAAAAGGAACATCAGGTGCACATAAAATTTGTATGGATGTAATTTAAATGTTCAATAAGTTATGTTTGACAGTGTTGCTTTAAAACAGGGAGACTTTATGGCCCGTTACAAATGCCATGTGTGTGAACAGTGCTTCACCAGAGGAAACAGCTTAACGGTTCATCTGCATAATAAACACCAGTTTAAATGGCCATCTGGACATCCACGTTTCAGGTTTGTTTTTTTTCTTTCACCAAGTAGTGCATTTCACATTATTTAAAACTAATAATTACCCTTACATTTTTAGGTATAAAGAGCACGAAGACGGCTTTATGCGTCTGCAGTTGATTCGATATGAAAGTGTGGAGTTGACGGAACAGCTGATGAGAGAGAAGCAGTGCAGACAGCAGGAGGATGACAGCAGTCAGGATGAAGGTCCAGGGCCAGAGCAGGAGGTACCCCCAGAGGTGCAGGTGGAACTCAGGGGGGTGCTGTTGGAGGAGCAGGGCCCAGAGGATCAGAGCGACCCAGAACAGAGCATGCTCTATGTCCTCTCAGGAGATTTATCATCTACAGGGGACACTGCTGTCACACTGCCATTGTCAGACTCCATCCAGGAACCAGAAATACAAGTTTAACTGCCACAGCTACACACAAGTATAGAACCACACAAAAATACAATTTCTATGGGAGTAACAATCTATCCTTTTTATGTGCCTCTACATCTGCTTAGACAAAAGAAGAAAAACTCTATTAATGTGCTAATAGTGATTAATGTTAATAATTTCACCCTCCATTAGGCATAAGATCAATTTAACATGTATTTTGGCCATTTTGTTAAAATGTATGAAATTCTTATTGTTTTATTTAAAATTGCCAATGGTAAATGGTAAGCTCTTGCTTATTTGATTGATTTTGTCACCACCGGTGAATTAAACATGCGTGAAACTACGCTTACGTGTTCTCTTTGCACTGGTTTGTTAAATACACTCCTGATCAAAATGTTAAGACCAGTTGAAAAATTGCAAGAATTCAAATTTTGCACTGTTGGATCTTAAGGTTCTAAGTAGTGCTTCAAAATACAAAAAGAAGAAATGGGAGTGAGACAAGAAAAAATTTTGAGTAAGCAATTTATTGCAAACACATTAACAATGCAATAACAAACCATTAAACTGAAATAGGCTCTTTATAAGCTGATCAAAAGTTTAAGACCACAGCCTTTAAAAGCCAAAATCTTCGCAAAAATCTGGATTCAGTTTCATTTTCTGTCTTTTTTTGTCTCACTCCCATTTCTTCTTTTACATTTTAAAGCACTACTTAGAACCTTAAGATCCAGCAGTGCAAAACGTGCAAATTCTTTGCTTAATCTTTCAACTTGACCTGGTATAATGGCATTCCCTGCTGGTGGAAATGGTCTACTACATGTTTTATTTTACTGTATTGGATGTGAGATAAAGGCGAATAAAACTGCAAATATATGGGAGGATGTAGTGCATGATTTTGCTAATAGGCGTGAGAGAGTATATGCTGAGAGGCATCTAAGTGGCAGCATGTGGACAAATGTAGTAATCTCCTTAGTGTCACTTTCATTAAATAAAAGGGGTTTAGTTGTCTAATATAAACAATGTACATATTAAATAATGAAATCATGTGCGTACAGCATTTGGGGTTCTGGAATGATTACTAGGCTCTCACTGTGACATTTTCAGATATTTTGTACAGTTCTGTCTCCAAGAGAATCTCAGGCGCACATTGGCCTTCAGTGCGCTGAAGATTAAACTGTGCTCACAGCTTAGTGTAAGTGTTACTTACTACACTCTGCTTCCTGTCCTGAACTCAACGCTTTTGATTCTGCAAACTGAAATGTAATATAAATGGAATTTTATAGAAAATTTCAAGTGCTGCTGCTTTGTGCATCTTTGTCATATGCTCAGCCGACTGAATGGACTGGAAAGGAGGAAGGTATTGGTAAGATCTTATATTGTGTGGCTTCCTTAAAGGTGCATTGTCTAACTTTTCTGATGGAGGCTTAGGCACCTGCTTGTCTCCAAGGAGATGTTATTGCTTTGCCTGTATGATCTTGTATGATCTGTGGAGATGTGCTCAATGTAATTTGTGGTATTTTTGAGCTGTAAATATTGCAGAACAAGTTTTTTTACAAATAAAAATGTCTCCATGGCGACAAGCAGGTAATGGACCCTCAACCAGAAAAGTTGCATAGTGTGTTTTTAAGTTTTACCTAAAAAGAAATGTGTGTAGAATCCCTCAGTCATCCAGGTAGAATCCATGGCAAAAGGAGAAATTCAATTTGTCAACTGGACAAACGTTTATTTGGTCGAAAATAAATAAACCAATAAACCAAATATACTTTTGTCCAGTTGACAAATTGAATTTCTCCTTTTGCCTAAAAAATGGTACTAAAAAATAAATTTTTCTTTTCTTTCAGGTGAAACCGAGTGGATGCCTCAGCCAAAGTTCATAGACTACACATATTGGTCCGGCACTGCTCCTCTCTGTGTGGGAGGATGTAGAGCAAGACATCAGGAGGTCAAACGAGACCAGTGTGGGGACTCAAGCTGCTGCTGGCTTGGATACAAGTCATTATGCCGAGGTAACACAGTCTCCATCAAAATCCAAACATAGACATGACACTTGTCATGATTTGATATCAAAGCCAATTCACTTTACATTCAAGTAAATTGTGGAAGACCAGCTGCTGACTATAATGGAGCAGTGTATGGGAATGATTGGTGGGTGGGCTCTGTTGTGCGCTACACTTGCCGCCCTGGCTTCATGTTGCTAGGAAACTCAACCAGAACTTGTCTTCCCAATGGTCTGTGGACCCCAAGGCCATCTTGCCTAAGTAAGCCTACTATGTTTTGTTGCATTTTTTTGTGTTCATCTTTGGTACATATTCTACTGATGTATCTTTTCCTCATATTGTGCAGGAATGTGTAAAAAAGGCCATGTTGAAGTCAGTGAAGCTGAGCTGAATGGGACTTGCTCCTCCACATGTGCCTATAAGAGCTACTATGGCCCTCCTAAACAGGGGTGCACCCGCATAGATAACTGTAGGAAAAAGGAAACTGGCTGGAAGCGTTTCTTTGCACAGTGTGTCCCTTGTATTTGTGATTGCTCTCTATCATGCGGTGAGTAAACAGTAAAATTAAATGAAAAATATGGCAGTTATAATATTATATTAATGTAGCCTAAATCATGTTTTTACAGCAACGGTAGGATAAAGCCTGAGTTCACCCGGGGATGCTCCACTTAATACTGCATTTTTTTCTGTGTGTTTTGTATATTTTTGTAATTTTCCTGTAATATTTTGTTTTTGTGTTGTGTAATTAAATTTCATTCGTCAGATTATGTATACTCATTTTACTAAATCAAAAACGAAATATTTTTTATATTTCACAGAGAAAAAGGTTGTTTTTTGTTTTTTTTTTTGGATTGCATGACCAAAAAGTAGCTTAGTGTCCATCTGTCCCGACTGCATCTGAAACTTTAATCCTGTTAGAGCCAAGGGCTCTTTGATCCGGGACGCTCATGTGTCAGTGTCACACAAGTGAAGAGTAGCCCTCAGAGAGACTTCAGGTAATCTACAATAAACTGTTTCATACATATTTTTGGCTGAATATACAACAAAATACATTTATAAAACCATGCACATTTTTCTTCAGTAAAGTCAAACTATGGGTTTCAGTTGTTTGCTACAACTTTTCCATTATACTGAAATCCACGGACAAACGCGTATTGTTTTTATGCTGAAATTACTTGAAACAACCACTAGATGTCGATATACTGTTCATTTTACCAAGCAGGCATAGGTAGCACAAATAAGGTGTGCTGCATACTTTGCTCTTCTTGTTACAATCTCTTGTTGAACCTCACGATGAAGTGTTCAAAGGCTATAGGTTTGAAACACCCAACACAACACAAACAATAACATACTACTTCAATAACAGTGATTCTCAATAGAAATAGACTACATTTCCTCTGGACTAATTCCCTTGCCTTATTACATCTCATTAGGCAGTCTCAGATGACTGTACTCTAGAGAGGACATGCTCACCCACATCCAGTCTTGTGAGGTCTCCTGAGCGCTCTGCCAGGATCTCCCAGTAACTGCTCTTCTCCCCTGCCAAACCATTCACACTCTCCTGAAACAAGCCAAAGTCTGGATCCTCCTTCACTGTGAACCTGTGAACAGTTACTCATTACTCAACACTACATTTGCAGGAGAGAGGCTATGTTTACACTGCCCTTAAATGATCCAAACACAGTTATCATTTATAGATTTTTGTGTTAATTTATTGATTTGTTTTATTTATTTATTGCATAGGACTGGTGTGACTTGTAGAGACGACCACTGACAGGTAATCATTTACTCAGATATTTATGGTGCACTATGTAACTGTCAGGTAAATTGTCCACCACGTGCTTTTCTTCAGGGAGATGTTATTGTTTTGCTTAGAATGTTCCACTGTATGGCATCTTGTCTATCTCCATGGAGACAAGCAGGGAACACCATCTGGACAAGCTAGCCCGTCACCATACAGGGTCATGAGACGGAAATGGAAATAGTGGACTGCTACAAGTACCTTGGCGTCCATATGAGCAACAGTTTAGACTGGAGGGACAACTGTAATGCTGTGTACAAGAAGAGCATGAGCAGACTCTACTTCCTGAGAAAGCTCAGGTCTTTCAGTGTGTGCAGCAAGTTACTGGAGATCTTCTACCAGTCTGTGGAGGCCAGTGCCCTGTACTTCGCTGTGGTCTGCTGGAGGAGCGGCACCAGCAAAAGGAGCATTGCACGGATTGACAAACTGATCCGTAAAGATCGTCAAGTGATTGGCTGTGAGCTGAAGACATTTGTCACAGTGAGGGACAGGAGGACACTGGACTGCTCTCCATCATGGACACTCCTGCTCACCCACTGCACCAGGCTATAGAGGGACAGAGGAGATAATACTCCCTACAACTGTACAACAACTCACTCACTGCACCAGACTATAGAGGGACAGAGGAGCTCATTCTCCAACAGGCTCCTACAGCTCTGCTCAAACAGTGAGAAATACAGGACTACATTCACTCCATAAAACTGTACAACAACTCACCCTTATGTAATAGAAAACCTTATGTCATGTTAATCACTATTTCATCTTTACACTGTTTTCTTCTTATGAACTCTTGTTTATAGGGTTGATATATTTGTATTACATGTCTATATTTTTTATTTTTGCTTGTACATATACATTTATATAATTATGCTTTATTTGACATCAGTCTCTTGTTATTTTTGCTACTTATTTTGAATGTATTATTACCATTTGTATTCTTTTGCTCTTATTTGCTATTATAATATATTGTGATGTGTGAGCTACTTGTGGATCAATAACGTTTGTTTATGTTCAGATAGGAAGCCGCTCAAAGTACATTTTTCATGGTAGTTTTGAGCAATTAAAACACCTGTATCAAAATAAATTATATGTATGCTTAAATGCTATAAGGTGGGACATTTCATTCAAAGCAATAACCATCCATGGATACAAACCGGTAGTAATATAGCTACTAGAGGCAAATTAACTATACAGCCACTTAGTGGTTAATCAAAGGAGTCTATTACAGGAGCATCCACAGGCATTTGGAATAATAAATACATTTTAAATTTATTTGTAACATAAGTCATTTTCAAGTCCAACCCCATTTGTCCAGCCCCTTTGGAACTTATACAGGTTTGTGGGTTAGTAGTTCACACTTAACAATCTAACCAAATAATCATCATCTTAATATCCACAATGTAAGGACATAATAGTATACCACAGGCTGAGAAATCTTACTTGAAGTCCTGCTCTGTTTCTTGTAGCTGCCTCAGAGCATCCAGCAGTACACCTCCCTCTACAGCTCTGGTGGTATATGTATGTGTCTGGAACTGCACTGGACAATGTATTCTCCACAGTCAGTGTAACAGGAAGGAAAATGTAAATTTAAATACACGATAAATACAATTTAAAAGTCTGTATTTTAAACATACCTTTGTCAGTAAAGAGCCCCTGAACAAAATGCAGCCCAGTGTGACCAGAGTTGCCATGTTTAACTCTGGCCATGACTGTGTTAAGTATGTAAGCATATTTATATGTAGAATAACTGGCAAAAGGAGAAATTCAGTTTGTCAGTTGGACAAAAGTTTATTTGGTCGAATACGTTTCGCAGCTCATCCAAGCTGCTTCTTCAGTTGACACACTGAAGAAACAGCTTGGATGAGCTACGAAATGTATTCGACCAAATAAACTTTTGTCCAATTGACATATTTAATTTCTCCTTTTGCCATGGATTCTACCTGGACGACTGAGAGATTCTACACATATGTAGAATAACCTCATTTGTCAAAACCTTCATCAGTCCATCACAGAAACTGTAATGACTCCAAGTGCTTGCCTCTAGTAATGAGCAGTTTAGTACAAAGCCAGGGTATTACACAGGCTTTTAGATGACTAATGGATGCTTTGTGCTTGTTTGTGAATGTTCTCAAAAAAAAGCTATTCCTTGTCATCAGAGGTTGTTCATTTGTTCTAGACAGAAGTACTGCCTTGATCAAACATACATGACCTAAGGACAGGCGAACATCTTTCCTCTTCATGATTTGACTAGTAGCAAAAAACATCAATTAATAAAACATTTCTTTGTGTTCTTCTATCCAGTAGAATCATCAGAGCGGTCCAGTCAAAAGTAGTCTGAAGAGGTGCAACTCTAAGTGATGGTCTCAAACGGGTCTGATTAAGAAAGGCAGGTGGGATTGGCTAAAAATGGTCTTGATTTCCTCTCAGGGGTGATGTAAGCCGCGGAGGGCCCGTTTGAACGATAGTAACCCCGGCTATTTTACCGAAAATAACCCGGGCACTGCAGCATCAGCACCAGGCAGCTGCGCAGGTGCGGCCTTTAAAGAGACAGACGGAACTAAACGCTACCAAACTAAATCTTAATGTTTACAAAAGGCACCCCCAAATCGCAGACCTAAAATCAGATGTCATCCCTCTGCAAGGTCTTTTCCTATTGGCCAGTCTAGTGCAGCATCCAATCCCTACATGATATGGCTACAATGGCGAATTTATTTAAAGATGAGGGTCATGATGTTGGCCAGTTTGATTTGCGTAGCCTTAACTCGACAGTGCTGCGTATTTTCTATGAATTCCATCATTTCCCCTAAAAGACGTCACAACAGTGTACCCAAATAATCTTGTATGTTACTTTACCCTGACGTAAAAACCAAACCAAACAAAACAAAACAAAACAAAAACAATGCATTGTGGGAAAGTATCCAAAAGCATAACTGATATTTTTTCTGCCTGGTAGCATCCTGTCAGCAACGCCCTGCATCTTAGCCCGGCGTGCGTACCTCACAGACGCACGCAGGAGCAGTGTGTGGCTGCTCTGTCTCTGCCGCTGATTCTGCCGCTACTGCTGCTGCTGCTGGTGATAGTGAAGCCTCTGCAGCGCTGTTGGGATGTTTATGTTCCCACGGCACATGTGTCGGACCGTGAGCTAACATCACTTTACGCGAATTGGATACGGGATGGATGCGTTTGATGGAGGACAACAGAAGAAAACATGACATTATATCGTTGCCGCTGATCCCCGGGTGATTCTCGTGGTGGGATGCAGTCCTAGTTTGAGGCTGTGGTGGATGCAGGACGGTGAGGATGGGCGAGACATATCGATGAACATTTGGAGCCCACCGGTTTTCTGTGGACCTTAGAGAACCAGAGCATTTTGAATGGGTTTTTCTGACTTCACTTTGTTCAGGCTTCAACGGGACATTCTAATGTGGCGGTGTTTTGCCTGATCAAATCGACTGGGCACTGTTGCTCCTCTGGGCTCCCTTCATCATACACTAATAGGTTTGTGTCATGTGTTTGTTGGCATGTGTCAGAATAGTTTCTGAGTACTGAGTACCTAAACGGAGGATTCGGGCCTATTGCAAATGCACAAAATGCACAATATGTTTTAAGTCCTTATAAAGACTTTTTATCCCTTCTTAATTGAGGTCACGTGTTCAGTCCAAAGAACCACCCATGACAAAAACATGGAGGCCTTTACTTGAGCGGGGGGCCATTTAGTCTGCTAGAGTTGTCCAGGCCGTGCACCCTGGTAATGGAAATTCACTAATGGCAGGATGATCAATAGTCGCTATAGTCAGTTTTCTTCCTGATCACGTGGGTCCATATTCTTAAGAGCAATGTCAAAGAGTACTACAAGTCTGTAGTTTATCTACCACAGTAGAGACGATTATTGTGGCTTGTAACATATTTACTTAGCAATAGGCCCTTAGTTTAAGGTTTTCAAATCCTGTATCCTTGAGGAACTCTGAACTCTGCGTTTTTTGTGAGGAGATAACTAATTACATAGTTGTTCATTGCCTGTAATTGCATCCATGGCAAAATGCAGTCATGAATAAAGAGTGTCTTTTGATCATATATCTATGGTAAGCTATATTGAGGTCACTCTATATTGTGATATTGAGATCAGTGTAGAACACCAAATGTTATACGCATTTTTGATAAGATTGTGCTGCACAGCAGGGCAGGTGAGCATGCCAGCAGTCACAGGCCTGTGACTTGAACTACTCCATCAGGGAACCTCTGCAGCATCCTCCCATCTTAATCTTAGAGAATTATTTAGATTCACCTCCAGTGAGATGGTTTCCTTCTTTTCTAGTGTTTCCTATCTTGTGCCACGGCTATAAAGCCTATACAAAATGACATGGATTTTCGCCAAATGCGCTGTGAAACAAAAGTCACACTTTTACATTGCTTGAAGACTGGCTAGCCACCCAATGGACTACTTATATGATAAATGTACAGTACTATGTTAAGTGTTGGTGTTCCTTTACAAGTAATTATTTAAATTATATATATATATATATATATATATATATATATATATATATATATATATATATATATATATATATATGTATATATATATATATGTATGTATGTATTTGTGGGGTAGCACCATTGACTGTTTTCAGGTTATAACAATTTACTTTTTTGTGCTGTAGGAATATTTCACAGCATTGTTGTTGTGTGCCTAATGGCTTGACATGTTTGCCCAGTGTTAATAGTTGCACATTAAGTGTCGTGTTGTGAGAGAGCCAGTGGGTCATCTGCACACTGTACATGTAATAGAGTCTATAGACATCCCTCTGGCTCTAAGAGGAAATGTATTTGAATCAGCAATATGGGCCTGCTGCAGGGCTGAAACAAGATCCTCACACTCACTGAAGCCTCTAGTCCATCCACTGAGCTATAATCACATCAAGGCCAGCCTCTTAACATGCTGTCTGAAGTCATCCCCCAAACCTTTACATTTCTTTATACAGGCTGTAGTTAATGAAGCTAATATAGACCCCCAGGCTGTCAACTGTAGATCACTGGATCAATTCAAATCAATACTATGTTCTGCTGGGTTACATTTTTCATACCATAAAACATTTAAAGTGACTCAGTAAGTTAACTATATTTTACTTACATTATGGATTTGTTTGTAATATATGCAAAAAAGATGACTTCAACAGAAATAATTTAGACTTTTATATGAAATTTATACACATCAACCTTTCTTTCAATTTCAAGAGTTATGTTGACTGCTTTGGGCCTGGGGCATGCTCCTGATGTCAATACAGCATTTCCTTACTCTTTATGAAACCAAGACAGTAGAAATGCTTAATTTGTCTGGGTTCTCTCTATATATTCTATTAGATAAGCATAGGAAGTGTGTATTTATGGCTGACCAGGCAAATGTTTCATGACACTTTATTCTACCATTTATTATATACTTTTATTTCTACTTATTCTACCAGCTATAGTTCAGAGACTGAGATTGTTGGACATTCTCCAGATGCTATGACCTTTGGTGTACTTTCTCACAAGGTGTGAAAAAAGTATATAATAAATAGCTTACAGCTTGAAAATGGATTAATAGTTTGTATCCTTGACTTCTGCTTAGTTGTACACTATAATGGAGGGTACCTAAACCATGTTTTCCGACAGTCTTTCAGGATGGCTGAGCGGACCCTGGACCCACCCGCTGTGAGTATCCCAATGGAGGAGACCAAGCTGCACAGTGGGGCTCCCCCGGAGGCCCCTCTGCTCACACACCTGAAGAAGGTGGAGAACCATATCACTGAGGCCCAGCGTTTCTCCCACCTGCCCCGTCGCTCTGCTGTCGACCTGGAGTTTAATGAGCTGTCCTACACCATCCGCGAGGGCCCCTGGTACCGCCGGAGAGGTACTATCCCTCAGACATTTCTAACTCTACTTGAAAGTACACTACTGTTGTTAAAAGGACAAAATTATATAGTAGATAATGTGGTCCCCCTACAAGCAGATGTTGAAAGTTCAAACCTGCTCCCAGTATTTCAACCCATCTTTGCGTTCTTGGGCACTATGCGGAAAATGAAATACTGAGTGTAATACAGTGTTGTAAAGGATTTTATATTTTATAATGTTTATTTTATATTTTATCAAAGTATACTTCTGTTTTATGACACTGTCTGACACCCAGTGTCTGCTTTAGTGTTCACACCACCACACACATCCTGTTTTCTATTTCTATTTTTATGGGTGTTATGTTGTAGTATGTGACCGCCTTTTGCCCTTTTGCCCTTTTGTCTTGTAATAAAAAGCAAGCAAGGGGAGAATCAGCTCTGGGGCGGTAGGACGAGCTGTAATAAGCGCTACGAGGACCCCCAGGCCTGTTCTGGGGCGGTAGGACGAGCTGTAACAAGCGCTACGAACCCCATGCTTGCAAGCTTAAAACAGAATCTGCCTTCTGAGTTTCATTCTTTATAGAGAAAGCTTTACAACCTTTCTATTAAGAATCATAATAACTGTGTGATTTTCTGACAAGTGTATAAGAGGAATACATTTTTATTATTAAATAACTTATTTGTAGGTGCATTATTTTCTCTGGCCACCCAACAGCAAAAAAGCAGCAGGAAATAAGGCTTGAAGATATCCAGATAGACAGTTCCGATACTTATCATGATGGATGGACCTACACAGACCAATCAATATCTGAAGTGCAGAGATTTCAAGAAATACATTGTGCCATTTAGATAAATATTGTTTTTCCTGGCCTGTTGTTTGGAGGCTAGAGCCAAAGTGTGACACAGGCCTATTACAGATATCCACCATGTTAGAGCTGTGTGTGCTATAAGCTTTGCCGAGCTCAGCAGACTTTAGAAACAGTAAATAATTCACACTTGCAGGTTGGCACACTGCTTCACTCAGATTTTTCTGTGTTGTCAGATGATAAGTAGGGCGTCATGACCTAATCGATGGATCCTCTCATAGAATATAGACAGTGTTTAAGATCACTGTCCATACTAATGATGAGACTGTGTCAGGTTAAGCTGGTGTCTGGATATTTTTAACCCTATAGAAAATGCTATGTGTTGTCAAATGTCCCCTATAGAATGAGTGGTATTGGAGTCCGATAAGCAGGGAGCTAGGTCCAAGAAAGGGTCAATAAATCAGTTTGTGTGTTTGCCAAACGTGCTTCATGTTTAAGTCCAATCTTTTCTCTGTGCTACTGTTTGTTTTGTCTCCTCCGGGCTTTTGTGTCTCCTCATCAACGCAATGATGTGTGAGAGGCAAGATTCGTGACTTTTGCTAATTACCGCTCACTGTATGAGAGCTTGTCTTTTCTGTTGTCCTCATGAAAACACAGCCACACCAAAGTTTGTGGTGCAATTTAATACATGACTCTAAGGGGCTTGTTAACAATCCTTTTCTAAAATATTGTCCAACATTTTTGTTTTTATGTTAGATCAAAGCAGAAAAACTGGATTTTTGCTGTTGCTTTATCTCATTTATTTTCAATTATGCAAGAAGCTTTACTTGAGTAACTTATTGATTAGCTACAATTTCTACTTAAGTAACATCATTTTGAATGGAGTTCTACTCCACTTCTTAGTACTCACCTTAAATCAGTGGTTTTAGTTTCAACAAGAGAAAGAGCAAGATGATACAGAATTTTGAGGTTTTTTTCATTGGTGTTTTGATTACATGACTGACTTTTGCAAATATTAAAATTACGCCTTAATTCTACTTAATTTTATTACCGGACTAGCCAGAATCACACACTTTGGAACAGGCTGATCAGGCAAGTCATTTTATTTTGAAGTACCATTACTTGTACTTTTTACTGTCCTCCCTTGCCTAATGAAAGATTACTCTAGTCTTTTGGTGCATGAATAAGGATGTCCAAAATAATCATAAATCAAAGGGGAAGGTTGTTTTAGATTTGTTGCTGCTGTTGCAGCAGAACCAGAGCAAAGGTACTCAGAAAGGTGAGGTGTTCAATAGGCAAACCGTTTGTTGTTGTCAGATCGAGGAGGAGAGAGCATCCGTTTCCTTCTCTGTTAAGATGAAGTGCTGTGTCCTGCTTTCATGTGTAGATATGTTTGTCCCAGGGGAGAGCACTGGTGTAACACAATCTATGATAGAGAGGATAGCGAAAGTGCACTGTATACACATATTCATCCAGGTGTAGTCACTCCTACCAAGGGCCTTGTTTTAGTGTTCTTTTGACTCTGTGTGTACTGTCAGTGCTGACCTGTAACACACCGCATTGAAAAATATTGTAATTAGTTTTTGCCATTAAAAATACATTTTCTTTACGATACTTTGAATTTTATATATTCCACGCTAATTCATTTTCTTTACAGAGTAGTTGAAACAGTTCTAGTGAAGAGCTGATGCATTAGCTTTGATGATTTGATTCTTGGCTTGACCATCAATGGTTGTATAATAGTTTATAATTTATGCTTAAACTTGAGTGAATGAGTATAAAGCTGAGTGATATGCCATTACCAGCTGAATTGTGATCTGATGCCTGACTTCTCTGGAAATCTATCATCATATTGGGATTTAGTGCTTCTCTGTTCAATGCAACTTTATGCTAAACCACAGTCACTATTACCCACTAACTCCTCCTATTGGCCGGTCTGTGTCATGCCCGTAGTGAATGACAGGTGGATTTCACAGTGAAGAGTTATGTGTCTAAAGCAGTAGATGGTTTTATATTCCAGTCAAGAAGTAAAGAAAGAAGAACGAAAAAAATCATGTGCTAGAAGAAAGTGCAATCTGGAGATATGCTTGATAACAAGAGCAGTGAGGATGCATGCTTATGTTTTATTCAGCTGGTCCATACATCACCATACAGTGATGTATTTGTATTCTCCCTCTGAATACATTTGGCCAATCTGAGAGGTCAGTGCAGCAAATACGCTTTGAATAAATATGACATTAATCATCATCCGCTCAGTAATTGTTTTTCTAATGAAGGTGAATAACCCTTTGAACACAGAGGATAAACCACTGTACACAGTCTGGATGATATCATGCATCTTTGGTCCTGAAAAGCTCACAGACATATTTCCTGCTTCAAGATTGGTTTGAAAGCTGTTTAATAGTCAGTGTAGTGGTAATGAGTAATGTCTTCAGTGAAGCGCAGGCATGTGCAAACATTTAGAGTGCAGATCACACACAGTTATCAGTGAGTGCTGGAAGCGATGACTTCAACTAAACCATGACTAATGAAGATAAGTCTCTGGGGTGGAAACGACCAGTGTGCAGTCATGTCCTCTTACTTCACCGACTATCTCTCATGTGACCCTCCCTGCTGAGACACAGAGACCAGGAAGTGGTTTAGTCCAGATGAGGGTTATTACGATTGACCCACAGTGGAGGTCAGGCCATCTATATGCACCTCTAGAGTGAAAACAGTGACTTTTCACTGAAAACCTTTCACTTCAAGTCCGATATAATGAGATGGACCATGGCAAACGTGATGCACAAGTGTGCGCAAAATCACAAAGGACTTTAAAAATGGGAAAATACAATAAATAATAGAAACACTGCAGTCACTGGTCTTATAATGCATTGTTAGTTATAGTGGCCAGACCATGACCCGCAATTGAGAGGGCTTTGTTCAGTGCCAAATGCTCTTTCCCTGATTCACAATATATACCTAATATTAACCAATAGAGAGGCATCTTCTTCAAACTAATATATTGTGTTTGAGTTTGTCCAAATGATGCAATGATACAGATCAAAAAGTCAAAAAGGTCTTTGTCCAGTTTCAAACCCTGACAAACATCCAAATCTACTTTATTTTTTTAGTAAATCTTCAAAAGCTGCAACAGTATACAAAGTCTCCAAATACAGGTTTATAAAATTGCATTGGTGCTGCAAAGTACATATCTCATTAATATATTACTGTGGTCAAATGGGGGAGGCAAATGATTCTGTTGTTGCAAACATGCAATGTAAAAATTAAATGAATAAAGAAAAGGACTTACAGTCCGTCTTTCTTGTCATTGTCCATTGACAATATTTGACCATTTCTGGGAAGAATGGCTGTAGTTTTCCTGCTGGCGCCACTTACACTGGATACTTTTACAGCTGCTTTCTTTGCTTTTACAAACTCACTTTTACAACAAGATCTAGCCCTTGATTGCCTTGTTCTTTATATACAATCAGGTATCTAATTATAAAAGGGTAATCCTTTCCTTGAAACTTCTGCAGGTTCCAAAAGCAGGCAGAAATGAATGAGAAGACAAATATTATATATTTCATTCTCCGTAGGCTAAAGGTGCTAATGTGACTGACTTTGAATTGACCAAACACATTTTCAGTTTAAAATCTGAAAGCTAATGTCTTAGGCTGGTGGAAAATAGTGTTGGTTATTTTGTTTTTATTGTTGACCCCAACAATTTAAACAATTTTGGGGGAATCAAATTTAGTGTCTAAACAAATTCAGTCTCTAAATTGCATGTTTTTTCAATAAAGTATTTGTTTTATTTTGTCATTCATGCATTTAAAAAAAAAAAAAAATCATATTTGTTGTCTTTTAGGTTACAAGGCTCTTCTCAAATGTCTTTCTGGAAGGTTCAACAGTAGAGAGCTCATTGGCATTATGGGCCCTTCTGGAGCTGGGAAGTCCACACTTATGAATATCTTAGCTGGATACAGGTAAGACATAAAACATATAGACTTACGTAGCATTACCTGCATTTCATGTATTGATCCATTGTGTCTGTTGTTTATGGTTAAAGGGAGACTGGTATGAAGGGACAGATCCTGGTGAATGGTCGGCCCAGAGACCTGCGGACATTTCGGAAGATGTCCTGCTACATCATGCAGGACGACATGCTGCTGCCCCACCTCACCGCGCGGGAGGCCATGATGGTGAGCACTTTAAAGGGAACATTTGAGGCTTGAGAGTTCAGAAAATCTTTGTTTTTACCTATCCTCTATCCTCACCCACATTACAGTACTTAGCTGCAATTATTTGAAACATTAAGTCAGACGTTCAGTTGCCATTCTTCAAAAATAAAAGCATGTATGCCACTAGCTACAATGAAATACAACAGTGAAGAGGCGGGGCTCCTCAGCTCTGCAGTTTTGAACAGGAAGTCAATGGTCCCATTTCTATTACTAAGCATGTTTTTTTTTTTGTTTTTTTCAATATTGCAGTAGACAGTGCTGATCTATATATGTTGTAATTTAATACAAAGAGCTAGAAAAATGTCTTTAACATTTTGCTTTTCACAGTTTTTGTTGAAAAAAGTATAACCAAACCATATGCCTCTTTCAGGTTTCGGCTAATCTAAAACTAAATGAGAGCATGCAGGTCAAAAAGGAACTTGTAAGTGCATTTCAACTTCAGAGCTATACTTTTACATTATACATTTTGTCTAAGTAGCAAATGTAGCCTACTGTTTAGGAATATCTATGTTTTGGCAAATGGTAATGCTAAGATACATGATCCTTTTTTAATGGTTAGGATTCTTTTTCCTAATAGCAACTGAATGTCCAGGATGTATGCCACCTTAGGCCCATAATATTGAGGACTCACAACCCATTATTATTTATTTATTTATTTTTGTGTTAGGTGGATGAGATCCTGACTGCTCTGGGTCTGCAGGAGTGTGCTCAGACGCGCACCAACAACCTCTCTGGTGGACAGTGTAAACGACTGGCAATAGCTCTGGAGCTGGTCAACAATCCTCCAGTCATGTTCTTTGATGAGCCCACCAGGTATGGCTCCCCTGCACCCCACTGTTTCACTGCAGACAGTACATATGTTTCTGTTAGGTCTGTAGGGAAAACAGCTTTTGAACTGAGACATATTACTGCAGAGATTTTTGAAATAAAAAATACTAATCAAAACTATTTAGCAGACCTTTTCTAATTGAACTTAAAATATTATGAGTGCAGCAAATAGTGTTTCAGTTTAAGAAATGTTCACATGTTAACGTTCTTAATAAAAATCCCCAGAAAGGCAAATTAAAATAGATTTGATAAATATTTAGCCTAGTATTGTTCATCTTTCATTTATTGAACTGTGTAATTATCATTGTAATCTATTAAGTTTGAGTGTCTGTCTCTGCTCCGGTGTAGTGGCCTGGACAGCGCATCGTGCTTTCAGGTGGTGTCTCTTATGAAGTCTCTGGCTCAGGGAGGAAGGACAATCATCTGCACCATCCACCAGCCCAGTGCCAAGCTCTTCGAGATGTTTGATAAGGTACAGGGCTTAAGTGCTGAATTCTCTCTAAGCCCCATTAGGTCCTGCATACTCACAATTCAGGGATCAGTGTGTTCACCTGACAGGCTTGAGATGTCCAGAGCTGTTTTTGTGCTCAGCATTTTGTATTTAATCTAAGAGTTAAAATGTTCAATAGTATGTAATTTTCATCAGTAGCCATAATTCTAGCAATAAATAGTATAGTTCCAAATAAAAAAAAGAAAAACAAATTACATCTTATATGCAGTATGGTTACAAGAAAGGTAAAAATCATCATCAGTCAATATATTTATTTCAGTGTATGATTCCAAAAGATTGATAATACTTAGAGTACAGTTACGTATTTCTACTTCGACGATATAATGGTTTAATATATCATTGATTAACACACCTCTCTTTTGTATTGTTTGTTCTAGTTGTACATTCTTAGTCAGGGTCAGTGCATCTTCAAGGGTACTGTCCCATATCTCATCCCCTATCTGAAGAACCTCGGCCTCCACTGCCCCACGTATCACAACCCAGCTGATTTCAGTGAGTAAACTAACAGTCTACTATCTTTATCACAGTTATGATTGTACAGTACACTTTCTTTGGCTGCATTGTATTGATGTCTCTCTTGTGTCTGCAGTTATTGAGGTAGCATCAGGGGAGTATGGGGATCTGAACCAAGTGCTGTTTGAAGCCGTTCAGGGCGGTCTCTGCTCTGAAGACGGCAAGAAAAACTCCAGAGACAAGAATGACCCTTCCTGTAACTCCCAGGTCTATAGCGTAAGTAACCAACCCACATTATGAAGATAAGATGTGGGTATGCATCTCCATAAATGTGACATGACATTTATGCTTTGGAAAGAATATGCAGTTTTAAAAAGACTATGACTAATGCCCCAATTTACTCGGAGGAGATTTGATTTCAAATTTAGCAAACAAATGTATGTTGTCTGACCTTCAGTTATGTTCAGACTTTGTTTGTGTAGTTTATTACGTAAATGTTAAAATTTAATATTGGTAATTAATCTCTTTTAAAATATTTATTAAAAAATAAAAGTGGGCTGAAATGTAGTTCATTTTTAACAGCAGTTGCCACTGAATTAAGCAACATTCTTGTTAAAGCTCTAGTACCAAGACTGCAAGAAATTACATTATCGGATAACTGTCACCAAGTGTAATTTTTTATTATTTACTTCTTTATTGATTCCCAGGAGACTGGGACTTTGGAGAAACACAGCTTTGCCACCAGTACATTCACACAGTTCTGTATCCTCTTTAAAAGGACCTTCATCACAATATGCAGGGACATGGTAAGATATCCAGACTAACCTCTCTGTTCATCTTTTAACATCATAGATAAACATCTCATCGTGTTTGTTGTTCAGGTTTTGACCCACCTTCGGGTGATGTCCCATCTGTCCATTGGAGTGCTCATTGGACTGCTCTATCTCAAAATTGGAAATGATGCCAGTAAAGTGTTCAACAACACTGGCTTCCTCTTCTTCTCTATGCTGTTCCTAATGTTTGCTGCCCTGATGCCCACCGTATTAACCTGTAAAATATCAACTATTACATAATTACGTGTTGTCAATAAGTTTGCAGAACAAGAATTAATATTGTCACTCTTGTCCTTAGTTCCTCTGGAGATGTCTGTGTTCATGAGAGAACATCTCAACTATTGGTACAGCCTTAAAGCCTATTACTTGGCCAAGACTATGGCGGATGTCCCGTTTCAGGTAACATTTATGACCTCACAGATGTAACACAGATTACAAAGAACTGTAAGAGTGAAAACTGAAGTAAACACTTCATGTGCTCCTTGAATGTGAATGTGAGCTAAATTCCAATCTAATCAGCCCTCAGAGTGTGCTTTCTGTTTTCCAGGTGATATGTCCCATAATGTACTGTAGTATAGTGTACTGGATGACGGAGCAGCCTCCAGAGGCAGGACGGTACCTGCTCTTCATGGCCTTGTCCACATCTACAGCCCTGGTGGCCCAGTCCCTCGGGCTGCTCATAGGTGCTGCCTCCACCTCACTTCAGGTACACCACAAAAATATGGTGTGAGATTGTAAAAGATTAAGTTATGTATTAATTTACACTTGTTTCTCAGGTGGCAACTTTTGTGGGACCAGTCACAGCCATACCTGTCCTCCTATTTTCTGGTTTCTTTGTCAATTTTGACACTATTCCCAAATATCTGCAGTGGAGCTCTTATGTATCATATGTCAGGTACACACTATCTTTTTCACACATTGTTGTTGTTGTTCAGAATGTAATATGAATGCAATGCACAAATACTCTCCAGCTCTCATAAGATGAAGGTAGGGAGTTCGATCGGCACTACCACCACCAGTGTGGGGGACTAAATGGATAATGTAATGTGATGCTTTTGTGATTGTTCAAAAAGTGTAGTGTTGTATATGCATTATGCATTGCAATGCATTATTACATCTAGTCATGCTTTAGACTCAAAGGTCTTTTTAACGTGTAAAACATTAAATAGTCAGACATTTACAAAGCTCTTCCATACATGCAATTTCTAATAACAAAGGCAGCAAGGCCCTTTTATAGTGCAGGTTAAGGTTACTTATAAACGGGTGCCATTTTAGTTGCCATATTTTCTAAATCTGTAGTGTCTGTGCTTATTCTGATTGCTCTGATGTCTTAGGTATGGGTTTGAAGGTGTGATACTCTCCATATATGGCATGAACCGGTCGGACCTGGAGTGTCCCGGGATCGTGTGTAAGTTCCAGAAGCCCGAGGAGGTGCTGCAGCTGCTGGATGTAGAGGATGCTAAGCTCTATGTAGACTTCATGGCTCTGGGGGTTTTCTTCCTGGTCCTCAGACTGGCCACATACCTGGTGCTGCGCTACAAAGTCAAGTCCGAGCGCTAAGACCTCCACAGGAAAACTCATTCATATCATTTGGAAGTGTGCAAGCAAATACTATACTCCAGCCAAATTTTCTGTCTACAATGGACAACTGTATTCATCAAATCATCTGGACTTTGTCTTATCAGTTTTGAGTGAAAGAAAAGTGAAAATCATCAAGCAATGCAAGAACACATGTTACCCTCCTGAAATAATATGCGCCATATGTGACAAAAAAAATCCGTATAGTACAATGCATGTCTCATCAAATTGTGAAGTTATTGGGTTGATACTTAAAAAGCCACACACCACAAGAGCTAAATTTCTATTGCAATGCTGTTGAGCCATGTCATTTTTAATTCAAATGTGTTTCAATATGCCTTCAACTACATCAAAAAAGATGCTATAAATGCCCGGAAAAGTGTGGCATGGCTTCTCTCTCCCCAGTCGGATCAAAACAAAGGCTTTACATTGAAACTGCCAGTGGACAACTTTGGTGCACCGTAGCTGTTAACATAGTGGAACTGTGTTTTATCCTGGGTCTGCTCTCCGTATTTCAAATTTCTCCATATTTGAAAGCTATTGATGATGTAAAAAAGGACAAAAATAAAACAGGAATGTGGACAATACTTCTGCAGTTGAAAGTGTTGCCAGATGAACTTCAGGTCAAGTGCAATAGTTAGGTGGAGTAAACATTGGTGTTATTATAATTATGACACCTTGAACTGCTTGTTTCCACTCAACGTATGATTCATTATCTCTCCATCTTTGAAACCCCAGTCTTTTATCCCTCTTCCTCTCTGCTTTGCTGATGTCTGACCGATGTGTGTTGTTCAAACCAATGCTAGATACTTGAATTGCTGACCAGACAGTTTTTGTGCCTCTTAAGTAAAAAGATGTTTTTCCTGGTTTTAGAGCTTATTATTTGCACATTCGGTTTATGTGGACACACTTTACATGCTGCTGACACAAACACATTATTACATGCAGGTTTACATAGACATTCAGACACAGACACTTTCACTGTTGGCAATGTTTAGAAGAGCCTCTCTGTCACAAGGCAATGCAAATAATTTCCAGTAGACTTGCTATGAAATATTTCTTATTCAAACTATGCTACTTAGTAACATAATATATATTAAATGCATAAAATGTGAGTATATAATCAATGATTGTACAGTGAATATGTTATGCTGTAAAGAAAATGTACATTTGCACTTTTCAATGTATGCTTAATTATTTATATTTGATTTTATTTTTCTATATCTCTGTGACGAGTGCTGCTTGAAAGTATAACGAGAAAACAGCAACTGAATGTTGCATGTTCACTTTAGGAATGACTTAACTGAAATACTACATTTCAAACTATAGCAAAATTATGTTGTTTCTTCACTAAAAATAATTTTGCCAAGTTTGAGAAATGCCAGTTCTCAATCGGTTTAAAACACAGCTATGTTAGTTGAGAAAAGAGGCAGTGATATATTTAATGTATGTAGCCTGTGCTTAGTTTCATAATGCTGTTTCAGAAAGCTGATTACTGTAGTTTTTGAATGACATCAATAGCAATATTCAACGGTGCAATTATTTATCCACCCTGCTGGTGTTTATTCATCTAGTAGTTCATTTATAATTATTTTTGCTCTTTCATTTAGAAATTTTATGAGAAATTTTGAAGATGCTGCAATATTATTATCCAACCATCTTTGCAAAAGTCAACTTAAATGTAAAAAAATAACTTCAAACTTTATTTATTCATCTTCAGAGTTTAATAATTTGGAGGAACAAAGTAACTATTTTGGACCTGTCAAAATTATTTCTACTATTAAATATGTAGCATAAAATTCTTCAGCTTATCCCAAAATTATAAAAGAATTGTGTGCCAGAACAAAACTGCGATAATCAGCAAAGCAACTAACCTGTCTGAGAATGAGAAAAGGACCATGGTACCAAAGAACAGAACAAACAATAATATTTAGTTCAGGGAATGGAAAAAAAAAACAACTTTTTTTTTTTTTTTTTTTTTTTTTTTTCCATCTGTGGTGAAATTAGCCAAAGAAATGCTCTGGAAAGAAGGGATGGTCATTTACACCAAGAAAGTTATGAAAAGTCTTATAGGCACTGCAGCCTTAGCGGATGTTTTTATTTTATTATCCAAGACACTGGAGATGCACAGCGTGTTGTGGTAAAATCTAAATCAAACATGTTATGTTTTGTTCTGTTTGTACTGATATTTCTTCTGTTTCTTAAATGAACCACAATCCTCTGTAAGGTATTACTTTTAAAGCTTTGTGTGCTGCTGAAGCTATTTCACACGCGTGTTTACCAATAATTTGTTTGTCATTACTGTTGACATATTGTATGTGTTTCTTTATAATCTCACTGCAACTCCTCTGTACCAAATCATGTTCCAATGATTATAATAAAATTGTTGATAACCTTGTGTTGGTAGCTTTTCTATATGGTTAAAGAACACCAAACACCTCATCAACATACTCATGTTATGAGTATGTGAAGGCTGTATGAGGGGACAGAATGGAGTGGAACACTGATGTATCTAAATATAAGGAAATACTCCTTCCTTTAAAATTGATCTTACATATTGTTCCATGTTCCACAAATAATCATATAGAGCGGCTTACTGAACAAGATGGTACTATCCTATTTTTGTTCAGCTTCCTTTTTTTCATGAACAGAGTCATCTTGCTTTTTATTTCTTCTTTGGTACAGACCGGCATTTTCCCACAACACCCCGCTCCTGCTTTTACAGATGATGAAAATGGCGGACAACGCAACATCCGTAGGTTTCCAAAAGATGCTAATTCTAATAATAGCAATATTACCATATCAGACTAAAATTGGCATATTTTTTTCAACAGGTTGACGTCGTCGAAGGCTGTCGCCTTCCCGTTTTGCGCAAAAACCAAGAACACGAAGACGAATGGCGTAAGTTTTTATCTGATTTTCGTAGCTAGCTAAGCTGCCTGGCTAATGCTAAGAAGCGAGCCTCAGCTGTTGTCAGTAGGCAGCACGGCCTCCACTGTAAACACAAAACACACAGCGGCAACTTACACATATACCGCTAGTTACGCAGGCTGAGGTGTTTTAGTTAAATATAAGCTTGTACGTTTGCAACATGAATACTATCAGATTTGAACCCTGATTTGATATTACTATTTCAATTAGTATTTCATTCTTCAAATTATGATATTAATTGTTCTTCTGAACACAAAATTGACGCTGTCGTCGCATCGCATTCTTAAAATTACACACACACTTTAAATTACAAGCTCTGAAAGCAGAATCACATCTGCACATTGTTGCGAAACCTTAATGTGTTGGTGTTAATTACCAAGTAAACGATTCATTCACGTACTGGTAAAATTGAATAAAATCACCTGCGGTACTTTCATTTGATTTATAAACTATATTATAGTTAGAATTTGTTCAAATTAAGCATTATGAGCTTTGTTTTTGTTTTTTGTTTTTTTTTTAGCATTGGCTGAAATCTTGAGTGTGAAAGAAGTCTCCTCAAGAAAACTCTACTATGTACATTATATTGACTGTAAGTATGATGTTATTACATACATTGTTAATGAAATATTTTATAGTCATTAATGTGCCATCATTAACGCCAGAAACCTTTGTTTCTTTTACAGTTAATAAGCGTCTGGATGAGTGGGTCACATTGGATCGACTAGATCTGAAAAAGCTCCAATTTCCTAAAAAAGAAGCAAAGACTCCAACTAAGAATGGTCTTCCAGGGTCGCGACCTAGCTCTCCAGAAAGAGAAGTGGTGAGGCATATTAAATTACGTAGTATTTTCTTTACCAAATGTAAAAGGAAAAATGAACATGAACATAATTGGTGTAAGACTGCAGCGTTTGCTATTTAGTTACAGAGATACTATGGTTACGTAATTATGCCTCAAGACTTAAAGCTGAAATTTGTTTTGATTGTTGTTCTAGAAATCAAATGAAGCTATCCAGCCGTTTAAAGGGATTGTTCATTCCGTGAAGGAGGTTCCCAGAGATACTTTGGTATGGCTCATTCACTACAGCAGGTTATTGTCAGCACATGACTGATTTGAAGAAGAAAAAGGAAGCAACGATGGCCACTTCTAACAGCCCTTTAGTCATGTATGGATAATGAAGAGGCTGCTGTTGTATTTTCATGATGACCTGTTTTATAGTAGATGTAGGATTGATCAGAATGTGTTGACAAATGTGTACTATGTATAATTTCAAAAATAACAATCCCTTTTTAAATTCAATACATTTATTTGTTTATGAATTGAAATTCTGTTGGCTGCCAAAATGTGTGTCCAGTAAACATAAGGGTTAACGTGATTGTAAGTTAACCCTTTCCCTCTCTTCCTTTCTGTTCAATTCAGAGGAAGAGTCTAGATCTCAACGTACAAACCACAACCACAACCACAGCCACAGCTCCTTCCAGAGGCAAAACCCTCCCTGCACCGGTACAGCTCGAATTTACCAGTTTTAAAGAGCCATGACAGAGACCTTATTTACTGCTGGTGTTAACATTGGGGTAACTAAAAAGCTGCTGGGCAGGAGATAGTAGCACCACATAAGCTCAGTGGAGCTTATTACTATTTTCGATGTACTTTTTTCTTTCAGGATGGGCAGCATTACATTACTTATCCAAAATGGATAAATGTAATGAATCTCCTATGCGTTAACACCAGGTTTAAATTGGGTTTGAGTTTTTCTGAACTAACCTTACAAATGTAATGATTGTTTTGCTGTGGCTTTCAATCAAACACAGTTTTAAACAATCGTATGCAGCCAGTGACTGTGGTGCCTCGATATTAAGATTTTATACCTTTCCATAATCACTCTAGAAATGGCCTTTTAAACAAAATCAGTTCCTTTGCTATTTGTCCTGTTTGAAAAGCCATCTCTCTAAGATATTTCTGAGCCATGTGTTTGTTACAGAAGAGAAAAGCCGAGCCTCCTGCCCCCTTGGCTCCACAGGTGTCGCCCGCCCCCCCTGTGCCCTCTCTGCCAAGTTCAGCTGAAGCCTCTCAGGCAGCTGTGTATCCGGCCGCACGAGAGAGCACCACCTTCAAGTCCAGAGAAGACCACGAGCAGCTCACCTCTCTCACCACGGTAACGCCATTTAAATACAGTTTATACTAATCTGAGAAGAGCAGCTTTTTGTAAAGAAACACTTGGATATGTCAACAGAACGGCACCGCAGCAAGGCGTCTGATCCCCCCTCAGCCCGGCAGGAAGAGGAAAGCCAACTGTGGAGTCACCGATGAGGTATGGAAAAGTGTAAATCTTTGAAGCCAAAATAATTAAATTGTTGTGTACTGATTTTCCTTTATTTATTTTTTATTAGTGTTGTTAACCCAATGTGTGATAATTTTTTAATTCTCTTGACCCACTCAAAGTCTGGAATCAAAATGCCAAAATGCTTTCGGTGTGACTTCCGAAAACAGATGATTTGATTAATGTAAAGCAATTCCTATTCTCCTCTTTAGTTTCCAAAGGCCATGTTTTTGTCTTTTTCTGCTAGATGATAAAGGTTTTGCAGTATAACAAGCCTCAAAGTGCCAGTGTCTTTCTACCACCACCAGAGGTCTGTTTAATTTCCTATTATTGCCCGTTGATTTGTGTGTTGATTGACTATTTCATAGTGGGTCCAATAAAACAGAGGTGTCCCTTTCCTCTGACCCAATTTTACTTTAACCCCTCATTATTTAATTTGTGCTTAATGGTGACTAACTACAATGTCTTGATATCCGAAATGTAATTATTAAACGCTTTATGCCACACAGACATTATCTAATGTGGGAGTTGTTCTCAACCAGGATTCCCAGGACAGCTCTGATGGGATCCCCACAGCGCCGCGCATGACGGGCAGTTTGGTGTCTGACCGTAGCCATGACGACATCGTCACGCGAATGAAAAACATAGAGTGTATTGAGCTTGGGCGACACAGGCTCAAACCCTGGTACTTCTCCCCGTATCCACAGGAGCTGACATCACTGCCCATCCTCTACCTCTGCGAATTCTGCCTCAAATACGTCAAAAGTCTCAAGTGTCTCCAAAGACATTTGGTAAGAACCACTTTGTTATAAACCTATGTGCACTAGTGAAAGCTTTACTCATCTTTATGCTCTTTTCATAGACAAAATGTAACCTACGACATCCGCCTGGAAATGAGATCTATCGCAAAGGCACCATTTCCTTTTTTGAAATTGATGGCAGAAAAAACAAAGTCTGTAATTAAATTTTTTTGTATTTATTGGTGATGCCTTCCCAGATTACACAAACATAATATTTTCCCTTTTTAGACGTATTCCCAGAACCTGTGTTTAATCGCTAAGTGTTTCCTGGACCACAAAACCTTATACTACGATACTGACCCTTTCCTCTTTTATGTAATGACTGAATATGACTCCAAAGGCTTCCATATAGTTGGCTACTTCTCGAAGGTACTAACAATCACTTTAAAACATCAAGATGTACATTGTCTTGTTACTAATATAAACTTGCATGTACACAGGAGAAAGAGTCCACTGAAGATTATAATGTGGCCTGCATCTTAACCTTACCTCCATACCAGCGCAGGGGCTATGGCAAGCTGCTCATTGAGTTCAGTAAGTAAAGATGACACTAGCAGCCTGGCTCATTGTTTGAATATTAGGGCTGCGACTAATTATTATTTAATAGTCAGCGATTATTTTTTCGATAACAAGACTTTTTCAATTCAATTCAACCACCAATACAACCATGCTTATTTTTATAGTTGACGCTTCACAATGAGTCTATTTAGTCATTTCAGCCCTTGTGAATATCTAGATTAGTTAGACTTTTGGGGCCTCTTGGGGCTCAGGAGGCAGGGCTGGTTGTGCATGTACTAGTTGTAAAATGTGAATCTCTGTGTGCTGGCTTACATGAAAACTGTTCTGGTGTGTTCTTGTCAGGTTATGAACTGTCCAAAGTAGAAGGGAAAACTGGCACTCCTGAAAAACCACTCTCCGATTTAGGTCTTTTGTCCTATCGCTCCTACTGGTCTCAGACTATTTTAGAAATACTCATGGACCTCAAGCCTGATAATGGGGAGCGGCCTCAAATAACCATCAAGTAGGTACCTCTTTATTGTTTAACCCAGTGATTACACAAACTGGTGTCTTATATTTACATGCACAGCAAAAATTTGATCCTTATCTGTTTGCTGGAGGTATTGGATTATTGAAATGTCATGTAAACTGTTAAATATCATAAACGAGTAATCCGATTGTTTTTTGATTCTTCACAACTGTGCTGGTTTGGACAATGAAATGCATTGAATGAAAGTGTGATTTTAAAATTCACTGTAATTTGACTTTCAAATTCATCAGTTACTTTAAAAATTAGTTATGATCAGATTTTTTTGTTCATATAAACACACACTAAATATTATATCTAATTGTGTGGAGATCAGATTATTCTAGTTATCTGATTTTAGTAGCCTTGTAAATGTACTAATTTGTTTCTCTTTCAGTGAAATTAGCGAGATCACAAGTGTTAAGAAAGAAGATGTCATTTCAACGCTACAGTACCTCAATCTGATCAACTATTATAAGGTAAAAGTTAATCACCTCTCTTTAGGTTTGTCCACTTGCTGCCTTGATTTTAAATGTCGATTTTTTTTTTTTAATTAAATTTAGGGTCAGTACATCTTGACACTTTCAGAGGAGATTGTGGATGGACATGAAAAAGCCATGCAGAAGAGACATCTGCGTATAGACCCAAAATGCCTTCACTTCACACCCAAGGACTGGAGCAAGAGGGGCAAGTGGTAGACCCCACCCACTATCCACCTGGACATGGGAACTACTACCGCTGTTCACAAAACTATTTTTAAGTCCTGAACTTTTCAGAACTCCAACGCAAGACTTTTCTGTCATGAACAATATAAAAACTGTGGGATAAAGTACACACTGGTTAGTAACACCGAGGAGAAGCTGCAACTACTGTGCATCAGACTGTCTTTCTATGTAGTTTATGTTGTGTCAAGATCATGTGTAAGACAAACATTTTTTTAATGGGATGAAGCTGAAACCCCCATAATAAATCTAATCTAAATAGATATGTTTATTTGTTTACAGCATTGAAAATCTCTTTGTGAACAAGTGAAAAAAGTGGACATTTTATCTTTTTTATTTTTGTTTTCATACAAAATAAATGCTAATATATAGCACTCAAATTTAGCAGTGACTGTGTGAATACATTTTATTCATAGTAATGTTAATATATGTAAGTGGCACACTAAGTCGAAACACTATTAGGAGCAAGTTGTACAGTATGTGGCCAAATCCTTTAGGTAGTAGTGTATGTTTGGACTGGTTGTTTTTGTGTAGGAATAATTAAAAATATGATGGATTGTTATTCATGCAAAATAACTTGACTCTTCAGTGCCTGGATTTCCTACTTGATAATATTGTCCACTTAAGGAATTAGAAAAAGTCTACCTAAAATGCAAAATTCACATTGTGTTTCTATGTTGGTTTTCGATTGTCACATAAAAGTTAGTGTTTTTACCTTTTAGATGAGATCCTGTATGACCATGCTGTGTGCAATGAGACAAATCAACATATCTTTTTATGTTTCTGTAAGTGTAAAAATGAAAATCTGATTGTAAAAACATAGAAAGGCCATGTTGAACTGTTACAGGAATTTAAATGATGTATACAGTACAGTTTTTACTCACAAGAAATTGCACAATATTGTTACCAGAAGGCAGTGATTTATTTCTTTGACATTGTGTTTTATGTTTACATGTCTCAAAAGATGTTGAATTTAATATATCTTTAAGTGGAACACAGTCAAACATTTAATTTGATATGGACGCATTGAACAGTTCATAAAAAAAAAAACCTTCATCCTGTGTCTTTATATTTTAATGCAGTTTGTCACTATGTGGTGGGCAGAATGGCACCTTATCTTAAAACAACTGAGAATAATTTTTGTTCATTTATGATATACGATATTGTGACCTTATTTAAGTACTTCACATTGTACTTTTGCATCTCAACCTTATAAATGTGATGTGGTGAGGGTTCTGTCAAACCCGCTTGTCCCCTTGGAGATGTTATTGTTTTTTCTCAGAACGGTCCACAGTATGGCATTAAACTTTTCTATCTACATGGAGACAAGCGGCTGATCTTTGGAGAGGTGAGCCTGCTTACAGTCAAAATGCATGCTTTTTCATGGTATTTTATAAATTTAATGTAATTTTAAGATGTATTTATAAATGCATGATGTATACGTTAAGGTCATAACGTTGAAAATCCAAGCCCAGCAATAAGATCTTGGAGACAGGAGGTGGCAGACTCTCCACCACAAAAGTTGCATAGCGCCTGTAAATAATGAGCAAAATGAGCAGCTGTAAGACGGCGTGTTGCACGCGAGGGGGCACTGTGGCTCTTGTTTCTCCAAATCAAGCGTTACCAAACTTAACACCGCCACTGTCAAAGCATGTGACTGATGCTTTAATATGCAATTATTCAATCTTTATCATAAGGACAGGTCTCAGGACACCATAACTGCAGGTAAGCCTTTTTAAAGACAGTAAAACTTGATAGCTTTAAGTGAGTATACCAAACACAAGATTTTAACAAAGTGAAAATCCTTTCTTCTGAAAGTAAGCATTACATTTAAAATGTCTACAAATCTAAACGTTTGGCGTAATTTTATTAAAAGAGCGAGAGGATTGCATTTATTTTTCATTAGAATAAGATTTGTAATTCTGATGATTTTTGCCCATTTTCTTGTGTGCCCAACACCTAGCGGATGAGTCCAGGATGACACGGAGGAATTTCGCTCAAATTTAAGGTTCTCTCCACATTTAGACATTTCTTCCTCCTGATCTGTGCACTTCATGTTAAAGCCTACATTCTACCCCCTGGACCCAAATCTGTCTTTTGTTTTTTCAGTCATAACCTAATTTTACTTTTTACATTTAACATTTGAAGATGTGGATATCATGCCAAATTTGCGCCAATAGTCTATTTTCTGAAAATATGCTAAATATGTTGGGAAAATCAGGTGCCAGTCTCAAAAACTGTTGTTGTGTTCTTAGGCAAGACACTTCACCCACATCGCCTGGTATGAATGTGGTGTGTGCGTGAGTGATTGTGGGGGGTGGTGCAGACTGGCAGCTGAGCTTCTGTCAGTCTGCCCCAGGGCAGCTGTGGCTACTATAATAGCTTACCACCACCAGTTAAGGAGTGAATGAATAATGATCTGTAAAGCTTCTTTGTGACATACTATGTCTGTGAATAGTGTTATATAAATACAAACTTATTCAGGCTTAAGTACCTGCAGCCCACTAATGTAATTATAATGTGTATAATAACAACATGTGACATTGTGACATGTTTGTGTGCTCCTTGCACAGGGTGTGACTGTAGCTCAGGGCTATTTACTCTCCTGTGGAGGACTTCTCATAACTTCTACAGAGTGCATACAAGTGGGTGTGCAAAACTACTGCAAAATGGCTATTGTACATCAACTCATTATAGTATAGAAAAACACGTATAGCAAAAAGTTACCCACTAGTCCAAAGAAATTGCGCTAAAAATGTATCTCCCTAATTATTGTTGTTAATGAACAATAGGTCAATATGGTAATTATGATGACAGGCCTATGGTTTCCACTCTCCACTGTTTGACTCCTATCAACCCGACCACTGTTTTTATTTTCTCTTATCTGCAGCAGACACTCTTCTTTAACAGTGGAGGCTCCTCCACCCCTGAAGCCCCCGCCCTGCACTGCACTGCCCAGAGCATCTGACCTGCTAACACACACACACACACACGCACACACACACACACACACACGAGCACACGCACACACACACAGAGGGCCATAGGGCCATATGTTGCAGTCGGGTCATACCTCATCCACTCATTACTGGGGGTGGAGGACAGTAACTGCTGCTGCTGAGGTCAAAACACCAAAAGTCTGTATCCTGGACACCATGATGCTCACAGGTAAATATAAAGATGCATTATGTAAATTTTTTCTGGTGAAGGGTCCGCCACCTGCTCATCTCCATGAAGGTGTTATTGGTTGCCTGTAATGTTACACAGGATGGCATTACACTTATGTATTTCCAAGAAGATTAGCAGGTAATGTCACCAGGCCAAGATCTGTGGAGAGAAGATGCTCACAGTCAGAATACATTTTTTCAAGATACTCTCTAGCAATAAAAACACTTGCATGATATATATGTTCAATGCCAAACTCTGGAACCTCCGGTTAAACAATAACCTCTTCATGGAGATATGAATGCGGTAGATCCTTCTCTAAAAAGTTACACAGTGCACCTTTTAAGATGCTGCCGTGGCTGATGGGAAAAAGGAAAAGTCCAGCTGGGTGTTGTTATGGCCCCGGTGCGGCTGTGTAATTGTTTGGAGGCAGGTTGATTGTTTGTTGTGGGGTGGACCCTCACGCACCACCATGTTTGAGGAGCACACAGTGGTCTGACAAATAAACAGTGTCTCCAGCAGACACACACTTTGACCTTTGACCTTCAGCCTTTATCTCCCTGCTCCAGAAATGTCAGTGTGGCACTTTGTGAATCACTCATTCAATACATTTTACTAACAACATTGGCTCGCTTAATTGACAGAATAATGAGCAATTATAATCTAATTTCTCAAAATAGATTTATTTGTGTGTGTACTCTTTGTGACAGCCCCCAGCCTAAGTGAATGAAAATGTTTGTATTAATGACATGAGTAAAAAAAATACAATAGCAAGCTACAGGCTTGCACAATAATGCAGGAAGACACCATTTATCCATCATCAAAAAATCCCAGCATAACTTTACCAAAGACTTGGCAATACTATTTTGTTATTGTCTTATTACATAATTCAATTCAAGCTGTGAGTACTGTTTGTGCATTCAGCAAGTATTATTCCACTATTTTGCTTGTAAAGCGTTTTTCACATTTCCACCACAGTGATGTCGCTTTGCCTAGCTGCTGTCCATCGCTGCTTCTCTGACAAGGAAATGAGGAGGGGTTTGTGTGACAGAAAGAGAGAGAGAGAGAGAGAGAAGGAGGAGGAGGAGAGAGAGGGGGGCCGGCCTTGGTGTGATGTGAATGGAATCGAATCAGCGCAAGAGGGGAGGAAGCCCAGCACAAATCAACCTGCCTCTTGACTTAACAACAGACACAGAGAGGCACCGGCTCGGATCTGCAAAAGCGCGTGCCCCGACTTCCTTTTTCGTCACTATTGTTATTATTTTAGGAGGAACCAAAGCCTGGAGGAACTGAAGAAAAACTCACCGTGGAGATAGAATAGCAGAAAAATGCTGTCATGGGGAGAGCAGGGGAGGGAGCTGACAATGAGGAACAGGATGGATCGTGGCAGGGTCGACCGGAGCTAAAATGTGGAGGTAAGTCTATGCTTTTCTTTATGCGTTTTGTTGTAGCAGGATGCAGTGAAAGCCTTTCCTGTGTCCTCGTGCCCTCCTTTTCTGATGGTAATGAATTTAGATGGACAGGCCGGTAAGCGCATACCTCTGCATATGCACCCATACACAGACACAATGTATGAGCTATCATATAATCCCCTAGCCTGTCCTCTCCCTGCCTTTTATTTCCATTGTGTAGCATCTAGCACATTTGAATCTATTTGCAGGACGACCCAGAGTCACTTTAAGCTGAGGTACACATGCTTAGTTATCATAGCATCCTGCCTACCCCCCAACCTTTGTCGCATTTCATATCCCCCCTCCACCATCACCTCCTCCTCCCCCGACTCTCACCCCCCACTTCTTTGCTGTCTTTCTCCATTGTGCCGCGTCCCCGTAGCGAGAGGCATAAGCTGCGTTATGACATGCTCGAGCCAAGCTGCCCGACCGGGAGACAGAGGCAGAGGAGGGGGTCAAGGTGGCAGCAGGCGTGGATGCTTGCTTAGAGAGATGCTAGGAGGACGGAGGAGAGAAAGCAGTGACTGAAAGACATAAGGGAAAAGGAAGCAGGATTGTCACTGTAATAAAAAGCCATTTTATGTGCTGGTGTTGGCCTAGGATTTGAGTGGGTAAAGAGGATTGTACGCACCGCTGTGCAGAGACAATGATGGTATAAAATTATGACTACTGTGGTGCTTGGGTTTTGAAGGTGGCACTAAAAATATGGCTTTTATAGTGTCAAGTATCCTTCCCTCTTCTTTGCATTTGTCTATCCCCCAACAGTAGCATCAACAGAACCCCTCAAAAGACAGAATAGAGAGCTATATGGGTGCAAAAGGGACAAGCATCAATAGTCACATTTATTGCATAAGACTATTTAATGTGATTGACATTGGTAATATTTTTCCTGAAGATGAGATACTCTTTGTTTCTGTGGGCAGCGATGAGTGCATGTGTCCTGGTGGCCGTTGACTAAACTGACAGAGATAGGGTGATGTCATCTGGGTTGATTTGAGATGTCGTCTGGCAGGTGTGCTGAAGAGAAAAGCACCTAGTTTTAACTCCGCCTGCTCTGTGCTCTTTATAGGGAATGAAGAATAGTCTTGTCATACGCTCGCCTCTCGAGAAGAATTCAGTGACATAATGGTGCTAACCGTATGCAGCCTATTTCTTCAACACTACAAAGTCAAACCCATTCTGATAATACTGGCATGCATCTTGAATTAATTAAGAAAATCAGTTTGAATATTAACAATGATAACTATTCCTATTAGCATTTTAGCTGTTTGGGAAATTGTTTTAATAGGGAAAAGCATTTGATCCATTGCCCTTATATGCAATGCTTGTCCATCGCAGTAAAATTGAAATGTCTTTATTCTTCCCATTGCTCCCTGAAGTCAGACCTCCAGCAAATCTGTAATTCACAGCCTGTGCTCACGGTCTGTGTAAAGTACTCACTTAGTAACACTTAGTTCCTATTGGTTAATGAAATGAATAAAATGTCATATAACTGTCACATGTGCCAAGCTGATATTTTAATGAGATTGATTCATTGATCAGTTCTTACATCACACACCATGGATATGTAAATAAAGGTTTATTAACTTGACAGGGCCAATACTGACTTCTGGTGAAATAGCCAATTGGTATTGCACTGTATAATAATATATTTTATGGTGTTTGCATTTTATCTGAGATGATAATGTCTAATGTTTGTTAATTAGTATTTACTGCTAACCTTTAAAATAGTGATATGTGTTTGAACTAAGTCTATTTAGAGACTGAATGCTGTTACTTACTATGAAATAAAACACTATATTGCACAATCTATCGGCTGTCTCTATTTCCAATTTGTATTAAATATTATGCATCAGCCCCCCAAAATTCCATATCGGCCCACCTCTAATGTTAACTAGGCAGCAGTCATTTGTTATGGTTTGAAAGCAGGTCTTAGCATGTATTGACCCTTTGCTCCTTGTCCTTCTGGCGACACTGTCTGGTACAGTAGGTGTCCTGTCCTCTAAGAGCTTCCTGTGGGACTGTCCCATCTACAGAGGCAGAGGTAGATTTCAGATCAATCAGCTTCTTCTCTCCTGCAGCAAACTTGAGACTGGAGTCAAGATGGCTCAAGGGTACGCATCCACTCTGTGGTTTGTGTTGTAAAGCTATCCCTGCCTTATACTATCAAAGGCTTTTGCAGTCCTCAGAAAGCAGGGCTAGTTTTGTGTTGTTAGCAGAGTGAGTGCAGGTGGGGAAGTGTTCAAACTAATGATGATTTATAGCTGGAGATGTACAATAGGGTGAACAGGTCCAGGTCTTAAACCATCTTTACTTTTACTTTCCTTCTGAATCTAGTGAAAATGATGCACTACTGTTTCCTAAAACAAGCCTCTGGTTTGACAAATAGCTGACAAGAGTCAACAAGAGTCATTACCCACTGCACTGAGGTGACAGCAGGAAGCCTAACAAGCTAACTGTGGGAGCACCATAAGGCTTGTTTCCATTGGTTCACTTTGGAGCGGTACGGTCCCAAGGTCTTTACACTACAATATTTATCACAGTCAAATTGAAACCATAATTTGAATCGTTGCAAATGCTGCAGTTATTTAAGTGCCTTTATTTCCACTTCAAACAACCTAATATCCTGTCTTATTCTTTATAAAACCTGCTAAACATGTTTTGAAATGTATGAGATTCTGTTATTAGTTTAGCTGTTCATTTTCCTCTGTTAGATACTGACATGTTTAAAATGTAAATATTAAAAATCTGCTTTTTCAAATCTATTCATAAATCTAATGCTTGTTAGAACTATTGCAATTAGATATTTTCCCTTAATCATTTCGCCCACAAACTGACCTAAGTCAAGAGTGTTTTGAAAGTAGTTTTAAATATAATGAAGTTACAGGCTGATCTATCACGGGGCTGACTCAGTGTTTTTGGATACAGTTTGCCCATTTACACAAAAGGTTCCCTGTGGGTCTCTGAGTGGGCAGAGGGACAGGAGGAGTGAGGATGTTGTAAAGCCCTCAACAGTCAAAACTGCTTCCTGTGGACTGTCCCAACAGAAAAATCACTCTTTATTAGTGATCTCCAGAGAAGCTGCTTTTTATTGAGTATGTCATCATTTTAATATTTAATTTTTATTGTGTGACAGAAGCTAATGAGTCAAACACTGGCTACAACACAGTTGTATAATGATTATGCTGTATTTATGTTTCCTTTGAAATGCCTCTAAATGACTCATCAGTTCTACTTTCAGCACAAAACAATTTCATGTGTTCAGATTTACACTGGGAATAACCTTCATTACAAGTACAGTTTGGTAATATACTGTGATGAAAAGGCACCAACAGCAATATAAAGAACATTTGATGATTACCTTGGAGAGAAATACATCACTGGAAGCATTTTAAATTGGTGAGATATTGCTGAGGTATGAGATACTGGTGAGATTGAAATTGATTCATATATTTTCAATAAGAAGTTAATGAAAATAATAATGTGTAGTTCACTTTTGCAGTAGCTTGTTGGGACCAGTGTTGGTTCTTGTTTGACCACTTGAGTATAAAATCTACAGGATACACTAAAGCGGCCCTCTTCAGTGTATCAGCAAAGCCCATTGTCCCGAAACACAAAGTCTCCCTGCGTTATGTCATACACAGTATATATTAAACCATTAAGCACCACTGTGGCTTCATCTCATTGTCTCCTACAGGCCAAGTGCACTCCAGGGTATTCAGAGCCACTGAAAGCCAAGCAACATTCAGCCCTACCCCACGCCAGAACATGGAGATACTGAGAGATCAAAACCTCCCAAACCACGTCGCAGAACAGTGAAACATAACCCTGAGTGAGGAGACTGTGTACCACTTTGTGACGTAGTAAACATGAGGATCAGCATTTAAAGGTCCTATAAGCAAACATGAGATTTTAGAACAGTGTTGTAATTGCTTAGCTTTATCTAAATGTACCTTAGAAGTTGTTTTATATGTGTATGACACAGTAATCCATTTTATTAAGTGTGGATTAATACCTTGTTTAGTCCTGGTCCAGTCTTGATTTAGTTTCAAGTTGGTCCCAATTTTGAGGTGGTGTGTATGTAAAGTATGAACGCAGCCTTAAGTATTCCGCCTGTTGACAGCCCAAAACCCGTGCTTCTTTGCTTCACAGACATTTTTTCAACTTTGACCTATGCAACTCCAATTTAAAGCTTGATTAAAATGACTTTACTCCTCAGTGCACCTGCAGTTCTTGTGCCCTGTATGGTCGTTTTGAATACCAAAACATAAAACATATAGATACATTATAGATACATTATTTAAAATTGTATCATGTGAAAGACAACTTCAGGTGTCGGCAAGTTGTTTAAAAAACATGAGTAATGCTTGATATTAGACCTCAATCAACCAGTTGTATACTTTTATACAAGAGTAAATTTCCTTTTCTTTCATTTCAGTCATAATGCAGGAAGTAGACACATGCAGCCTTAGGGCCTCAAAGTGAACACAATCAGGCAGGGTAGTGCCTCACTTCCTGATTTATGAGTTTTCATACTAGACACGCACCTCACAACTACAGCTATTTCTACTCATTTTTACCCAGAAAATGCAGGCCCCCTGACAAAAACCTAACAACCCAACAGCATATAATAGTTCTGTAAGTCAGACTAGTTCACACGGTGCACAACTGTATGACGCAGTTTGTGTGTTTTTAAGCAGAAGTTTAAAGCCACAGATAAACAGCGTGGCCTGTTCCTCCTTTAACCTTTGCACACAAATTCTCCATTTCTGCTACAGGCTCCAGAGCATTTTATTTTCAGTGAATCATATTTTTGGCATTTTGGTGCATAAACCTGCTCTATGTAGGTCACAAGGTGCAGAGATGTGAGTGCAAATGACTGACTGCAATGTTCAGATATAGTCAATGATCTGTGCTGTTTTTTTAATAGGCCACATTGTTTTTAAACTTATTTTACCACCTCAGAAACAAAAAGGGCAAGCAGTGGTCTATATTTCAACCTCCTATGACCCAAACAGGTATGTTTTACACATAAATGTCTAAACCAAAACTAAACTTGAAACCTTCAATAAATTCTAAATACTTCTTATATCAGTAGTATTATTTATAAACACCATATACTTATTTTATACCAAAAATCTTCAGCAAAATAGCAAAGAAATGTAGTTAAATATCATTGCCATCAGTGTAGCCTTCACAGTGCCCATCAGCTTCAGAGTGCACTTGTTCAAGGTCTTTCACAAAAACAGAAAAATAGATGTCAGTTTCAAACTAATGATAGTATTTTGTGTCCACTTAGATGATAATTGTAATAGCATGTGACTCATATCTACAGTATGAATTATGCCTCTGCAATATCATAAACTATAAACTGTCAATATAATAAACTAACTCATAAAAACAGAACAATCGTACGTGCTATATGCTCTGGACTTTCGGCTGTAGTTCTTTAGTCATTTAGGTGATTAATCGTTCAGTAGTGTCTTAGTTGAACAAATTTTTTATTACTTTACTTATTATTGTTCTGTAATTATTCAAGATTTTAAGAATTTATCTGCACAACAGCAGAAAGGACAAAGCATTGAGTGAGTGAACTGGAGTTTTGGGAGTGACTGGACAGTTGTATCTGTACTTGATGCTGTTTACTTGTCTGTATACGTCAGGGGTCTCCAACCTTCTTCCTCTGGTGAGCTACTTTTCCAAAATGAAAATGGCAGTTGCAAGGGATTGAGATAAGAAAGATGGTAACCTTACATGGGGTAGAGTTAGATGCCTATAATAAAAACTATGTCCATTTATTAGTGCACAGAGTTATCAGTTAATTCATTCATTTTGAGTTATTCAATGTAGTATGTGTAATTCTGAAATCCTTGATGAGCTACTTAGAATGGGGTGGAGAGTTCCCAAGTTACAGGTTGGAGACCCCGGTATACATAATTGTTTTTGGTGAGATTTAATAATAAAATAATTTTAAGAACTTCAGTGCAACATCCCCTTTTTGTCGATTAATCAATGCACAGCGCATGTTTTCAGTCGACTAAATACCCCTGAATTTCAAAGGAATCAGTAAATGGAACTGAAACTAAAAAAATCATTTTTTTCTACACTCCTGATTTGATTGAATTGAAAATTGTGTAGTATCCTGTATTAGTTAGCTGTTATTAAGTGTTCTTAATAGAGACAAGAAGACAGATTTTCCACTTGCTAAACTTTATAAGACAGTAGACATTGTTTGGGCGTGAAGGAGGCCAGTGTCTGTGATATAAAGTCAGATTTCCACTACAGACACACAGACTGTTTTTGCTCTCTGTGCTGCCCTTACAGTCCACAGAGGAGTTACCACAAAACTGTTGAGCTCCACATAATAGATACAGTCATAAGTTAAGGACCACTCACACACATGCACACACACACACCCACGCACACAAACCACACACACACACACTTACACACACACACATCTCAAGGGGACAAACATCATGTCCTGTCACCGTACGGACAGATGTGATACAGTTTTGTGGAGTCAGCAGAAACATAGAGATAGAAGATTGAAAAGGTTGCTCACTTTTTAGCATTAGCGCTCATCACTCCCTCCCATAGCGTCATTGTCACATATACAGGAAGTGGCAGCTCTTTGGCAGCTTACAGGTTTGAAGTCATGGCAAATCCCAGATCAAACAATGGATCATACTGGTGCTTTTACAATCAAGTGCATATTAAAACAATGCAGAGGTGGGTGCATGCCAAGGGGAAGTGGCGTTTTATCATAGACAATAGTAGAAAGAGCTTTTTTGAGCGAACTTCCTCTGTACTAAAAAAGGAGCTAACTCTGTTGTTGTTTTAAGAAGCAGTATGCAACACTGGAACTGCGAAAAAGAAGTGAAATTTTTTACAGTCACCGTTTCAGACATGTATGACCTCAGAACTCACGCTTTACTGTAACAAACCAAACAGGTTATAAATCTCTACCAGTGGTTAAGCAGAACTAAGACCTGAATAATTAAAGATTAAAGTAACTGTCACCTCCACTTGCTCACTGATTTGAATTTTTCATGATTTTTTTGAAGAACACACAAGGGAGAAGGAGAAATCATGGAAATATGGATATACTAGTAGACACTGATTTAGTGTTGTTATGATATTAACATTTTTAAACTTAAAATTAAAATTGCGATTCTAAGGAATTCATAGGTTTTGGTTTCCTGTTATGTAACATTTTGGAGAGCTTTTTCCTACTCAAAAGATAAAATATTTTGTCCTAAATTCTTAATCACTATGGCAGCAGTTCAATTTTTTTTTTTTATAATTCTGAAACCCATGAATAGACTTTAATTTTGATATCACAAAATAATAGCACTTTCTTTGTCACCAATGAACTACAGTACAACACTAGTTGTGAAAAGCAAATAATTTTTTTTTTTTAATTGAAAAGGTCCAAGGTCCAACTTTTCGTTTTTTGTTTTTTTTTGTTTGTTTTTTGTAGTATTGATACCTCCTCAAATGAGTATTTAGAATTAATACTAGTTTTAGTATCATTTTGTATCTCAGCCATATTATGATGGGCAGCTTGACCTCCACATGCCCCTTTAACAGTATGGCCATACAGCTCCACTGATGCAGGCTAACACTGCATTTCATTGATGCATTTGCAGAATGGCCTCTGGCGTTTCATCTTTTAAGATATTTTAAGCTCTAGTGATGCAGTCAGTGTTTTGGTAAAGATTATTTGGTATGTTGTGACATCTGATTTATAATCCCAAAGTGGTCTCTAGATGTGAATTTGCTTGTGTTATCTATCAACAGCGTGACGTGTGAAAACATCATTAGGCAACTGTTCACATGTAAAAACTCACCTTTTTCAGGGAATATTTATGACTTCAAAGTGCAGTGTAGAGAAATGCTTTTTCATGGTCGCACCTTTTGGTAGAGTGAGTAGCTGCGTGATACAAGACAATATTTGTTGAGATTTCAAGCACCTGCTGTTTATCTGGCACTTATCTTCTGTTTGATTCAGTGAACTGAGGAAATAGTACCATCCGTGCTGGCATATGTCTTTAGGGACCAATAAGCCAGCCTTGCATGTGCCAACAGTATCAATGAAAAGACAAATAAAACACATCACCAAAAGTCAGTGCACTGCTATGTGGCCCAATGCACTGTCCGCAATGAGGAGACCAGAGCGCTGCACTGCCAACAACCAGGAAGCCTATAGCAATGTCAGCCATTTGACACGACTATTTTTGAACCCAATCCACTCACATTAACACACAGTCACTGTTTAAAAGCTCTCAGTGCAGCGTCACGTTTAGCATAGCAGAGTAGTGAGTGGTGATGCAACCTGATCTTGACTGTAACAGGGTTTTTGAGGGATCAATATGGAGAGTGAGACCGAGCCGGGCTTTAAATTTCCCCAAATCAATCTGCGTTAGAAGTTGATTTAGGCACTGTGGTTTGGAATTGGAAAAGCTTTTAACTATGAAGAGAGACAGGGACATTACAGCAGCGGAGTATTCTGATCAGATGTAAGTGACGCCTGTTTCACTTTCAGACAGGAAATCATTTCACACACAAACGTGACAAAACCATGGTCATAACTGTCTGCTTCATGAATATGTGACTGGTACATGTCACAATATAAGCTTATCAGTTTGACACTGTCACCGCAAGGAACAAAACTCATGTAAAGTGTAAATACTAATTCACAATTAAACTACTATTGAAACTATATACTCATTTGAACAAGTACTGATACTGAAAAATCATAATCATATAAATAGGACAAAATAGGACTGAATAGATTATTAGATAATTTTAGAGTGATCTTGAGCGTTGGCAGAACAACTAGTATAGACTAGAATTAGACCACATAATATTAATTGAAACTGACGTTATCCTGTGTTGAAAATTACATTCTATTGTCTAAAAAACTAATATTTAGTATCTACTCCATCCACTAATACATGATCAACCAGTAGATGCTAATCTGTTGAACCTGCTTTCCTATAGATGTAATACTATTTACTTTTAGGCTGATGGTGGCATTTTACCTACGAATTACACATACCTCAAATTTACAAGTTACTCATGAGGACTAAACGTAGGTGTGTGGGAAGTGCTGAATCAAAATGATGACAGTCCTCATCCTCTTAGGGTTCAAAAGTCACAAACTCTTCCTGTTTCCTGCAGAGGGCTATGGGAGGGTACACACATGTCAGTCAGCTGTGACTTCCTCAGCAGAGTGTATGAAGCATTAGACTCTTCATTATGCATGGTTTTGTCCTGGTCAAGTAGCACATTTACCACTTTTTAATGAATGTTTCATCCTTAAATTTAAAGGTGCCTCTTTTAATTTTTTTGGGTGAGGTGGTGTCAGCTGCTTGTCTCCATGAAGACATTATTGCTTTGCCTGAATTGTTTCAGAGTATTACATACATCTGTTAGGGTGTACTCAATTACACATGTTTTAATGCTCATAAATACTTTTTCATAGTAAACAGGGTCACCTATCCACAGATCTGACAAGCAATTTTTGAGTGGTGGTGTCATTACTTGTCTCCATGGAGGTAGATATGTTTAATGCCATACTGTGGGGCTTTACAGGCAAAGCAATAGCATCTTCATGGAGACAAGCACCAGTTACAAGTTACATAGTGCACACAAATGTTAGATTCAAGCAGATTTCAATTTATACGGGTACACCGAAAGCCCAATATTTTAAAATGTGGAAGTTGGTCGGAAAAGTTTAAATATTGCACTTCGCTTGACAACCTCTGCCCTAGATCTACTCTTGTCCTAGAAACTGGGGAAGATCTCATTAGCTAAAGATGGCTTCCTCACTGTCATGTGACCTATCATGTGACCTCAAAGTAAATTCAAGGCTGTCTGGTAAAAACACATTGGCTAACTGTCACTAAACAGCACCACGGCCTGTGTTTGGTCAGCACTGGGGCTGAGCACACACTGAAAATGATGCTGTCTCTTATAAAATTAGGACTGTTCACTTTCTTGTAGGGTTGTTAAAAATACGCATTAACCAGATATATACGAATCTGTACTAAAAAAACAGAATTTAAACTTATTTTTAACAGGTGCCAATAGAAAATCATATTGTACTGGTGCAGTTTTAGAACAGTCTTTAATGTAGTGGAAGAAACTACTTGATTTTCATTCATTCATTCATTCATTCATTCATTCATTCATTTATTTATTTATTTTTGGTTTTGAAATTGGTATCATGTCTTTTTGGTAGCAAGCTATTATAGAATTATGGGACTTAGGTATGGATGGGACGAAACCCGATATTAAGGTATACCACGGTACTGAAATCCCACGGTACCGTGACGGTGGGCTTCTGACGGTAGTGCCACCTCATTTATTTGACTGGGTCTGTGGAAAAAGTAGCGCTCCTCGCAGTAGTGCCGTTTGCCTCTTAACGCGCACTTATGTGGTCCTTATGTCTGCGCTGTATCCTCCGCTCCCGGTAGACCCTCGCTCGCACCCCGCCTACCGGAGCGGACCACGCCACGGAGCACCCATGCGCTCTCGTAAGCACCCACGGAGTTAAGAGCTAACCCCCAAGTCTTAACGCTAAAAGTATAATAGCCTAAATGTTCAGAGCCGATATAGTGTCTGTGTATCAGACATCTGTAGTAAAGAAAGGAGGCGCGCGTCCTGTATACGCTAAATGCTTGACGCACGGGCTTAACTCGTTCACTCACAGGTGCCTACACACGCTGAATAAATTACGCTAATTTCATGTGTGTACTAAATCTATGGTAATAACCAAGGGTCTGTGAAACATGTCGTGTCATTCGCGCTGAGAAAAGCGCCCTTTTAAACCGAATGGGTGCGTATCAAAAGCGAAAATAAAAAGCACATGACTTTGTAAAAGACGTGTTTGAGAGTGGCATCTCACAACATTGTCTTCTTTCTTTTCTTCTGCACGTTTTCCTTCCTCAAACTTTGTCCAAACGGCCCAGAGGATGAAATGTTGCTCCTATATCCACTTTGTTGGGCCGCTCTTTGCGCCAGATGCGCACAGCGTTACGCGGACATGAATGGCAGTACATAGAATTGATATAAACCCACGCGGGTAATCGATGAGTGGTGTCAAACTACACATCAAAAGCCTACAGTATTTTTCTAATAATATTTTACTTAATAATATATTTAATGATATTTAAAACCATATGTGTACTTATCTTAGTGTACTTAACTGCAGCTTTGCCCAGATATTAACTGATCTGTGTTTCACCAAATCTCTGCACACCAAAGTAGGACATAATATAGCAATATACCACTACATACACATAAGTGCATATATCACATACTAACACTTTATCTTAAAAATCCCTTGTTCTCGTTAAGCAATAGAAATGACGCCACTTCACAGTATACAGTCATACCGTGGTATTTTTTTGTCACGGTTATCATACCATGGATATTTCATACCGTCCCATCCTTAGACACAGGGCAGATCATTTAGAAAAAGGGAATGGCCTCCCTCCCTTTATGATAGCAAATGACCTGGCTCCTTGTTGCAGTTAACTATACTTATTTGCTTATGAAGGTTTTGAAGCCTGTTATTCATGCCTGGGACTGATAAAGTTTCAACAATGGTTGCCTGGACACTCTTTTTGCAATGTTAGTTAAATAAACACATTTTATAATGACAAAAAACACACATTAACTAAGTGGTCCTAATAACTCCTGACATTTATCCTTCTCCAGTTCATCAAAATAAAGTACATTTAGTAATAGTCATATAAGGGTTGCCATTAAAGATAGGAATAAGTAGCAAGTAGCTCTCATCATCCATTTCCTTTATGAAAAGACATTTAATCCCTGAGTGCTTTAAATGGGTTGGGATGACCAGTCTGGTGGAGGGTCAGGTTTCTGAGGATGTAGTGGTGCAGGGTTGTGGTCCAGGGAGCATCAGGGTCTTGCATCCTGTCCGGCCTCTGCTGCCCAGACCTCACAAAGACTAACACAAAGCACAGAGAGTGCTGTCAGAGTAATATGCAGCATTCACCAGTGTGAGCCCCCATGACTAGTTATTCACCTTAACAGAGGAAAGAAAATACAGCGTGGTCATCAGAGCATTGACTGGAACTTGTTTATTAACAGGTGTAGTGATACATTACACCGCATCAAGTGCCAGCAGGCAGGGTCGGAGGTCACAAGGTATTACAAAATAAAATTACAATTGAGAGCATATTAATTATATTAACAGCCTGCACATGGTGGGTAGTTTGGAGCTATAAAACACCTGTAATAGAGCAAATGCAAGGGAGATATGTTCAATACCCTACTGTGAAACATTCCAGGCAAAGGAAAATCTCCATGGAGACAAGCAAGTCTCCATGAACTTCACCTTAGCAGTTACATAGTGCATCTTTAAATAGTCCAAAACAAGTTCAAATTTTGTAAAAGCCAACATTAGGTAGCCTTATATATTGTTACCATTCAAATGTTCTCTTTTTGAGTGTATTGCTCTGTCCTACTCTGGACACTGATTTTCTGTGGACTTACTTCTGGAAACGATGCAGCTGTGACATAAGGTCACATAATCTTCTTAAGCTTTTCAGAAAAAAAGATTAAACTGACGTCTTTAATCTGTGGAGACTTTAAATCAAGATTGTCTTTTTATGAAGCCATGCAACATTTTGATTTGACTATTCCTGTGCTGTCGTTTTCCCATTGTGGTTTACATGTCATCATTATATAAGAAAACCCACACTTAGAGGGACGTAGATTCAGTCTTCATAATGGCACCTGTTAGTTGATACAGTATTGGATGGTAATAGAATATTTTCTCTTCCAAGTTGATGTGTGAAAAAGAGAGAGGAATGAGTCTAGGCATTTTATAGGGAAGATTATTCAGATCATAATATTATCGCAAAAATAACTGTGAGAATTTTAGAATAATAAAATAAGAAAAATAAGAATACTCTATTATCCCTACAACATGTACAGCAAAATTAAGTTTCTTCTCACAACAATTGTAAACACTAAAATTGTATATTATGACACAATTAATGGCATGGGGGTGGTTGGTAAAAATACAGCTCTTGTGGTCATTGTTCAGTTATATAATGATGGGGATTATAACACAATATATAATCCCAAATAATAAACAACTAGTTATAGTTGTAGACCTCAAATGACTATTAAAGGTTTCAGGTTAATTCAAAGGGAATTTTTCTGGTCTTGTTTTACGGATGTATTTGAGTTGTGACATTTAAATAGTGTTATACCAGTTGCATACTGTGAAGCACAAATACAAGAGGAAGGGACATGTATTCAGTTCCTCTTCACTTTGTTCTGCTTGAGGCACATCAGACACTCACCAACAGGACTGAAATTGTCTGTGTAGAATTTACACAGATACAGAGCTGCAACTCTGTATCTGAGACACCTGGATCACTGAAAGTTTTGAGCAAGAAAGAAAAGTCTTATCAACAATGGTAAGAACACCGTAAGCTTTCACATGCTCTGTTTATTTTGCATATTGTTCAACACAGGGGAAACACTTATGCATCATTAGACATGTACTGCAATCTGAAATACTGAATCTGATGGAATATTGAGTGTGTAGTATTTGCATTAAAGATGCTGTAGTACTTTGGCTTGGTGAAAGTTCTTCCTTCACTCTAACAGTGCTCCTTCTCTATGTTACTTTTGCAAAAACTTGGGGAAGGTCACTGATAACAGACTGTAACTATTGCACAATAGACATGTGGCAAGAAAAATACTACTTCTATCACTGATCAATCATGATTTTTTAAATTGATTTTGTTTTGTCTTATGAAAAACAAATCAGTAGTACTTTTCTGAATTTCCTGATTAACAATGTAAACTATTAATCATTTATATTTATACTCAAAAAGATATATAAAATGTCCAAAGTCTGAACTCCAACTTCACATCACATGCTTTAAGGACAGAGAAATGGCTGGAGACCTAAAAGACCCAAGTATATCATTATAGATTCTTGATCTTGATTTTTTTTTTTAAATGCAAATTACACAGCTAAAAAATACTTTGTTTACTGCTGTTTGATAGACACAAGGAATATTACGTCGTGCAAAATAGTTCACACAAAAAAGTAATGAATAAAAAGATGAATCAATGCAGCAAACTGCATACTAATGTACAAGATTTGCGTGTTTGCATTTTCCCCCAAAACTGTTACAATGATTCTCCTGTTCGCCAGTAGACGAGGCCTGTTAGTCGATGCACAGAAACACCAAACACGTTGCCATGGAAACTAGGGTTTACTGGGTGGGGGTCTTTGCAATATATAGGATTGGTACAAAGGCCTGACTAATATATGTCAAAGTTCACCCAGTACTGGTTTCTGGGGAGATTAGTTTGCACCTTTGCTTATTTATTTAATTTTGGTGTAAAAATAGCCCGTCGCCAATATTTTCTATATTCCCACTATTTGTTACGGATGAGAAAATTGATCGCTCACACATGGCTCGGAGACATTGCAATGCTGCTACGTGATGGTAATGATTGGACCGAGGGAAAAAGACATTTGTGTAGTGCACGTAATCATGTTTGCGAAAGGTTCCCAGAAAGAAACATGAGTGGGGTTTTAATGCACCCGTGTAGGACTGGCACCGTGCAGACTATGCTGTGTGTCCTCCAAGTGTCAGATAAAAGTAGAAGAGGAGACAAGGCAGAGCTCCATCCTCAGCTTTTAAAACATTCTTCACAATGCTCCATTTCAGCTCCATTTCTGAATTATTTCAATATATAGTGTTGCATTAGTGTTTTTTCATATATATTTGAAAATGTGCTTTAAGTGCTATCTCAAAATATTTCTTGGTCAAAACTGTGGTGTCGATTCATACCAAAATTAATTATTTGCTGTTAACCTTTTGCAGTCTCATTTGAATGCAGTTCTGACAACACTCTCAGTTAACAGTATTTTTCATATGCCACTAGTGCACAGTGGTTCATTGTTCACCATTGCTGTCATACATGAAGTTAAGACACGGGCAAATACAATGTCCTTTTTAAATAATAACAATACATTGAGTGAGTTTACCCCGGTGTGATTAAGAGCCTTTTAAGAGTGACGTAAATGTCAGTGAAAGATGTGGCCATTCAATTGAGACTTTGAAATACTGCGTGCCTCAAAGGTTAAGCTGTTGTTATTAAAGTTACAGCCACAGTGCACACAATAGATAATCTATGTATAACTTTCATACAATGGGGCCTTCACACTGCTAATGCTACTACTACTCTATTTATAGACAAATGAACTCTGTTTGCAAAAATCTTGTAGTAACTTCCTGCATAAATATTCTGTAGATTGTGATTCACTGTGCACTAACTTTTTTGGTGGAATGTCCGTCATCTGCTGGTTCCATGTAAATGTTACTGCTTTACCTAGATAAAAATGGCCTTTAGCTTACCTATATGCATGGAAACAAGGAGTTTACGCTATCTGCTTATCGGCGATAAGCACCCATAATTAGATAAATGCTAGATAGATATATTTAATACCATATTGTGGAACATTTGTGTCAAAACAATAACATGACCAAATAAAGAAGCAGGTGACAGACCTCTCACCATAAAAGTTACATAGTGCATGGTTAATTAAAAAATGGAAAACAGAAATTAATTGGATTGTGTTCTCAACAACTAGAGCATTCATAGTGTTCTTTTTAAATACAGTTTAGTTTTAAACTGAAGAAATGTGCACATGCTAAACGAGTACTATCCTTCTCTTATGATCCCTCCATCCAACTGCAAGGAAATGAACAGAAAGTAAAGGAAGGATATATAGGAAACAAAGATTTCTTGTGACTTCCTCTCTTCAGGCTGCAGACTTTTATCTATGTGAGCGAGTGTGTGTTCTGTCTAGCTTTTTTTCCTTTTTGGTTGCAGCTTGCACCACTGCACCTGCTCATAAGGCTGCGGGCCAAAGAGAGTCAACAGATAGCACAGATGCATGAGCGCGGGCAGCACACAGGAAGACACATCTGATTGAGAACTGCTAAAGGTTTCGACTTTAGTTGTTTGACGTCAGTTTTGGTTAGTACCAGGCAAAGATAGACACTGGCTGAAGTAAACAAAACAGAAAGCGGTAAGTCGCGTATGAAACTTTTGAAAGTATATTATTGTCAGTAACATAAGAAACTTGTCTATAGTAGGCTTGTTTGTGGTTTTTTGGTTCTCTCATTGGCAGGAAACTCCCCCCCATGTGTTCACATTATTGTGAGTTTGTGCCACATGTGAGTAGTTTTTAGTCTGCAGTGACGCTACTTGAATATAGTGTTTACAGGAAATCAAAGACAAGCAAAGGGCAATATAAATATCATGTATTTGGTTTTCTGATGCAATGTGGTTGTTGCATGAGGAGCTTGAGCCTGCATGATATTTAAGCTGCATTTGGGGTTTGGAGTAATGTGCCTAATGGAGGGCATAACAAGGAGATGTAATTACTTTGCTAATGTTTTGCAATATGACATAAAATTTAGCATTTATTAATTTATAGTTATTTTAATTGCAAAAAAAATGTCTAACTTGGCCTTGTGGTGTCACCTGTCTCCCTGGACACACTGTGAAAACAAGTAGGTTACGGATCCTAAACCAAAAGAATTACAATATACATTTTAGGTAATGCATAATATACCAAATTAACAAGGTTAGCCCTTATCATTACTATTATCATAGAAAGCAAAATGGCCAAATGTGTTTGTTTACATGCATCAGTTCTATATTTGTAAGCAATCCTGTGGTAAATTGTTCTCTGTAGTTGACTAACCTTTAACTAACTCTTGAGGAACAAATTAACCCCAATTAAGCACAATTAGCGCTATTGCAATTACCTTGGAATATCTATGAAGTATCTGAGCAATCACTGAGGTAAGAAGTGGGGCCAACAATTCATCTGGATGTGTAAAAAATCTGCAAAATGATTTGTTATTGTGAGATCACAATATAAACAATACAGTCTTTTATGTTCTCTTTTAGGTGGCCAGAGGACAAAAGGAGAGCTGCAGTGCACACGAATGGACCCTACATTAAGTCTGATACAGACAGAGCCTCTTCTGCTCAGAGGATAGAGAAGACAGATGCTCTATGATGAGAAGCTCCTGGAAAAGTACATCACACCTGCACATATGCACACCTGCAGGACCCCTGCTATGAGTAACACTTCCAAACTTTTTCATTCTCACTTTCAGACTCAATAGTTTCAAGTCAGAATTCAAGTCAAAGAGGCATTTGTGATTTAAGTGGTGTGAAAAGGCTCTATATTTGTCTCATGCTGGGGTTGTTGCACTGTTCCCATTTTACAGCCGCACTTTAGAGACAGTGAAAGCATCAGGAATTATTTAAGTCTGGAATCAGATTCGCAGGCACAATGCAGTCAGATGACCTCTTCATTCGCAAGTTCCGCCGCCAAAACGTGCGTCCCCCCATTGCAACTGTGAACTTTGACCCCAAGAGGGATGCGGGCGTGGTGGAGTGGCCCCCGAGGAGGGAAGGCAACGGGACAGAGGCAGACAGTCTTACCCCAAGTCGAGTGGGGTTGAACCTGAGAGCTGTGGGCAGAGGACACATCATGCAGAGGAGTAACAGTGATGTGACGTTAGGGGACTTGGACTCATCTGGGAAGGCGGGGGGCAAAGCGGTGCGAGTGGAGAAGGTGGGAGCAGGGGCGCAGGGGGATTCGGGTTTGCTACACAGAGAGTATGGCAGTCTGTCCTCTCTGGAGCGACAGACGCAAACCTCCGAGCCCAGCACAGAGGAGCAGGGCCCACTCAGTCCCAACGAGCTGCGCTTTAAGGACCCCTTCCTGCTTTTAGGTCTCCAGAGCAACCCCCCAGAGCCCGACGGCTTCTTCAAAGGCATCACTGCTTTAGCAGGAGAGTCCCCTAAACCAGCCAAGCCTCCAAAACCAGAGGGACTTACAAAGAAAACCAAGCCCACACCTGTCCCACAGCTTGCGTCATGTGACATCGGTGGAGGGGCCTGGGTGAGAAACTTTGCCCATTACGATGTTCAGAGCATCCTGTTTGACCTCACAGAAGCAGCCACAAACAGAGACAGCATCGGCCGCAAAAAGAACATTACATCTGGAGCTTCAGCCGCCTCTCAGCTCCGACCATTGTCCCAGGGCAGTTCATCCTCTCCTGCACAGGGAGGGGGCACTAATGGGGCCAATGTGGACGATCCCGAGCAGTCCATGCTGTTGGATGAAGGTGACGGTAATGACAATGAGCTGCTGTTGAGCTGTCCACATTTCCGTAACGAGACCGGGGGAGAGGAGCAGGTGGGGCTGGGCCGGTCCCATGGCAGACAAAGGCCGTGGTCCAGTCTGAGGACCCCCAATGACGCTGTGTCCGTGCTGGAGGAGCCCCGAGAGAGCAATGTGCAGCAGCAGGGCAAGAGTAACTACTTCATAGAGCATGCAGACCTGGGAGCCCACTACTACCGCAAATATTTCTACATGAAAGGTATGCGCCACTGAGCAGAACGCATAAATGCATGCTTTATAATTAACAAATAATTGCAAAGATACATGTAATGGCCAAATCTTATGCACTTTTTGATTATTCCATAGCATTGCACTGTTTTATATTTTTCTCTGTTGGGGCATTAAATAATATAGATTTGTTAACTTTCAATGGCAGAACATCAAAACTTCTTTGGGATGGATGACCGTCTGGGCCCTGTGGCAATTAGTTTCCGGCGAGAGGAAAAGGAAGGGTCCAGTGGATCTCAGTACAATTACAGAATCATCTTTCGCACCACAGAGGTAAATGTAAAGGCTTAATCCAGGCTGTTTTACTTAATGACAAAGCTTGAAGAGAGGAGTAAATATCTCTCTTTCCAGATGAAGACACTGCGAGGCTCTATCCTAGAGGAGTCAGTGCCCTCTGCTGCGCGGCACACCACCCCCAGAGGCTTATCTCCCAAAAGGCTGCTGGAGTTCATCATGCCTGAACTAAACCTGCACTGTCTGCGCCTCGCCTCCAACTCGCCCAAAGTCAGGGACACGCTGCTCAAACTCGACGAACAAGGGGTCAGTACAAAGATTCAACACTGTTCACTGTGGCAGTTGAGTGTCTTGGTAGGCATTCATTTGCTAACTACAAGATTAGCAGGTTATGGTCAGATTTAGATTTTTTCCAAAATGTCCAAATAACTATTGACTAATTTGATTTTGACATTCATCCTGCAAGATGGGACCTATCAGACATTACTGGTAGACTGCCATTTAACTTTTACCAGTTTCCAGTAGTTTTTTGCTAACTATTGTCACGCAGGGCAGTCAGTGTAGATATCACATAGATATCGGGGCAGCCATACTGGCTCTTTCTAAAAGCTTTTCTGTGGCTTTTCAAAGACTTATAATGGACAGAGAGTGTCATTGATCTGAACTGAAACTCGAAATTACCTAAAACTGACTTAATACGGATAATTTGGGCAGTTATAGCGTGGTTTCTTTGGAGTTTGCATTTGTTTACATTAGCACCTACAACCAGTATGGTTGCATGTGGCAAAAAACAATAGGGGGTGGTATTTTATGTATTACTTGTGGATTAGGGTCGCAGTATTTTATAGGATTCTTTATCTTGAGAGGATTTGTAACACATTTGTTGAGGTCAGTAATCTCCTAGTCATAATATACAGTATAATAGACAGTCTACTGTGCAGTATTATAGTAAACATTACTCGTGTCAAGGGTACATGTATATTAAATGTATATCCTACATAAAAAAGATTAACATTCTTCTCTTTTTGTCTCCTGTAGCTGAATTTCCAACGTAAAGTGGGCATCATGTACTGCAGATCAGGGCAGAGCTCAGAAGAAGACATGTACAACAACGAGAGTTCAGGACCAGCGTTTGAGGAGTTCCTGGACCTGCTAGGGGAGCGGGTGCGGCTCAAAGGCTGGGAGAAATACCGTGCTCAGCTGGACAACAAGAGTGAGCTCCAAACACACTATAACCTAGGGTTGTAAAAAAAAACAATACTTGAATACTAATCAGTACTAAAATCAATGGAATACAGTACCTGTGGTCATCAGGGAAATGGTCACATAGAACACATTCCTCACACCTGAGGAAGTCACTTTTTAATAATCAAACCTGTCAGCATATTCAGGAACGTACTTTGTAATTCTCTCTTTCATAGAGATGCAATGCCATGTTTGCTTTGGTATTGCTTTGATTTTTAAGGTGTCTTTTCAACAACTGTCCTGGAACAGGAGATGAAAAATAGCCATTTATAGGCATTTACAGAAATGTTTATTTATGTACAGTACTTTGTCCATGTTAAATAAACTAATAATACTAAAGCCAAACATGCACAATAGGTAACATCCTCCAGCTCCAGTCTTTATCAAGTCTATAGCTGAACATTTGCTAGCGGCATTGAAGAATGGGTCAAATGCAGAGGACAAATTAACCATAATCTTATACTGATTTGAACTAGTATCAATACTGAAAAAAATCACCTAAATAATACAAAATTGTACCTTTCCTGAATAGTATTAATCTATATCAAAACTAATAAGACAATATGGAAAGATTTAAATAACTACTATAATTTTGTGATATTATTATCATTATTATTATTATTATTATTATTATTATTATTATTATTATTATTATTATTATTATTATTATTATTATTATTATTATTTTATAATATGAATATATTTTAGTTATTAGTATATTTATTAGTTGTTGTATCAAAATAGTAAATCAAAATGTAGTAACACTACTACACGCTCAGCGATGTGCCCTGTCTCACCTTGTTACAAATATCCAAAGGGCATCAGTGCACCAAAGATAACTCCTACCTATCTCCATGTAATCTGAGTAATGCCTGCAAAATAGCATAGTCACTGCTGATAATCTGCCAGCTTCTTACCCTTCAGTGGAGTGCGGGAGACCACAGAAAAGGGGGCTGACATAGCCATCCATTTTGAGTTGGCGTTTTTTATGGAGATAGTAATACATGTCTGTTTCTGTCTTTTTCAGCGGATTCAACTGGAACGCACTCACTCTACACACGGTACCAGGACTACGAGATTATGTTCCATGTGTCCACCATGCTGCCCTACACATCCAATAACACACAACAGGTAAAGACAAACCATGCATTGTTTTGTTTTTTCATAGTTAACCAGATTTAGCCTAAAAATTACCTATTACTGAATTATTAAATTCACTTTTTGGAGCATTTTTCATTGAGATAGATAAGTTTTATGCCATACTGTGGTACATTTCCATAGAGACAAGTATCAAGTGTCAGGTTTTTGAAGATGCAAGCCTCATCACAAGGAGCCATATGTATAATATAATAAAATAAAATACTAAAAACATGCTTTTATCCTAATCTATTTTTTCTCTTAAAATTATGTGGTGTGGCATGCAAAGCACACAACCAGCAGCGGGAATTCTATTTATGTATATCTTAATCTTTTTTCTTTATTAAATATTCATAGTTAAATTTGAGAAGGGACTTGTAAGTGTACTGAAGTAAGTGTATCACATGTACAATATAACATTTCCATTCACCCATGAAAATCTTTTTTACTGTTGAGCTGCTTTCATAGGTTCATAATTATTTTAGTGAGCTGGTCCATTTTTAATCCCTTCTTCTATTTTTGTTATGGTTTGAACTTGTGCTATGTTGGGTGACAGTTTTTGTCTGTTCTGTTTTTAGCTGCTGAGGAAGAGGCACATCGGGAATGACATTGTGACAATCGTATTCCAGGAGCCCGGCGCTTTGCCCTTCACCCCCAAATCCATCCGCTCCCATTTTCAGCATGTCTTCATCATCATCCAGGTTCACGAGCCCTGCACAGAAAACACCTACTACAGGTCGGCACATCTCCTAATACTTTATGCATAATGTTTTTGAGAACGCAAACGTGAATATGTTATATGTTATATCTATGTAAAGATAAAGACAGAACTGAAAATGTCAAACAGAAAGAAGACAATGCATTTATTCAGCTCTTGTATATTTGTTGTTACAGTCTTTTTGGTTCTTTACTTGTTTGTAGTGGTGGATAAATATGTTTGTAAATAAGTTACTCTACTACTGAAACAATCATGCTATCTTACATTTTCTGATAAATGTATTTAGTAAATTACAAATAGTATGGCAAATTGTATAACATCAAGTGAATCCCCTGAGTTTGATGATTGGTCAGTTATTTAGACATTTGGCTGTCAAGTAGGGTTGGGAATCACAAGGTCCCTCACAATTTGATACGATACTTAATACATTGCTCACGATACAATATTATCACAATATGGCAATAGATAAGATAATTGATATATTGCACATTATACTGTGCAATATATTACTATTTTTATGAATCAGAAACATTTTAACAACAGTATTTCTTTATCAAACCACTGCTTATGCAAAGTCAATATGGAATGAACCAGTTCAAACAGTGAATATGTCAAGTGTAATACATTAACAAGTTTCCTCTCTCTGAACAAACATCAAAATTGTAACAAAATAATGTATTAAAATACACCAAAAAATATACACGATAACAATATGACTCACCAAATTTAGTAACACAATATTAGACGATATTTCGATATTTTAGCACACCCCTACTGTCAAGAGACCTAGTTTTAAGCATTCAACTAAAATGCATATTCAGTATGCATCACAAATTCACTGTAACAAATTTGTGCCCCTTTAAAATCCGCCTTAACCCCCGTTATGAATGCTGAAGAAAAGCTAAATCTCATAAGAATGATATTGTTTTATTTTGTATACAAAACTTGCTCCAAACCGTATATTGATGCAGTAACATTTTTGTGTGGATGTAGGAGGTTTCTAATTCTGGGCACCACTTGTTTGCCCTGAAAACTAGACAGAGACAGATTGACACAGTGGCCGAACTCTTTTTCTCACTCTCATTCCTCTCTTGCCTGTTTTGCTCAGGGTGGCTGTGACACGCTCTAAAGACATGCCATTATTCGGCCCGCTGTTTCCCAAGGGCGCACGCTTTCCCCGATCCTCCGCCTTCCGTGATTTCCTCCTGGCAAAGGCAGTGAATGCTGAAAATGCTGCTGAGAAGTCTGAGAAGTTTAGATCCATGGCCACCAGGACACGACAAGAATACCTCAAAGATCTAGCAGAGAATTATGTCACCACCACACCTATTGATTCGTCCACCAAGTTTCCTCTGCTTTCTCTTGGGGGCAAACGAAAAGACAAGCAAAAAGGGGCCAAAGGAGCAGAGTTACACAGCGCTGGGGCTCTGGTCTGGGCAGTGATGGTCAGTAGTGGGGACGAAGGGGAGGCAGGGGAACATAGACTGTCCTGTTTGCTGGGCGTGTCTGCAGAGTCAGTAGTTCTCATAGAAAGATGCACAAGAAGAGTAGTGTTCAACTGCTCCTGTCGAGACGTGATTGGCTGGAAGGCAGTGACTGAAGTGAAAGACGGGGGTCCAAGTTTGGATATTTTCTACGAGCGAGGGGAGTCGGTGTCCATGAGTGTCCCGGAAGTGCAGGTGGAGGACATAAAGGAGGTGGTGCAGAGGTTGGAGGTGAGTCTATCTATCCGCACTTTAATTTGATAATAAAAGCGGGATATGTTACCTGCTGTTTCCAAGGAGATGTTACTTATTTGTATGGAATGTTACCTAGTCTGGCATTTAATTGTATATCTGAACAGGCCTGCCTTTCCACATATCTGACCATAACTTGGCCTGCTGGAAAGTGGAACATGCCAGGCAAAGTAATAACATCTCCATGGAGAAAAGCAGGTGGCAGACCATTCATCACAAAAGTTATATAAACAAACTAAATGTTGCATTAAAGGTATAGTCTACCTTTAATGCAACATTTTTGTTTTTTGGGAGAATTGATTTAGGCTTTGTGCAATATTAGATGGATAATTGCAGGCACATTAACAGAGTAGGTAACACTCCAATCTCTTAACTAATTATTGTTCAGAGGAGCACAGCAATAATTTGCTCTGACTGAACTTTATCTCAGTGGGCCCATTCTTATTTTATTACAGTTATGAAGCTGTAGCTCATCTATAATCTTTTACTTTGAGCACTGTAATAATTCCAGTCATTTGCCTTTTCAGTGACAAAACATTTGTATTATAATTTTATATACAATTCTTCTATATTATATGTATTACAAATGATTTGGTCACTAAAATAAAACATTGTCAAGCAATCATTTTCATTTTTCAATTTAATTCTATAGATTTATAAATATATTTTTTTTATCTCCTTATAATCTTGAAACTATGGTCATATGGTCACATAAACCCATGAAATAACATCAATTTAACTTCAACATACACATTTATGAGGGTAGTCTACAGTATATTTGTATGCCTAACTTCTAAACAACCAAACACAAAAACATGCACAGTAGTGAAATCCTTCAGCTAAGGTCGTCCTGACCAAGCTCTGGAGATGGGTCCCAGACATGGCACTGCTCCTGACAGGTTGCCCTGGGGCACTGAAGGATCAGTCAAATGCTATAAAATATACTTTAACCTTACATGTTTCTAAACCTGTTTCTTCTCAGCTGGTGACCCGTGGCTGCGAGGCTCTCGAGGTCATCCCCCTGCGTGATGGCGTGGGTCAACCCGGTTTCTTGATGAACGAGGAGGGCTTTGTCACGGAGCTGCAGCGCTTCTGTTATGCGGAGAGCGGGGGTCTGCAGCTGTGGGCTCGAGTGGTCCGTCTGTGTGGTCATTCTTTGGTTTATCTGACCCCTGAGGAGAGGACCAGGCTGCTCCGGACCGCGCACAAAATCCACATCACCGTTATCCCACCAGATGAGAATGGAAAGCCTCGCAGGTGAGTTGAGCTGGAGATAAAGTTAAGACTAGCTTTTATAACGAGCTAATGAGGCCGCTAATGGGACAATCAACCAAGAATAGGAGACAGGAAGGGGTGGTTTATAAGAGGGATTTTGTGGAGAAAAGCTGAAGAAAGAATATGTCAGCGCTGCCCTGTTATACACCTACTGGCTACAAACCAATCAAATGGTGTAATGACCTCTAATTGTGCACACAGCCATTGGGTCCATTACTGGCACACTTTCTTTTCAGCGCAAGTCAATGAGGGTCAGTAAAAGCCGCTTTAAAAATTTTACCAATCCAAAATTTGAGGGCCCTTTAGAGCCATATCTCAAATTAGCATGTTTTAACTTAACCAAAAAACATTTTGTTTATAAAATTGTTTACACGGTGTAATGAGTATTAGTTACCAAAGGTGCCATATGTCAAAATTATTCCCATTATGATGTAACAGCTTACTTGTACATGGTCTTTTTAATCAACTATGGCAATATAAAAATGATCATTTTAGTGGTAATCTTCTCCCAATAAAAACACATTATTATTATTTTACAAGCCCAGTACATGTAAATTGTTAAGGAGACATAATGCAAAGGACCAATCAGTTCTGCAGTCTTGAACAAGAAGTCAATAGTCCCACTTCTATTATTAACTATTCTTCAACATTCTGGTTTACAAACAAAATGTTAAATTATCTTTACAGATGAATTCTACTCATGTATTTTTTACGTGTATATATTTTTATCTCTGGTAAAATATGTTTACCAGTGTTGTGGCTTTGTGTTTTTATCTACAGAAGTTTCTCAGAGCTCTATCAGAAGGCCATCATGGATGCTGAGTGTAAAACTGAAGAGAACCAGCCTGGAGAGGCCTGGGTGCTGGACGAGAGGGAGGAGGCAGAGGATGAGAACAGGGTCATCCAAATGGACATAAGTGAGGCAGATATAGGAAATACAAACGAGCCCAGCACCAAAAAACAGAATGAAAAAAGTGAAGAATCGCTCCTCATGCCTCCCAGTTTACCTCTGTTACGAGCAACATCACTGCAGGACCAACCAGCCAATCAGAAGCAAGACGAGTCCTCCGCACAGCTCACACGCAGCTTCTCATTGGAGAGACAGCCCTCCTTCAAAGACACATTTGATGGGTACATATTTAAATATTTGACCACAGTAAGGGGCTTCACAATTGTTTCTTTTTTTTCAGTGGGGTTCTGTCTATTTATTTAATTAATTAATTAATTAATTTATTTATTTTATTTATTTTTTTAAATAATTTTTTTAACCCTTTATTTAAGCAACACCAAGTGAAACAATACAATATTACAACAATACATGTCACAACTTACTAACGTAACCTACTGTATCTAAAATTTTAATGTTATTTTGAAAGTTAAATGATGCGTTGAAATTGTCTACTAAGATTCTTGTTCTCACCTATAGGGAACATTTGCACACAGAAAATACATTATTTTTTATAATTGTTTATCCATCCATTTTCTTCCGCTTATCCGGGGCCGGGTTGCAGGGGGCAGCAGTCTAAGCAGGAACTCCCAGACTTTCTTCACCCTGGACACTTCCTCCAGCTCCTCCAAGGGGACCCCAAGGCATTCCCAGGCCAGCCGAGGGACATAGTCCCTCCAGTGTGTCCTGGGTCTTCCCCGTGGCCTCCTCCCGGTGGGACATGCCTGAAACACCTCCTGAGGGAGGCGTCTAGGAGACATTCAGTACAGATGCCCGAGCCACCTCAGCTGGCTCCTCTCGACGTGGAGGAGCAGCGGCTCTACTCCGAGCTCCTCCCGTGTGACTGAGCTCCTCACCCTATCTCTAAGGGAGCGCCCAGCCTCTCCGCGGAGGAAACTCATTTCGGCTGCTTGTATCCGTGATCTTGTCCTTTCGGTCATTACCCAAAGCTCATGACCATAGGTGAGGGTAGGAACGTAGATTGAGAGCTTTGCCAGCGACCACATCACTGCAGATTCTGCAGCAATCCGCCTCTCAATCTCACGCTCCATCCTCCCCTCACTCGTGAACAAGACCCCGAGTTACTTGAACTCTTCCACTTGAGGCAGACACTCAGCTTGACTTTGGAGGAGCTGATCCTCATCCCAGCCTCTTCACACTCGGCTGCAAACTGCCCCAGTGCACGTTGGAGGTCCCGGTCCGATGAAGCTATCAGGACAACATCATCTGCAAATAGCAGAGATGAGATCCTGTGGTCCCCAAACCGAATCCTCTCCGGCCCCTGACTGTGCCTAGAAATTCTGTTCATAAATACACTGAACAAAACCAGTGACAAAGGGCAGCCCTGGCGGAGTTCAACATGCACCGGAAACGGATCCGACTTACTGCCAGCAATGCAAATGCCGCTCCTGCTCCGGTCATACAGGGACCGAACAGCCCTTAGCAAAGAGCCCCAGACCCCATACTCCCAGAGCACTCCCCACAGGGCCCCACGAGGGACACGGTCGAATGCCTCCAGATCCACAGAACACGTGTAGACTGGTTAGGCAAACTCCCATAAATCCTCAAGTACCCGATGGAGAGTATAGAGCTGGTCCAGTGATCCGCGGCCAGAACGAAAACCACACTGCTCCTCCTAATTCGAGGTTTGACCGTCGGTCAGATTCTCCTCTCCAGTACCCTGGAATAGACCTGACCAGGGAGGCTGAGGAGTGTGATTCCCTGGTAGTTGGAACACACCCTCCGGTCCCCCTTCTTAAACAGGGGGACCACCACCCCGGTCTGCCAGTCCAGAGGCACTGTCCCCAACCGCTGCGCGATGTTGCAGAGACATGTCAGCCAAGACAGCCCCACAACATCCAGAGACTTAAGATACTCAGGACGGATCTCATCCACCCCTGGAGCCTTACCACCGAGGAGCTTGCTAACCACCTCAGTGACTTCAGCCAGGGTGATGGACGAGTCTGCCTCCGAGTCCCCAGCCTCTGCTTCCTCCTCAGAAGATGTGATGGTGGGATTGAGGAGAACCTCACACTATTCCTTCCACCATCCGACAACATCCCCAGTCGAGGTCAACGGCTCTCCACCCGCACTGTAAACAGTTTTGGTGAAGCACTGCTTCCCTCTCCTGAGGCGTCGGACGGTTTGCCAGAATTTCTTTGAGGTGGTCCGATAGTCGTCCTCCATGGCCTCTCCAAACTCCTCCCAGCCCCAAGTTTTTGTCTTGGCAACTGCACGAGCTGTGGCATGTTTAGCCTGTCGGTACCTGTCAGCTGCCTCAGGAGTCCCATGAGCCAACAAAGCCCGATAAGACTCCTTCTTCAGCCTGACAGCATCCCTTACTTCTGGTATCCACCACAGGGTTCGGGGCTTGCCGCCGCGATAGGCGCCACAGACCTTACGACCACAGCTACGAGTGGCTGCATCGACAATAGAGGCCGAGAACAAAGTCCACTCGGACTCCATGTCCCCAGCCTCCCCCGGAATCTGGGAGGAGCTCACCCAGAGATATGAGTTGAAGATCCCCCCTGACAGAGGGCTCTGCCAGATGTTCCCAACAGACCTTCACTATAGGTTTGGGTCTGCCAGGTCTTTCTGGTTTCCTCCTTCGCCAGCGGACCCAACTCACAACCAGGTCGGTGCACTGTCCAGTACCCCTCCCAGGGACTCCAAGAAGGCCGGATACTCTGCACTGCTGTTCGGCCCTTAGGCCGACACAACAGTAAGAGACCTGTCCTCAACCCGAAGGCACATAGAAGTGACCCTCTCGTTCAGCGGGGTGAACTCCAACACCCGGCGGCTGAGCTGTGGGGCAATAAGCAGGCCCACACTTGCACGCTGCCAGAGAAATGGAGAGTCCAGCCCCCCTCAAGGAGTTGGGTTCCAGAACGTTAGCTGTGCATGGAGCTCGGGCTCCTTCCCCCCCAGCAAGGTGACATTCCATGTCCCCAGAGCTAGTCTCCATGTCCGGAGATCCATTTGTCGAGGCCTCTGCCTTCGACTGCCGTCCAAATCTCAATGCACCGGCCCCCTATGGATCCTCCTGCGGGTGGTGGGTCCACGGGAGGATGGCCCCACGTCGTTACTTCGGTCTGTGCCCGGCAGGGCCCCGTGGGGGAAGGCCCAGCCACCAGACTCTTGCCGTCGAGCACCCACCCCAGGCCTAGCTCCAGGGTGGGCCCCCGGTAGCACCAATCTGTTTGCCTTGGGTGACCCTACCAGAGGCATGAAGCCCCTGACAACATAGCTCCCGGGATGATTCGGACACTGAAACCCCTGCACCACGTTAAGGTGGCGGTTCAAGAAGGGGTAATTGTTTATACCACAATAAGGCAAAAGTAGAAATTCAATTTGTCAGCTGGAAAAAAGTTGTATTTGGTCAAATACGTTTCGCAGCTCATCCAAGCTGCTTCTTCAGTTCTGGTCAGACGCTGGTGGACACTGCCTTATATCTGCCTGAAGGGAGGAGCTAGCTACAATGAGACTACCACACCTATTTACAGTTTCTGTTAGTTAGGTGGGCCTATTGAATATGCAGTGGGAGTGGGGTGTGGGGTCTTGTTAGCAGAACCATTCAGGGCCATAATGGGTGTTTTCACACCTCTGGACCTGACCTGGCTAGCCCTATTGTTTTCTTTGTTTTGATTTAGGTTTGAGGATAGAGTTATATATGGCAGACAAATGATCTGAAACCTCCATTTTTGTTCAAGGAAGGATTCTCTTTCTTGACAAAAATAGCAATTTTCTGGCTAAGATCTGGACCTCACTGTCCTCAAAGGTGTGGCCCATGGCTTTTAGGTGGAGATGTACGGCAGATTGAGGTCACTCTGGCTCTCTCGTCTGTGTTGGTACATCCTCTTGTGAAGTGGCTGTTTTGTTTCTCCAATGTAGCGCTCACTGCAGTCTTCACTACACTGAATGGAGTAGACCACATTGCTTTGTTTGTGGCTCTGTGTTTTGTTCTGAGGTGGACCAGTTTCTGTCTTAAAGTGTTTGTGGGTTTGAAATAGACTGGGATTTCATGTTGTCTGAAAATCCTCTGTAGTTTTTTCAGAAACGCCAGCCAGGTAAGGAATAGTTACACCCTTTCTCCTGGGTTCTGATTCTCTGTTGTCTTGTTTCTTGGCTTTCTTAGTTTTATTGAAAACGTATTCGACCAAATAAACTTTTGTCCAGTTGACAAATTTAATTTCTCCTTTTACCATGGATTCTACCTGAACGACTGAGGGATTCTACACATATACCACAATAAATTATTATGACATTTTACTGTATGTCAAGTGAATTACATACCCCCCACATCCTAAAATAAAAGTCAAAACAAATCCCAGACTGTGTCAACCATATTATATCATATACACCATGATATATAACATAGTATTTTTAATTTTCCAGTGATATGTATGATAATGCCCCTCTGAAGATGGACCACCCCATCTATGAGAATGTGGGAGAGCTGAGGGATGCCACCCCTGATCTGATCCTGGCCGTCAAACCTAAAGTCCCCCTGGAGGAGGAGCAGGTGATTGAATATAAATAAATACATTAATTAATGAATAAATAAATGATTAAAGAACAATTTCATGCTGTACTTTCTTGTTTATTTACATTTGTTTGTTCCCTGTTTGTTTTTAGTTTCTGGGGACTGACTTTGGAGATGACAAAGCCTCTGCCAGTGACGGTTCTCTCACTCGGATGTCATGTATTGACCGAGCTGAAAGGAATTCACGAGCCCTGAGTCTTCACAACTCCATCACAAAAAGTGAGCACCTAAATATAGTAACACTGTATTTTTTACTGGTCTTTATACATTTTACGGGACTGGTACTTGAACTAAAAAGAATGACTTTTGATGCTCTGTGCTACAATTCTTGAAAAAAAAGAAAGATATTATTTTATTATACCAATGTAATAAAATGCACCAGTCAAGTAAAAGGTATCCAGAGGCATTATACCTCGATGGATTGCCAACAAATATCTCATCGTGTCTCAACAGCTGACTCCTCTATTGTGATGCAGATGTGAAACAATTACACATGTTTGCAGATCAATTTAAGTCAGAAATTCCTCTTTTCCAATCTTTGTGCTCTAAACCTCTGCTTATTATCTTGTGGTGCTTCCCCTTTGTCCTTTTCTTTTATGTGCAAAGCCCCTGTCCCACTAATCTAATACGAGGCCGACTGCACTGCTACCCCCTGCCAGCACCCAGATAAAAGCAGGACAGATGGGTGGTGGGAGGGGTGGAGTTAGGCAGCCCCAAATTAAGGAACCCCTCTTTCACCATCTGGTGCTCCTCTGCTGGGACTGTACCATCCTCATCATTTAACCACCTCATGAGCACATGCGCTATCAAAACTCTGTGATGTTTGTGGGGCAATTATGTTGTAGCACCAGTGTGGGTGAAAAATTATGCTTATGCTTTTTGGATATCAGACATCTAAAACATACATGAATAAATAAATCTCATTATTTTATTTTTATGTTATTTTATTTTTTTATCAGACAAAATGTCTTTGTTTAGTGCATTCATATGCATTATTTAATACATTATTCATACGCATTCATTTTTTTTCATCACTTTTCATTTATCTCACCTACTTCGTGTAAAATACGCTCTATGCACTAATTAATCATCAAAACTCCTCATAATTTGTAACGTACTCCCTTGGTTATTTAGTGGAGTATGTAAAGCAACACCGCCATCTTGTGGAGACTCACTGTTACTGTCCTCATGCCAAGTAGTTATGCCATGTTAGTTAATGTTAGTTAAAGGTGCTATGTAGCTTTTCAGATGGAGGGATGTTATTGCTTTGCCTAGAATGGCGTTAGGTGATGTCATCAGGTCAAATTACACATCTGTGGCGATCTGCTCACTGTTAGAATGTAGGTTTTTTCTATGCTATAGATGTGTTTAATTCCATACTTCAGTCAAAGCTATACCATTTTCATGGTGAACAGCAGGCAGTTGACCCCCACCAAAAATGTTACATCATAGTGCACCTTTATATTTTTACTTATACTGTTGTTGGTATGGTGATTAACATGTCCTCTTCCCTTGCAGTCCTCTCAGAGACAACAGACTCGACTGAAGAAGAGTGGCAGTCCATCGCAGACCTGGCCACAGCCTGCCGCAGTATCCTGGAGGCCCTTTCAAGAGAGGGTTAGAATCTGCATTCAACACGCTTTACTTACCACATTTAGAGCATTTTTATTCATTTATTTATAACTTATGTCTTTTTTGCAGATCGTAAAGGCAGTGATTCATCTCAGTCAGGAGATCAAGCAGATGGGAAACAAAGGGACTCAAAGGATAGGTAAGTGGCTGGATGTCATTTACAGATTTGACACAATTTTTGGTCCATTCCATATTTACATATTTGGCTCACAATATGGCAATTATCATTTTGGATATGAAAATTTTAATATAATGTACATGACAATGTACATTATATTAAAATTTTGAACTTTTGAAAAAACTAATATCACCCATACTCAATGCAGATAAAGTTCTTGTACAGGTGGTGTTTGCTTCATGCGTGCTGCTGCAGTAGTCTCAGTAAATTGTTGGCAGAAAATTACAGGGCCCAGGATATGGTTCTTCTGAGCTCTTGAGTCTGTCATTGTGATGGACGGTTTGACCAATCAAGGAAATAGTGTACGGCACTTTGTTCCAATCACATCGGAGGGCACAGGAGTTTAGATGAATGTAAATGTATTCTCATCTTCAAATGTGAAGTGAGCCTTTAGTAAGGCTGATGTGATTTTGTTGCAGTGACTCTCCGGGCCACCTGGAGGAGAAGGTGTCACAGCTTGAGTCCATGCTGAAGAAGCTGCAGGACGACCTGCAAAAGGTGCTCTAAATTTCATGAACACTTTTTTTATTGTGGTATTTATTTTTAACTCCAGTCAGAACAGAGACAAATAGTGTAAATTGTTTATATTCTCTCCTGACATTTGTAAATATGATATAAATATTGCAATACTGTATATTGAGTCTAAATGTATTTAAATGTGAAAGTACTGTCATGTTGAAATCTCACTCCTGCATTAATGTTTTCTTTTGAGGACATATGCGACTACATCCAATAATCCTTTCAGAATTTGCATACTCCATTACTGTGCCTTATGCCTCCAGAAAACAATAACAGGAACTATGCAACACTATACAAATGTTCATACGCCACCCCCACTCATTCATCGTGTTTATGAATCTACTGAATGTGCAGTGGCAGCCCAATGATCTCAGCATCATTTAAGTGAAACCTTATATGTCTGTGAAGTTACGTGTGGATGTCAAATGCACCTGTGAAGCTGGCTAATACCATTATTTTTACAATAATGATTGTCACTAATAAACCCGGGAGACTTGTGCACTGGTTGTGGCCAGTTATTTCCTCACTACACCTGTTGTCCGTGTGTTTCTTCCTCTGGAGCTCTGTCACTGCCGTGCCCTGCCACAGCCCTCTGAGAGACAGCTGTTGTTTTGTGCGTGTGTGTTACAGGAGAAGGAGGACAAGGCCGTGCTGCAGGCCGAGGTGCAGAGCCTCAGACAGAACAACCAGAGGCTGCAGGAGGAGTCTCAGAGCACAGTGGCCCGCCTCATCAAAGTCACCGAGCTCCTGTGCAACGTCAACAAGCCCTGTTAGCCGCTCTTAGCTGCTGTTAGCCACATGCACCAATCAGAAACATGCAAAACAACAGCAGTCTCCACAGTGACACTGTGTGTAATGTTTGGACACATACAAACCCTGTGTTCTTTTAATACCCTGAACCCGGACCTGCCTGTTGGTGGGAAGTATGCAAATCTGTTGTAAAGATAATGAGACATTGTGACCTTCATGGACTGACCACTGTGCAGCTGTGCGCTGCAGTATGCTCTGTCCGAGTGCTTCTCTTAGTAAGTGTGTGTACGAGTGAATGTGCATCTCATACTGTAACTGCTTCAAATACTTGACCAAGCTGGGCTCATTAGCACTTGCAGAAAATGTGGTAATTAAGACACTGTACAGCATGTGTGGTGGTGTCTTTTGAAATGACCAAAAGTGTATATAGACAGTATATACAGTATATCTAAGAAAATATATGTGAGGAGTGCATAGTGTTGGTATGTTCTGCGGTGGGATTTGAATTTAAAATAATGGGGATCCATGTGTGAGGATGTAGTGATGACTACTGACTGGGCTCAGAGTGAGCTCTGGTACAGATCTCTGCCCTGTGTGTCAAAGAGTTCTGTATTTAACTGGACTTTTAGGGAGAAATGTACAAATCCAGAAAATAAGGGATGTAACTGAATGCATGTTTTTATCCAGCAATTTGTTAAATAGACACAGATGATAATAGCAGTATCGCCTGTAGCTGTTTAAACCTCACTATTGTAGCAGCCATACTGTAGAGATCTGCTGGCCTGAACCACAGACATGCCACTAGGCAGCTTTTCCCTCAGCTGGCACATAGCTTTAGGTGTCTAAATGCAACACCTGGGACTGATAGTGAAATTCATATTATTTATTTAACTCAATGTTTGGCGAGTGTCTCTAGTGATGTGTGGTAGCACTGAGGGCAAATCTCTTACCACCCCAAAATGTGTGTTGTTGTGTGTGTTTAATGTAATTTCTGCACTTTTTGTAAAAGCTGGACTGGCCACTTTTTGTTGAATTTATATTTAGGATTGTCCAGGTAACTGCTTAATACAGCAAGGTGGCTTGTCTTACCTTTACACCACCTTACCTCACATTTTCTGTGTCCAACTTAGAGGTGTTTTATTCTCAGTGCCAACAAAAACAAAAAGAGACTCAAAAGTCCTGGCAGCTTTTTGTGAATCCAACTGACTTCAACAAAGGGATGCCAAAATTGTGTACAAAGTCATTCAAGAGTCACTGTGAATACTTGGTACCAGCATAAGAATATATCAGATCTATCAACTTATTGATCTATTTGTGTGTTGAAGTATGTATAGCTGGACTGACAGGATACATATGCAGACCAAGAAGTGTTCTGGCTCCTGAATTTAATGGTGCGTAATACAAGCCGTTTAATTTTGTCTCCTGTATAGTAAACTCGATTGTATTAGGCTGGTCAAAGCATGAGAATGTGCCAAGCAACTTCCAAGCTCTCTTTGTGTGTGTGTGCGTGTATGTAAAAAAGTAACTTATTTATGATGCAAATATGGATTCTCTAGTGAGGGGAAGAAATGTGAACCAGGAGCAACAACTTTTTATTTAGTTCATTTTTTTCCATGATCCAAATTGCAAAATATATCCTATGTAAAATGGGTCTTAACACCATTAGGTACGCCTTAAAAAGTGCATCTGATCAGCATTGACTGTGTTATTATGGTTATACATTTCTGTGCCTACCTGAAAATTTAATGTACGTTACTCTGCTTAGTGAGCGCATTTTTTATCTTTGTTTGCACTTAACTTGGTTTTGTGGCACATGAAGTATTCCTTGGTCTCCCAACTTCCACATTGTGAGGGAAAGTGATCAGATGAAGAAATATGAATAATAATAATATTGATGATAAAAATAGATGAGTGGTGTCAGTCTGTATGGCTCGAGTTTGTTGAAAATTAAAACAATATTGGGTTGTTTATTCACTTTTAAAGGTGTACTGTGTAACTTTTAAGATGGCGGACCTGTCACCTGCCTCTCTACAAGGAGAGGCTATTGCTTTGCTTGGAATCTTCACAATATGACATTTAACTTACTGTCCTGCATTTTCTTTCAGTTAAATTTTTATTGCACACTAGTTTGTGAGCATTGTCACTCTCCACAGACCTGATCTGTAACTTGGCTTGGTGGCTTCACTTGCTCGGTCCCATGGGAATAGATAAGCTAAATGCTATATTGTGGAACATTCCAGGCAAAGCAATATTATCTCTAAAGAGACAAGCGGATGGTGGATCCTCATCTGAAAAGTTACCTAGTCCTCCTTTTTGTGTTTTGTGTTCAACTATACTTCCCATAGTAGATCATCTGAATGAATTTATTGTTTTAGTTTTAATATTTTAAGAAGATTACAAGCGCAGTCCATCTTAGTGCTTCTCTCTCATGGTTGAACTGAGGTAGACCACAGCTCCTCTTGATAAAACACAAAGACATTTTCTAAAGACAACATCACACTAACACTTCCCAGGACTGAAGCTCTTCATAAACACTGCACACAGAATTCTTCTCCAGTGCTCTGACAATGGGAGGAGAGCTGGAGGAACAGTGCCCTGCTCCATGGCTTTATTTGGGACTGGAGTCTTCAGGGGAGCGCTCTGTTACAAACACAGGAGCCGTAGTATAAATACAGACAGTTTGTCCATGTGTCATTATGTGAGGCACGAGTTTACCTGAAGAATTGCATGTGTTTTCAGTGGACATGTGGCACTTCATCACACCAGCACAGCCTGAACCGAAGAGTGTCTGCTGTTTTACACTCCACTGATGTACTGCATATGTTAAAAGAAACCAAATCCTGCTCTCAAAATTATCCACAATATAGGCTGATGTGGTGTGAATGGTTCTGACACTTGTTTTGACCTGGATGAATTCACTTTTGATACACACATACGACAAATCACCAAGAAACCTGATGGCCATAGACAATTGGCTTTTGTTATTCTTTCTAATGCCTCTCCAAATATTGAATTGCTTTTTGGTGTAAAGTAGAAAGAAACAAAATATGGGTGACATCTGACATTTTTCAAAGCCTGCAGTTGTCACTGATAATTATGTTTGAAATTGTTATCACACTTAGTGTTATGTCATGTATGTTGGACATGGGCCATCACAGTCAGCTGTCCACTTGTTTATGCTTGCATATTATACTAACACTCCTTCTATAATAAACGTTTGAGGGGCTGTTCTGTGTGAGTGGGGCTCACAGGAGTAGGCAAGCTTCAAAATCTGCTCCTGCAGAGAGCTGCCTGCAGGAGATCGACACAAGAAAAGCAACAGCTGCAAGGCATTAGCATCACGGTGAATATTAAACATCTTCAGTTCGGATAACATTATTATAGGCATCAATTTCAATGTGATTTATATGTTTATAATCCATCCTGTGACTGTAATAACAGGTCTGGTAAATTAACAATAAATAGCCTACTGAAACAATAATCGTCAACATAAAGGCAAAATTCTCCTTCACACATTTAACATTCTGTCGTTCCACTGAGTGCCAGTACAATGATATTTTAGTAGAGTGTTTTCAGACTGTAATGGGTGCAACCTGCCTTATTAAGGAGCTGTGACGTCACGGAGGTCCCATGCTGTACAGGTGACGTGTGTGTCGCCGCCTGCTGGTGACTGGAGCACAGTGGAGGAGAGCGGCCGAGGCGCACGAGAGAGAGGAATGTCTCCTCCTGTTGCTGCTGTTTCGCAGGTTTCTCCACTGACCTTTCGGACCGCACACATGAAGAAGACCGGGGGCAGCTCTGCGTCTCTACCCGTTCTGACTGACTCGGACCCGGGGAAGTTTCGTCTAGAACACCGCTAGATCTCAGCGGAACGACCGGGACTGTCTTTGCGAAGATTTTAATACAACTTGGCAAAGAACAAGTCAACAAGCTGGAGGCACTGGTGGTGGTTTGATTTGGGTGAAGCTGCGTTTGAAGGGAAAGTAACTAACAAGCGTGAGAAAGCGAGTACCAGATGTTTTTGGAGAATATGTGGCCGACTGAGACATGAGATCGGCTGCAGCGAGGCACCGGCGGCCCTTCCAGCGGTTGTGCTGCTGCGGAGTCGGGCTGCTCGCCGTTATTTGGCTCGCACAGCTCCAGGTCCTCCGGGGCCCAGGTGAGATCCTCTGTCTCTTTTACACATCATCGCTCAACACTACACTACATACATGGAGTAGTAATTAACCTACTTGATCAACAAGTCACCTCAATAGGCATACAATAGGATAGATATTTTGTCAATACAGTTAGTTATAGGATACATTTACAAAAAAATAATAAAATAATAATAATAATAATAATAGTAATAATAATAATAATAATAATACCATTATGTGATGTTTATCAGCAGTGATGAATAAAATTAAATTAACCTGTTGACATAGTAAGTAAAAACTTTTTCATTTTATGGAGTTATTTTATAGTAATAAGCACCTTATAATGCTGGACTCAGACTAATTTACTGTGGTAATTTGTTATAATCCATGAAACATACATCTAATTCTATCCAGGCTACCCGCGATCACTTTAAGTTAATACTCACTAATTAGAGCATTTAAAAATGTATTTTTATTCATATTGTACAAGCCTCTGACTCACAGACACATCTCCACTATCAAATCCCACAACGCTCATTGATTCACTACTACTGTTTGTCGTGTTTGCTGCATAATATTAACTCACCATAGATTTCTATAGATGCTGCTTAATGAGTGCCCCGGTGGTATGTTGTAGTATCAGTCCTGAGCTCGTTATCCTGCCCTCACCTTTGTCGATGGGGTCACACTCTGCTTCTGTGACTCATCTGTACATCTGCTCCTTTGCTATTATCGCCCAGAGACTGAGTGACATTTGATTTTTCCACCTCACTTCACACTTCAAACCCAACACCTTTTTTAATAATACTACTTCAAATTGTGTGTGCGTGGACCAAGGCTGTAAAGGTCAGGCTCTTACAAATGATTACTGCTATTATTACTTTTATCACATACTCTATGTCTTCCACTGTTTACAACACAAGAGGTATCATTGGTTATCATCAGTCTTATGTAACATGATATCACCGGTTTCACACGGTAGCCTATATTTTTATGTAAGCTCTAAAGATCTAAAAGTTGTGATTTTTGCAAAAATGTTCTACAGAGCAGTATACAAATTTTATGATGTGGAAGAACTAAATCACTGATTAACTTATAGGGCTTTGTATTGGTAGGTTAGATTAATGACAGTATTTGGTGTTGGGTGTCAAAATGTTGAAAAATCATCTCAAAGAGACTGCACACATATAATAGTGCAGATGATATGTAATGACAACCCAAACAGAACATAGACGTATTGAACTGTTTTCCCAAATGAGAAAGTAATGGCCCGTGTTACAGGAGCTCACCTGCATGGCCCCCATGGAGGTGTCTGCACCCAAAGGAGCCGGTTTGTCCAGTCAATGAGGCACAATGACATTTCCTAAACTCTCTCTTTGGGAGACAAGTTCCCAACTGTTATCAGCTGTTTCTTTAAATAGCCCAGAAAAAGGCTCTGTCCATTTGGAGGAATCTAAATATTTTGCTGACTCATGACAAGGGCTTTTTCACATCACTGTGTTTCTAAAAATGTTTAAACAGTTGTCAGTGTGGGGCCGTTGACAGTGAGCAGCGCAGACACAGTCCTCGCACCCGTGTCCTCAGATAAATACAGACTTAAGTTATTTACACTGCTCTGCTCATTCACAGCCTGTGAAGACGATTAGGATATTTCCACACAAACACTGTCATCTGCTCACAGCTACTCTGAACCTGTACTCTGTCAGCACTAGGGCAGCACTTACCGTATACCCATGGGTTGAATCTGCTGTTGGGAAACATGGAAACATGTTTTCTTTATATTATTGCTCTATAGTCTTGTCTGTGCACGTTCCATAAGAAAAACATGTCTTACACTAAATCAGCATATTTCTACAAGCTTGTTTTTCACATATGACGGTGCATTGTGTGAACTTTGAATCTATGTCATATCTGTTTTACTGCAATATTCCAGTTATGACTATCTCTATGATAAGAATATTGACTTAAGTCAAAAAATTGATTTATAAAGAGTCTAATTTGGGCTAGTTCCAAGTCTGATTCATAATGCCAGGTAAGTAAATTCATTTAATTTTCTTCATTATTTATAGTAATATATCTGTATTATCAATCTCGATGACAACACATATCCCAACAAGTCATATTCCATAGGACATGTCCCCAGTCGTTTATGTATGGTGGTAAGAAGTAGAGAGATTTTCTTGCTTTGTGTAATGAGACGAGCTGGAGGTGACAGGCGCCCGCTCTTAAGCACCAAAGTGGGCAGAGCCTTATGTGGCATTGGCTCATTTGAATTTCAGACGCAGCTCTTGATGCCATGACATGAAAGCTCAGCTCAGCGCTGCCTTCACCACACACACTGATTGTGTTGTGAGCTACAAAGAAACTCTACAGCCATAGCAGTGAGGCCCATACTGAAGACAGGGATAGAGAAGCTGGTGAAGGCCTCACTGACTGGAGAGAGGATGAGGCTGAATCAGCCTGTAAGATCCTCCCTCTCTGTGATCTCTGTGCTGTCTCAGATCACCTGCCCAAAAGACCCCTCCCTCTCACCCACCAGCACTACTCCAACTCTACCGTGGAACCTTCTGCACTATCTTTATTCAGGCTTGTAACCTTTAAGTCAAGTTTGGATTGAAAATTGAAGCTTGTGCAGTGATTTGTGTATAGTATTCACCAAAAACAGTCTATAACAGGTTTGGCTCTGGCATAAGGTGTGTATGAAATAAACTAACCACCAGTTCTTCTCCAGAGAGCAGAGAGAGAGCAGAGCAGCACTTGAGTCGAAAGCTGCTACAATCAGAGGAGAGCCTGAACCAGACCAAGGAGGAGCCACGAACAGGTGACCCGCACACACTGTTATATACACACTCTGATATCAATAGACCCAAACACATACATATAGCACAGTATATGACCCTGCATGTGTGCCCTGTGCCCTCAGACACTGCACACAGTGTGTTTATGTGGAGCAACAGTATAGGCAGGTGCAGCCTGTCCCCTGCAGGTGAAGGAAAGGTCACAGAGCATGCTCTATCACAGTTCACAGACAAACAACACAGATTAGATGGCCTCTACTTTGCTCCAGGCTTGTGTAAAGCAAAAAGATTTGTAGCCAACTGACTACCATAAACAGAAGCATGTTCCTCTGGTTCCCATGCTGATTAAGTGGCTACACAAGCAGCATCCAGCAGAACTGACAGCTTTATTAATATTGTTCAAAGAGAAAAATGCCTTTATTCAGGTACACTATAAGAATTTATCACCATAAGTAAAGTTTAGTAACCTTGTATTTTCATATCATGTCAGAGAGGCTTTGTCTGCACCCACCCCCACCTTTTATTTTTTAGACCTGCTGCCATTTGCACATATGTAAATGTAGTTGTACAGAATAAAAAATAACTAAGAGCAATAGGAGTAATAGGAGTAGTAGGAACAGTAGGAGCTATTGAAGTATTAGGAGCAGTAGGAGCTGTAGAAGTAGTGGGAGCAGTAGGAGCTTTAGGAGCAGTAGAAGTAATATGAGTAGTAGGAGCTGTAGAAGCAGTAGGAGCTGTAGGAGTAGTTGGAGTAATAGGAGCAGTAGGAGCTATAGAAGTAGTAGGAGCAGTAGAAGCAGTAGGAGCTGTAGGAATAATGGGAGCAGAAGGAGTAGTAAGAGCAGTAGGAGCTGTAGGAGTAGTAAGAGCAGTAGGAGCTGTAGAGGTAGTAGGAGCAAGTAGGAGTGGTAAGAGCAGTATGGGTATTATAAGTAGTAGGAACAGTAGGAGTAGTTGGAGTAATAGGAGCAGTAGGAGCTATAGAAGTAGAAGAGCCATAGAAGTAGTAGGAGCAGTAAGCTGTAGAAGTAGTATGAGCTGTAGAAGCAGTAGGAGCTGTAGGAGTAATAGGAGCAGAAGGAGCTGTAGGACTAATAGGAGCAGTAGGAGTAGTAGGAGCTGTAGAAGCAGTAGGAGCTGTAGGAGTAATAGGAGCAGAAGGAGCTGTAGGACTAATAGGAGCAGTAGGAGTAGTAGGAGCTGTAGGAGTAATATGAATAGTAGGAGCTGTAGAAGTAGTAGGAGCTGTAGAGGTAGAAGGAGCAAGTAGGAGTAGTAAGAGCAGTAGGGGTAATATGAATAGTAGGAACAGTAGGAGTAGTAGGAGCAGTATGAGCTATAGAAGTAGTAGGAGCAGTAGGAGCTGTAGAAGTAGTGGGAGCAGAAGGAGCAGTAGGAATAGTAACAGTAGTAGGAGCAGTAGAAGCTGTAGGAGTAGTGGGAGTAGTAGGAGCAGTAGGTGTAATAGGAGCAGTATGAGCTATAGAAGTAGTAGGAGCTGTAGGAGCAGTAGAAGTAGTAGGAGCTGTAGGAGCAGTAGAAGTAGTAGGAGCTGTAGGAGCAGTAGAAGTAGTAGGAGCTGTAGGAGCAGTAGAAGTAGTAGGAGCTGTAGGAGCAGTAGAAGTAGTAGGAGCTGTAGGAGCAGTAGAAGTAGTAGGAGCTATAGGAGCAGTAGAAGTAGTAGGAGCTGTAGGAGCAGTAGGTACTGTGGGTTCATGTCGGGCTCGTCTCCACAGCAGCTGATGGTGATTACATAATCTGTGTGATTAAACGCTAGCTCTGGACCTCAGGATATTATCTGGGGATTGGACAGTAACATCGGCCCCCGGCTCCTTTTCTCTTATCCCTTCTCTGCTTAATAAGATGGAGACCCGCCTTCAGCTGACAAGGCCATTGTTGCTTAGCAACTGAATGCTAAATTTTGAAACCCTGTCTTTCAAGCATGAAAAGTGCAAACCAGAACCTAAAAATAGCTCAAGAGAGGCGTGTGCAAATTAATCCATATGATGTCAGTGAAAGGCCCCGTGTGGCTGAGACATGGTCAGATTTATTTTGGAGCAGGGGCTGAGGTCTTGGAGCAGACTGGAGAACACTGTTGAATGATTTGCATTTTTACATTAGATGTGCATCTCAAATAAACCCTATGGAAAAGACCTATATTCAAGGTTCTATGGACCCTCGTACAGTTGGTAAAGGAGGCTGTAGTCTCAGCGGCTGGAGCTCTGTGCCGCAAGCATCAGTATTGACTGAACACATAGAGTGAAGCCCGCTGCTGTTTAATCTGTGCTACATTCAAAGTGCCTCAAAGGGATGAGAATCAAAGACAAATGCATAATTGAATTTACATTACACCCTGAATGAAATATTTATTTTTTGATTCCTCATGAAACATTCAGCTTGTACCTGGCCTCAGTGCGTTGCATGCAGCGCTGTGGTTGTGATGCGTGAGCACTCAATAAAAAAGCTGGACTCATATCAGCCTTAGATCAATAGCACCACTCTGCTCACCACTCACTCTACTGTACTTTGTGGGGGCTTTTAACCTCACAGGCACAATCTAATAAATACTCTATTTTCTAGTGTTCAGTTGTTCCCCCTCTCAATACAAACTTTACCGGTAAACGTCTGGTCTTCTCATGTTGCTCGTACTATAATTATGTGTTGTCAGAGTATCTAAAATTATGTCATACCAAAACCATTATTGCCTGTGGATGTAGGATTTCTATGTATTAAGTCTAAAGTAGGTAATTAATTATTTGTACGCATTTTTAATATTTATCTTCCACAAATAGGGACTTGGATGTCTGGCAAAGCAAATGTCTGAACTTGAAGCCAGTCCAGTTAGTCTTGCTGGAGTCCTCCATCTAGTTTGGTGTTTTTCCCTCCCTGGCTCTCAGATCTCTCCTGAGGGTTGTAGGGAAAAATAAATATTTTTAGACATTACAGTCCAGGGCGGCTGTCACTTCTATTTTTTTATTTTTCATAAACTCAAACCCTGGGAAACAGAGATCCACCTCCCCCTTCCCTCCAATCCTGCAGTCGCCTGGTCTATGGCGTCCTACTGCCACCCATCGCAAAAAAGCTGACTTCCCCCAGGGAGAGGGTCGCTATAGCAACTGTCTTCACCACGGCGACTCCAGGAAATGTCGGCCTGTGCATGTGCATGAGTGCTGGACCTGGAGCTTATGTTGTGAGCCTGGCTAAGACTCTTCCTCACAAAAATGAAAAAAGAGAAAGGTGTAATCCTTAGACACAGCGCAGATGTCCCGAGAGCAGGATCAGTTCTTGTGTTGTTAGATAACACTAAAGTTTACATGTTAAGCCCTGGAGACTTACCACACCAGCTCTGTGAATCTATGACTGCTGCTACAATGAGGACAACTTTTCCTCAAATTGTCACATTAAATGGCCTGGTGTTTATGTTAGATGCCCTACCTGAACATCAGTGCTACATAAGGACAAGAAATTAGTGTATAAATAATTGTAGTCATGACTTGACTATGACTTGACAGGTTATTGTGAATTCTTGTTAATTTAAAATATTTAGCAGTGTAAGTCTTCTTTCTGAACTAAACTTATTTCCACAGTTCTCAAATAAAGCATTTTTAAATAGATTTCAAATATTGGACTAGGGCCGTGCAATTAATCCAATTAAAATGATCACTCTTTTCAGTCTAAAATACAATGACTGTATTAATTAACCTAATATTCACAATGATATGTGCGTTTGATCTGCCCCTCGAATCTGGAGCAAAACCACTTCTAATCAACAGTCACTTTGAAAACAAAAGTGTTACGCAACATTTTAATACAATATTTCAGGTCTATACTTTATCCTCAAGTTCATTTTGACAGTTAATAAATAATTGTGGCTTCACTTTAGACCAAATAATCATGATTTGTATTCTTGAATTTTTTGCCATAATCCAACAGCCCTATATTGGACCCCCATTCTCCTGCTCATTTTCTGCTGTTCATTTGTGCCCAGCTCCGCTCTGGGCTTATAGTGAGCTGACCGACCACTGTTGTCTCACAGCACTACAGCTATTTATAGCCTTTCTCTCCCCACTACTTTATATTCACTCAGCTCACCCTCCCAGTTGTAAATTGGAGCAGATCTGATTCCCATCTGTGTTGGTGTCAGATGAACTATTATAGAGGTTGTCATTAACACATTCTCCTCTTCATATACTGGAGACAGAACAGGAGGCAGCTGAATGTCTGTCTTTCTGTCGCTCTGTCTTTCTGAGAGAGAGAGAGAGAGAATCTATAAAAAGAAGCAAACGAATACATATGATAAATATTTCAACAGACGACAACATTTAAAATCACAGACACGATCAAATATCGTATTGTTCAAATCATATCTGTGTATCTGCAGCCATCCATGAGTTTCCAGAGGACATCTTCATGAAAGAACAGCGGAAGAATGGGGCTGTGTGCCTGCATGCTCTATGTGTAAGAGACTTTAGCATATTGTTGGTGTGGTTGAAGCTATGTTCAACAGACATTTGTTATTTTATCACTAGGCCATCTACATGTTTTATGCCCTGGCCATTGTTTGCGATGATTACTTCGTCCCTTCCCTTGAGAAAATATCAGAGGCAAGTTTTGATACACTATGCTGTTAATACGTTTAAGTTTTTTGTGGAAACTTTCACTCACCTGATATTTTGATTGTTTTTCCTGATGTTACAGAACCTGCAGCTCAGTGAAGATGTTGCAGGGGCCACATTTATGGCAGCAGGGAGTTCAGCCCCAGAGCTTTTTACTTCTTTGATTGGTATGTGTTGTATGTTTTGTACAATCACATTTGCTAATGTCATTAGTTTGTCATTTGTTTGACTACTCTTATACATATACTCCTTGGACTGTGGCACACATGCCTTAAACCTATATTACCCACAAACTGTTGCGGTGCCTAAAAAAATTGATTGAATTTTAAGTTGTACCACATTTTTAATGCAGGTTTAGCAGACACACCAATGCCTAAGTTGTTAATTACTTAAGATTTTAATGTATGATAATACAAAATCTCAGAGGCCAAGCAAGGGTTAGTACTTGGAAGGGACACCGCTGGGAACACCAGGTGTCACAGTGGGGCGCCAGCGGCAAAAACTCATTGTGTCCTTAGGCAAGACACTTCACCGACATTACCTAGTAAGAAAGTGGAGAGTGCGTGAGTGTTGGTGGTGGTCAGAGGAGCTGGCTGGGCAGATGGCAGCCTCGCTTCCGTCAGTCTGCTCCAGGGCAGCTGTGACTACAGTAGTAGCTTGCCACCACTGAGTGTGGAGTGAATGAACAATGAACTGTGAAGCACTTTGGGTGTCTTGAAAGGAGCTATATAAATGCAATGATTAATTAAAATGAATTAATAAATAGGTTTAGCTGGTAAATCTGTCAGACAGATGTTAAAAACAGGCCTAGAGTATAAAACATTTTAATCTTGTGGGAATAGAGTTGTTTACAATTTACAGAAGACTATAAGTCCCGCCTTTACAATTTGCCAATTGTAACCAATCAAATTGTGATTTCGATTGGAGCACACTCAATCCTGTTACATTAGATGCTGTTTACACTTTCGATTGACTTGTGACTTGGTTAGAGGCACTAATGGTGAATAATTTTCCTTTTTGCCCGAAGCTGCAAGCTCTGCTCACATTTAGATGAATACATGAATTGTGCTGTCCATGACACTGTCCTTGTGCACAGGTGTGTTCATCACAAAGGGGGATGTGGGAGTGGGCACCATCGTAGGCTCAGCTGTCTTCAACATCCTGGTCATCATCGGCCTCAGCGGGATCTTCGCAGGACAGGTACAGACCAGCTGCACTCATAATATCTGATCAGAATATGAGCTGCGAACTTTCACCACTCTGATTTCAGACTGTGGTTCTGACCTGGTGGTCTCTGTTTCGAGATTCAATGTACTATATCCTGTCTGTGCTCACGCTCATCCTGGTAAGACATCAGCAGTACTGTAGTTTGTGTTTAAGCTGTTCTTTGTTTTAAAGTCTCTTCTCCTTCCACAGGTCATCTATGACAACAGAGTGGTCTGGTGAGTTTATTCCGAATTATACTGTATCATATATGCTGCATATGTAGTGGTAGTAAAGTGAAAAGTCAAGGTTACTTAACGTAACCCCGGTTCTTTGATAACAGAGTGAGGTGTTTCACTATGGGAATCACCTCGGGTGTGACCATCCACGGAAGCTCCAATGGCACCACGTCTGTCTGTAACAGACAGGATGACTGTATCTTGAGCTCCACCCCCTCTCCTGATACAGTCAGCCTCCTCCTAATGCAATCATTCTAAAGTGAATTCTTACCGCTTTGCAAGGAGGGCAATGAAGGTGAAACACCTCACTCTGTTATCAAAGAACCGGGGTTACGTTAAGTAACTTTGAGTTCTTTTTCTGACGTTGTTCAGTGTTTCACTATGGGAGATATGGCATACTCCTGGATTGCAAATAAAGCTCCTGAAGCAGTGAGTCACTGCAGTGCCAGACAGTGACCCTAAACGGAGCCAGACACCCTTGGTTCTGGGACTGACTGTGCCAAAGAAGGGCCAGAGACATCCAGTCTATAGAACTGCACAAAGGTATGCGGCAATGCCCAACTGACCACAGCGCATATATCCTGGATGGGTACACCTCTGAACAGGGCCCATGACGTAGTTACACCTCTGGTGGAGTATGCCCTCAGCCCCTGTGGAGGTACCATACCCCTGCAGGTTAAAAAGACCTTGATAGTGGAGAAAGCTTTACGCTTGTCCACCAACTGCTGTAGAAAGCACAGCAGACAGACACACAGAACACACAGACACAGAACATTGGAAAGAAATTAATTGTCTGGCCTCACACCACTCTTCAAACACACGCCACTTGCAGTTTTACAAAGTGTGGAAGCAACCCTAGCACACTGAATAGTGTCAATAATGCATGCAGGGAGACCGGCGGCATTCAGATTCCACCTCTCACGGGCCAGGCCCAGAGCGCCAGCCGGTCTGGGTGGGGATGGTAAATTTCGCCACCCACCTGAGATAAACGGTCTCTAGGAGAAGCCTCCCCAGAGAATCTGCATTATCTCCGCCATCCAAGGTCTGGACAACCATCATGGGGCAACCAGGATGAGTGAGAGCCTGGTCACAGATAGTCTGTGTGTTGTTTGGGTTCTAGCCGGCTCGGTTTATACTGAAACCCAGGGCAGTGAGATGATTGAGCACTGTCATAGTGTCTCTCACCGCACGCTCCCGTGAGCCAGATCACACCAGATAATCGTCTATGTAGGAGAATATTCTGATCCCGCAGGCCCGTAGCGGAGCCAGGGGTGCCTCCACACATTTGCTGAACACTCTCAGTGCCAGCGACAGCCCGAAGGGAATGGCCTGGTCCTCATACGCTGTCTCCCCTTAAGCAAAACTGAGAAATTTCCTGTGCGCTGGGTGCACAGGAATATGAAAATATGTGTCCGAGAGATCGATTGTGGTGAACCAATCCTCTTTGCGTATTGAGCGACAGAGCCCTTTTTAGGTCAACATCCTGAACTTGAATCTCTCTAAGTGTTTAAAACACGGAGATCCAGTATGGGCCATAGGGATGTAGACCCTTTCTTTGGGACCAGGAAATAGAGTAAAAACTTTGCTCACAGTCTGGTACAGGCCGTATTGCTTGTTTGTTTAACAAAGATGTGATCTCGTTCTCTAGGACTCGAGCTGTAGCTCCTCTGGCCACTGAGACCAGCACCCTGTTGAAAGTGGGTGGTTTCATAGTAAATTGAAGCCTGTATCCCCGAGCAATTATAGATAAAATCCATGGATGCACTGCGCATGCGCACCACTGCTCTACCTGAGAAGCGAGTGGCCTCGTGAAAATCCCCGGTAGCGTCACTCCCCTGCTAGGAGTAATAACGCCAGCCTGAAAAAAAGCATGAGCTCCCTCTTGTGGCGAAGGCCGGGGAAAATTCTAACTGAATTAAATTCTTTTTTGTGAAAGACAGCTCGCCCTTAGCCTGGATGCGAGTGTGAAAGCTTTATTTTGGAAAAGCATGCTTTGTGACTTTGTGGCCCATGACTCGTACCCTGCAACAAGCGAGGGGAGAGAAAACAAGAGAGGGCGCTTGGCAAACTGACCGGGGTGTCTAAACTGGGGTTGGGGCTCTACTCCATTTTCCTCCTTTTTAAAGGAGGGGGGACAGAAAGAGGACACAACTGCTAGGCTGTGCTCTTCTTCCCTCCCCGGGGTTAGAGGAGCGGTTTTTAGCCGCTGCTGCAGCATAGGAGTGTTTGCCCCATGGTTTGGGATTGCCTGACCGCTGCTGCTGGTCTTCTGTGGCCTGGTAAGTGCTCTGGTAACCAGACAATAAAGTGACATTGAGCACACACGCAGTCTGTGCTTTGTATTTGTACATGCGCTGAAAAATGGAGGAGGTGACCTTATCCATTCTACTAGGTAGGGGAATGTTACTTGAAGCTGAGATGGTGCGGCGATTAGGATGCAGGTGGTAGGCCACTGAAGACTCCACTGCTGGGGGTTCAGCCAGCCCCATTTCTTTCATCCCATGTATCTCCAGTTTAGAGTAGCCCTGAAATGGGAGCTTACTCTTGAGCGGGGTAGCCCAGAAGCGCCTTGTCTCCTTCATGCATGCAGGTACAGCAGGTAGGAGCTCTTTGGGATGCATTTGGGCTGATGGGAGCCGCTTGCTATCATACAGGTCCCTCTCCCCACCATCTGTGTCCATAGCTGCAGGCCAGGGCACATTAAGCCTGGCGGAAGCACATTTGCACACTTCATACAGGTTGCTATCCACAGGGGGGGTAGCACCGGACACACTGGGGGGTCTGGACTGGGCCGATGGAAATGTGGAGTCTTCCTCCACATCTTCCATATCCACACCCTCAAGGAAGTCAGAAGCAGTGTCATCACTCTCTGCGTCCTCATTGGTCCATTGGTCCATGTCAAGGAGGTGCAGGCACATCAGTGGCATCATCAACCAAGGTGTCCGCCCAGTTCTTAGCAGCTTGTGCAGGCTGGGTGGCGGCTGTGGATTTAGGGGTGGCCTCCATTACACATGGGTCCTGGTAGTTGGCCACGGCAACGCTGAGTCTCCTTTTCAACATTTTCTTGGGCATTAATACACAACGGGAGCAGGACTGACGGTCTATCAGTGCCGTCTGAGTGTGTTTAGCATACATGCAAGCTATGCACGTTGGATGAGGGTCTTTGTCCGATATGGCAGCCCCGTATGACGTGGGGCACGGGCGGGATGGAGTCTCCTTGGACTTCAGATCCGACCCTTTGGCAGGGGTGGAAGTCAACATAATGCATGAGATAGAAAGGAAAAACCAGAGCAAATGCAGTGCTAGTCTAGCCGCAGTTCGTCACACGACCGTGAGAACCAGAACTCGGCGTTTAAGCCAGGCTGTTCAGTTCTGGAGGAGTCTGCTTGTTGTGACAGGTTAGCAGAACCACACACTGCTGCTGAACCAGTCGACATGAAACCCAGTGTGTGAGGCAAAACCAGCAACTGCGCTCGTCAATGATATCCTTTACATTTCGTTTGTGAACTGTTAAACAGAAGCTAGCTAACTAGCCCGTAACGCTGAGGGAGCTTGAGTTGTGGCTTCCACACGGGAAGCAGAAAGTGAGAATGATTGCATTAGGAGGAGGCTGACTGTATCAAGAGAGGGGCCGGAGTCATCCTGTCTGTCAGAGACACACGTGGTGCCATTGGAGCTTCTGTAGATGGTCACGCCCGAGGCGATTCCAGTATTGAAACACCGAACAACGTCAGAAAAAGAACCTCTTAGCTTTCTGTTATTTGTGTATAAAAACATAAACCGTATATAGTGAAAATCCAAATGACAGTTTAATGTTTCTGTTTATAGAGCTTATTTATGTGCTCTAAAGGCCACTGAGATTCACGCCTCTGACATGTGTTTGGGTTCAAAGCTGAGTAAAAGTTTGTGCCTTTCAGTTGGTTTAATGAAACTAAAGATTTATTAGTGTCCACAGCATTCATTAGCGATGTACAGGTTAAGTTCTCAGTCAGTTTAGCCAGCTAAGGCTTCACCTTATTCCACCTCAGCACCATTCCTCTGGAAACAGAACTCACAATGCATGAGATGGGAATCTACTGATGTGCATGTCTGGACTTTATTCTATTGTATTTCTGGACCTTATTCTACCCATACTTAAAGAATGTGCTAAACATATATTCTGTGTTGTGAAGGTGGGAGTCCATTCTGCTCATGACATTGTATGGAATCTACATAATAATCATGAAGTAAGTAACAGAACCTACTTATTATGTTTGAGTTTTTTAAAAAGAGATAATCTCAGCAATGTCCATGACTTGTGCAGATTTAATTCCCCAATCTCAGCATTTTTTATGCACCGGTGCCAGAGCACAGTGCCGTGCTGCTCCAGGTCTGAACAGACACGAGATGACAAGATGGTGGATGAGGCAGCTGCTATCAACACGTCCATTGTGCTCCTGAGTAAAGGTGATTTAAGGACAGACTTGATGCTTCATAAGTGCTTTCTACACTGTGTGTCTAACAGTGTTTGTGTCCAACAGCTCAAAGTCATGGAGCAGAGCCTGGCCCTGTGGTCATGGTGGATGAGTTGCTCATCCTGAACCCTCACAAACTGTCCTTCTCTGAGGCTGGCCTGCGCATCATGATCACTCCGCACTTCTCCCCTCGCACTAGGCTCACCATGGCAGGACGCATGCTCATCAGTGAGGTCAGTACAGTCAGATATATCTGAATCACTGGACCAGAGACATAGTAAAGCACATTTGTCTCCTGTGATTGGTAGAGACAGAGGCTGATTCGGAACTCCAAGAGCCAGAGGGATGAAGCTGGACCCGGGTCCAGACGGACATCCAGCTGCAGCAGTGTAAAGAGGACCGCCTCCTACAGTCTGGAGAACGGAGGGGGGCGCTCCCGGGTCGGAGACACAGAGTCTGGAGGGAAACAGGGGGCAGAGGGGGGGCACCCTGAGGAAGAGGAGGATGATGGGATCTTCAGTCCTTGGCATATTCCAGGTAACAGAATGTTCATATTTGACATGAAGCCAGAGAAGCAGACGTTTGATGAGGTGATGTCATGCCCCTGTGCAGGAGGCTGTGGTGCGAGAGTGAAGTGGGTGACCACGTGGCCTCTGGGTATTCTGCTCTACTGCACTGTGCCCAACTGCCTTCAGCCGCGATGGCACCGATGGTTTATGGTCACCTTTGTAGCCTCCACTTTGTGGATCGCAGTGTTCTCCTACCTCATGGTGTGGATGGTAAGAGTCACAGAATAGGGGTCTCATTTATTGAATGAACACAGTGGTAATTAATGGACACAAAAACTCAATGGAGCACAGGAAACATGAATCTTAAAGATGTAATAATAATTAAAGCCACAAGCAGAGTTGAATGGTCCTCGTCCGGTGTGCACGCCACACCCACAAATGTTGCGCCCCACAAACATCGCGCCCCACACTAACCCTAATAACCGTAAACCCCAACCACAACTCTAACCCCTAGCCCCAACCCTAATGCTAGGACTAAGCCTAAACGTAATCCTAACCTTAAATCTAACCCTAGTCATAACCCTAACTATAGCCCCAAACCTAACCATAACGTCTAACCTTACCCTGCCATTTTTCAAAACTTTTACGTGCGTTGACTTTTAAAAAAAAAAACATCCAAGATGGCGAAAATCCAGTTTGGCTGCCCAGGCCGACACATCCTCCACCAGAAAAATTACATTGTGCACATTTAAATGTGTTTTTTAGGAGTCTTTGCGCCCCCTGCTGGCCAACTGTGAAAAATGCCCCATATCAGTAATATATGTTTTTGCTTCTAGTCATTCATAGAATTTAATTCCCAAATTTGGTGGAAATCCGATAATGTTGATGTTTCATGTCTGTGGTAGGGGGCGCTATAGTATACACTTTTCATATGCTTTATAGTGTATTATATTCAGGCCGAGAGCACATATTAGTGATTTGAATTTCAGCACAATCGGACTAAGCATGTGCAAACGGGAGCAAATCTTGACATTGAAAATTGTCAAAAATTTTGACTGAAATTTGCAGCTTCGCCGCATGTAAACTGTGATAGTTATCGAAACTAACTTTTGATGCCCCATTTCTCTAGATGATGTACAGTGATTTTCAGCCCTATCGGTGATTTCAATCCAAGATGACCGCCTTCTGGTTTGTCAGGGGGGTGGCCATAATAATATTTTTTGTTTGTCTTCACATGATGAACGTGTGTACCGAATTTTGTGGCTCTACGACAAAATTGATGTAGGAACATCTCTCATAGGCGCAATGTATTTTGAGTTTTCCAGGTAGCGCAGTGTCACCATTTTTTCATGCTGATGCATGCAACCTGTATTTTATAAAATTTTTCTGCACTTCTGAATTTTGGGCAAAGTTTGGTGAGTTTTTGAGTGGGTTTAGTGGGTGAAATTAGAGCTCAAAGAGCAGAAGAATTATAAAATAAATAATAAAAATAATAATAATTTGAGCAAAAACAATATATCCATAACACGCATATTATACGTTTTTTGAAAGCTCTCGACCTTCCCCACGTCACCTGGGGGTCATTGATGAATGGCGAGCGCGTCAGCACCATCTCTTCAGGCCACCCCCTGACCTCCCATTGACTTCCATTCTTTTTAGCAGTTATAAATATGGCCCTGGCCTTGGGCGTGGATTACTGGATGACCGAGAGGACAAAGTTGCACGACATCCTCTTGCATGCACTCCCCCATGCACTGACCGTTGCCCATGCGCTCATCGTAGCAAAAGCAATACATCGGTTTTATGTAGAGCTTTTTACGGTAATGCAAAGACGCTTCACAATAAAGTAACACTAAAACTAAATGTATTCTCTCAGGTCACCATCATCAGCTCCACACTGGACATCCCAGACTACATTATGGGCATCACGTTCCTGGCAGCAGGGACCAGTGTGCCGGACTGCATGGCAAGTTTAATTGTGGCACGACAAGGTAAAGTATAACCTTTTCTGGCTGGTGCTGTGAGCCTCTTCTTTATCTTAGCTCATGGTGTCTCTTACAGGGATGGGGGACATGGCTGTGTCCAACTCCATCGGCAGTAACATCTTTGACATCCTGTTGGGGCTGGGCTTCCCCTGGGCACTCCGCACCCTGGTGGTGGACCATGGATCAGTGGTAAGTGCTCAGTGTTAGCACTTAGCAGTCGCAGGCTCTAGCTGAAGAATTGATGTTGTCTTGTGTTCCAGGTTCATATCAATAATAAAGGACTGGTCTATTCGGTCATCTTGCTGTTGGCCTCTGTATTACTGACAGTGAGTTGCTACTTATTACTAGTTAAAATGACTTATTACACAGGAACTGTTTCTAAGTTTGAATTGCAAATATTGTGTATTTTGTGCTCCTGATCAGGTAATGAGTGTACATCTAAACCACTGGAAGCTGGACCGCCGCCTGGGCTTTGGCCTAATGTTCCTCTATGCCATCTTCTTACTCTGCTCCATCCTCTTTGGACAGATGTGAGACCTCTGGGTCAGGGCTCATCCAAGCCAAGTACCACCCTCACCACGATGCTGTTTCCTGAAGCCAAATAAGGCAGGGCTGTTCTATATCTGGTATCAAGCACTCTCTGACAGTGGGGTAACGTGGACCACTACAAAACCAAACCAAAAGTGTGAAGGGCACAGAAAGAAGCACACAGCTAACTATCTCTGCCAGTGAATATTTTGTCCTTTCTTGGTTTTTGTTTTCCAGGAGAAGCAATAAATTGCTTGAGCTCGAGTTGAGCTCAATACAAATACCATGCGATAACATCCAATAACATGACATGATATTCAGTGCCACTTAATGGTTTGACTTCTTTTTCTTCTGCACTTTAAAAAGTGTAGTTTAAAGGCTATTTATTTATTTAAAGAATAATCTTTGGTGAGTTTGATACTACATTAAAACACAAAGCCCTGTTTGAATGTTTAGTAGATTGACTTAAGTCATATTTGAATCCATCAGTTGAAATACATTACTGTGTTGGCGTCAGCCTCTTCTACTGTGCTTGTATTTGAATGTAACTTAATTGTGGTTATTGTGGGTATATTTGGTATTTTAAATGTACAGCAGGGAGCAATGACATACCATGCACAGATAGGAATTTACTTCAGTTTTGAGTTGTGGAGGGCACAGTGTGCCCCAGTTTTGCCTAAAATAAATTAAAAAGAACTATGGATCCACCAACAAATAAAATAATATTTAGAAGTGAGTGCCGTTTTCAAAAAGTCTTACAACTTTAAATTGTATTACTTAGAATAATTACTTAAATATTACTGTTGTTTGTTGTGGAGTTGTTGAAGGTTGAATTTGCACTTTGATGAAACGTTTTATCACAAAGCTTCAGGACAAAAGAAGCCACGGGCTGCATACAATCTGCAATAATAAAACCACATTTAACTGTAGTGTACACTGTACATGTGTTATATGACAGAATGATGCTGCAAACTGCTGCTCTTTAGCTCAGTGGAGAACACACTACAAACAGGGGACTTTTGAAGCATGTTTAAGGACGTCTTGGTGCCACTACTATTAATAAAGTTCCAGACAGAAAAAGATATTTTTATGGCTGTTGTTTTAGATACATGTATTTGTATTGATTAGATTTTACAAACTATGAATGTCTGAGAAAGTTGTAGTTTAACAGATCATGTAGCTTAGACTTAATTTGTGATTGTTGGGTGAATGGATTTGAACATTTTTTTTACGTTTGTTGAGCTGAGTTTGTTCAGTATTATATTAGTGACACACAGACACATTACAATTAATCCTGTTTACAACACTTTAATGTATTGTAGGTAAATATGTGCTGTAGCAACTGTAGCCTTGTACAACTAAAAGTGAAAATTTCTACTTGTACATTTGATTTATTTATGGGGTTAAATACAACTGCCCAAGTATATTAAAGCGTGAGGAAACAGTTGTTCTTATGGTCTTATTGTAATACCAAAATCCCACTAGATTAAAGCGTGGCATGTAAACATTTGTGTGGGGATCAGTGATAAAGCCACAGGTGAAAGACTTTAAATACTTAATATGTTGTTTAAGACCAGTCATGGCACATTTTTACATTGCTTTTTTATGTCAAGTTATCTGTTGTTTTGTTTTATTTCTTTTTTTTTTTTTTTAATGTTGTGAATTAACAGCACGCTTCCTCATATATACATCTAGTGCTGTAATGTTAAACTGATTGCTTTAGAGATTGCTTGAATCATAGAGGACTGTTGTATTTTGAGTGCAATAAAATGTGCAATAAGAGCTTGGGATTTCTCTCTCCATTGATTTTAGTGAATCACTGGCTGCCATCTAGTGGACAACTAGAACCATAGCAATTACATTTTTTTTGACATACAAATACATTTCTAGTGTCTTTAATAAATGTAATATTAGTGTACAAATTCCCCTCATCCTCTTCCCTGCTCCCCCTTTGGTCCCTCCCATTGTCCTGCCCTGATTCCTGCTTTGGCTTCACCTTCCCTTTGAGCTCCACCCAAAGGCTTTAATTAGTGAACTAGCTCACCAATTTATTTTTACCCTCCAAGTTGATATTTAAATTCATGTTTTATCCTAATTTGATATATCTTACCCCCATTCCCCCACCCCCTTATTGCTTCATGCCTCACTGTCCCAAACCTCTTTTCCCAGGTCTCACCAAAAGCCCAACCCTCTCAATACATATTTAAACTGAACTTTGGTTGCTGCATCATTAGTTGTTCATCTTATTGAAAATATCTTCTGGAATCAGTCATCATTAAGGATATTATACGGTCACATAGTATTTTTCAATTATCTTTCACCCCTATGCATGAAGGTGGGAGAATGTGTTAAATCAACCATTAAATGCCACTTATTTCAGTAAAATTAAGCAGTCAAAGTCAAAAATTTGAGGCTAGAATTTATTTTCTTGGAGAAAACAAACAAACCAGTCCATCACATTCCCAAATAAAATATCACCTACAATCATTTACCTACTGCAGCATTCTGTAACATACCTGGCAAATCCAGAATGATCTCTGTATTTTTACTCAAATTTGGCCTAACATGACAAATTGATCTCACCTCAGATTAACAGTTTAGTGCTTTGCTCATTGATTCTGCAGAAATTTACAGTTTTTTCCCTTTATTTTTTTAAATCTAGACAGACCATGTGTGACCGATTAACTAATCCACCCGTCAATCACGCCCATTTGAAAAAATGGGGAGATTCACTGGTGATCAGACCCACATCTTTGATCTTCGTAAAGTATTGAAGTGAGTATTCTGGATGCCAGGCATTTTTGTAACATCAGCTCAGTGTCAACTCCTCTATTGCTTTCACTGTTCAAGTTTCATCAACAAACATTTTTATTTCACCATATTAACAGCTTTGCTACGTGTCATTCGAGTCACCTGAAGAGCTGATTACTTAGGCGACTGTTTCTCATGAAGTCCCACACTGAAGTGACATTTCAGAACATAATGATGTATATAAAAACAAACAGCAGATATGTGCTATAGACTATGCCACTGTCTCTAAATACTTGTAATGGGAAAATAACCCATGGTATAGTTGTATAAGGTAAGTTGGCTTTTGAACATATGATATTGTGGTTAATTTATATTACAGCAATTTCCAAAACCTTTACCAGCTTCTACTTAGCTATTAAAATGAGCAGACACTTACAGGGCATGTCTGGAAACTTTACTGTGCGTAGTACACAAGTGCAGTTATTAAAGCAGATGAGATCTGTCTCCCAATGGTCTGTCCTGCTCATCTATAACATGTATCCACCCTTTAAACAAAGTTTAAACACTGTCAAACACTTAATGGAAAGAGCACTGAAAAATAAATGCTGTGACAATGAGTTGGGGGGATAATAAAAGAAAAATTCATACCAATAAAGCAACACCAACTTGATATTGGTGGTCATAATATTGTGACCATTAGCCACAGTAAACAAACTGAAGTTTAAACTTGCTTCAGCTTTAACACATCTTCATCTGCACAAAATGAAAATGTGCACTGTATGTGCCACAGTTTAAAGGGTACCTATTGAGCGGATATCATCATGTTTTTGTTTTGAACAATACAATATATATATACTGAAATATAGTGATTCATATGGAAGTGGATGATTGAATAAAATCATCTTTAAAATCCTGTAATTGCAACTAAATAATTATTCAGCAATGCCGTAACATGAGCTATGGATTTAAATTTTCATATTGAAGAGGTCACCATTTTTAATATATTACATGATAACTTTTCCCAATTGTACGCTACTATAAGCCATAGAAATATAAAAATATTACATTTTTATTTATGTGAACAAACCATGACTAGTTATTTCTGTACTAGTCTTAATAAAACAACCAGGGACATGTCTCTCAGTTATGTATGGGGGAAATGTGGTTATAAAGGTTAAAACCAAATGTTTTTCATGTTTAAAATGGCAAAATGCGAAATGAAAACCTATGGTCCTGGGACTGTGCATAAAACAGTATGAGAGTCATTAACAGAGGTGAGTTGTACTTCCCTTTTTGCTCTCAAACTATCAGAGGATGGGGTTTGGAGGGGGATGCAGACTGCAGAGAGAGAGCAGGAGAGCAGACATCACGACTGAGGTGCATTCTGGTAAATGGATGCTTTGTCTTTTAAAAGGGCCAGACATAGATGACAGCTCCAGCTCCCTGTTCAAGAGAAGTGAAGTGAACACAGTACGATTACTCAAAGACATTCTTAATAAGCCACTTGGTGGATTGTCTTCTTCTTACCCTCAGGAGGTTCTGCCATGGGAGGGTTGAGACAGTACATGTGGTAACCTCGATCGCAGTCGTCACAAAACAGAAGCTGATCCTAGGACAACAGCCCATTACTCTGGTGTAATCATAATAAATACTAGGGACCCCAGGGTTTCCCCTAGGGATTTTTGAGCCAATTCAATACCCCATATTCGCATCTGAACTTTTCACTTTCAGAAAATAATAAAATGTATTTAATATATGTTTCTAGATAAAACATAATTTGTTGCATGACTGTGTAGACATAAAGACATATTTCAACAAATTCCAAATACATGGGCACACAGACTGGGGCAACTTGGAAAAAATATACATGCCAAATATCGGTAAAATATCAGAGCAATTCAGATATCTGGGAAAACCCACCAGAATTCCCAAGTTTAATTAAATTAAACTACATATACAAAGTCTCGCACTCACATCATTTTCGGACGTGCCACACATGTTACAGCACTTGCATTCAATGCACTGCCATCGATATGTCTTCACAGCAGCCATCATGATCGGAGTGAACTGCAGACACGAGGGATGGCCTACAACAGAAAAGAGTCTGTAAACTTGGATTTCTTTTGGGTAGGACTTAAATTTAGACTCTAGCATGGTAATAGCATGGTTAATATAATTTTAATTATGGTAGTTACTCATGGAACTGGCCACATCTGTGATTCTACTTTATTTCATGGTAGGGTTGTGCATTTAATCACATTTTAATTGAGACTGACAGACAGTCATTTCCAATTGTCAATCATCAGCTTGGATCTTTTTAATTGGTCAGTAAAAGCTTGTGGTTTGGAGCAGAATTCATAATTTGAAGGAAGACATATTTGGGTTATATGCTAATGAATAAATTAGTTTGCTCAGGACAGTAATATTGAAAGACACTTTTATTTGTGTTTAATAAAACAAAATAAAACTGAAAATTGTGATCAATCTAAACATTTTATGTAAAATGTGCATTTTGTAACTTTTCTGGTGGAGGGAAAGCCTGCATGTTTTATTGAGATGATGATGATTTGCCTTGTTCAATATTATATTAAAAAAATTCACAGAGACAAGATGGTGGCCTGATGCATGTTTTTTCCAAGATATTTTAGCAATAAAAACACCTGCAGCATAATAAATTCAAAATTGATGAGCTCATAAGGTACATAAAAGCAGGTGGTGGCCACTCCAGAAAAATCTCATTGTGGACCTTTAATCTGTCGCTGCCAAAACAATTTCATGTTTTTATTATTTAATTTTATTTAATTATCCCAGATGATAGAGTGTGCTGAACCTACCTGAGCGTCCACAGTCGGAGCAGGACACCAGCTCTTCTGATTGGCCGGTCTTGTGGTTGGTTTTGGAGTCCCCCAGGCAAAAGTCACAGTAGTTATTGGGCAAAGCAAGACCGTCTGGGCCTTTCTTTGGAGCTGCAAAGATATATAAGACCGATGAGATAGATAGTAGATTGTAGGCTTGTTCCTGAGGTTGTCCTTTAAATAAAAACTCCATGGCACTTACTTTTCGGCTCCTCGTGATGTGGCAGAGGGGGTTCAAGGTCCAAGTCGTCCTTCTCCTCTCCTTCCTCGTCCACCAGGTGGGAGTGGGCGTAGTGATAGCTCAGGCCCGGGCGGTTCTTGTAACGTTTCCCACAAACTGACAAGAAATTAAACATGCACACATTTATACTGGTTATCTGCAGGACTCTTTATGATTAAGGGTCTGTGTAAAGGTGATGCCAATATTTTGTTTTGACTGATAGTTTTCAAGTTGGTTCTTTTTAAAGTTATTTATCTAATTAGACCTCTACTAAAAGCCTAATATAACATTTAATTTGAAGTTGTTAATGACCCTAAGATTATGAATCTTAACTGATAAAGCTGCCATTGTGCACCCATTGGATTTGAGGTTGGTCACAAGATGAGTCAAAACCCCCACAGAAAAAGACTTTTCCGTACGATGTGTACAAGGAATCAACCACCAAATTACAACCCCATGTCTTTCCCAAACAATTACAAAAGAGGAGTCACTGGGGATTGGGAAATGTAATGCATCAAGAAACATAAAAACAGGAGACAACAGGACTTTCCCCTGGGAGATGGAGGGTTATAAATAATAACAAACAATACATTTTAAATTGACTTGTCTACTGAACTACAATTGAACCATAGTGAATAACACGGACCAAAAACAGAGTAGGGACAAAGACAGAACAAGTGAAATGAGAGAAAAATACCTCTTTCAGAAGGTTTGGAAATATGCTTTTGTTTGAAAGTGTCTGAAAGAGAGAGAGGGAAAAACAGAGCAGAGACAGACACTCAGAGAAAAAAGATCAAAGACTAGCACCGATTAGCTACAGTCGACTGAGGACTGCAGAGTGCCAGAGGACAAAACAGGAAGTGCAGCACAGAAGTGAAAGAAAGACTTCTCCTTTAGCAACAAATAATCTACAGCTAAAAAGAATATATAAATTAAGATTATGAGATTAAAAACTATATAAAAGATTATTCAAAAAATGTAAATATTAAATAACAAATCTACTTGAACCTAACACATACATATTACATATTAGACCACAGACACCCTTAATTGTTTCATTGTACTCACTGTCACAGGCATAGGGCTTGTCTCTGTCCTCTTGGGCAGCTGCATCCAGTTTCTTCCGGTTGCTGCCTGCACCTCGTCCCTTCAAACAGAATTCAAAATATAATTCAATAACTTTTTAGAGTCAGTATTTTACTTTATATCCAATCCATGCATGTGAACCACCTTGCCCTTTCCTTTTCCCCTTCGTTTCGGTGTGTCCTCCTCATAATCCTCATCGTCCAGGTCATCCAAGAAGTCATCTGGCTCAAGAATTCTCTGCAGTGACAAAAATAGACAGAGTTAGACTGTGTGGGGCAATAGGGCAATAGAATAAGTATTTTACATGAATCTAAATCAACCTTTCTAGCGCGGGAGGCAGGGTTCAGACCCCCAGTGTAGTCACTCATGTTGGATTCCTCTTCAGAGCCGCGAAGCTCTGTTCTTTTGTCTAAAGTGTCTCCCTTCAGCAGCGCCTCAAGACTGCTGCCATCCGACGACAACAAAGAGTCCTTTTTCAAACCTAAATCCAGCTCTGAGATTTAAAAACATAAAGGTGTGTTAGGTTGGTACGTTACATAGAACGCAAACACCACAAAAGTTATTTGATTTTGGTATAAAACATGTAAACATGACACAGTGAGGTTTAAGGAACAGTTACTTTTTCCTTATGACCCCTTGTATATAGAAGAGATATATTTTTATTACGTTATCTCTGTAATTTATTTTATTTGTACTTAAATACTTACTTAAATATACATTTATATAATTATGCCTATGCATATGCTTTGACACCAGTCTCTTGCTATTTCTGCTACTTATTTAGAATTAATATAATATAATTACCATTTATATTTTTGCCCTTTGTTATTATATTCTATTCTATTATATTATATTATAGTATATTATATTATATTATATCATATTATATTATATTATATTATATTGTCATGTGTGAGCTACTGTGTCCAAGTAATTTTCCTTGTGGATCAATAAAGTTTGTCTAAGTCCAAGTTATTTAATTAGACAAGTAATTGAATACAAGAGCTCTGTACTTCCTTTGTGTAGCCAGTACTGTTTTTTGTCTATTTTTACATCAAATGTAGTAAAACATACACATTGCTGTTATTTATAATACTGTGTTGTATACCTGTCTTCAGATGAGGGAAGATCAGACGTGGGTCCTCAGGAGGATGAGTTCTCCGTCGTTTTCTCCATCTTCGGGAAGGATAAGTGTACAGCTGCCCAGGAGCCATGCCTAAAACATGAATAGAACAGTTTTAGAAAAGGTATGAAAAGAAATGCAATTAACCTATACAAGAGATGTGTGTAGAATCCCTCAGTCGTCCAGGTAGAATCCATGGCAAAAGGAGAAATTCAATTTGTCAACTGGACAGAACTGAAGAAGCAGCTTGGATGAGCTGCGAAACGTATTCGAACAAATAAACTCCGTCCAGTTGACAAATTGAATTTCTCCTTTTGCCTATACAAGAGACTTTATTCACACAGTGTTTGAATGAATTCTTTCTTATGCTATTGGCCTTTAGTTAAATGTGACAATGAATTTAAAGAGCAGTCACATGATTTGAATCACCTGGTCCTCTGTGCCTTTTCTCCATCCAAATGTAACAGTTGCTCTGGGCGACACCGGTCTGAGAGTCCAAGAAGGGCATGCGCACACTTCTCTCTGCACACAGTCGGGTGTTGTAGTTATGACACTGCTCCAGGGCATCTCTGTAGCACTGATCTCCCAACCTAAAAGGCACACAAACATCAGGGACAACTTTTCACAGAAATATAACCTAAAAAGGGTTTGAAATCTTAGCAGGTGACATTTTGTTTATTTATGTGTTAATAGTAACAAGGATCATCAAGAAGTTTCTCTTTTCTGAATACTGTAGGTAACAGTAGTTACATTGCACAGGATTTTTTGTACTACCCAGACTTTCAGCTTTAAGATTTTAAAAGTTATGCAATAAGTTTTTTTCATGACCATTATAATTACAGATTTCATTACTTACAAAACTTTACAAAACGTACTACTTTATAAAAATAAAACATTGTAAAGCAGAAAACGGGTGAAAAAACATATACTTTGTCTCAACTTTGTCCATCTTTGGATTTGACCAATAACAAGGGTTACCACCATAAAACTGACCAAAACTGAGTTAATTTATGCAGCCTGTGCGCACCTGTACCACAATATAGGCAGCTGAAATCCAAGCAGGTTTGACAAGTCCAAAACGGCCGCTAACACCGATATTAAACACTACAGACGATACCCAAGCTGTAACGCTAAGTTAACATCCAGTATGTAATAAGTAAAGCTATTGTTTCATTCATTCTACAGTTATTGCCTTAATGCTAAAGCACAGTACACTTTGGTTAGTAGCGTGTTAGCAGCTGTCGTCTGTTTTGCGATAACATTAGCGCAGTAATTAGTTAGCCGATAAGCTAAACGCACACCTCAAGTTAATTACACTTGTTTAGAGACCAAATCTATAATATAATAACACTGTTTGTGCTAGTCGTGTTCTTATAAGGTTCGTTTTTGAATGTCATAAATAGAGTTGCTAACTATTCCACCTCCACTCTCCAGGATGTGAGCACACGACGGTCCGACATGACTGTCCTAAAGGTCCTAACACCAGAACTGTGTAGGAGGAAACAAGTGACAGGTCTGACAGCTATTTAACACGTAAATGTTTGAGTATAAAGTCAATGTATCATTGATTAGAGTTGAAATATAGCTGAGTAAAAGTACAACACTTACAGTTTGACAACATTCTCAACAACAGCTGCCATCTTGCTTTTCTAACACGGAAAGTGACTGTAGCGTATTAGGATCAGCCCCGCTGTAAATACAGAAGGAACAGTGCCGCCTAGTGTTTATAACGCAGTAATGCATGGACATCATAGACTATAAAGATACACTAGTACAGACATTGTATAAATAAATATATACAGTCTAGAATGGACACTAAAGCCCTCATTTCCTTCACAGTTCACTGTATTTTATCATGTTTGCTTCAAACTTTACACATAAATAATATTGAACTCAATCAAAAGTAGTAGGCTATATTGAATCTGTATTTTATTTTGTTACAGCAAGTGTGTTCACACTCACCATAAAATGATAAGGGAATAGAAGTATTCTGATCATTTTCATCAAAACAACAACTATGGGAGGCCTAAGGGAAATTATGAATCCCACCTTTGAGAAGTATCCTAGGATCTTGTTGAGAGAGAGAACAAAACATGCCATTGTTTGATTAAACCATATTTTATTATTCCTAATAATAGATGTCGATACACAAGTCAACAAACATTATTTTCCAATTTGTAATGAAAATGCTCCACAGCACACTGACATCGTGTGGAAGCAGTCTGGTATTACAGACACGTACCTGAAAATGGACAGAAGTTATACTTTTTGTAATAAGTTGCATTAGTAACAGTAGTAGTAATAGTAACAACAGTAGCAATAATGATAACAATAGTAATTAACGGTAGTGGCAATAACAACTCTGAATTACAGAGGGAGAAACAGACAATCATCAAAAGCATTGAGAATATTTGAAGGTCGGTTGACAGATTTATCAAATGCTGCAAGACTGACGACTAGATGTAAAAATAAAAACTCCAATCTGATGACTAGTCTCCTTTCTCCTTCTATAAAAGGAAGCTCAACTTGTTATCAGTCCCTGTTTACCCAGATTGAATACTTACAAATAAAAGTTCTTCAATAAGTTAAAACTAAGGTTATCAACAAAATAGGTTAATTTAATGGTCAAAGCTCAATAACAGCACAGTGCTATTCTTATAGAGTACCAAATGCAACACCATAGTATAGCCAGACGATGACACTTGCACAAAACCAGTTTGCCAGGAAAACTGAGTAGAATTGTGTTAAATATACAGTGCTGTTAATGTGCAGCAGTGAACGAGTTTGTGAAAGGATAAGAATTATTTTTGCCTCAGGTGACCAATTTGGCCAAACTAATTAGAGTCCTTCACATTCCAGTGAGCTGGTAAGAAAATACACTATGTCCACTTAAACTCTTGATATTAACTAGTTTTCTTCTGCAAATGGTGATTGTTCTAAAAACGTGATTAGTTTGGATTAAACATGCCTCCATTCAAAATTGTGCACAACTTACAGAAACTGCACTGGCTCACCTATGTATGCAATGACTCTATTCACATTGTAGTTTAGTTTCAGTCTATTTATCTCAAGCTAGACACCAGAAACCGAAATCAAAGTGTCACAAACAACACATCTACCTGTAGAACACCTTAAACATCAAGTGCTATTAACTTTGTCCATGCTCTGATATTAATTTAAGGAGAGTATTTGGCTGTCCCATAGGACACACATTCATTTGGTAGTACATTTTTATTCCAACAGTTTAGAACTAAACCTTTGTGCACATTCCATTTAATATCTGTTCACACAGTGGGCTTCTGGATCTGTACAATAATAATTAGTGAATGAATTGCATATATTTCTAAATGCCTGTGTCAAATTATACAGCTGCGTATTGACAAAAAAAACCACCAGTGCATTTTTTTTATAAATTGTATGCAAATTGTATGCCCTCTCTTGTATGTGTGTTAGCCTTGGGTTGTCCATGTACAGCAACCCAGTGGTATAATAATGCTAAAAACACACAAATATAAACCTATATGAAATCATGCCAAAAATGAGCACAACAAATGTTTAAAAGAAAAAAAAAGTCTTCCTTTGTCCCATTTTAACATATCATTTTGCGGTTTGAACCTGAATCCCTGACATACATTAGATCATTGCCACAGGGCACAATTGACATTTTTCTCTCTATAAGAAACTTCTTTAAGGGCAGTTTGAATGGAGGCTGGGGCAAAGGTGTGATTTTGTGTAGTGGGTTCAAGTAAGGCTCAGTACATCACATTCTGTACTGCCGGTCCCATCACACCTCCTCTCCCAATCAGACAGTGTGCTTCAGTGTTAGTCTATAGTCCACCCTGCCCTCAACTTTAATGATCGAGAACAGAAATATGAGGAACATCACAAATATCATCAGTGAGAAATCAAAAGCAAAGAACATCAGTTTCAAAAATACAAGTAGGGCTTTTTGAGTTTGACTGCATTTGCGCATGGAAAAAGCAGCGTCCATCTGGCCATATTTGATCCATAAAAACATAAACGTGCAAACTTCACAGCACCACAACTCTCTCACGCACACACTCACTAGAAAACTAATCCCTCTGCTTTGTACACTAAGTCATTAATAAAGCAGAAAAAAGAAATGAAAAAATAATAAAGGCAAAGTTTAAGCAAGTAAAATAAAATTTAAAAAACACTTAATTAAATATACTGTATTGTATTGTTTCTCAATAAATTTCATAGTCACTTACTGCACACACACCTAGAAATAAAAGAGCTTTATTTCTTAAAACCTCATGAACTGACTTTCCTAAAAAGAAATTATAATAAAATAAAATTATTTTTAAAACGTACAAGGGGCAAGCCAAAACATCCTCTGGTAATTTAACCAAATATGTTTTTTGCACAACATGAATTAAGATTATCTATGGTCAAACTCATTAGTTTATTTTTCAAACCAAAAGATAAATAAAAATAATAACAGCAATATTATTGGTCAGGTAAACAACATCAATATCAAAATAGACTGTTGATCTTTCCCTAAATGATAGCATGTAAAACTACGCTGAGCCTCCGACCGTTCGTCAATGACCGCTCATGCAGCAGTTGAAAGGTCATTTAGATTCATCTTTGAAGGTAAATAAATGAGGAGGTCATCACTGAACGGCTAAATGAAAAAGCTAAATGTAATGGAAATTATGTGCTAACATAAAGATGACACATAAATCCTGCAAAAGGGAAGAATCAAATTGAAAGAAAATGTTCTGTGAGCCACATACAGCAGCTGTCGGCAAATTCTTCCGTCTGGATCTGCACTGAGAGCACTGAGCGAGAGAAACCTCAGTACCTTCTTTCTGACTATTCAGTTTGTTGAAATTTTGACACTGTAGCATCCAAGGATTATACAAATGTTCTACTTCTTTTTGCCAAAGAAGCTAAACCTCTTTTCTCGATCCTTCTCTTTGCCTTCCTTGTTGCGCATGGTGACGCCTCCAGCTTCGCCTGAACTTGGGGATATGGGGGGCATTGTCATGGCCCGGCTCAGGACCTTAGGGCCGCACGGTGAGTCTGCTGCAGCTGGGGGAATAGAAGTGAGGATGGACTGGATCCAGGAGCTCATCTCAGCCTTTGGAAACAAAACACTACAATGAATACACTAAAACTACATTTTGACACATTTTGCTTTAATAGTTTAGGCTTGACATGTGTTTATTCATTTTGAAAGTGCATCTTACCTCATCCTTTGCTTGGAACAGGTACTCTTTTCCATCTCCCAGCCTGTAGATTGGAATATATTGCGTAATTAATAATATAAAAAATGCCACTTCAGCTTCTTTTTTTTTGTCACCTGAGCTTGAACACATGTTTCCTCTTCTTGTAATCGTGTGCTACTTCACACACAGCGTCTCCAAGGCTTATGGGCACCTCTCCGTGGTATGGAATGCCGTTAGTAGCACTTTTTCCGTCTTTATAGAAGCCCAGACTTCCTTTTCTCACGACACAGTACACATTCTGCCACGACCTGCAGGAAGAGACAACAGAGTTGGAGTATTGTGTATATATTTGTAGTACTATATTACTATATTTCTATATGTTATTATTTTTACTTGTACATGTATAAATGTACACTATAAGTATGGCTTATTTGACACTAGTCTCTTGTTATTTTTTGCTACTCATTTTGAATTTACTATTACCATTTATATTTTTGCACTTTGTTATTAGAGTAAATTATGATGTGTGAGCTACTGTGTCCAAATAATTCCCCTTGTAGCTCAATAAAGTTTGTCTAAGTCTAAGTCTAATGTATGGTTCATTAAGTATTTTTGTAAATGACAGACTGTATCGCACCTGCTGGCCGCCTTCTTGTTGTGGGACTCCATCTCTTGTTTCCGACACAGCATGCCCTCCATGGCCTCTGGCTCCGACTCGGCTGCTCCTCTGCTCGGTAGCGTTGCAGAAGGCTCCAGACGCGATGATGCCAGCCCACTGTCCCGACCAGGTCCATTCACAGACTCGGACTCTGAGCCCTACAGTTAAAATAAAACACAAGTATTTCATGAATGAACAGTAATGAAAACCTGGCTGAGCGCAAGCAGTGAACAGCATTGCAGCCATTTTACAGCCATAAATGGAAAGCCAGGATGATACTTGGCTTGAAAACATTACAACTACAACATAGTATATAAAGCAATAAGTATAAACCAAACTTAAAACTACAAGAACATTTATAAAAAAAAAAAAACATACAGTACATGATTGTAAATATATATTAACAGATATATTAACCACTGTCACATTTGCCACAAAAGAATTCTTCATAAGTTCAGTTCAGTCAAAAGTTTGGACACATCATCTCATTCAATGTTTTTTCTTCATTTTTATTACTTTCTACATTTTATATACATACGGAAGACATCAAATATATGTAAGATGTATGGAATTATGTAGCAAAGAAAAAAGTTAAATAACTAAATATTTTTCGACAAAGCAAAGGGTAGCTACTTTGAGTATTTAAATATAAAATATATAAAAAATATATTTTGTATTTTGAGATATTTACTTTTTTCCTTTGCTACATAATTCTTCTAATAAAACTTACTTCATACATTTGATATCTTCTGTAAGTATATAAAATGTAGAAAGCAGTAAATATAAATAAAACTGAATGAGAGGGTGTGTTCAAACTTTTGACTGGTAGTGTACAAACGCATAGCTATAAACACAGTCGACCTATGACTATAAGCACAGGAGACACCAATGATGGAGGTGCACGATCAAATGAAGCGATGGTTGCGATGGCTCTCTACAGAGGACACAGCACTGAGGTGGGCCGGGATCTAAGCAAAGGGTTTGGGGAAACTCCATAGTACTCACACGCTCCTGCTGCTTTGGTTTATAGACACGTTTAGGCTCAGATTTCTTTCCCACAGACACTGATAGCGATAATGACTGCTGTTAAAGATGCAATTGGAACACATTATAATTGGCTGTCTGAAGCACACAATTTATCTTTTTCTTCAGCTGTATTTGGAACTGGAAGTGGACCAACACAGGTGATATTTGAAACCAATTTTGTACTGAAACAAAATTAGATGTCATATCAATGGCTATTGGGACATAGACATTTTATGAGCGACTAACCATGCAGACTAAACAAATTAAATACTGATACATGTGTAATGTTTCAATGACATGTAAAAACATTATGGGGAGGATATTACAGTGTCACTGGGTATAGTTATATATCCAGTGAAAATGAGATAACTAGAATAATCAGATAACCCAAAAATTAGATGTGATTTTTGGTGTGTGTGTGTGTGTGCGTGTGCGTGTGCGTGTGCGCGTGTGTGTGTGTGTGTGTGTGTGTGTGTGTGTGTGTGTGTGTGCGTGTGTGTGTGCACAAATGAAATGTGATTATCAAAAACAACTGGTCGCAACGATCAATTTCGATCTTTAACATTTGCCGTTTTATTTTTGTCTTGCAAAAAAAGAGCAAACTAATGTTCCTTTTAAGTTTGTTGACAAGCTGATAAAAACTGCCCAGGTGTGAATGCCCAGAAAGAAGTCAGAATACCGTACTCACATCCGATGTAATGGTTTACATGGCATTTCAATAATCTGAGAGCTCCAAAAATTTGATAATGATCAGATTTTTGGAGTGTATGTACATGGCCATCAAATAATTATATATTAGAAACAGTGCATGTCTCACCTGAGAAGTGTCATTGTCGCTGTGTACCCCGTTCACAGATACAGACTGGTTCAGGGTGGTTTGGTCCAGACTTGTTCTGTGTGAGAACAGATACAAGGCCATTTGAGTCACTTGTGTTTTTACAGCTTCAGTAGGCTCTCACATTTGTCTGTACCTAGCAGCAGAATCGTGTGGTTGACTTTCTGCCTCGGACTGGGCTTCTACTGGAGCAGGTGAGGGGGGTCGTCTCGCTCTCTCTTCTTCCTCTCGCCTTCTCTGGATCTCTTTTTCCTCAAGCTGGAAAAGGTCAAAGATGTGTGAGCAAAGCAACTAAACCACAATTTCATTTAAAAAACATCTAACCGCTGAACTTACTGTGGTGAGTTTCTCTAACAAAACAAATCGTTCCTCCCATGATGCTGCTAGTTTCTCAAATTCTTCATGCCTCTTGATAAGGCTCTCGACCTCATCCACATTTGATCCAAGTTCAGCTGCACGCACAAGAGGCTCCTGCCCTGCCAGCCATGACTCTGCCACATACGCATCACGTCCAAACTGCAACACTTCCAGCACTAAAACAAAAAAAACCACAAGTGTTAAAAAGTCCTAGAAACAATAAATGATACTACTTGTCAGTGGACGTATGCACACCTATTTGTAAATGGTCCATCTTGTCTTGCCACTTATTGTTTATCTTGTCTCTCTTTTCTTGGAGTTGATTCAGTTTTTCCCTTATCTAATGAAGAAGAAAATGGTACAAAACATTAATTACAATAATAATTGTATTCCTATAGTACAATTATTGAGTAAAAGCATTGTAAAATACCTCATCTGATGCATAGTGATTATTGTTAATAAGAGCTTTTCCCATATCCGTACAGGCAGTGAAACTATCTGCTCTGGCCTCTATTTCTGATTTGATGTCCTGATGATTAGCAATAACCAGTCCTGCAGAGGACACATCCCTAAAAGGAGAGACACAGGAGGATCTTACCATGAATACAATATTTGCATTACCGTGGTTGTGTGCTAACGTGGTGACACTGACCTTGGGCTGTCATGAGCATCTATCTGCAAGTTGACACCGTCCATCCACAGCATCAGATCTCGCACCATGTTAAAGAAGCGGAACTTCTCAATAGTGTCCAGTAGAAGGAGCCTACGAGACTTTCCGGCCTCAAGAAGACCCTCCCATGCAGAAGTGACTGCATGTTCACTCTTTTGAATATCCTCCGCTTTTTCCCCGGCGTAGGCTTTCTGCAGCCGTGCAGCATCATCCTGCACCTGGTTCACCTGAGTAAATACATTTAGTACAGTGTTAGCATTTCTCCCGTCACAATGACATTATTGTTGTTTTAAGTTTATGGTACCTGTCCACTTAGAGCTTGGATGTCATTTTCAAAGGTGTTGTGCTGTCGATGTAGGTGTTGGACTGTGTTCAGATCACGTCCCAGGTCTAAGGGGACAGCCTCCTTCTTCTCTTTAATTCGTCCGAGTACTTCCATGGCGTCCTGGTGGAAGCGGTGGAGCTCATATGAAGCGGCCAACATTTGTGTCCGTGTGTCAATGAGCTCTAGCAGGTCGGCCCAGGCCTCGTTCAGGCCGTCTTTCCACTCTGCCACACTGGCATTTTCAGGGTGCCCCGACTCTATCAGGTCATCTGCCAGAGCATTCACTCCATCAACACGCTCCTGTCCAATAGTGCTGGTGTCACGGGCGAACTCACGGAACTTGTCTCTTAGCATCTGCAATATGTAAGGAAAAGGATAACACTGGGCCCAGTTAGAATCAAGTACATTTTTCATCTAATGAAAACTTACAGTGACATGTTCATAGTCTTGTCCAAGTTCATGAGAGCCTGCGACCACCTCTCTCTCAGCGATCCACTGCTCCAGGTCATCCACCTCCCGCTTCAGCTGCGTCAATCGTAACCTCTCCTGTAGCCGACCACGCCGCTCCTCGGCCAGATCCTTCAACCCCGCATAAAGCTTGTCCACTTGTGCTTGACGTAGAGTTATTCGCTCACTGGGCATTAGTTGAACAAATAGTTTTTGTAATTTTCATAATTTAAGCAGAACTTGAATATAAATGGATAGGTTGAATATAAATATGTATTTATTTGTATTTCTCACCTTTCTGGGTGCTCACTTGTGACCATGAGGCGACTACTGTTGGCAAGTTGGTGAATAGTCTGAGCGTAGTCCTCAAGAGCCTGTTCCAAAATCTGGTGCTTCTTGACCATCACTAATGCACTTTGTTCATCCTGTCATATTGGGGTTTATGGTTTAATACATTCAACATAAAACCTGTACAACTTTTTGTAAAATATAAGTACATCTTTTATACCTTAGCTTTTTCCTCAGACATCATATGCAGCTCCTGTTCTCCCATCCAGGCCTCAGCCTCGGCAGCATCAGCATAGAACTGCTGGGCACGGTGGGCCTCCAGCAAACGTGCATGTCGATTGTCCGTCTCCGCCATCAGCTGGTCCCACAGCTCCTTCAGCTCTGTGAGACGGAACGTGAGCACAGACTGCCTCTCTCCGTCCACTTGGCTCTGCGTCTGGCCTCGTTTGTGGATATCGTCAATACGTGGCTGATGGCCTTGGATCTCCTTCTGCAAAGTCTAATCAATAAAACAGGAGAGTTTGTTTTAAAATGCTTATAGACCCATTATAATGTATCTTAAAGAAATCTGTACTGCACCTGATTCTTCTTGATTAACAGTTGTACTGTGGGCAAGTCCTTTCCATTGTCTGAGGAAGCAGCCAATGGCATTCTCTCCTTTATCCACAGCTGGAAAAAGGAGAAGAAGTTCATACCTATGCAAAGTACTAATCTTTGTATTATTCATATTAACTTACAATTTCGTCCTCCAAGTCTCTGTTGAACTGGTGAGCTTCTTTGGAGGCCAGCAGCTGCTGTCTGCGCAGCCTCAGAGGATCCTGGAGCAGTGCAAAGCTGTCAGTTACTCTTCTCTGTTGGCCATCGACTTCCATCAGTCCTGCGTCTTCCTGAGAGAGTGCCTGGGCCTGGGTCTGCAAAGACTGCACCTCCTTCTCTCTGACCTCCATCTGATGCTCCAACATCTACACAAAAACAGTACACAATTATGACAGGAGACATTTGACTCTACTGTTCTTTTTGAAAAACAACACATACCTGGTGCTTTTTGAGCAATATGTTAACACTGGTTAAGTCTTTGCCATAGTCATCACTTTGTAGCTGACCTTCTAGGTTTTTAAGCCAGACATCAAGGGCTGAGCAGCTCTGTGTGAAAAGTTCTGCCCTGTTGGCATCAAATAAGCACTGCGCTTTGGTGCGAGTGGTATTCTCGAGCTCCTCCCACTGTTTCTGCAGATCCTCCAGAGTCTGCTCAACCACAGGCTTCAGCTCAGGCTTTTCTGCCACAAGAGCTTGGCCCTCCTGGTAATCAATGGAAGAGACAACAGCTTGAGTACAGCCTAAGAGTAAGTGAGTAAAGACTCACAAAAGTGAATAGCACAAACCTTGTCAATTTTATCTAGCCAGTCTTTGTTAGACGCCAGCTCCGCCATAAATGCCTGATGCTTCTGCCATTTGCTGTGAAGATTCCTAGCCTCATCATAGGACATATCCTGAGCAGTTAGCATCTTTTCATTGATCCACAATGTCAACTACAGAAAAATAAGGGTGCACATATTAATATTTTGGCATTATATTTTCATAGAACCTTCAAATAAAATGAAACATTATTTTACTTCTTGTCCATCTTGAAGGAAGTGCTGAAGCTCACGGTTATCTTTGAGCTTGGATAGTAACTCATTTGCAGCCTGTTTATTCTTGAGATGCCTAAAATAAAGTAAAAAATAATGTATTTATTTGCTGTAGTTGTTTTGACTCTTAAACTTTTTGCTTTTGCCCTGACCTTTCCTGGATGGAATCCACTTTCTCTTGGATCTTGTCAGAGTTTGCATTGCCATCGTTAATGAGTCTCCGTCCTGCCTCCACCACACCAGTTATCTTCTCCTCGCTGGCCTCTGTAGTTGTGAGGAAATCCTCATGTTTTTTGATAGCCTCCTCTGCCCCCTGAAGACTGGTAGGCATCTCTGTGTGGGACAGCACATACTCCTACAGAGAGACAAGAAAATACAAAATTTTGGTCATCTTTTAGTCAAATGTTTTACTTGAGAAAGTAAGTTGTGCAGAAAAGGGGAGTCCATGTATTATACATTTAGTAGCACTCAATCAATAAACACACACACACACACACACACACACACACAGTAAATGAGTATTTTTTATGAATGGATGACAGTCTTGTAGACTTACTTGGCTGTTGAGAAAAGCCTCAGCTTGTTTTGCATCTCTGAGGAAAGTCTGAAAATCAAAAGCTTGTGCCAGGAGACTCTGGCGATTCTCCCACATGCGGCGAAGTTCGTGCCACCCTGTGTCCAGAGCCTGCAGCCTCTGGGCCAGGAACATGTACTGGGCATCTGTCTGACCCTGAGTCACCTCTTCGCCAACGGCACGCATCTTTTCATAATCGTCCTTGTAGTTATCCACCTCATTCTTGATACTCTCGTGTTGTGCTAGTAGACTCTCCGCCTCGGGCAGAGAGGTAGGGATGTCCTCTGATGCTATAGCAGTCTGGGTTCGTGAAAGCCATGACTGAAAATCGTCCAGATCTCGAAGGAAACCTTGCAGCTTGCTGGCTTCCCCCAATGACTCCTCACGGCGCTTCATTGTTGAGTTCAGTTCTTCCCAAACTTCCTGAATCTCTGCAAGTCTTCGCTGTGTCTCTCCTGCTTGATCTGGATGCTCTGAGGCCAACTTTTCTGCCTCTTTTTCCAGGTCATCCAATTTTCCCTATAAGAACAAACAATCTCAATAGAAATCATTCTCAAATACTGTCCATTAGCTGTGGATATTTCCTCTATACCTGAATGGCCTCCAGGTCTCTCTCCATGCCAGTGAGCTTGCGCTGCAAAGCCATGACTCCAGCCAGGTCGTTGCCCAAGCCCTGTGTGGACTCGATTACCTTGGTCTTCTCCTTCATCCATGTCTGGATCTCATTACATTCAAGATGGTAGTTCTGGATGTTAAGAGCGGAGTCCAGGGCTTGTTTCTTTTGGCCAGCCAGTAGTTCAAAGTCCTTCCATCTGTTAGACACATCAAATGCATATTTTAGATTTTTTCAAATTTTTCCAAAATATTTCAAATGCTACTTAATGTTTTCCCTCTATGTCATACAAGAAAACTCTGACCTGTTGTTGAGCTGGTCTTTGGTCTGGTGAATTTGGTCCTTGTTGCAGCTGTCCGAGCTCAGCAGTTGTTCAGCCACCTGGTTCACATCATTAACCCGACTGCTCAGGTTGTTCATCTCTGGCTCCAATGTCTCAAATCTACAGATCAGATTTACACAGTAATAAATGACTCATTTAACATTTGAATTGATGCGATAGGTTTCACTTACCTCTGCTGCACTACTTCCAAGTCTTCTAGTTTGGTAGGGATCTCCATGCCATGTAGCCACTGCTCTTTCTCCTCCACCCAAACCTGGCAGGCATCAGCCTCACTGAACATACGATAAAGGGCCAAGGCCCCCTCCAGAGCCTGGCGACGGGCTGCAGACAGAGTCTCCAGCTCCTCGTAGCGCTGTTCAATCGTAGGTAAGCGACCTTCCACCTAAAGACAATAAAGCATAGATTTCAGATACAGTCAACACACGTCAAACATATAAAATGATATATACGTCAGACATATTAAAATGACACCAACTTCAGGAGAGCTTGTGTAGGTTTGGGGTAAGGCCTGGGCCTGCTCATGCAAGGAGTCAATCAGAGGGCGGTGGCTATGGATCTCTTCCTCAACCTCTCTCTGCTTTCGAGCCAAAGACTGAGTAGAAAACTCATCGTGACCGACTTCCTGACTAGACACCTGTCGAAGCGTCTCCATTAGCCAGGCATCCATGTCATTAGCATCGGCTTCAAACTGGTGCATAGCCACAGCTTCCTTCAGACGCTGCTCTCTCAGCTTGGTTGTCTAGAAAAGAGACATTAACAAGTGTATTATTTAGATAAACCTCCCACTGACAAGACAAAGAGCAGTGATGTCTACCTCCTCCAGATGTGCCCACTGTGCCCGGATGTCCTGGATTCTCTCCGTGACCTCTGGAGCTCCAAAGTGACCCTCATTCACTAATGTCTCTCCAGCAGAAATACTATGACTGAGCGGTCCGTAGCGAGCAGCCATCTCGTCCCTGAAAGCCTCATGTTTGCTGAGCAGGTGAAGAGCAGAGGAGAGGTCTCGCCCACAATCTCCACTGGCCAGGATCTGCTCCTGTTCCCTGATCCAAGCAGCTTCTTCTCCCAAATCCCACATAAACTGCCACAAGCGCCGTGAGTCTTCGAGACGCTCTTTTCGCGTTCCAGCCAGCTGACCAAGCTCCTCATAGGCCCGACCCAACATGTCCACTTTCTCACTCACTAAAGCAGGCTCACATGGCTTGTAGGCTGGATTTAGAACGATGACAAAGGTCAGGGCAGTTCTACACATTTGATACAAGTACAAACTTTACATTAGACTCACCTTGTTCATAGGAAGTGAACCGAGTGGCTGCTGCCTGAACTCCCTTGATCCTCTCTGCCTGAGCCGAGATGTCTGCCTCCACCAGTGTGTGCTTCTGCAGCAGATCTAATACATCATGTAAATGTTTACCGCTGTCCTGAGACTGCAAGCGACCCTAAAAAAACCCCAAAAAAAACAAAAAATGTAATGTAAAATATAAACGTTCTGTATACTGAAAGCCGAGATTCTAAACTAATCCTACCTTCATGTCAGCCATCCAGTCCATGATGTAACGCATCTCCTGAAACAGTCTTTGCAGGTCACGGTGAGCGTTGAGGCGCTCCCTTCGTGCAGCAAGTAGCTCTTTCAGGTATTCCCACAGTCGAAGCACATTGTCTCTCCTTGCCAGTATACGTCGCACGTCGTGATAGCTCTCTGCTTCTAACTCTTTAGCCACAGCCTCCACAGCAGCGACACGCTCCCAGTACGCTCCAATGTCTGTCTCAATTGCCTCATGTTTACGCGTGGCTGCCTCAACAGCTCCAAGATCAGTCCCAAAATTGTCCTAGTGACAGAAGCAAATGTTATGTAATAACATTTATAGAGAGGCCTTATTGTTTTTAAATATATTTTGACACTGTACCTGGGATACTAGTCTTTGGTTCTCACTGAGCCAGGTCTCTCTCATTGCTGCTTTGCGATCAAATCGAGCAGCGAGCATCTCCAGCTTTTCTTGTCGAATGAGCTCATTCCTCAGTGCCAGCTCTCGCTCATGCTCTGCCTTTTCAAGTCTCTCCCAGGCCTGCATGAGATGACATAAACATTTTAATATTTCTTTTAAACTGTCTTCTTAAAACATTTTTAAACACGCAGAAATGACTACCTTATTGATGTCAGATATGAGTTTTCCTTCTCTTGGCATGTATACTTTCTGGTTGTTAGCTCGCATTTTACTCTGTATTGTAAATAGCAGAACTTCCAAATTCCCTTTCTCAGTGAATCTGTGGAGACATTACAATGTGGACATAATTAACAATATTCTTCAGAGCTTTCTAATTGTAAGACATGAAAGATGGCAGCATTAAACTGAATGTGGTTTGACTCACTTGGGTGGTTTCTCGACAGTTCTGTAGGAGTTAAAAGCCTGGAGCTGATTCTGCACAGCACTCAAAGAGTTAGCCAGCTGTCGATCATTCAAAGTCACTATGGTCTGCTCAATCCACTGCAGCAGCTCTGACGCCAGTGTCTCGTATTTATCAATCAGTTGGTCTGCTTCAATAGCGTAGTCCAAAACCTGAGGCAAATACCGTACTTTAGTTTTGCATTGATACAAGGAAAAAGACATTACTGTCAAAAGTTTCTCACCTTGCCAATACGTTTTCCCTCTACTGCCAGAGCCTTCATCTTGGAGAAGTAGTGGTAATACGTAGCCACATATGTAATAATAGACTTCTCATCAGGCTGATCAACATTAACATCTAAGAAAAGGAATGTGCATTTTAATAAATGGCTGTGTAATAAATACATTGTGTTCTCATACACCACATGAAAGATAATTTTAAGCACATACCTTCAGGATCCAAGAGTTTGGTTAATCCAAGATCCTTTTCAGCAATATTAAATGCATTTTGAAGATTGTAGTGGGCGTTGGACCTTTTCAGGTTGTCAAACTCAATCAGGTCAGGCCTATTCAAAAACACACAGACATTTAATAAGAATATTTCTGATCACTCTATATCTCAATGTCATTATTTAGTTTAACCCACTAAATACCAATTTATGATGCTCATGGGCCAGCCTGTAATCCAGTTTAATTTATTATAGTGGAAATCTCTGATTTAAAACTGATATTAATGCCAGCAGGATGTGCAAGTGAGTGCAGCCAGTATTAGTCTATGTGGGATACAAGTGGGTTAGTCTTTCTGTGATCTAGGTCATTTTAAAATATGAAGCCCAAATTGAGATGTGAATTGAAACATAGGGAAGAACCACATTTTCATAGAACACAGCTTCACATCATATCAGTGCATCTAGAAACACAAAAAAGTGCAGGAAGGAGTCACTGACCTGTGTTTGTGCACGATGGCATTGAACGCCATGCCGTCTCTCCAGCTGGTGGTGAAGTTGTGGATGTTGACATTAGGATATCTGCAACAGTCAAATCACACACTGATCATTAACCCTGAACTACATCTGTAATCAGAGGTCACATTAAGATAATCAAAACTGCCCTTTTAAACTGCCCTTCTCTTACCCCGCAGTTTTCATTTGGCACCAAAGAAGAAGGGCATCTTTAGCTGATTTCTTCTCTTTGTTATCCTCCGTCTCCACACTGATGTCCTGAATCTGAAAACATTACAATGACAATTTATTTTACAATACAATGTAAAAATAACATTGTAATAAAAGATAAGGTTATTCCATTGCCTAATAATTGCCAGGTCAATTACACTGCAGCAGCATTTATTTCTTTTCAAATTGCCAACTCTAAAACATGCAGACCTGCGGAGCCATGGGCTGGATCCTGGGACAGGCCGTTGAATGAAGAGAAAATTACCTGGAAGCGGAGGATGATGGTCCAGATGAGACCCAGTGTGAGGCGGTGGTTCCCATCCACAATGTCATGTGACCCCATGTTTTCAAGATGGACTTTCTGTTCCTTGAGGAACTGCAATGCTTTGTCAACATTTTCCAGGCAGTGGATACGCATACGGCCCTTAGTGGGCTTTGGCTGTGGGGGAAGAGTTGTCAAGAGTTAATTGGAATGTCACAATGTCAATTCATATATATTTTAACCATATATATTTATAATTAATCCTTACACACTTTAAAATTTCATCAATCAATTTAAATCATTACCTTTTTTAAAACAAACTTCTGATGAGAAAATAATTACCGTAGTGTGACATAAATTAAATTTACATTTAAGCTCTTTTGCTGTATACATTAACGTAAATCATATCATATTTAAATTCTCCAATTACCCTTTAAAATATTATTATATTATTGTGACATTTACAATTCCGAATAATGACAAATCAAGACCCCTCCCACATACTTTGCACATGAGTGTCACAAGTGAGAAATAGCTGATGGAGCATGGTTGCATTATAGTGTAGGTCATAAAAGGGGAAGTTAGAAGAGGTTTTCTGGGGGACACTGACCAGTTGCTCTCCTGACAGCACTTCCAGCAAACGGATTAGCATGCGGCCGTCGCGCAGGTCTGTGTACAAGTCACCAATGCGACAGGTGACTCTGCCCAAGTGAGAGTTTACCCATTTTGTGAAGGTTTTCTTTTGAACCGCTTCACGCTCATCTGTAAAATACAGAAGAGAAGATCTAGGTTCAGTCACAGTTGACCAACAAAGCACAAAATTTCACTACCCATTTCAGTTAATGTAATTCAAAGTGAGTAAGTAACACTCCAACTAGAAATACAGTGAATAAAAATTCTGTTAAAGCTAGCAGACACATTACAAATAAAATACTGGCTATATTTACATGCATACCAAAAATGTTATCATTATCTGATGTGAGTAATTGGATATTTTTCTGACTGTTCAAACCTGTACATGTTTTGACATGGAAAATTATGCAAAAGGGCAAACTAATGTAAAAATGAAAGAGAAAATGTTAAAATGAAAACGTAGTTTTAATATTCATTACCAGTTTTGTTGACTAGATTACTTTTGTGTATTTAACTAATTACTGAGTTATTTGTTTATTGAAGTTATCTGATAAATGTACACACCATTTGTCACTTTTACTGACAGCTTTGAGATTACTCCTAGTTTAACAAAGGCAGTGGTTGTGGGTGCAATGCCAATTACTGACAGAAAAGCTTTAGTGTGACTATGCAAAAATGCCCATGTGTGTGAAGAAGATTTTCCTTGTTGCATTAAGAACTAAAAAGAGGTACAATAAATTAAGCTGTTAACAGCAGCTCAGACATATGGACCAAGGGAGTAAGAAGCTAATCCCACACTGCCACCTAACAAGGTGACCTCATTTCTAGGACACAAGTCTTCTGCCGTTTAAAAGACGATCGGTGAAGCGTAGTACTTAATGCACAATGCTGTACACAAATCAGGACTGACTGAAAATAGATCATACGAGCAGGTTTGCACTAATGACTTAAACAAAACCAAGTCCTTCCTCCGGCTGCTAATGAGATAATAATGCTTGGGATGAATGGATCTTTGCAAAAACGCTGCTGATAACAGATACAAAACAATATTATAGTGTAATTGTGTTGCACAAAGATACAAATGAATGGTGACAGGGGTAATTCACTGCGACCGTTAACTGATTTTGAAATTTCAAACAGCAGGAGGGAGGGTGAAGAAATGCCACAAGATATAACCGTAACCGTGAGCTAGGTACTTCCCCTAAACTCTATTCTGATACTGGGGCATTGTGTTTGCACATAACCACTGACTCTGGCAGTAAGGCTTCGTATGCACCCATTATCAAGCAGACCAAATGCTGTGTTGGGTGAGGAGAGTTGCATTCTTATGATGGCTTGGTCATGTTGGGACAGCCCAAGCAACAGGTAGAATACAGAGAGCAGTGGTCCCTAAACATGCTTGTGGTGTTGATGTGCCTCTAATGACAAGGCTACTACATGACAACAGAAGCAAACAGAGCATTTGTGTCAGACATGTTTACTCATTACAGCAAACACAGGCACCACCGGACACTGAGGTAGATAAGCACCGCAGCTGTACAGAATAATGAAGTGTTTAGTTGGTGCAGGACTGGTGCTCTCATGTTATTACATTCAGAAGGCTGAAGGCCCAAAAGGAGCCATAGCTTCTGTATGTCGTCAGCACCTCTGAAAACACCTGAGCGACGTGCTCACATAGTTTCACTCTGACATAAGAGATAAAACACAGGACAGTGGGAAAATGTCAGCTGCACACGCCAAGTCTCTAATTACTGCTAAGCCGTCTTTAAGCTATAGTATAATCCCATATTTTGTAGACACATGCACCTAAACAGGTTTAGTTTCACACAAATTTTGATCAAGATAAAACATTCAATTAGATTTGCTAAACCACAATTCTTCTGTTTTCTTTTCAAGATATATCTTCATTTATCAAGTAAGCCAATTATCTGTTTATGAACGAGACCTACTGTGTAAAGGCAGATTTGAACATGTCTAGTTAGTCACAATAAATTGGGTTCTTAGTAGTGAGATACTTTAGGTTTACTGGTCCTGGGGGATTTAGGGCCAGATACCAGAGCATATCTCTTTCTGTTAAACCTCCAAGGTCAGTCATTGATAATAATAGTAATCTTCAGGTAATCTCAGAAAATATGCTGCTGAGCTAATCAGTTTGTTTAGTACATAGACGCATAAGATACATTCAGCAATAACACAACAAACTGTCACATAGATACAAGTTTTCTCTGAATTAACAGATTGTTCAGAAACTTTAAAAAGTGCATTTATTCATAGGACTGTCATAAAGTCATTTAATTGCTTGTAGTTTCTAACTGATGGACCCAAGTGGACAAACAGCTCTTTCACACAGAGCTAATATTGGACTGTTCCTGTGTTTGTGTGTTATATGACAGTGCTCTGCTTCCTCCAGTGCCACCTCAGCACTGAGCACCAGGAAAGTCTTCTATAAAAAGACTAATGCAGGCTGTACTTTCACAGGAATAATGCATTCTGCAGATCTGGTCTATTTTCTTGGCACAGCCATTGTGTTTATTGACAAAGATGAAAGAAAACCTTAGATTCTCTAGCTGCTAACTGCAGCCTCCTCCTGTCACCCACCCAGGTCATGTGCTGCACCCGTTTTGAACTGTTTTGGAATGTCTTTGAGTCCACAAACTCTCAAATCTCCCTCCCCACCCACGATGAGTGTGTGTAGTCTCTGGTCACCCTGTCCTCACAAAGAATGAGAAAACATCCTTGTGCATATCTCACTTATGAAAGTTTTTGTGCCACATCGTTTCAATCTCCCTACATTAATTTAAGCAAACATATAGATATAAAGAACAGAACTTTTATGAAGTGCTTAAGTGAGTTGTGTGTGTTTGTTTTTCCAATTAATTTTCTTCTTTTCTTCTTTCTTCTTCTTTCTGAGATGTCTCTTTTACACAAATCTAAACAAGAAATAGTTATATAAGATTTGTGGCTAGTGTTGTGGTAACTATGGTTTTAATGATGCTTGCTACAAAAACAATGAGCACTACAGTATAATAAACTATTGAATTCTGATAAATGACATCTTAAGTGTTAATAGTTTAAAGTAGAATAGCATACCTGCCTATGAAATGTATTTAGTGCTCAGATCAAATGAAACTTGAAAAGACAAACTGTAAAAATGTGCATGTTCTTTGAAGTGTCTGTGGGCGTTTACACTCTTCCCCCTCTTCTCACATTGAGAGAGAGCTGTTGCAAAACCGCTGCCCTTCCACATGTGGCACATGTTATTTTTACACTTGAACAGTTTGAGGTTTCAGCAGAAATGAGGCCAACTTTTTCCAAAATAGTGGCATTTTTCACTTGTTTTTATTCCTTTTGGTGCCGGTAACAGGTTATTACCTTTTGCACCAAATGCAGCTGCTGATAATGCAGGAGACAGTGGAGAGGACAGCCCAAGGCTAGTCCCATGAGATGCCACTGAAACTCTTTTAGCCACAACATCTGCAGACCAAACAGTGTCAACTGTCAACAGCACTGTACTGCTCCCGACCCTTCCAAAGCTGCACCTTCTTGTGACTTAGAAGCCTGTCAATATTGGTCAAACTGTACAAACAAAATCCTTAAAAAACCATTTGTGTGAGTTTGTATGCACACAATGAACTGTGGGTAATGTGACCCTGAGTTACAGCTGGAGGCCACAGAGCTACAGCTTTCATTGGTGTTGGTGATATTCAGTTACTTGATACAGTTCAGAGGAACTTGACCCAAAATGCATCAGTGACCTCAGCTACGCATCAAACTTAGAGGAAAGTCCAAGAACTCAAGTCAATGCAGCACACAGAGATTTAGTGTTGGTTAACTAATACCTTCTCTGTGGTTAATTTTTAATATTAAGGGAAAATATGAATATGGCCTGTGAAAAGACAATATAATAGACAAAATAGTAACAGTTTGTCTGTTTAAGGTTTATGGGGGTCGTTGACTGTGGTATCTCAATTATGTTTATTCTGGTTAAGTAAACCAGAGTGACATTTCATTCCAAAGTCCACAGCAGCTAATTCAGAGGTCGGTGGTAGCACGGACAGTGACCCTATGGAGCAGGGTTGTGGCGATACCCAGCTTACACTATCATTTATATATTAACCAGGAAATTATTCACTGCTCAGTCTAGCTCCCTGCATGCTTTGGGATAAGGGCAAGTCATGTTGAACATGTCCTTGACAATTGCACAGAGAGCAGTTCTTTACACTTTATACCCTCATTTAGGTAAATGTAATTACCACAGTTGAAAAAGCAATACCACCGACTTCAATTATAATGTTTTCCAGAGTTTGCACCATTTAAATATAACTCTGACTGAGAAGATGAAGACGATTTCAAACTATTCTGTGTATGCGCACATTTCTCCTTTATCACATGAGCAGACTGAAGTCATGATTTAATACAGTAAGGCAGGGAGTGACATGAAGAATGAGCCCCAAGGCGAGTCAAACTGGAAATACAAGTAGGTGTAGCCAAAAAGGTGTTTGTGTCTGCGATAGTGAATGTGCATGCACTGCCATGACAGTAACATTTACACACTAAATACAGTTTAAAGGACTTTATTTGGCTATGGTCTTTTTCGTGTACTGACCACACATAACTCACTATTATTTTTCAATACATGTGGGAGATCCATTTCCATTATAATATAGAAGCCAATCTTGCATTTGAATTAAAAAGCAGTTCATGTTGTATATTATGTAGAAGATATAAACTTATTATACCATAGCTGCCTCACTTGTAACTAAAAATCTACTTTAATTATTTAATATCTTATTTTGACTAAAAGAATGTAAAATATGTGGAAAGCATAACTTCTCCCTCAAGTGCAGCCCCAGACGAGTGTCGGGGAGGGACCAGATGTGAGGGCTCCTGGGTATGATGTGCATGAGCTGGCACAGCGCACTTCAAACACCTCAATGTGGTAGCAACTTTATAGGCTTAGTGCAAGACATTAACCAACAACAGGTCCCACTCTATTCTATGCCCAAGACAGAAGTCATTTATTTGATTTTACGTTAATTTCTAGTTTGCAAACTGATTAAAACTAATGACTGAAGCATGTTAAATAATGGGCAGGCGTTTTTGCACACTATATCACTGACTTTCACGTTGCTATTATATAAGCCAGCTCCGTCGTCATGTGAACCATAACTGATTTTTGTGGCTCTACTTGTAGAGCCAAGGACACAGAGCCATGCATTGTAATAAGATAAAAAAGGACAGGTGGCTGGTGATCAGGTGCCAGACTGCCGCCTGCTTTAAAGCTGATCTGAAGTCTGCTGAGTGAATACAGCAGCAGTTTACAGTATACCATGTACTGTAGTGTATGTATCTATACTGCATACTTATATAGTATGAGAGGAGTCTCTCAGAGCTCACTTTTAATTATACAAACTAAAAATGCTGAGTCTTATCAAACCTGGAGCACCTGCTGTCGGAGCAGATCATTACGAAGCAGTCTGCGCAATTTTTCCTTCTGTCTGAGTAAATTGTTTATCTTATCATTTGTTAATATTAACCATACTTGTGTGGCCCACAATAAAAGGCAACTTTAACCACAGTCTTTGAGTCACATATAAATTGGACTGAAATGGTGACAGCCCTCAACTCTGGGACTCCGTGATCCAAAGGAGCAGGTCAGTGCAGATCTTACCTTGCAGCTGTTTAAAGCGGCCCTCCATGATGTTGGAGTATTGCACCTGGTTAACAAACGCTGCTGGGGACAGACAGGGCTCTCTGTCCCTCTGCTCCCACTCCATGTTGATCTCACTTTAGGCAATATTTCGGTCAGACGTCAAATAAATGGGGATAACTCCAGCATAGCCCAGCAGAGGCAGCCTTTGCAGACCAAATAGTCCCGAAGACAAAATTGCTATGTCCAAGATTATTTCCTTCGTTCTGTTATGCCTCTTTAAGACACAGTATGATCTTGAAAATGTTACCGCCTCTCCTTTTTCTTAACTATACACACCAGTTTGTCCAATAAAAACACAGCTCCAAGCACAGGCGTGGAAGATCCGATTCAAAAATTTCTTTACAAACTAAGTGAACAAAATGTTCTTTTAAACTCCTCTTGTGTAGAAGTTCACCACACTTGTGGCCTCCAACTGGAGTCAAAACTTGTGGTCACAGTCCCTCGTGGTCCTCGTAAAGGAGCAGTCGAGTCCTTCCCTCCAAATGCAGGAGCAGAGCAGCTAACTGGCTGTGGTCGGATGGCTGTGTAAACAAAGCCTGCTGGGCCCACTGAAAATGGTGCCATTTGCATAAGGTGTGTTAGAGGGAGGAGCACACACAGGGGGACTGAAGAGACAGTGGGGGAGGAGGTGTGGAGGTGGACTAAACCATTAGAGCTCTTCTCTGGCTATAGCTTCAGGAGGATTACGCCACTCTTCTTAATTCCTGGGAGCACCGGGAGTGGCCTGCCAGGACCTATATGTTCAGCCTGTCATCTAACCTAGTCACTCACAACAGCTTTTACTGTCAACATTCTCAGCGTTTGATACAGCGCTCACACAGGAAGGAAGTCATAGAGGAGCCTCAGTAGAGTGCTTTCCTGCCACAACCTGTTTGTTTTGCTGTAATAATAGGTGGGTCAAGGTTATCACCTAAATCAACTCTGCAATAATCAAATCTGTGAAAACTAAATGATTTGGGACATCCTACTAATCATTTAAAAGGCTGATATTATGCTATATTCTGATCTATGTTATAATGTTGTTTCCTCATCACAAACATACATGGAGTTGTGTTTTGTTTGATTCACACGTTTAACACACAAACTCTGCATATTTAGACTTCTCTCAAACAGAAAACACTCTGTCCCACATTGTGATGTGTGTGGTAATACAGGAAGTGCTCCACTGTGTTTTTAAACTCCATACACTTTCTCTATAATTATCTGGATGATTTCAGCCCTGGATTTGCCAATCTCTAATAAACTAAAGGTAAAAGGTAGCTGTTAACTTGAAAACATGACATCACAAGTTGGAACAGAGCATTTTGTTCTTAGAAGATGTAGACAGACTAAAAACACAACTCCAGGTATGCTTTGGAGGAGGTGGCAACATTTTAATTTGGCTTAAAGCTCACAAGAGTTAGTTTTGCGTAATATAGGACCTTTAAGGAAATACATGTTCATAATCACAACTCTGGTCTGTACCCCTAAGGTCAAAAAGGTCCTGTGTATTGGGGAGGGAAGGGGATAACTACCCGGGGGACTCTAATAAAGACCCCAGTAGTGTTTTTGATGTATGGGCTCATGATGGCCAGAGAGCATCTGGATGGACCTCATTAAACGGACAAGGCCCTGGGCTTTTGGTAACAAGGTGTTTTAAAGAAGTGGACTGGACTAATGAGAGCCAACTCACTGCATTCAAACAGCAAAACGTCAGAAAAACTACTAAGCCATATGTTTTTATACTATGTTTTAGATTCTGTTGAGTTTATATTTGGTGTGAAGTTTTGAACGGAGCTTGTCTTCCAAGTTGAGACATTCAAGAAGCTGCAATGATGTGTAAAATGAATGAATAATTGATGACGCTCTGGAGAGAATAAAGGCTGGGAGCAGATGGGTGGGATGTGTGAGGAGGAGTTTTGATCATGAGCAGAGGGCATTAATATTATTATTCATATTTAAACACTGCCAGCAAACTAAAGCTTGAGGGAACAAGTTCATCATACTATAATAAATATGATTATCATTAGAGTTATATACTTAAGGTAAGCTGCACAATTTTGGAATAAAATTGGATTGCGATTTTTCTGCACTGCAATTCAATTTTCAGTATATGTTTAAGAATTGCCATTTGAACAAAGAAAAACAATTAATTCTGATCATTTCACTGATAAATTAATAAAAGAATCCCATAAATTTCAGAACAAGTTTGTAGAGGCCTAAACTACAGGCACAGCAAGACTTTTCTATAAAAAGACCTTTGCAATGTGATAACTGCTTCAACTCAAACTGCAATTTAAATTTGATTGCGATAAACTGTGCAGTCCTATTGTTTGGGATCAAAAGTATAGGTCTTTCATGGCAAAACATCAGCGAGAGTGAGTGATCATTTCGGAAGTGAAACAATCTCAATGCACAGTTGAGAAAGCATCATGTGTAAGCAGCAGTATCTTACAACATACACAGGGTCCTGATATTTGGGGAGAAGTGGAAGAGGCAGGAGGTGTTCCCTGAGGCAATGAGCCGCCGAGGCACGTCCAAGAATGTGCTCTCAGGTCTGCACTTGTCCCACGCCGATGGTATCACAGGTATTCAAAGCAGCCCCACAGCCCACAGCATTAACATACATAAAACACGAGACTAACTAGACTACTACAAAACTGCCACCCCCAATTTATAATGAAGAAAAATATGCAGTGCATTGTTAGCAACAAGTTTGTATCCTGTGTTTACTTAAGGAAATGATTATTGCATTTGAAAGTGAAATGAGCATAATCTTTTAGTGGTTTGATGCTTGTGGCCCTCACAGTACAGTAGGCATTTCTGGAAGAGAGTATGAGAGGGAATAAATGGGGAATATTGCTGTGTAATGCTGCCCTCTGCTGGGGTGGTTATGGGACTACTAGTCTTTGACAATCTTATCAAGGAGGAAACAACACAACATTGAATCCAAACTAAATATGACATGTAGAAAATGCCAATTCAGTGATCTCACTGAGTAGGGTTGTTTGATTATGACAGAGTTGCAATTATTTTGCTTATTACTGAAATCATGATTACTTCTAAACTGTAAAAATTTACCTAGAGAGTAAGAATAGAACTTAAGTAATTTATCAAGTAATGTTTTGTGACACTTGTGTTTTCAAAGGTAGATTAGACAAGTGGCTTTGCTCCAGGTTTTGCACGGTATGAGAATGAGATTATAACATGTTTGTAACTGAATAGAGTAATAATTTAATGACAAATGATCAATTGCACAGCCCTAATGAGAAGTAGTTTGTCTTTGAGGCGGTCCAAAGCTGAACTCATCAGCCACTGGGCCACTGGGATGTGAGAGCAGCCACAGCCCTCATATCTGCTGTGAAGCTTTTAGGCCTTGTCCTCATTTTCATGTATTTCTGTCCTGATCTTTTGGGACAGACCAAAATTAACTTTCACCTAAAATCACTGGACCTAATTAGAGTTTTGCTGCATTTACAAATGATTTCCTTTTAAAATGTATCTCTACCAGACATTTGATGAATTACTCCACACTTGTAGCATAAACATGTTAGTGTGTGTATTTAATTTTTCATAATGGTCGACATTTTGATGTTAAAGCAACAATACACTGCAATACTCTAGCATCTTTAAAGTTTAAAATTAGATCATGATGAAACTAAAGCAATAATTAATTTTCTTATTAATGGGTTTCAGCTTCCTGTTATATATAGGTTATCGCATTATTCAGGACATTTCCCATTCCAAAGATATAATATTTTGTTTTAAATTGTGGTCCTATTTTAACCACGTGTCTGTGTGTGCATCATACCGGCCAGTGCTTTGATGCGCGAGCGTTCAAAGAGACGTGCCGAACTGTTCTCATTGTCCCAGTCGGTCTCTGCAGCCAGGTCCCAGCGGTTGTTGATGTCATTGTACTGCTGCTGGATCTCCAGGCTGTCGAAGTCTGTGGGGGAGATGGTGCTCATGGTGCCTCAAGGAAACGCATTCAACCTACAACAGAAAAGGAAATACATTCAAACTAATGGGAAATATATCAGCACTCCGACTCATTTGCTGCTCTAAAGGCAAATACTCTTCAGTGCAGTGTGATAAAACACCGGAGATAAGATCAATATTTGGTTAAGCAAAAACTCAAGTCATGCTGGCTACCTTTACATTGGGGATATTAATTATTTCAAGGGCTGGGTAACTTTCTTTTTTTTTCAGTACTTTACCTCGATTTCCTGTATTATATAATACAAAATTATAGAATAACAAATAAATGTTTATAAATGTAATTGAACACAATTTATTTGAGGGATATACTGGTCATAAGATCACACTAGTAACTTTCTGTAGCGCTTTCTCAGAACAAACACTAATTTATGGTACAGTTTTTTTTAAGGCATCAATACTTTAACTTTCAGTACCAAAGCCCTCATTATTACTTTGTGATTTTAAAATAACTAATGCAAAAAGCAGGCACACTAAGCACTAAGCAAAAAGCAGTCACAAAAAGTATAGTTGTTTTGACTTTACCCCAAAAGTTCAGCTAGTACAAGACAAATGGATAACAAGACAGGAACCAAAGCAAACCACAGCCTGACATCTTAATTTCCTTCTGTTCATTCTGAGACGATTGAGTGATAATGGAGAAGGACTGAAGGCGGATCAAAGTGGGGCAAGAATTGGAGAATTGGCTGTGATACTAAATGATATTTCCAGATAACTATCTGTGTCTTGGATTTTGCCTGCGCTTCACCAGGGGGTCTAGATTGAGATTATAACCATACTAGAGCACCCCATTAAACCATTGGGGACAATTGCTTGGGAGCCTTGATCAGATTAATGCTTAGATTAATACTCTGATTGAGTCCTAATACTTGGGAGTTTAGCTATTACGGTATGTCTCGCCATACTGTCTGAACTTAAGATCGCGCCGGAAACAGGGAGGAGTGAGTGAAAGCAGATACACAATGTTATTTACAGCGTCAGAGTGAGTGAAGACTGCCAAGCATCTCCTAAAGAGGAAACGTTCAGTTAATTACCCCATAAATGCTCTGTAATTTGTAATCAGCAGCATTGGGCCAAGACGTCAGACCTGGGAACACGATCGGTGCATGGGAACACGATCGGTGCATGGGAACAAAATAGAATCAAATGAGATGAACTACCAAGAAATGGATCACTTACACAACAGAAATCCAACATAAAAAAAAGATTATTTAAACAAAAACAACCTTTGTTAATCCCATTACTGTAGTGCCAGATTAAGATGTGTCTGGGAGTAGAAACTAAATGCAGAGATTACAGAAAAAGGCAGAATGATGTTGCCCTAATGACCTTTCAACTCTCGTCACATTGGGACCCTGACTCCAATGTGTGGCTACCAACTGTAAATATAATCTATATAATCTCAAACATGGTAGTTTGTAGATAAGTGTGAATAAACTAAGAGAAATATTACCTCCAATACACATGACAAATACTTATAGTCAGTCATACATATCCTTTTATATAGTACATCTTATTGTCAGCAAAGCAGGATCAGTGTTTGGGGTTCAGCTATTTGTGCCACTAAACAGAATAGTAGAAATGGGGCAAGTAGCCAGAGTCACAAAGGCAGATAATGCTGCAAGACAGGCCCAGAGGTAACAGGTCTTCCCTATCATGAGGCTGAGGCAGGGGGCAGTGGGTGGGGTCAGAGGATGGGTCAGGAGGAGGAGTCAGGGGAACTCTATGCTCAGTGTGCAGATGACAGGCTCAGTGTCTGTGCTTATCAGAGCTGCATGGATCAGACCAGTCAGGCCCTGACCTACTGTCACACTGTACTCTGCAGCTGCTGCCTCACACAGCACAGTCTTTGAGATCAGAGAAGAAGACTGTTGATCTTAGAGCGGAGAAAAATAACAGCTCTTGGTAATACTATTGTGCAGATATAAAAGTGTGCACACAATGTCAGGATAAAAGTTATAACTGTAAATGTTAAATAAAATGGTATGTTAAAAGATACACATTCAAATGCTTCACTCGGCACATATCTTTGTAATCAGCATGGGCAGAGATGCTGCCTCAACTCAGAGTCAGGGAAAAACCAAACTGTTAACATGAGGAAAGATGTAACTGTGCAAAGCCTGAAGAGATGAATGGAGAGTCTCATTAACACGAGGCTTGTCTAATGTAGTGTTTTAGAATGGGCCTATTATGGTCTGTTTTCTCTCTCTACTTCTCTATTCTACACACACAAGGTATTACATTAATCATGGCTGCTTATTTAGGTGATCCAAAACAATAAAAATCAAGTGCGAGACAGTTTTTATTAACATTTGTCTCTAGTCTTTAGACTTTGAAAACTTCAGACAAAAAGAGTCCAGACATATTATTCCCCCTAAAACACTGTAAAAGCAGTGAAGCAAAAAACATCACTGACCCCAATTTCCCTATTCACAGAGAATGCCACAAGACGCAGACACACATGCACAAAGAGATGTGGACTCTTTAGATTTGAGCAGTGACATGAAAGCACCGTGTGTAAAACTGAACAGGGTGAAAGTGGGCCACAGCCTTAGGGCCAAGGCCAGACATGACACAGGGACACCAGCCTCTGTCTAACAGCACCCATCACCCATCAGCCATCACCCAGCTGCTGCTGCTGCTTAATCAGGAGGTAGCTCACAAACAGACCAGCATCATGGTCCACAGGGGATTTAGGGCGCCGCACACAGGCCAGAGGTGGTGCACAGGGCCTGGGCCACAGGCTGCTCCAGACAATGAGCTCTGAGCTGCATCTCTCCAATACTCTAACACGTCACATGACACAGATAATGACCTGTACATGACCAGAGCACCACTGCGCTCTGTAATTAGGCCTCATGTAAACCAGAATAAACTGCTCATAACCCAATTCAAATTAATGATGAGGGTGTGGCCATGCTTTTACCAGCTCACACTTTGCCTGAAGGTAGTCCGAGCACAAAATAAAAGCATGTGGAGCTAAAATGGCCCCATACAATGGAGTGAGCAGCGTGTGGGGCCACCGAGCTGTTTTCTATTTGCAGAGATGGCACATGATCAGAGGCCCCTCACAGCACTGATCCTGTGTGAAAGGGGGCAGCCCTCCTTTGTCAGCCTGTAGCATCATATCAGTCAGGGAGTATGGCCACATCAACACACGTGCCTGATTGGAGACTTTAAAGTCCATAGATGCTCCTTACACACACCCATCTAGAAGTTAGATCTCCAAAAACTCAACAGGGTAAACAGTATGACTATGCTGATCCTTGAGATCCTTATATGCAGCTAAACAAATATGAAAGATGAAAGCTTTAGACTGATGGTCTGTCAGTGTTTGTCTTTGCCTGACACATGATAGATGGAGTTTATAGCTGCATATTTAACTGAAGAAAACTCTGTTGAACATTATTAGATGAGCTCCTTAAAATTGATGTCTTTGATGCTTCTTTGGTAAGAGAAGTATGAGTACGAGTTATGAGTCTTCTGCCAATGGCACAGACAAAGCACAACACACTTTGTATTTTACAGAGTCTGATTCCCTGTTGCAGCTGCTTGATTTTACACTTGTCACTAAGTGCAATGAAAAACTGCTCAGACAATGTCGTACAGCCAGTTCCCTTCACTAGGTTAGTGCTATGGGTCATCGCAGCACAAAGAGTGTGAGTGGTAACAATTGAAAGAATCTGTTGGAGAGGGATTTGAAGAATCAGCACTCTGGGGGGGCACATTCACAGTCCATCTCCTTTGTTGGGCTTTAACCAGAGACAGACGCTCATCCGCACTGACAGACTTCAGTGTCACCAAAGCAGCAGGGCTCCTGTTTGTACACAACATACTCACTGGCATCAACCATGTCAGGAATCAGTCTGGCAATTCAGAGTTTATGTGACAATATTAACTTGTCTTAACTTTTTAAGTCCTGCAACAAAGCTTCTGAACAAAAACGTTCTTTCCTGATGCTGCCTGCATTATAGCACCCTCTGTTGGTACAAGCTCTTTAAACCTAGAATTTATATTTTTATTTACCTAAAATTACTTTATTCATACAAAAAAAGCTTGCAAATTGCTTTGGAAAATACCAACCAAATGATGATCATTCAAATACTTCATAGCAGTTTATGTTTAATTTGTTAATCTTTTGTTTGTTAATTCATAAAAAATTAGAGCTCAGACAGATCACAGACATCGTTATTAAAATATATATCCACATTAAGATAAAGTGATGCCACTTGAATACTTCTTGAAAACTTTCAATTTCCATTATTCCATGGGTCATTTTGATGTAATTCATTCACGGTTTCCTTCTCTCTCTGTGTTAAATCTATTCTGTCAGCCTGTGGCATGTTTTAGAGTCTGTACAGTCCAGATAAGAATTGGATAACTATATTAGTTAACCAAATTTCAATAAGTGATTAGTTGTGATTAATTTATTTCAGCATTATAAAATGCATTACTTATATGACTTATCCATTTTCTATGTTGGTCCATCAGAATATAAAGCATAAGAGATTTGTCTTCAGTGGTCAGTGTAATGTGAAATGTCACATTTCTAAAGAGATATTATTGAGCTGTGTTGGTTCTAATGAGGATGTAACAGTAGGACCTAGGTGTAACATCAGAGCACAGTCTCATTGTCTGTCAGGGCCATCTCCAATCAGTAGCTTAAGTCACAATTAGGGACCCATTCATCACTGTAGTAAAGTAGGACTCTAAATGCTTTGCCGATTACGTTTCTTATTTTTATTGGCAAACCTTTAATTCAACATCAACACATTTTTTCTCATTATTCTTTAAAGACAGATGTATCCTAGTGGCACCACACTAGGAAAATCCCAAATGAGTCTTTCTGGAGCATAACCCTCCATTACCATAACTACTACTCAAGTGTCAGTGCCAACATGTCCAGAGACAAACCCCAGCATTTCCCAGAGCTGCACTGAACTGAATACTGTCATTTAGAGCCACCACTTTGGCTTAGGGTGAACAGGTCATTGTGGCTCATCTACTCCACATGTGGTCACAAGCCATTACCCTACTGAATTAAACATAGTGGCTAATAGGAGGAGTGCTGTTTACAAACCACCTGTTCTGATTGAATCCTGGTTTGAAATCCACCTGGTGCCTCTTGCTTCATTCACAAAAAAAAAAAAAAAAAAAAAAAAAAAAAAGATTTCTACCGCGCAATAATCTGAGCCATATCATAACAGAAGTAACCCAATGCCGATAGAAAAAACAAGAGATGATGCAGTCCTTTTACATATAACATTTTGTATGAAACAGCAGTGCTATGGAGACACAAACAAAGGTGGCTTTATTCTAGCTAGTCTAGTGGATGCAGACGACGACTCAACAGAAGGAACGATGATCAAATGTGCAAGGGTTTGATATGGGCACAAACAAAGGCATAAGATGAGACAGCCATGGACATATGAATCGCCATACATTGCAGTCAGCTACCACCAGCAGCTATTAAATATGCACGCATTTCTGCACGCCATTGATCATTCAGTTTAAAAATCTGATCAAACATCAACGCGGAGCTATGATAAGCTAGTAGCGATGAAGCTAATGGCAGGGCATCTTTTCATTTGCTATTTATAGGTAGCGTAATTGTGAATTTAAAAACGTATATAAAATACTTACCACTTATTTGGTCTCGTTCAGGTGATACAGGAGTAATTTTATACCCCAAAATGTCGCCACATATGAAAAAATCCTCACACGCTAGCTAAAAAATAGGCTAATTTCAGATGGTTAAAAATCCCAGGTGGTTTGTTAAAGTCCGTCCAATCCGCATCCATGAAATACAACGTTACGAAACCGAAAATGTGGTAAATTCTGGACTAAAACAGGGAGCAGAGGAGATGGGATCGCTGTAAAGGGAAAAGAGACTGTCTTCTTCAGCAGGTATGTATGAATCGGGGTATCCGCAGCGTCGTCTTTTTCTTCTTCCCCCCCGAAGCATCCGTGAGTGAGGGCCGCCGTGCCGTGCGTCCCCGTCGGTCACTCCACCTCCGCTGCTCCCGCTCCCTCACCGTAGCCCCCAGTCTCCAACCTACGCCGTTGAACAGGGACAAGAAAGAAAGCGGTGGCCGTGTGTGGAGCAGCTAGTTACGGGTGTGGGAGGGTGGAAGGTGGCAGGAGGGAGCTGTGGGCTGGTGGGTGGACGAGTGGGTGGGTAGCTGGAGCTGACCCTTCGCAGTCACATGGGGAACACCGCGCACATTTTCAGTCTTTCTCTTCCAGCATCATCATGTCCAAGAATGTTACTGTGCGTGCGTGGTGCTGTCCCTGGTGCTAAAGCGGAGACAGCAGCACCAGTCACATTAGTACTGTATTTTAATGTACCCATAAACGCGAGTCTACCGTACTTTTCTAGTCATGTTGGCCATTAATCTAGCCTACATATTGTGGCCAAATGGATTAAAGGCATTTTACAGTAAAGCCCCGTTATCATCTGTTTTATAGCCATTTTTGTACATTTATATGGGCTATTTTACAAAAGCACAGCATCTTTTTACTGCAGTAGGTTAACCAAATGGACTATTTATAGCCAGCACAGTTAGATAGCCTATATAAGCGGCATATTATTCAAGTCCCATCACTTTTCATCTCTTCAGGATAGCAATGCATTTGACAGACCCTTTTTCTTAACCTGCAGTCAGTGTCCTATAAAATCCACAAGGCTATGAAATGGTGATTCATACCTGTGTAATAGGTTTTGGAAGCAACCATAGCCTTGAATGGACTAAATAATTCCTTAGTATGCAGCATATGGGTTAAGATAGTTATACATCAAGATCTTCTGCCACTCATCTCTGTAGCCAAGATGAGTGAGGATATTGTGGTTTATTCCCACTGATTTTTAAAAAAAGGTCATCTGAATCTGTTTAATGGTAGTGTCTTCTCAAAACTGCAACACTCCAATTAGAGCAGGGGCTTGTGTGTACACCCCTCGTGGGTCTACAGGGTTGGTACATTTGTGCATGGGCGTAGCTGCAACAACAAAGTGCTAGTGGTGAGAGTCTTGTGGAGATGATGGTGTTTTAGGGAGGGTTGAGCAGTTCTGAGAAGCGCATGCTACTCATTACAAGCAGTTAGTGGTAATGAAAAGCCGTGCCATGTTGTTAGTCTAGTTCCACTATTTTGCACTGTGACTGTGAAGTTATTGTAGTGAAGCATTTTCAGGAATAAATGGAATGTAGAATTCAATTTACCCTCTGCGCATATTTGACCAATGATCTGTAACTGTATTCAGGCCACAAAGAGTTTATTTGGATGAATAGTCTAGTCTGCAAACGCATTTAAAATAATTTTTCAGTGAAGTGGTAATACCCCATGCCTGAAAGAAGAAGTTAGTGCCTGTCCAAAGCTTAAAAAAATTTCTCCTCTTTTTACGTTATTTAGTCTATACTACACTGGAGTCATCACAGCAAAATGTAAGTGTGTAAGTGCAACGAATTGCTGTGCATTATTATATCCTTTATCTATGGAAAAATTCCAGATATATCATTTACCGTATTTAGGAAAGCTATACCTCGACGAGTCTGTACATAAACTGAAACACACCCAACCTGTTTATGCCCAGGGCCCCAGCTGCCCACAGCAGAGATCACCCACAATCCTCTGTGACAAAAGGAAAAGCTGAGCGCAGGATGTGGAGATGCCATCGGCTGCCTCTGTGAGTCTAGCACAGTGCTTTCTGCAGATAACAGCAGTTTAGGCTAAACCCCCCTCTGTCTGCTCACTATAGACCAGACTGGGATGGGGTCACCACAAGTGTAACTGGTACAACTTAAGCCTTTGGTGAAGTTAGTGTGAGGGTTCATAACCAAGTATCATGGGTATTTTTCCCAGGACAATGTGTGTGTGCAGATATGCCCCACACTAAAGCTGAATCATATGACTGCAGTTCTGAGAAATGATAGTCACAGGAAGGCCAAGTATCGCTCAGTGTAAAACAATATAGGCCGGACAATAAAACATGTAGCAGTGGGCAACAAATCTTAATTCTGCTTTTGATTTACAGCATCAGCTAAAATAATAATAACTGGTTGGTATGATATGTTGCAAGTTGTAACATTTCTTTCTCATGCATCTCTAAGCAATAGATTTTATCTCTTTTTTATGTGGAAAGCTTTACCTTAACATCTGGTTTTGTTCTTAAGTCACCACTATCCCAGTGCTATTGTCCGGTCATGGTGACCTACTAAAAGATATTTATATCCTCACAACTCTTTCTGAGAAGTCTCCAAGGTCAAACATGCTATTTCTGCTTCTTTTACATCAATCTCATCCTCTTTCCTCACGCTCTTCTCTTAAACTAGTTGCTAGAGGTCATACTGCTGTTCCTGTTTCAAATTACATCATAATGAGACGGATTGAAACCAGGACGGTGAGAAACTGCAGTCGCACCAAAGCTTGACTCATAGAGATCTGAGCACAAGGAGCAACAACTGTTAAGACTGACTCACAGATGGACAGGATATAAGTTAGAGGAGCAGGAATATGAAGTAGGTCGGCCATGTATACCCTAAAATGAAATATAATCTTTCAGTCCCTCATAAAGAGAATTAACAGTTTTGTAAATAACCAAGTTATAAAAATGTTTTTGCTCATTGTATGGTGATTTGAAGAGACTTCACCACCACTCAGTGTATTAAACTCATAATGGACAAAGAGCTCCCCCTAATGGTTATCCATATAAACAGCTTAATCAAAATGTAATGGGAAAACAATTAGCATTTTTTTCTGTTCTGGCTGTAGGTGAGGCAGGCAACAAATGACTTAAAACTTCATATAATGAAAGACCTCTTAAACATACATATTTTATTTTGACATCTTTCTTTTTAATTTAAATTCTTTGGTTTTGTAAGTATCTTGATGTAACAATCCTGAAACAGATGTCAAACTGATTAGAAAAAGCTACGTTGACCAACTATTTTTGGGAGTCCTCTCTCTGCTAAGTGCATGACCTTATGGCTATAGCTAACAAACTCATAAAGAACTTCAGCTTGTCCATTATAATGCATAATCAAAAGGCACTTGCTCAACTGTACTGTACATCTTTTACAAAACAAAGTTTAGACAGAAACTTGCAAATAAAACATGAAACAAATTACAAGGTAGACGGATACAGGAATGTCATATTAAATATAGACTTACAAAGAAAGTAAGTCTTGTGTTTTAAAACTGTGACATGGCTAACATAGGAACAACAGATCAATGACAATTACAAAAGTGCATATTTGAAGCTTAAAAAACACTAACAAAAACACTAACAAACAATAATTACAAAATCAACAAACCACTGTGTCCTCAGTCTGTTCATGCGTCATTGATTGAAGGCCTTATTAAATTGTCCCAGTTGTGAAGAGGCAGGTGCAGCTTTTGCCTCGTGGGGGTGAATTGTGTGGCTAAATGGTGAAGGTTATCGACTCCGTCGGCGAATGCAGATGTTGGATCGTCGCGTGGGCACAAATCCGTGTTTGCAGTAGCACTTGTATGAGCCGGCCGTGTTCACACAGCGAGCATTTTTACACGGACTGAGTCGGACTCCAGGCTCACCGCACTCATCAATGTCTGAAGCACAGAGAACAACCACAGGAATTTACTATGGAAAAACTCCACCATGGGTTTGTTTACAATGGCTTTAGTTGGATATAGCATTTATCTCTACCCCATTGATGGTTTCTAGCTTTGTGGGGTTCTTTATAAAATACCTCTTAGGGATCCTTAGTTTGCAATCAGAGACTTTGTATTTCATAAAGGTCAGTGCCACAATCTTATTTTAAAACAACTAACATACCAGATAACATCTGTGTAGGTCATTATATACATTACATGCATTTTATTGGGATATGATCGATATTTGTCTCTGTATACAACCATTATTTAATAAAATAAAGCTTTAGAAAACGTTTAACTGAATTAAATACTTAATTATACTAAATATAAGCCCCAAGAGATTGATGGTGCCATATGCATTTGTACACCCTTCTTATGGCCAGAAATGACACTGGACAAGAACCCAAGATATTTTGCTTTTATGTTCAAATCAGAGAGCAAGAACATCCCACAGTAGTTCATGCTGATAAAATAGTGAGTTATCCTTTACTCTACTGACCCCTTGTGGCATGGTTAGTCCATTATGTGCTTTTGCTTAAGACTGATCCTTTGGAGATGCACTCCATATTACATATTGCGCTGTGCCTTTAGGTAGAAGACATGAGCTTACCTATACAGCGAGTGCGGGAGTGGTCTAGCCTGAAGCCTGAGTTACATTCACACATGGTGCCAAGATAGGAACGGACACAGCGTCCATTCGCACAACTGCATTCATCAGAGTCCTCCTCAGAACTGTCACCTTCAGAAGCAAAAACAAAACAAAAAAAGAACTTTCAATAAATAAAATTTTTTTGGTATTTGGTATTACACATACATATAAGAAGGTATAGGTACAAACCTGGGTTGTAGTTAGCAAAAGCTGCCAAAAAGTCCTGCTCCCCGTCAGACTCAGTTTCCAGATGCATCTCACAGAGGCGGTTAAACATCTCTATGGGAGTAAGGATCATTAGACACATGAGGACCGTGAACAAAAGGTCAAAGGGCAGCGCACTGACCTGAGTGTCGTTGAGGGCAGGTGTTGCACTCGGGACCCCAGCCGCGGCCAAAGTGACAGCAGCACTCGGAGTATGTGACCATGGTTGTCGTGGGGTCGCTGCAGATCAGCCCCTCATCCACCTGATTGAAACACACATCCTTGTGCGCCGCTGTGCGATCTACTTCAGAAAGACAAAAACATACAAAAAGAAATATAATAAAAAGAAATGCAAAACCCATACATGTGAACACTGAGAAAAAACATACAAGGAGCCAATTTCAGCACCAGTGTACATGCCATGAAAAACATGCTCTTGACTGCTCTTTTATTTAGCAAAAAGCAAAAAGAGATATTTCTGAGATATCACTTTCATTAATGGACTAGAATGCATCTCTTTCAACATCCAAGAATTGTTCAGCATAAACTTGCTACAGAAGTACAACTGGAACTGCTTTCAAAAGGTTTTCTAGCAGTGGGTGTTTTGTAACTGAACAGAAAATCAACATATGCCACATTTTAAAACTATTTTGGAAAAGTTTGGCTTTTCATTTGTGAAAAGCAAAAGTGATTTTGATTGGTCTTGCTCAGTGTGAGCTGACACGGTAGATTTTACCCACCGTCATAGACGCACTGTTTCTGAGCAGCACTGAAGGTGAACGGAGGGTCACAAAAACAGTGAAAGGAGCCTGGCGTGTTCTCACACCTCCCATTCTTACAGTACGAGGGGTCCTGGCACTCATTCACATCTGCAAAGGGCACCACAGACACTGGTTACAGTCACATCTGCATGGCCAGCTCTGAGCTAAAGGTAACACTAACACAATAACACCTGAGCTTCTATGTCCACTTTAACTCTGAATCCTGCTACTGATGGGAAGAGCATTCTCACAACAGACTAGGGATGAGTCAGCTCACTCCATCTGGCACTGCCTTAACATACAGCAAACCTCCTACATGACACACTGCCAGAATATACTGTAGGAGGGTCTTATCATATCTAAATTATATCTGGAAATTATTATGATTAATATCTATTATACATGCTATACATGTAGCATACTATGATTATAATGTTATGCCTTCCATCATGGCCAGCTTGTTAAATTGTACTATAATAGATTTGTGCAAATGGTTGTAGGCTATTTGCAGAGAAAATGAATGAAAGTGTAATTTTAGTTCATTGTCTCGTCTGGAATTTTTGCACCAAATTAGGACACCGGCTCCAATGAGAAAAACAAGGTTTCTTTGTTTTACTGCATGGGTTTTGGTCAGTTTTAAATCACAGGGCATCCATTGTTCTTCAGGAGTCAAAATATAGGCCTAAAGAATTCTAAACATTTTTGTCCATTTGGCAGGTCTTTCAGTGTTTCTTTCACTTGAAGTTATTGAGAGAGTTGTCCAAACGCTGTTTCCTTTCTAATTGTCATCGATAACCAAAGTGCTGTTTCTGTGGTGGTCTCTCACCAGCCTGCTCCTCAGGGGTTACACAGCTGTTGCGGTCCGTGGCCAGGGTCCAGGGCGGTGAGCAGATGCAATAGTATGAACCTGGAGTGTCCACACAGTGACCGTTCTTACAGTTGGCAGGATCTTGACATTCATTTAAACCTTAAGCAACAACACAGCCGTGCAATAGAAACTTTGAAAGTTTGTGAACCAAAGTATAAAGAAATATTTACAAATAATTAAATACCTGCTACTGCTTCAAGTACACATTTTTTCTTATTGGCATCAGGAGTCCAGGGCAAGTTGCAGTTACAGAAGAAAGATCCATCAGTGTTGATACAGTGACCATTAGTACAAAGTGACTCATCGTGGCATTCATTCACATCTGAAGAAGAAGAACACATCAAATTGAACAGAACTATAATGTGTGAGTATTTATATCATATTATAATATTCACTTGCCAATGCACTCGAGAAGATTGCTGTCATAGTAAAAACCTTGTTGACAATAACACTCATAACCAGGCAGTGTGTTCTCACAGCGACCCTTTTTACAGATTTCCTCAGCAAACAGAGCACACTCATCAATATCTGTAATGAAAACAAAATGCAGGCTATTACTGTCATTGTATCAAGTGTCTGGTCATTCTTTTTATGTACCATACAATATTATTTACCATGGTAGACAGGCAGGCTGTATTGGAGTCCCTCTTCAGAGTAGAGGCCTTGACCATGGGGGCATAAAGAGAGGAACTCAGCTGAAGGAAGAAGAAAATAAAGTATGAATGCATACGGTTATGTTATGATCGCAAACTGTATGGTTATGGTCAGATTTTTTGGTCAGCTTTTGATTTGAATTTGTATCACTCTACAATTTGACTCATGTTACAAGAATTTTATTATATTTTATTTATTTTTCTGATTTTAGGATGTCGGGAAAATGTGTATATTTTTCATCTGTGAATTTGCATCATCTTGTCTGCTTAATTTATCTTTACTCAAAAGCCTAATTTACCTGAGTGAGACACAGGACAGGGGTAGATTTCACAGTGGTCACCCCACCCCACTCCGATGGAGCAGCAGCACTCCCGTTTGGTGACGTTTGTGGCCAAAACACTGTCACAGAAAACTGTGTCATCCAGGTTCAGGTAGCACTCCTTCTTCTCATCCATCACCACTCGAACTGCTGCATGAAGAGAAGAGGACCATATTTACAAATCAAATCCCAAATGTCTCACCCCATGAAATATACAGCATTTAAAGGAGGCTACCACTTGAAAGGACTAGCTCAACATACGGGTAAAATAGGCATTCACAGAAAAATGTACAACTAAACAGGGACAAAACTGAGTGCACCAGAACCTTAGAACAGTGGTTCCTTAGTCATGTGTTGGGGTGCCTCAAAAATTGAGAGCACAATTGATCATTACTTATTTCTTATGATAAACAAACCCAAACATATAGGTCCATATCTAGATAAGAGGTAGATAAGGCGCAGTGCAAAGAGGGGTTTAGGGCAAATGACCTGTGACACAGCCGTGCAGCACACGTGCATAGCGTACATCAAGTTCTAAGTTAAGTAAGTAAGTAAGTTCTAATTATAGAAAGAGTGACAACCAAGTTCTCGAGGATTGTAGAATTGGTTTCTACAGTGGGTAGTTTAGAAATTGTAGGCCTTACAAATTAAATGTGGGCCTACTGCATGCTCCCTGTTTAATTACAAAAGGAACAACAGCTGCTGTGCAAATATAAGCTCTGTTATGTCAAAACAACAGGGTAAAGCCCTTTGGAGCATCGCGCATGTGCATGAATGAACTGCAAACTCCATGCACATAACCGTGCTGGTTGATACGCAGCGGTCCGTTGAGTGTGACTGTGTCAATTAGAGCTACAGCCCATACTCTGCAAAATATAAATCCGATAAAAAAGCTGACCAGAAAAAGTTATTCCTGCAGATCGTTCGTTGATTCTGTTTTTTCTCCAAAGAAAAGATACACAAGTCTAGTGCACGTAGGTTTGCTCTTGTAGATTGATCTGCTGTGCGGAGGCTGCTTTGGCCTCCCATTAAGCATAGCAGAAGAAACATAAAGGCCATGAACACCAGGTGGAAGTCGTTGAACAATTTACAATAATTAAAATAATTAACCATTCTTAAATAAATACATTTTGCATAAATTAAGTATAAATTAGATTAACACCCAAGTATTATATTATTGGCCTATGCCTATTTCAATGAATGAACAATGTTGTCTTTGGTGCTCATATTTCTCCTGTGCCTATGTGGAGCAGAGTGCCTGTTTAGTGTGAAACAACTATGTTGCACATTCAGCCTGTTATTTGATCAAGACCTGCGCTGTTTAACTGCTGCCAGTATCATTTTGGCCTCGTTCCCTCTAGAAGACGGCGCATCAATTGAGCACTGTCTACTCAGAAGACAGAGGCCATAATCTTCTTGATGGAAACAACCGCACAAATAAATTAAGGACTATGGGAAATGAATCTTTCATCCAAATTTGGTTATGAACATGATTTAACTTAACTAAATTTTATTGCAATGCCATTGCGGAGGAGATAGGGGGGTCCTTGGGATATTTTCATACCGATAAGAACCCTTGGCTTCCAAAAGTTTGAGAATCCCTGTTAGAGAGACCATGGTAAAACAACGACTATACCAATTTGTAATACACCATAAAACTAAGACAAAGTAGCCTTTTAAAATACATAAAAATGATATAGTCACTATTATACATCCATTTGGGATTTGAGCCTGTTTTTTCCATTCACTCATTCATGCACCAGCAGACTGCAGGGGCAAGCCAGGTGAGGTGTTGTTCTGAAACAGCAGTAGTCAGCACTGGCAGTGCCAAAAGGGAATGAACCACTGACCTTAGGGTTAATGGGCATTTTGCTAAACCGCTTTTGCACAAAAATCAGAAGACAATTGTTTTGTATTTAGGTACTCAGCTGTAGTTAAAGCTAAGGGATAAAGTAGTAAAGGCACTTACCCTCGCAGCTGTGCTTGTCCTCTGACAGGACATATCCGTGATTACACACGCACACGTAGGAGCCAGGTCTGTTCTCACAGACTCCGAAGGGCTGGCACAAGCTCCTGTCTGCTGTACACTCATCTATGTCTGAAAGTGAAATTACACACAAAGCTCTCAGTCTTAAATCAAATACCATCTGAGCAATACCCACATTTTCACTTTCAAAACAAACATGGTACAACAAACATTACTCAGCATTTGGCACATAATATTACAGCCTGCATGGCAATGGAAATTTATGGACTGATGCAGGTGTTAACTTTAAAGAGGTTTAAAATGCTGAACCAATATATAAAGGCCAGTATGATCTTTTGTGCGTCTTCAAGACATCGTCCCTTCAAAATCAAAATTGTGCCTGATATCTGACTTAGCAGAAGATTGGATGAATTATTATTTTTGCTTAGATACACAGTAGTCCTGAAGGTCATCACAAAACTGATGATACTATTGACTAGTAGTAGCTTATACAAGCATTACTATAGTATGAGCAGAACTGTAGAACCTTTGAACTGGTTTACAAAAATCCATGCACGAAAAAATTCACCAGGTATTATGTGTCTAACCTTGGCATCTCCTGCCTCCCTCCAGAGTGAATCCTTTGGGACATTCACAGTGATAAGACCCCATACTGTTAATGCAGTGTCCCCTCTGACAGTTTGATGGTCGCTCGCACTCATTAATATCTATAGAAATAAAATAAAAACAAATAAAAACAAGGGCCAAACCACCAAAAACTAGGTCAGATGGAGATTTCTGAAGTTCTGAGGTGGTTTTGAGCAATAGATTGATGCAATCACTATAAATAGATATAGCTGATAAGGGTTGAAATATTCATGCCTTCACAGTGGCTGCCCTCCTGTGTGCGCTGGTATCCAGGGTAGCACTGGCACTGGAAGGAGCCCTCTGTGTTTATGCAACGCCCGTAGGCACAAAGCCGAGAATCCTCACACTCATTAATATCTAGGGGAAAACATAAGATAAGATAAGATAATCCTTTATTTGTCCCACAATGGGGAAATTGCAGTGTCACAACGCAAGTTTCAGAAACAGTAGGAAAATAAGAGCATGCATCAAAATCAAGATAAATAATAATAAGATATACACACACACATATATATATATATATATATATTTTTTTTTTTTTTTTTAATTGAAGACCAAATCAGAAAGTGAACAAGATGTTTTACAGGCCCTTCGAAATATCATAATAATAATGATATATTAATATGTCATTCTATCTGTTTTGAGTTACTGACCGCTGCATCCTTTGCTGTCTGCAGATGGGAGGAAACCTTCATTACATAGACAGCGGTAAGTTCCGGGGAGGTTTTCACACCGACCATTAGGACAGATGCCAGGCTTCTGGCACTCATTTATATCTGAAAGAAAACCCAACACATTCACACTTTGTCAAAACAAGAATACTAAAATTTAATAATATTGTTTTTCTGTACAGCTGAAAAATACAAGCAGTGTTCATAAGCCAAATTGGAAAATAACCATGAGTACAGGTGGTAGTTATGGTAGCAGTAGCAGAAGTAGTACTTCACTAGCAAGGACCACGCCACAACAATGAAATACGATGAAGATATTTATTGACGGTGAATAGATGTGATGGCTCAAGTCGAGAGAGCTGACACTGACGGTGTTGTCGGGATAGGCTGTATAAATAGGGCTTCTGGGTAATTGAAGGCGTGGTCGAGATGAGCTGTGGTTGGCTGGAGAGGAGGTTGAGGCGTGGTCCAACTCCTGAATCTAAGTTAATCATATTAACTCCACTTATAAAAACAGTTGCACTAGCTCATTAGTTAGTAGCAACAGGAGTAGTTGGAGTAAAATACTCCTTCACTCATTCATTCTTAATCCCATTTTAATGATATTTCCAACCAATTTTTAAGTCAAGTTATGTGTGAAAAATTTGTGCATAAAGAAGATATTGACTGACCATAACAGATGCCTCCTTTGGCCTCATGTCCCGGCAGACAGGGCACACACTCATATGATCCTGGGGTGTTCTCACACTGTTCGTTGGGACAGGTGTCTGGACTCAAGCACTCATTTATATCTGAATCAAAGACAATAATATTTTTATTATTTGTTTATTGGTCTTCAGCATTAGTTCATACGGTATTAATATTTATAGGTGCATTGTACTACCTTCGCAGGCAGGATGGCGGGGGGACTTGCTCTTAAAGCCGCTTTGACATTCACATTTATAAGACCCAGGCAGGTTCACACAGATTCCCCCAGGTCCACAGATCTCGGGTCGGGTGCACTCATTTACATCTGCACAAAGGCAAGTATGAGTTATATAGCACACATGGAGTTTCAAAGATCTCATATTCATATTGTCCATGTACTGCACCCACCTACACACTTGAGTCGGCCGTGCTGTACTATATGTTTGTAACCTTGGCGACAGTGGCATTTGTAGCTTCCTTCAACATTGATACAGTAACCTCTGCCATGACCACAGGGTTCAGACTCACATTCATTATCATCTGGACAAGAATGACATAAAAAAAAAGTTAATTATTATAACTTACTTCATGTCTAATTTTGTACTTCACAATTTAGCATTCTGTACTATGCCATTTCCTTCCTTGACCATTTGAACAGGTATATAACAAGTTAAAAATATATCTGCCCATGTTAGTATCTACCAACAGTTGTCATACAGTCATACAGTCATACAGTCATACAGTCATACTACGGTATACAGTATAGAGAAATCAAACTGGGTTAGACTAGAATCAGTGTAGCTGACAGAAGAGGCGCTGTTTAGGTTGTCTGTGTATTTTGAGAGCTTTGTGTAAGCTGAGGATTTTAAGACAGGAAATTGAGGGTATTTTGAAAGTGGGAAAGTTCACTTTAAGGGGCACTCTGAAAATTCACCGTGGCAGCTCAGTTTACCAACCATAATTAAGCCTAAGCTCCTCAAAACAAAAGTTGCATAATGGGAATGAATGGAAACTTAAACATGCAAGAGGTTTAATGATAAGTAATTTCTGCACAATTACACTTGCTGTCCCATATTTTCAGGGAACATGCGTGACAAATAAAAAGTATACATCATATGTTGTGGTTGTACCCTCGCAGATGTTTCTCAGAGGGTTGAGATGATAGCCCGGGTAACAGTGACAGATGTGGCCATTCAGGCTGTTCTCACACTCTCCATGACCACAAATGTTCCTGCTCAGCTTGCACTCGTCTGTGTCTGCTTCAGGGGCAACACAAAAATTGGTGTTATTCCACAAACATAATCAACAAAATTTAAGAAAATCACACAAATTGTGTTAGGTTTCCATCACAGTATAATGGAAACAATAGTTATACTATTATCTCATATATTTTCAAATATTTTTACATTTCTTCTAATACTTGGCATTCCCTTGTCTGTGACAAAGGCTCTCAAACCAATGCAAAAATTATCCAAAGTTTGTGCAAACAATTTATAATTATTACATTAAGTTGCTATTTTCATGCATCGTTTTCTGCATGTGCTCTGTGTGCTCTTGCATGAAATGCTTTAAATACCAAAACAGTTAGGATCACTCCTCTCATTAAAAAACATCAGAATGTTAACATAACCATAAGGCCAAATCACGCTCCAGAACACAAACATTGAGAAACACTGACAGTTCACTTTAGACCTATCAATATGTCATTTAAAAAATCAAAGTGACACTTTAATAAATGTGAGAATTATTTCCACCCAATCAAAATAAACTTACGTGAGACTTTGGTTTGTGTTTCAAAGGGGTCGTTGCCTGGAGGAACTCTGATAATGGCTGGAGGAGTGGGTTTAACAACTATGCATAAACAAAACAGAAATTAATTTGGAAAACTGTATAGACTGTAATTTGTGTTTATTGAAGCTTAAGTTTACCAGGAACACGTGGAGTACTGGAGCTGGTGGGAGCTGGCTGAGTTGTTTCCTGTTTGAAAACACTTTATTTATCTAAATGTGATAAATTCAAGTAGATATTGTGAATAAAAACTCATCACTTACCGTCCATTTAGTTTCTGAAACAAGAAAACACAGTTTTAAATTGAGCCTCTTGCATTGTTCAACTTCATGGATCATTAAAACCAATCACTAGCATATTCACCTTCACTAATAAAAACCAAGGTCTCTCTGAAGTTTTTGATGGAGTAGCCCTTCCCAGCAGGGCAGATCTTATTGAAGGCCACTGGACAAAACAGATTAATTGAAAACGGTTATGTGTTTGCCTGTTGCCCATACAAATGTATTTAATGTACCTGATTAGCACTCACCTGTGCCCTCTTGGGGGCACCTCTCACAGTGGCGGCCCCAGGCTGCACCCACCGTGCAGCAGCACATCTCCAGTGTCAGGTCATTGGGCAGCGCGTGCTCACAGCCGAACTCAGACACCATCCTGAAGCACTGGCCTAGCTCCATGGGAGACTCTGAGGAACAAACATCAGTATTAAACACTGTTACTTACGATAATAATGATAATGATTATAATAACAGGATGTTTACAAGGGGCTCACCCACACACATGTTCCTCTCCAGCACATATCCAGCTCTACATGAACATTGGAAGCTGCCAAGAGTGTTCAGACAGTCTCCATTCTGACAAACACCTTGTAACGTGCACTCATTTATGTCTGAAACCAAGAAAACAAGTCTTAAGTAATATGCAATAGTTGTGCATTTAATCCATGTGTTGTTGATGTTACCTTGACAGTGAGTGCTGTTAAACCTTTTATAACCTTGTGGACATGTAGAGCCATACTCTTCAACAATATTCTGCTTAACTGATGCATCTAAAGTAGAAAAAGCAAATGTAAGAAATGGTAGGAACAACTTAAATATCACATTTCTTTATTCTAAAGATTTTCCATTAAAGTTTCTCTACATCTCAAGTTTCAGTTAGTGATGTAGTTTGTATAAATTCCCTGAAATAAGAATGAATGAATGAATTACTAACAGGACAGCTCCGATGCACATTCAGGGCAGTTTTATTTATTGGAGAACTGTGGGAAGTCTGTGCCCACAACAATATATGCACAAACAAAGAGGGGCAATAGCTATATCTGGCTTTTTCATTACAAAAGCACTTATAAATGTTTTAATTTAACAAAACTCCTCCGGGTAGGAGGCCAACTGTCTGAAGCCTAACCAGACGTACAGTATCAGGTTTAGTCAAAGACCGCCTTGTCTGAGTCACCACTGAGGGATGGAAGAATAGGCGAGTGGAAAAAAACGCGTGCAGCCAAGATTTTTGTGAAATTCAATCTTCAACAATGTGATGACAGTGGAGCTGGGCAGGCTCTGAGGAACACACTTAAGGAGAGGCTTATTTTCCACACTCTCCTCCTCTGTCTCAGTCTGTGCGTAATTCCCATAATTTCTTCCGTTTTTGCCTTCCCAGACACTTGCACAAGTTTCACATCTCACCACTGACTGATCTGTACATTTTCATACCCTTGAGCCAATTTTTAAGTCAAAGATGGTAGAGAATATAGTCATGATTAATTAATTCTTGGCTACTCGAAGACCTGCCTAAACCTGCAGTTTCACTCCCTGATTAAAAAGTAAACAAAACACATGGTATTATATTCAGGCTTTAGAACTATTTACTTCAAACTATTTTTCTGATCCAATCAAATGCTGCCTAATACTACATAAAGCTAAACAATTTTGAGAGGGTGGACCAAGGAAAAATAGCACTAGTCTTTCCACATGATACAAGTGGATATTATTCTTACATGGACCCTGAATGACAATAGTTTCTGTCTATAAGTTTAAAACTTACTTGGTAATTTGGGGCACTGGTAACACTTGTTCTGTCCCCATGAGTTCCCCACGGTGCCACAGCAGTCCTCCTGATTGGTTAACACAGGGAGTGGTGTACTGTTGCACTAAAAGAATAAAAACAATTAAAATGTTGTGATGTCATATTTTCAGATGTTAATTGATGAATATGTGATAAGTAATGCTTACTCACAGCCTGTTTGGGCGTGGTCTCCTGGAAGCAGCGGCCCTTTGGTTTGTGCCTTGAAGGTGGCACTCGTGGGCTGATCTTCACTGGTGGTTTGGTGTCTGCCTGATCGAAGGGTTGTATGACCACTGAGGTCCCTGGTGTGTGGTGAACCCGCACATTTATCTGCACTAAAATCAGATTCACAATTACAAAGAATCTGTTCTCACTGTTCTCATTACTATTTCACTTTGAATGGAAAATATAAATACTACAATGCTTTACTATACTACCTTAACATATTTTTATTAATAGCAGATCTACAGTAATACAATGACAGGTACCCAACTAATTTGAATTTAGCCTCAGCTCATTTTGCTTTTAATTGAGCAGTGATTTTCAGAATGGTTTTGTATATTTTTATCTTGGGCTGGGAATAGCACACAAAAATAGGCTGCCTGCTACTGAGGTGTTATTGCTTGCAAACAATATTCCACAATATGGCATGACACATATCAATCTCCATGGAGATAAGGAGGTAATGCCAATAGGCCAAGTTACATGCAAGATCTGTGGACAGGTGACACTGCTCATAGTAAGAATTAGTGTTTTTCAAGGTATTTCTTTAGCAATAAAAATATCTGTAATTGAATAAATACAAGGACAGTAAGTATAATGCCATAGTGTGGAACATTCCTGGCTAAACAATAACCTTCATGGAGACAAGCAGGTAGAAAAAGTACCAGAAAAGTAATGCATCTTTAAACTATGTCTATAATGATATTTCAGTGTCCAAGTCAAAGTGAGTGAGTGTAGACAATTTATTGACAATAATAAAACTACTAACTCTAAACTTTATTAAAGACCTACCTTCAGATGAGGGGTGTCCGCCCGGCAGAGTGAATACTGAGTGCGTTTGTGTTATTTGTGTCCTCCCATTCAGAGCCTGGTCCCCATGTTTCTGAATGTCTGGTTTGAATGATGTGGGGTAGACTGGCTGCTTGTTGCCCCGTGCTGCCTGGGGATGGTGCGTCTGTTGGAGGGGGAACTGGCAGAGACGTCCTGTGAAGCCATGGGGGCAAAGGCAGTGCTTCCTCGAAAGGCACACTCCTCCATTTAAACAAGTGAGAGGGCAGACCACTGTGGAGAGGAGGGAGAGGTACACCAGTCAGGGAAAATAAAATGACCAACGCGAGGCACATCTCATTATCATCAGTTCAGCAGCAAAAACAGAAAACATTATGACTAGCAATATGACAGCTAATAATGTTCAGTATGATTAAGTGTAACTGTGGAGACCTTTTAAGTCAGGGGGTCCCAAACTTCTCAGTAAATGACCATAAGCATTCTGTGTATTATCATGTTTAGTTTGGACAGCTTATTTTTAAATACAAATGCTATTTTAATGTTATCTTCTTTTTTTATTTTTTATTTTGTTTTTATTTAGACATAGAGTACGGTACATGTTACAAACAAAGATAAATACAAAGTAGACAACAGACAGACAAACAATAATAATAATGGGAGACACAATGACCTATTTTTTTTTTTTTTTAAAGATGTTTTACAATTGAGTTGATGAATTAATAACGCTATGAAGTAACAGGGGCAAGAACATGGTTTGAATTGGGGCTTTGGGTGTGTTTATTATTACCATTAACTGCTGCTCCTTCCCTCTCCTTTATTACAGCTACCATCAACATTATTATTTGCATTAACTTTAATCACTGTCAGTGTCACTACAACAATTGTATAGATTTTTTTTTTATTAATTTGTATTGTAATGCCAGTTGAATAAGAGGAGATGGCGTAATCCTATAGTCCTAGCAAATGCCCTCTGCCCGTTGAGAAGAAGGCAGATGTAGCAGTGGGATCTGAAAGTGATTGTAGTAACAAAATGACCATATTACTGGTGTTAGAAAGAAATAAAAAATAATGATAATATCAGAAATACTGGCAAGAACAGGCAGCAATATACACTTCGAACCAAGTTTTTGTGTCTTCTTTTTTCCAATTACTTCTTAAAATCAACTTGCAACCAACATAATTGGTTTCAACACGCATTTTGGTAATCACTGCTCCACAAGTCACAGACAAACACAATTATTCTTACTGAATCTCAGTTATGTTCTTCAAATCTATATAAAGGGGCTGGCTGCTTTATGTTGCTACGATTTCCTGTGCAGACTATTATATAACCGATGATTTAGTGTGTAACATGCTCAGTAAAAAGGCAGACAGTCTTAGTGGCGTGAGCCGACAGCCTTAAATATTCACTTTGAACTGCTGCAGTGAGAAAGTTTCACCAGGCTGACAGACTAACAGGTTCCTGCAGCTCTGGAGCAGGTAAAGTCATCGAGTTATGTTACGGCCTCATGCACCATATGGAAGAGGTTTGGGAGCTGTGGGAAAAGGTGGATCAGGAGAAGACTAAACAATGCACTATGATGTATGCACTGTGAGCTTTTGAATGAGTACAATCACACATGATGTTTTTGGATCAGCTTGTCAAAGTACAAAGAGATTCAAAACCTGTGGGTCAATAAGAGTTCACAAAAAGATCAAATTGAATTTATTTCTCATTATTTTGTCTGAAACATTATAGCTGTTAAGGGTACTTTTGCCATTTGTAGAGTGAGTACCAAAAACACACACTTATACACAAGATTAGATTAGAATAATATGAGAATATATGACAGCTACCACTAGTACTACTTCAAAACTGACGGGACTACTGCACTACTCACTTTGTAGCCAAGGTCAACATATTTTCACTTTAAGGTTTCGTAAAACTCTCATAGAACAACAGAAGTAAGGAGATTGTATAAATGTCATATAGGGTGGTTTTTACAATTGATATCTAGAAGCTAATCAATACTAAAACTAATATCAAACTTTATACTTATTTAGACACAAAAAAAAAATCTCATTAATAGGACAAAGTTGGAACTTTCCTGAATAGCTTTAGAATAGCTTTTATCTATATCAAAACTCATTTCAGATCACATGGTACCATTTAAGAAATTATAATTATTTTTGGTTGAAAATTACAATCTATTTTAGTATTCTGACAACACTTGTCAAATCTTCGATAGATACCAAAACTGTATGTCAGAGCAGAGGAGACTAAGTGAAGAGAGGCTCCACTTTGAGCTGCTGAGCCAAGCGCGGGACACATGGAAATAATTATGAATGGCTGATGCGTCTGGGCCGAATCATAATTGGACACTACATCACAGTAATCACAGCAGGGACGTCTTTAGTCATAGTAAACAGCACAGCACCAGAAATAAGACAGAGTGGGCACTTTTGAATGACTTAAATGAAAAAAGCATGATTCTAACTAGGGCAGGACAGTGTATCGTAAAAGTATTCATAGTCATTCATCGCAATATTGGCTACCATAATAATCAACTCAGTAAACTAAATTTATATTGCAATAACACCAAGGTCCCTGATTGGACAGAAATGTACTTTTAGACAGCCCTCATTAATTTTCTTCATTTACTCTAAATTAACACTGGTCGTCTAATGCAGTTTGATAATAAAAGTTTTATTAATACATTAAGTATTAACATTTGTTTTAAAATGATTATGTCAAAATTTATACTAAAATATCAAAACTAGACTGATATTACAGTAATTAAAAGCCATATAATACATCACAATACTTCCCAATACTCCTTCAAATATTCATACTGCCATTTCAAAAGCACTACAACTGCAGCAGGTACAAAGATGCAGATTTAGACTGAGGCTTTGAGAGGAAATAGTCCCAAAAGCCAAAGTACGGCCCACGTAAACTGCTCAGACTTCCTCTATGACATAACAGCTCCCATTTCCACCGGTCACCATCCACTGTAGGCTGAATATAGAGCCAGACAAGACCAAACTCCAGACACAGAGTGAAGGGAAAACACTTGAAAAACGTGATTACACAATCTCCAAACTCGAGGCTCACTCGGAAATGTCTGGTTGGCAGGGGGTTACGACCACATTAATGAGCCAATAAACACAAGAAAGAAAGAAAGAAAGAAAGAAAGAAAGAAAGAAAGAAAGAAAGTGTGATTTTGTTTCTTTTGGGTAAAGTTTCTCAGGTGTGACAAAGGGGAGGGTTGTGTGAATGAGACCTTTTTAGTGTTATGAATAAGAGCAAAGTTAGTACTATTCCCATTATTATGCAAATGTCAAGTTATTTGGTTCTTACATTGTAGATGCAAACACAATCAACAAGACAACAAAATGTAAAATTATTTCAGAAAAAAAATATGCTGGCAGTTTTATATGAAGTTAGTCTGAAGAATTGATTTGATAATTTTGACATAAATTAAATAAAAATTTACGCCAGCCACATGGGGTCACCAAAGGAACAAATACCTATTTTCAGGTAAAGGGTTTGAGGCTATGGGCAGAGCAATGCTGTTGCAGTTGACACAATTCTGTCAACTAGACAAAAGCTTTTGTATGTCAAAAATAAAAACATCTCAATGAAAACCTTCTGCTATGTGGTGAGTTGCCATTATAGAGAGCCAGTGCTCATCAGCTTCGCAGTTATAAACAGAAATGGGCTGTTTCTATTATTCAACAATTTTAGATCAATATTGCAATTTACCCTGGACAAAATGTAAAATCATGACATATGTAATAGTTTAATACTAAATATCAGGAAAAAAAAATCATATGTTTTAATGAAATACTCCTCTACACACTGATTTGCATAGTTTTTCTACATAATGTGAAGTGCAGACACAGGCACAATCAATAACTGATGTCATAATGGTTTAACTGATTTCAGGCTGCTCCTACAGCTGTTAAAACATCCACAGACCTGGATACTAGGGCATGGAAAAAACAGGCATATGGGATCCAACTGTGAGTGCAAAGTGATAAAGGAATTAGAATACACTTTAGACAAAGGTTTCTGCCAACAACTACAACTAATTGTGTCATTTATATTCATCCAGAAATATACATTTTGAGATATTAGTAGTCTATATACTTTACTTTACGTGGTAACACTTTATAAAACATGAAGAAAGACCTAATTCATAAGGAACAAATAGTTTATTCAACTTAGTAACTACACCTTAAACCTGCTTCCCAACCCTTACTCCTAACCGTAACCCCTTAAGTATAGTTACTAATACAAAATCATTCTTAATAAACTATTAATAGATCATTTGTTAATTATGAATTAAATCTTTCCTCATGCTTTATTAAGACTAATTAAGGTGTAGTTATTATAAAGTGGTATTAAAGGTCTAAAAAGATAACATGACATTGGAGTTGATCTACTGTAGATCACTGGCAGGGACCAGGACTTAACTTTAATGATGAGATGACTACTATATATGAATGTCCCAACTCTCCCAGTGCTTTTTAATCAATCTGCAGCTTTACAAAACAGAGCCTTTCTGAACACACTGGAGTGAAACGCCTCTCCTGTGCCTCATATTTGGCTCTGCTAGTGCTAATGTCTTCTGCAGATCTGACACTGGTGAGAGCGGGTGTGTGCTGGAGCAGTCTATTAAATGGAGGCGGGGTTTCACTGTGGTCGGGCAGGAGCATTACAAAGAGCACAAAGCTTTAAATTCTCATCAAAACAAGAGGAGGTCCCCTTTAAGCCAAACCTCAGAGTTCATTAAAGAATTATATTGTGTGCTTATGGTACGTGTATATTTACATTTAGTCTGCATCGCTCCTCTTAGTCTATTTATCTTGGCTTAAGCTACAAGTTTCAGAAAATGTCTGCCTTTTCACTTACTATGAGAAATTTAAACAGACATTAGGTTTATGCCAGGACAAGAGTAAAACAAAGTCTACACATGGACTAAACCAGGTCAAAACCAAGACCAAATTAAGTATTAAGGTGAAGGTTATATTGGTCTACAATATATACTATTACTCATAACCAAAACACATTAAAAGTAAGACAAAAACATGCAAAAGTACAGTAAATGAGCTGAACTGAATAACTGAAGATCGCTAGAAGAAGCCTGTGTACTTTACCACAATCTGATGCATTCCTGTGAACTACTGTATTATTAAAAATCAAAGACAGCGAAAAGGCATTTAGTTTTAAATGAATGTGAGCCCCAGAAGTCAGACTTTGTGAAGTTGTTAACCAGAAATTTACCTCCCCTATTAAAACATAATTGGAAGTAGGTTGTAAAATAGAGTGCCATTATTCGCAAGTACAAACTAGATTCATGCAGTGTTAGCCTTATCTTCTTGAGCTGTCATGACTTTTTAAAAACTGAAAGTCCGCTTGCAGGTACATTCCAACTCAGGAAGCATATAATTTTCCCATGCTCCAAAACACGAGCAGGGTCGGCAAATGATTGACAGCAACTATTAACAAAATATACGAATGGAGGGATAGAAATATTTCAGTAGCCAGAAAGGTCCATGTGAAAGTATTTAAAGCATAAAATGAATGTGATTTTCTTGTTAGATATTCTTGATTCCCAGGGTCTTTAGGAAAACATATGGTACATTTTTATAAAGCGATGTAAGATCAATCAGTCTCATGTAACAGGCTTTTATAATGACGCCAAATAAAGCACTGTGAAAAACGAACAGACCTAGAATCATGCAGTAATAATAATGTAACATACAGTCTACGTACTGCAAGAAAAACTTGAGTCACTTCCATGATTTAGGACTTGACTCAGACTTGTGACTTTCTGAGAAAAGTGACTCATGACTGGAGCTTCGGATTAGAATCTGACTTGTCTTGAACTAATGGACCAAGGACTTGCACCTGACGAGATATAAGTTATGTACTGAGCTTTCAAGCCCCTATACTGCAGACTTCTTTTCATCTTTCATTAATTAATATGTTTTTTAAATAATTGTCTCAAGTTCTATGTATGTGTGCTGCCCTCTGCGTGCCCTGTGACCACCCACTCTCTCACTACTGTCTGTCTGGAGCCCCCTCCCTGCACAGTCACAGCCGCGCCTTCTCGGCACAAAGGCAACAAATTACAGCTCAACAAACCACACTTCAAAAGAGCCCCATTCTGCTGAAGACATCATGTAACCAGACTGATTTTACTGCCTCTTATGAACTCCCCCACTCTCACTGCTCACTTGTTTTCTTACAATAACAAAAAACCACAAAGCAGACACCAAATAAAGCTGTGCGTGTTGAGTCACTGTGAATCAGGGCTGCCCCCACACAGAAGGTCAACCGTGGGCAGTCTTTGCCTTTGAAGAAACTTTAAAATTGTTTTTATTTTACAGAGCCAACTTGTGCAAATATGACAGCAGCACATGCCCAATATGTCTTCTACTTCTTTTACTAGCCTTAATCATGATCTGATTTTACATGACCAGCCAGAAGCACACTCTTTGACAAAACTTTGCAAATACGAGTGGATCTGGAGCCGTATCCTGTCACCTTTCAGAAGAAGTGATTGACAGGCTGATTAACCAAGTGATTGACAGGCTGATTAACCAAGCAGTGAATTGTATTTGAGTCATATAATGCTGCATTATCCCAGTCTTTTCCTTGATACAATACAGAACAATACTGGTGCCCCATGACTATATGGATTAGTTTCCAATTTTTTTGTTTTTTTTTTTGGAAATAATATTAGAAGCCGGAAAATGAATCTCTTTGAACAAGTACCTGCATTATATCATAACAACCAGTGTTTATCTGTGATCAGTAAGGGGCACAACACAACAACTCGTTTATCTCAATAAAATCTAAAAGTATCTTTATTGTGTTTAAGGTAAGGTTGTGCATAGGCTTAGTGGTTACAGCTCTTGTTTACAAACTCGACAGTATGAAGATTTCTTTCCACTCAGACCGGTGCATACTGATGTTGTGTCGCTTGACACTTCACTCACGTTGTATGAATGTGTCATGTGAGTGAATGATTAGTAACCAAAATGGTAGCCATGCTTCAGTCGGTGTATTACGGAATAAATGTAATGCTTTATCAATATAATTATTAGGTATGGTTGGTATTAAAAGCCTCATATTACACAGAACAGATTCTTGTCACCTTTAAGCTGTTATAATGTTGTTACCTCCTCAAAAACATACCTGGAGTTGTGTTTTATTTCATTCACACATGTTTAAGTAATCCTTTCAAGTTATCATTTACCTTTTACCTTTAATTCAACAGAGATTAGCAATTCCAGGCTGAAATTATCCAGATCATTCTTGTGAAGGTGCATGGAGTTTAAAAACAAGGTGGCTCACTTCCTGTATTACCAAAGGACATCACAAGGTAGAACTATCTGAGAAAAGAACTCAGCCTAAATATGCAGGATTTGTGTGTTAAACATGTAAATGAAACAAAACACAACTCCGGGTATGTTTATGATGAGGAAACATTATAACATAGATCAGGCAATAGTGTAATATGTGCCCTTTAATGTAATCTATGAATGTTGATAGCAAAATTATGTTATTTTTCTTTTACTGAATTTAAAAGTATCATCTTTATATGTTTTCTTGCTTGCACGTGAGCAAAAAATCTTGGATAACAAAACAGTCAATCTTCTGAGTGATGATTCACCACAAGGCATCAAAAATAGAAAAATAGTGAAACGCATATCACAGTATGACGTGCTTCCTTCCACCATCAAACTCCAAAACAGGAAACCGCATCCCTAAAAAAGCCAGCCGTGGACTGGCACTATGAGACCGCATCCCACAGGGCGCAGGGAGGACGCGAATGAAGTGGGTCAGACTGCAGCAGCTCAACCAGACACAGGGAATAAATGACATAATCACGGGCTTTGGCAAATGCAGAGTCGAACCTACAAACTCCATAAAGACTGAGAGAAAGTCTAGTCTTAAACAAACACAAAGAGGTGGTGCTCTATATGTCTAGTCCAGTCTAGTCCATTGGACATTTTTACACTACTATATACACTACACTATATACATACTATACTGTCGCTCACTTGCCTTGACTCTCATATGAACTTAAGTGACATCCCATTCTTAATCCATAGGGTTTAATATGACGTTGGTCCACCATTTGCAGCTATAACAGCTTCAACTCTTCTGGGAAGGCTGTCCACAGGGTTTAGGAGTGTGTTTATGGGAATTTTTGACCACTCTTCCAGAAACACATTTGTATGGAGCCCCGCAAGGGCTGTGGGGTGAGGGTTTAAATAAAAAGAATCCTGAGAAATTATCACGTGATCCCGAGAAATTATGCGATCCCCTAAAAACTATCTAGTGATCCTGTGAAAGTATCTCATGATTCTATGAAAGTATCTCATGATCCTGTGAAAGTTTCTTGCACTGAATGAATGTGGTAGACAGGGAAGCAGAGAGCATTATAACCGTGCCTCTGCTGCGTTCCTGGCAGTAGAGTCTCTGGGCGCATAATTCAATTGATTCACTGCGCTTACGCGCAGACGGCCATATGTATTTCAACTTTCTTTTGTTGTTGTCTATTTTATTTGGAATTGGTAATAGGTGCCATCAAAACTTCAGAAATTCATTTTCATTTAGTAGCCTATTGGCTGAAATCTCTTCTCTTTTAATGTGATGTATGCAGTGTACATGAGTCCTACCTTTGTCATTTCTGCTCTTGAATGCACAAATGCAGTATTAACAGGTTAAATAGGCTAAAATAAGCAATGAATTAACAGCACTGACTAGGATAAAATGGAATGAGTGTGCCACCACTGAACGGACAGTGCAAGTAATCAAGTGAAAGAAATATCTGTTTATAAAAATATCTGGGTTTGTGTAGCCATCGCCTGAGTTTGTCCAGGGAAGCCTCTGAAGGGTGCACTGAATGTGCAGAGTGGAAAGGGTCCAAGGGAATCAGATCGTTTGCTGAGTAGAGAACAGTTTGAGGTGTGGCATATATAGTGCACGGTTATTTGTGCGCATACTTAAAGATGAACGGCTTTTAAGCATTTGTTAACCTAGCACATCCATTGCGCTCTCATCACAGCTCTGTAAGCATGTAAAGATCACATAAATAAAGCAGGTGGTGGAGAGCATGGAGCTTTACGCACAGCATCTTATGGCACTTCATTGGTACAAGAGGCGGCTGAATACTCGCTTCTCGTGCGTGTACTTAAAGATGAACAGCTTTTACGCATTTGTTAACCTGGCACCTCCCCTACACTTTAATCACAACTCTCATCACAGCACGTGTGAGGAGATCACATAAATAAAGCACGTGGTAGAGAGCGTGGAGCTTTCTGCACAGCATATTGTGGCACTCCATTGCCACAAGAGGCGGCTGCAGAGCCGCTTCTCATCGTGCGCGCACTTAAAGACGAGGACTTTTACGCACTTGTTAACCTGGCATCTCCACTGTGCTCTCACTGCAGGGAGGTCAGGTGTATGTGGCCGCCTCTCGTGCCAACGGAGCACGCTGTGCGTAAAGCTCTGCGCGCTCTAATGGCACGAGACCGACCCGCATTCAGCACTAGAGCCCATACCGGGACAGAAAGACAGTCTGCAGACAGAACAAGGAAAGCTGGCTGAGCAGTGAATCAATTTAATTATGTGCCTCTACTGCCAGGAATGTGGCAGAAGCACAGTTATGATGCTCTTTGCTTCCCTGTCTACCTCATCATTCATTCAATGCAAGAAACATTCACAGGATCACAAGATACTTTTTACAGGATCGCATGATAATTTCTCGGGATTACGTTATACTTTCTCGAGATCTCATGATAATTTCTCGGGAACCCAGGATAATTTCTCTGGATTCTTTTTATTTAAACCCTCACCCCACAGCCCTTGCGGGACTCTGTACATTTGTGAGGTCACACACTGATGTTGGGCAAGAAGGCTTGGCTCTCAGTCTCCGCTCTAATTCATCCCAGAGGTGTTCTATCGGGTTGAGGTCAGGACTCTGCAGGTCAGTCAAGTTCATCCACACCAAACTCTCTCATCCATGTCTTTATGGACCTTGATTTGTGCACTGGTGCACAGTCATGTTGAAGAGGAAGGGGCCATCTCCAAACTGTTCCCACAAAGTTGGGAGCATGGAATTGTTCAAAATCTCTTGGTATGCTGAAGCATTCAGAGTTCCTTTTACTGGAACTAAGGAGCCAACACCATAACCCCCCTCCACCAAACTTTACACTTGGCACAATGCAGTCAGACAAGTACCGTTCTCTTGGCAACTGTCAAACCCAGACTCGTCCATCAAATTGCCAGATGGAGAAGTGCGATTTGTCACTCCAGTCCAGTAGCGGCGTGCTTTACACCACTGCATCCGATACTTTACATTGCACTTGGTGATGTATGGCTTGGATGCAGCTGCTCGGCCATGGAAGCCCATTCCATGAAGCTCTCTACGCACTGTTCTTGAGTTAATCTGAAGGCCACATGAAGTTTGGAGGTCTGTAGGAATTGACTCTGTAGAAAGTTGGCAACCTCTGCGCCTCAGCATCTGCTGACCCCGCCACGTCAGTTTACGTGACCTACCACTTCGTGGCTGAGTTGCTGTCATTCCCAATTGCTTCAACTTTGTTATAATATATACCAATAAAATGCCATGACAGTTGACTGTGGAATATTTAGGAGTGAGGAAAATTCACGACTGGACTTGTTGCACAGGTGGCGTCCTATCACAGTACCACACTGGAATTCACTGAGCTCCTGAGAGTGACCCATTCTTTCACAAATGTTTGTAGAAACAGTCTGCAGGCCGAGGTGCTTGATTTTATACATCTGTGGCCACGGAAGTGATTGGAACAACTGATTTTGATTATTTGGATGGGTGAGTGAAAACTTTTGGTAATATAGTGTATAACAGGCAATTGGTCAATACATTTTCTGGATTTTATTAATTCAAATTTAGAAAAACATAATCAGAACAGCAGTTCAGTTCAGTCCAAGTCTAAACCAAGTCTGCTGGACCTAAATCCATAACTATTACTGTGGAATTAGCTTTGATAAAGTTAGTTATTAAACAATATTACAACCACACTATCCATGCAGGTATGGGGGCAGTAGAAATGGCAAAGGCCTACCTCTTGATATTTACTTCACGAAGAACTTTTCCAACCTAAGTTTTTTTGTTCAGATGTTTTTACTTACTTTGTACATGAACTGTAAAGTATTTGGTGTAACTCCTGTTGGCTTTCATTTGACTGTGACTGTCCAAGGTACTCTGCTTAACAAAAACACCAGCCACAACATTATGTCCTTCCAAAAAGAAATTATGGAAACAGTGAATGTACCGTATTATATTTGTTGTTGTTATATGTAAACAAGCTAAAAAGACATCATGTGACAAAGAAATAAACTTTTTGACATGGTCACACATTTTATGGCTTATTATATCTAAATATGATCAAATTGTGTCAGTGCTGTTGTCTCACTGTGGCTTGTGGGGGGATAAGATGATAAGAGCCTACAGGCTAAATCTGGCAACTCACTATAATGGTAATTGGTAATTTGCTAAGTCTTTTGTTTGTAAGTTTTACTGCACTAATTCTGTGGGAAAGGATGCCTGAGGTCTAAACCTTTGGCAGCGACATTCTCACTGTTGTTTAGTCTTGACGTAAAACAGGCCAGGACGGAGAGTACGTTTCAGTCCTCAAATCTAAAAAAGTGAGCAATTATCTTAAACTAAATACAATAGTTCTTCATTACACAATATAATTCTCACATGTCATGGAAATATGCTGTGGTTTCCATGGCTCTTGGGTGGGCATCTATCCAGTGAGCTATAGCCTCGTGTCACTCCCCTTTGGCTGCTTCGTGTGTGGAAAAGAAGAGTTTGAGACAGGATCTTGGCTGAGCAGCCCATGATGTCATGTAATGATTGTCTTAGCTGAAGGGATGAGGGGAGCGGCAGGAAGGTGCACAGGAGTGCTGACAACGCTGCATCCAAGATTATGTCAGACAGTTGCCCCACAGGTAAAGGCAAGGTCTCCAGCACGTACAGTATATGTTTATGTTAAGCATCTGTGGACTAAAATGACCCTGAATCTGGTCAGAACTTGGTATAAGCAATGTACTACAGTAAAGAACAACAAAACTGATCAGGAACAAACCAGGTAAACACTGGGACTATAACTGAATTTAAACTGGACTAGGCAGGGAAGCACGATTAATCCTGATTTAAATGAACAGATTTGGCCTACAATATCAAACAGGAACTAAACAAACACAAATAGGACTCATAATACATGGCCAGGACAAAAACAGGTCTTCAGGTGGATTACCTCAGGTCTAAATAACAGGAAAAAAAAAAAAAAAAAGATTTAATCTAAAAGATGACCCCAGCCAGGAACATCAAACTAAACTTCTGAGTACCACCATGGTCACGATGATCATGGTCAAATTAATTATGATAAACAATAAAATCATAATAATTATGATTATAATTGGTGAAATTGGTTTAAAAATATGAGTTACAAAAACATAAATTTAAATATTTAAATATTGGGAAAAAGTTCTGTGTTCTGTGTAACAATTACTTTGTTAAAACACAATGATCTACAAAAAACCTCATAAATATGCATTTTTTTTAGCATATCTGGTGGGATCATGGTGAAAATCTTTGTTGACAACTATCACGATTCTACAAAATGTACTACAAATTATTACTGTCTTCCCTTTTCATCACAGTTAGTGACACTGTTTATTGCCCCGTGTATTGTGTGCCCCGTGTATTGTGTACCTTACTCTCCAGCCTTGAGTCTTTTCATAGTTACACTGTTGAAATGTACGATAAATTCTTTACATTTTAGGGCACCTGTAGGCTTCGTCAAAAGTAGATGTTCTTATTTTCAGACTAACTTTATTGATATATGACGCATTGTGCGTCATATATCAATAAAGGTGCATTGTGTAACTTTTCCCGTTGTGTAACTTTTCTGGTGGAGGGCCTGTCAAATACTTTTCTCCATGGAGCTGTTATTGCTTTGTCAAGAATGTTTTACAGTATAGTATTAAACCTCTCTGTCTTCATGGAGACCAAACCAGACCAAGTTATAGGTTAGATCTGTGGAAAGGCAACCACACTCAGTTAGAATGCCTGTTTGTTTTTTGTTTTTTTTCCTAGGTATTTTTAGCTATAAAACCACCTGTAATTTAGTAAATGTTAGACAGAGCTGTTTAATGTCATACTGTGGCTCATTCCAGGCATAGCAATGACATATCTAGGTGATGGACTCCCAACCAAAAAGTTACATAGTGCATCTTTAACTACCAGTTGACGCGCTAGTGCTGCTGTATCAGTGATGATAACTGCACCATAGTTTGAGAACCATGACCTAAGGAACAGATAGGCCCCCACAGTCTGGCCCGGGACACTGTGTTGTTGTGTGTACCCTGGCTAATCGCTCCAGCTCCAGAGAGGCTGAAGTCCCCGGCTGCTTGCATTCCTCTGTACAGCTTTAAATAACTGCTCCCCCCTCACCGAGCAACTGGGAGGAGAGTGTCAAAGATGGCAAAGAAGGCTGTTTGTTTGAACAGGGTGAGCACCAAAAACACACACATACACACGGTCCCTTGTGACGTCCGCAAAGTCACCTCTAATTGATACTTTGTTTTCCAAAATTTTTACCGAACCGCTATCTTCGCAGCTCAAAGTGCCTTTCATGTCAAAAGTGATGAGATTTTGGGACTGAATTTATGGAAGAAAAGGATAAAAATGGAGATGCACTTTTCACCCTGAGTTGTTGGGCAAAAACTATATCTGGCTTTATGAGACTTTTACAGACTAGACAGCAGAGCAATTTTTTTTTTAAATTTCCATTAAATTATTCGATAGTTGTGGTCAAATAATTTTTTTATTAGCATTACTAGACAGAAAAAAAGTTTTTGATTTGTAAAGGCTTTAGATAGAATGAATACTGAGGTACAAAATGTGCAAGCTATTGGCATAATGATGTAATAATGGAGACTGAAGATTTGGGTAAGTATAAAGTCTGTGGTCAGATCAATTTTGCCATTTTTTTTCATGCTACTTTCTTCTCTCATATCAAAAGCAATACTGACCCAAATGGCAGCTCCTTAAATAATAACAAGGTTTTCATCATGCAGAAATAGACAGGGAGAGGCGACAGAATGTGCATCCATAAATATTATCCCATAATCCTTTGCTGAAAGTCACAGATATGGCTTGACACACATAATAAATTTAAATATGACGTGCTTATTTCTCCGTCCCTTTGGTGTTGTTTGCGTTTGGGAGCTGTGCCCAGCTCTCATCTCTGAGCCCCATCCAAACTGTGGCGACATACGGAGTGCCCAGGGTTTGGGGTTGCCGGCGTCAGACCGCCTTTTCTTGGCTTCAGAGTCAAAGGAGAGTCAGAGGAAGAACCGTGGTCAGCTTTGAACTGCAAAAACAACACTACAAACATTAACCCATTTGTCTTAAAGTGACAGGTTACGCTACACATTGCACTAAAATGTAACTGACATAATTCTACTTTTATTTATTTTTACTTTTATGTACATATTTTCTAATAATCTTTAGTTGTTTACCCTAGTTTGACAATTTTATAATATGACAGACTGAGTCATAGTCAGTGGGCATCCTTGAACTACAAAATCAACCTTGCAAACATTAGCCAATTTGTCAGGTTAGGATACACATTTCCTTCAAAACATATGATTTTATTTCCAGTTTTGCTAATAAATATGCCTAGTTTACCCCAGTTTTGCAATTTTGGTTAAGTTTATAATTTTACTTCCTGCTGGGACATGGGCACCAGATGTGACGTGTAGAGGTAATTCCATAACTGTTACCAAGCAACCATAAAGTAAACAACTATAGCCTTTGTGCAAATTGTGTCTATTTGCACAAAGGCTATTATTTGCAGAATAAATATGATAGCATCTTTATTTTACTTAATTAAACTGTCAGAAAATTTTAGATGAGTTTTGTGAATTGCTGATATAGATAGAGGGATTCCTTTTTAGGACTACTTAGCGCTACTTTCTTAAAATTCTTTACAACTTTTCTTCACAAACTGCCACTTTGATTAAATGATTAGTATGATTAAACTATGATAAACATTTACCCCAAGAACAGGATTATAGTATAGCCATTTAACATAATATATTTTTTAAAGAAAGAAAAAAACTGAGATGGATCAATATGAGGGAAAAAAAATATCTTCCTCAAATTTTCCAGCCCTAGTTATATTCCACTAACAAAAACATGAAAACCTGTCATATGCACTTAAAAGTCAACTTCAGCGGACCTTTGAAAGACTATCAATGCACAACCATAACAAACCTCAAACTCTTAACTGTCAGGCATTCACAGCTAAATACAGAGCATGAGAACTCTTAAAATAGTCCAAAACAATTCTCTTGATGCCCATTTTAGGGAGCTTGAAGTTGGCAGCAATGTAGTTATTTCCTTAGTAATATTATTCTTAAGAGCCGCTGAAACAATAGTGAGGATGATAAGATATAATATGTTTGGGCCTATGGAAAATGGGGTCATAAGACAAATGGGACACCAAACTTAAAAATACGCAGGGTAGGCTATATCCATCATAACAGAGCAACATAATGAGAACCAAAAATGTAAGTTGTTTTATTACATGACAAGGATGTCTGCAGCAGATGCAAAGAGACACTTTACATAGAGCTTTGAAGAGATGAAAAATATCTTGGCTAAGAGATATTTTGACAACCAAACACATGGAGATAATCACAGCTTTGATCTGAAAAACATCATTGCTCTCCTCCACATCCGACAAAAAAAACAAAACAAAAAAAACTTAAAAGGGAAAGCGTATTTTTGTAAGATAATTTATATGATTTGCAAAAGCTTTTATCATATAATCAAAAAATCAACAATGCATTTTAAGACAGTATATCTTTTGTCTTGTTCTTACAGGGGAAAATCCAAGTGCTTTTCTGTCAACGTTCCTTGGACAAATTCAGCTTCAGTGGTTGTTGAGGCACTTTTGGCAGAGACACAAATACCTTCGTTCAAATTGTACGTTTGTTAATCGATTATCCAGATAACTTAAATAGTCTGATCCACCAACAAGGTCAGAATTCCAGAATATAAAACTGGAGAAATTGGGATTACATCGGGAAGAGCATCCAGTGGAAAACCAAATCCAAATGAAACTGGCTGACAGTAGTAGCTGTAGTAATTCACAAAGAAAAAGAGACAATTTGCAAAATTTTGCCTAAGTTACTCACCCTGGCACCTCAGTGACTATAACCATGATTAAGAATATCCCTGCGTTGAGTGAGGAACTACGGCATGTACAGCAGTTAGTTTGTTTTTCAATAACACACTTGGCTAATCTGGTAAATCTGCCATAGGTGACCACTTGAAATGTTGTGTGTCATTAGTGTATTTGATATAATGAATACTCAGGCACACTACTATTATGCTTTTGTGTGTGCTCTTGCCCTGTATATTAAATAATGCAGTAATGGCCGTAACTGCTACTTTCAGAGGCAGGAGACAGATTGTATAATCTTAGCGTCTGTGTTCAACAATGAGCTCAGTGTTAGCTACATCACACAGACTCAGGTAAAGGGGACATTAGTGATTAGTTTATTAACATCATGGTTTAAGCCAGGCTCAATATTACAGTCTAATGCAACATGTTTTTACTGGAAAACAACTGGCTTTAATGAAGTAGCTAAAAGCACTTACCAATCAGAACAATGTGAAAAGACATAAAGGTTAGAGCGAGCATTGCTGTAGTATTGGCCAACTAAAAAAGTTGTGACATACTGTACATTACTGTCCTTCATCATATCAACTGAATGTGTGCATCTTAAGTTGAATATAATAATGGCCATAATAAGCACTAGTGATACAACAATTAGTTTTGAACTCAAACTTGTGTTATTTCACATCCTAGTTTTCTAATAAATATTTTTGGACAATATTTTTCATTTTATTATTATTTAATTTCAGAGCAATATAAAGTGCAAATAATAACAAGATACAGATTCTGATGTGTGAGCGATAATAAAACTGTTGGCATGAATCTTGACTTAAATATAGTCACCATGAAAAACCACTCCTTCTTTACGCCATTTTTTGAAGGCTGGACCGTAACTGGGTCTGCTCACTGTGAAATTAAACTGGTTGAGCTTGCCCAGTTTTTTGGCTTCACTTGGCTGATGTCACAACCGCACAAATATGGAAAAGTCTTCATATTGTTGCTGCTATAGCCATGGCCGTTTTAACACGGGAGAGAGAAATTTCCACTTGTCCGCCCCACATTCCAGGCCTCTTGGAGAACAGCATGGCTGTCCTACCTCCACTCTTCTGGTGCCTCTGTCGGGTGGCCCATATTACCACACCTTTTTCAGATTTGTCCAGACAGCGAAGAGGGAGAGACAGGTGACTGTAAAATACTTCCACAATGTATGCACACCAAATGGAAAACAGAATTGAGGTATTTGAGGAATTCACGATGTCTCTCCTGACTTATTTGACACCAAAGCTCCAAAACATGATGCAGAGCAGAGAAATGAGGGCAGTGAGGGAGAGCTGAGCTGGTGGCTGGCCAAAGATCTGACTTCACACTGTGTCATGGGGGAAGTCACTTGGCTCCAAAAAGCAGTGGCTCTACAAACCTTAATTAGATCAAGTTTGCTTATCATCCAAAGATGTACAAACACAATACTATTGGGGCAAACTACATTAACCATCATCAGGAAGGACACACAGTGTCCAGTCAACAACTCCACATTGATTTATGATCCCTGCCTGGCTTCCATTTTAGCTCCTCTGCAGAACAAATTCATATCAGACTTTCAATGTGTAAATGCTGGAACTTCCTCATTGAAAACTAAAAACCCAAGGACATGCGTAAGCTTTTCCTGAACAGATGGCTAATAAGATTTAAAAAATAAAAACAAATGAGGATGTTATATATATATATAAAAGAAAATTGTCCATTTCACTTGATAGGTAAAATATTAACTTCTGATGCTAAAAGCATAGCTATAATACAGGCACATCCTTTCTTAAAGCATTTCTTTCTAGTTTAGTGACAAACTTTTTACAGAACAATTAATATTTTAGTGCAAATATGAGCCTCAAATATAACAAACATGCACAAACAACCTGCTAAATTAAATTGATTAAACTTACATGACTTTTTTTTTATTTTTATTAAACTTACTCTTACATTGTTTTCTTTTCGCCTTAACTCTGTGATAGTTAATGCCATTACATTGGTTGTGTGATTTCTGAGCTTCCAGTCCTAATAGAGTGATGTAGAGGAAAAAGTGCATCAGTCAGACCCACTGTGGCAAGGTCTGATGTAGACTGTGTGGCTCCGGGTTTCACCACAGCTGATCTGATACAGCAGCAGCTCATGCCAACCAGACGCAGGCAGGAGAGGCATACATAAGAGACATTTATACGCATGTAATGAGCCATGCTGCACTAATTAAAGTGTAATATAGGATAGCATTTTCCACATAGGCACAGGAGGTTCAACCCACCTATTTAAATTGGTCTTAAAGACACTAGGGAAACCAGGAACCATCACTTTATTTACTACTTTTGGTGTTTGCTTCACTAACACAGGCCTAAAGTTTGTCTTTGACTATTAATACTCTCTCAGAGTGGGGTCAAGAAGTTAAAACAGCAGTAAACATTCCTTTAGTATTGGTAATATTTTCATTGCAACATATTTCTCTAATAAGTATCATTAATTCAGTGTTTCTGAAATGTCTATTGCCCCATCACATTGTACCATGACAACAGATTTATAGTCTATAAGCTTATAGTTACCCATTCATTGCATGATTTGTTTGAGAGAATAGATTAAAGCCTTTTAAGCCATTTTCTGTAGTAGTCTAGACTGTTACACTATTTACACCAGTTGCAGAAGTATCATGAGGTAAGCATAATGTAAACTACATTTTTTTTTTCAATTTTATATTTTATAATCCTCACCAGCCAGCTCAAAAATAAAAGGAGACAGTGCAAAGGCTAAGTCTTGTATTTACTGAGAATGCAACAATATAGGCATTTAAAAACATTAACAGCTAAATCAACCCCAACAGTAGCCATGTTTGTTTGTTTTTTCCACATGCAAGCAAGGCTATTTAAAATATTTGTGCCATAAGACCATAGCAGGGATATGCCTAAAGTCTGGGACAAATTTGGGTGTAAAATGTATCAAATTCAGCAAAAATAATTACACATTTGAATTTCTGAATGAAGGCTTTTTAACCAAAATGGAAAATGGACCAAACAAATCTGTGGAAAAAAAAAAAAAAAAATCGGTTTCAGTGTTTTTTGTTGGCTGCAATACTGCAATACACCACTTGGAAACTTTACCCAACAGGCTAATGGGCCTGCAGCATTGAGTTACTTTGCGGAGGTGTAGATTTTTAAAGTTTGAAATTCTATCTTTATTGGGCTTTTTTGGGAATAACAGTTGGGCTCCTATAGGCCTTACAGAGAATTGTAGCCTCTTTTAGTATAGGAGAAGCAGTTGCTGTCAAGGGCCTATCTCTCTAATTGGCCTAAGAGCATGTCAATTAAGATTTAAAGAAGAAAGAGCTAATAAAAGTTACTTTTTCTGAATAAGAAAAGTTGTGGGCAGTGAATTCAACAGTGTATCCAGAGGTCACATTGTTCAGCTATTATTCATATGATGGTGGAGGCCTCACTAAATAAAACCATTGCTGCAGCAGTGGCACTCACCGACCCTGAAGCCCTGTCCAATGAGCGTATCCGCCCCCTGTCCGTTCTCCGCTATCAACGTGGTGTTGTTGCCCTGCTCGCACGTATCCTGACAGTGTCCTTTGAGGCAGATCCGTTTGCACACCAGAGGAGCGATGACCACCTTAAAGCGCTCCCGGGCCGAGGCGCGCTCCGTGCACCACACCAGCCTGTGAACACTCAGCCACAGGACCAGCAGATGGACCGGGATCACTGAGGGCATCCTGGCATCCTTTCACTGCCCGTCACCAACTCCCGGGACATCCAAACTAGCTGCGTCTGCTTTGAGATCCCAGGCACAAGTTTGACGGCGGAAAAACACAAGTCCTCCCACGAATATTCTCACCAAAAAGACAAATCACTTTCCCTGCGTGCCCAAGTGGTCCGCTTGTAAAATAAAAACCTCTGCCATCTTTGGAAGGTCCCCGTCGCCTGGTTTTGTCTGTTAGCGCTGGGTCGTCCTCGTTTCAGCCGCGCTCTTCTCGCCTGTTGCTTTGTGGAGTTTGGAGACTTTGGATAGAGTGCGCATTGGGCTTGGAGAGAGACAGAGAAGGGAGGAGAGAGTGGAGAAGGACACGGGAGAGCCAGCCCTCTCTGGAGAGTGCTGGCCCGGGGCCAGTCAGGCGGCGCAGGAGCAAAGCGAAAAGTGGTTTCCTTGTTGGTTATTTCTCCCAACACCTCCTCCTCCCTTTCCCAATGTAGACCCCTCTGCAAACTACAGCTGTGTGCGCTCGCTGCTCAGTAAATGACACTTAAACATCATTTATGTCCATGCACCTTTCATTTGACAGGTTAATCGTTTTACTTGATCCCCTTTAGCCTATATTAAACTCAGTGGTGTTTTCCTAGATTTAGAGCTTTTATTGTGCAGAAGTACCCTAAGGATTTACTATAAGACGTATTCAATAAGTGAAATGAATATAACTGTAAGTGAAGCAATTGAAAATAATTCATTAATAAATTATTAAGTTTAATTACAACCTAATGCACACGTTTTTGTTTTTACTCCAAATTGTTTTTACTCCAGATCTTTGGAAAGTATCCAAAGGGACAGAATGACAAAAGCTGGAGAGTTTGAGGCCAAGTCATTTCCTGTTTTAAAAGTGAACGTGTTTGCTTTGAATCATTCAGGAAATCACTGCATTGGCCTCTGTGGTTCACAGGCTACACATTTCTACAGGACTGTCAGCAACAATTATGAGACACAGTTACTCCCCTGAAAGTAGTCATCCACAATATTCTTAAGATCAAATAAGTCATAATAAGGCAATGAACCATTCCATGTTTTATGAAATGCATATGGCCTTATAATGATAATTTAAGAGGGAACACTGTGTTATAGAAGATTGTATTTACTACAACAGCTTCTCTTTGAACAGGTCCGCATCCTCCTCAGTAAATAGGCTAATTCTACTTAATGCCAGACGATGCAATATGTCTCCTAAGATCAAACATAAAGTTGAGCAATAAAAAAACAAGAATGAGACAGGAAAGAACAGGTACTGCACAGTTTAGTGTTAAATATCTCATTTTAAATTTGAATGTGTTGTGTAACAGGTATAAACACGCTCTGTAAACTATAGAGGAAAACATTATAGCTTAATATGAAGCTCTGTTTGAAACAAACTGTGCATGTTACACTATTTATTCTGCTCTCCCCTTGTGCAACACAGCTACATGAGACCGGCCACTGCAAAAAAGTTTCACATAATGATGCTCTGGCAAAGTTGTTTAGCTTTCACAAAACTTACACAATGTTATACCTAATTCCTGCAACTTAATAGTTTAGTGCACTGCTAAAGAAATCATGTTTGTTAATTATGAAACAATTATGAAGTCCACAGTGTTGAAGCATAAGAACAGGGTGGATGTTTGGAGAGGAATGAGTCTTACTACATAAGCCGTGCTTCCATCCAGAGTGTCCTCCTATGGATGTGTCCCTCCCCTTCTGTGGAAAAACATGCGTAAGTGGGTCGGGGGCAAATTGACTAAACAAGAGTGAAAGTAAGTCTGTATCTTACTGTTAAATCTGCAGAGTTGTTCCATGTTTCACACCAACACCAGAAGTTTCAGAAGCTACAACTAAATGAGCAAAATGTGATATTGTTAGGGCTGTAGTTTTCAGTTTATTTTTTTTTTAGAAACATTTATGTCCAGATTGTTTTTGTCACAGCTTTAAAGTGATGAGGGCAGGGCAAATGGTACCTTTAGCCCAGCTGTTATTAGGGAGCATTGGGAGGGTAGTTAAGTGTTATTTTGGACCTGTCTTGGGGCGTGTCTGCAGCACCTACACAATTTGTTTGGCAATGCACTGATGTGGAAACTCCTCTGCTTGTGGCTTTGTCTCCTGCCAGGGCACAACAAAACACACTGTAAGAACCTGAGTACTGAAGGCAAAAAATAAGAACAGATACAAGACTTAGGCAACAGCATTGTTTCCAAATTCAGATGTTTGGCATCAACTTAACCAATGTGTTAACAGATTGAAAGGGATCACACAGGGATTATTTGTGTTCAAAACAGAAAAATATGCTCAAACAAGTCTAAAAAGGTTTCTTTTAATACATTGAGAGACTGTAACAAAGAGAATACTGTATTTAATAGTGAAGCATATAAAAATGATACAGTTCACATAAACAGATTGAGAAATGATGGAACATGCAGCACTGCAGACAACACAGAGAAGTCACAACACACATTAATAGTCTACAGTTCAGTGCTGTTTGTAGATTTTAAGTTCTACTCAGTGATTATGAAAGAGTTACTGTATATATCAACGCTTGAAAAAGAATGCTTTGACCATACATATAAAATGCATTAGTATTATTAACAGCAATTGTAATTTAGGAAGTTATGCTTACGTAGTTAATAACAGACAAAAGTAGACTACTGTGGAATGTGAAAATGATGTGAATAGTTCGTTCAGTAAACAAAAATAGCACATTAAAAGTGGTGTAATCTTTTGTCTAATCTTTCCTCGTGAAGAAAGTTAAAAGCTGCAATTAAGTATTTAGGGACATCTAGTGGTGAGGCTGATTAATACAACCATCACAAGTAACCCATTGTGGTTACTGTGAAATAACAGCTCTCTCCAAAACTACATAAACAAAGGGTATTAGCACTCCATTTGTATAGATTTTAGATAGATTGCTGTATGTGCAAATATTAATATTTGGCTAAAACAATGGTGCATTTATAACCCTGTAACAGACGAGTGCATTATCAGGCACTTAATACTAAAGATTTAAAAAGGTACTTTTGAATTAATTATGAAATAATTATGAGTGTGTGTTAAACACATCGCCATAAATTTGTCATTCAATAAAGACAGCTGTTGCTTCCCATCATAATGCATGATCAATGTTGAAAACGGCTGAAAACAAAAAAATATATATTTATATACACCAGTGGCAAAATAATTTATTTTGCCATCAACTTAAGATAGCTGTATTTGCAGTATTGGAAATGGATTTATAGTAACAAATGTACTTCAAAACATAGAAAGATGTGAAGTAAACCCTAAAACAGGTTTACCCGTAATGCTGTAATGTAATGTTTGTTTACCATTTCAAACGTTGCTAAACACAGTCCACCACTGTATTGTCCTCCTCCTCTGCTCCCCACTCCTCAAACCTCATCTGAGGGGAGGGGGCAGCCGGATGAAGGTTGTTCAAGTCGTCTATGGGTTCCTGTTGGTCCTCGTTGGCACCGATGCCCATGTGCCCCCCTTCATCTCTGTGTGTTCGGACATGTTTGCGGAGCGCGGCAGGCTCCTTAAAGGTGCGGTTACAGAAGGGGCAGCAGCAGGGCCGTTCACCTGTGTGGATGAGCTGGTGGTGCTTGAGGTGCTGTAGTCGGCTCAGGCGTTTGCCGCAGATGCCGCAAACGTACGGCTTCTCTCCAGTGTGCGTGCGGCGGTGCTTGCGCAGACCATCCAGGTGCCTGAAGCAGGTGCCGCACTCAGAGCAGGAATAGGGCTTCTCTCCTGTGTGGATGCGCAGGTGAGTCTTCAGAGCTCCAGACTCACGGAACCGTCGCCCACACACACCGCATGGGTACGGCTTCTCCCCTGTGTGGATTCGAATGTGTTTTTTCAGACTGGAGATCAGACGGAAAGTCTTGCCACACTCTAAGCAGTGGTGCGGCCGGTCAGCTGAGGGTCCCACTCCTACGCCCACTCCTGAAGGTCCAGCTGTGTCCTCTGCCCGACCTGGAGAGACGCTGGAACCCACTGAAGCCCCTGATACCATTTTCTGGTCACTGAGCCCACCTGGTGGCATGGCAGCGTTACAGTCCTGCACGGATCTTTGGAGACGCAGGGGCTGAGGAAAGGAGTGCTGGGAGGCTCCTTCTCCTGCAGCCTGGATGAAGCCATGGTCTGGGTTTCTCTGTTCAGCTTCCCCACTGGCTTCTTTCCTGTTGGGCTGCACTGATGCTGGCACTGGTCTCTGCTCCTCCTTTATCTCAAATCGATGTGCTAATCCTAGTCCTTGGGACTGGCTCTCATCTGAGAAAAATGTATACAAAAAAAATGACAACACAATAACAGAATATTTTTGTAACAATGTGAAAATATGAAAAATATGTTACCTGATCTGGAGCTGGAGCATACTTGAGAGGTATTTGATCCAAAAGAGGCCATGTTATGATTGGTCACAGACCCATCAGGCTGAATTGAAAGCTGGCACATTTTGTAATCATTACTTGGGCCAAACCCCTGCAAAGACTCATCGACTGAGCCTCCAAGCCCCAGGTCAGGTCCGCTCACACCACGTGGATTCTGGGTGTCCCGCTCCATGCCTGAAGCCAGTGAAGTCATGGAGGACAGTGAAGGTGCAAAAACAGACTGATTGACCACATGTGCACCAGAGTAAGAGATCTGTAGTTGATCTATGAGTTTCTGCGCACTGCTCAGACAGTCCTGTAAAGTCTTTAGTTCCCTCTCAGACACCTCCAGACGGACTTTCAGCCTTTCATTCTCCTCCTCCTTGTGCACCAGCTCCAGTTGGGTCTCATTCAGCACTATCACCACTTCACCCAGAAGAGCATCAACTGCGGCGGACATGGCTGTGTGAATGGTCGGTGCGAGCCGAGATTTCAGCGACGTAACAGTCATACTGCCCTGCGTACCTCCGTATGCAGGTTTTTCTGATTTTCTGTCAAAACAGGACTCTGCTCCAGTTCTGTCAGATATGTTGGTTAGGCTTGTTTTTCGGCTCATAGCGCTGTTTATGGATGCATCCATGCTACCAGCAAATCCTGCGCGCCTCGAAGCCATGCTAGCTTTGCTTGGCTAAGGCAGTCAACACGAGTTTCTAAACTGTCCACAGCTGAGACGTGTGGACTTTAGATTTGAGTTTTATTGGTCATTAATTGTATTGTTGACTGGTTCAGTCTCTTCAGCTAAGGACGAAAACGATATGGCCATCCCACTGGGCCCAGATGCGATTGCTAACTCCTGTCCAGCAGCATTACGCTTAAAGACTTCAAACTAAAATCCTTTGAGAATATCATACACAGGCTTTGATCGAGCACGTCCTCCCTTTACTGTCCCTATTAAACATGATGAAACAGAATCTCTTTGCAAACTCACCCGTGTTGCCTGCACCTTCTGTCTGAACTACAAAGTAAAAATTATGTTTGTCGCATAGCAGTGACGTCAAATAAAAATGCCCCGTAGAACTGCCTTAAATCACGCATGGATTAAATACGTCAATAAATACCCCAAATCTGAGAAATCTGTTTATACAAAGTAGTAATGCAACATAAATTATGATGCATTCGGGGTGTAGTGGGATGTAGAACAGATAGTAGATATTGTAAGCTAAAATATTTTTTCATTAAATATACAAGAATGCAATTTCATGTATTAATTAGATATTAATTAAGATATATTAAATATCCCAATCTATAACCTATGTCATGCGTCTACAGGTAAAATAGGTAGAAGAAAATATTCTGTTGAAACCTTTGTCAAAAGTGTAATTTTAAGTACAAGAAGAAAAATTACAAAAAAATATTCATTAGATCATACCTTTCTCTCCATTTAGGTATAAGTTCCATACTTTCTACCAAGCAACCGAAAAGTAAAGCAAATACACACCTCTTGATTAGTCATATACATTAATCTGATTGTACAGGCTGCAATGTAGGCCTTCGCACATTCTCCCACATTGATTTAAGATTAAAAAAAATAAAAATAAAAATGTTAATGCAGATATTGGGTACTGGGTACAGACAACTTAAAAAAAATACTATTATTATTATTTTGTTTTTATTTGTGGGCTAAACTCTAGGAGGCACTGCTGGCTTTGCTTTTATAGGCTATGTAAGTGTAAGTCCTATTGGAAAAAGAAATGTTTTCTTCTATTTTTTTTTTTTCCTTTATTTTATATTTTTATCTGCTTTAAATAACATGTTTTAGTTTCCATTTGCTTTTTAGAGTAACATGAACTCCCTCTGGCTTCTTTCATTTTTATAATTATGGGGGAAATTTTGATGAGGAAAACACAGCCACGCAGCCACAGCAACCCAGGAAAAGTTTTTTTCCTTGCTGAAAATGGAGTAGTTCTTAGTGCAACAAACTGTTTAAGTGTTACCATCTGCCTGACAGGACTGTGTCACAGCTGAAGTATGGGTGACTTCATTTTTTCTTCAAGTGGCTCTTTGTCAAATCAGTCAAGTGCTGTCTCAATACTGAGGCAAGTTCTGAGTTGGTTCATTTAGTCACCGTTTCCTAGCCTATCTAACAGAAAATAGACATATCAAAATGTTATTATGTAATCAATTTATATAACACACACTATATAGACACATTATACAATACAAAAATACTGGAGTCCTCCACAAGAGCTCCATCTGCTTCACACTTCCACTCCCACGCCCATGTCTGTAAAATATTCACCCAAAACGTTGAAATAATCGGTAGGTTAGTGGCCCCAGAATCAGACGGACAACTCCAAACTAAATATTTTTCTTTACCGTAAGTGCTACAGCATGTTCAAGTATTCCTCACAGACGTAATTTAGTCAAAAGAAACTAAAGTCCAACTGTGAACACCATTAAACGGATCATTCCAGTGGGCCACACCAGGACAGACACAGTCTTGTTTTTTCCTGGTAACTGTAATTGTTCATACAGTAATGGTATGAATATGTGATGTGTATATTTATTAGTCAGCATTGCACAGTCACCGCTGAGCTCATTGTTTGGTCAGACATAAAAACAAAATGTTCCATTGTAAATAACAAAACTACCATTTGTCAATGAAGCTTTTGGGGTTTGCATAAGAAACAGAATAATTAAATATCTATCTATCTATCTATCTATCTATCTATCTATTTTTTGGTGGGGGGTACAATACCTGGTCTACATGTTGCTTAGCTTAGAATATTCCCCAATATGGCATTAAACCTATATATCTCCGTGGAGAGCAGCGGGTGACGCCATCAAGCCACATTACAGGTCAGCAAGCCTGTTCACAGTAAGTTTTTCAAGGTGTGTTTGAGCAATAAAGATGTAATTGAATAAATGTAGTTTAATGCTATACTGTGGGACATTCCAGGTAAAGCAATAGCATCTCCATGGAGACAAGTAAGTGCCAGAAAACTTATACCACTTACCGTCTCACTATAGTTGTCTCGTGGCTATGAGGCCAACTACTCAACTGTATTGCTTCTTGAAATAGGGCCTCCTTTTTTTAAAACTCAACAAGTCAAGGCCGGCTCATTACTCATATTTAGACAAATCAGTTTAGTTTGTTTGAAGGCCAAAATGTGTGGTCACACATCTCATTCAGGTGAGAGGTTTAGTCGATGAAAAGATAAGCCATCTGGAGCTGCCCGCATTTACAGCGAATGACTACCTTTCCCACAAACCCTTTAGACCAAACATGCCCGTAGTCTTTCACAATTCCCTTTTCCCTAAAAGGAAAACAAGAACTCATTAAGACTTGAGATACACAGTGGCTCACTGTGGCAGACATGTTCTGATGAATCTAATAGTAATCACATTCACAATCACAGTCATCCATTGCTAAGGTATTTCAGAAAGAGAGAGAAGAGGACTGACTGGGCTGGGCTGGGACGGGTCAGAGAAGGGGTGGGGGGGTGGGGGAGCAAAATTATATAAACCAGAGACATACTGAGACAGGCAGCAACAAGTGGCAGATAAACAAGGAAGAACCAAGAAGATCACACTGGAGTTTTTGTCCACGAGAGGTACGTTCATTTTGTAAGTCATCTACTTTCCAGTTAAACAGAGCACCTCTTTGTTTAGGTTTCAGTGCAGGCTTTGTGAGTTCTGATACAGGACTCAGTGTAAAGCCCATTCATTTTTTGCATAGTTTTTCTGGTGCTGCCCGCTGAACTAGCCACTGATTCAGGTATTGTTTTTCTTTAAATATTTCGGAGGGCTTTGGTGTAATGGGATACAGCTGACTGGACCGTGTCATTCGAGGGTGTGTGTATTGGCATTTTGTTGTGCAACATGGCCTGAATTAGTTACAGCAACACTTTGTACTTAATATAAATCTATAGTACAGCCTGTGTAGATGTGTAGAGATTTCATTAAGTAAACTGAAAGCTTGTTTGTTGTGGAAAACTCTTGAAACCGAAAGAAAGGATTGGAAAAAGGGGCTGTGTTTCTACCAGTGGTGGAAAGAGTATTGAAGATTTGTACTCAAGTAAAAGTATAGTTACATGGCTAATATACTCAAGTAGTGTTGCCACATTTGTACTTAAGCAAAAGTGTGCATGATGTTTACCAATATTAAACTTTTTATGTTACATTTTAATGCAATTTCAGGAGTATTTTAGATCAATCTTTCATATAAAATGTAATTAATTTAACAGTTTAACGCTGAATGAAGTTGCTATCTGCATATTTTTTGAGCAGGTGATGCAGAGCTGTTAAGTGAAATGTGTACTCAGTATCTCCAAAGATTTTTAAAGGAGCTAATTATAATTACATGATTAGAATTATATTTGATTACAAGTACATGTTTAAAAATCTCCTGCAAATGTACAAATACTCAAAAATATTCAGTTACAGTAATGTGAGTATTTGTAATTAGTTACTTCCCACCCATGATTTCTACTCTATACTTCTTTCAAGTGTTTTATCAGTTGTATCAAAAAGAAAATGTATGTAGCTCAGGTTTTCAAAAATGCTTAGGTCTAACATTATAAATTGCTGCAAGGGGGTGATACATTCCAAAAGGGAAAACTCCAGGTGTTTTTATGTACAAAAAAATGTTACACAAACAGCTGCAAATCCTGGGGTGCACTATATTCCACATATTTCCAACACAATGCAAAAAACGGATTTTCCAACTCTAACATATTTTTGTTTTTTCTCCAGGGAGTGTTATGGCTGCCAAATGGGACCTTCCTTTACCCCTGCTGCTCGTTTGCCTCCTCAAAACAATTAGTTCCTTGCCCATGACCTCCCAACCTCCAGAATTTGGCCCTCTGGATGCTGTAACTCTATTGGGATCTCCAACTGAAGGTTTTGTGATTGTGCCGGAAAACTATGATGATTTGGATGATTACACCGTCACCTCCACTGTGCCACTGGTATCTACACATGGTGCTTTAGAAAGATGCAACTATAAACCATGCCTTGAAAACCAGCCTCCATGCTATGAGCTGTCAACCTCTTTTGGATGTTTATGTCCTGGATTCTCTTCAAATAAAGTCCCCCCAGAGGCCCCTAATTTGAGATCAGTAACGCTGAACGGGTCAGATGTGACAGTTGCGTGGTGTGAACCCCTTTCATACGTCACAGGATATGTTATAACAGTGGGTGGACAAGAAAAGTATACATTTAGCAAAGACAAACGCAGTGGTAGTATAGGACAAGTTGATAATGTTATCCAAGTGTGTGTGAGTGCGGTGAATGACGCAGGGGAAAGCAGAGCGTCTTGTACCATGTACCAGCCTTCAGACAGGAGCTTACCTCTAAAAGTAGGTCTGATTGGAGGAGTGCTAGTTCTGCTGGTGGTGCTGCTGATGGTGGTCCTAATCTGGAGAAGGAGGAGGCAGAGGAAGCAAGAGGCTCACATTTCCAGTGCACATTGAACGGGACAGGATGCTCAAGAGATAAAAGACTGTCCCACGAGACTCATCTCAACCGTTAATTAGGGCTTCATGCACACAGGCCATCTGCAAAGTGAGAGTGGTTATCAACAAGATGTCTTTACAGCTAAATTTGGTACATAAGTTTACAAAATGTTCTAATGAAGGCACCAGTGTTTTCAATCAAATATGTCAAGTTAATGTACTGAACAAAAATGACGGTGTGCAGGAATTATCTTAGTTGGCTCCATAAAAAATACTAGAGTTCACAGGGATAAAATCAGTAATTAAGATGATAAAAAGTAGTAGAACCTTTCAATATAAATAACTGAGATTTAGAAAAAGGCAAGAATGATTACGATATATTCAAAGTAACAGAAAAATGGCCAACAAAGACCCATCTGAATGTAATTTGATTTAAAAAAAAAAAATTATGGCTGAATATCAGTATAGCTTTGCTTTGGCATACAAGTAATGTTTTTTATATATATATATTTGGTTCAAATCTAGCAGTGGCACTAGTGACACAGGTTTATGTAAAATTTGAGAACCATCACAAAAAAAATGTATTCTGTGAACTGAACAAAGGTTTTTTTTGGTCCAGTTGGCAGAATTCAGTTTTCTTTTGCGATAGAACCTACCTGGACGACTGAGACATTACACAGAAATAGATACAGAGAAATTATGTTTACAGTCAGTATTATATGGTCTGTAACTGGGTATTTATGACTGAATTGTGTTATTGATGTAGCCATGTTCAATTTTTCTCTCTGTGAGAGTGACAAGTGTGTTGTTAATAAAGATCTTGCTTTTTTCTGAAATTATCTTTTTATTTATTGGTATAAAAGTGGTCTTAAACTGAGATTATGTGTTCAGAGAGTGGTCTCATTGAAATAACTGAATAACGCTGACACTGCTTCATGGTAAGAGCAATGTTTAAAGTCTGTCTGAAACTACAGTGAAGCTTTGTCCGCAGATCTGAGAGTGTATTTATTGAGCTCCACCTTTGGAGCAGTTTTTCTTCATCTGTTAAATGTGGAAGTGGTGTCAGCGTCTGCATTGGTTTAGGTCTGTTTTTTCAGCTGTCACACACACCCAGCCTCTGGAGCGGATGTGCTTTTGCCAAGGCTCCTCTCACTGCGGCTGGAGAAGTTTCCAGTGAGACTCTGAGCTTTGAGAGAGAAAAGACAGTCCGTTATTTAAATGATGCTGGCATATCGAGCTTTCACTTTGACTGTGTCTATGGTGGCTCAAGTTTAAATCCTTTAGCTGCTGTTGCACTGCTGCTGGCATCTGGTTTACAACACACAGACTTTCATTTGGGGTTTGTAATGTGCCAGTGTAGCAGGCCGCGCTCTTCTGTCCATGCAGTGGCCCTGGGATATGGACAGTAATAACTGTAGAATAAGTGGATAGAATAATTCAGTATTAGAACGGTGATGGGGTTTCCGGTTTTAAACTCCACCTTGAGGCAAAATTGTTATAAAGGTTATAAAGAGGTTTAAAACAAAACATGTGTTCAGAAAAGATCTAGCTTAATAAATAAGCCTTTGTGACTAGTTTGTTTACTCTTTGTACATTTACAAGTTCCAAACAAATCTCATAACAATTTAAGCTCTGTCCAAGAAATGTTGTCATTGTAGTTTTTCTGTTCTTGTTTTTGAGTTTGTCTAAATGAAATAAATATGTGGAAAAGAATGTGTGTGTGGCAAGCGCCCGTATGTGTCATGGAACATTTGTAAACTGCCTCCTGTGTCTAATGCATTTAACTTCCATTAAACAGGAGTGTAAGGTTTTATAAATTATGGTCAGCAGAAATAAATGTTGACTAACTGAGCCCCAGGACAAATCATGCTGATTCATTGAAGTCAGTATGCCTGAGTCATGCATGGGTCTATGCAATAGTATGAATCAGCTAAACTTGGACTTTTGGAAGTGAGTTCTACATACTTGATGTCAGTTAGTACATTTGGTAATAGAGGAAAAAAAGCATATAATGAAATTTACATTTTCAGTCTCTACTGGCATCACTGATTCATGTAGATGGTCACTGTGCTGTGCATTATGGCCCGCTATGGCCTAAGGAAGTGTTGCCCCCTACTGGTCACATCTGGCTGTCCTGAGGTGACAGGAGAAAAAACTTGAATATACTGTAAAATATGTCTATATAATAAGGTTTTCTGGACTTCTTAGGGAAATGGACTGAAGAAAGAAATGCAAATGTAAAGTAGATTACTTGAAAATACTCTCCATATGTGGCTATATTGCAGTATCATGCAGTGACTTTAATGGGTAGAACATTAATATTTAGTGGAAAACAATTTAATAGCTACACTGTTTAACCAAATTACATTACACATTAATATATTATATATTAATAAATGCATGCATGAGTCAAATTAGAGAAGCATAAACCTACAAAGTTTAGTATTTGTATATATTGGAATGTATTTGACACCCTATTTGTTTCTTCACAGATTTGTCCTACTCCTATACCTTATTTATGCAGCTGAGCCTTCATTCCTATTGTTATGTATGCAATTATTATTATGCATGTAGAAACCATATGAGTGACATATGACAGCTCTACAGAGCTATAATGCACTTACTACACAAAATGTACATTCATGAAGAGATACTAACAAGACAGTGCACTGATCAGACACGTAAACTGATCAGACAGGTGCACTTATAATACAGCCCATAATACAGTCACAGACCTCCCCTTAAACACAGCTCTGTGTTAGAACATCACCTTACAAATCAAAACCATGTCTGAAGAAACTACTGTCCTGTATTTCCCTCAAGCGACCAGAACAGACACATGTTCCTCCACACATGTGTAATAGTCTCGTTATTCCACCGAGGTTGTCGCTCCTTCATGAACACACAAGTCACAGACGGGCTCCTCTCCACACGCTCTCACTCCACTGTTGTGTCAAGAGCCTACATTTCACACAGACTATATATATATATACATATATATAACTTCTTTATACAGTCTATGATTTCACACAAACTAGCCCTGAAACTAGCTCACTGTTTGATCAAATGACTGCCTGTATTTCAAACTTATCGAACATATAATCATTACAAACGCAGCAATGATCAAGGCAGTTGCAGTTGCTTTCTTTTGCTTTCACCCACCATCATGGACTACAAAGCCCAAATGTATGATGGGAAATGCAGTCCGTTATGTTTAGATGGAACATGCCACTTTGCCCCTCAGGAGCATTTCTCCCTCCTCCTTCTTCATCTCATTTATCTACTTTTGTATCAACAGATGCTTAAAATCAAATAGAAAAGAGCCCAGGTGTTGTACAACACAGGCGCATGGTTGATGTATGATCTTGATTAGTCATGAAACAGCAGTTTTCATTGTGATTTTGTAAAATTCAGAAACAAGTCAAGTTTCTCAAGAACAAAAGAAATGTTTATTTCAAAGTACACATGACTTTCCCTGGTAAAATAAAACATTTATCTAATTATTAACAGGAAAATGCATGTATAGATTCAGGTAATAATTTAAGTTAAACAGAATCTTTGCATATACATGGAATTTATAAAAATACAATAATGAAGCAAACAAACAATTTTATACAAGTTTAAAAGCATGAAGAAGAGGAGGTAATGTGCAAAATCTAGGATGAAGTCAGGTAAACTGAGCCATCAGGTAAAATGAGCAACATAAGTTTTGAGCCCCCTGGCTCTTAAATATTCACTCCCAGTTTATACAAAGGATCTCAATTTGTTCTCTTCTGTATTTGTCCAACGTGAAAACTATAAGGTTCATAACTAAATAAAAATGAATTTATAGCTACTTAAATTGTAATACATGTAATTTAGACTGTCTAATCTATAGTTTTAAAAATGAACTATTTGATGGTGGCTCGCTTTACCTTTAAGCCTTCAGGTAAATTGGGCCTGGCCTTTCAGCTAAAATGGGCCACCATCAGATATTTTAGCTTATCTTTTCATGGTTCTAATTGATTAAATAGATTTATTGTAAATGTACTGTAAATATATGAAAATGTAATGACTTCATATTTCAGATGTATAACCAGTCTGTCCTCTGTGCTCCACAATGTACGGTGGAGGACAGAGCACACCATTCAAGGGGAGCTGTGTGTAAATAATGCACTTTTAGGTACTTATTTCATGTTTTACATGTTTAAGATAAAACTACAAAAATATGAATTTTAATTTAAAAAACCTCAGCTGGCAAACATTTCTCCAAAATGTTATGTAATATATATTACTTAGTGCACAAATCTTTAAAGCAATTCTCAAACTTTCTCACATGAAGTACTACCAAGATGATATTTGAATTTCTGAGTATCACCAAATCTAAACCCAGACTTTATCAGGTCTAAATTGGGGCTTAAATCATATATTGTGCAAAATTGTGAGCTTTAAGCCATGTAATGCTCCAGGTGTAATGCTAGCTGTAAGCACTGCCTTATCTGAGGCTTGTTTAACGTTTTAATTTGAGCTTTATTTTAACATAATCTGACACCTAGACAGGACCATGAGTTTTCATCTTAAAATGAGCTAATGCAGTATGCACTGTGTCACCATGGTATCTGCTGAACATTCTGCCATAAAGATACACGTAGAACACCCCCATCATGATGTCATTTAAAAGTGACCCATAGCGAACTACTGCCCTCACCTCACCTGAAAGAAAAAAGAACAATTATATTATATTATCTTATGCTAAATGCACTGCAAATTTTTTGACCTTCTGCCACGTTCACCCTTGGTCCTTGGTCGCCATCTAGCCCACGGTGAACTGCAACCAAATTGTGGAACTGGTCACCTGAAAAGAAAAAGAACAATTAAAGTTAAACCATCTCATCACAGTTTTTGCTTATGAAATGTGCTATAGAAATAAAGTGGATTGGATTATTTATTGTTTAAGTCTTGCTCACTTACTTTAACTTGTATAAATCTGATTTTGTGCTTACAATTACTGGGGTAGTAGTTTCTCAAAATTTGACCCTAACTACTTTGTTGAGTAAAATACCTCCTGCCAAGTTCGCTCTTCGTCCTTGGCCCAGATGACGGTAAAAGAAGTTTATGTTGTTTTGGCCATCTAGCCCATGGCGAACAGCACGCCAAAGGTGGAGCCGGTCACCTGAGAAGAAACAGAACCAATTAAAGTTGAACCTTTTCTCTTTTTGGACTGAATATACTTACTCCTACTAGAGTTTTATTTTGTTTGAAGTAAAAGTACTCTTACTCTTAGTACTACATTTTGTGGTCTTTCCTTTAGTTTTTCATCTTCATCTTTTAGCCAAAATTAAACCAGTTTTATCTTTTTCAGACTTTCAGAGCGTGTCATGCATCCATTATTTCATCACATCTGGACTACTGCAATGCACTTTATACTGGAATGAACCAAAATGCACTTTATCGCTTGCGGTTAGTTCAGAACTCTGCTGTGCGACTTTTAATAAGGAGCAAAAAACATGGGCACATAACCCCCCATGTTATAAATATTTTTTGTCGCTCATTTCATCAAGTCAAACCTCTATATTACAGACTCATGATACAGAGTGAGGTTTTCAAGCTTCACTCTGTGTCATGAGTCTATATATACATCTATATACGTCTATATATACAGTAGGTTTGACTTTCTGAAATGAGAAAAATATTGAACTTTTTCTTGACATTCAAATTTTTTTAGATAGACTAGTACACAGTCTATACAATGACACTGATTCGGAAATATAATTGCAGAATTCAATTTCATTCAAATAATTTTAAGAACTATATCTTACCTTATCCAGGCTACAGTGGAGTGCGCAGAAACACCTATAAAATAATGCCATAAGTTAATTTAGCCATAACTATATGTAATTTATCTTCACTTGTTATCCCTTTTGAACTAGCCGGAAGCAAGTTTGTCACAGTGATTTCTTCCAGAGCTGCATATTACATTTTAAAGACTAGAGGAAGGGAGGAATTAAATTTGCAGATAAGAAATCTGCATTTTCCATAACAGCAGCGTCATTCAACGTAATAAAAGTAGACATAATGCTGTATGTCTTCCTCATAACTTAAAAGTTGTACATTTAAAATTGCCATTCAATTTTTATGCATTTAATTATTCATTGGCCTTCAGCACTCAAGGGAGAAAATGAATGCTATTTTTTATTAGTAGGAATCTTGCAGCGGAAGCATTAATGGCTGCTTTTCTATCCCCTCTGGGGTCGGCTTTTATCGGGCATCAAATGTTAAATAGATCAGTCGTCCATCACTAGAAGCAGCAGCTTGTGAATTTGAATTCTTGCTTCGTCTGAGACAAAGAAAGACCTTTTTAAATAAACAATACGTGGAAAGTTAATGGGAATGCCAATAAGGTTTTGCGAGCGCACCGCTGCCGGCTCAGTTATGCCCACTCAGGCCACTAGGGGTCACAATGGAGAGTTGAAAGCGCCCTTTGGCATCTACTCACCTCAGTCGCAAGGGAATATAAAACAAAAACAACAAAAAAGAAACAATAACTTACAAATATTTACTTGTAATTTAAGTAAAGACCAACATCCACTTTTAATTATTGCCAACTCACCAGACACTGCATGCATCCCCTCTTCCCATTTGTGTGAAATTAAATGGCCTCGTGCAAAAGTCTCGAATCCCTTTTATCAAGAAGAACTCAGTAACCATGGAAACCTGGCATCCTGCAGGACAGAACTGAAAAGCGCGAGCGGAGTTATCAATCACTCCCGGGCACGACCACTGTCACACGCTCGAGCTGGCACTGACGCGCATAAACACGTGCACCCGCCAGGCTTTGACAGGTCACGTGACATTTCAGGTCCCAAGAATAAGTTAGTGGACGGTAATTAGATTCCATCAGTTATTTATTTAAACGGCATATAAATAATAATTATATATACAAAAAGGAAAATAATAAATATAAAACTTTGGGTCTTTGTTGTCCTTTTTAATGTAACAAATAAATTTAGTACATAGTAAAATATAATATTTTTGAAATGAAGTAATTAGTTTTCCCTCCCACAACAATTCCATTAAACTGCCAAACTTGGTAAACCCAATCTATAGTTCAATCCTAGGTTGAAGTGCATGGATGTCTTACATTATTTCTAAACTGACCAAGGAAACACAAACATGTCTAATGTAAAATCACTATTAAAATGGATCAATAATGTGCAATGAGACTAAGAACAATCGTGCACTGTGTCTGTGCATTTTACTTTTATCTGCTCCAGTCTGTTAGACACAATAAATGAAAGACTTGTTAAACAAATTAAACATCTCAAGGGAAACTTCCTGGAGCACAATGAATAATGAAACACAACAAAGAGGCTGCTTTCATAACATCACTGCTATATTCAAAAAGACCTACTGCTGATAAATGGGCACCGCAGGGAAATATCAATAAGTGAGCTTTAGATGTTTTAATTCACTATTACTTAAAGCACCACTGTGTTACTTTTCAGTTAGCATGTTTCTTTTTCAGTTTTGATGTTTTAACCTTTTTCTTATTAAGCCTAAAGGTGCTTGTTTCCAAATGTTGTTCCTTTGGCTATAATATTGAACACTATGGCATAAAACGCACTCATCACAATAGAGGATGTTCCAATATATTGTTTTAACCTTCTATTTCGTCGGGATCCAACATTAGCCTGCACAAAGCCTAGAATGTGTGCTGTTTCCATTGAGCCAAGAAACCTCTAGTGGTAGTGCAAAACTGTATGGCCTGTACTAAAAATATACTACTTATACGGTTTCATCCAGGAATGTTAAAGGTGCATTGTGCAACTTTTCTGGTGGAGGGTCTGTCAAATGCTTTTCTGGAATGATTCACAGTATGGTATTAAACCTTTCTACCTTACAAGTTAGATCTGTGGAGAGGCAACCCAGCTCACAGTCAGAATGCCTGTTTTTAGGCATTGTGAGTTATAATTGAATAAATGTAAGATAAAGCTGTTTAATGTCATACTGTGGAAGATTCCAGGCAGAGCAATGACATATTCATAGAAACAAGCAGGTAACAGACCTTGCACCAGAAAAGTTACGCAATACACCTTTAAATGAATAATTATCAAATCATTAAATTTCACATTTCAAAACTTCCAGCTTATTCCCAGCTCCTCACACTTCCAGGATGAAAAAGGAGCTTGCGTGTTCTCTCTCTTCCAACTCACTTGACATCTGCTCAAACTTTAAGTGTGCAGCAATCCTAGAGGGACACCAAACCAGAACGGTGCTTAACCCTGAGAGGCCACAGCGTTTCCCAACTGCGATTTACCTGCTCCACTTCGCTCCACTCCCTCTGCTCACAGCCTCACACCCAACACACTACAGAAAATGATGTGCTTTTATACCCTCGAAGGAAATCTCACTGCGTTTAGGGCTTCAAGCATGCCAACTGGGGTTCTCTCAGGCCGTACTTTCTCCAATTGATATTCTTTAGCTGCGGCACTGTGGTTGTCAGGGGGGAAGTGAAGCATATCCCAGCATGCCTCTGGTTGAAGGCATGGCAGACACTGGACAGGCTGCCAGTCCGTCACTTTGAGATCTGCAAGAGGAAAGAAGTTGCATATGAAAGTGTAGAAGAATAGCCTACAGCAGTGTCATTATAGTGTGAATTTTGTAAGTTGGAGTAAAATATATTAAAGGCCTAAGGTTTTCGCCCCCCTTACAAGCTCAATATTGCCCATATTGCAACCAATTCTAAAAACAGGCAGTCTACTTGAACCTTTCAAATATTTTTGTTTTAATTAAATGAGTTGGTTGTTTTGCTGTACATATTAAAAGGGATAATACCATTTTCTGCATTTTGTAGTAGTGCCAGTGTGGGATAAGAGCTAGAATACCAACTTTCTCCACAAGATGTCACTAAATGAACAAATAAGTGTATTCTGTGACCTTAGTTGCAAAATGTATAGGCGCACTTCCTATAGATGGCTCATTATCCTCTGCAGATCATTCCCTGTTGCTGGGTAGTGTGCTTGCTTCAGACTATATTAATAGGCTAATTGCTCTTGCACAATATATTTCATAGTAATGGAAGACTAAAAATGTAACCAATGCCTATGACTAAAAGGGCAGAGAAAGACAGAAGACAGAAGCTAGACTGAGTGAGCATAGAAACAATGGTTTTGGGAGCTTTAATCCAATGAAATGAGGCATTAACCAAAACACAACTATATGTCCATGATGTTACAATCCAGCTGCTCCTCTCTGCTTGGCAATAATGCTAACAGCATAAAACCATTGGACATGTGTTTGGATCAGGGAACAGGCAGAGAACATCAACTGAATCAGGGTTAAATTATAATGGTCAATCTCACGGAGGACGTAACTCTACTGAATATTTATGGCAGAAAGATACAGCCATTTGGTTAGAGTCTAATACCAGCAGACAGCGTTAGAAATAAATATATCTACGATGTGTTGGCCCAGTGCCCGTCAGAGGGATCAATAACTATTAACACAGGCTCACACGCAGACAGAGGACAGCAGGGATGTGTGGCCAAGTCTACGTGCACCATTTTATTACATGACAGGAGGCGGATTGGAGCTTTAGTCACAGCACCAGGCCTCCTCATAGCAGCGCCTTATTTTCATCTGTGCTCATAGCGATGCATTCAGACTGACAATGTCATCAGTATGGTATATGTAAACACATCCAAAGGCTCGCACAAAACTAGGTCATTTAGCCACTGGGATGGAGAGGCAGCGTCTGGCAGCAGGGCAGGGCTAAATCTGAGCTGGTGTGTCAAATGTAGAGCTGTAATCTAGGTACCTCTCACTTATCTACTTCTCCAGTACAGCTAAACGCACCTTAAGTGGCGCTCAACCCTTCAGGGAAAGCCAGAAAAGAAAAAGAGAGAGGAACACTGTCATTTACTGCTCTGTTAGTCTTCGAGAGCAGATTGTTCATTAAGCCCGACATCAGAGGGTTCATTTTGTTATTCATAAACAAATACACTCAAGGATTACAAGAGAATTCATTTCTGGAGATTATTCAGTTCAGGTTATGTACTTAAATGCCTTTGATGAAATGTGTGAATTCAATAAGAAATGAAACTGGAATGACATTGGTGGTTAATGAGTTATATTTATTTCAGTTTTAAAAATGCTTTAGCAACAATATTGAGTACATTCTGTTAACAGTTTTTGCCTGTTACCTACCAACTGTATTGGGATAAATGTGGTTTCTGTTGTAAAAAGTGGTGCTTTTTAAAAGTGTTCATAATATGTTATTTCTAAAAGTGTAAGGCAAATTACTCTTCACTTCAAGACATTGTAATCCAGTTCAAATTATCATTTTAATTCAATTATCTTTGATGTTTAGAAAATGAAAACATCATCAAAGGCATTCTAGTAATAGTAATAGATGAATCATATAATGAAAAAAAAACAATTTGTGTAAAGAAAAGTCCAAATATAGATTGGCCTTGATTTCTACTTTACACAAATGGGACTTAAATTAAGGTAAGAAGTTGAATTAAAATGTAATATTCTGAAAAATGCGAAATGTACTGCAGTTGCCAATATAAAAATGTCAGTGCATGGAGATTTGGTGACATTTAGTTAGCCAGCTTTATCAGAGAAATTTCCAAGGGGAAAAAATAAATCAAGTTTGGATGTATTTTTCTAGCTTTCATCTTAAAAAAATTATTTGATATTCGTTATGAATGCTTATTTTTGGTACTTCAGCACTTTGGATACTTTTTATCCAAAAGTCAAGTTCCTGTTTTTCTTCTAGCCACCTATAACCTTATACATTTTGAATAGGAAAGAATGATGCAAATGGTGGCATCAAAAGGACTTGACAAGCAGGCAGCTGCTGTGAAAAGCTTTTGAAATGTCACAAAAAGCCATTAATAGAGCCAAACAACACGACACAAATCAAAAATAACCATAGTTGACACATTAAAGGCAACGAAAACCAGACAAAACTCACCAATGTTCAAAAATAAAATCAAAGTATTAATACAACTGACAGACGGGTATTAAAAGTTCACAGGACCACATTCAAATATGGATTTAGTTGCCCCACTGCAGGGTAGTAGTAATCCATATAATGAGAATATAATGAGGATTTAATACACAGGACCAGCTCACCTGATGGTTACACAAACCTTTTTCTGTTCCCACTGACAACACAAAGCAGACATTGTGAGCACCATATGCTCCATCAGGCCACAAACCAGCCCAGAGCAGGTGGACAGGCGCAGGGTGACAGGGGCAGCTGTCGTGAGGCCAGGGAAGGACTGTGGAAGGAAGAGAACCAGGATCCAGTTAGCTTTAGACAGTATTTATATTTATATAAAATACAGAAGATTAACAAATCTAAAAATTATTTTGGTATATTTTTCCATTACAGTCTTTTGTTGGGGAATGTATTATATGTACAGACTTAATAGTGACTGTATCAATTCAGTCACCATATTGAACATAGAATTAATCCATTTAATACCGATGGTGGTGAAAATGTAACTGAACATCTCGGTATGTTAACAAATTTATAACTGTAAAAACCCAAACCTTATTTTTCTCATATTCTGTAGCCATATGGCTGTTTAAATCATTCTAAATTTAACTAACTTCTCTCTCCTGGTTCAGTGATTTAACTAAAGTTACAAAATAAGGCCAGAGCAGGTCAACGCTCCTCCAGGGCATGTTGTATAGATTAATGGTTGCACTGGCTCAAAGCATTTCACTCTAATTGACAACAATGACTGCAGTGTTGTTTACCTCAGCCCAACACTGAGTCCACTGTGATCAAACTGATGTGTACATTTTAAAGGTTGTTTCTTGTCCAGAGGCACTTTGAGACAAGGAACACAAATCTTGTTTTTAATGGGCAGGGATTAAGAATACATCTTACACCAGTCACAAACATAAAACTACTTACCAACTAATTCTGTATGGCCTTTAGTGGAAGCATTTGGAAAACAACTTTACGATCTTCTCATGGGGTTTAAGAATTGACCTAAATCACTGAAACCATAAATGAAAACTACATTATAAGTTACTTTCAAAATCGTGTTTATTAAATTTAGAAAACACCATTATGTTAACAGTTTCATAGCAACAGCGGGAAATAAAATAAAACTGTCCAAGAGAAATGGGGCCTGTGCCAAGCCCTGAGTTAAAAACCAGTTTGTGTTGTGATGCCAACTCATCCCTATATGCTGTAGCTCTCTGAATTCACCTGCACGACTCCGGCATAGCTCTACACACAGAGAGACAGCGACAGTGCAGGAGTCAACATCACAGCTCTAAAAGAAATAAGAAAACTTAGTAGACATCAGGTAGAAAAGTTGATTTGCAAAGTCACTTTTCAAGTCAAGGTGTTTCCTGCCAAAGAATACAGAGTATACCGAATATGCAACATTAACACGTAATTAGGTTGCCAAACTGTATCGGTATGAACTTGAGGGGTCAGGGGAAAGTTTCTGCACAACTTTGAGGAGAAGGGCTAGGGAAACGTATCAGTACAGATGTAGTCCAAGAAGAAGTGCAAACAAAGTCTATAGGGGTTTGTCTAAGGGCTGGGTGGGTGTAGCTTTATGGCCGCCCAGCCATTACGTGTCAAGGCGCTGACAGCGGCGACTCTCTGGAGGGGGAACCCGAAAGGTCGTCGGGGGGGAACACTGTGAGCGTGCAGGCCCGGATACCCCCCAGGGACTCTGGTAAGTCAAACACTTTGTGCCACTCATCTTTCTCTGGGTCGTACTTCTGCACTATTTCTACCATACAGCGATTGTTCCACGAGTACCCTCCCACCACATAAATCTTATTCTCAAACACAGCCACGCCCACGTCGCTCTGGCCACGCAGCATGGCGGCGATAGGCGTCCATAAGTCCAGAGCCGGGGAGTAGTACTCGCAGCTGAGCACGTCATCATAGTCACTGGTGCCTCTGAAGTGATTTCCTCCGATCACATAGAGCCGGTCACCCACTGTGCACATGCAGTGCAGGCCGCGCACCGTCGTCATGGGCGCCTTCTGAGTCCATTTGTCCGCGTCTGGGTCAAAGCACATCAGCTCCTTCTGGAAAGTGTCGTGAGTGATTCCCCCTGCAAAAGGAAAATAAGAGAAATTTTACTTGAGAACAAGACAATCCCTAAGATACAGGTGTAGGGCACTTTTCTTACTCTATAAAAACAAATGTACTATTTTTTGAGTGTTTGAGTGTGCCCCAGTGTTAAGAGCATTCACTCCTTGAGTTCAGGCTTGGAAAATAAATCAAAAGGATCACTACAAATTTCATTTTATCCAGACCATAGCCTGTGCTTTTGGAGTATTATGATAATATTACACATAGAATATTTATCATATTTTGGCATCAGTTCTGTTTTCAAAGGGCTAACCAGCTGTGGAGAATTGTGTTACAAACTGGAGCATCACTTTTCCTTCATTCTATTTGTGCAGGGTGAGATAATGCCAGTGATGAGCAGTTACTAAAGAGGCACACATTACAAAGTGTCTATGAGCACAGGAAAATTTTTAGACAACACAAAAACTCTATGCCAAAGTGAGGAGGCAAACGAGAAAAATACAGGACATGTCTACAGGGAAGGCTTAAAATAAAGAGGAACGCAATCCCAGCATGCATTTGGGTTGGATTCAGCCCCCCCTCTCTCTCTCCTCCCCTCCAGGCAGAGAGCAACTAGAGCAATGAAGAGTGGCAGGATCACTCTTTTTGCGTCAGTGATGGTGTGCTGTCATTATTTTCCAAATACTGACTCAGATCTCGGAAGCTGGGTGTCTCGGACCAATCAAATTCAACGACAGCGCCACAAACTGTGTGCCTTATCCGAGAACTCCTCAGGACAAGTGTGCCATTAAACTGTGACGAGAAGAGCGGCGCTGACATCCACGCTCTAATTCCTCTCAAGAGGCCCATGCTGTTACTCAAGTCTGGACTCTGATACAGCCATGTCTGACCACTATCCTGCAATCCCACTAATACATGTCATGAAGTCAGACAGTGAAAGCAACAACAATTAGTCAAACTGAAGCTTGAGTCAGACTAACAGTGGGTTTAACAAATTTATTCAGATTCAATACAGTTTTCAGAATATAACAATCAATGGAAGCCACAATTTAATTTATTTTTTTCTTTCATGTTTTCAAAAGATGGAAAAAAGGTTATAATCAAGCTATGGCCAAGAAATACGATTTAAAGAGTCAACATAATTTGTGAAGTTAGGTTTATCCTTAAGCCAAGTAAATTCCCATTAATTTTACCCATAGACTAAATAAATACAAATATTAAGTCTTTCAAGATTTGTTAGGGGGCAACTATGGCTGTATGACCTATAATTCTGGAACTTAAGAAACTATAAAATTATAAATACATTTTGCCATATTTTTAGATTTAAATACATTTTTGGGTTTTAGCAAAATGAACCTCTTAATAGCGACCAGTCTGGCCGCTTGCCTAAGTGCTGGGACTCGGAGGGGGTGACAAAGGAGGGACACAGGTGAGGCAGAGAGAGCAGCTCAGCAATTTTCAGAAATACTCTCTAATGATTAAGTGTCCAAAGCAGAGCCTTATAATGATCTGACTTTAAACCTGAACAAACCACTGTTCTATATACTATAGACTGCAGTCCCTTAAGGTGGCTTCAGAAAATGGCAACACTCAACGACCAATTGATCCATTTTTACACTCAGGAAGGCAGCAATTATATCTCAGGATTTTTGTAATTTATTCTAATACTAAAAACTGGAAATACTGTAATCGAACTAGGCAAATACTCGCAAAAAAACTTAACTCAATTTGATTAAATAAATCAGTGTTTCTCTGGGTGGTCTGCCAAGTGCTTTGCAGTTTCAGAATGTGTGTGACAGAGTCAACATTGGGTAGATTATAACCACTGTGGCAAAGGTATAGTCCTATTACATACAGGTTTGGATCTGGTGCTATAGGAAAAACAAATCTTTTTTTGTTGTTACTTGGTGTGAAAAGTCTGTGTCATTGAAATAGAAGAACCAGTAATTAAGTCTATTGAGACTGAACCTATGATGGTTAATTTGCTGTCAATGTTTCATGTATACTTTGTTTAGTCTTCAAACAGTGAGTTGCACTTTATTTTATTTTAAATAGTAGCATTAAATAAGGCTGATGGAGTCTGAAGATTTGAGTCTCATTAAACAAATGTTTTTAATTGTGCGCCTGCAGCTTGTGTGTGCAGATGTTAATCTGTGGTCCAGTCTGGACTGTGTTGAACTGAGTATTTGTGTGGTTGCCACGGTGATGAGGCTGACAGGATTCTTTTGGACAGTTCTGCAGCGTCGCCCGCCCACTATGAGTTGATCTACTGTGACAGACGCACACAGAGCACTTCTGCACGGGTCACCTTGTACAGAACCCCAGCACTTGGGCCCCAATGCTCAGTTTAATACGAAAAATTAACAGGTTTTGATATGCACATTTTTTGATGATCATTTTTATTTCTGTAAAATATTCCACAAAACAGTGTAATCGTCCAGGAGTGGTTTAAGGTAGAATTCTCACATTCCACAAACTAATTACTGAACTTTTGAGTTGTCTTTTGTCTTTTATTAGTGAACATTCAGATTAAATGTTGTATGGAGGATTTTTTTTTGTTGTTTCAAATTGTCAATGATAGCATTATAGAGGTGCAGCAGCCTTGCAATTATGATGACCAAAAAAAATAAATAAATAAATAAATAATGAAAATCCATCAACTGTGGACGTGGTGGGGTCAGCTAAACATTAGTCAATAGATAACCAGGCTACTTCGTTATCTATTGACTTGCTGGCACGCTGGGATTACGTGGTTTACGTACGCCTCTCACACATTCCACATACGCAAAACGCTGTTTACTCAACCAACGCAGCGGTTCTTAGCAGCTTTTTCTAACTGTAGCTTCCTTGCAGTTTGCACAAAGTTTGTTGCAATGGCAGACAAGAATCCACTACCAATTACCACAAAAGAAAGTCCGTTTTTGAGGTCTCTGAAAGCAGAAGAGAAGGGGAAAAGGAGCGAAGCCAAACTATGGTGATTCTTGGAGATTCCTTCCAGCGATGGCGTGCACTGAAGCAGAGGGTCTAAAGACTGATGTGTTGGTCGCTAAATTACTTCTGGACAGGTTGATCAGAAGTCTGCTTATAATTTGAAAATGTATAGTATAGTTACAGCAGCAACAGCAATTCTGAATGTGCACTGGCTGTAAACAAACATCTTCTAGCATAAGGAGGAGGCGGGAGGAGGTGGAGCTGTAGGGAGCTGTAGAAACGCCTCCTCCCGCATTTGAACAAGGACAAACAATCGCTGGATTTTTTTTGTTCCTTGGAAAATCCTCTATACAATCTTTAAGTATGGCCTGTGGAATGTGGAGCTGTGGAATACTCCGGTATGTGTATGTTTTATGCTCCTCCATTATTTTTTATCATGCATCTCATCATTGTCGTCTGTAGTGGCTAGGACTTAGGCCTGGCCTGTGGCTGCCTAGACACACAGCTCATGACATGGTGTCATTGCTTGTAGCAGCTACACTGTGGTCACTTCTAAAGGTTGTCAGTGGCTCAAGAGAAAAGAGTGAGACATGAGGGTAACAACAAAAGAGTCAAAGGAGTCCATTAGAAAGAGCAGAAAAGACCAGAATCAGTGAGGCTGTGCAGAGAGGCCTGGAGCAAGAGCCACAGAAACAGCTGGCACGCAGCAGATTAGCTCAGATGCAACTCCTTCCTTATTCACCATTTGAGTTTATTTCTTTTTAAAGATTTAAAAATTAGACTTTCATTGTGCCACATGGGTTTGTAGGTTGGTGGATTGTGCAGTCTCGTGTAAACATAAAGTCCCAGTTTATTCTCATGCCAAAAACAATATTTAGTTCACCAAAAGAGGTGATTGTCTGTGCTTCCACAAACAAGCTGTGGGGCATGCAAATGTATGGGTAATTAACTTCTAAAGTAGTTACTTACAACAATATGAAATATGACAAAGGCATAAGCTTTAGTTAAAACATACAATAGCGTTTTAGCAACACAAAAATCAAAGGCCCAGTCACTGGCCGCCATGTAGCCATAAAAGTCCAATTTGAGATCAATTTTCCCCCATAAAAGAATAGGAAACACGAGTGACACCAACATCTCGACAGACAAAGGTTTCATGAGTAATGAGCCTGATGGATTATGGAATAACTGTAGGCTCTGTGTGTGCAGCAGGGGGCAGCTTGAAAGGACAAGATCTGAGAAAAAAAGATTAAAGCCACCTAGAAAGAGAAATGAAATATGAAGATTTTAATGGAACAAAACGATGATTTAAATCTAAATGAAGACATTAACATACCAGGTAGAATTATGACATGAAATTGTTACATCAGTTCAGTACAATAGATATAAAAAATACCCTGTACTTTGTAAATCACATACATATTAATAAATCAAATAGATGTATTCATGAATAAAAGTGTGCATGTCAAACTGAATTATATTGAACGAGAAAATGTAAATCTGTGCATGTTTTTGCTGAGTCATGTTGGTGAACACACAGACTGAAATTAAGTTTTTTGTAATTACCAAATATCAATGGTACTCAAACATGCAGCACATCAATAATGTGGCTGGTTGTAACAATAGTGCACAGGGCCAAGGCAGATTAACAAGCCTTTTGTGCTCACCTCCTACACAGCCTCTAGTCTCCTTCCCTCCTTCTCGTCTCCTAGCTCCCATCTTTCCCCTCCCTTCTCTATGAAGCATTGCACTGGATTAGTCACACTCTGAATCTAGGGCTCATCTCCATAGCGCTGGATTTTGTTTTAGTCCTAAAAGTGAACAAGAACCAAGGAGGTACCTACAAAGCAGGAACTGTTTTATTGTCTAGTCACGGCTCCACAGCTTCGAGTGGCTCCTTTACCTGGGTTCACCTGTGTTCAGCCAATATGCTGGGTGTAATCTAAAGGGATATGCATCAACAATCTGGCTGGTTAATAGGTGAATTATGTGAATTCTTCAAAAATCATCAATCATTCATCCATCCATTTTCTCCCGCTTAATCCGGCTGGGTCGCAGGGGCACCACGCTGCCCATTACTCTGTGCACCAGACCCAAACCCCTATGAACCCTCTGCAGGTGGTGAGCCCACAGGAGGGAGGAATTCCTTGACGGTCCTTGATTGTATACTGTTCATAGGGGTGTTGCATGTTTTTGGTTGATGGGGGGAAAACCCATCCAGACATGGGGAGGAAACATGCAAACTCTACACAGAAAGGCCTGGGCGACCCGGGGATCGAACCCATAACCTTCTTGCTGTGAGGCATGAGTGTTGCCACTCAGCCACCGTGCCGCCTCATCAATCATTCATTTATCAAAAATCACATGCGTGTCAAAATCTGATATATTGATATTGTGCAGCAATTATATATACACTCAGACAATGTTGGCATAAGGTGAAACACAACACAGAGTGATTTTAAATTTAAATTCTGAGACTACCAATTTCAGGATTTAAAATTGAAATTTTTCTTAAGTAGGCGCATCTAGGTCTGTGACAGAATCATCTCCCTATTTTAAACCATGACCGAAACTCCTGGTGAGTCATGGCGATGATACACAGCACATGCAGAGTTTGAGTATGAGGTGAGCTCTAATATTAAAATATATGTTATGTATATATCATTTGTAGTCTTGTAGTCAAAACCCATTTTTATTCCAACACTGTATTTTATGCATGCATGTTATTATATATTATATATTATATATATATATATTTTTTTTTTACTATTAATATGTATTTTTAATTTAATCATGATGTATTGTTTTATTTTGTACCATATACCCAAAGCATTCATGGTTTGTGAATGACCGTAAAACTGATAAAAAAAACTGATAAAATTGGTTTCTGATTTAGTCTAAGTTTGATTTACGAAATAGGAAGATACTGGCTGCACATACCTGAAATGTACATGTAGCCACCATACACTGTCCCAGCGTGTCCATAGTGTGGCTCATTCATTTTGGCAACATACGTCCATTCGTTTGTCCTGGGGTTGTAGCACTCCACAGTAGCTTAAAGAAAGAGAAGAGGACAGCATTATCAGAAAGTAGGTCGAGACATAGCTAAGGAGGACAAACAGCGGCAAATAAGGCCTTGGAGGGTCTCAGCATGGGAGCCAACATACACTCTAAGTCTACCCCACCAGGCGAACAGAGCTGAGCAGCACAGGAAATAAGGTGATGGGGATAGAGATGGGGGCACCCTCTATTTTTGAGCCCCGGCGGATCCCTTCACCTAATTCAGGAAACACAGGCGCCAGGATACACAAGAGTGATGTTCATTGGGAATAATAGGTGGATACGTGACCCCTCGACAAGCACAGAGTGCTTCCAAGTTCTTCAGGTTTGTGTGTTCAGGCAAGGAGAGACTTTTGAAGTGACTACCCATTGTTTTAGACTGAGCTTGCTGCTTTTAGGGAAAGTTAAAGCAAGTTATTAAAAGTGTGTTGTATTTATTATGCTAAATCTAATTTCTAAATTGATATCCATATTTTTACAATAAAATTTGAAAACATGCAACTTTTGATATTTTTCTGTACTATAATAAGATTTGAGCTGTAGAGGTTTGAATAAATAACATCCAAGACTAATTTATACAAACTAAACTACTAAAGTGTTTCATTCTGCATTTTTTTATTGCAGCTCATGTTTTTTAATTATATTGTAAAAGTACAATATTTCTTTTTACTAGTATAAATATAATATATAATATAAATTTTATAATTGATCATCTATATTTAGTTCTGTAATATATTGCATTTCAGATTTTGTAATCATGACAAGATAGGCATAGTACAACAATTTGGTATTTAAAAGTATGATGTCCCGTTCAGGGCTGTAAAAAGGTCCTGGGACAGATGGGTAAATCGCACTGGGGAAAAGAGCTGCTCTTTGCTTGCTCAACAACTCTCATCAAAGTCACCTTGAGGAGGCACATAATCTAGCAGATGCTGAACGGCTTGTATTACAGATCAACAGTGAATTATATTCTGAGGGAGAAATAATATGGGCAAATGCAGGCACACCCTAGTTCAAGTATATCTAGTTAAATAGCTGGTTAAATAAAACCTAAAATAAAAAAAAGCATATCTTGTGGTGACTATGTAATAAAATCTTTAAATAAACCTTTAATGATTCAAAGTCTGTGCGTTGTTTTTTTTTTTTTGTTTTTTTTTAAATCTTGGCTTTGAGACTAAACAATAAAACTCCACCCATTATGCACCCTGCCCAGAATAAACAAACACAATACAGGGGCAGGGCACTTGCAGAAAAAAGAGACAACTTCAAGGCAAAACCACACACAGCAGCACAGGGCAGTAAAGCTAAAAACAGACAGTTGTGTAGACAGCCAATGAATGGGGCTCGTGTATTTTGGTCTAATTATAATCCAGAGGACCAGACTGTGTCCATGGCTCTTACTCACTGGTTTAAATACTGGGTGGCACCACACTGTGGGTCACTACTACAGAGCCCACACCAGCTACACAGCAGCACCAGACAAATATCTTCTAAATATATTCAGCAGCAGTAAAGTGAAAAGCTCCACTCCAGTGTTACATTTGAACGGAATAAAATGGTTATGGTCAATAAATGTCATCATCACTATTCTATACACTTCAAAAGGATAAACTTAGCTACAGTCTGCCTCCATAATTTTTCATTTGTGAGAATACCTAAAAATACATGTCTCATAGTCCATTTAATACATTTGATTAATTTCAATAGATGCATTTGAAAATGCTGCAATGGCCTTCATGGCTGTGTTTTTCAGTATGCTATTAGAAGGGTATTATCTAACAAATTAATTCAATAAATTCTTATATCAGTACAAATGTAAAAGAAAATGTTTGAATTAAAAAATGGAAAATATAAAAGATAAACTCAAAGTCAAAAATGACCATGAACAAAGAGGAAACTTTTGGGGTTGATATATGTTGGGATCACATAAGATAATACTGTATTAAATATACTGTAGTTTTTATGTCATTTGACTTTAGATTACCGCAGCTGTATAATTATTTCCCTACCATTTCTTGACATTTAAACAGATATTAACGTCTCATACAACATTAATAGAAGGCTTTGAGGGATGAGTCAAAAACAGATGAGCTGGGTGTTGCCTTACCAAGCTCTCCCGCGGCGTTCCGCCCCCCCACGGCGTAGAGGTGTCCCTTCAGTGCACTGAGGTGGAAGAAGGTGCGCTTCTCGTTAAGGCATGCCACCTGCATCCACTTGTTGTAACGCGGGTCGTAGCGGAACACCGTGTCCACCGCCGTCTTGCCTTTGGTGTCATAGTTACTTTGGCCGCCCACCACGTACAAGAAGTTCCCGATCACAGCAATGCCATGCTGGTACCGTGGCGCGTCCATGGGTGCCAGGGCTTTCCACTCGTGAGCTTTTTCGTCAAATAATCGCAACTCTTTGCTCACGACTAACTGCTGACGTAAGACCCCGCCCAGAGTAACGAGATGGGCGCTGTCTGATCGGATGGCTGTCCTTTCTGACTGCATGACTGGCTGCATGTAGGGCATCATTTGGTAGTTGCTAGCTTCCAGCAGGAGGTTGACACAAGTGTTATCTGTGCGCATAAAGTCTACAGTCTGAACATGGTTGATGAGCTCTTGTGGGTTCATGAGGGGGAATCGGATGTTCTTCATGAGTTTGGAGGCGTAGTCCATTCTGCCGTCCTCAAAGCGCAGCCAGCGGCACGCAGCTTTGAACAGGTCCAATTCACTGCAATGTTTTAAGCTGTTGCTCGACAATACAAAAGCCAAGCGTTCAAAAGGTAACTTCACAAACTCTCCCGTGCCGAGCAACGAAGGGAAGTTTTTCAAAATGAAGTTGTTGACGTATTTGTCCACTTCGGTGAGGTTGTACGTGTTGGCAATGCGTCCGACCTCCACACAGTTGTCAAGAGAGACCTGTAAAATAAAAGGGACCGTCTTAAAAATGTCTAATTCTTTACTTAATATTTTCAAATGAGATGCAGGCACAGAGGAACAAGAGCATACATTAAACACATTTTAAAAGCAGTGATAATTCTCAAGCTAAGAACCAATTTCCATAAAGGATTTCACATTACACATGAAATACCAGCATTAAGAAAGTACATTTTGAACAATTTTGTTTATTTAAATTTTTTTGCATAATTCAATGTTGAACGTTTAGCGGTTACTTCCTTCTACATTCTTTCTCCATTTTAATTAGAGCTTAATACTGAAGCTGCAAAAATTTAACAGAAATATATATTCTGTAATATTTAGGCAGACAAGAGATTTTCCAAATGAACATTTTAAAGCTCAAATTAACACATTTTAGTTATGTTCCAAAAATGTATTTGAATTTTTTTTTTTTTTTTTTTTTTTTAAAGCTCATTTTATATTACAATACTGGGACTACAGCATTATAATATCAACTTACCTTTAGTAACTAAGCAACACAAAGAAAACTGTACATGTAGGACAATTCATTGACTGGTAACGACACACTAATACAGCACAACAAATGGTAAAACAAAAAGCTAATTGATGTCAAGAATCAAGATTAATTGATTAATCAATAATTATGATAATCTAGGCTACATTATAAAAGGTAAGAACTCAAAAATAATAATTATGTCAGGTCTATATATACAAAAAAATCAAATTTCTTTCATGTGATGTCCTTACCCCGGATATAAGAAAAACCTTGCAGAAATCCAGCACGGGGAGGATTTGGAGAAAGCTAGCCGCCTCCAGCGTGTCCTGCAGATTTTCCATGTTCAGCGACAACTTTGCTGTATAGATAAAGTCAATGATCTTCTTCAGGCCTATTCGGTTCACCCCGTGGAGTTTGATGCACATTAAATCCTGTTCTTTCATCCCACCTGTGAGAGCAAAGAGTTGGGAATAAGATCATTTTTAAAAGTAGTAGCAGAATCGTCCATAATCCCATTTGCCTGAGTGGTTCGCTAGCAACTACTTCCATCTGATTTCAAGCACAGAGTAAAACAAGTTACATAACTGAACAAACACAATTAGGCTCACACCGAAAACACACACATTTGTTTTATAAGTACTGTGTTTTATAAGTGCTGAAGTTGTGCAGGGCTTAATGAAAACACCAACAATGTTTGACTATCCGTGTAAGACAATATATGTTCTAAACTAAACACTATAGTTCAGGTAAGGTTAAAGGTGCACTATATAACTTTTCTGGTGGAGGGTCTGCGACCAACAGAGCAAAGCACATAATTGCTTTGCTTGGAATGTTCCACAGAATGGCATTAAACTTATTAGTTCATTTTAACTGTAAGCGGCACCGCCTCTCCACAGATTTTAACAGCAATAACCTCCTTATGACCATGGAAATAGATCAATTTGATGTTATAGTACGTTTTACATAATTTATATTTGAGCTTGATTCTTCATCATCACCACCTGCAATCAAGGTCAGACTATAAAACTTTAAATCATTTCTGCATCTATTTTCTAAAATGAGTCTTTCTAAATGCAATAAATGGAGCCACTTAAAGGTAATTAACAATGCTCTCCTGGATAGGCAGAATAAATATAATCAAAACTCAAGAATCTAAAGTTCATTATTGTTCTCTGACTGAAAAACAGCACAGCATATTTTTTTCATTTTTCTTTTTTTTGGTTTTAATTTGCTAAAATATCTCAACTGTATAGAAATGTCTGCTAAGGTTTGAGAGTGTCAGTAGGTTTATCAGGTAGCAACTAGCAACCTATATGAATTATAGATACGCACAACACAACACTGGAGGCCATTGGGCAGAAAGTCACTGTGGGTGGTTCTCATGAGGCAAAACAACAATGACAGAACTAGGACTGTGTTATAATATAACACAAATATAATGCTTGCTTTCGAATACAATTTATTTTATGTACATCTGAATTAAGGTTGAAACATGCAAAAGCCTTTATACACTCTTATATGTTGTATAATGAGTGAGCATGGGTCTAATTAGCACTGACCTGTAAACATGGCTTTGAAATAGTCGGAGGAGGAGGCCATCATGGCGCGGTGCACAGGGAACGCTTCATCTCCATCTCCTGCCACCAAAGTCACATCACAGAGCAGGCCCTCTATCCTCAGCTGGTCGAATCCCTGAGGGGCAAAAGAACAGGGAGGCATATGTGTTAGCACTGTGTCAGCTTTTCAGAATTCTTTTTTGGCTTCTCTTTCATCTTGCTTAGTAAAGAAAACATTTTTAGAAAAGGTAATAGACGCACTGAGCCATATAAGGATATGTAATAATAGTTCAAATCCATTGTATCACAACCTATTCTACTAACATAATGGAATTCATTTTTTGAGTAAGAACTGTGCTAAATCAATAAGCAATTATTGAACCAGAATTTGCAGCAGGTCCAAAAAAGAAGAAAAAGTAAAGAGAAGTCATGCAAAACAGGTATTATACAGCATTACATACCGTCAAGTTGATAGCTTAAGTATTTAATAGTAATTAAAACAAAGAATGCAGTCCTTTTACTTTAAGATAAGATAAGATAATCCTTTATTTGTCCCACAATGGGGAAATTGCAGTAAACTTTCATCAATAAGGTTTATGTTGGTGAGAAGGACTCAGCTGTTTGCCTGTGATGGATCCAGCCCCAGTGACTCTTTGGAGAGTCATCTTCAGCACATTTGTTCACAGTTTAAGTGTGGCTTGTGCCAAAGGCAGTCTACACTGTGATAAGTGCTGTGAGAGTTTTGTTTTCCCTCCAGCATCCTCACCTACATCCTGTGCTTTTAACACATCGGGCTGGGATTGTATTCTACAGCTAAAATCTACCTTATTATTTGTAATACCAGGTATACCATAATGATTTATTATTTGAATGTTAGAGCAACTAAATATTGAGATTATTATACCTTTCAGATTTAAAAGTTGCACTATGTTACTTTTCCGGTGGAGGGTCCACCACCTGCTCGTCTCCACTTATATGTTATTGTTTTGCCTATAATGTTCCACACACAGTATGGCATTAAACTTCTATCTGCATGGAGACTTATCAATATGACGTCCCTACACTGGCGTATAAACCTCCAAATAATGATGGGCCAAACAAGATGACGCGTCGACAGCTGTGTTTATCACTTTAAGAAAAGTCATGTGACCAATACATCTGTGTCATTTGGTGTGGCTCGTGTCGCTGAGGCGGCTCGTTTAGAGCGAGGAGCGCGAGGCTTAAATCTGTCGCTGTGTCTCAGTTCATCACCACAGAACCACAGAGAAACAGAAAATCGGCCTGTTCTGTGAGGCCTCATCATTCCCAAGTGGAGCTCACTAAAGATTTACTGAAACAACTATATTATTTTACTTTTATTTTACTATCATTTTCATTCATGTATCACGTATTTGCCTACTTTACTGTACAATTTGATTTGCTTTAATGAGACTGCATTACCTTCTTTGGCAGTTCTTTCATTCGTTGGTTATCAGATCACAGCTATAACAAATGAGTGTTAACGTGTTTGAATGAATGAGCCCTGCGCTGTGTCAATGCTTCTGCATAGGAAGCAGTTCATTTTTTTTAAACCACCAGATGGCGCTACAGAACGCACCAACATAGTGTCTACACTGTGTCAACACAGTGTTGGAAATGCGTTTACACACACCTTGAGGCCTCATCTACCCATCACTATGCTCCAAATGTAATTAAAGCACATTGTGTAAATATTGCTTTAAATGATAAGACAGTATTTGTTAATTAGCCCAGTGTGATTAGGTACACAAGCTAACTGTGTCTGCGGGGCGAGGGTTCAGCCGCCCTAGAAAATCATTATCATTCATTACCTCGCAGTGACACCAAATGATTAATGAAGAGAAAATGGGGCCAGCACCCATTTATTTCCACAGAGAGAGTGACACAGGCAGACACTGCAGCAGCCACGCAGTCCAACTGCACAACCAGCTGATGTAAACTTTATGCAAATGAGCAGCAAAGCCAGCCCGGTAGGGGTAACATCGATTTGGGTTTCAATATCACGCACTATAAAAAAATCAACCGTTTGTGTTGCATATATTCTGCTTATGCATACACTCAATCAAACATTAGCATTTTTATAAGCCATTTGTGATACTTATTTGTAGCTTTTATGAAAGAAAGGGCATTTCTTGTAGGTCAGCACTGTAAGTGTGAATAATTTTAGTATTAACAGATTTTTCTAGTAGTTCATCAAATAAACCTTAAGAGATAACAGAGCGGTTTGAACTTAAGTCAGCAAGATATAATTTTCATGTTATGGATCAAATCCCAAAAGAATACAGCAAAGAGTAAGATGTTTGATAATATATACAGTCTATAATGTGTGCTGCCACAGGACTTTGACATTATTTTAACTCAGAGGAGGTAAAAGTGAAAAAGAGCTAGTTGGTAGAGCTAGTCTTGATACGTGTTAAGCATAGATTAAGTTGGTGGAACTTTGAATAATTAAAAAAATAACAAAAACAAAAAAAACAGACAAGAATCTTAATAGCAGTCTCCTAAGCCCCCAGGTACCAAATGTGGACAGATCCATAAAACAAGTCATTAATGTAGTCAGAAAGGATATTAAATTATCACCTTTATGCAGCAGTTTTAGGATTTACTAGATCAGAAAATCTAGTAAATAATTATAATTTGCACATTTCAAATCACAGTATTCATCTAAAATGTCTTAATAAGAAGAAACAAGTCCACTGACTTCCACGTTAGAAAACTGCAGTGCCCAATGGGAGCTGACGTTGCCATAAACATAATTACAACTAAGAGCCACACAGTTGTCAGCATCTTCGATGAATAGTTGCACATCACGCTAGCGAGTAGCATATTTGTTTTCATTTGTACCAAAATGACCTAGAGACACTGCCAAATCCTACTCGTATCAGCGATAAAGAAAATGAAATTAGATAACGAAGTAAATACAGAGCAGTGGGTGTGTCCTGATGGTGATGAAAATTGAGGTTGATCAGCAATTTGGTGTCTGGAAAATAAGCATTTAAAGATTGTGCAAACATGCATGAATCACTCCAAATACAAGTTCAGGTAAATGAGAAGGGGAAACAACTATAACATGGTTAAAAGCTCTCAAAAGTCAAAGTTTGCTTAATAGCTGCAATTATTACTGCTTTAATTTTAGCGCCTTTTTACGTTTACTTAAAAATCTCTCTAATAATGAGCTCAAACACTGACCTGAAGAACCACAGAGCTGTGCGTGTTGCTCGTGAAGAAGCGTGTGTTGCCGGTTTTGGATGCCTGCAGGTGAGCAGAGATGCCCATATCACCATAGCCCAAAGCCACTTTCATGTGTGCGTCGTCGTCCTCCACAAGAGATCTACAAAGAGAAAATAAAGACATTTTACTCAAGGAAAAGTCTTCAAAAACATATGCATTGGTCTAATTTTAGCCACCAGAAGTAGGACAAGAAAGTTTTCAAAGTGACACTACTTAAAGGACATTTGGGGCAGTGGTAGCCTAACTGTTGCAAAAATTGTCATCTAAAGGTTGCAAGACATCAGGAGTTTTGTAATTGTACTTAGAGTATCGTTTTCCATAGTACCTTGAGCAAATATCTTTTTGAGTGCTTCTTGTCCAGATGCTTTGCATAGACATAGGAGTAAGAATAGTACAGAGAATGTCTCAAGATACAACATAACTGCTGTGCTGAGAGACAGGAGTGAAAACTACACAGTCACCTTGCACAACTAATAAAAGTAAAACAAAAATAAGCCTCCTTCTTGAGTATGATTCAAGGCACACTGCTATGTTAATTCTGCGCTTCAAGACAATACAAACAAAATATGTTAAGAATTAAGTTAAACTTGGATCTTGTGTGATGTAACGTGGTGTAATCTGCTCGCTGCTGTGGAGGGAGTATGGAGAGACGAGAGAGGGATTCAAGCCTCCAGGGGGCGTCCTCTTGTGGGAACATTTAGTGCCCACTAAAACTACATTAGGCTGAAGCTCATTCTGCTCAAAATGAGCAGTCTGAAATTAAAGGCAGCCAAGCAGTAGTAATTTGTAAAACAGTCTCCAAACATCTCATAAGTAAACAGAGCACGCTAATAGAAGGCTATTCTGCTCCTCTGAGTCTCCTGTCAAATGTCCTGCATACTCAAATAAAAACAACCGCTCACCTTGGACAGCCCAGATCGAGAATACTCAACAAATAAAACACGCAAGCTTACAATTTACACTCTATAGGGTGTATACTATGGAAAACAACTGCTCTATAACTACAATAACATTTTAATCTGACTTATTTAGTATTTATATTTTTAATTTTTGCAATACTCTGCCAATTCATACCACAGGATTGGAAACAGACCATGGGAATTTAAGGTAGTCAGCCAGAACATAGGCTGTGAAGAGGGCCTATATTGTAACTAGAGCTTTAATAATATATGGTATAGCTAGGCCAAATGAATAAAGTTTCAATAACATATATAGTGGAGATTCTGACTGTGGCTTAAGAGGTCTACAAAGATCTATATTATATCAAAGGTCTGTTTGAATGAATGTGGGCTTCAAAAATTTATAACTGTCAGCACAGCGCTGTGTGAAGATGACAGAGCAGTCAGCGGGCGTGGCATGAGAGTTACAAGAAATTAATTTTCCATTTCCAATGAGGATGGGCCCTGTTTTGATAAAATATTCTTTTTAGAAAAACAGTCTGGCTCAGCATTGCAGTAGATTTGTGCCTTTAAATGGTCTAAAGAGCTAGCAGCAGTCATCAGATGTGGAGACTAATGGGTTTGGGGATGTTTTATGTAATGAAGCAAGTCTGAGAACACACACGTTTTTTGATGTGGTAAGCACAACTGTTTAGGTAATTTTCTATTCATTTTATTGCCTTTATAAACTTTTCAGTTATATTAAACCTGGTGTGAAATGGCATGTGTAATCACTTCTATAGACCTGGGATTAGATGTTAATGAGAGTTTTTACTGTATTTTGGGGGGTACTGCTGCAAGTCCTTCCCAATGCTACTCTGACATGAAAAAACAGTACTTTTACAACCAGCCCTTAGATGCCCTTAGTCCTTCTCTACTCTAAGATTTAGTTTTATAAAATCACCTTTTAACTTTCTCAGTGAAAAAAAAAACAAACATTCTCATTCTCACGTTATGCCAATCGGTGCAGAATTTCAGCGACATTACTCCTCCATGTGATTTATTTAACGTTAAATCAATATAGTAATTATCGTAACAGGCTTAACAACAAATACTAAGAAACAAGGAAGTGACCAATGACACAGGACACCAACTTTGAGACAGACTTTGGTGCGGCGGATATGGAGCTACACATGGATTGCCTGACCAGCCAGTCCCTCCTACATTCAGTTTGAATGAAGAGGGGCTTATAACCAGAACATACGGCATGGCAAATAACATTCATAACTGGAGATGGTCCAGATACAGCCAGTACTTTTTAGCATGTGTCTCTCAAATGCAGAAGACTAAATATGCAGCTTCTTTTGCCTGAGATAAATACGAGTTTAGTGCTTCGATTTGATTGTTGATTGTTGATTTTGCAGAAATTTGTGTTATGTATGTATATTATGTAATATTTATGCAGTCCTCTGCATAAATATTTTTCCTTTTTTACTTGTAAGCCACCATGTTTGTTTTGATACTAACAGAAGTCATGTTTTTCTAATTGGTAAATCCAACTGTCAGTCACATGCAATATGTCTATTTGTAAAGTTTTGTCAAAGTGTGTGGTTTTGGTTGGCCAGGCAAACACAGAAAAACATGGCTATTGACCAGGAGACTCAGGACTAGTCCAGAGGATGGGTGAAGGACTATGATCACACATGTACTGGTACATTTACCCCATCAGGTGGTAAGTCGGACAGGCAGCCAGCAGCGAGTGGGTTGTCCAAACCACAAAGGAGTACTGGTGGCTGCCATAATGAGAAAAAAAAAAGAAAAAAAAAAAAAAAAAAAGAAGAAAAAAGTATCTGACTGAAGTGAGTTGAAGAGGGTTAGCTTTAGAAAGTACCAATGCTGTTTGAACACTGGCTATAATGCAACATTTATTTAGGCTGCATAAGAAACTGCTACTGAGTTATGGCTTACTTGAATAATTTACACCTTAATAAACATCTCCATTGTATATTTTTACACTGTATTATAGGAGAGTGTTTCATGATTGTTTAAACATTGTGCATTGAGACAGTAGGAGACAGTGCATGTGCGTATACTAAAAGAAGGAAACTGTAACATTAGAACAAAATAATAGAACATTTCAAACATAGATAAGAACTGTTAATGTTTTTAATGATATTTTATCTGTAGTCATGAGAGAGTGTAAAAAGAAAAGATGGACAAAAAACAAATGATTATTTATAAGTCAGATAAGATTCTCCTTTTAATCAAATCAATCTGCTAATATTGGTATAACATGGTTAAAAAGCTCTCAAAAGTCAAAGTTTGCTTAATAGCTGCAATTGTTATTGCTTTACTTTTAGCGCCTTTTTATCATTATTTAAAAAGCTCTCTAATAATGATCTGAACACTGACCTGAGGAACCAGAGAGCTGTGCGTGTTGCTTGTGAAGAAGCGTGTGTTGCTTGTTTTGGATGCCTGCAGGTGAGCAGAGCTGCTTATATCGCCATAGACCAGAGCCACTTTCAAATGTGTGTTGTCATTTAGTGCCAGTTTGACAACATATAATCAAGGCTTGGATAAGTGCTTGCATCTTTTCATAACGTGTAAACTATTAAATCAATAGTATAAATAATGCCAGAATTGCAAGACTATCTGCATCTCAATACCTCAGGATTTGATGAGCACAAAAATAAAAAAAGAGTGCAGAGACGAGGAAGAGTGGCTGAAAATAAGTGATGAAGTACAGTGGTGACAGTGGATGCAGTGTCTTGATGCCAGAGTACAGCTTAGGAACGTCGCTCCAGCGCTGACAGTTTGAGGGAGCTGAAGTCAACGCTGCTTCTTTGCTGACACGGGAAGGGTCTTAAAAGATTAAAAAGAGTAGAGCTGTGTGCCATCTCCTCATGTTTAGCCGTGCATTGATTGAAAGTTCATAAATTGCATCTATTCTGGAGCTGAAGATGCCAAAGACTGCAGGTCATGCTTTGTGAAGTTAAATCCTCTATGCTGGATTTAACTTCACATAGATTCTGCATTCACTTAAATTATTCACTTAAATTAATTCAATGAGGGTTTGAAAATATATCTGCTTTGAAATTACTGATATTTCACTAATTCAGTGTGCAATGTCAAAAGGTTTTATGGTGCACAGGTTAAAAAGTCCAATGATCCCTGGGTGTCGGAATGATGAGAAATACGGACTGTTGCCATAGTGATTTACAATATATTTTAGGAATGGCGAAAAGTCCTCAAAATGTTGCCTATACAGTAAGCTGAAGCTCATGAATACACTAATTTAAACTGGAAGAGCTAATGAAAATTTAACATGCTCTATACTCAAACTATTTTATTCATTACTGTGGAACTTGAGATTGTGATTAAACATTTGTGGCGTTTTACAGTATGGAGGTGAGCTGAGGCAATGGTAGGATGAGTTCAGACAATGAGGCAGGAACACAAAAAGAACATTTTCAACTATGTGAACGAGGCTCCAGACTTGAGAGATATTCAAACAAGAGAACACAAGCAGGAGATGAGTGCAGAGGACGGGCAAAGCCAAAAGATGCAGCAATTTGATAAAGGCCAGTTTTAACATGCTCAGTGTGGGGCACCAGGTAAAGACAGTGGAGAAATGCAGCTTGGTTTTACTCGTCAACAATAAAAAAACAAGTCTTTAAAACTGCTGAATCTATGCTTTGCATGGCATTGTCACCAATTTGCGACACTTCTGATCATCAATCACACAACATTCAAATATAATCTAACTGAATCAAGTGTCTTGCCCACTAACACATTGGCAGTATGTGCTGGTTGTTATTAAACCAACAGCTTTCTGTTTATGATCAGCAATCTACCACCTGAGCCACAACCACTCAAGTTATGCAGCCTGTAACATGACTTTCTTGAGCTAGTTAACAATGAAGCTCTAGTTTGACAGTTTTGGGGGAAAAAAAGAAAAATTGCCATCTTGTATATAAAAAAAAGTACACGTTTTAAATATGTCCAGTAGAATTTGAACTGCTAAACAAAATGAAATTCCTTGCATTTCAGAACATGTTTCTAGAGGTCCAAAAACTAGGGCTAGCACCAGGTTTCGATTAGAATGCAATATATTGCAGTGCAACTCCAACACCCTTTATACTTTGCAGTTTGTATCTTAGAGAGTGACTTTCGTAAGATTCATAAAGCAAACAGTGTGTATGGTGGTCACAGGTGAAGAGCAGTTCTCTGTGGTAATGATGCTTGACTGTACTGCCCTCCTGTGTAGTCCTGTCTCCGTCTGACCAGGTGTGACTAATGTCTAAAGAGCCCATTACTGATGAGGTCTCCTGACATTTTAAAAGCCACTGTAGCTCAACACGTCCACACGATCTATGATAAACACTCAAATCACCACTAATAATCTTTAAACAGGCAAGGAGGCTGGTTAAAGTATCCATAATGCAATCGTGGCCATCTTGAATTTCAATCATCTCATAATTAAAGAGTGGATTAGGGTCAAGGTATGCATCCAAAGTGGCTTGACTAGTTTGTGAAATGCTTGTGTGGATGGTAGAGCTGTACAATATAATGCCAATAAACAATAAAATATCCTGCCTTTTTATAGAAATATCTTGCTTTTTATCTGTAGTTTAGACCTTTACAAATGTGTTGTGAAATACACGTATATTTCATGCATGTATATTTCAGTCTTCTGTCAAATGTTAATGCTCCTGGAGTTGTTACAATGTGGACTCTGAACTAGGGCCCAACCAATATATCGGTTGGCTGATATTATCGACTGATATGGGCACTAGGAGACATATTGGTTATCGGCCTAAATTTTGACAATATGGGCTGATAGTCCATGTGGGCATGTTTTACCTCATTATAAAGCTTTGAGTCTCTATATTGCATCCATTTAATCCAACTTCAGACTTTTCCTTTTTTGATGAATTCTTTTCCTCCCGAGTCCTTTCACTGCGTTCACCTGTGTCCGTGCTGCTCTGCCTCCTCCAGCAGCGACAGACAGTAGCTCCTCCCACACTGCCCTGCTACAGTCTGTGCCCCAACAGACACACATCTCCCATCTTCTTTCTGGACACTCAACCTACGTTATATTACATAGAAATGTCTCAATAGACCGTTTTCTGAGGAAAACGTATGAGATAGTGTCTAAAAAAAAGATTGCATAAATCTTGTGTGCGTACATGAGCGCATTTGACTAAAGCAGATTTAAAGCCAAAAGCGATTCTCAAGTATTTCAAAGTTTTTATCTTTGCCATTCCCGGGTCTATCAACGTAAAATAAAAAGTAACTAAAAGATAAAATCCACCACCGTTAAAATATTTCAGCTGTAAGTCCCTACGGAGATGTTTTCTTGTTGCATCTGAGGAGGAAGCTCCAATAACTGTTTCCCTTTAGGACCAAAATAAATGACAACGCAGGGCGGATGGAGGGACACGTGCGTATCAACCAAACACGTGTATCGAATCGTGAGACCAGTATCCATGATTCGATATTATATCAAATATCATTGCATCCCTACTGCCTAGTCATGCAAAATGCCATTAGGCCAGCTACTGTCTTTAAATATGACCGTAAAGAGGCAAAATAACAGTAAATGTAGCCTAAACAAACCCAACTTAAAATCAAGTCTAACTTTTATAATCAGTTGAAGATTCACAGTGAATTTTTACATTAGTAAATATATCAGCTGTTATATCGGCTATCGGCAGCTCCAAAGTCTGTTATATCGGTATCATATCGGATCCAGAAAAATCCATATCAGTCGGGCCCTACTCTGAACAAAATATCCTTTTTAAAACATGAATTGCCATACATGTCAGAAAAATCACAATTTTTTCCCCAAATCGTGCCCTATAATGGGTGGGTTAGATCATGACAAAATTAATTGAAAATAAAGGCATGCAAACACGCCATAAGATGGTATTCAAACAATTAAAAAGAACAAGAACACAACACTATGCCCTATACCAAATGTATGACATTATGACATGTAAAGTAAGCAGGGTGTGAACTGCAGGCCGAGCTCCACTGGAGGATCTGAGATGTGTCAAAACTCGAGAGAATACTGCCAGCGTGATCCAAATGAGCGGTGAGGCGTGGAGCTATGTACAGGAGTTTTGTCAGATTAAACATTAATTGGGAGACTTTCACAATTTTTTTCACTAAAGAACTTGCACCCTAATATCTTCACTATTATGCATGACGGTAACCCATGATAAATCTTCCTTTAACAACAGATAATTTAAAACTGAAACATCATAAAACCAATAACCACCGACTTAAAAAGCATCTTTACTGAAGCCTTGAGAATACGATAGCTTTACAATTTCCTGTAGCAAATAAGGATTCACCAATCCAGTTTTTTCAGTTCTGATACCGATTCTGATATAGGGCTTCGATCTGCTGATACCCAATACAAACCAATACCAATGCATAGACTGAAAATGGCCTGTTCTCTTTAAAACAAAATGAAAATAAAACAAAACTGATCCAAATGTGTTATGTATCAAATAAACTGTCCAGTTGACAAATTAAATTTCTCCTTTTGCCATGTATCTGTTATTTATCCTTCAAGAAACTATAGAAAAACTAAAGTTCAAACATTGTAATTAAGACAACCAGTCTTATTACAACAATTTATATGTCCAACAAATATCTCGGCTGAACAAATATTTGGAAGCTGATATCCAATCCAGCAAACTTTACAGGATTGGCGCTGATATTCATTACCAGTATTAGATCAGTAGCAAATAAGACCTTTAAAACAAAATTGTGATCCAGATGGTGTTTCCTGTCAACATAAACGTCTAAAAATGTCTTCTAAAACGTTATCAAAATCTAATTATTAGGATTTGGGGCTTGTTGGGGGGCTTTGAACACACTAACAAGCAAACAAGCTCAAGCAAACACCCGTTGACATACTTGGTTAATATCTTTAATTAATAATATCCTCAAAAGCGTATCCTTTGTTGTTGGGTTGTTAAATACATTTCACAACAGCCTGTTTCTGAGGAGTAAAAACCTGACTCTTGGACTGAACAAAGTTGACACTTTACTTTGCTTTCTTCTCTCTAAATGAAAACAAATGGCCCTGCTCAGTGTAGCATTTGCATTCTGTTCCAAATCTGCATTTCTCAGCAAGAAAAGGTGAATTTCTAGGTGCACGTTTTTAGGTTATTTACTGTATGTGTGTCAAGTTGTTTTTGTGCATAGGCGGAGAGGCATGTGACCAGAGGCAGATGTGATCTGAAAAAATTTAGTAAGGTAGGTTAATAGCACAGGTATGCTATAGCCACAAAAAGCTAGGCAAAACACAATCTGTACAAAGACGGAGAAATTACACATCTTCACCATCTTTGCCTAGCTGTTTGATTCCAATTAACACATGGAGCAAAATGTAACACTTCAGGATAACATCACAAGGGTATTATTAACCATCAACATAACACATTCTCACACCTTACTAAACACCCCAATTGAAAAGGTTATGTCTTGTTTAAAATTGCAGTTATGGGTAAAAGTGGTTGTCAGGGCAAAGTACAATCATTTTATGGTCCACATTTGTGAGATGAATGAATGACATGAAAGACATTTTTAGGCACATTTGAGCACATTTGTGATACATTGCTAAAATGCCATCTGAATAATGTTAGAGAACTCCAACAGTTGGTCTCCCCACAGTGTCCACAGTGGCCATGTAATGTATCATGAGATTAGGACATCATTCATTACCAAGCATAGAATTTACTAGCTTGGTTAATCAACACAAATGAACAATTATTCACGTAGATCCAAACTGTTAAAAAAAAAAAAAAAAGTTTGCCCATTGACTTGTCAGCAATGCCCACAGAAAGTACCAGGTGTGATATGTGCTAAAGGTCTGTGGAGAAGGGAGTAGACACTGGCACACTTAGGGCAGTGCACTCACCATGACGTCTCCATGAGGTGATTACCCACGACAGCAGTCACACACATTAAGTGCTTAGCTCCAAACCCCTGTAGGAAGCCTGGGTCCATACGCAGGATAGAGGGCTGACATTCATTTGAAGGACATTTTGTGGAATTACAGAAAAAGCCCAAAGTCTTTCTTCTGAACAGATTATTTCATGAGCTGCACAGTTTCAACATTTCCAGTGTTGATGGTCTACAGACATCACACACATTACATTATGGTGGTTATAAAAAGACCAACCTATAGAATACAAAGATAAAACTGAAACCTAATCCCAAAAAACCCAATATCAGCCTGCCTCAAGCCCAGTTTATGATACAGATGCTTTAAATATAGTGCGTGGTCTTTAGTGAGTGGTGTGGTAGGGTTGTGGCGCACTGGGTACAGCTAGGTGGAGCCTCCGGTCTTAATCATGCTCCACTTGGCTTCAACTCTCGTGTGAAGACACGCCAACACCGTCTGCTGCCACTTATGTGCACATGCTGCACTTGTCTTTGAGATTTCAATGGAAAGCTGCACAATGCTCAAAATGTGGTGCTATGCTGTTAGTGACTTGTTTATTTATTTTCACACTGAATACTTTAGATCTGGAAATAAGCTAAAATGTCATCAGTGCAAATGTAAGCAAAAAATGTGTTTATCCACAAATCTGTGGAGTACGAGTACATGTGTAGACAAAATACTCCAAAACATTCATATTAAACCAATATAATAATAGTATCATGGCTTTTTAGCTGCCTTACAAAAAAAAAAATATACTAAATACATGTGTGGCATTCATTTTCAGTCAATAATTACGCAGAAGTTACAGTTGTTAAATGAAAGAGTGGGATCAATGGGATCATTTTAAGTGCTTGTGTAAAAGATGAGAGCTAATTAATCGCGGACAATTGGCTAACTCTATGTAGGCCAGTTCCATGCGACTAATCAAAACACTTGACTTGTCCATTTGAGCAGCAAATGAAAGGGCAGGGAGGCTGGCTGTGTGAGGCGCTCTACCCTTCCCCCTCCTGAACAGTAGCAGATGACAATAGCTTCTAAACCAGGGCATGCCAGACATCCTGACAAAGGCAGGCTCCTCCCAAGCTGCTGAGTCTCCTCTCCCAAATAAACACAGGCAGAGAGAGGGCAAGAGTCGAGGATGTCCAGAGTCGCGGCAAACGCTGCTGGTCGTCCCAGGAGCTAAGCACTGTACCATGAGCCGTAAAACGCATGCTGGACAAGGCAAATCCTATCACACGCTACAGCACTCCAACCACATTCTGTCCAATTAAAGCTACTCACACAAAACACTGCTTTCATATATTTGATCATCAGTGCAACGTCCAAGTAGCAAAGAGGCTAAATCCCCCTCTGAAGCACTATTGGAAGAGGCTTAGCAGGTACTCACATGTAAGCAGGCGAAAGAGGTGAGGACCGGGATGTCTTAAGGACTGGCACTGGGAATTTCCAGCTGACGGGGGAACCGCTTTTCCATTTCAACGGCATGTTGTTGTCACCAGGTCGGTGCAAGAGCAGAACCAACAGCAAAGACCATGTCCATGAGAAGGCTTCCAATGCAGTCTTCCATCCCACTCTGCCCACACCATTTAAAGGGGAGGGCAGCAGTGGCAGCAGTAGATGCACAAATTCACTGGTAGGGGCAGTGCAGGTTCACACAGGCTGAGTTTAGCGGCAGCGCAGAGAAGCCAATAGAGTGTATCCACCACCGCTGTCCTGCTGCATTCACGGCTCTCTCATGGTAGGAGGGGGAAACAGTCCTCCCTCCCAACAGCCTCACAGGGTTCATGAATAGCCCAGTAGCTAAGCAACAGTGCCACCTTGTTAAAGCAGTTGTGATTACACTAGTGGCATGCTGTTAAAATAGACACGCACACTCAGGACCAAATAGCAGGCGCACATTAACAATTTGTATTTTTACACTTTTGCCATTTTCAAGGATCCAGTGTCTGTTTACACTGCAACATCAGGTCACATTAAAGCTCATCTTTACATGTGTCAGGCTAAATGAATATAGTACATGCATTTAATGCATCATGTAAATAAGATGTAAGATCCCTCTCATCTTTCATCGGTTTGCTTTTTTGTCTGCAAGCAAAAGCAATAAAATTATATATTTCAGGGTCAGTAATGAGGAGAACACTGATACAGAATAAGATGTTAGCACATTAGCTAGTTATTAGTTATTATACAGTAGTGGTCTTAGGTGTGTTACTTGTTAAGTCAGATATCCCAATATGACACAACCACAAATAGTATTTATCTCAGCTTTAAGAGAACTGCTGATTTTTGTTTACATAACCTGAAAATATAGATTTTGTCTAATGTTGAAAATCAAGCCTTTTAAGAATAAACAACTAACTTTTTATATACTATTTGTTTGTCATCAACAATGATGGCATAATCAATTAGTAAAAGTTGTAAAAAAAAAAAAAAAAAATTATAGATACTAATTGATACTAAAACCATTTTTTAAATACTCAATTGAACAAGAATCAATACTGAGAAAGGACAGACAAAGTTAGCAATTTTTAAAAGAACTAAGACCACATGGTAGTAATAAAAGATACAATTATTATTATAGTGTTGAAATTTTCTTCTTCTTCTTATTATTATTATTATTATTATTGTGTCACTGAAAACTGTAAAAACAAGTTTGAAATTTCAGTATTGTGACAAACATATTTAGTATTTAGATATTCAATTTGAAGCAAATGCGCTCACCCTTTTAGCTATGCCAAGCTGGAACTAATGTGGAAACTAGAGAAATGCAGAGATAGCTGTTATCTTACTAAAAACAGATGCAGTCTCCTCATCAAACTGTTCCACTGTATAATCAATTAGATCTGTATTACAGCGCAAAACATAAAACACAGCTGCACTATGAAGAAACAACTTGCCTTGCATTCTCAATAAAGATTTTTCAATAATAATTTGCATCATTTGAGATCAAAAGTTCAAGAGTGAGAATGTATATCCAAGAGTGAAAGATCTGCAAGATGGAAATGCTATTTATTACACTGCCCCAATGCCCAATTGAGAAAATATCCCAAGCCAAAATCAGGAATGCCAAAGAAAACCCACACATTCAGCCACAATCGGACTAAAAGTAACAACTCTGTTCAACAGTGTTCATCCGCATCTTTTCTCTAACAGGCTCAAATGGAGAAGGAACCGATACCAACAAAATGGTCAAACTTTAGTGTCTTAATTTGACCTGGGGCATAATAAAGTACAAGTTGATCTGTTACTGTGGGCGTCGTTTTAATGTACTTTGGACATAACTAACTTGAAACTATAACAACTTATTTGTGACTGTAAGCAAACCCCTTGAAATAATATTGAAGTCACTAGCTAGCATTAAGCAACTGTAATTTTTAATTAAGTCACAGTCAACTTTTAAAGTTGAAAAACAATAAAAAATGGGTCAACAGACATGACCAGCTTTATAAAATTTGTAGTTCTTTCCATTTTGTATTTTTCCTTGACTTACAGTGGTAAAAGGAGAAATTCAATTTGTCAACTGGACAAAAGTTTATTTGGTTGAATACGTTTCGCAGCTCATCCAAGCTGCTTCTTCAGTTCCTTTTACCGTGGATTCTACATGGACGATTGAGGGATTCTACACAAATCTTGACTTAGAGTCTTAAATCATCTAAAAGGTGCGTTCCAGGCTAGTGGTAACTAGGACTATTCCCACCACAGACTAAAAATGTCCTGTAACGCTACTTGTACTGGCAATTCCTACTGTGAACTCTAAGATGGCTGAGGGACTCCCACTTCACATACAATACAATGGCGATCACCACAAAGAAGTGGTTAACTACCACATAACCTATGTAAACATGTGTAACAAATCAAATTAGATAATATTCTGTTATTTAACATGTTAAAGACATGCATATAATGTTTATATCCCAGATCAACAGGAACGCAGCATGTTTCCTTATGCCTGTAGTAAGTCGCCATGGTAACAGACCTCAAACAGAGCGCAAAGTCACATGAAAGAAAACTATCAATAATAAAATGATGTGCCATAATGACATGATAATAAAGGGAAAATAAAAGATACAAAAGGAGAAAAGAGAAGTATGCGCAAACTTCACTAAATGTGATTGTAAACACACAGAAATATGGAAACAGTGATGATGAAGACAAAGATTGCTTTGTGTAATTTTAGAAACCCTCCTTGACTTTTTTTCTATCTTGGCCATGTCATTTGTTTAGTTGAAAAGGTGGCAATTTTAATTAAATAGTAACTAATTAATGTGCTCCCTAATAATTGGTTCTTAATATTCCTTTTACAGCAAATTATGCAGGAAAAAATGGTAACACTTCCACTGCACACATTGTACAGATTTGGTTGGAAGTACATCTCTGACAGAATGTAATTTCGTTATGTAAACAATAAACAACAATCAAAGTTCATACCTGTCATGAAGTCCAACAGGCATGGTTTCCCCTCTGTGAACAGGGTGCTCCATCCCCTCGCCAAAACCACACCTCTGAAATACAAACACATTTTGTACATTTTGTTATCTGTCCTCAGAGAGTATATGGTTAACAAAAATAAATAGCCTTTTATATCATGACACAAATTCAACAAGTTACAGTGACTAAATAGTATGCGTAGTTTCTGAAAAAGGGTCTTGAAATGAAGGGAGCTGTAACTTGTTGCTCCACATGGATCTGGGCTAATTGAATCTAATAATAAGTGTGAAGCTTAGGAAGAAATAGCCAGAAATAGGCCCATTACATCCATTATTATAAAGCACTAGAAACTAAAACATGAATTTATGACAACAAACTTGAGAAACAACCAAGTTGTTATCGAACTGTGTAAACTCAACATATGAACTGTTGCTGTTCAGTGTCAACATATTTGCGCATAAGCTAAAGCAAATGCCAAACGTATGAGAAAACTATCTAGAGGTCTAGTTAATTTGTCAGCTGGTCCAAAGCTGTCCTTGTTGGACATGTGAGTGTTTATAAGCCGGCCTCACCACCTGCACTGTCACTGAGGCAGCTCGGCAGGCTGGAGATCCGAGCTCTGCTAATTTTATGGCCATGTTGCTGTGCACTGCCTCCAGAGGGAAGAGGCTAACTGGCTAAGCTAACTGGCTAGGCTAACCTTTACATTGAACATAATCTAATTAAATAGAATGACGACTGTCTAGTTTTCTCGTACCACTTTAACACGCATTTGTACATTGTGATGGTTTGGTTAGGATTACGAACAAACGACTGAAATGCTAAGATAAGTTTGTTGCGCTAGTTAGGAGTTGGTGTGGTTTCTCTGCCACCACCTTCAAATAAACATTGGAAACAAGCTGACATGTATTCGTTAAACTTGGTTTGACTTATAAGACGTATTATTGGTTAAATTTAGATGAAATGTGTTTTGTAAAGTTCCATATAAATAAATCCGTACCTTCAGCGGAGAGAGCGATCACTAGCGTCCTTGTTTTCCTCCCGAGCCCCTCAAATCCACTTATTCTGCTAAGTCCTCCTTCCTTATTTTATCCAATGTCCTTGAGGCTTACTAAGAAACACTGAACATCTTAACTTTCTATTGGCGGAAGTCTATGGCAATCTTTTGCCATTGGCTCAAAACTTCCGTTACTAAATAAAGTCTCTCTAAGGGAGAATTCCTAAAAACCTGTAACAAATAGTGTCGTTGTGACAAATGGCACCAAAACTACAACTTTTAGGCATTAGATAGCCTACATCTTATGTGTGGATTAATCAACACTACTTATTAGCAGTTAATTACATTTTATGAAATAAAAAATTCGATTCTTACCATGCTTGATTGATAGTGTAGCTAATGTACTTAGGTCAAAAAGAATAAGGCAGTGAGTTTTGCTTATAACTAAGTCTTCATATTTTTTTTTTGCAATATTATGTTTTTGGTGTGGAGGTGGTGAAACTGAAAATAGTTTAAAGCATGAGCAAAATGGTTCCCAGTTAAACTTCCAAGTTTTCAGTTTTATATTATTGCATATAATTTCTTTTTAGGTCTACTGATTTATTGCTCCATGTATGTATTTTGTTTGTAAATAACAATTACTTGTGGAATTTCTATTTAATTTGTTAGCCCTGCATAGTATTGTCCTTAGTAAACAATCAAATATAACAATATTAAAATATTAATAGCCTATTTTTTCTGTGATAATAAACTACATAGAGCTACATAATATGATGATTTTTTTTTTTTATTAATTCACTGTCCGTGTACCTAGTACCTAATCTTACTGACAAACCTTTATTGATGACTTTATTCATATTATTGTATATTGCCGAGGGACCACATGTGGCCCTGAGTTTTTATTGGCTATAGGCCTCCTGCTGATGTGTGTAATTCTACCACAACCACAATAACATCACTGCATTGTAATACAGGCTGGAAATTAATGTTTCAGCCTTATTAAACAGTGGCTCTGTCAAAGCTATGTTAAAATCACCCATCTGAATTAGTCACTGTTTGGACCACTGGTCTGTGCCCCTCCACTTCGAATATATGGTTCATTGTGTGGCTTTTGGTGACAATAATGTGACCATAAAGCAGGAGGACTTAACCAGCACTAGACTGAGCTAAACAACTAACTGATGGCAGGAGTTCATGTAAGATGCGGTCCTTCTGTTTGGAGTCAGTGCTTCAGTCCGTCCACTAGAGGGCGTTAGTATCTGAATCCCAGTAGAAGAGAAAGACGCGCGTGCCCCGCCTTTGTGTCACTCCTCCTCCTCTTCTCTTTGCTCTTTGGCTGATGTGTTTTTTCCGTCTCTGTTTTGTTTATGCGGGGATCACTGGCTCCGTTAGGGAGATTGACAGCTCCACTACACCGTAAAAACAGCTGCTTATGATACTCTGATTGGACTGTCCACCCTGTGCAAACTGAGACTAAATAGAGCGCGCACCGGTTAGTTGAACGTGGTTGTTGTTGATTCGGTTTGTTAGTTTAGCAGAAGGCTAACGCACTCTATGACTATGACATGACAAGAAGACAAGCGTAGTTTAACGACATACAGCCACACACCCTCTGGACTGTAAAGATTATTTTGTGAAAGAAGAAGCTCTATGTTTCTAACGCATAAGAAGGGGTAAATTATAGACATCTGCCTGCAAACTTGGATTAGCTTGGTGCTAAATTCTTGCTAGCATGGCGTCAGATACAAGTGACACTGAAGAGTTCTACGATGCTCCAGAGGACGTGAATTTTACCCCGTCTCCAAAAGTGTAAGAAATGCATTATATATAACTCGTTTTGAGTTTGAGTAACTTGGATTTTAAACCGAGTCATTCTGCTCGGTAATAGAAAATGTTGGTCCATAGCAGGATCTCTTTATTGTATGCTTGGATATTTTTATAACGAGCGATGTTCATTATAGTTTATGCAGTTAAACCTCTGACCTATGCGCATGCTTTTGCTGAGCTGTTCTTCTTTCCGTTGTAGGTCACCTGCAAAGTTTGTACTTCCCTCACCCAAGGTATGTTTGTTTAAACCAAGTTTCTGCTTATCAAACTTTGTGTACTGCAAAGTGAACCTTGCTAGTTGACGTTTAGTAGTCAGGGATCAAAGTGGAAAGCAGTGGCAATATTGTAGTTATTTATCGTATTATTTGCTGCCATTCAAGTGTACAGTCATAATTCATGATTTTGCATTAGATGTGTTATTCCCTATTATAAAATAGGCACATTAAATTAAAGCACAGTTTTACTTTTGTCTTTCTACCCAACAGCTTGTACAGAGATCTCCAAACACTGTAGATGAGGATAGCAGCAAAACTACTCCGGCAGCTGCCATTCAACAAGATGACTCTCTTCAGGTAGATCTTTTCTCTCAAAAAGGACATACTATTAACTGGTGAAATTTAATATGCTGTATATTTTGAACACATATCAGTGAACACAAATATGATCTTACCAGAGTATGAAAGCATGTGTTTTCTCTCTCTTCATTCTTCTTCAATAGATCATTGACAGTATTATAGAAGAGAGTCAAAAGGGAAGTGCTGGTGAGGTGGCTCAGCTGCTAGATGAGCTCAGTGTTGATGTTAGAGTGGAGCCAGAGCAAGAGGAAGAGAGTGAAGCTCAGGAAGTTCCTGTGGAGCGAGTGGACGCATTGGGAAATAATCCGCCTGTAGAGAGAGAGGAGGAACAAGCACAAGGTGCAGAGACAAACGGAACATGCTCAGATGCTGCACCTGAACCCCTGGACATCCCAGAGCCTACAGGAGCCTCACAGGAGTGTATTCAGCCCCCAGATATTACCAGCACTTTAGGACAGCCTGATGGGACATGCACAGGTCCAGAGGTGGAGCCCAGACCTGCAGACCTCTTAGACCAGGTGCCACTCTTGGGCCATCCTGCAGAATCTGATCCATCTGGGCCTTCTAAACCTCCACGACAGTTCACAGTGGAGCCGGACATTGTAGCTAGCACCAAGAAGCCTCCTCCCTCACGTCCACCGCCTCCCAGTGGAGGTCCACCACCTCGGCCACCCCCTCCATCCAGACAAACACTGCCTTCAAAAAAGTCTCAGGAATCTCTAAGGCCAAGTGGACTTGAGGGTAAGACTTTGAAAATAATTATTTAAAACAGTGGGTGCTTTATTTGAGGGTTGTAGTGCTTAATTAACCTATTGTAAGCAAATATGCGTAGTTTGAAGACTCTGAATTATGTAATTAATAAGTGTTACTTTTTAGTTTTCATTATACCACTTGTATTATTAATAAACAAATGTTTCAACATATAGATATGTATTAGTAATATTAATACACAAATACAAGTTTTGCCTGAAGATCTATGTTCTACTCAGTGTCTGCAGTGAGCCCTATCAGTCCTGAAGTCCCAGAGCCCTCTGGCCTGTTGTCTCCCAGCAGCACAGTGAGGAGTCTGACGAAAGACCTACAGCATTCTCTAGATTTAGCCAGTGCCACAAGTGGGGACAAGGTGGTCACAGCACAGGTAAGAGGGAGTGTATTTATGATACAAAGTGTTGAATAAAATGGTTATCTTTCTTCTTTTGTCTGAAGGAAAATGAGGATGAACAGCCTTGCTCTCAAAGTGGAAGTCCATCCCAAGGCCCTCAGCGTCCACGCTCAAACTCTGGAAGAGAACTGACTGATGAGGTTTATTTCTTTGTTTCATTTACAGTTCAGCAACATAACATTTACTGCATTACATGACTAAATTACACAGTATTATCTGACATCTGAAACCAGGAAATCCTGGCCAGTGTGATGATCAAGAATCTGGATACTGGAGAGGAGATCCCTTTAATCCAGGCAGAAGAGAAACTACCAGCTGGAATCAACCCACTCACTCTGCACATCATGAGGAGGACCAAGGAGTACATCACGTGAGCAGAAGCAATATCATCATGTATATATGTATATCTCCCTTTGGAGGGAACACCTGTTATATTTGTATATTTTCCTCTTTAGAAATGATGCTGCACAGTCAGATGATGATGACAAACCATCTGCTCCAATTACGGACACGGATGGAGGGAAACTGAAACAGAAAACGTAAGAAGTGTTTTGTTAATATACTTGTATGTATTTTTACAACACATAAACTAATTCAATGGTTACCTAAGGACTCAGTTAAAGAAATTCCTGGGCAAGTCTGTGAAGAAGGCCAAACATCTTGCAGAAGAATATGGAGAGAAGGCTGTGAACAAAGTTAAAAGTGTGCGTGATGAAGGTAAAAATTGTATTTCCACAAAAAGAATTTAATGTAACATAACCTTGTATTGAGTGTTGTTTGTGCTGGCCTCAGTGTTTCACACAGACCAGGATGACCCTTCCTCCAGTGATGATGAGGGCATGCCGTATACCCGACCTGCCAAATTTAAGGCTGCACACAGCTTAAAGGGACCCTTTGACTTTGATCAGATTAAAGTTGTGCAGGATCTCAGTGGAGAACACATGGTTAGCAAAAATCTTTACTTTAGATATTTTCAAGGTTGTATCTTCACTTAGAAGACTTGTTCTGTTTTTTAAGGGTGCCGTTTGGACCATGAAGTTTTCTCACTGTGGGAGGCTGCTTGCAACTGCAGGGCAGGATAACGTAGTTCGTATTTGGGTGCTAAAAACAGCGTTTGACTATTTTAATAACATGAGAATAAAGTACAACACTGAAGGTAAACAGATCTGTCAGTTATTGCATTGCATCGTTGTTTATTGTTTTGTTTTTTTTAACACTTGTAACACTTGTTCAGGTCGTGTTTCACCCTCTCCGTCTCAGGAAAGTCTATGCTCTTCTAAATCAGACACAGATCAAACTGTAAGGACATTTTTGTATGATCAAAAACATAGTAACCCCTAAATCCCAGTGTTAACATAATTCTTTTTCACATTTCAGGCAAGTTGTGTCCCAGAAGACCCAGAAACCGATGACAGGAGTGCTCCTTTCCGCCAGGTTCCCTTTTGCAAGTACAAAGGTCACACAGCTGATCTATTAGACCTGTCCTGGTCAAAGGTGATGCCTGACCTCTTCTGTTTATTAAGTATATTACCCATGTAGTCTAACATGTTTTTTGTTGTTGCAGAACTTTTTCTTACTTTCTTCATCCATGGATAAAACAGTAAGATTATGGCACATATCAAGGAGAGAGTGTTTGTGCTGTTTTCAACACATAGATTTTGTTACAGCCATAGCTTTCCATCCAAGAGTAAGTCTTTCATTTCATTTAACTATATTACATGATTCAAGACAATAATACATGTGTTAAATGGTCTCGTTTGCACAGGATGACAGATATTTCCTTAGTGGTTCTCTTGATGGAAAGCTGCGACTCTGGAACATTCCTGATAAAAAAGTGGCTTTGTGGAACGAGGTGGATGGTCAAACTCGCCTCATCACTGCTGCCAACTTCTGTCAAAACGGGAAGTATGCAGTGATTGGCACTTACGATGGCCGATGCATTTTCTATGACACAGAGGTAACGAAATCCCCTTACCTAATATTATGTTTCTATACGACACTTAATTTTTATCTTCAATGTGAATCAATAGCGCTTAAAATACCACACCCAAATTCATGTGAGGTCGACAAGAGGTAGAAATAAAGTGGGACGCAAAATCACAGGAATTGAACCTTTACCAGGAGAAAATAAGGTGCATATTTCGGCATTAATTATATTGACATTTAGGTATTAAGTTACTTAAATCAGTGTTTTGCTCATCCACAGATTTTGGTTACCTCCAATGATTCCCGCATACGCCTTTATGACCTGAGGGACTTGTCGTTATCCATGAAATATAAAGGTTATGTTAATAGCAGCAGTCAGATCAAAGCCAGCTTTAGGTGAGCATTATAGTTACTGCTATTACTATGTCTTGTATCTAAATCTCAATTGCAATTTAGAACTTTTGGTAGGTAACTTTGCAATGTTCCCACAGCCACGACTACTCATTCATTGTGAGTGGTTCAGAGGATAAATACATCTACATTTGGAGCACTTACCATGACCTGAGCAAATTCACCTCTGTACGTCGTGACCGCAATGATTTCTGGGAAGGAATCAAAGGTAATGCCACTAGAGGGATTTATTTTGTAATCTAAAAGCGTTTGGGAACTGTCATGTAACCTCTTTGTTCATTTTAGCACACAATGCAGTGGTCACCTCAGCCATTTTCGCACCACACCCGGGGCTTATTGTCCCACAGGAGAGCGCTGCAGAGAAGCCTGAAGCTGAGTGCAAAAGTCTGGACTCTACAGACTCTGAGACCATACCCTCAGGTAGCCTCTGACCATTACTCCAAGTACATTATATAAATGTTTTTGTAGTTTGGTTAACATCATCTTTTATTTGCAGGCGCACTCAAAACAGATCACACTGAGGTTTTGCTTTCAGCAGACTTCACTGGAGCCATAAAGGTTTTCATCAATGTCAAAAAGTACTGAGCACAGTACGACCTGAACTCTGCTACTCAACGGTTGGCTCTCAAAAAGAGCAGATCGTGTAACAGTAGGGGAAATGATCCCTCACCTCATTTTCCCAGGTTTCAATTCCTTTGAACTGTGAACTGTTCTGACATTTTGAACAGTGTTGTCGGATCTAAATGTTTAGACATGGTTGTAAGTGTATGATTGTGACTAAACAAGTGTGAAGACTAATTAAATGGGCACCTTACTATTTTTCCTCTTTTCAAAAGATATATATTTCAATTCTACTTGTGTGTAAATGATGTGAGGTGGTGGTTTGAAAAAAAAACGTACCTGTTAAATGTGCCTACAAAATCCAGTTTTTTAAATCCTCTGTCCTAACATAATCAAACTAAAGAAACAAATAGTGTATGAGCAATTCATCATAAATACTGTAGTTTCTGTATCTGAATTACTTTTGATACAAACCTTCAAAAGCACATTTCATGATTAAAGAACTCTACTTGTGTAATGTTGCATACTCACTGCTTTTGTAAACCAAATGCTTTATCAATTTCCTCAATAAAAGTCCTCAACAACAGGATCTTTCAGTACATAGTTTTACTTAAAAATGCATCAATGTCACAATCATACTTTTGTTAGACATACATTCATCACAACTGTAGTTTTTGTTCTTAGCTTTCACAGCTTTGCAACAACATGTCTGATTATTATTATCCCTAAAAAAACATAAAAACAGAAATCTAGAGAACTGCTGAAACTTCATTATACAAAATAGTGCTGGAAAACAATGTAACGCAGTAGCAGTTGCTTATTGAGGAGCACTGTGTGTGAACGGTGGTTAAAACGGAAGTCAATGTTTGCTCTTCTTTGATTTTTTATGTGAGCGATGTGGTGATCGAGACCGAGACCTCTCTCGTCTCTGATTTGGAGATGAGGATCGAGAGCGTTTGGAACGTTTAGGGGACCTCGACCTGGCCAAGAAGCATTTTAAATTTTAAGAGAAAACCACAGTGCAACTTTATAATAATATAAACAAAGTTTTACCTTGATCTGGACTTTGTTCTCCTCCCATCTGAATCCTTGCTTCTGCCTCGTCTACTACTGCTGTCCTCCCTCTTTCTGTCATCTTTTGATTTTTCTTTTGATGCTGATGTCTTGCTATTTACAGTTTCTTTGTCAAATTCCTAGGGGTAAGATATAAATACATACTTTCTGAAAATATGAAGCACATTAGTACGGCTGGGAAGTATCTAAACCTAGCCTACCCTCTGTAGCAGCTTGTTCCTGTAGTATTCCACTTGCTGTTGTATGCTCATCCCAGACTTCCTCTGCCTCTTCCCTGACTCCAGTTCATCCTGCATCTTCAAAACTTTCACCTTAACAAGAGAAAGTATTTTGGTAAGACAGTATTTACTGTGAAACAGGAACACATTGTAACCAGGGAGAACATACAAATATATCAGTTTTGAAGTGCTCTAACCTACAACATCTTACAAAAACCAGTCTGCCTTAGGCTTAGAAGAACATTCTTGTATGCAGACACTTGCCTCCAACTCCCTCAATCGCTTCCTCTTGGTCTCAGACATTTGGAAACTTCTGAGAGAGCTCTGGAAGTCCGCACTTTCATATTTGGAAGAGGAGGAGCAGGAGTCACTGCTGTCACTGTCTGAGTCATCTGTACCACCATTATTTTTTCTGCAGTTGGGAGAAAGACATACACTTGTGTAGGCTTTAAGTTGACATTTAAGACGTTTAAGTCCTTAAATTAAATTAAGCCATTTAAGACATTTAAGACGACATCTGCACTGTCTGTACCTTGTTTCATTATCACTTTCTTGTTCCTCCACGTTGTCCCACTTTGAGGCAGTCTTAACTAAAAAGTAAATATAAAAGTTGTAAACATTCTTAACTGAAGAGAGAAGTCAAAGAAGAGAACATGACCCTGGTTACCTGATGAAAACCCAGAATCAGTCATCTGCTCCCATTTAGACAAAGGCACTCTGCTGTGCGGACCATCCTCCACTGCACACACAAACAACCTATTCTTTAAAAACCATTTAGATTTGATGCAAAATTGCTTTTAAAATAAAATACAAGTGTATGCAACTCATTTAAAAATGCTTACAGGGAAGCCCATCAATGTCATCAATAGAGGCCCCCAAAGGAATACCATCCAAATCGTCAACCGGCTCTCCATCCAGAGGGTCCCAGCCCAGCGGGCAGCCGTCCAGGTCATCTGCTCTGTTCAACGGTAACCCATCTATGGGCGCACCATCCAGATCACAGGGACCCTCCTGAAGGACAGAGAGAAACCCCTGTGTGATTTCCAACCCTAACGTATATTCAATTACATTTGCTATCTGAAAAAGGCACTAGAACTTTGCTCACTTTTGGTGTTTCTACGACCTCCTCCTCTGGTTTAGTGAAGCCCAAAAATATATTTTGTAGATAGATTAAATATTGTTCAGGGTATATTGCCCACTCCTCCCATGCTCTGAAACAATTCATGACTTTTTGCTGTGGAGGAAGAACATGAAACATGTTTAGCCATTGTCAAGACTTTTGATCTTAAATTACATAATACCTTAAACTGTTCCGCCTGCAGCCTGGCTTGTATATTCTTGTGTGATGCACAGAGATCTCCACATATCTGGATTAGCTTTGATTCAAAACTAAACAAAGTCATACATGCATTAGGACTTTCAAATAAAAATAATTATTGTGAGGAAAGTATAACTCATAAAAAGATCACTTACTATTTACGATAATATGACGCACCAGCTACTTTAGCACAGGAGTTGTGTAATAAGTCTGACACAAGATATAATCGGGCAATCTAAAAATAAATACAGTAAATATACATTGCATTATAAAGCAAGACAACATAGACAAATTAATGAAATGAAAGTCACTTGCCTTTTTTTGAAGAGGCGTCTGAAGCATTGATAAAGATTCTGCAATGAGCCCCACCACCTCCTCTGCAGCCTCCGCTCTTTGCAGACAGAACACCATGGCATCGCCAACGTCGTCCCTTCGAGGGGTGAGTTCTTTTAGCAGTGCCTCCAGTCTCAGTCTGTGTCTGAAAAAACAGTCTAATGTTTGATTTGATCTACACCAAAGGCATGTGGTTAAGTACAAACATACTCACTCCGCTTTGAGCTGGCCTTTCTTCACCTCCTCCTCTGGGGGAGCCACATCCTCTATTTCTGGTCTTTCATCAGTTCTTTGTGAGAAGTCATTGAAGATTGGAGGTCTCCACAGTGAACCCCCACGAAACAAACGGAAATCAGCAGTCCTCCATTTAGTTGGAGAATCTCCCTGAAGAGGTCAAAGACCAGTTACACAAGTTAAATATTTTCATTATAAAATCATTAAAACTAACTAGTTATGTGCGTTATTTTTCAAATCAGAATGCCTCACGTGAAGGATGGAATACAGTCTCCAGCGGTAATACACATGATCTTGGCTTTTGTTGTCAAAAAGAAATCTGAGAATTACAATAAAAAATAAATGCATGATTCTCAAACAACCACCTATTAACACAATTGTCTTACCTATATTTAGGGTTGTTTTTCTCCCTGTTCATTATTATGGCTTCAAACATTGGGCCCTCACGCACTACAAACTCTATCATTCGATGGATTAATAATAAAAGATTTCTGAAAAAAAAAGACATTGACAATTAATAAGTTAAAAAAAACATTTCACTATAGAAGTAACATTAGTGTTGGAAGAAAAGATTTTTACCTGTCAGTTGGGATAACCACTTTTACAATGGCTTCTGACAAACTCTGTTTAGAAAATCAAAATTAGATGAAATTAAAGTAATATAAAAATTATTCATAATGACCTTTTGCTGTGATATTGAAGACATTTTAAGCCAAACTACATATCCTAATACAAATACTGCATGTGTGTATGATAGGAAATAAGTTAACAATAGTCTCTTCAATATATTTACAGCTAAATATAAAACAAGAAATTGTACCTTTTCAAATTCAGCCTTTGACCCCCCAAGTGGTTTGGTGAAGTCATTGCGGAAACGGTCCCTCGGCTGTGCATTAAAGGGAAGGCCAGATGGAGGTGGGGGAGGTATTGCCCTTACTCCCATTGGTGTGTACAGAGGTTGAGGGGGGATACGAGCAGGTCTACCCCATCCCAGCTTCATTTCAAAACCCATAATGATTTTGCCTAAACACAGAAAATAATTGGTATTTTCTATAGCCTCTATTTATTCATTTTCTAATGTTACAGATTTAAATTGACCTTCAAGTGCAGCTAAAGCTCTCTCTGCATCTTTTCGAGTCATAAAGGCCACAAATGCTCGATTAGAAGTTCTGTTACGCTCCTCATCGTTTCTGGGCCACATAATCTTCACACTGGCCAGGGGTCCATATTTGCCAAACTCTTTACAAAGCAACTCCTCATTCATCTAAGAACATAATACCAATAATAAAACAAATGTCAAAATGTATATTTATAATTCAAAATATATATTCTTGCCTTTGGGCTTATAGCACTGATGTAGAGGTTAGTGCTAATAGGTGCCGTTGGATCATCATATAATGCAGCTGAAAGACAAGCAACATTACATCAATACAGTGTTATAATTTATGGAAACAGGAGGTAAAGACACTCACTTGCTCGAGCTGTAAATGGTACTGGAATATCTCCTCCTTGCCCTCCACCTGGGTCTCCCCTTCGTTTATGTCTTTCCTCACGCTCTTCCTGTATTCTGCAATTTATCAGTAAACAGACAGAAAAGTATAATTTCAGCACTTAACAATCTGCTGACTATGCCCATCATAGAACACAACATAAACATCCCCACCAACACATGCAGGAATATAAACAAAACAACCACTCCTCTACTGGGTGTGTGGATATGACTGTTACAAAAAATATACCCACATATTGTACTGTTACCCATCAAGTTAAAATTATCTCCTCACATTTTAAGTTCTTCCTTAAAGAGTTCTAGATTACTTTTCTTCTTTTCTTCAGTCTTCTTTTTGAAGATCTGTTAATTAGACAAGAACAAATTTGGTTAATCACACCATTACACTGTTAAATGCAAAAACATACATACATACATATACATATATACACACATACATACATACATATACACACGCACATATATACACATACATACACATATATAAAACATATTACACTTACAGGCTTTTTACTCTCTGCAGGCGGTAGTGGTGCGACATACTGTTGTGCAGGTGCAAACCTTGATGTGGGTCGATAAAGTCGTTCTACTTTGGCCTCGTCTCCTCCTTCATTAAATAAATAATAAAGTTAAGTGTGTTAGGTTATTGTTATTAATGATTTTACACATCTGTGCAATGGGCCTTAGTTCATTCTTTCATTAAAAAAATAACACTTACTGACCTTTAGATGGATTTACAGTACCACCGTGGACAAAAGTCTTAACTCCACTTTTGTTGCTTGGTTCAAATGTTGCCAAAAATTCTTCAAAAACCTCTGCTGCCTTTTCCTCCTCCTGTGAATAAATAAATTAATAAATACAATTAGATATTAACACAAAGTAGTAGTTATATAATCCTAATATTGTAATTATAGTTATTCAACTATTGTGCAGAATACCATCCATTTTACCTTCTTTTTGAGCTCCTGTTGTTCCTTCTTTGACAGTATTTTCGCAGGAGTTGCAATTTTTCCCTTTCTCTCTGCCATTCTCCACCTAAACAGTTTTTTTTAAACCAAAAGAAAAATCTGAAAAAAATCTAACTTAACTTAAACTAAGTTAAATATGTCTAATAAATTATGTCACCAGACCATCATTTAATATTTAAATATAGTAATAATACAGTTACACTTAAAATATTGAGCATTGTATAGCTAAATATCATAGTCCCTATCAAATAAATACTTTGAAAAATGCAGTCACAGTCATGCATGCATTATAGCCTATTAAACTAAATAATCATGGACTATAACATTACCTGGCTGCTACTGTGGTTTGTGAACGGTGGCTAACAACATTTAGTTAGCTTGTTTAGCTAACATGCTAACTGTCACATCAACAATTACCGAGGATGAAAAGCTAATGCAACGTACTCTGTTAGACCAATGCAAGCTACAACTTCTCATTCATTAACAATAGCATTACTAAGGTAAAATAGGAAGGTAAGAACAGAACAATTTCTCGCATGCAGTTCGTTTAGCATTAGCCAAGATATGCTACAAACAGCAACAAGCTCCTCAGTGAAGCCACTTCAAAGAGTGAGTGTAAATTTATATTCTGCACTTGCATTTACATATCTGAAGATTTGAGGTGTCACTCACAATGTAAGATATGCTACTGCTTCGGCATTTTGGATACGACGAAAAATGTTTCTATCACAACATGCTACTGCTGAGAAGAAGGGGGAGACATCCGAGCTGAGGAAAAAGAAGCACGCCTGCTCAATGGTTCATTCTGCTGCACAGACAGATGAGGCCAGATGTTGTGTTAAAGGGATATCGCAGTCTGTGCCTAATACAGCAGCAAGCAGGGCCATTTTATTATCTGAGAAATTAAAACATATATGTCATATTTTGATCCACACTGAATTAATTATTGAGGGCTTGGACAGTATAGGGCCAAGTATAGGGCCTGTGACTGTCAAATTTACAGGAGCAGGCCTACAACATAAAAGAGGCTTTCCTACCAGTCCTGTACTACCAACAGGACTGGGCCATGACTAAAAGAAGTAGGCGACTAGTGATTAAACATGGTGAAAACAAACCTGCTTGACTCCATGGAGGTAGAATGTTAATGTAAACAGGAGATGGACCCTTCATCAGAAAGGTTACAAGTTGAGTCTGTGGAAAAACATGCTCCCTCAAGGTTTTCTATCTAGTCAAATAAAAATACCAGTAATGCACTGTGCTGCTTTAAATTAAGGATAAGGCTGCATAGCCTATACTAAATTTGTCTGTAATTATAGCCTAATAAAATTTTTACTCCCTCAGATAGAAATTATGCACATTTGTTATAGCAAAGGTTGATATATATTTCCTGTCTTAACTGCAGAAAACAGGCTACACAAGTGGTCTCTTTATTCATCATAGTGATGTTGAAAGTCCACTGACATTATTACAGTATTGTTTTGCCCTTGTGTGCTTTTGACAAGCGTTATTCTCCGTCTTTCTGGCAGCATTAACACCACAGTCTAGAGTAGAAGGCATAGGTATACTATAGTTTCAGTCCTCATGTGTTTCAAAAATGTGTTTGTCCAAGCAGTTTATTGTGGATAAAAGAAGTTGTTTGATGGAGCTGACAAGGCACTGCAGCAGATCTGAAGCCCATAAGCATTTTCCTATTGTGATCACAGATCACACTGCAATGCCATTTGGCAGACCACCACAAATGTGAATCCCATGCACCTTGTTAATAGGCTTCACTCACAACAATTAAAAAAAAATATATATATATATTATATATATATATATATATATATATATATATATATATATATATATATATATATATATATATATATATATATATATATATGTATATATATATATATATATATATATATGGCAAAAAAAAGGAGAAAATTTAATTTGTCAACTGGACATAGTTTATTTGGTTGAATACGTTTCGCAGCTCATCCAAGCTGCTTCCTCAGTTCTGGTCAGATGCTGGTGGACACTGCTTTATATCTGCCTGAAGGGAGGAGCTTAATTACAATGAAAATTACTCTGAGACAACACATATTTAAATACAGTTTCAGTTGATCAGGTGATACAATATGGAGTTGTTAACCGTTTCTGTTAGTCATGTGAGTCTATTCAATATGGAGTGGGAGTGGGGGAGTAGTTAGCATATCCATTCAGGGCCATGATGGGTGTTTTCACACCTCTGGACCTGACCTGGCTAGTCCCATTGTTTTCCCAGTTTGTTTTGATTTAGGTTTGAGGATAGAGTTATAGATGGGAGACAAATGATGTCTGAGACCCCCATTTCTGTTCAAGGAAGGATTCTCTTTCTTGACAAAAATAGCTTCTTTAACTCCCCTCTCAAACCAGTTCTTTTCTCTGGCCAAGATCTGGACCTCGCTGTCCTCAAAGGAGTGGCCTGTGGCTTTTAGGTGGAGATGTACGGCATCCTAAATGGGCATCCTAAATGTGGATATCGGCATCCTAAATGTGGATATCCTAAATGGGCTTTCAATAAAACGAAGAGAACAAAGAAACAGGACAACAGAGAACCAGAGCCCAGGAGAAGGGGTGTAACTATTCCTTACCTGGCTGGCGTTTCCGAAAAACTACAGAGGATCTTCAGACAACATGAAATCCCAGTCTATTTCAAACCCACAAACACTTTAAGACAAAAACTGGTCCATCCTAAGGACAAAACTCCGAGCCACAAACAAAGCAATGTGGTCTACTCCATTCAGTGTAGTGAAGACTGCAGTGAGCGCTACATTGGAGAAACAAAACAGCCACTTCACAAAAGGATGTATCAACACAGACGGGAAAACCAGGGTGGGCCGCAATCTGCCGTACATCTCCACCTAAAAGCCACAGGCCACTCCTTTGAGGACAGCGAGGTCCAGATCTTGGCCAGAGAAAAGAACTGGTTTGAGAGGGGAGTTAAAGAAGCTATTTTTGTCAAGAAAGAGAATCCTTCCTTGAACAGAAATGGGGGTCTCAGACATCATTTGTCTCCCATCTATAACTCTATCCTCAAACCTAAATCAAAACAAACTGGGAAAACAATGGGACTAGCCAGGTCAGGTCCAGAGGTGTGAAAACACCATCATGGCCATGAATGGATATGCTAACTACTCCCCCACTCCCACTCCATATTGAATAGACTCACATGACTAACAGAAACTGTTAACAACTCCATATTGTATCACCTGACCAACTGAAACTGTATTTAAATATGTGTGTCTCAGAGTAATTTTCATTGTAATTAAGCTCCTCCCTTCAGGCAGATATAAAGCAGTGTCCGCCAGCATCTGACCAGAACTGAGGAAGCAGCTTGGATGAGCTGCGAAACGTATTCAACCAAATAAACTATGTCCAGTTGACAAATTAAATTTTCTCCTTTTTTGCCATGGATTCTACCTGGACGACTGAGGGATTTTACATACATACATACACACATATATATATATATATATATATATATATATATATATATATATATATATACAGTCCCTGACAAAAGTCTTGTCGCTTATCCATTTTGTAGAAACAAAAGCTTATAACCTGACTTTAAATTAATCGATTGGCTTTAGAAATGTCTCATATGAAAGCTAAAACCCTCCCAAATTATGCTCAATATACTAAAATAAATTTGCTTCACTGAAGAAAGATTGATCATTTAATGAACACAGAAAGGTCAGATTTTGGCAAGACAAAAGTCTTGTCGCCTACAGAAAATTGAACAAATAATTTACTTCAAATACAAAAATATGTTGCATAACGTCAGTGAATTAAGTAGTGGTGCTGTGAGATCCATATTTAATATCTTGTATGACTTCCATGAGCTTGAAGGACTGCATCCATGCGGTTCGACAATGATTCATACAATTTGTTGATGAAGTCATCAGGAATAGCAAAGAAAGCAGTCTTACATGCCTCCCAGAGTTCATCAAGATTCTTTGGTTTTGCCTTCCATGCTTCCTCTTTCATTCTACCCCAGACATGTTCAATGATGTTCATGTCTGGTGACTGGGCTGGCCAGTCCTGGAGCACCTTGATCTTCTTCGCCTTGAGGAACTTTGATGTAGAGATAGAAGTATGCGATGGAGCACCATCCTGCTGCAAAATTTGACCCCTTTTATGGTTGGGAATGTAAGAGGTAGCTAATACTTCTTGATATTTTAGGCTATTGATATTGCCTTCCACCCTGCAAATGTCTCGCACACCCCCATACTGGATGTAACCCCAGACCATGATTTTTCCGCCACCAAACTTAACTGTTTTCTGGGTGAATCTTGGATCCATGCGGGCTCCAGTAGGTCTCCTGCAATATTTGCGGCGGCTGTGATGTAATTCAACCGAGGATTCATCTGAGAAATCCACCTTCTGCCACTTTTCCAGTGTCCATCCTTTTAGCAGGCTGTGGGCCTTGGCAAATGCCACACGGTTTTTTAATTGCCTTTTGTTTAGTGCTGGTTTCTGTGCACTGATTCGACCATGGAGGCCATTTCGAGACAGAATTCTACAAACTGTTCTGGTTGACACAGGGACTTGAGGTGACCAGGCCTGGTGGAGCTCTGCTGCAGTGGAAAAGGGGCTGGCCTTGGATTTTCGAATCAACAAACGGTCCTCCCGAGCAGTTGTCTTGCGGGGTCTGCCGGACCTGGGCTTGTCAAAAACATCTCCAGTCTTTTCAGATCTTTTTCTTATTCTTTGTACTTGACGCTGAGACACATTGAAGGTGTCAGCCACCTCAGCAGTGGATCTGGTCTTCAGCCTCTTGATAATTAACGCTTTGGTCTCAGGTCTTTGGTCTTTAGGCATGTTGTCAGAGGTCAAGTTGCAGTTGATGTGAAGGTCTGGTGTGCTGGGGTTCTTTTTATACACACCCACTAATTGATTGATCAGTAACTGATCACAGGTGAGGCTGTAATCTAGGATTGGGTGCATCATATGACAAGGCGACAAGACTTTTGTCTTGCCAAAATCTGACCTTTCTGTGTTCAATAAATGATCAATCTTTCTTCAGTGAAGCAAATTTATTTTAGTATATTGAGCATAATTTGGGAGGGTTTTAGCTTTCATATGAGACATTTCTAAAGCCAATCGATTAATTTAAAGTCAGGTTATAAGCTTTTGTTTCTACAAAATGGATAAGCGACAAGACTTTTGTCAGGGACTGTATATATATATATATATATATATATATATATATATATATATATATATATATATATATATATATATATAGATAGAGAGAGAGAGAGAGAGAGAGAGAGAGAGAGAGAGAGAGAGATCAGTGAAGGTTAAAATGCGGCCCTGGGGCCACATAAGGACCCCAAGAGCTCCCATCTGACACTCTTAATTTAGTGCGGGATTTTGTCAAGGCATAGATGCATATTAAATCCTTACAGGAGCTGGTGGAAGCCTAAGTAGTTTGTTCCTTTGGTTGCAGAAGGTTTCAGATTGTTCAACATCTTTTGCAAGTTCTCTTACATTCTGCCTTTGGTTATGAAAAGTTATCAACATGTTTCCTTATGACCTCGTGTATATAGCTGAGATTTTTTTTTTATTACTTCTTTCTATTTTATTTGATTTTTACTTGTACATATACATTTATATAATTATGCCTTTGACACCAGTCTATTGCTATTTTTGCTACTTATTTAGAATTTATTATTACTATTTATATTTTTTTTTCTCATTGTTATTATAATATAATGTGATGTGTGAGCTACTGTGTTATTTTCCTTGTGGAAAGTCTAAGTCTAAAAATGTATCATGATTTTGATGTATTTTTCTAGTCTGTATAGAAAACCTGTTAAGCTATGGGTCTACAGACATTTTAAATAGTTCAAAATAATAATAATTTTAAAAATGGTCTAAATGTTTTCGTACTATTAGTTTTAATCTGGGGTTGCCAAAAAGTCATTGACCCTCTACAGCTCTCAGTATACTATCAGGACCTATAGTGCAATCATTTGGGGCCCCTAATGGGAAAATGGTAAGCAGGTGTAAAGCCCTAAAATGGCCTCCATACCGTGCTTATCACAATTACCTCCACCAACAGCAGCATCATCACCTCACAAGCCCATCCCCTAGCGTCCGTCCCCGGAATGAGCCGATAGTAGTCTGTGTTTGCGCATGGGCGGAGAGGCTGCCGCTGTGCGCTGTTATTATTGAAAGAGTAATTTCTTTTTTTACGAAAATGGCGTCTAGTCAGGGAGGTGTGGGATCTGTCCCGGCGCTACAAAGCCATCACTATACCACTGGACCTCACTGGAGTCCCGGTAACAGCCAGTACCCGCACCTCCAGCAGCAGCAGCCCCACACGACGCGCAGCCTGGACCGTGCCCTGGAGGATGCCGTCTGCTCCGGGATCCTCAACCTCAGCGGGAGGAAGCTGAGGGAGTACCCGGGCATGAACTACGATCTCACGGACACGACACAAGCAGGTGGGTTCGGTCAGCTTCACTGTAGTCCCATAGACCGCCGTGCTTCCTATAGAAATGTATAGCTCATGGGTTTGTCTGGATGCACCACGTCCGCATTGTGCACGGATTCTGTCTGCTTGTCAAGACATGTGCATGGCAGCAGCATTAATGGGGAAACACTCTATTCACTCACAGTCACAACGCCCCTGTAAATTCACATTTGGATCTTTCAATCGTATTTTACTCCAGCTCATTTAGCTCAAATATTGGTGTACATGGTTGGACCTTAATAGCTTTCAGAATCGCTCCCCCTGAGACATGAATGAGACGCCAGGCGCACCCAAGTCAGACGCAGAGCAGTGGTTTTGCACGGCGAGCTGCAGTTCATTTGGTATCGGAGAGCTTGAGCAGAATATGAATGAAGCTAGGACACATTTACCCTCACTATTGAATTTAATAAGAATATAACAGACGCGTTTTTCATTTCATGTCATTTTTGGCATATGCAGACAAAAGATGCATGGTAGCCTACTTCTCACAGCCTCACCCCTCACTGCCTGGCTGCATTATGCCCATATAATCTGTCATAAAAGGAAGACACGGATTTTGGTTTGTGCATTGATGTTTCTTGCTCCTGTCTGGTGAGGTGCTAATGGTCTGGTCTAATGGTGCCCTTTGCTCTGCTTATAGGTCAGCAGTACGTTGTCATGGTGGCAGGTCATTTTTATGGGTGTGCAAGGTGATTAGGTCTATATTCTGACAGGCAACAACACACATTTGCCACTGTTCAAAATGTGTTAATTTTGCACTTTATTGCAGCTTGATCCTTTATTTGACGTTCTAGCTTTGATTTTATTTCCTTTCCTTGTCATAACCCATCCATCCTTTCATGATCGGTGTCCGTCTTCAATAGGAGATGTTCACATACCATATGGTGTTACAATTTGTCCCAGGCACGTGGTAGACAGTGATTTTTCTTAGAATTGGCTATCAGCTCTATTATGATCATATACTTTTCACTGCATGGGAAAATGAAACAAAGGAAAACTGTCAGTATAATTTTCCTTTTTAACAACATTGATACGAATAAATCAATGACGATCCAAGATGCAACTACCGTACCACTATCATTTCTAATCTTATATTTCATTTAAGGTTTATAAGGAGTGCAGCGCTGTAGTTTGATATGACTGCATATTACATTTATTGTTCTCAAGAGTACTGGTATTGTTGAAGCCTTTCAAGGGGAAATGGATAAGACAGGAAGTGAATGTGAACTATTTCTGGACCTCTGCAAATGTGCAACTTGGAGTCACATGGCTACGTCTCTTTAAAAGAAAGTCTGCCTAGATCTGTCATGATTGTTGCATAATACATCAGACATGCTCTTCAAAAGCACAAAGAATAAGCATAAAATACATGCTCTTTTCCCATCCTCCCTTATCTGGACTGATGCACCATTGTAAGTGCATCTACTGTCTAATTCTGGTGTTGCCAAACTGTGCCAGAGGGAAGTCTCACCTTTCTACATGTGCAAAGGCAGATGTGACACTTCCCAATATCACACAGTCAGTACAGTCATGAGACACAATCCACTTGATTTGAGATAAACTATTAGACTAGAAAATTCTCCTGTCCCCTTAAGTAAACAACAAGTAATTACAACACAGTAAGGCCTCTAGTATTCCTTTATGTACAAAATTTTGATTACATTGCACTGCTACATGCTTTTACAGCTCCTTGTGTGACTAATGGTAATATGTGGTCAGTGTGGGGCCTGCTTACACGTTGGTGTCTGTTTGTACTGTCCCACTGGCAGTTTGGCTTCAGTCACACTGAGTTCCCATGGGAAAATGCCGAGCTTTTGAGTGCTGCTGGTCAAACCCTAGAAAGAGAAACCTGGACAGATGTTCAAGTTCAGCACGCCTCCGCCTGCCATTATGCTCAGTCAGTGAACTAATGCTCTGTTAGTGTCTTCAGTGTTAGTCTCTGTTACTGTCTTCAGTGAGAATTATATGAATTATTAATTATATGATTTATTGAGTTCAAGTCAAAATCCATACCCATATACTTATCAATAGTAAAATTAATATTGAAACTAAAATAGTATAATACAAAAAATAAAAAAAAAAAATAAAAAAAATTTGACCAAGTTTGATGTTTCCTGAATAAAGTTATATGTACGTCAAGATATGCAACCATATCAAGCAATTTGAGTGTTCTTTATAGCAGGGGGGAAATAAATACAGTTGTTTCTTACTGTAAGGATTTAGTAAGTTCACCGGGGGGTCAAACAAAGGAAAAAAAAAAAAGTAGTTTTTGCACCATCTGAATGTAAACAGATTTAAGATTCCGACAGAGTTGAATACAAGTTCTTTCTTGTTTGCCACAGACAGGCAGCAGCATGAACACGGCTTTATATTTGACTGTTTTAAAAGTCTTTCTTGTCAGATTCCTGATTGTTTGGTTCTAGTAGATAGACTGAAGGCCATTCAGACAAGGACGCATGCAATAAGTTGACATTCCTGTAATTATTTTTAATCACTAAATACCCTTATATTTGTTCTTTTCCTAACAGCGGTTTAGTAATGGTAGTAACAGTAGTCTTAAATGTAGAGTTTCTGTCTAGTGTTATTCCACTAAAGCTCTTTATTGGTCAGATAGTTGTTTGTTATGATTTTGAGTGTGCAGGCTTGGCTAGATGAAAAGACATCAGAATTCATTTTGAGGTTTCAACCCTTAGGACGTCATAATGTGCGAATACATGTCTAGACAAGACAGTAGCAAACGTGCTGTTGCAAGAAAGAGCAATACATTTTGAAATCACTTTGTTATCTCTTCAGTAATAAGGATCATTGTTAGCAAACATGACTAAAATTGTGCATTTGTATGTTTTAGAATGATGCTAGCATAACAAATTATTAAGATTTGTTAGTGGAAACAATGGATACAGCAATAGTCAATATAAGAGTTCAGTACAATAATACTCAGCTCCTCAGTAAGTCTTTAGTTTAAGTCTAGTTGCATCATTGTCCGCTAGGAATGTTAATGATGTTTGCTGAGTAAATGTAACAGGAGCTTGTCACGCCTTCAGATGCTTACGAAAAAGTCTATCCCTCTGACCTTGTCCTCCCTAACTCTTTCCTGTCATTGATTAATAAGATTAAAAGTCAGAGCGGGATCCAAAATTATTTGGTTAATTTGATTAATCAGTCTTGCATAGAAGGCATAGAGAATTTGCCAAAACAAATAAGATTTGCATTATTTTAATCCAGTTTACAGCAGAGGTGTGCTCAAACGGTATACAATCAAACTGGAAGTACTTTCCCTTTTTTGCCCCCATAAACATTATGATAAGTGATAAAACTAATTAACAAACATAATCCGGTCACTCTACATTTGACCCTTTTCATTTACAGTATCTGTTTCAGTACATCTAGCATTATTCATGTTGTGTACCATTTAAAAATATATCTGAACAAATTCTTAAGTAATTTTGTGCTCTCATTATTTAATCACATAAAATATGTTGTTCTATTATTATATTATTCTTCTCTAAATTATATTTTTTAACTCTCACGGTGTTACACATTTAATTTGTAACATGAGGAAAAAATTATCATTTTAATTTACAGCAAAAATATGAAGTAAAGCTTTAAAATAATTTGATTTTTTTTACCATTTATCATATAGCACTTAAGAGGTAAATGGACCATAAAACCAGTTTTATATTACCAAAAACAAAACAAGAAAACTCTAAAGCCCTTATTAAACTTTTCAATCTATAAAAATTTACAAGATAAACGTACATTTATTGAAGAGGTGATGGATGATGCATGTCGACTGCAGTTACACTGTATTAAAGTAAAAAGAGATTAACTGTGTTAATAATAAGATTATTAATCTAAAAACAGCAATCTATGGCGGTGCTCCTTCCTGTATTTCTACTACTGTTTACATAAAGCAGAAATGGTGGTGCAGTGAGTCAGTAGTGTTCAGTTTCAGCTTCTGCTTCTCACAACACAAAATAATTGTGTGCAGTGCAGGACACTGATGTCACTGATGTGTAAGTATGTGGAGCTAAACAAATACAGCTGACTGCAGGTCGTCTGTGTGTGCACACAGGACTGGCCCTCTCATCCCCGTCATCACATTTCTGAACTGTCAACACGTGGGCCGGTGATTTGTTGACCCCCATAAGGGGCATTATGAGCCTTAAGCTTTCCTGCACAGGATAATGATGCGCTAATACCTTTGAAAGGTTTCCCCATGGGCAGACCCTCTTATACATATTAGTAGTGCTGCCTCTCAAAACCCAATTATGAAACGGCTCCAGATCCTGTAAACTTGTTAAAAGGAGCATCGAGCAGGCAGAGCAGCAAATGACATCATCCTCAACAACCTGTCACCTGACATCTATGTCACTTATATCTCTTTATCCCGCATCCATTTATAGACTGTAAACTGGACATTGAGTGGTACAGTGTGGTCAGTGACACACACAGAACTCAAGTGTGCATAAAAAATATAGTAATTATAACTGAATATGGAAATCTCTTTTGGATAATTTATTATGATAGATTTTTAACTTAAATGTTGCATGTTGCATGATGAATTTGAGTACTGGATAGAAAAGTTTATCATCATGTCTAAATGTAGAAGGTGCTGTGTCACTGGAGGACACCCTTTGTAAGATAAATGAATAAGCAGTGAAACAGACCACGATGAGGCCTTGTCTGGCTGTTTCTGTATTAGTGCTGCTCAGGGGGATCAGCAGCAGGTGGATGCAGCCCGCTGTATCCCACAGATGGTGCTCGGGCCTGGGATGGAGGAGAGCAGGAGAGGAACATGTGAAGTGACAGGCTGAAAATGATTGGCTCACCCACCCCCTGCTCCATCAACCCTCTGACTCCACTGGGCAGGCCTGGTCCCAGCTGAGGGGCGGCTGAGAGGGGGTAGTGGGGTGTTGTCTAACTGCAGCTGGGTCTAAAGCCTCAGGGACTTTCAGTATTTACTCTTAACGAGGAACAACTATTGTCTGTGGCCTTAGCTTTGGTCTTTCCCCATGCTGTAATTTCAGTTTCTCTTAACCTCTTGACTTGTATTCCCCATGTGCTTCTGCTTTACTTAGCCGGTTCCTCTGTTCTCCTTTTTTACACTGGGACAACTAGCCACAGTGTCAAAACATAGGAGCAGGTCTGTTGTCATTTACGGTCGACGTAAATGTCAACAGCCTCATAATCCCATATTGGATCTGACCTTATGAAATACTGTTGGAATTTAAATCAGGATCTCAACACACATTTTTTTTATTTAGTTAAGATATGAATGAGTGAATTCTGTGTGAACTATGTATATAGCCTATTTAGTCAACAAAGGGAAGGGGGGGGTTCTAATTACATGCATTGAGCATTGGGGGTGCACAGTGGTGTTGTTGTGGTCACCTTTAGGCCAAATGGGTGCACCTTTTCATTGACATCATAATTTAAAGTCTTTATCTGGGAGGGCTTAGCTCCTCTCACTGGACCCTAATCATTGTGTCCTCTAGAGATAATCCAAAAGACAGGGTAATTTGCACACACACAAACACACACACACACACGCACACACACACACACACACACACACAGAGAGAGAGAGACCACTGTTTACAGCTACACGATTTGGCTCTGATCCTGCACACTGTAGTAGGACTTTACATAGATTTTACAATGACCACACTCTCGCTGTTATAAGAATGGCTATTTATATTACACATTTGTATTTCCTTTTATAAATATAGCATGCTACAGCAGCTAACTTGTTTGACTACCACCTCCATTATGTAATTTGAATATCCATGTAGATATTGTGTATCGTTCTTTTTTTAATTCAAACCCTTTACCCACTATTAAACCCATATAACTTGCCCCTCCCAGTGAAATCAATACTGATGACAGCTCCCTAATAAAAAAAACCTTGGGAGTCAGGCCCAGGACATGGTGTAGTCTGGTGCTCAAGTGTGCTCTTGTCCTTACACTTACACAGATGTATTGATTATTCAGTCAAAGTTATTGGCACTCCTGACTTAATGTGCCTTAATGTAAAAGCTTAATTCAATAGACACCTGAATTTGAATAGTTTTTTTATGTTCTCTGTGTCCTTGTTTAACAGATCTGTCTAAGAATCGTCTGACAGAAATCCCTCCTGAACTGTGTTTGTTTGCACCACTGGAGTCTCTCAACCTCTACCACAACTGTATCAAGTGTATCCCAGAAGCCATCATCAACCTCCAGATGCTCACCTATCTAGACATAAGGTCAGTCTCTACAATCAACACTATTCTATTAGCTACAAGGAATAGAGAAAAATGAAAAAAATAAAAAATAAAAATAAAGGAAATTGGTCTTTTTCCATTATTATTATTTTGAAATTGTCATTCTTACACCAGTATCTATACTGTTCCAGCCACAGGTTCTAAATTAATATAAAAACTACATACAATATCATGGGTTCCTTTGCAGTCGAAACCTTCTATCAGTTTTGCCAAAATACCTTTTCAACCTCCCACTCAAAGTCCTGCTTGTGAGCAACAATAAGCTGGTATCCATCCCTGAGGAGATCGGCAAGGCCAAAGACCTGATGGAGCTGGTATGTACGATACATTTCAAATGACATTATTACATGACACATTTCTCACTCTCTGTCTCCCTCTTCAGGACATTAGCTGTAATGAGATCCAGGCGCTGCCATCTCAGGTTGGGAGGCTTCAGGCCTTAAGAGAACTCAACATCAGGAGGAACTGTCTTCACTTGCTACCAGAGGGTCAGTCTAACACTATACACATGTGTCCCTATGTGTTAACACATATTTTACACAAATATCATTTGAGACAAACTACAACAAAAAAGAAAACAACTTTGTTGTTTTCTTTTTTGTCTGTGGTGCTGTTTTTTTACATAGACCTCTGATGATGATGATGATGATGGTGATGATGATGATGATGATGATGATGATGATATTGTAATGATCTAATATTTTGTGTTTAAGGCTGACACTTTTTATTGTTCTGGTAACTGTTTATATGTCATTAACTGCTTTTTTACATATTGCCAAAAGTTTTCACTCACCCATCCAAATAATCTAAATCAGGTGTTCTACTCACTTCCATGGTCACAGGTGTATAAAATCAAGCACCTAGGCCTGCAGACTGTTTCTACAAACATTACAAACGAGATTTCAGCGTGGTACTGTGGTAGGATGCCACCTGTGCAACAAGTCCAGTTGTGAAATTTCCTCACTCCTAAATACACACACAGTCAACTGTCAGTGGTATTATAACAAAGTGGAAGCAATTGGGAATGACTGCAACTCAGTCACAAAGTGGTAGGCCACCTAAACTGACGGGGCGGGGTCAGCGGATGTTGAGGCGCATAGTGCGCAGAGGTCGCCAACTTTATGCAGAGTCAATCACTACAGACCTCCAAACATCATGTGACCTTCAGATTAGCTCAAGAACAGTGCGTAGAGAGCTTCATGGAATGGATTTCCAAGGTTGAGCAGCTGCATCCAAGCCATACATCACCAAGTGCAATGCAAAGCGTCAGATGCAGTGGTGTAAAACACGCCGCCACTGGACTCTAGAGCAGTGGAGACGTGTTCTCTGGAGTGACGAATCGCACTTTTCCATCTGGTAACCTGATGGACGAGTCTGGGTTTGGCGGTTGCCAGGAGAACGGTACTTGTTGTACCTTGCACAAAGCAAGGTCCATAAAGACATGGATGAGAGAGTTTGGTGTGGATGAACTTGACTGGCCTGCACAGAGTCCTGACCTCAACCCACTAGAACACCTTTGGGATGAATTAGAGCAGAGACTGAGAGCCAGGCCTTCTCGTCCAACATCAGTGTGTGACCTCACAAATGTGCTTCTGGAAGAGTTGAAGCTGTTATAGCTTCATTCTAGCTAATAAGGGTGAACCGACGTCATATTAAACCCTATGGATAAAGAATGGGATGCCACTTAAGTTCATATGAGAGTCAAGGCAGGTGAGGGAATACTTTTGGCAATATAGTGTATGTGACACTTGGTGGCTATGCTGATAAATTAGTGTGATGGCTTGATTTGTCAGTTACTGGTCAGTTTGGAGACTGGCTCTGCTGAGAGTAGACTGCTGTTGTTTTGTATTTGTTTTGCTGTGGTGTTACCCACAGCAAAACAACTCCAAGAGCCTATAGTAGCTCTTGTGTTCAGAAAATAAACCAGAACGCTACAATACGATGTGTAGCATTGTGTGGATTTTTCCACTAGATGTCAAAACACTTGTAGAGTCAGTGTATGGTTACATGCAAATAGTAACTGCTGCTACTATTTTACATCAAATATGCGGCGACCATTCAGGTCATGTATTTACATGTTGTAGCAGCTCATTTTACTAATACCAGTTTGTCCACAGAGCTGGCAGACCTGCCTCTGATCCGTCTTGACTTTTCCTGCAATAAAATCACAGAGATTCCTCCAGCGTACAGGAAACTCAGGCAACTGCAGCACATAATTTTAGACAATAACCCTATGCAGTCCCCACCTGCGCAAGTGAGTGTTCAGCTAGACACTGCATGTTAAAATGTCTCTTTCACATGCCAAATGGTAAACTCCACTTAGTGTGTTTTTTATGTTTTAGATTTGTCTCAAAGGCAAAGTGCACATTTTCAAGTACCTGAACATTCAGGGATGTCGCATGGATAAGAAGCCTGACACGTTAGACCTGCCCACCCTGAGCAAGCGCTGCCTTCCACAGCCCCTCACCGACAGGTGCCCCCTGTTTTTTAGGATTTTCAGAGCATATTAGAATTCTAGTATGATTGTGTGATTGTGCGCCAAGAAAAATAAGGCATACATAATAGCATAACCTAATGGCATTTTTAGTGATAAATAAAGTTATTATTGCTGATATGATAGAAAGAGTGGCCTCCATTCACCAGAGCAGCTTGTTTCTGGGACATTATAAATCATTTATTTGTGTCTGTATCACTCTCGCTATTGAACACAGCCCATCATGTAGCTAAGCCTCAAAGTGAGATACTTTAGAGTAAGCTATTAAACAATACATTTAAATTAAATGTATTTTGTGTTATCTGTTTTCAGCATAGAAGATTTTTATCCTAGTAAGAACCACGGGCCTGACTCTGGAATTGGTAGTGACAATGGAGACAAGAGGCTATCAACCACAGAGGTCAGAGTTCATGTATTAAAATGAATTTAAAAGAAAACTTGTTACTTCACCTTTGGCCTGGTGTTGTTTCTTCTCGTAGCCATCAGATGACGACACAGTCAGCCTCCACTCCCAGATTTCAGAGACAGCCCGTGCTGATGCCCTCTCTCTGCTCTCCAAAATGGACTCTTGCAAAGGTTATCCACAATAAGTATCACCTTTAGACTTTGAAAGCAATAGACAGAGACAAAGGGGCTTATTGAATCAAGTGCCTAAAATGTGACGTTTATGTGAACGCGGATGCTTCCTCCCTCTATCAGATCAGGATCTCTATGACTTTATAGAGCCCAACCCGGACGACGATCCTGCTCTTTCAGAGAGCAATGGGCACCCCAGCAGTCATGTGTCTTGTATAAAGGTAAATTTTAATCTTTCTTAAAAATTAAAAAAATAAGTACGACTGTAGAACTACAACTGAAGGAATGTTGCTAATTGTTTCAGGAATTGGAGAAAGTCCTAAACATGTCTCACCAAAGCAAAGATAAAGATAGCTGGAAAGAAGAATCAGGGTGAGTTCTCTTATGGTATTTTTGTAATCAGTTTAACCAATGAGGTAACCATGACATCATGATTACATAAGAAACCTGATTCTTAACGTCTTACTAGTCTGTATTCCAGGGGTCTCCAACCTGTAGCTCAGGAGCTACCAGTAGCTCTGCACCCCCTTCCAAGTATCATGCTAAGGGATTCCTGAATTATACGCATTGCATAATAACAAACAGTTTATGATTTAAATGCCTATTACCATTGTAAATATATAATTTTGATGCCTAACTTTGTGAACTGATAAATGGATAATGGTTTATGTTTCATAGACATCTAACTGTACCCATCTAAGGCTTGCTGGGGCTCTTATATACTCAATTTCTTGCAACCACTAAAATGAGCATTGTCGTTTTGTAAAGGTTCCTCACTTGAGGAAAAATGTTGGAGACCCCTGCTGTATTGCAACATTTCTCTTATGGGGTTTATTATGTGGGTTATGCTCACACTAAATGTTTGTATTGAATGTGCTCTTTTGATTGAGTGCAGTTCAGACAAAGAGCAGCTGGTGGAGGAGGAGGATGAGGATCTGAAGGAAGTTCTGGATCTGAGGAAGATCGCGGTCCAACTTTTACAACAGGAACAACAGAACAGGTGTGTGGTATTTAGTGTGTAGACCAAACTGTGAAGCTACTCTCTTTTCTACTATTATCTGTTATTTAATTTTTGTGCACAGTAAATCATAAGGGCACAAGGATTGTTATTTTAATTTTTACTTCTATTTTCTTTCTGTCACATGACATGTTTTGAATGAATCAAATTAAATGGCCAAAATCAAAGTCAAAGTGTATTGACAAAAACCACAAGGATCACATTTCAAATGTATACCAGTGAAACCTGTTAGTCAATTTAATAATTCAATCAATGTAAAGGAGAGGAATATTTATTGTATAAATTTATTTATTTATTTATTTATTTATTTGGATAGCTCCTTGTGACGCATCATGTTCAAGGGGTTCCTTTTTTGAAATGAATATATAAATCACAGCTGATATAGGCAACCCTGAAAGACAAATTTTGGCTAATTACTTTGTTGATTATTACTACAGTTTCTTTCTTGCAATCTCTTTCTGATTCTGATAAGCCCTCACTTTTCACTCTTTTTCTGCTGCTGCTGCTGCTGTCGTGTTTAACTTCACTAGAAGGCGCTCGCTAATTTGCAGAGCAGAGAGTCTTATCCACAGACGGAGAGTGACTGGCCGGGCACACAGGTAGAGAGGACTGGGGAAATACTTTATACCCTACAAACACACAATACTAAACAATAAAACATTATCTTAACTACTGTGAATCACTACTGAATTACACATAGAATTAAACTCATTTCCTTAATTTTGCAGATTCTTGAGTCACTCTGGTTCTAGCAGCAAGACCAGGCCCCCAGTTCAGGCTGCACGCAGGTTAGTACTATTAAGTATTTTATTGCATTATATGTTCCATTTCTTATCAATAAACCAATCAGATCTAGAATACATGTACCATTATTTGATAAAATGCACATTTTCAAACACACTTTTTACTTCTGATAGAGAAATTATATTTTTATATTACCACTCACATTTTTTGCATCAACAATTATAAAATATGCATTACTGTACATTAATACTTGCTACTTCATAATTTTTTTTACTTGAGAACAGCATGTTTTTTTTTTCACATCTTGTGTTCTCTGACAAGAATTGGCAGTGAAAATACAATAACATTAGTGGTTCCATCACCCACACTAGGTCAGAGCAGTTTTGGGAAATTTAGATTAAATCAAATCAAAATTGAAGTTGACACATTTCTTACAAAGGGTTTACTTAGTTTTGCTGTAGATAAAGAGATACATAACCTTCGCTTGTTTACATAATGAAGTTATGTTTTTTAGTGCATCCCTTGACGAAGGAACCAGTGGAGCATCAGTATTGAGTGGACAGGTAAAACATGAATTTACTGCTGAAAATAAATAAATAAATATCATACTGGTTAGTTAACTGTGCATTAATATTGTTTGCCTTGTGTCTCTCAGCCCTCTACGTCCAGCTCCTTTGATGGCAGTCTAAAACCCGATAGTGACCCTGAGTCCAAATGGCCAGAAGTGCCACCAATCCTCAACCAAAACGATGAGCGCCGCAGGAGCAAGTACCTCAGAAAAGACTATTTAAAGGTATCAACCAAAATATATCTTGGTAAACTTTTATTGACATTTTATTGCCCCTCTTGGAGTGCCTGTGATTAAAACGCACTGCCTCAAGTCTACATCTATTTTTCTGTAGAAGTGGGTGCAGCTGGCCAGGCTAGATAACTTGTATATTAGTATTCATAACAATATTTAGTAGTATGAATTATTAACTGAGTAATTATTTATTTTACATTTATTATTGTTATTTTTACAACAGTACAAGTGTCAAAATGCAAGAAAGAATGGCAACGATGACAGTGAGGTAAGTGGTCAATCATTTACCGTAGTTCAGTTTGTCAGGCTAACTGCAAACTAATCTAAAATGTATGTATTTTCTTAATGCCATTTGTGTGCAGGAGAGCTTGTACAGCACAGATGTCAGCTCCACTCTGACTGTGTTTGGGCTAAAGCCAAGATCAGGTAATTTTCCATTTCCCAGTTTATGACATTAAAAATAAGCACTAAACTGTGTAGTGTTGGTCATTCTAATACTAAGTTAATTTTCCTGTCATAGTCTCTATATGTTTGTTTAAATGGCATCAAAAGTTTATTTTTGGTTTACTTTCATTTAGACATCTTAGTAAACAAATAGTTTCCTGATGCAGTGTGCTCTTCTCTAGAAGTGGACAAATTTCGGAGGAAGCCTTATGATAAGGAAGCAGTAACACACATAGACCATTATAAGCCTCCATGATAACAGACAGTTGGCTCATTCACAGTAGTTACAGGTTATTATGTTATTATGTTATTATGTTTATTGAGCAAAATTAAATGGCTGATTTCACTATATGGCATACAGTTTCTGTTACTGAGAAGGGTACTTGATTTGAACTTGCAGCTTTCACCAGAGGAAGCAAACAGGAATTATCGTCAAGTGACCCTAGTTTCACCATGAGGAGGAAGATGGAGCACCTAAGAGAGGAACTGGAACAAATAGCTCTCTTACGGCAGGTCAGACATCTATGACTTTCTGCTTCAGTATTTCTCACTAATCCTCAGGGCTTTCATAGTTCTGTGTGATATCGTCACAACAGATGTAGATTTTAGTCTTCGAGATCATCACAAAATAGACTTGGATTGTATGTGTAACAGATGCCAGACCCAAATATCAAATCAATGTTTTGTTTTTGTTTTACTGTAGTATACAGTTAAATAAATAATTTTATTTGCTGCTGTTTTTAGGGGAACCAGGGCCAACACTGCTTAGCTTGGTCTGATCTTGAATCAGACAGGTTTTTGTTTGATTACACAATCTTATGACATTATCCAGTAATAAAGTTATATAAAAAAAATAAAAGGTATAGTATTTAACTTGCATGATTCCATGGAAATAGGAATAAGTTAAACATTTTAAACTTTTATTCCATACTGTGAAAGACTATTGCCAAAGTAGCAACATTTCAGTGGAAACGAGCAGGAGGAGGCCCTCCTCCAGGCCAAATAAGAATCAGGTTTGTGGAGAGACACATCCACTCAATAAACGCAATAAACTCAGTCAAACTGAAAAAATATGCTTTTATTTTAGTCTATTTTTGGTTCAAAAGTGACATATTGGGGCTTTAAGTTTAAATGTCTTGTTTTTCGTGTTTAGATGTTTGATTTCTTTTGTTTATATCATAACTTGTCTCTAGTAGAGTTGTCAAAAGTATCACAAATCAGATATTAATAGATATTAAAACTAGTATCGAAACTAGATACTCATTCGAGCAAGTATTGATACTAAAAACATCATATTCACAGTTCTGTATCAGAACAAGTATAAGAGCACATAGACTAGTATATGCCCATGGACCACCAGGGAACCTACCTGGACGACTGAGGGATTACACAGATATAAGGCCAGGTAATGTAAAATAAAGTGATTTCATAAAGAGTGTTGTTTATTATCATCGTGGCATCAAAAATAATCAGTACCGAGTGTATTCCGTAGTATCAATGTTGTGTTAGTTCCTTGTAACATAACAATACATTGGAAAATTGCCAAAATATCACTGTCTCTCTTTGTGCTCCCAGAACATTGAGTCTCGTCTGAAGGTGCTTCTCCCTGATGATGTGGGTGCTGCTCTGATGGATGGGGTGGTTCTCTGTCACTTGGCCAATCACATCAGTCCTCGCTGTGTTGCCAGCATTCACGTACCTTCACCTGCTGTGGTAAATACGATGCATATTGGTATTTGTCTCTAGGTTTTTTCTTTGCACTAGGCTTATTGTGTAATCTGTTGTTTCATTTTCAGCCAAAACTCAGTATGGCAAAGTGTCGGCGAAATGTGGAAAACTTCTTGGATGCCTGTAAAAAACTGGGTGTCCCCCAAGTAAGTCACAAAAAATATCCAAACAATATCCAAACAATGTCCAAATAAAATGTTTCCATTTGCACTCTTTCCGAAACACATTTGGGGCTGGTTTTGGTAATATGATCTGAAGGTATTAGATTAGATTAGATTAGATTAGATAGATAGGTATTATAAGAAAGAAAAAAATATTAAAGACATCCATTGCATATAAACAAAGTCCAAAGAGCCACGGATTCTGTAGCAGCCATCTCTTGAATGTCAGAAGTGCAAAATTCTAATAAATAATAATGTAAAAACAGGGCCAGAAATGCCATTGACCAAAAACCTTAAAATGAGAGCTAGTTATAATCCCAGTAATGCAGAGAACTCAATCTGTGACCTTGTTTTTACTGAATAATGAAAATGAATATTCAGTGTAATAAAATGTAACAGTTCAACAGTTAACGTAGAATTACAGTATGTTTGCGTGTCAATACACTGTATATAGACAACTTCTGATGATTATTATTTTTACCTAATTTACATAATTTATAATGTATAAAGATTGTTTTTTTTTCATATTAGTAGTATGGTTGAACATGGACATTAGATAAAGCTCAAATACAAAAAAGACAACTCAACAAAGCCATAGTATGTAACTTTCTGCCAAAAATATTATGTTACGTTGTGTGTTATTCATGTTATGAATGTTTTTATTGCACTGCAAAACATTGACAAATGTGAGCAGTTTGCATCTCCACAAAACTGACATTTATTCAGCCAGATGAAGGATCTCCCCGGGCTTTTTCCATGGAAATGTTGTTCCTTTGGTTGTAATCTTCCACAGTATAGCTTCTATCCCATGGAGATTCTTCTTAACTGACTTTCTATTTCCATGTAATCATGAAGTTGACTTTGCACCCCTGGAAAGTTAAGATAAGATAAGATAAGATAAGATATGCCTTTATTAGTCCCACAGTGGGGAAATTCCAGTGTTGCAACGCACAGTTCAAGAACAGCAGGAAAATGGAACATGCAATAAAACAAGATAATAGATAACGGCTAAAAAAAGAATAATTTAGAAACAGACTTAAAGATAGACTCTAATTTTGTTTTGGTGGAGCAAAAATATAAAATACAAAATATAAAATACCAAAAAATACTATTATGTACAATAAAAGTAACAGTGCAGCATATGAACAGAGTAAATCTCAGTAAAGTGACTTCAGTATATTATGTTATTTACAGTAATGACTATGTTTATGTACAGACAGGATAAATATCAGTAAAGTGACATGAGTGAATTGTACCAGAGGTCTTCAGTATTGCACATAGATAGAGTTGAATGACACATGTTCAGTGTTAACAGTGTTCATTGTACAGTCTAACAGCAGCAGGAAGGAAAGACCTGCGAAACCTCTCCTTCCCACAGCGAGGGTGAATCAGTCTGTCACTGAAGCTGCTCTCCAGAGCAGACAGGGCGTCCTGCAGGGGGTGACACTCATGGTCCAGCATAGAAATGACCTTAGCCAGGACCCTCTTGTCCCCCACCTGCTGCACTGAGTCCAGAGGACAGCCCAGGACGGAGCTGGACTTCTTGATGACCTTGTCCAGCTTCTTCCTCTCCCTCTCTGTGATGCTGCTGCTCCAGCAGACCACACCGTACAGGATGGCTGATGCCACCACAGAGTCATAGAAGGTCTTCAGGAGTGGAAAATTGCTATTAAAAAAATGATTAATTACTTGTCAGAACATAGCTGCTGGAACTGTATGTCATGACATGAATATAAAAACAAATATCTCTTTACCTTTTGACCCTGGAAATATCTTGCTGTTTTGTTCTGTAGGACAAGCTGTGCCTGCCCCATCACATCTTGGAGGAGCGTGGCCTTGTGAATGTGGGAATGACTGTCCAAGCCTTATTGGACCTGCCCACCTCAAAGAGTGCACTGGCTGCTATATGACACTGAGTGAATGTCTGTAGTCTGTAGACCACCAAGCCCTCACAGCCCCTGTCCCATAAGAGAGGGTCCAGGGAGCCCTTTGGTGAGGACCCAGAGGTGTGCGCATGTGCGGAGTATTTGTGACAGATTCAGGACATTAGACGCTCCTCTGTCTCTGATATGACGTCAGCATGGCTCACGTGCTGCACACACTTGTACCTGTACTGTACCCTGTCCCGCTTTAGGACTAGCCTGTGTGTGCGGACTCCATACTAAATGCACAGAAAAAGGTTTTTGACTGGAGAAGTGTAATATGAGACCTGTATACCCCTCTAAAATGCTCAATAATTATGATTATTGAGCCTGCAAGTGCCAGAACTGCAGTGGTGAAGATAAGGACTGACTAGATTCTGCCATTTTTTTACACTTTTTTTCATCACAGAAAATGTTTTTATGCTATTGCCAAACATGGTGCCAGCTTGTATTAGATGTTTTGTTTCTTGCTATTGTTATTTATTTTCCTGTATGTACTGTACAAACCTGTATGCATCACAGAGAAGATAACATTTGACCACTGTGATCAATGTGCATAGCTGAGGCCAAACTCTTGTAGCTTTTATTTCAATTTCATTTCAGACATTTCTTTTTTATTTAAGTCTACCACAGAAAGTCATACACTGGACTGCTCTGGTTTACTTTGTACTGTACTGACACATGTCTATCAGGCATGATCCATGCTGTAGGTTCTTTCTGATACAAATGTTAAATCAGGGAATGTAAATGTTTCATCTATTTCTTAATTTATTTTATATTTATGGGTTTTACAATGTACATAAAATTTCCCATATGTGTATATCTCAAACAAAACCATTACACAAACTTACTTTACAAACTACATTTTTGATTGTGATTACAATTATTGAGCTTTACCCCCAGAGAAAAAGCGAACTTAGATATGGACCATGAATTAAATATCTGCAATTTGATTGGCACTATTAAGATCAGTGGCTGTGGTCACATTCTTACACTTAGCACACATTAACTTAACAATTCTTACTGTTGTGTTTACTTTTGAGCAGCTGTAGCTACAACTGCTGATCCAAACATTTGACTGTGACGCACTGTGCCTTAAAGATGATTAATTTATCTTTCTGGAATTTGACCATGAATTTATCAGTGTCTGTTTTGTGAAATCATTATTTGCTTCAATTACTTAATTCTATTCTATATTGTTGGTGGTTATCACAGACGACACAATGTTGAAGAAAATAGTGCCGGAATCTGGGCTTCCAATGCAATGGAATAATGCTGCCTTATTGTAACCTACAGACCCGAACATTGGACACCACAGCTTCATCTTTAGAAAACCTAATAGTAGGGTAAATAATTGTGTCCGTTTGCATATTGATTCCTGTTTTTTAAGCTGGAGGATCTTCCTGACACATTTACTTTTTTATGGGCAAGGTAAAACAATCAATAATTTAATTTCAATGTCAGACCAGCCCTCAAATCTCTCTCTCAGCACATCTTCTTACTTTATCTTTTAATTACTTCAGGGATTTCGGGTGAAATATGGGCTTGTACATGTCACGCCCAGGCTGAAGCTCAGTATCCCATCACTCATCCCACCATTTTGACTATGCGTGCAGTATGTTGCAATATTTTGAATACTTTGTGTTACAGGTTAATTTGTCATTGTCACAGAAGGTTGTCATACAATTGCCTGGAAATATTTGTAAAGAAAAACAGTTAGGCACGTCTTTATGCAAAACTGCCAAGACATTTTTGTATTTCAACCTGGATGCATGCAAGGGCCACACAGTTGAAACCATTGTACATATCATGTGTAAAATAGGACTTTCTTAAGAGTAAACATGGGACAAATGAAATAAAGTTGATTCTTTCCAGTGCTCTTGTATTTTCTTGTGGCCCAACTGACTGACAGGAATTTGTCTCTTTAAAACATAAAATAACAAGATTACTCACCAAAAAATAACAAGATTACTCATTACTCTTTCATTATTACTATTATTATAACAATATAATATACCTACGTCATCACCATAGCTATGTGTGTAATTATTATTCTTTGCTATTGGACATTAACTTAACTCCCCATTAATCAGATATCTTTGGTGCGGTCTCGACGGGCTTAATTTCACCAGTTTGCGGATAAGGTCGGTGTCATGGCTCCAGTTCCAGTGAAAAGACACTCCCTGGAAATGGCACAGACTATAAAAGCCTCCGAGTCCCAAACTGTTTCCCGGACTGCGCGCGTGCGTTTCGGGGGGGGAAAAAAAAAAAAAAAAAAAAAAAAGGAATTTTTTTTTTCTTTGACATTATATTTTTATGAATTAGCTTAGTCAAGACTACTTCACTCTGTATGTTTTAGTGTTACATTTTTTGGACGTATATGGGACTTAATGGCTGGAAAAACGCTGCAAGTGTTACTTTTAATTAGTTTGACGTTCGTCCACAGCACAGGTTGGTCTACTGATTTAGAATTATTATTAGTACACAAAAATAATGTTATTAATAACACGAAACGAAATATAGATCTCGTTTAGATTAATATAGCCTACCGTCACTTTTTTTTTTTTTTTTTTTTTTTTTTTTCCAATTTAATTAATCCTTTATGTTGATCCAAAGCAGTTTAGATTTTGGAATGAAAACGATGACATGGATTTAAGGTGATTTACTCCTTTCCTGCAGTGGACCCTCCTGGAAACCTGACCATAACGGACCCGGGGCACTTAGGAAACCTGGTGATCTGCTGGAGCCCCTCGCAGGAGCAGGTCCGGATGAAGGAGCAGGGCCAGTGCTTAGTGCTCTATGAACTGCACTATTACAACAGCTACAGCAGCAGCTGGACTGTGTGTGTCCATTCGGTATAGTGTCATTACAGTCAAATACTGACCGCTCCATTATTTTAATGTTGTGTTTTTCAGAGTATAAGGACGACCCAAACTTCATTCAGGGCCCAGTTTAATCTGGCCCAAGAAGTGAAAGTTCGTGTTTACACTCTTATCTCAGGAGCGTGTGCGGGAGGTCGAACAGCCAAAAGCAAAAACTACACCGAAGTAGTTCAAAAACCAGACCTGACAGGTTAGAACATCACATCATCAGGGTGTCACAGTTTCCATAGACACTTAAGTTGAGGACACACTACATGACTTTAGTTATCAGTTTTTCTGTATTTCCTTCAGGCATAGATGGCCTCCAGGATTTCTCTTGTCTGTACTATTACATGGAGCACCTGCTTTGCCACTGGAAGAGAAGCTCAAAGATGCCAGCAAAGGCACAAGAGGCACTGTATTACTGGTGGGTATTTAGAGGTTGCATTGTTTAATATCAACTTTTATGCATTTGAAAAAAAAAAAAAAAACGTTAGATTGTTATACATCAAAATGGGGTGTTGTGTATGGTGAGTAAAAAGCGATGTCATGTGGGATCAGCAGCTATTCATCCTGTTAAGAACACTTAAGCCCTACAACTGAAGAAGTATATAGAGTTGCAAAATGTCTGGCTTGATTAATTGTGTGATTCATAATGTGCAGCCACCTTATCTTTGTGTTGTTTCTTTGTAGGCACAGAGAGATGGCACATGCAAAAGAGTGCCCGCGCTACATTATTACTGGAGGTTTTAGGAATGGGTGTAACTTCTCTGGAACAGATTTACCCACTTTCTCTGACATTAACCTGAGCGTGAACGTGTCCTCAGACCAACCCATCAGACCGCTATACTCCACATTGCAGATCCAAAACATTGGTAATTGACCGTGTGACACTATCTGCAGTTCACTGTTTGTAATACTATCGGCCTATTATGCATAATTTCAGTGAAACCTAAACCGCCTGGAGATGTGCGTGTGGAGGCGGGTGCAGACAGGCAGCTGAGTGTACACTGGGGCAGTCCTGCAGGGAGGATACCCAAACACTGTCTGCTGTGGCAAGTTCAGGCCAGGAGAGAGGGCCAGGAAGGCACACACACTCTGGTACGTACTGTTTAAATAATCAATTAAGATTTGGCTGTAACTTCTTACAAAATCTAAGTAGTCTTATTACATCTATTTAAAGGGCCAACCACAATATCTGCTGAACTGGTATCATAGAACTGATTCCCAATCCACTATTTTGTTTATTTTTTTTTTTAAGAGATGTTTTTCATCTCTTAAAAAAAGTTAAATTATTGTAATTCTATGTACACTTTGTTGGTATAAAATTATGAGACACCAGTGTGATTTATAGGAATTCCTTATGATCATTGTTTGTACTTGTCTTATATTTTGCAAGACCACACCTCCAGCTCAGAGGATCCAAATATTGTGTTTGTATTTGTGGAAAACCCTTGGCAATGACAAAGGTGTTTTCAGTCAGAATCAAAAAGGTACAGAGTCATTTTACCAACAGTCATTAGTGAGATGTTATTAAACTTATAACTAGCCTTTCAAAACCTTGGTGAAATTGGAGAGCACCATATATGACACATTTGTTTCTTCCTTTCCCAAACAGATAATAAATGCAATAGGGTTTTTAATTTGAGTCGATCGATCAGTCTTAATCCCTATCAGTCTTAATCCCTATTATTACTAGCTTTGAACAAAATAAGGCACCCACTGATGTCACGACAAGCTGAATAGAGTAATAATCAATGACAACTTTTTTCACGCAAACTCAACTCTGGCTTCTGTTTTTTCTTCTTACTGCAGATCCCCTCCACAGAAACAGCAGTCATGTTGGCTCTTCCGGATAATGAAACTAGTTGTCTGAGAGTTCGCTGCATGTTGAATAAGTATTGTGCCAATAGCGGTGTTTGGAGTGACTGGAGTCCATCTGTGTGCTACCCAGGTATGGACAGGACTGTTGTGCAGAGTATTGTTACATAAAGAGAATGCTACATAAGTACATGGCATGCTGCAGGGCATATTAGAAGAGTGTGTTTCAGTTTGGTGCAAGGTGAAAAAGTGAAAAAATGCATAGCACACTCAGATAGCCCATGTCCAAAAGTTTTATTTTTATTTTTAAATACATTTTCAGCAAAAAGCCTTTGTCAGCTCTTGAATTTTGATTTTAATCCATTTGAAATCCCAGTCTATTCAAACCTACAAATACTTTAAGACAGAAACTAGTTCACCCAAAGGACAATCTCAAGCCACAGACAGAGCAATGTGGTCTTCTATATTTAGTGTGAAGACTCCTGTGAGCGTTATATTGGAGAAATAAAATATCTCCATTTCATATCCATAATGGTGATAACTAGTATGCTAATAGGTGTGAGAGCACCCATCAGGGGCCTGAACGATTATACAAATATGACTCAGGCACAGTTCATACTTAGTGTTGATCAATAGCCCTAGCTAACAAACAGAAACTCTGAGTGTTACAAGGTGTGTTAGTTTGAGTTTTTAGTTTTACTTTCCATGGAATCATCATCAGGTGACATGCCACCTCCAGAAAGTTATGCTGTGTAGTAGTAAGACAAGGGAAAGATTTTCAAAATTAAATAATATGCTCTGTTTATAACCATGTAAGGTAGACTTATGTGTATGTACATTTCATTTACATGCTATGTAAACACTATGCCTTGTGTGTCTGGGGTATTCTCTGCTTTGCTGCCTTTGTTTCTGTAAAGTGTATGTTTATTGGGTTTCTATTAAATAATGCAGTTGGCAAACAACCTTTGCCTCTCTCAGCGTCTTTCCTTATAGACGTATTGCTCAAGAATACAAACAAAAGGACAAAGTAAATATGGATTATGTATCCACTTCAGTACATGGTGGACCTGTGTTCTGAAGGATTTTTGTATTTCACTTGGCTCACCTCTTTCTCATTATTCTAGAGAAACTGAATATAGCATCTATACCAAGCCGGAGCATGTTTCCTAAGTACAAGTATATTGTTATCACCATCATCACGGGCCTGCTGCTAGCTTTGTGCATGTGGACTGTCATCAGACTGTAAGCAGCACAAACACATGTAAAACAATTTAAAGCAAAATAAAAAAAAACAATCTGAGCAATATTTGTTTGAAATTCAGGAGACTGTCGAAACAAGTGAAGAAAAGGGAAACGTCACTCACCCTGTTTGACAAGAGCTCAGCCGAGATCGTACCAGTGGTTCATCACATTTGATTGTGAAATGCAGAAATTATTTTACACAAAATTTAACTTTAGATTTTATGCTAGACTGAATCATGTTTACTTTTCATGTGTTACATGTTTGTTTGCATGTTTACACCAGATGAACTGCAGATTATATTGTTTTGTTGATAATTGTACTGAGTTCTTACTTGAGCATTTATTTTTAACATGTTAACAAGTAGCGGGAAGGGAACACTTACAATTTCAGCAAAATCGTGCATCTGGTGAGAAGTTTTTGAAATTTGGCATTTCAAAAACTTCTCACATGGGTACAATGATTTGAAAAATCACCGCAAGCAAGTTGTGAGTGACCCCTGGGGGTCAGTTTGCAATAAAATTCAAAATGGCCGCCGCATCACCTATTAGGCCCATTGCTCAGTCACTAATTGAGCTACAACCTTGTGTAATATATCATTTTATATGTTTTTGGGTATGACAAATACATTTCTGAGGTCTAGAAAATGTTTTAATGACATTTAAATGTATAATGTATTAATTTTTATGAATATCCCATTTTTTTACAATACGATATTGTAACTGACATATTTGCATCACAGAAACATAAAGTCTACTTCAAATTCTTTATTACATTGGAAAAATATCAACATATTTCACAATCAGTTAAATATGCCATTAGCATCATCATTTTCAAATCACAAATAATTATTTGTACAGCCACCATCACATTTGCACAAATGGCTACATCGTATTCCTGCACGGTGACACTTGCAATTACCGCTACATGAAACCTCACAATTACAATTCAGCAGCAGTGAACATCCATGACTAGCATCTGGTAGATCAGTCCAGTGAGGCATCCACACACCACACCTTTCATTCAGTTCCCATCCCCAATCATTAGGGGTTGGTATTTCAGGTGATGCAATAAGTGAATTTCCCCAGATGAATGATGTTGTGTAGAGTCTTTTTATGTGAGATGTACACTTCTCTACCTTGCTGAAACCCTGACCAGTCACTTCCTAATTTACTTAGCAGATGTTCTTTGAAGCGTGTTGAATGGATCGGAACCCCTACCCATTCTGAACGTAGCACCTGCAGACGATGGTCATACAGTTTTCGCAACTAAGACAGCTTATGGGCTCTCAAGTTGAACTTCAGATAGGCTATTAGATGAGCAATAACCAAAGGGTCATATGGTCGTTGATTCTCTAAACTTTGAGAAGACTTTGCTGCCTTTGCATGGGCTGATCGTGCTTCATTGCTGAGTTTGACATAGCAGCTCCGATGATATTGTATGTCAGCAGCACCGACATCAGCAGCATTGATGGCTGTATTCAGTCTTGCATGAACCACCCAGTTTCGGGCTTCTGTAGCCCATTGCAATAGATTTTGCCCACAGTTAGCACTTCTTGCAGGGAATATGGGTTCACTACCTTCTTCTTCATATTGCTCACAGTAGAAACATTGCTTATTTTTTCTATCTAGTGTTGCATTGAAACTGCGTCGAGTCTTCTTGGGGCTAACAACAGAATCTTTTTCCTCTGGCTCAACTTAACGTTTGTTGAGTTCCCGTTTGAACATGTTTTCACAGAAGAGGGTACGACAAGCATTATGATATTTTGCACAATTTGACAGCAATGTTTTAGCCACCCCAGATCCATTATCTAAACACATCAAATTAACACCTAGTGGCAACGGAATGTCATTGTCTGTAAATTTTTTCAGGTCAGCTTCTAAAGAATCATATGCTTTGTGATAACACTCTTTCTTATATGGATGTCTTAGGTCCTTGCCATCTTCTTTTTGGCATAGACAACATAGGTTCCAATCAGTGTCTTTTCTTGTTATAAATGGGTCTTCAATACTCATATTACTGAAAGTAGAAAACCACTCACATTTACGTGTATACATGTACAGCTTTGTTTAGTTTCAAATGTATTGAATATTATGAAATACAGAAATTATATTCCAAAGAGAATCATAACTAACCTGATTATGTATAGTTGTCATTTACAAAAAGATGTCCATGCTTATTTCACACTACTGCTGTACTTACACATGGTGTTGCAATTACTATAACCACTGATAACCAACCAGCTGGGATGAGTAATAGCAGTACCTATTATGCTTGGGATTCCCCACAGCTGGATTCAGCAGGTCATGTCTTTGTGGTTATAGATTACTTGTTGTTGGAAAATTCTTTCATGTTTGAATTTAGTGACTTGATCATTTTGACAATTATTTACACGAAATATGTATGAAACATGTATTTTACATATAGTATGACGGTACTATTTTATCAAATTTATCACATATATTTATTTGTTTCTGACATTTGGCAAAAATCTGGATGTCTAAACATTTTCTAGACCTCAGAAATGTATTTGTCATACCCAAAAACATATAAAATGATATATTACACAAGGTTTTAGCTCAATTAGTGACTGAGCAATGGGCCTAATAGGTGATGCGGCGGCCATTTTGAATTTTATTGCAAACTGACCCCCAGGGGTCACTCACAACTTGCTTGCGGTGATTTTTCAAATCATTGTACCCATGTCTAACATCATGCCAAGTTTCAAAAACTTCTCACTAGATGCACAATTGTGACGAGTATCTTTCCTGCTAAAGGTCAAAATGACACAGTTCTTGCCATTTCTGTTTGTTTAGCATCTAACAATAAGTAATATTTCTTATTATTTTAACATGCCAAACAGAAACAGGATTTTATTTAGACTGCTATTGTGTTACGATAGTGTCATCATTATTTATTGGCAGTTGATTTTTTTGATTTTGCTAAAGTTCATTAAATATTTGTGACTTCTGAAATACAGTATAAATAGTGTAGCCATACTTTTCATATTGTGGCAGAGTACAGTTTATTTTTCTCATGAACAAGGACAGGCAGGTAAGTTAGTGGTCAATTCTTGCATCAACATCTATTTTGATTCCAGTGCCCCATTCTTGTATATTGTTTAAATATATTGTATTGTTATATTAAAAGTTACACACATTGAAATGTGTTTTGAGAACATGTCCATGTGGCTCAGCGCTGATACTGAGTTTGTCTGATAAAAACTTCTGCACACAAGGTCAGAGTCTGAGCATCTGTTTGATTCCCACAGAGGACCACACCTTTGAGCCTTACAGGGGGCATGATTTTCCCTTTCTGTTTGAAAACACAATGTAAAATGCTCTTTTGTAGCAAGAAAAGCAAGTACTAGTAGAGTTTTGAGGTACAGTATCACAAGATCTTTACATGTCATTCATGGGTCACCTCAGAAAGTAAGAAACCCATGTTTACCTTTTAAAGGTGCACTATGTAACTTCTGATGGAGGGTCTGCCAACTAAGTGTCTCCATGGAGATGTTATTCCTTTGCCTAGAATGTTCCACAGTATTGAGAGATTGAATAAGTGGAAGTTAACTGTGAAACTTTCCAGGCACGGCATTAACATCTCCATGGAAACAAGCAGGTAGCAAATCCTTCACCAGAAATGTTACATAGGGCACCTTTAACATTAGGTAAAGAAGATGCAAATGCAAAATAACCATTCTTCACTTGGGTTCTATCTTCTCTCACTTGGGACAGTTCTAGCAAAGGTGACTTCCTACAAGTTAATGTGTAATTTTGGTGGAGCTTGGATCTGATAGAAGTTTGGTGGGAAGCTAATGTATAGCCAGGGAGTTAGTGTCCTGTTCATTTTGCTGTTGCTCCAAACTCAGACGGGCTGAGGACGGCTGACTTTCCAAGCAATGTAAGTTTGTATGAGTTTATTCATATTTGTACAAAAAATGATATAGTTTTCACCCTTATGATTCCCAGGACACCTCCACGCCTTGCTCTGTCCCCCTGGATCAGTAACTGGAATCTGTCCCTGCATTGAACACAGCGCAGGGTCTGAGCAGTTACTGCACCAGAGCGTCGGCACATGCTCCGTCAGCCAGCTCATCTGTGATATGATATGTGACTATATAATGTATATAGGCAATTATCTAAACTTTCACTAGTATCAGCTGAAAGAGGAAGCAGAAACCTGAAATGTGACCAATATATTTAGAGTACAACAGCTGGGGCAAGTTAATTCAAAGACCTGAGGTTTTCAACTGTGTCACTGTGCCAATATCATATCTGAGTAGGCCTTGTTGTCAGTGGCACAAAGTTTCATTATTATTAATAATAATTTAGTTATTTAATAATAATAATAAATTAGATTAATTACTTTCATTAAATAATTTTGCTTAATTGAAAAGCAATCTTGCATAGTGCTTTTCATAGACAATGGTCACAAAGTTCTTCAAAGAGGAAAAATACTTCTAATAATAATAATAAAAAAAAACATTTCTCAACCACTTATATTAATATTGTTGTCAGCACATTGATATATGGCTAAATAATCTTGTCAAAGTAGATCCAAAACATTGGTAACTGACTGTGTGACACTGTCATTTTTGTTTTAGCTTGAAGACTCAATTGTGTAATGCAACTTCAGACAAATTTAAGTGCACTTACATAATCTCAACATTAGATGGCGTAGTGCATAAGAATTGCTCTGGGTGTGGCCCAAAGAGCTGTGTTTACAAAACTGGGGTCTCAGGGCAATAGTCTTCTATTTCTGATTCTGATAGAAATATACTTCAATAAATATTTTTTATTTAAAAAAAGACATTATTGTGGTTGTGGGTACGACTTTGAATTCACTCTCATTTTCAAGTGTCAGTCAAGAACCAAGAACGCAGCACACAAGGACTCTGCTCAGAAGAGACTGAGAATTATCCAGCCTTCGACATAAGAGGATAGATTAATGGCTAATAATATTACAGAAATGAACAGTACACGGACAAGCATTGTATTCCTCAGACACATTCTTCATATGCATTGTATCGCATTGTATTCTTCAGACTGATGTGTAGCTTTAGCACAGGTGTCCACGGCAGATCACAGTGGAGAGGCCTGCTGTTTGGCCTCTTTGATCTTAGTGCACCTCTGGGTGAAGGGGCATCAATAAGGAATGTGTCCTTGTCTCGTCATTCTTACATCTTTGAGGTTAAAGGTCAATGCAGAGCTATAATAATATCACACCTGCTTAGAACTACTCAAGTTTATTTACTCCATGTAGAAATACTCTGTACACATTTACATTGTCCATAAACTATTAACACTTCACTGCTCCTACAATATTGTACATTACAAATGTGCTTATTTAAATTTCGAACAAGCCTTAGATAATATTACAAGCAAGAACAACCTTTCTATAAGCAGAAAATGAAGCTATAAATACATTAGTAACATGCCTCACAATTCTTCAACAATGTACATAAAAATAATAGCAAGTTCATCATTCAGGTCTGATATGTATGCTTGTGTCTCTGTAAAAATAGAGATTCAATTTGAAAAAGAAACGTCCAGCTTCTGTACCCTATGCCTACCCAGAATTCACTGCGCCCTGGAAGGGGTAGAAGTCCGCACAGGCCTGTCCTAAATTAGACCCTCTACCCTGTGTAAAAATAGGACAGACTTGTGGGTGCGTGCTTGCATGTAGACTGCAGGGAGTGAAGGGTGAGGAAATCAAGCACTCCTTTTGTCACACGGTGTGACTGAACAGACTCAGTACATGGCATCTTCGTAGATATCGGTGCGCAGGCAGAAGAGAATGCCCCCACCCAACATGAAGATGGTGGCCCCCCAACCCAGACCGTAGCCCCAGTTGAACTCATGGTACGTCTGAAGAACTGTGCCATCGATGAATTTGATTGGGTACAGCACCAGCGCACAGGCCTGCAGCACCACTGGAACAAAGCAGTACAAACATTAAAAGTACATAAGTGAGTTGTTACATTGGTCAGTTACATTTATTTTAGAAAATGAACTGGATAATCCTATCTGTAATATATTTTACAATGTAACTCTATTCTGTTGACATTATTTAATGATTTGAATATTTGTGTTTCTTACACTGCTACTTCAGATATAATTTAGGTTTTTCTTATTTTTGTGGTCCATTCTTAAAATACCAGACCATTATTCAATGTTCTGTCCTTCCAATTGCATTAACTTAAATGTTATGTAATTAGATCGTCTAGGCAGTTACTCTTACAATGACTTTTACTTGGTTACCCCAGCCCAAATACTCTTTTACTCCACTTGAGGAATTTCTTAGTTCACTGCTTTGTACTTCTACGTGAGTTATATTATTTTGAAGTAACACATTTTCACCTCAGCTCCTCTACCTTACTACTAGCACCCATGCTACTGTAATAGTACAAATAATAAAAGGTTACATATATTTTTCTCATCTTTCAGAATAATTTAGTTCTTTCCTGTTGTTTAAGGATATTAGTAATTACATGAACAATTGCAATTATTCTTGATCCCTCAGTAAACAGAAGGGACTAATTTCCTCTGCCCAGTCAGTAGTCCCAGCAGTAATTGTGTTAATTACGTCACATTAAAATCCAGTACATTTTCTTTAAGTGAGTCTCAGGAAACATGTCCCTCCTTTCCTTCCTATACACACAGAGCACTGAAGTCCAGGAATGTGGCCCTACTGTAGTGCGCCTCACACCTTCACAACTCTTTCAGGTCAGATTCGGGACACAAAATAAATCTCACACAGTCACAGCCCAAAGCCAAAGTACTTTTAACACAGTCACACGTGGGCCTGTCACAATAACAAATTTAAAGCACTATATATAGGTACAGAAAAATAATTGATTGAAACTACTTTATGCTACTGAGAGAATAACAATACAGCAGGGTTATCTCTGTAAACCATTATTTACATATACAGTATAATTAAATGAATGAATCACATCAAATAAATAGCAGAATTAACCAATAATTAGTGATAGAAGTTACTTATTCACTCCACTACAACTCAAATCTTAATGTATTATTTAAAAAATCTAAAAGAAAATGCACACATGGAATTTCCTGAGCCCCAAAATATAATGTTTCAACTATAATTTATTGAACAATAAGCTGATTTAGTAATTATCATGACAGGCCTTCCATTGCTGCCCAGACTGTGGTCCATACAGAGGCCTGTTTCTCAGCGGGTAATTACACACCGGAAAGAATAACATAGCACCCACAGTGAGCGCTAACACTAACTCCTTTGTGACTTCTGTTTTAGAAACAAAATAAAACCCAAGACTGCACTTCCAGAACGCTTTTCAGGGAATTGGAGACTATGAAATAATAAGTAGGCCTAGTTTATAACCAAATAATTTCAACAGTTGGCATGGAGATTAACATTTTTGCTTTTTTTTTTTTTTTTTTTGAGAAGCCTTCTGTTACCAATTGACAGCATATTCATGCAAAAAAGGCACATCTGGGTTCTATTAATAATTAGCTTAAAACTGACAAATTTTTAACATTGAAAGGGTACAACTACTAAAGGGTATTTAGTAGTTGGAAATGCTCACAAGTTGGTTACCACAGTTTTATCTTTAATACAGTCTCTGAACATTTATTGAGTGCTCTGTACATTCTGTACAATGTCTTTTATAACATTGTGGGTGTGACACAAAAGCTTCCTGCAGAGATTGTCAAAGAAGACAATAAAGCTTTTATGGACATTACATAAACTAGTGCTTAATGCAAAATTTAGACATGCACAAAAAGTGGCAAAATGGGAATTGCGGATGTTTATCAATATTGTTTATGTAATTTGACTGAGGAAGCTAGGATGACTTATGTCAAACAGTGTCATGGTGTTACTGTTTCATTGTGACATTTAAGTTAAAAAAACATGGATAATGGCTGTATCATAGTAGATCTTCCAAATATGTTTTAAGAAAGTATGTATCAGCATCCTGAGCAGCACCCAAAATCCCACAGTACTGGCTGTCTCTCTGTGACTTCACTGATGTGGTAAGTCTGCAGATTCTGAGGTTTGCTTTTCCTTGGCTCAAACTCCAGCAGCTTTCCAGTTTCTTTACCACAGAAAATGTGAGCTCAACCAACGTGCCTAATTCAGAAACATAAATGTGCGTACTGGAAAAAAACACTCTCTGGAAATTGTTGTGGTTGCTGTCAGAGCAGGCTGAACAAACTGTCCAAGAGTGCAGCTCAAAAAGAGAAAGTACTGTGAAGCCTGTGATGCCCATGTGCTGTTGGCACTAGCTGCTGTTAAAGATACTGAAAAGATCACTTTATAATGATGTCAAAGGTCTGTCCCGGTAAAATTACTCAAGATGAGTCCAGTGGAATATGGTCTCCTAATTTTGAAGAAAGATTTATATAAGAAAAAATTTATTATAGGATACATTGCCAGAACATTTTTTGTAAATAAAAACATATGCCCTTAATCATAACAGTAGCAATGTGATAGTAGGACACTTAAATGTAGTAATCACTCAAAACAAACTCCAGTGTAATTTTAATTGTTTCAAAATAACCTAAACCTTTATTTTTTCTGTTCCACCCTGCAGCCCCATCAATAATAATCATAACTCAATTGCTTTGTTGTCCTATAGAGGGTTTGTACCTGCAGTGAAGAGGAACACAGCCACAGTCCGATAGTGCCTTCTGTGCGTACCGTGGCAAAGAGAGATGAGTGCCACCAAAAATGCCACCAGAGTTGAAGCCGCCCCAGCCACGAGCAGCACCAGAGTGGCAATCTGCCAGTCTACGAGACAGGGACACACAGGTTAGAGGGGGGCAAAGGCAGTGATGCCCCAACAAAAGACTGATTCACCACTGCAGCTGAAATGAACTGCTGTGCTGACAACCACCACACAAAGAACACACAGACACAACAACAATGACAACAGGTTTAACTACGTTTATGTAGAGACATGCTGATCATGAGTGCAGAGATTAAAACTGTAAAAGCATCAACATGTTATGATAGACAAAGCCCAATCCTCCTAATCCTTATGGGAAGATGGCCAACTATTTGTGAAGGACAGCAGACGTTGAAAACTTATTGAAAGCTATCATGATGTAATTATGTGAATTAAACTGCTGATACTTTTTATTACTCACATGTACTCCTTGTGAATGTTCACTAATCTATTTATCTGCCTTTCATACAATGCACAATTATTATTTCCTAGTTATTTCTTATTTTTCATTATGTTAACTAGTATTATATGTCTGTATGGTCTTCTCTTTTAAACCTATCCCGCCAATAGTGCCCCTTTTGTGGGCAGTGATTTTATACTGATTTGGTAATGGTTTTTATGATTTTTTTAAGCAGAAACGTCACTTCCAGCTTTGAATTACCTTTTTTATTAGAAGAAATAAAAGTCTTATACAGCCACCTTCCACTTAAATTAAAATCTATTCTCCATGTGCCTTATCCTTCTTGCTCGTTTTGTCCAGATCTTCTTTTAAACCTCACAAATATTCTGACCTCCAAGGCCTCAGTTCAAAAGAAGAAATGATGAAGCTCCCCCATTGTCCTCTGAGCTTTTGTTTCATTTGTCTTGAGGACAAGAAAAGACAATGCCCCAAATGCAGAAGGACTTCTTAAGTCCACTCAAGAAAACACCACATCCATTTAATTCTGTAAAACTATAACAAGTCCACAGTTACACTTTCACACACATGGTTATAGTCCAAGTGTCAGATTACTTCACTACAAAAATAAACTGAAAGAGAAGAATCCTGGGAAAGATTTATGTCCATAGTGAGTTTGCCTTGCCCAACACACCCTCCACTGCTTAATGAGGCCAGTGCACCCTAAGACTAACCCACCCCCTTTTAACAAAACACATTCCCAAATATTAGACCACGCTCAGCCTCACCCGCATGTTTCTGTCCCAATATTTTCTAATACACTTAGGCATTTGGGTTTAATGTTCTTGCAGGAGTTGGGATTAAGATGAGAGAGCAGAGGAATTTGAAATCTGTGCATTAAAAGCCGATTGTCCCCAGTGTGCACAGAGAAGAGGGGGTTTAAGCATCCGTCATGGTGGACAAAAGACAACCTGCCAGGAGCAAGTGGATGCTGAAGATGTTTTAAGCGCATAAACTAAAAAATGCTCATGTAAACATATCCACGAGTTTCAAAATTATGAAAAATTTCGACCATTGCCATAGCAGTTAACAAGTTAACAACTAAATATTTTATCTTCTGAATGGGAAAAAGTCCTCAAAATGTTGCATATAAACCTGAAACCTGTGAATATACTAAAGTAACTTATTGATTATATTTCAATCTCTTTTCAGGATCCTATCCAAAACTCACAATGTTTATTATCCTGACACCAGCACGTCATAGCTCTGGTATGAAACATGGAAACTGAGGAATGCCAGAGTACCATTTCCTGCAGCTGGACCCACTGGAGGAAGGACTCTTAATGTGCAGTCACTTTATCAAATGGTAATAGACTCTTATTGTGAATTCGGTGACATACAGCCTGGTATAAGTTATTGTTTATAAGACTCAAAGTTGCAGTTAAATATTTTCAATATAAATACTATAACCATTAACAACGAATACTAAGAACAAAGTAACCCCCTGTCACACTGGTATTCTTCAAGTGTCCACACAAAAAACCCCAAAACATTTAAATATAACGGGAACTTGTTCAATCCATACCAGACGTGAGCGTGGAAAAGCAGCTCCACTCGGGCTCCTGTCCTGCGCTGCGAGCCTCGGACAGAGTGCAGGACTCCCACAGGGACAAGGAGAAGTGCTCCGCGGTGACCCAGGCTGGACTAAGCAGAGCCACCACGTCCAGACACAGCGCAAGAAACACGCACAGCAACGCGATCAGTTTGAACGGGCGGAACACGTATGTCTCGTCCACGGACATCTTCCTCTCAAAGATTTGTTATCCGGTAAGTCTCAGCACCAAAACAAAGAGTGGGGATAGGAGATATTTTAACACGCGAATTTCCCAGTACCAAAACTGCGCCTGCGGGACAGCGCGTCCTCACGCTCCACGGCATCTGACCATGAAGCTGGAACACTTTAACCGAGTTTTCCGGAGACGACCTTTCAAAGTTAACCTGGTCTGTGTACGTACATGACGGACTATGTAAGAAGCAGACAAGCAGACTATGTGTATTTTCCATATGAATTCATGTGTACAGCCTGGTGGTAATTTACGGCTAAGCTATAAAAAGTGCAAAACTGCCTTGTTTTATGCTTTTATTTTGAAAAGTATTTTGGCTATTCTGAAGTCCTTAACGTGTTCATGGACACGTGCGAAGTAGCCTGTGTTCCAAAACATTGTACTCTTTCAGGAGTCAGGATAGTCACTGTTTGACTGTATTGCCTGTTAAACATGGGTAGGCTGCTGAAAGAAGCAGGTAGCCCTACTGCCCTCGAGCGTAGCAGCCAAATAGTTTCCTAAAAATATTTATATTACAATTGAACATCTTTGCTGGCTGTGTTTAAGAGAGCACTACCTTAAACATCCACCAGATGGCATACTCGCAGCATTTACACAAGTTCTACAGCCCATTGACTTGCCTATTCCTCTCCCAATTATGACACGTGCTTCGGCCTATTGTCTTATCTATTATAACTCTCACGTAGGCTGAAAAATACAGCTAAAAAACTCACATCCTTTATATTTCATGTGTTTTTGCAATACTATATTACAGCAAATATCAGGTGTAAAACATATTGTAGGTCTCACAATAGACAACCAGGCCACGCAGAGTATGATGAGATGGTAATAGCACACTTTTAACGGCCTAATATGGGCTATGCTTTCATGACATCATTACTGTGAATAAAAGACACAGAAACTGGAGCATGTGTTATCTTTAGTACCATTCTGACCTCCTTAATATGAACATCATCTGTGCTCTCTCTGCTGTCCAGGAAAACTTTCACTTTGACCAATAAGAAATGCATTAAATAAAGTAGACATGTATTTGGACACCTATTAATATATAGGTCTACTGACAGTTCTCAAGCATCTGTCTTGAACAACTAGAATAAACTATTTGCTTAGAGTGGGTCAAGAGAGACTTTAATTTGGGTCACCAAGAAATTTGATCAGTTGATAAAATTATCTTTGAATAAAAGGTTGTTCCTACCCCCAAAGAATTACACATTATGTTATAAATAACAATGAACACTGAAAACTTTAAAGAAAACGTTAGATTTTTTTTTAATTTAATTTTATTTTATTTTATTGAATCTGTTCATTTTCACTCTTGTTATTGATTGATTTCTATCTCCCTCTTTCTTCTCAAGTCCATGTTTACTGTGACTAGGAGACCTTGTAGTTGTTTTGTATTATGTACCATGTATTTTGTGTGTGTTCCAGCTCTGTGTCTTAATACAAATATTATCCCAACGATGCTGATACTTGGAAAATGTTATTAAATAAAGTTAAAAAAAAAAAAAAAATGATGACAGACAGATATATCCGCCATTAAAAAAAAAAACAGCCACAGTGTAATGCCATTCTACTTACTTACTTGCTATCAGTGGGGCTCAGAATGTCTTTTCTCACTTATATTCTAATAATTATCATAATCAACTCATAATCTATCCTAAACTATCTATCTAAACAACAGAAAATTACTATATAAAAAACAAAATGTACGTATATCTGAACATTGAAAGCTGCACAGTGTCTTATATTCCTCTGCACTGTAAGCCTTCCTCTATCATTTCAGTAGCCTAGTTAGAGGTTTTCCACATTTGTGACATAATGGGAGTTTAGGCTATGCCCACCCTCTTAGTCCGCATCCCTGCCAAGCTGCCAGCGGGGCATCTGAGGCTCTGCTATTAGTGTCTGTGGACAGGTTAGCCCTCTCCCCTTTTCCACCCCCCACCCCCTCTCCCAGCGCTGTCATCTGCCTGTAACACCCCCTCATTAGAGAGACTATGGTGCAGACAAAGCTACTTGAGACGGCGACTGCCCACGCACTGATTTAAAACTGCTTTTGGATTCAATTTCAGACTCTTTCAACCAATTTGTCCTAGTTAAATTTGATTATTTGCCAGCATTTTGTCTTTATTTTAGTCTAATCGAGTTTGGGTTAGTTTTGGACATATTTAGTTTAGACATACTTTTTCTGTTTTTTTTTTATTCATTGTTTTGTTCATTTTAAAATGGAACATTGATCTTAAACAGCTTAGGTGTTTATATTTTTGAAGAAGGGGTACTGAACATTTCTGAATCACTTGTGTTCAAATGATCACAGCTACATACTGGGGTGTGGCTAGAGAAAGGCATTAGGTGAAAACAAAAACAAAAAAATCAACAACTTTGAATAAGCTAAAGATGAGGAAGAGCGACCACAATTAAAAACTCATAAATGTCTAAATGAATATGTCCCCTATAAAGACAGGAGTAATTGTGTGCGAGGCAAGATTTTTTAGTCCTGTTTAGGTTCTATTGTTACATTTTAAGACTTGCATTCCAGCCGCTGTGTACTCATCAGACTGACTCATGTATTCACTGTTAAACTGTTTTGGTTTTCAAGTTTATTGATGAGAACAGGAAGACAGCCACGCTTTTATTACCAGAGGTAAAGTAAACATTTGGGAGTCAAAATTGTGAATCAGCAAAATCTACAACGTCCACAGCATTTTTCTTTAGATGACGTCATTCTGTGTGTCTCATCCGTCTCCGGCCACAGCTGTGCAGTATTATCAGTATTAGGCTGTCAGGGTAGATCCTCTCTGGGGTTCCTGGCAGTGAATGGGCTTCAGAGCAGATGATTAAGCTTTGTTTGAATGAGTGCTCATTAATATACAATACACAGTGGCCGTGCTGCTGGGACCCTCAACTCTCTTCCTGGAACAGCAACATCACACAGTCTGAGTCAGGCTGTGCTCATACGGCAGGTTCTGTGGTCACGGGGAAAGTTTAATAATTATTTTTGCTGGTTAAGTGTAAGGAGTCCCCAACCTATTTCATGAGGATTTGAAGGATAAACTTTTGATTATTTACGGAAGAATATAAATGAAGTATAGTGACCATTTTCAAGGCACACTATATAACCTTTCTGGTAGAGGGCCCACCTCCTGCTTGTCTCCATGGATATGTTATTAATTTCTCTGGAATGTTCCAAATTATGGCATTTAACTTTATCTATCTCCATGGAGGCAAGCAAGTGATGGCGACCACAAAAAGTCACAGATATGTGGAGAGGTAGAAGGAATATGTGTTTTTCACAGTATTCTGAGGAAAATTCCAAGCAAAGCATCAAACTGTTAGCCAACCCCCAGAAAAGTTACATAGTGTATCTTTAAGCAACACATGACCAAAAGATATTAATGCAAATAAAAATATAAATAAATTAGATTAGAAATATGTATGCTTAATTATCCAATGTGACATTAAGTTTAGTTGACTGAACTGAATAAATGGTTAAACTAGAATGTTGAATTGCTCTGTATTTGTTATTTAATGTTTAACAGCTTGAATTAGACCTTTATTGATGAGTTATTGATTCATTAATTGACACATTAACCTCTGTGACTTCAGGGCCCATCAGGATTCCACTGAGACTCATCAACCGGAATATTCAACATAGTTATCTAAAGACAGCCCCTTTTAATTATCACTCCAAAAGAGAGCCTCAGTCATGTATGGGGACTATATATTTACACTTACAATCCAGCCTATTAAAGCTTTTGCCCTCAGTGACCATGACAGGCCACTTTGATGACAGCGGTTGTGGCAGTTTTGTTTTTCAACCATTGCTTGACTTGTCAGAGGGCTGCCTCTGTACGGTCTGCAACAGCTGAGAATGGAGCGGCAGCCAAGGTCACGGTGACGGCATCCAGGAGGCAGCGGTGCGTCTCATTCACTTCCTGTTTTCAGAGTTAGAGGCTTGTCAAAGGATTAGGTGCGGTACTCTACAAAGAAGAAGCAGTGTAGAGTTTATTTAAGAGATAGGAAACTAAAGCTTTCAAATTATGACTTTCATAAATATGTTATCTTAATAAGATAGTACATGCCTTTTGAACATCTGGAGTAAATACACTGAGTTCAAACCATGTGTCTTTGTAAAATGAATATCTTGTTATTAAATTGTTATGTGTTGCATAAAATAGTGTATTGCACTACAGACGTAGCCAACAAAGCTGCATTCTTTCTTGATTTCACATGTGTGCAAAAGCTACATTACTACCACGTCGTTAGATCAATAAAAAATTAAAAGAATTAAAATATTGTCAGTTATTATGCTAAATTAATGCTGCATAGGCCTATTTCAAAGAAAATAAAGATTAGGTGTTTGCTGATGAAATATATAAGAATCATGTAATATGATGTGATATACACATTGTGACTGGAGTGGTACCTTCCATATGCAGCCTCTTTATGCATTCCCATTTTTTCACCTGTCTCTCTGTTGCCTGTCCACTCTGGGCCTGTCTGCCAGCTTGTGGACATCTGTTTACTTCCTGCTCCATCAGTTGTCATGGCTGCGACCCCCCTCAACGCCGCACAGACCCCTCCTCTCGATCATGTTTCCTCAGACACCAGCTGGGACACACTTATGCTTCAGCAGAACTCACAGAGCCTTTAAGGTCTCCTTTAATATGACAGTAAATCACATAGTGTTTAAGAACTGACAGTGCATGCTATATATTGCCAACTTAATCCCAAATCTCAATAGTAAAGGCCACTCCGTATCATGTTCTACATAAATGTTGTGTAAAAACCTATATTTTTGTGGAATTAATCTGCTAATTCCACAGTCTTTAGGCGGAGAACACTCCTGCATTCATTCTTATGATCACTGGGGTTAAATAGTAGTAAAATTAACTTGTAGACCTATTGGTTTATTAGAAATATGGAATATTGAGACACATGTAGTTACTAGATTGAGTATCTTACAATAATACATATGCATTGATTGAAATCATTCCATTTTCACAGTTAATTTGAGTTGAATGACCTGAAAGATGTTTGCAGCTAGGCATATACTTTTGTATCTCCTTTTTACACTACAAAAGTGGCATATGCATAAAAGCCTATTAGCCTATTATATGGATAAATTCAAATCAATCTGAATAATTTTTCATGCTTAAGTATCATTCATAACCACTGTTTAGTAATCCTGAAGAGGTTGCCATAGAAACTCTATCTGACCTCAACCAAAACCTATTTTCAGTTTCCCATTGTAAGCCAAAAATATTTGGTCAGAAAATGTATTATTCAAGTCTGTATTAACCAAAGAAAAAGGTCCTTGAGTCTGTAGTAAAATAAGCTGAGGTCATGATGACTGAGTAACCTTCACTGTTAAATTATTCAAAATGGGTGTAAAATCTTGTCTCTTCGTCCACTGCCTCATGAACCACCTGACACAGAATCGTATACGCTAATATGGCAAAGTGTATCCTTGATTTTTGTGGTGCATTTTTGTGAGTTTGATAGTCTGAAAGGTGACACACAGACTGTGATACCGATTGTCTAGATAATTGCTGAAATAGTAGTGGAAAGATTTCCCTGCCATACATTTTACTTCTAATTGTATATTGAAGTAACAGTATGCCTTACAAGCCTATCCCTAAAACTACATGAGAACATTTAGAAATGTATTTATTTATGATTTATTATTATTTGCTTCAGAGTAGAATTTGCACAGAATCATTATAGTTTTGTCTATTCAAATTTATAGCCAAAAAATTTTATATTTTTGTGACAATTGTGTGTATAATTAGGCTTTAAGATATTTTGTTATGAGTAAACTGGCAACTACAGATTTCCACTGGTGACACAGCATTGCAAAGAAGGCTACACTGCAGTGAGGTGTAAGGGGGGTACAGTGATGAATCAGAGGTATGTGTGACACGCAGAGGAGAGGCTGCAGCGGGGCAACAGCTGATTCAGTATAGGGCATTTCCCTGAAGCATGAGATGTGTGCACAATGTGATGACAACTCCTAGAGGCAACTAGAACTAAAGAATCACAATTCAACTAAGTCTGTTCTTTCTGGTCAGACTGTTGATGACATCAGCTGGAAAGTATCAATAGTTTTCAAGACCTGTTTATTTTTGTTTAAGTTAAAGACGTTTTATCTCTCATCCAAGAAGTTTTGTCAATTCAATTATATGGTCAGAGCAATCCAATCATGATCTCATCCCTGTGATGATCTGCTTATATTGTGATTCACTATTTCCCCATTTCCTGCAGCTGTCTGCTCTAACAAAAACACTTTTCTCCACCAATTTCTCCTATTGGTTAACCTCTTAAGGCTCTGAGTGAGTGACAACTAGATTTAACCAATCACTGTGAAGAGTGAACGCCGTGAAGAAGCAGATTACTTTATTTACCTCTTAATGGCAATAGAAAAATACATGAATTATGAAAAATAAAAGTCTGACCACCTTTGAAATTTTTCTTACTACCAATCACTGCAAAAGGTTGATGGAAAAAGTAAAAAAAAAAAAAAAAAAAAATGTATAAAAGCATTCAATTATACAACAGTCTACTTAATTCATAGATCTCTTAACACTGCAAGGTACTTAGTTTACATAATGCAAAGATAAACAGCTTTAGTTTTCAACAGAAAGGAGTAGTGGACTTGTTGATGGAATAATAATAACATGGCAACATGAGGAAGATACATTAGGGACAGATCCAGGCTGCAGTATCAGTTTCCTCCTTTACGCACTGTTACAATAATGAACATGTCAACGCATCACACATTAGTATTTTGACCCAGTTGACAGGCCTACAGCTTTTTACACAACAGCAGTAGATTACCATTTCATCATTTCCAGTCCTGATCGTACATTTGTGTCTCTCTTTCCCTGAGGGTGTATCCAGTGTCCACAGCTCACCTTTCGCCCGTGTATGACGCCGCCTGGGAAGCCTAAACCACGAAAGTTGCAACTAACACCACACTACAAAAACCAGCGCAGGGTCTTTCATTGTAATGAGCTACATAGCCACGAGGTCGAGCAACACTTACATCCTGTCATCTAATCTGACATCATTGTGAACAAGTTTATTTAGTTCAAACTTTTTCCTAAAGTTCTAAAGGTGCATTATGTAACATTTCTGTCTATCTATTTCCATGGAGACAAGCAGGTGAGGTGACACTACTGGGCCAAGTTACAAGTCAGATTGTTTCCTCATCACAAACATGGAGTTGTGTTTTGTTTCCTTCACACATGTTTAACACACAAACCTTGCATATTTGAAACACTTGTGTTGTGTAATACAGGAAGTGTGCCACTATGTTTTTAAACTTCATACACCTTCACTAGAATCATTTGGATGATTTCAGCCCTGGAATTGCCAGTCTCTACTGAACTAAAGGTAAAAGGAACTGTTGTCTCTGTCACAAGGTGGAACAGAGCATTTTGGAGATGCAGACAGACTAAGGATTACTCAAACGTGTGAATGAAACAAAACACAACTCCAGATTTGTTTTTGAGGACGTAACAACATTATAACATGACTTTAATCTCACAAGAGCTAAATTAGTATAATATGGGACCTTTAATGCAAGATAGATAAGTCTTACTGCAATACTGTGGGAAATTCTAGACAAAATTTCCATGGAGAGAAGCAGGTGGCGGACACTTCATCTGAAAAGCTACATACAAATGCACGCAAATGTAACTAATGCAAGTAAAATCAAGTCATAGTTTATATTGTCACTAGACATCTGCTAAAATAACCAATAGAAAAAAATAGAAAACCATACCAGTATTTTGTGCACTGCAACTTCAACTATGGTACTACTGCTACCAGGTTATCAAATACTATCATTCTGTGCTATAACTCAAGAAATATTACACCCTTCTTAAATAAACTACTGGAGTAAATGTATTTTGTTACATCACACCCCTGGCTTATTGTGAAGTATCAGTTACATTCGTATGATTCGTTGTGGTTAAACGCCTATATTGACCTATAGATCATGTTGCCTGACAATAAAATACTTGGTGGGAAACAGAGGAAGAGGTCAAACACAAGTGCACAGACATTCATGCTTTTATTCCCCTTTACAAAGAGTTGCACCGGACCATAAACTTAAAACGGATCTTTGTCTCCTGTAACCACATAAGAGCAGAGTCAATCAGGCAGGTGCACAATGTCTCAGTGCTCCAGGACACGCAGAGGACATGACATATCACTTTTACACTCACTTCCCAAAGTTTATCAAAGCCTCTTTCATGTGTGAATTGCTCATGTTGAGGAGAAGATTGCCTTTATGTCCTACCCAAACAAAGGGGACTCAGATATTTTTATATTTGTGAATCCTACAATTGGTTCTTCATCACCAAAAGAAAATTATTATGCAAACGTGGGTTGGATGTTCATACAACCAATGTAAAGCTTATTGCAACCTGAAAGCACTGCCAGCACATCAGAGATAGCGATAACTGCATTTGCAATTAAGAGTAGTCTGCATGATTTTTACTAAATGAGGCACTAACGGTTACATAATAAGCCCAAAGCATTGTTTTATTTATTACTCCTAATTTTCATCATATGCAATATGGTTAACCAAAGATCTGCTTTCAACAGGAATGTTCAAACTTTTTTCATCAATATTGAAATATTTTTTTTAAGCTAAGGGTTGCAGACCAGTGTGGATGCAGTGGATCATTCACATTGGTGCATTTAACACAGGTTTGACAGAGCCCCTGAACATTTAATAAGGCGCGGAACAGTCATTTTAGGTCTGTGGCTTCAGTTTGGACATCTCTAGCTTACAACAATGGATTTCCTTTGGGGCAAAAACATTTGACTCTTGCAGTCATTAATTCATTCTAAACAGGCAAATGAAAGCATTATACAACATAAGACAAAAAGGCCTACATGTTAATAAATATACTCCTATATCATCCACTTTTTGTAGCCTTCAGTACTCATTACAGTCGAGAATATGCACTCATATCTGATTTGTTATTTTGTTTAATAATTCCTTGCCATCAAATAAATGTCTGTCACGATCAGCCTCTCCATTGTGTCCATGCTCTGGGTATGTGAAGGGTGACATCACAGTTTTGCAGCACTGTTCCTCAGCCCAATCCTCTGGTACCTCCATGTACCTTCAGTGGTTCAATGGGTTTACGGAGTGGGCGTGCCAATAGTTTGCTTGGCTTTAGGACCCAGTGGCTGCTGCTCCAGAGAAGGCAGGCACCAGGCAGACAGATAGCGGCTCTGCACTCACTCTGAAGCAGACAAAGGCGAGGGGAGAGACGGTGTTGCTGCTAAACCTCCACAGCATCGGCCCGCTCTGGTTCATTCATTCCACATCACTGCCTACAGCCACCACGCAGGTAAGAAAGCGACAAAACCGGGCTAATTATAAACAACACGATTCAATTAAGCCAGGAAAACTTTGATGTGTACTTTTTTGAGCATTTAATTGATTCTGTAATTGGTGATTGAGCAGGTAGTCATGTAGGTGTGTAGAAAGTACCGAGCGACCCCCGATTTAGATAAAACTCCCATCATCTTTAGCCGCTGCCATGTGCTCTTAAAGAAAGAAATAAATAAAAAATAATAAAACTATCTTTTTGGTGGTAAGTTAATTCATTTTTGTGTTTTATGGATATAATAATATTAGTAGCTGATTTTAAGATTGGATTGAAAATCGGTGTTTTTGCTCATTTTAATTCCGATAAGAGCTCTGTAATAATGAAGACAGAGTGAGTGGGCTTGTGTGGGTGGGTGGCTTGCTCATAGATAGACTTGCACAAAATGTCATTGAAAGCCCATAATGACGCTGCAGTGGTGCCTAAAGTTGAGCACATGGTTGATGAACAGAAAAAGACTAAGTACAGTATCATATAAAAATGGAGAGGCATAGTCTAACATTAACTAGCTGGACTTTCTTGCTTATTATAAAAATAGCCTGCAAGCATATAGACCAGTTGTGCTTGGTGATGTCAGGCTAAAGGCAGTCCCCTGCTGACTTGAGACAATGGGACAGTCCCAGTTGATGCTCTGTTGGGGAAGGGTCAGTGTTGGATCTGTCCATTAGTGGAGCAGATGGGCTTGAAACCTGGCCTTTGTGAGACCCTGGGCCCCGGTCCCGCCCCTCTCCACCGCGTGCCTGTCATAAACCTCAGTCAGCATGAAAGCAGCAGAGGTTAGCAGCAATGAACTATGATGCTTTTTAATAGCTTCTTTATGCCTGTGGTCATCTGCAGTGTATGTGGATTATTAAACATATAATATTACATGTAGGTCACTGAGGCAAATACAATGTCTAGAAAATACAGTCTCTAGCTGGTTGCTCATAGACTACATGTGATACTCTGAGGGTGGAATAATCGGACTGTAGCTTTTTAAAGTTTGTAAATATGCAGTACATAAAGCAGTATGTAGGCACAGTATGTACTCCATATTCATACACAAGGTCATATTTTAAAGGCATCCAGAAGAATTTACAAAAAGACTGATATATGAACTGACAAACAAGAATCACATTGAACATTTTTTTACAGATCTACACTACACAATTAGCAGCTTTTATGCAGAATAAGTCAAAAATGAAACATGAAATAGTTGGTTTCAGTATGACCTTTCAGTTCTGTAGTAAAATACTAAGTACATCAGTTTACCCAGGAGCTCAGGACATTTGCATATGTTTCTTCCCTGGTAATAAGTGCCACATTGTGTATGGCAAACTTAATGTATCTTAATGATTCCTGAAATTCAACAAATTGACCAAAGCTACATGCTGGATGTGTACATGGTGAATTTGTTGTACTGTAGGGGTGGGCTATATTGATAAAAAAATTGTTGTAGGGCTACACAATAATCTAACTGTGATTTTGTAAACCATCCCAGCATTAATATTGCGCGAAGACAGAAATATTGACTGATAAACAAATACAAGAATCAATTTCAGTGTTTGTAGAGGTCTAAAACCACAGGTGCAATATGTTTTGTTTTTTTATAAAAAGACAGGATATTTAGTTCTTTTGTTCATTCTATTATCTTGTGCAGGTCTAATCTGTTGCACTTTACAGTCAAATGCAACTGATTAAAATAACTACTCTGTTTTTGCAGGCTCCTAATTTGATCTCTGCCCACACCCCTTCCAGTGACTATGGAGCTAGACTTTGGACATTTTGACGAGCGTGACAAAAGCCGTACTCCTAGAGGTGGTCGTATGAATGGACTCCCCAGCCCTACCCACAGCGCCCACTGCAGCTTCTACCGCACACGCACACTGCAGGCGCTCACGAGTGAGAAGAAGGCCAAAAAAGTGCGCTTTTACCGCAATGGAGACAGGTACTTCAAAGGCATCGTGTATGCAGTGGCCAGTGATCGGTTTCGCACCTTTGACGCTCTCCTGGCTGACCTCACACGATCACTGGCCGACCACATCAACCTGCCACAAGGGGTCCGCTTCATCTTCACCATCGACGGGTCACGCAAAATTTCTACTTTGGATGAGCTAGAAGAGGGTAAGAGTATAAAGTAGAAAACAAGTAAAGACTCTTGTTTTTTGGCATGGTCAAAGATTACAAATGCATTTCTCAGTCTAGACTCTAGTAATCTTTCTTTAATGTTGCATCTACTCCTAATCCAGGCTACTTTGGTCTAATGCAGTGACATCATGATTTGTAAAGACATTTTGAGTGTTGGTACTATGATGTACACCATGACTGCAGTAAATCAGAACAAATGTATTTGAATGTATTATGATCTTTTTTCCCTGTCAGTGTGAAAGATGACACCAAAAGGATCACTGTGAGTCTAGGATGAATGTCTCACTGATGAAGAGAATTAGCATTTGAATTCTTAATACATCTTTAGAAACGTCCAGTCATTTTTCAGAAATGCTCAAATTGCTTGTCATATGTAAACACAAAAGTTTTTAATGCCATCTTAAAGTACTCAGCCTGGACCTGTTAGTTGTTTTTATCATTTTCTGAATTATAACTTGTATAACTATTTCAGGATCTCACACAGATATTTAGGTCATGAATATATTTTACTCTTGGATCTTTTCAGACATGATTTGCTGGGGATGAGGATGGCGGTTTTTTTGGATTTTGAGCTGCTTATACAAGTGTGTGTGTCAAGATGAGTTCTTCTTACTGGGTTAAAGGGGCAGCACTCTTCTTAATAGTCGGGGCATTTTCACTGAGCTTCCTTCTGTGGGGTATAATTGATTGCTCAGTCTCTGCTGCACTGTGTAATCTTGATTTGTCTTTGTCTGCAGCAATTTCTCCACATGAGATCTAATTGTTGCCTTCTGGTTTTCTCCATTTACCAAATTCCCCCCAGTCTCCCTTCCTGTACAGGCCTTTGTGTGTGCCTTGTATTGCTTCTTGTCTGAGCAAATACTGAACAATGAAACAAGTAAAGAAAAACTTTAACACTCAAAGCTGCATGTTTGGAACTTGTTTAAGTCAAAGCTAAGGGTTGGGCAGTATTGACAAAAAATAATATGTTGATATTTTCATCTCTAGATCTTGAGCTAGGCTTGATCAGGACTACCTCAGCTGGAGGATTATTTGGACGATGATTTTGCATGTTTGTTTTTTTTTTGCATATCTTCAGCAGTTACGATAATATACATTTTTAAATAAATCAACTTGATTCGTACCTCTACTTCAGAGAAATGTTTCAAGAGCTAGAAAGATGTGCAAATGAAATAAAGTGTTTGAGTTTCAACACACCTAGTATATATTAACTGCAGTATTCCTTTAGGACTGTTAAAATTGGACACTAGCCAACATCCCACTAACCCCATTCTCTCTGCTACTACAGGAGAGAGCTACGTCTGTGCCTCAGAAAACTTGTACAAGAAGGTGGACTACACAAAGAACGTCAACCCCAACTGGTCTGTGAACGTAAAGGCCTCAGCCAACCAGAAGAACATCCAGTCTCTCGCTGCAAAAGCTGCCAGTGAGCCCAGGGAGAGTAAAGAGTTTGTTCGGCCCAAACTGGTCACCATAATGAGGAGTGGAGTCAAGCCTCGCAAAGCTGTCCGAGTCCTGCTCAACAAGAAGACCGCACACTCCTTTGAGCAGGTCCTCACTGACATTACAGAAGCCATCAAACTGGAGAGTGGAGTGGTCAAGAGGATCTACACACTGGACGGCAAGCAGGTATGGCATAACTGCGGTGATGCTATGTAAAACTATGTTGGACTTAGACTTAAACAAACTTTATTGATCCTCAAGGGAAATTGTTTGGACACAGTAGCTCACACATCACAATGTAATATAAAGAAATGATAAGAAAGAGTTAAAATATAAATGGTAATAATAAATTCAAGATAAGTAGCAAACATAACAAGAGACTGGTGTCAAATAAGGCATAATTATATACATGTATAAAATTTCAGGAGCTACTGTGAACTGCTGTCACTCTCTCAGGCACTCAGGTCAGAATATTGCTCAAGGAATATTAGGATAGCTGACATTGCATTAATAATTCATAAAGATGAAAAACTACAGTAAATATGGAGTTCTGACCACCAGCATAAAAGCTAATAGTACAATAGAAAAAATTGTGGTTCAGATTCAATACAGTTCCTTATTCAGAACCACCCACAGACAAAATGATATCATCTGCATCAAAGCAAAAAGCTAAATTATTTTCCTTGATATGCAAAAACCCATTCTATTGCTCTATTGTACACTGGGGACTAGACTGAAGATAAAATCCCATTGTGCATGCATGCATGCATGCAATGACAGTGACAGAGCAACTTCATGAGAACAAGGATGAAAACCAGTGGCTATGGGAAAAACCTCTACTTACAATAATGTCTGCTTGTGGGTTTGACTTTTTGCCTCATTAGCTTCAGGATTGTGGTTTGGGTCAACATTTGTATACAGATATGAGCAAAACCTCTGTTCAGATCACCTGTGAAGCTGAGTCTAGGAAAGTTCTGCCTTTAAGCTACATTGCTGTTGAAAAAGGATGCAAGACCAAGCCCTGTATTGTTCTGTTTGATCACTTTGTCTTCCATTGTTACTATGTTTGCTCTGGTGCTTACACAGTTTTAGTTAAATCGTGACAATGACAATATTCTCCTTTGTAATTATGAGCAGCATCTTTTTATAGGAATGAACGTAAATGAGAGAGTCCAGATTCAATGCTTAGTGTTTTAACTTTTATCTTGGACAGTAACACTTGAATCATACACATTCCAGCTATAGTTGAATGCAAACTGTATTTCTGTGGAAGCAGAAATGCTAATTTGACTCTTGATCTTGTAGCCTACAGTAGAAGGTAATCTAATTTACAAATGAATGCGTAGGTGCGCATGCTGTACGGCTGTCTTCCGTAAATGTGCACAAAAGCATTTCCAGCCAGAGCTACAGGAGCAATGGTACTCTGCATGTTTAACTAGACCATATTGTTCTTTAGTTTGTTAATTAAGGTAACTCTTTGTTGTGCAAATGCAAGCAGTCAAGGCACTTGTCTGCACTTACCATGCGCTGCCTATAAATTATATTAATCTAGACTTATTTAGCTAAAAGTTCAGGAAATGGGAGTGCTAATCAAATGATCCTTGTGCCACTGTGGATTGTAACTAGATTTAAAATCTCTCTCTGGGGATTTTCATTATTTTCTTAATGTTCAGGACAGTTAAATGGACAATGTTTTGTTCTTGAGTTGTCACTAGGGGACGGCCTTTAGCACTGTGCCACCTGGAAAGGTTTATAAAGGTCAGTACAGGGAGATAATCTTTTGGTGATATTTAGGAGCAAACAATTTTTGTGCATGAATCTGAGTAAGGCTCTCAACAAGGACAGATTTAGAAATAAGAGAAATAAAAAAGAAACATTCTTTTATTGCACAAAGTAGACTATTTTGTGTCAGTTGTTTTTCTGTGATCTCTTTATATTGTAAATTATTAAGATCATAAGCTTGGTTATTAGTATGGGCATCTGTTGCCTGTGATATGGTTGCATGTTCTTTGATCCCCATGTCGAGACTATTCTGTATAATTCAGAAGGGGGAGGGGAGACTGGGGGAGGTAGGGTAGTGGAGGTATCCCACAGTCTGTCTATGAGGTTTGTATAAATGTTATTTTAGCATGTGTGATGGAGCAGATTTGATTTTAATGCTCTCTCTGAGGGATGCTGTTGTCTGGCACTCCTCACTTTTGGTCATAAGCATGGGGTCATTGCTCCTTATGGGACATGCCCAGTTGGTATTTGATGAGACCATGCATTTTTAATGGTCGGCAAAGCTTTGAAAGGCCATAAAATAAAATGTATGTTTATATATGCTGCTTTCATTTTCACAGATACCAAATGTATTATTCCCTAAAGTGTTTTAAAATTTACTACTTAACCTTTTTTGCTAAATGTTATTTGTGGGTGAGGGTTTGGTGACATAGTACATCTCTAACTATTAACAAGCTGTTGAGAAATAATCATGATCGGTCAATTTGAAAATAAATCAATGTATATATGTTGCTACAGTTGATCCCAACCACCAAGGAGCGTCTTTCATTTTGAATAACTATTTATAATATACTTTTGGACATTTTTTATTTCTCCTCCATTTCTTTCCATGGGTTCATCTACATCTCAGGCCTTGAATGGTTTAGTTGCAATGTGAGGCTTTTAATTTAGAGATAAACCCTATTCATACCTATTTGAGTGAAAGCGTGCATGTTGCCCTGCCCTTTGTGTGCTTAGGCAGACTGCAGCTGCTCTGCGCTGGAGCTGATATGGTTCGAGCATCTGTAGCATTGATGCAGTAATCAGCCCCTCCCAACATCGTAACTTACTCCACCCATACCACTTTCCTCTCTTTTTGGTCTCTCCTTCCTCCTCTCTTTGCTCCTTTCCTCTCCATCTTCTTCCCATTCGGCTGCTGGTGCTGGTTGCTAGGAGACCGCATCCCCAGCACAAAGACCGAAGCCCAGCTGGTGTGGACCGGTCTGTCTGTCAGAGGAAAGCCACATCCTCAAGTGGGTGTGACTTTACTATCATGCTACCAAAAATCCCCCTTTGATTTATTTAGTTTCCTGCCATGTGTCTCATTGGGCGTGCCTCTTTCATAATAGTCAGGTATTTGAACTCATGCTCAGGAGACATGAATGCGTTATTGAATTTCTTCAAAGACATGCGTGCTAATACTTGATGTTTCTATTTCCTTAGTTTTAAAAGCTGATCGGCCGTGTTCTCTTTGTTAGCATTGTGCACCAAATCACCCCCATTCTGCACTCTTTTCATTTCATTCAAAAAAGGGTGGGGCTGCCCGGTTTCAGGAGCTACTGGAATCCTCTGAGCAAATTAGGATCACTTTATGTTGGCTGATGGGGAGTAATTATCATGTCTCACTAAAAAAACACTTTCTGATTTACCCCACTGGCTACATTAATTCACAGAGCTTAATTAATTGCCAGAAGACATTTAGTATTCAGTACTTTCTATCTGGACTTGAATAGACTCTTTAATATAGATCCTTTGATTATTGCGATGGCTTCCTATGCGGTTTTTGTCCAATACCTAAATACTAAATAATAATTTTCTCTATAGTTTGTTGGTTTAAAGGTAGCTAGTCTTCCAGGATTTCAATTTTCACAGCTGTTCATGTTATCTGAAAATTGCATTCAGATATTAGTTGATTAAATATTCACACTGTGTATCATGGCCAATTCATTAACAATGTAGACCCTAATATATAATATAAGCTTGTCAATAACTTTGTCTTTTTAGTTTAAATCATTGCACATCATCAGTGCAAAATTAATTGTAATCACATGTTCAGAAATATTAATAATTGTACTATTTTATACATATTTCTATGTGGACCTGTTTAAAATGTGTATATTGAACTAAATGTTACTAAAACATATAATTGTTCAGACTACGTATCAGATCATTTTCCAAAAGCAAAGGAAAGACAGAAAGCAAAGACAGAAAGGAGACTGTAGCTGTGAGCATGCTTTAGGCACAAGGTCACACTGTTTTTGGGAAGAACAAAAGAAAAGTGTTTAGTATTGCTTTACACGTCCTGGTTTAGTGAATAGGGCGCATGATGTTCCCTTTATAAGAAGGAGCTAACCGAGAGATGCCATGCACCAACAGGGATGAAAGGACTGCATTTTGCCAGGTTTGTCTTCTGTCGAGCGCCTACTCCTTGCCATGCTGCAGTGTTGTCATGGCAATAAGCTTGTTGGTGATAGACTCAGTTTGACAATGGTTGTAATGTGCTGAGTGGGCTCCTTATGCTGGGGTTTAACCTGTCTGTACTCTGCTCCATTTAACACATCATCGAGCATGGTGGAGACTAGAGAGGTGTGGCACCGCATATAGAGCAAGAGCTATAATGCATGTGAGCCATAACAATATGACCACTGACAGGCAAACTGAATTAGGGGGGGGGCAAATATGATGATATAAAATCCAGTTATGATCTGCCCGTGTCACAAGTTGCCAAGAAACTGTTATATATGGCAGCAGTGTTTCCCATTATTAGAGGAGACTTTGGTAGCCCCCACATAGTCAAATTTGCTCCCATAGTCTAAAACAAGCAAAACAATAATTAATTTAAAAAAATTTATATGTTTTCCTTGCTGTATTATCATAACTAAATAGAAGTAACCATATTAAGTAACACATTACAAATATTGCAGCATGCCATCTAACTTTTATCACTCACTCCTGTCAGTGCTCTGAGTCACTGTCAGAATCAAAGTAGCGTGAATTCTCAAAAAAAAAAAGCAGAAGCAGGAAAAAGTGGAAAAATTTGAATGAGCATTTCCAAAATTGACTTTATCTACATATATATATAAAATGATAACACCATAGTAACAGTAGTGCATGGGGCTGGGTGATCATAAAACATTAAAACCACTAATTGCTAAGTTGTTAATTGTCTTGTACGTCATTGTCTATTACCATATTATTGTAGGCTTTTGAAACCACATCAGCAAGTGAGCCTGGGGGAATATGAGCACGTCTGGTATAATAATACTGAGGTCGCATCAGTCAGACAGAATGGGAAGCCAGTTTCCTCTTGGATATTTTGGTCGGAGCTCCAGGCCCAGAACACCAGGCACCAGCTGCTCCTCTTGACCATGCAGATTTGGCTGTCGCTCTTTAGCCGTGTACACTAAGCTAACTACATTCAGATCACCTCCAGATGTGGTTCATTAAAGGGTCATTCTATTGGATAGTCAAGATGTAAAAGTAGCTGCTATCTCACAATTCAGAGTGTCTCTTTTCTGTCATTTTAATCATTTTAATTCTAGAGACGATATACTTTATTTTCTAATTTGTTATTTTCTCCTGAACGACTGCAATTATATATTTTTCTGTATATCCCATCTCTGCTCACAATTCTTTACAGTAATTATGTGCTTTTGTGCTTGATCTTGTGCTAAAACTGGATAGTATTTTCGGTACTACTACACTGGTGTATTACATTGGCTTTCCTATTGATTTGGTCTGTGTACAGTAGCAAACTGTGTAGGAGTGTATCCCTGAGGCGTCAAAGCACGGACTAGAACCTCTCTTGGCTTTTGTGTTTCAACAAATTTTATCTTCTCAGCAACTTGAGTATGGGGATGGGGCATTTCTGGTGCATTGATTCATCCAGGTTACCAAATGTTTTATAGCTACAGTCACCTGCTTGAGCCCAGACTTCTTACTGACTTGGTTTAGTGACTAATAGATGAGCTGATGTAAAAAAAAAAAAAAGGTAAAGAAAGACAGATGTTTTTTTAGAAGACAAAAGACTCAAGAACTTTATGAAAATACTTCCTGCTGACTCCTACAAATGCACTGTCAATTCAGTTATATTAACATGCAGTGTGTGGAGCTAGACTTGCTATTTAACAGTCTCCTGTTGTCTCTGCTCATGTAATTGTTTGGGAACACAGCAAATCATATGCCTTCATTTGTCTTCACATCATTTTGAGATCATTTTGGTTTATGTCAGATGCCCATCCTTACAACAACCTGTCTTGGTACTGATGATTTTGCCTGTGGCTTTTTTATTGGTTGACATCTCCATAGCTTGAATGCACTAAAGGTACCAATGACCCCAAAAAGACAAAAGTAACCTATCCCTTTTAATGATCAAGTTAATTAGTTTAATGATTTAAGTATCAAATCCATTTTGACTGTTGTCTTTTGTCATAGTATTTGTAAATGTATATAATATAATATCACAACGCTAACTAACACAACGCTAGTGTCTTGATTTTAGAACTTTTATAGTCTTTATACTTGTGATGGTAAGGTGCTTGACCTTTATAAAGTTAAAAATGAAACTCCTCTTTCATTAAAACTGTAATGCATTAATTTGACTGTCCGTGTGAGTTAGTGTTGAATGATCTATAACAACCAATGGTCAGAGGTTAAAATAACTGAAGTAAACTATTCCATTGTTGCTGTCTAGACCCTTATTTAGCTGCTTGGGTGGGTTTTGGGGAATCATGTGGTCTGGACAGCTGGTAAGGCACAGATTAAGACAGTGGGCAGGGGGCATCGGGAGAAAGAGCTAGTTGACCCATAGACCCACCCACTCGTCGCATTATCACTGTTAAGACTCACACACATACAACACATACCATTAACTGTATGTCTGCCATAGAATTTTAAATGAATAGCATTGAACATTGTTGTGTAAGGCTGTTACCAGGTTGTTTTGGAAGATGACCTTTTCTGAAGGAGTATCACATGTCCAAATATTTCCATGGAAAGTTAATCATACCTCTGCACCACATCGAAATGATTGGTTGCATTTTTATCCATTTCTGTATTTCTGTAAGTATAGAGCTTTAATATTGCTTTGAGATTTAAGTTGGTTGCTGAAATTACTGTCATTTAAATGAATTGGTGCATTGTAGCATAGATTTGTGAGTATTTAAATCAACATTCAACAGTACAACAATAACTGTAGCACGGTAATTCATAGTAATCCACCACAAAGCTAGAAGTTATAGCTGAGGGGTCTTAAGTTCAAGTGGATCTTATGTCTACAGACTTAAGGTAGCAGCATTTAACTTAAGGTATTATGCATTTAATCTGCTTTGAGCTTAAAGCTATTAAAGCATAAGTAAGTCTGCTGGTTGCTCTGGGCCTGTTACTCTTTGGGGTAAAAGCACTTTTTGTCTGTTTCATGATACACAGTTAAATGACCTTGTGTCTATACTGTGCCTTGTCTATACACTGACTTGAATATAATCTCTTGATCATTTTCTCAATAGATGCTCTATGTGCAGCCTTGAAAAGTGAAGCCTGTCTGGAAAACCAATTAGATTTTGATCCCCAGAGTCCGAACACCATCTCTGTGTATCTGTGTATCCAGGGGACTCTCCGCGAGGTTCAGCTGCTGGATGCCTCGACACAAAGTCACCAGCACACACACTTACACACACACACACTAATACACACAAATACGGACACACACACACTCACGGACACACACACTCACAGACACACACACTCACGGACACACACACTCACGGACACACACACGGAGCTTGTGGAGCAAGGCAGAGGACCAACATGGCAGCTGCAGGGGCGCGCCGTTCCCAGAATGGTCCCCCACTCATAGTTCAGATGTATATCACATAACAAGAGATTTCAATGCGGATTAATTATTAGTGTATTTTTTATTTTTATTTTTTATTTTTTTTTTAACCTTTGTTAAAGGATCTAATCAAAATTAAATTTCTATTTTTAAGCATTATTGTCAATACTTACTTGATCCTTTTTAATTTTACCTTCCCTTAGCTTTTACCTTGGAAAACTTCTGGCAGTTTTTGTATGACAATTAGTGTTGTAAGTTGTAATAGCAGTAGGAACATTTGTGACTCTCTAATATGTATAAAATATAAAAGTTGGTTAGAGTAGCTGCAGTAGGTGTATAGCTTTAGAACAACTGTAAAAATGGCTGAAATGCTGGCATTGTTAAGTGTATCAACAATTTCATTATAAATGTTTCAAGAATGAGGCTCAGAAAACCAAAGAAAAACCTGTGTTTGGTGTAAATGTGTGTTAATATGTGATCCAAAAGGTAACAGGCCTGGATAATGTAAAGTGCAGAGGGTGGCCAAAAGGCATCTGTCACAAGTAGGCCATATTGTGTCAGCAGCTGTTATATTAGAGAGGGACCCCAGGGAAAGAGGTGAATCATGTAAAACATTACAGCCAAGATGTAACTGAAGATGGTACCTTTTTATGTTTATGTCTTTGTTGTTGGTGTATTAACCTGGCTGGCAAAATGTCCCAAAGCAGTTCTGGCATGGCCTCAGCCTGGTTTCTGCGCCTCATAATATGAGATGGCTGTGTGGTTTAGTCGGCTTCAGAATGGAAACTACTGAAATATTATTTGATGCGCATGCATATATGGGTAATATAAATGGCGTTTTTAACTTTTGCTATAATGACATTACTATAGTCTGACTGTTTTGATCTTTTGTCTCACAGGTTACATGCCTCCAAGATTTCTTTGGCGATGATGATGTCTTTATTGCATGTGGACCAGAGAAATTTCGATATGCACAAGATGACTTTTCTCTGGATGAGAATGGTAAGCATCATTAGATTTTTTATGTAGCTATAAAAATGCATAAAACTGTACAAGATGGAGTGTTTCCCATTAATTCCTTCCCATAGTCTAAAAGCAACTGCATGATCAATATACTTAAAATGACTGCATAAAGATAGGCAATTATGCCAGTCATGGTAAGAAATTTTGAAGTGTCGTAAATTGTTTAAGAAAATATAAACAATAAACGATAATACTGAAACTAGCTTATGCCACAGACACTTAGCACTTTGCCGTCACACAGACCAGATCAACTTAATGCCCTTGACTGATGCAAATAGCCAGTCCCAGTTGACAATGACTTATGGGAACATTATACTTTAGTCGGGATAGCCTCTCTGTCAAGCTTGCTACAATGATTTATTTCTACTAAAATTCAGAACCTGTCTCTCACCTTTTGGGTAACTTTATGTCTTCCTCTCACAAAATGAAAATAAAATATGGCACATTGTCATTCTTCAACACTGATAGTTGATTCCCTTTATTTCTAATTTATGTATTCAAGTCAAATGTCCTGGCCAGAGTAATAAGACTGGAGAATATTAGGAGCAAAGCGCAGTGAGACGGAAATAATCTATGTGGAATTAAAGCAGTGAAAGTGTGTAGACAGCAGGAGACACAGGGAGAACTGTGTTATCTGTAGCCAGCAGCAAGAGCAGAAAAGGGTAGGAGAAGGAGAGTCATTAATCCACAGCGTGGCAGGTTTAGGCCAGCTGATCAGGCGCTGATAGAGCAGAGAAATACAGAAGGAAATGGCAAAAGAAAAATCGAAATGTGTCAAATGGAGAAATGTTTAAGACTGAAGACATTTTGTGGTTCATTTGAGCAGCGGCTTCACTTCTGGTCAGATTGCTGGTGAGACACTGCCTTAAGTCTGTATGGAGCTATTTTGTATTATCCATCCACTCCCAGCTAATGTCTGCATTCAAAGCACTCAGCATATCATGAAATGTCCATGCCCCATGAATATAATGCTAATTTCCACCACTTTCTCTTCATTACAAATGATAAAAGATCAAATTAAAATCTTTCAATTTCAACTATCTGGATCTCCCATAGGATTTCACTCTAAATGGTTTTATACGAGCCATCATATCTTCAGGGCAAAACTAAATAAAAAACAGCCAATTCGTTTGTGGGGCACCAAAGGAAGTCTATGTTGACATCAGACTGATGCCTAATGTTGCACTGCAAAGCCACTTGCCTTAAAAGTATATAGGTGACAATAACAGAAATCAGTCGATGCATTTTGGACTTCTTGTTGTTCTATGTTTGGTGGTGGATGAATAAAATTATAAGTGACATATCAAAAGAGGTAATAATGTTTTTATTTTATTTTATTATATTCCTTTTATCTTTTATAAATAAGTATCAGGAAACAATAAAAGGTTAATGATTTCTATATTGACATTTTCTTCAAAAGCAGTCTTTTGGGATATGGAAATGCACACTGATATCATGCAGTCGTGTATTTTCCCATCAGACCACATTTTCCAACTGGGAATATCAAGCCCTGAAGCTTTTTGCACAGACAAACACTCCATATTTGAAAATGCTATGAACCTCTCTCCATCTTGTGCGTATAAGACTAGATTACAGTGTCCAGAACACATAGTGAAATTTAAAAATTATTTTTCATTGTATAGTTGTTTTTTTTTAATCTGTGCAACAAAATCAAAAGCCTTTTGCCTCCATACTACTCTGTGTAAATAGCCCTTGGTGTACAGCAGCAGTAACAATGTAAAGACATCTCCAATTTTCTCACAAGAAAAGTGGGTCACAAAAACGGAAGTTTTCGCACCATGTTTACATACAAAGGATTTTTCAGAAAGACTACAATAGATACTAGTTTCTAGTCCCATGTAGTTATTGTTCAGTGTAAAACACAGGACAGGGAGGAGCACCTGCAGTTTGGTGTAAGTGCTGACAGCATCATGTGTGCTATTCTGAGACTACTAAGCAGACCAGACAAGCTGCCAGTGTGAAGTACTGTCAAATGAGCCACGCCTTGAAAACAATAGACCTCCAATGTACAGCAGCAGCCACTAGTGTATGAAGGTTAGGAGAGATGACAGGCAGAAGAGCATCCCCAGAGAAGAAGGGAGGACAGATAGTATAATCATCACTGATGGAGAAATAGAGGAAGGATGGGAAATTGATTAGAGTGGCAGATGAAACATGGGATGGGACATAGGAGTGGCAGTGTCTGGAGTCTGTCTGCTCTGATTGAACAATGACCCAGAAATGTTTACATAGAAAGAATCACATGTAAAGAAGACAAAGAATACAACTACATTACATTAGTAAAATAATCCAGCCACATTCAAGTCATGAGCCAGTGTACTATTGTGCCTGTCTCGGGATAAATATTGATGGTTGAATCTCTCTAGTGACCGCTTAAAAACCAAACTTTTAGTAGAGAAGTGGACCTGTTGTGCCGGTCAAAATCCCTTAGAAAACAGAGCAAGAGCAAAACATTGAATTAAGTTTTTGATAATTGTTTATATGAAAGGGTTAATATTGCCATAACTAATCTTTCTTACCAATCATGTTTTTTCTACATGACAGAATGCAGAGTGATGAAGACACCCAAAGGTCAGAAGGGATCAGCAAAGAGCCCTGGTCCAATCAAACGGTGCAAGTCCCCTGCTGAATCAAGTGAGTTTGTCATTGTTTTTTAAATATACCACTATTGGTTGTTAAGGCATCTACCATTATCTCTACACACCCTTTTCTTCAAAGCATAATAAATAATGCATGCAATGTAAACAAAGGACCAACATCTTCCAGCTATTTGTAAATTAAACAACTGAACACATCCTAGAGGCACAGGATCTTCACGGGGATGGCTTTAACTAAATCTTTAATGTTAACAAATGCTTTTAACTTAAAATAACAACCCCATATTTCTCTTAAGATGTTTGTCCTACTCCAGAGTGGTTTTATAGCAGCATTAGTGGGGTAAGCAGTTGGCACTATGAAATTGGATCTCACTCAAGCTCTAACAAAAAAGTTGTTTTCTCTGTCAGCTCTTGCCAAACCAAAATATAGACAAATGTTATGTAATTGAACCATTATACAGTTTACACCAGTACATGATTGAATGGGGTGTGGCCTGACATGATGATTACTATATTGACTTGCCATTCAATAAGTCACAGGTGAGACTATTTTTGGGGCTCAATAGTTGTGTACCTGCGTGTACGTGTACCTGTACCTCTCACTAAATGTTTTTTTTACAATATTGTACATTTAGAAAAGGGTTTGTTATCATGACCATCCTAACTGGGGGTGGGTCATAGTGCTGCAGGGTCCTTTTGTCTTTTGTGCCTTTCTAATAAATCTTATTGATTATTGATGGGGGTGCCTCATCCTAAACACAGCAGATGGCAGCCTAAACATGTGAAAGACAGGAAATATTGAGCATTAGCAGCTCTTGTTGTTCCCCGGAGGTCAAAGGTGATCTAGTGTTGTGGTGATGACTCTAGCTTGTTAAAAATGTAATAAGACATTTAGGAGATTAAAACAGGGCATTTGGAATATTTATTTTGAAACTTCCGCCAATCACAACTAAAACATATGTACATTCCTTTCTTATTATGAAATGGTGACGAGACGGCCAAAGGTGTTTTATAAATGGTCAAACTGGCTTAATTTTAAAATATGCAAGATAAGCACCACCTAGCTTATAACACGCACACGCAAATCTTGAATGTCGGTAATTGTATTCAAACAAAGAAATGGGGTTTACAAATTGTAATTGACATGAGTTTGAGCAGCTTGCTTAGTCTATATTCAGTTATCTGTCTGAATAGTTAAAAAAAAAAAAAAAGCCTATTGCGTTATTTAACAATGAAGCTTTATCCTCTTGTCTTTCCCACTTGGCTTGAATTTACACTGGCCATCTGGCTCATAGTGTCTGAGATCTTTTCATCTTTTATGGGCAAAACTCTTTAACACACACACACACACACACACACACACACACACACACACAGAGAGAGACGACCCCATTACACTGCACCACTCGTAGATATAAACAATTGTCCAATACTGACTGAATCCTAGCAACTGTGAAGATGCAGTGGCTGAATTAAACATGGACCTTGAATGACTTTAGTAACATGCCAAAAACACTCAGGCAGTGCTTTTAAAACTACGGTACGTGGAATTCTTTTGGTGATTAATAATGGGTCTTTAGCAGTTCTCAATTTATTTTCTGGGTTAACCTGTTAAATATCTGGAATAAACTTTTTGGTTATTGTCCAGGTTTTCTTGGATCAACCCTCGTCGTCTCCTGGTCCTAGTTTAAAGCCCTACTACATAAGATTTCATCCAAAAGTAATCTTAAATAAACATATGCCTCCCCACAGACCTGACTCATACCTAGCCTGGTGGTGGGCAGGTGGCTGCTTTTCTCCATAGAGATGTCATTGCTTTGCCTGGAATGATCCACAGTATGGCTTTTTATCATCATGGAGTCAAAGAAATCTTACGTGGTGCCTGGCCCGGGTCTACAGGAGTGCAAAAAGGAGCATTGCAACGTCAGTTAAAAATGTTTGCATCCTAATTTCAGGCACCTAAAATAATAATACTTAAAGGAAGCGTATTCTGTTTGCAGCCCTTTGAAACTCAAATGCACCCTCAGTCAGTTTGGTCTGCTTTAAGTCTGGATTGGCACTTAGTTTTAGTGCTGATAATATCAAGGTTTAGTAATTTAATTTTCAGAATATGTCAGATTTCACTTAAATTTAAATGTGTTTTAAATTGTTATAGTGACGTTAATTTCTGTATGTTAAGCCCCCAAAAGCCAAACATTGCTGTAACATTGTCTTGGACCACTTTCTAATCCTTGCTGCCTATTTTCTTGGTCTCTCTCTTCCTCCCCCCTGCACTCCTCTGTCCACTTTGGGCTGCCCCTCTCAGCTAACGGGACAGGCTCCAGCAGTCAGCTCTCCACCCCGATTTCTAAGCATTCCCCCACCTCCACCCCCACCAGCCCAGGCCTCAACAACAAGCAGAAGGTACCCACCCCACTCCCTCCCTACTATCTTCTCCTACTACTCCTTTTTCACCACTACTTTATACATAACACACTTTTTATGCTTTTGTCTTTACAGGATCTATATCTTCCGTTATCTCTGGATGATGAGGACTCCCAGGGCGAATCTATGTAGACAGCCATCTGACCAATCTACTCCTGAAGCGAGAATCCTTGTTTTTACTCACTTCATCTGTTGTCATGGAAACCTACTTATGTCTATTTTAAAAAGCCTTATTCATCGGGGCCATGTAACTGTTTGCTGCTTGTGAATGTCACTATCCTTTTTTTAATCCTGATGGAAAAAACATTACACTAATCACTTGCTAATGTTCTGGTGTTTTTAAAGTTTTGTGGGTTAGTCAGTGTAGAAGATGCACATGTTCACTTAAGACAGGTTTCACATTGTACAAATATTTCAAATTACGTTTTCTTACTTGTCACATTTGAACTTTTTCCACTTCTGATTCCAAGCAGCAAATGGACATTTTAAAGGGTGTTTGTTAGAACTGGTTCAACTTTGATGTTACTCGCGGTATCCTTCTACCCAACGGTTAGCAATGAAACGGAGGCTAGTCGAAGTTTTGTAGCCCGCTGTATATAATGTGTAGAACTACTGCATCACTGCGCATTGTCTGTCACTGTTTTTCCATTTTCCTATGACATTAATGTTTGACTAACAACTACATAGTCAACAACAGGGTATATTTAAAACAGAAGAGGCACCCACATGTCGTGCAGATTAAGTTGGCTGGGATACTGGCAGGAATCCGGTATCGAAAGTTACAATTGTATTGATTGGCATATTCTTTAAATGGATTTAGGCTGGTGTTTCCTCTGTTTTGAGCCCATACACACACATTATTCAATACATAGTTGTCTAAACATGAGATGTCCAGAAGTGCAGTGCATGATAAAAAAGAGTAACTTTTTGATACTATGGGCATGTCGGACCTAATGGTGTTAGAACAACCAAAGGAAAAAGGCCATTTCACCACATGCAGTAGTAGTTTACTATTCCCTAATTTTTATTAAAAACATAAAGGTCTTAAAGCCAAAGTATGTTTTAGACTAATATTTATACAAAAGGGATCATGGTTGTGGCTCCGGGGGACATTTATGCATGATATTTCACTTTCAATCATCAGAAGGCTGGTAGATTCAGGGAGCTAAACGGGAGTGGGAATTTTCATATTTTGCATGGCTCAGAATAGTTTTCAGATAACAGGGAGAAGATCTTGTCTAAGTCTATGTGGGTTTTTATATTTTATATAATGTATTAATTTATATCAAGGGTATTGTTTAGGATAAGTTTCTATACAATTTTAACTACTACAAACACTTTACCTAAGTCTCTGTTTGAGGTTTTTCTTTTTCTATTTCACCAAATCTGCATCATGTGTCTGAATGACTGTAAAAGACCTCTCAGGTTTTGAGCAGGGATTTAAATTGGACCCACTGAAGCACAAGTCAGAGTCCACAGCAGCTAGACACTTTACTCTCTATTGGCCAGCACTGCAATGTGTGACCACAATTACCAATTACTATAAAAGAGAAGCTGGAGATGTAGTAGCAATTGAATTTTAAATCTATGCATTTAGAGACAAAAATATTTTAAAATGTCACATGTGATGACAAGTCTTTTTATACCCAAGAAATGACCCAAGAGATGAGCTTAAACGGATGCTGACCTGTTTTGTTGTGAATGTTCTGTTGTGTCTGAAACCTGAGTATGTGTTTTACTGTTATCCCAAATATTTGGTGCTGTAAGTGTAATAAACACCTTTTCCCTACAGGGGGCGCTGCCACACCAGCACAGTTTAAACTAACAGGGACAGACAACTTTAAAAATAATTGTACACAAACACATTGCTGTATCAGTCCAATGTAATTCACACAGTCTGTATCTTCTTAATATTATTTCATTTATATTAATTTTTACAACAACTATGAGAAAAGTTTTGTCTTGTGTATCTGGCTCATCACCTACAGTGGTGCCTTTTTTGAGTACAATTTTTGATAAGAGATTAACGGGACATAACTCCACATACAGAGGCCTCCAACATTTGTTTTGTAGACACTTTGTCCTGGTGTAAATAGACTCCCATCTTTCATATGTCAACCTTTTCTCAGCAAATCAACAACTTTTTTCTTGGAAATTTTACAATGTCATTTTTGGTGGTATTTTGCATTGTCACAGTGGCTTATCAACGCTTCATTCAATGTATTAACCAGTATCCTTTTGCAATTAAAATGGTTGGATTTTATCTCTTTGGTCTTGATCTTCATTTTTATATAATAAATTGTTCAAAACACAATATAATAAAGCCATACTCATTGTTGACGCCACACCTTATGCTTGGTGCTTACTGTAAAAATAGTTAAAAAGGATAAGTTATAAATATTTATTTTTTGAAAAGGCTCCATTATCACCATGGAAACTGCAAGTGTGCCTTTCACACCATCAGAAGGCCTTTAGGCCAAGTGGCCCACACATTCAATTATGTTGCTAAGTTAAGTAAATGTTTTTTTGCCAGCAATTTATAGATAATACTGTCAGGAAGGCTGTATTATAAGTGCACCTGTCTGACCAGTGCACCTGCCTGACTAGTTCACTGCCCTGTTAGTATCTCTTCATGAATGTCCATTTTGTATAGTGCCTTACACCTCCGTCATACACTGTAACAAACCTGTAAACCACTAAACACCTGGCAGTTTTGATGGCAGGTTATTGCTATAATATTTCAGCAAATTACTATAAATCATGTTTACAGGTGAGAGATGAGAACACTTGTTGGGTTATTTTTTACAGTTATTCATTGGCTTGAAGTATACAGTAAATAATTGCTCTGCCGCTTACAGCAAAACCTTATATATTAAATTTGTGTATTACCTTCTTACTTTCCTGTAATTTAAAATACAGCTAACCTATGAATTGTCATAAGAATAGACAGGCTAAGAGTTAAAATTGATTCAACCATTTATTTAAAAACAACAGTATATATAGACACAAATATACATTAAAATATGTAAACAAATGATGTAAGAAACAATTGATGTATAAAGTCCATACACAGCCTGAAGAAAAGAGACGTGAGGATCAACCACGGCCCCTGAAAAAGGGGCGGATAAAACTTGAGTAAATAAAACAGCGGTGGTTCAGGACTCAAGTCAGTGGTTTTAATGACCCGAGACTGAACCGGAGCGCCCCCTCCTGTTCACCGGACCAGACGTGCTTCATCCAACCAAAAACTTTCCACAATACCAGAAAATAGTATAATATAATCATGTAATGAAATTAGTTTACTTTTTAAAATAAATCCTACTATGAATTATATATTTAACAGTAGTAATATTGTATAATAAATGTATATAATTTTTAAACTGTCTTGTTTTACAAACATTACACACACCCCTTGGAAATGAGATGTCGTCCTGACATCTGACCCAAAACACAAATATTTAGAACTTAGAGATATTTCAAAGTGCATATAACCTTATGGAACATGGTACAGCTTACTGAAAAATAAAACATGCTTAGGTATTACCATTAGCAGTATCTCAATGCAAAATCATGATGTTATCACACCTTTAATTGTTACCAAAGTTACAATTAATATGGTCTTCTTAGCATACACAGTTTTATTATAAACTTCAGTCACTAATTACATCTTGTCACTTCCAGCTTTTCAGGTTATTACACCATATTACATTTTCTCAATCACTGTATCAATATTATTACTCGCATGTGACTCTTGTCTCTTATACAACAGTCCATGGAATTCAGGTGATTGCTGTTTTTGAAACAGTTCATATTAGTGCTAATGTTCTTGTGGAAGCAGTCTTTGTTATGATTTCTAAATCACCAAATGTTAAATGTCTCTTATTGTGCTATAATGTGTCAATACAATGTCTGGTAATGATAATAATGGAACATGTCTGGGTACTTCCAAAATGTCTCTGCTGCTTGTAGACCACAGGGCTGCTGGTAAACAGCTGGCCAGACAGGAAAGCTTACCCAGTTCATCATAGGTGAAAACCCTTGGTGGATGTTTCTCTCAGCATGGCCGTTGTGGTGTCGCGTCCTGCTCCATGGGGTCGCTCCAAGAGGATGCTGGGAGGTCATCACTGGTGGCTGTGTTGTTGGGAGATGAGACTCCTTCCTGGATGGGTGCTGCAGCTCTTTGATTCGGTGCCTCTTCCTGGATGTGCTCTTGTTGTTCTTCTCTCTGTAGGATGGGATGCTGTGGAGATGCTGGTGTGTGTCTACTTCATCTTGATCTGTGCCTACAGTATCATTAACACAATCTGTTCTTTTTGGCACAATTTCATCTGCTTGCAGCTGCACTGCTGCTTGAGTTTCAGTGGGATAGTAGCAGTAGTACCAGTCGTCCTCCTCACCACTACTTTCTTCTTCATGGGCAGCTGTTGGTGTTCTTTCTTTAGATCGATTTCTTTTCTTTGTGCATGCCAGTTTAAGGGGTATCTCTAGTGGTAGGTGGTTACAAGGTAAGAGTAAGTTACAATGTAATATTTTACTGGCTCTGTTTTTCTCTTGTTCTGGCACAACTTCATAAATGAGCAGATCTTTGTTTACTTGTCTCACCATTTTATAAATGCTGTCTTCCCAGTGATTGCGCAGTTTGCCTGTACCACCTCTAGGGATCATGTTTCTCACAAGGATGCGATCTCCTTCCTCCAAGACAGAACTTTTCAACTTGTTGTCATGGTTCCTTTTTCCTCTTTCTAATGACTTTTTACACTTTTCTTTTGCTATTTTATAGGCTTCTTGCATTTGACTTTTCCACTTTTTAATACACTGTTGTTGGTTGTTTGTTGAATGTCTATAGGCCAAATGACAGGTTGAATGGGTAAAAACCTGTTACTTTGCTCCGTGTGCAGTTGTAAGCGAAAATGACTTTATTCAGTGACTCTTTCCAGTTTGACTTCTGTTTATCACTGCGAGTTCTCAGCATCTGTAACAACGTTTTGTTGAATCCTTCGGGATGGTAAGGGGTCGTTCTAGAGCCTGCCACACCACAGTGTTTGGACAGCTGAGCGAAATGTGAATATGATCTTGGTAGTACTTGGTGTGAAAAGTTTAAGAATTGCTTTAAAAATGTGTGCACTATTACTTAGTAATAAATAAGTAATAATAATTTTAGTAATAACTAACACTAATTACAAATGACTGATTTACATGCCAGTACAGAGACGCAAAGGGACAACAATGATGATGATGAGGAAGATCTGCAGAGTACCAAGTGGTTTTGTGTGGACCAACCCTCCAAAAACGCCTCACCTTGCCATTCTCAGGCCAGAAAACGTGACCATAATGAAGATGAAGATGACGCTCCAGCACGCTCCTGTGTGGAGCCTACAACCCCAAATCTGAGGAAGAGGACGTGGAACGATGCTGAAGACTATAATGAATTTCTGAGGACCACAGTGCTTTGTCTGGGGAAATCCTCCATAAACACTCCACTATGCACTCCTCAGGGCAAAAACCGGGGCGAAGATGAAGCTTCAGCAGGCATTAAGGCCCCTGTGGAGCCCAGAGCCACGTCCAGTCCTCAAATGTTGACGTAGTCTTGTGGGCTGAGTAATGGACAGAATCTCACTGCTAACCATAAGGAGGATTCGAATAGGGCCCGGCATGGATGACATGTGTATATAATATAATATATGATATCATATATGCTCAAGTAGAGTGAAGGTCTGGAGATTAACTGTTGTTTCATGAGGTGTGTTTGGGGGTGCCTCATCAAGGTCATACATCCATCATGCGTCTGTGTTGTGCAACACCTGGGCCCTTTTCCTTTTGATTTTAAGCATCTGATTTGCATCAGTGTCAAATCAAATCTAGACGTAACCTGAGATTTTGGTCGTATGAAAAACAGTTAAACAATGCCCTTATGGTTCCAAGTTCAATAGCATTTACTATAATATATAATATTTTACACCGTCTTTGCTGACCCCTGGTGGTAGCTTATTGACTTAACCCAATAACCCAATACTCAGAAAGTAAACATTGCATTTTTTTAGTAAGAAACGAAGTTTTTGTTATGACGACAATGAAGTTTTTGTTACTCTATAACCACATTATTTATGTTTGCTTTAATAAAAATGTTTTATATTCACAAACTAGGCTTTAAGAACTGATCTTGCTCTGATTGGACGTTTGGGTTTTTGAAGAACTAACAAAGTCACATGACCTACAGTTTGACTCTGTTTTTGTGGACATTTTTGTGGACATTTTACGCACTGCATCTGAAGAGACTCGCTAACCCAGCCAGACCGAAGCTGAAGTTCGCTTCTTTGTGGTGCAAGGGTAACTGCTTTAAAATCACACCTGAATGATTATTTTGTCTTGTTTGTTGCATATAATCTGAACGTTTGCACCTGTTAGCCTATATCATAGAAGAGAGATTAGACTGTACCTCTAGAAACTACAGTTCTGAACTTCTTCGACTTCTATCATCTGATACAAGAGAATACATCGTGACAATGTAACTGAAAAGATGGAGGATGATTTTGAATATAAAATATGGTGAAAGAGTTCACAATGTTCAGAGGTTGGCATTGCAGCACAGAGTCACATTGTTTCAACCACAAGAGACACATTCATGTCAGCATGTTGGGGATTATGAAATGGGGAAGAATGCGTCACAAGCTCATATTTCAAGTAACCATTACTTTTACTTGAATACAAATTTCAATGGCAACATTCTTGCAAAGTTATTTTGCTGTTGGCAGTTCTGTAAGAACTTCACTGGCATGGATCCCCCAGGCATTCTTCTGCTGTCCTCATGTTACTCAAGAGCAGATTTAGTGGGCTGACCCAGCTTCAGCTGTAATTGAAACAATATGTTTGATGCTAGTAAAGTCTTTCAAAATAGACTGCCACACAGTCTTCACACAGTCAGTCTTTTACCATAGCTTTTGAATGATTTTGTTGCATAATACCCTGAGCTTTGTTTGCTCACAACACTAAACATACAGGTAGCCTAAGTTTATCAGTAGACACTGATAAAGGACATGTGGCCTCTTGTCTCACCTGTGGTTGTTTCATGGGTGTTTCGTTTCAGTTTCCTCCTCCCTTTCGTGCTGACTTGAATCCAGCCCTCAACTGCCAGACCAGTTTTAGCCACTGGATGCACACCCAGGAAGTAGACGGCTGAGAATAATAACATGGGACTACTGATAAGTCTTTGACAACAATTTGGGCAACTGACTGAATGAATTTTTGAAGTCCTACAGCTCAGGTAGGTAAGTTTGTGTACATTTAACATCTCCAGTTGATCAGCAGTTTGCATTTGTTGTAAATCAGCTATTCAGTTAGTTCAGACTTTATGGTGAATCAAGTTTTTGCCATCTCAACATATCCCTAATAGTATCAGCAGTATTAGCTGAGCTGTAAACAATTCAGATGACAAAATTGACATGGCCGATTAAATTATTAGTGACAAAGCCTTTCGTCATTCAAATATACAGGCATTACACTTACTAATGTCAATTTCAGAGTAAAACACAGGGTAAGATCTAATATTGGCTTGTAGACAACACTAGGGCGTGGTTGTATGCACATGTTGAAATTGTGTAGGAGGGCAGAGCGAACAGGTAGCCCACAATACCTGCTCACATTCTTTTGAGTGTGAAGCCGGAAGACGTTTGGACACAGGCTCAATACTGCAAATGGTGGGATTAATATCTTTTTAACTGCTTTGTTTAGAAGTTGTGGGCTTGTTTTGAGTCTCAACCTAAGTTTTTTAGTTTACATCCTGGAAATAGGATTGGGCCTAGTAATTGATACTGACAAGTGTTAATATATACTATTTACAGACAATACAGTTTTTGCACAGTGAATTATACTTACTTTGTTATGTTATTTTAGGATGTTTAATATTAGCAAATTGTCCCTTTGGAATTTATGATCGTCAGATAAAGTTTGTAATGTTTCTTTTTATTACCATAACTCATTCTTTTATTACCATAACTCATTCTGATATATTATTTATCTATTTATGTAGATTAGGAAGGGTGTGTTGGCTCTGTTTGCCTTCAGGAGATGTTTGCGAAAGACCAAGTTTCATCCTCACATTCTCAAAGTTTATTCCCACTGTCAACTTAAATCTCACTGAAAGTTTGGAAATGGCAAATAAGTTATAGGCCTACTGGGAGAAAGCTAGAACTATTTATATACTTTACACTACCTTTCTAAGAGTATTGTTTGTGATTATGTTACTTTGACTATTATGGTTCTCAAAAGTAATACAAATTTGATATTTCAGCTTTATCAGAACCTGTATAAGACCTCATAGTAACCTAAAGAAAGTACTACTATTTCGGTGAAATCTATTATCTAAATTTTTGCATTTATTTATTATTGTTGTATTGAAATCACTATCAAGTATCGAGTCTATTCCATAGTATCAAATCAAGTTTAAATTTTAGTATTGTGACAACACTGTTTTTATTTTGGATTTGAATCTCAACGTCAACACTCATTTTATTGTGAAAGATAACGTGCACAGATCTGAGTACTCCTTCCACTACACCACTAATTTGTGTTTACTGTTCTGTCTAGTTTGGTAGTTATTCTGAGTATTTCCTGTGTTAAGTCACCTTGTGTCTGGTGTCTGGTGTCTAGTGCACAGCTGTGAGCCCTCTGCATCTGCATCATGTTTTCCTCCGCTGCCCCGTTCAAGAACCAGCACTACTCCGAGCTGAAGAAGGCCTGTATCAGGGATAAGGTGCTGTTTGAAGATCCAGAATTCCCTGCCAACAACGCGTCCCTGTACTTTCGGAAACCTCCACCTGGAAGAGTGGCGTGGAAGAGGCCAGGAGTATGTACTATGGAGCTCAAGATGGAACATTAAGAAACAATTGTTAGCATGGAAATCTGCCATGTTTCCCAAGTGTACAAAATGTCCATAGAGATTCATTAGCAAAAACTAGCCATAGAACAACCTGATAAGATGCTGGGTCACTACTATACATTTATCTATAGTGTCAGAATACTTTTGAATCAAGTTTAGTATATAGCGTCTTAAAACCTCCATTGGTTTGACATTAGACTAACTGAAAATTCTATGAGGTATGGCAACACAAAGCACTAAAAGCAAGTCCTATCATGTATAATCCTACTATGTACTATGCATGATTCACTACATACACTCAGACTGTGAAATGTATAGAGCCTCCAAATGACTGTATGTCCCTCCTGCCTGTCTTAGGAGATCAGTGAATCGCCACATCTGTTTGTGGAAGGCATTAGCTCACATGACTTGAACCAAGGAATTGTGGGAAACTGCTGGTTCGTTGCTGCCTGCTCCTGTTTGGCCCTGAAGGAAAATTTGTGGAAAAGGGTGAGTACAGAAGATGAAAATGCATATCTCTAACAAAATCAAAAATTGTTGTTGTAGATGTTCCAAATGGCATTGAAAATTACCATGGATCTTAATTTTCTTGTTAACTTATATTATTACCAGTTCGCGTTAAAAAATGTCAAACCCCATTGCAGTAGAATGTAATTTTAAACACAAAGTAATCATAGTTAATACTTAACAATAAAAAATCAGTGATTTGTTTTGCAGTAGAAATAAATTACTGAATTACAAACATTTATTAAAACAAACTGTCATACACCTATCATGGAACTTTGATGATGATAAGTAGTAATGATTTTTGTGACAACCCTGTTACCACAACTTGTTAACTTTTTAAATGTCCCAATGCGACAAAAATAATAACTCTGTTCTTTTGCTAAATTCTACACTGTCAACTACAGCAAAATTGTGGCATAACTATCTGGTAATGGAATTCACCTGAAGGTCTATGTGAACTAGTTCAAATACCTGTGTGTCTTATATTACAGGTGATCCCAGACTGGAAGGAGCAAGAGTGGGACAGCAAACACCCAGAGAACTATGCAGGGATCTTCCACTTTCAGTTCTGGATTTTTGGGCAGTGGATGGACGTGGTGGTGGACGACCGGCTGCCCACCATCAACGGGGAGCTCATCTACTGCCATTCAAAAGACAACAACGAGTTCTGGAGCGCTCTGCTGGAGAAGGCCTATGCTAAGTCAGTAAAAGCAAAAGTCTTCAACACTGCAAAACATGAATATCTATATTAGTTCAAATTACTTGAATTCAAGAGAATAATCTTAATTTCAGTAGCTATTTAGACCTTTGGCAAGACACTTCACACAATTTTATTAGTATGAATGTGGTGTGTTTTTGAGTGGTGGTTGGAGGGGCTGATTGTGCAGATTGGCAGCCTTGTTTCTGTCAGTCTAGCCCAGGACTACAATAGTAACTTGCCACCACCCAGTATGGAGGGAATGAATAATAGACTAAATTGTTAAGTGATTTCGAGTGTCACTCACACTATATGACAAATGCATTATTATTATTAGTTAATCATTTACTAAACTACAATTTGTACTTGTTTGAAAATGTTTTAGGGGTGAGAACATTTTACACACCCCATAAGTCATGTTTTTTATTATTATTTCAAGCTAAATTATCTTTTAACCAGTCAGAAATTCAATTTAAATTTGCAAAATTACTGAAATCCAGATTCATATTCTGAATTCAAGTCATTACAAGATATAGAAACTATAATATAATGATCAGAGACACATGCAGCAGAATAATTAATGTGTCAGAACTACAGTATATTTTTCATAGCAATGAAATAATGCACCATTTTGGCACCTTAATTATTGTATGGAATAGCTGATTAGAGATCCAGCTCTCCACGTGTAACTTTTTTTCCCCAGGCTTTCTGGCTGCTATGAGTCACTGGAGGGGGGAAACACTGGGGATGCAGTGGTAGACTTCAGTGGAGCTGTGGCAGAGACCATTGACCTGCAGGAGGGAGCTTATCACAGTGACCAGAAGAAACAAGATCAGCTGTTTGCAGATCTGCTCAAAGTCTATGACAGAGGAGGCATTATCAGCTGCTCCATCAAGGTCAGTCACAATACTTATCTTTGAGAGTCCGCCACCTGCTTGTCTCCATGGGTAATTATTGCATTGCCTGGAGTGTTCCACAGTATGTCATTAAATTTATCTGTCGTTTTTTCTATTACTATTACTTTATTGATTTAAAAAAAAAAAAAAATCAATCAATTACTGTGAGCGGGAATGCCTCTCCATAGATCTAACCTGTAACTTGGCCTGTTGACGTCAAAATACACAACTGTTCATTTTGTAATTCGGTAAAGATGATCTTTTAAAAGACTAAAGGCGATGCATTTTGATAAGGGATATTCTGAACCTGTTGGTTGTGTGTTGCATGTTTTTTACTTGAAACGAAAGGAGGACTGTGGAATCTCTAAATGTCATGGTCAAAAGAACATAATCTATTCTTTCTTTGCTGGAAAATTATTCACTGATATCTTTCTGTCAGTAAAGAATCCAGTGAGAATTATCTAAATTAAGACCGCAAAATGTTCCACCAAATGCATGCAAACTTTTCTGTGTTATATGAAATTTTATACATGTAAATTTATTTAGTTCCAGGGGCTGTTCCACATTCCACACCAGTTCCTTTTTTTATTACTATCCATTTGTGGAAATATAATGTAATATTTGTAGTCTTCTTTGTGAGTTCTAAACTAATAGAACCTTTGTTACAGGCGCAACCACATGAAATAGAGCTGAAGATGGGCAATGGTTTGGTGAAGGGCCATGCATACTCTGTGACGGCGGTGAAGAATGTGCGGCTGGGGCATGGACTGTTGGCCTACTTTAAAAATGAGACCATCCCGATGATCCGCATGAGAAACCCCTGGGGCAAGACTGAGTGGAACGGAGCCTGGAGTGACACGTGAGGCAGAAACATTGATAATGAGGCTACCTGCTAATATTGGTCACTATGCTATACAGGTTTACTTTTAAAATGCAAAATTGGATCTTACTCAGATTTTTGATGACATAAACTAAGTAACAAACATCGTAATATGACCTTTGACAACAGATAAAATAGAATTCAAATGTCTGACTGTTTGTTCATGAGCAAGAAATTTAATAAAACCTAGTTATAGTTTTGATCTGTTAAACATGATAGAACAAATATCTTTTAACCAATATCTTTACAAAATATACAACTTAATCACAGATAAAGGTTTTATACAATCTATCACTTACCTATTGTGTTAATTATATTTTTTTTAGCTCTGAAGAATGGTCTAAGGTCGGTGACACTGAAAGAGGAAACCTTGGCATCACAGTGGCTGACGATGGAGAGTTTTGGTACTTGCCCAATTACTGTACATAATACTAATCCTGTGTGGGACATATCGTATCACTGGTGTGAGGAGAGGCAGACAGCGATTGTGGCTAAAAACTTAAACAGTGACTGTGAATACTCTGCATAGTCTGAAAACTCTAATAATAAACGAGATCAGACGCCAGGAATGGAAGTCGAGCTTATAGCTATAACTGAAATAGCCTGAAACAAGTAAAAGCAAATATTATAAAAGCCACAATTTCTCTTTTATATCCTGATAAAACATTTAAGCCATATTGCCCTGCTCTGGTTTAGTAACCATTAATACCATTTTGTGCATTGGTGTCCACAGGATGGCATTTTCAGACTGGTGCAAGTTTTTCACCGATGCAGATCTTTGTCGTCTCATCAATACCTCAGTTTTAAGCATACACAAAACCTGGCATGAGGTTGTGCACTTTGGGAGCTGGACTAAAAATGCAGACCCTCTGTTGAACCGGTGTGGGGGCTGTGCGAACCACAAATATACTTTTCTACAGAACCCACAGGTATTTAACACTATTGACTGAGTGTTAATAACTGACTGAGTTAGGTAAACCTATTAGGTATTAACATTGTTTTTTGTGCAGTATATATTCGATGTGACAAAAGAAGAAGATGAGGCCCTGATCTCTCTGCAGCAAAAAGATATGAAGATTCACAGGAAACAAGGGCAAGGAGAAAACCTGACTATTGGTTTTAGTATATTTAAGGTATGGCCCTTTGCTGTCTGACACAGGCAATGTAAAAATCAATATTACACAATAGCCCAGTATAAAGTAATATCCAAACACTGTCTTGTCAAGGTTGATCTTGAATGTGTAAAGGTCCTATATTACGCAAATTTGACTCTCGGGAGCTTTTAGCCATGTTACAATTGCTCTAGCTCCTCAAAAACATACACACATTCACACACTTATGAGTAATCTTGGTTTCTTAGTCTTTCTACATCTATAAAGCTCAAAACGCTCTGTTCCACCTTGTGATGTCATGAAGAGGTATTTTTCAAGTTAACAGGTACTTTTTACCTTTTGTTCAGTAGAAATGGGCAATTCCAAAGCTGAAATTATCCAAATGATTCTAGTAAAGGTGTGTGGAGCCAGTGGAGCATTTCATGTATTACCGCGTGACATCACAAGGTGGAAGTGTGAAAGAAGAACTCAGCCTAAATATGCAGGGTCTGTGTGTTAAACATGTGTGAATGAAACAAAAAACAATTCCAGGTTTTTGATAAGGAAACAACATTATAACATAGATTGGAAAATGGTGTAATATAGGTCCTTTGATTTTAACTTGTCAGACATCAGCCAGAGCTCAGAGAATAATATTTAATATTGTAGCTATGAACTAGGGTGTTGTAGAGAATAAAAGAACCGGAAGCTTAGGCAGTTTTGTTTGTTTTGTCCCTATTTAAATCCTCTGTTACAATACCACGAAAAATTACAGATTACATTCTTGGAACAAAGGAGGTGTAGGCGGAAAAAGCACAACACTAGTCACGTTGGACCACATTTGCCTGTCGTAGTGTTGAGTTAGTAGATTGACATTGTTTTCTCTATTTCTCCTTTAACCACTAGAGGGCACAGTAATTCCACGTAGCCTCTGCAAAGTCTTTAATGGTCAGAAAATAACTGATTTATTAAAAATAAGACATGATTCAAATAAACTTGCCTCTTGTAAGAAAAATTTGAATAGTTTTGTATTGGGGTATTTTATTGACTGTATTTTATAACAGATTATTGATTGACCGTCTCCATAATCCCCTTATTGCTTTCTTTGGAATGTTTCATAGTATGGTATTAAACCTTCCTATCTTCATGCAGACCAAACCGGACCAAGTTACAAGTCAGATCTGTGGAGAGGCAACCGCACTCAGTCAGAATGCATGTTTTTCTAGAGCTATAAAACCACTGTAATTAAATACATGTAAAGAAGAGCTGTTTAATGTCATACTGTGGAACATTTCAGGCATAGCAATGACATCTCCATAGAAACAAGCAGGTGACGGACACTCCACCAGAAAAGTTACACAATGCACTTTTAACCAAGCACAGAAATCTACTGAAATAAAAAAACAAACATGCTTTTAAATCAAACTTACATTCTTATTCTAAACCATTATTAATTCATAAAATTTATTTTATTAAATATTTCTTTTTTTCTTGTATTTTTAGGTGGAATTGAATAGGAAGTACCGATTACATGATATTATAACTCAACAGTGTGTAGCCACTTCGACATACATAAACGCCCGGACGGTCTTCATGAGAGTGGACCTAAAACAGGGCCGATATGTCATCATGCCAACCACATTCAAACCACTGACCCTTGGGGATTATATGCTCCGCCTCTTCACCGACTTGGACTCTGGGTGCAGGTACAACTATAATATATTTTTCCACCATAGTTAATTAGGATTATTCTGATGATGACTTTTATATTCTGCTTTCTCCTGTGTATCTTTTTATTATGAAATTTGTGATGAAGATCAAAGGTAAAAATTGCATCAAAATATGTGAGGGATGTAACAATGTCCAAATCTCTCGACACAAGATTTTCACTATTTGCATCTCACGCTTTGATATTTATTGCGATATTTTGTGGAGGCTAACAAAATTGTGAATATGCTGCTTTTTCCTTTTAAAATGCCTTGACAAGCCTTTGGTTTTGTCACAGTCTAAAGAATTAAGATTTAAAATTGCTTAAAAACAGTTATTTGTTCATGTAGTCTGCACTGAAAGAGTGCAAAGGATCATGGTCTATGTAGTTCCCGGTTTTCCCTGTAGCTATTCCTGCACCTTGACAATGCATAGAGACTTGTAATTTTATATATTGTGATGGTACACAATATTATCGTGAGACTTTTGACAATACAATATCACAATATTTCTGTTATTGTTTCCTTCATATATATGAATGTCTCTGTGCTATGGTAGGGAGCTGACAGAGGACAAACCCAAAGTGCGCTGCTGGAGTTCGTTTGTTGGTTATCCTCAAGTAGTGAGTCATGTCTACATCCATGCAGCAGCGGGGCTGGAGAACCAGGACAAGACCGGAGGTACAGTTGTGTTTAAATCTAATACAGCTACTCCAATAACAATAATATCTGTAATCATCTTAAATCTCACCTTTACTGACTTGTGGTGCAGGAGCAGACCCCTATGTGATCATATACTGTGAAGGGAAGTCAGTCAAGTCTCCTATCAAAAAAGACACATTAGAGCCAGAGTTTGCCATCAGTGGTGTTTTCTACAGGAAGAAACCAAGGAACCCTATCACTGTGCAGGTAACACAACTTTACTATTCTCTGATGTCTTAAAATATGTAGTAATTTGGTATATGTGCAGTATTAAAAGTAGTTCACCCTCACCTAAAAAATAAAAATAATGAAATAAATGCGTTAAAAAGTGACAGTAAGAATTTTAAACTGGAGCTGCCCAGTATATTGCAATCCTGGGAAAATCGCAATTTCAGTTATAAAATTACCCTCTGTAAAGAACAAAATATCCTGTCTTTGCACCTGTAGTTTAGACCTCTACAAACATGTTCTGAACTACACTGGATTTTTGTATTAGTTTATATGATAATATTTCAGTCTTTCCTCAAGTGTTAATGCTCTTGGAGTGGTTTGCACTATATGCTTTGAACAGAATGCATCCATAAATCACATAAGTCACAAATCTGATCACTATCGCAAATTCATTTTATTTCCAAAAATCATGCAACTTCTGCTTGTGACACTCCAGATATGGAACAGTAACGCTGTGAAGGACCAGTTCATGGGGCAGGTGATGCTGTCGGGATCAGTGAAGGACAGTACTGAGCCTCAGGCCTTACAGCTACGGAAACAAGGCGCTCAGATGGCCGATGAGATGCCCGGGCAAATCAGCCTGAAGATCGTCACGGCTACTCAGCTCACCGCAATATAACCATACCACTGTGGAACTGACTAACAAGACCTTACTGAAACAGTGCTGTAGGTGAACTCTGTGAACTTTTATGTAATGGGCTATGTTCATCAATGAGCATTATGTACTGTTAAACTGCCAGTATGGTTGGTTTGAGTGTAGTCTGTGGTTTGGTCAGCTGCCAAACTGTGATGTGTTGTATTCATAGGGATGAGACAAGATTTCGTGCCAAAAGAGCTGGATTTTGTAAGACAAAGTTGTGCAATATTGTGCACACAAAAATTATCTTGTGATATTTTTTCCTGCATGTTTTTATGTCTGTGTAATCCCTTGGTCGTCCAAGTATCATCCATAGTAAAAGAAAAAATAAATTCTGTCAAGTGGACAAAACGTCTTCACTCTAAAAACTTTTGTCCACTGGACAGAAGACAATTTTTCTTTTGCTGTCCCACGTTTTTACGTTTGGATTGGACTAAAAAGGTGTTAAGTTTTGGCGAGTTACATTTTTTGAGAAGCTGCAGTTTAAAAAAACTGAGCTACAATGACAGCAAAAATATAAAATTAAGTTAATAAAATGGTGAGACCAAAATTATGAACTAGATTGCTTAATTTATTAATTATAAATGTTAAAATCAAATTTTGTCTCATTCTAGTGGACTCAATACTGTCTAATTTCTTATGAACATTTTCTCATCCCGCACCTATGTATTCATACTCCTCTGTTCTATCATTACCTTTATCAGCCATTGTAGCTCGGCTAATTTTAAGAGACCAAACTGAATCAGTCACAACATTACAACTATAATCATTAATTGAAATACAGTTTACAGATTGAAAAGTTGAAATTTGGTGCTTACTTGTTGCCAATCCAAATTCCTCTGAAAGTTTACGTAGATATTTTAACCTAGATTTTTTTTTTACACTTGTATAAATTATAGATTTTACACTACTGGTGTTTTACAAAATAGATGGAAAACATTCCTTTTGTTGCAATGGCAGACTTCTCTTTGCATTACATATTATTTGTTTTTAAAGGATTTCTATAATAAATATTTTTTAGAAAACAAGAATTTCAATGAATTTTGTCCTTTTTTATTTCAGTCCAGTTCCCAAACTGCATTTTTTACACTCAAGACACAGCCATGCACAATTCAAAGTTCAAAAAGTCTATTGCTTCAACCACAATTAAAAATAGTTTATCCAAAACCTCAATTCCCCATCGCTTGTCCGTGCCCGAGATGGGGGAAAAGTCTGCTGAGGTATGCCGGATGGATCAGCAGTTTTTTTTTACAAAGCTAGACAAGAAGGAGTAATAATAATAATAATGGTAATAATTTAAAAAGTAACATTTTTTGTCTTTGTTCCATTCTCTTGATACACATTAATAGAGGATTTTATCACACCACGTTTTACACATTCAAATGATAGGAATGTACAGGAGCAACCACAGAGAGGGGGCGGAGTCCGTGTTGTCTCTTGTTGTGCTCATAGTTGAGACCTGTACATTTGGAGCATCCTGTCCTCAGATGGGATGTTCACAGGATACACTGGGACAGTCTGTGTGAGCCTGCACACAGAGGAGTGCATTTTCGGCTTTTTGTCCCAATCAAAGAGCATCCAATGAGCCCAAAGCAGAATCCAGGAGTGCAGCGACAAGTGTATTTCTCCTCTCCCAGGGTGCAAACACTTAATGATACATACAGCAACCTGAATATTGATTTATATTTTGAAAAAGATGGCCTCCTGTTATATTTACATACATACATAAATATCCTAACAATCTATTTGAAGATGAGATACAGTGTTAAGTTTGTGTTTCATGCATGGGCTTTGTTGCAACCTCCAGTCTTGTGTACATTTGCTGTACAGTGGAGGTTAGTATGACCAAGCAGCTTACCCTGCACCTCAGAGTGGAACATACAGGTGAGGCATTAACTATAGTGCAGATCGAGGCAGTTCCCTAACACACACACTCACACAGGGATGCTAAATGGTAAAAAATACACACTATATGAACACAAAGCAGACATACTTTTCAGCATTTTTAAACCGGTAACAAAGACACAACGTAATAGTTTGCTCCACAGTTTCCGGTTTGTATTGGTCATTAAACAAGTCATAAAAAAGATGTTTCTTTCTAATAAGCCACCCACTACAGCACACACAGATCACTTAACAAACATCACATAAGACACAATTTAAAGACACTGTATCATGAGCAGCAGCTAAAACAACATGTAGATTTCTGTTCAAAGCCTCAAAATGACAAAATAATTTAAATTGAAGCTGTTACTGTGTTTATTGTTATCATTTTGCTTTCGTGAGATGTCGTCTTGTTCCCTGGTTTAACAGGCACATGTAAAGCAGCAGAGATAAGCAGTGCTGAGCTGGAGTGTACGCAGACCATTGCTGCCTGCTGTCTGAAACATTGAACTGTACCTGGGTGTATACTTTAGGTTAGTACCTGAATAGATTTATTATCCTGTATATTAGTGGTCAATTAGTTCAGAGTTTGCTTATTATTCTGTACCTTAACTTACCTTGCTAGTACCATAATAAATATCAATACTCCATGAAAGCAACTGAGTTTTCTGAGTTGTAAATCATTCTTCAATTTAAATATTTGGTGACCTAAAGTGGTAAACTGATGTTCCTGAAATGTCCACACGTTGTAAGATAAATACTAAATCACTGCCGTATTCACTCTACACACACACACACACACACACACACACACACACACACACACACACACAGTCACACGTCTACACAGTAATGTGCCACTTTGAGATGTGAAATCTGCAGCAGTGTTGATCCATACAGTTGTCGTCATGCAAGAAATGTAGGTTCCAGAGTCCCCCCAGAATAGGAGCTTAAGATGAGGCCTTGCTCCACTGAGGGACTAAAGGAAACTGACCTAAAGCTTGGAGAGGAATCACAGGCGGTTTGTACTCACTCCTGAAGTTCCTGGCTTTTACCAATCTTACTTTTGGTATGGGAGCCTTCCAAACATGACCATTCAAACACACATTCAGACACAGGTTGAGATGCACCACTTGTACAGTGCTGAAAAAGGAAACATGGAGGCAAAGTTTGAGCAGCGTGCGACGTGAGGCTGCAAGGCCAGTGTCCGTCCTGCATACGGAGCCTGGGGTATAGTTCCTGTGTAATCAAATTACACAGTAACCCATATAGAGATGTCCCAGTCACACCATGCACCATCTAAACACCCAAAATGCACTTCTCCCATGTAAGTGCTGCAGCTTTGGGTGTGGAGAGAGGGCGCGTCTTAGCGACTGCTGTTCTTTATGGCTTCCTTTGCAGCTACAATCAGAGGCGTCAGGCTGGATAGAGGCTTAGCCAGCTTCAGGAAGTTATGCTGCAGAATCAGAAAAGAAGGCTGCTATCAGCAAATGAAAAGACAAATACAGGTTTGATGCCCACTAGAGGCCACAAAGGGAATAGAAGCCATTAAGACTTCTGATACAATGACATAATGCTTAGGTAATTTGGAGATGCTTTTACCTGCAGTAGCTCCTTGGCTGAGCCTCTGCGGTCCACATCCATCTCCAAACAACGATTGAGGAAGTCTCTGAAAACTGATGACAGTCTCTCTGGATTTTGCAGCTCTGGAGTGCCGTTAGTTGCTATAAGATACAGGGCCTGGATACAACACAGACAAGACATCATCAGGGACATCAAAATCCTTCAGTTAATCAATAACAGTATAATATATTATGATAAAAAAAATAACATCTCAAGTACTAATGAAAAGAATGTAAAGTTATCCAGCTGCTTATGTCACTTTAACTGTACTTTGTCGTTCAGAAAGTTTGATTAAATGCTGGTCACATACTAGAAGAGTGGTAATGTATTAGAGAATGTGAATGAAAGAAAAGGTTTCACTTTATTTGATATAGTGTCAATAATCATGACTAATCATTTAATTTTTGTGTGTTTTTAATTTTTTTATGTTTTTTTCTCACAATAATTGTAACACTGAAATTTTCTATTATGACGTCCTTAGTCACCAGACAGTGCTCCTTACCCTAAGGGGATTTTCATTCAAATATGGGGGCTCTCCTTCAACCATTTCTATTGCCATGATACCCAGAGACCAGATGTCTACTTTGGGGCCGTAGGCTTTTCTTGTCACGACCTCTGGAGCCATCCAGTAGGGCGTGCCCACCATTGTACTGCGTTTGTTTTGCTCTGGTGTTATTTGAGCGCAGAACCCAAAGTCAGCTGTAGGGAGAGAAATAATTTCATCATTGGATGCACAGTATAATTTTGGTGCTATAACTCACTTGTGTTGATAAAACAAGGATTGGACTTACTGAGTTTGACAGATCCATCCATACCAAGGAGGATATTGTCACTCTTTATATCTCTGTGAATGACCTGGTTGGAGTGAAGGAAGTCCAGAGCCTGAAGACACTGTGGGTAGAGACAAACTGCAAGTCATTTTTTGAATGATAACATAAAGATCAGTTGCTTTATGGCATAGAGGACAGGCCCGAGAGGAAGCTGCTGATTAAGTGTAAGGTTGCCGTAGTACCTCTCTGCAGACCGCAGCGATCTGGCCCTCATCCATACACGTCTCTGTCACTACATCTGTCAACGAGCCTCCAGCCAAATACTCCATCACCACCCACAACTCATCTCCCACCAAGTAACTGAGGAGAACAATTAAAAGATGAGTAATTTTGAGTTGACTAAATAATTGTAACAATAATATAACATGCGCTATCTGGAATATATGTACATAACATATAAGTAGTGTGTTAATATTTTAAAATGAATAGTAAAAAAAAAGAACATTGAAAAGTGATTATTTCAAAATGTGCAGACAGCAGGTGGCAGTAAAGGACAATTTCTTCAGCTCTGGTGCTTCCATTATGGGGACATATAAGGAAGTAGTAGAATAAAGCTGCAGGCTCATATACATCTGTTTTTGTGCTTTCCTTTATCTGGAAAATAAGTCTTTAAAATATCTCGTGCTTGCAAGTGATACAATATCTGTGTACATGTGGATATGATTGTGAGGGTATCAACTATATAGGTAAAGTTTACAAAACCCACCTGTCCAGATAATTGACTATATTTGAGTTCTTGTTTTCCCTCATCACCAGGATCTCATTGATGATCAGCTCTTTCTTGGGCTGCTGCTGCAGATTCATCTGTTTAATGGCCACCTGAGACAAGACCATCACTTTGTTACCATCTCTGTGAAACGTTCTCAAATCTAAAGTTATAAAATAGAAGTAATATTGCTCAAACCTCTTGGCCAGTTGCTATGTCTATGGCTGTATACACAGTGCCAGATGCCCTGGGAAAAAAAAAATCAATATAATACCATGAAAAGTAAGACTGAAGCCCCTCTATTGATACTGGTATCTTTAATACCACCATAATGACTCAAAAACATTTCTCTTTGTATTGAGACAGCAAAGGTTTGCAAACTGAGCACAAACACAAATAATTTATGGTTTCCAATAAGTGTGTGCAGTCAGAGGAATGTATGCATGGATTCAACCCTTATTTGGAAGTAACTCCTGAAACCAGAGACCTGGAGTAGCTCCTGTCCTTTTTCTGTCAGATACAGTACACCAGTGTCCACTCAGCGCTCTAAATAATGAACCAGTCCCTGTTGCTCTCATGTGAGACACACAAACTAGATTAAAATACCAAACCTCTTTTATTAGGTCATATTTTACTGCTGCTACAGTTTAATGAGATATTGACTTACCCTTGTCCTATTTTCTCAAAGCGTGTGTACTTCTTTTTGGGATCTCCCACGCTCACAATACTCCCTGAGTCAAAAAGAAAAATAAACATGTATAACTGATTAAGCCCGTGTGTGAGGGAGAGTCATGTACAAAATACACAGCTGTGAGGTGTATCTCTATTTTAGGCTGATTTCATGCCTTTCTCATACAAATGTAGAGACTAGAAGTATACATTTTTAAATTCAATCACAGGACAAATGGTGAAAGCATTTTGTGAGCATACATAGCATGATTTGGAAGTTCTTTGTATATTTGAGTACAATTTTGAGCAAACTGCACTGCACCTTTGTCTTCAAAAAGTTCAAGCAAGATTTTGGGATCACGGATCTGTGAAAGATTCTGGTGTAATGGGAGGAAACAGTTTTGTCCCACTAGTGACATTAACTCCTGATTTACAGTTCAAGTTCTACTTATATTTACTTATAATATAAGTAGAACTTATAAGTTTCTTACAAATTAATGTGGCTCATACACGTAAAAAGTAGTTCTTCTAGCCCCAAGCAGAGACATCTCCCACACAAGCACACTAACAACCAAGATGGGCGAGGTTGCAGTATGACTTGGGTAATATTTGAAGCAAAATACTTGAATTAACATAAACCTCTAGAAATACATTATAGCTTTAAAAAGAAAAAAACATCAAAAACATCAGCAACTATTCTCCAGATCCAGAGATTTTTAGACACTTACTAAGTCTCTCCAGGATCTCCTCGTCCGTCATCTTGGACTTCTTCCTCTGGCGGTCCGTGTTGCGGTACAGGGTGTTGGGCGTGTTGTCTGGCTGCACCTGGGACTCGGGGGGAGTGGGAACCTCTTTGACCGGGGTGGGGGGCTTTGGTGGATCCATGACAGACCGCGTATAAATCTGATACAAATACAATAGGCAATCATCTAGAACAGATATACAGGTTAATCAAATGTAAATAAACATACAGATTTGGTGTGTTCAGGTCGAGGGGCGATCATAGGAGGCACCTCGTCTTCGTCCTCCTCCTCTTCTTCCTCCTCTTCCTCTTCTTCTTCCTCCTCATCCTCCTCCTCTGAGACTGGAGGAGCGATGGGGGGCTCTGTGGAGGTTTTGGCACCCTGAAAAATGTGATTATAATTTAAAAGTTTTGAAAGATAACTGAGTCGAAAAAGATACTAATTAGCCTATTCAATAAAGGAATGGTTTGATGGTTTGAAAGGAAATACTTCCCCAAAACAATTAAACTTATCAGATGCTAAATGCAAAATAAACAATGACTACAGAGCATCTGATGTAAGAATATCTCTACTTTTCTGCTGTTCTTAACAATAAATGCTTATATGAAATCAAAATACATATAAATAAGAAAAAAGGGTTGTTCTAGTACTGTTAAAAGCACGAGAAAAGTTAGTATTTCTACAAAGTTAGTGTCTACAAATACAATACAGAAAAGATGAAGTCTGGTATGAAAAGGTGATGGCAGAAAGGTTTTTCAGGGATCATGTTTAAGTGGGAGTCATCTTTTAGAAACATGTCATTGAAAATAGGTCAGTTCAAACTCAAAGCTGAAATAAATTAGCAGTGTCTGCATGAGGTAGAGCAGTGAGTGAAAAAAGGGAGTGAGGGAGCTCCCAGTGAGCGGAAGTAGGTTCCTGTCTGCTCCACGCAGGACAGTCCCAACTCTGCAGCAGATGAGCGGCTAAAGAAGTGTCTGTGCTGCTTTAGGCCATGCGGTGATGTCTACAGCCTAATGATGATGAGGTTAGACTGGGAGTATGAGCTCGCACATGCAGAGGCTGGACAGTCACAGCCCTCTGTGGCATGCGCCCCTGCCCTGCTGTTTCCAAGGGAAACAGCTGAATAAAAACACAAGAGGTGCTCAGGTCTGAAAATCACATCCCCAACAGTGTTTGAATCAGGAGGATAAAATTTAGCTGAAGAAGCCAATGAAGAGGTAAGTCAAGTGGAAAGTAAATGTAGGTTACCTTGTCAAATAATGCACTGCAGGTTCTGAGGCTGACGGGAGGCCCAGACGACAGCAGCCGGTTCTGAGTGTTAAAAATGGGATCATTTACTCAAAACAAAGTCACACAGTGTTTCACAGGTGTTTTGTTTTTTTTTGGGGTGGGTGGGCAGGAGTTATGCTGCTGAGGGCTGGACGTCTGATCCAACTTTAACTTCAAAATACACAGCAAACCATGATCACGTTCACCTAACTAAAGACTGAAGACCGCATTTTTATGGTATACATAAATGTTTGTGTGAGAGATGTTCAGGTGTGAGCAAAATGACAAAATGTGACACAAACATTAAAAACACTATTGCCTTTACATCTTATAACAGGAAATATGCTGAAAACTAGCACAGCTATGGTAGACCAAAATTATGGAAATTACACATTGGACATTGATTGTCTGTAAAACTACATTCAAAAGCCAAACTTGTGAAGGAAACTGATATGCAGTAATTGTTTGAGAATAATACAATTATAATTATATCTCCTTTAAATAAGACACCAGTTCCACAAGCCAATCAAATTATGCACAGTTGTTGGTGTACTGACCAATTGCAACTTTGTAAACAAACAAAGCCAGTACAAGCATAAAACTAAACAATAAAGACTGAACCGATGCCCAGACGAGGAAACTCTAGTCAAGCTTTTCCAAAATGTTGCGCCAACAACACTGCTCTGATAATTACTTACAACACAACATGTCCTCCTGAGATCATAACAGCGTCTTGTAAAAAATACTACAGATGCTTTTGAGATTCATCATACATGGGCTGTTTTTACACTATTGTACTTAGAGACAAATGAACACTTTAATTCAATATTCACACTGGCCTTAGCTGTAGTAAAGAGGAGTTCAAGGCCCAGGTTGAGTACAGGTAACAACTGAACAGAGAGGAGAATGAAAGCAGGTCTCTAATGGACTCTTTCAGACGAGCAGTTCAAAGACTATGGGCCAGTGGTGTCATTTCAGTTGTATGCATTACCAGCCCTGCCTGATGACAGATGAATAGAGTGACCACCTCAAATTGAAAAAAAAAGAAGGACAAGTTATTGGTGGGACATGGAGGAACAGACTCCGGAAATTAAAGCTCATATATATTAACTCAAATATCATCATATGATTTTCAGTTTTTATCAATCAAGGTAGTATATAATAGCAATAGGTGCCAACATATTACAATCCTGAAAGCCAGTACACTCAAAATGCCTTAATTTCTTTGCAATAAAAAATTTGTTTCCTATGTAAATCTCCTTTTTGTTTTCTATCGAATGACTTATATCGGTGCAATGCTGCCCCTTCAGATTAGTATAAGGGCATCACTTGGAGAGTGTGGAAAAGTGTAAGTACATCTCATTTCTATACCATTCATGTGGCATCAATACGTAAGTAGGACAAGGGACAGGTGGTCACCCTACACATAGGTCAACACTGATAAAAGCTGTGTAAAGGAGAGGATACATTTTACATTTTACAAAATTATCTCCGTATGTTCTTCAATCATTTAATACTGTGACATTAGATGCTGCTAGCTGTTGTCTTGGCTCCTCCACCGTTTGGCTTTACAGTGTGGCCAGAGCTGGGTGTAGCTGAGTCACTTCTGCGGACTGTGACAGAAATCTCCTCACGCAACCTCGTACGGTCACCCGTTCGCTCGCTGACCCACTCACTCGCCGCTCATGAAAAAGCTCTCTTAAGCAGAGTCCAGCACAGAGTAATCTCAGTGTGGTCGCCCGGGGCAGCGAATCCAGCCAACACTTGGATGCCACTTCTCTGCGCAGCTGAGCGTGCTACAGGCCACAGCATTCAAAGCGTAGATTACTCTGGCCAAAGGAATGAGGTCAACACAGTAGGAGTCATCCTTGATGTGGAGGCTCGTCTATGGCTATGTCAAAATCTGGTTAAGTCAATTGGAAAAGTAAACAGGAGCAGCAATAGCTTCCCTCTCTGCAGTTTCTGAGGTAGAGAATCCCTCTGATTGGCACGGCCTCAACAGTCAAGGCACTCTGCAGAGCTGAGGGCCCTAAACTGTCCAGAACAAGGTCAGATATTGTGGTGAGAACTACGTGATGAGAATGATGAAGTAAAACTGCAGTGTACTCACTTTGTATATTGTATTTATGTTAAAACTTACCTGTGCTAGTATATTTAAAGCAGCACAAATCAAATTAAATGCCATTTGTATATAGGTCATGTGTGTGTCTCACTCTTGCATTTTCATATTAGTGTAACTTACCAGAGTATTTGCTGCGATGTACCCATGTGCAGATTTGTCTAGAACACAAAAACAGTTTTAAAGACTATGAACTCAAAGGTATCTTTTGTACAGCAGATGTTGATATTATCTTCCACATTAACTGACCTCCGGAGGTGAAACTCATGTATTTCTGGTTATTGACGGTCTCTTTGGAGTCGTAAAACTTCAGTACATCAAGCACGGCCTGGGGGTTCTTCTTCTGCTCTAGTTTAGTGATATTGGACGTTTGGAGGAGTCGTGCCCATTGTTCTGGGATTCCCTGTGAAAACACAAGACACATTGGGCTAAATATTAGCTGACAATGACAATGAACAAACAATAAGAATTAAAAAGGGCAGAAGTTTCATTTCACATATAAAAACTAGAAATAGTCAGGTATAATATATACAATTATAGGGTAATTCAGTAGTGAGTGACCATAGTGACCACCTAACATTTTGGGCTAGTTTTGGTCAGCCTTCAGTGTACATGTTTCCATCTACCAAAATGTAAAATATATGAAATACAGTACAGAGACCTGTTCAACAGCCTGTAATCCTGTAGTTAGCTGTCAGTGCTGCTATGTTAAAAGAGCCAGCTCTTTTACAGTTATTCATAATGGTATTAATTCAGATTCACTAAAACTAAACAAATTTAGTCTAGTAATAACCCTTGTGGTTTGTAGTGTATTTGGCTGTAAGCTTTCATTTAAAAAATGCAGACATATCAAACTCACTGAATTTACACAAAAGATGAAAAAGAATATTTTAAATCTTCTTCTATTAAAGAAGTTATTAGACCGGAACCTGCACCTTAAACCTGCAGGTAAAATGTAATGTCGTAGCACATCTGAAGATGCAGGATGGACTCGTTTTCATTCAAGTCACTCACTTTTCTAACTTTGTGTGAACGAAACTACATTAAGAATCACCTCTAGGGAATTACAGATTTGTGCAGAGCATACCTCAGATAAAACTACACCCCTAGAATGAAAATGTAAAAGAGGCTATGCAAAAACTCACTGTGAATTCTCCTGTTACAGCGTCAAACCCAACATGAATGGTGTGTTCGAAATCTGAGGGAAGTGATATTTCTGGACGCTCCTTCTCCTTCTTTTTGTTGGCTGCAGATTAATTATAAAATGCATAATATTAATATTCATATTCATTTAATCTGTAAGAAATCAATTGAGAAAGGACTCACTCTTGTCTCCCCCGGGGAAGATCGAGCGCAGACGGGCTTTCTTGTTTTTCTCTTCTGGAGCCATTGGAAGCGGTTTGGAGGCGTGATTCACTGATGAAGAGTCTCGGGAACTACTGTTCATTCTCAAGGGGGGGGCTGGTGGTTTCTCCTCAATATCGGCACTATCAGACATCTTTAGTAACACTCACAATGTCCTGAAACAGAGAGCACATGGAGAAAGGGATTCACTGCTACTGTCACTGAACACTGTGTTAGTAATAACTGATGAAGTCATTATTAACAAACATGCATTATCAGAGAGTCCAGATCTTCACCAAGGCAACGTCCCTACTAGTTCTGGAGGGAACAGCCAAACCAATGTGCACAATTTAAATTTTGACATGCACAACAAAACTAACTAACTCAGACGCAGACAATAAATGTAAATATATTTTTAAACAAGCTATTATCACAAATCCAATTAATGTTAAACCAGTCCAGGATGTGTAGTAGTAGTTAGCACATCTATAAAAGACAGGTAGACTTCAAAGCAATTACTCACATAAAATTTGTTGTGTTGTGTGTCATTTAGCCAATACTGGATGCATGATGATGTTTAAATGGGGTAATATGAAGGATAAAGTTTATTCATTCATTATTATTTCCTGTTATGGGTGCTATTTTAAGGACTTTTAAGATTCAAAAGATATAGGGTAATAGTTAATATAATGTGACATAGTAATGGTGCTAACTTTAAATCTTAAAACCAATGAAGTTCAAAGAGAGAAATCCTGAGACAGAGAAGTATATATGACAAAGAGGCAAACCATGATCTGTGGCCTATTTCAGCTGAGCACTCCTGTTACTGGGACTGCACTGAACGCACCACTGGGTTCAGACACACTCCAGAAAAAAAAGAAAAACATTCATTATTTAAGAACTTCTAAAACTGCAATCTAGTAAATCTAGTAAAACTAGTAAATCGTGTCCTTAGGCTGAATTAAACCAGTATACTGTATTTCCATATCCATGGGTTTCAGCTTCCTGTTATATTACTGTTTGTAATTTTGAGGACATTTTCCCTTTCAAAAGATAGAACATTTTGTTAAAATGTTAATTGCTATGGCAACAGTCCTAATGTTTCATCATTGTGAAACCCATGGATACAAGCAGGCCGTGGTTAAAGGGGTAAGTGGTCAGAGGAAGTGTCCAATGCAGCCACTTATTCCCTGATGTCCCACTGTCCCATCACCATCTTCAGATGGTGGTCTGAGTCTCGCCCCAAGGCTAGGCCCATCATGTGATACTCTCAGCAGCAGCAACGGCCCAGAAAGATGGTCATCCCTCCATCCCCTCCTCCCTCACACTCACCCCCACCACCCCCTCACAGAGCAGGCCTACATTAGCAACAAAGACTGCTCCTCAGCTCTTAGACTTGGGCACGTGGCCTCAACAAACACCATATAAAGACAGCTGTATCCGAAAAAGAAACATAGTATGTAAATATAATTGTGCAACAATTTAATTTAACTGTAGTCTTGAAATAACATATGTAGTCCTTTTATGGGTATTTTGGGTAAAAAAAATAATTAATTACTTTTAAAAAACTACATTAAATTCAAATAGTTTATTAAGAATGATTCAGGAACCCCTTAATTATACCCTTAAAAAAACTAAGTTACTAAACCTGAATCATTCTCACTTATAGTTAATAATTTTATAATAGTTACAAAGATGTTACAAAGATTATGTATGTAGACTATTATGTATGTATTGTCAATGGTTGTAGTGTAAGAATAGACTTATAAATCCATAGATTAACATAAGTCGTGACATAGACTCTCTCATGACATCTGACCCTTTCCTCACAGTGGGCTTGTACCTGTATTTTGACAGCTGCTAAGATTACATTATGTGTGTGTAGTCAGCATAAGATTTTAGTGCACACAGAGGTTTATAGGCCAACATGAGAAAAGACATAATCACCTAGCAAGACTAGCAACACTTCAATAGCTATCACACCTTTTGTTATATATTGTTTAAAAAATATTTTTAATATTGTTATTTTGCACATTTCATCCACTATTACTAGTTCAATTTGTTTGCCTAACCAGTCGGTCCCTCCTACATTCTGTCTTTGCAAAGTATTATTAAAGCGTGTGGCTTTTCCTGCAGGTAACCAATTTTAGTGTTATGTATTGTGTTATGTATTGTATCTAGTTTTTTTGAGGTACTACTGTGTCCAAACAGTTTCCCATGTGAAGCAATGTTCACATTTGCCCACACACGCACCACATCACAATTTTGTTTTCTTAAATCTGAGCTAAACCTGGAATAGGACTAACCAGAACTAGAACTGCACCAAATCAAGTCTAAGTTAGGACTAAGCTGGGCACAAACAGGACCAAACCAGGACAAGAGTGAATGAACAAATTAAGTCTATGTCTACAATGAAGCATGAAATAGCTATTGTCTGATACTACAAACCGGTAACCAACATCAAAACTAAAATTAGCATAGCATATTTTGTTCGCATGGATAATTTCTTGGCTTTCCTCTTCAAAGGTGACTCACTACTATGATGGTGTAATGACAGTAGACAGCTGTAGGGCATCTTTTACCTGTCGGAATGACTTAAGAACATACCAGCACATATCACACATGTACTTCTTTCATTAGGCTCTGCACAGTGGGAGTTTAGTGTGGGACAGGGGCAACCTATGGCACTTTACAACAGGCTGGATCACTTCCAGTGAGAGTCCAGACAACAGCAAACTGGTTCTCTCAGTTATGAGGTGTGTCCGCCACAACAAAAGCCTGCAATACTGAACTGTTTACAGAGGAACATAGCATTATACTGTGTGTAGAATCCCTCAGTCGTCCAGGTAGAATCCATGGCAAAAGGAGAAATTCCATTTGTCAACTGGACAAAAGTTTATTTGGTGAAATACGTTTCGCGGCCTATCCAAGCTGCTTCTTCAGTTCTGGTCAGACGCTGGTGGACCCTGCCTTAAATCTGCCTGAAGAGGAGGAGCTAACTATTTTGTTGTAGTTAGCTCCTCCTCCATAGCATTATACTGTAAAGAGAAAGTAACAGGGCCTTTCTGACAACATGGCTATTAATGATCAGGAAGTAGTTAACAAAACAATGAGGAATTACATGAGTAAACGTTTCATCTTCAATTTGGCTTTTAATCCCTGTATTAAGCAGAACTAAAGAAATAGTCACCTGTAACAAAAACTTAAAAGATTAAACAGCAACAACAACGCATCTGTTTCTTAGTACAGTACAGTACAGTAAGTAATTTCTATAGAGCTAGGTGTGACACAATAATTACTATATCAACTTATCTTTCAATATATGAAAGCTCGAGCAATATATGTTGGGGCTCAATATTTATCATATGTACAGTTTACAGTAGTGGGGAGATTTTTGCCATTTTTATGTAATAAGGTAAGATTTGAGCTGCAGAGGGAAGCTCCAGCCTTTTAATGGGATTATCCTGCTTAGTGTCAGTGGCAAGTAGTTTCAACATTATCAATTATCGCAATATTTCTCTGTAGTGATATGTCATGCTTCAAACTGTGTTATTCTAGGCCTATATAGAGCTAACAGATTGCTAGCAGAGGTGGTTTAAGTCCAACATGATCACATACGCAAACAGATAACAGTGACAGAACAGATCAATGTGGTCACTATTTGGTCAGCAAGAACACACGGACAATCACTGCAGTAGTTCATAACAGGGGAGCGTCCAACTTTAAATAGAAAGAGGAATTTGGAGGTCATTTGGTAATTCATTATCGAAACATTAAAAGCTTTCCTGTGTTCCCACGTATACAGATTATGGCTTTGAAATAGCTAATGCAGAGAAAATTTGAGTACATGTTAATATAGTTATTTTACTAGTTGTGGAATTTAAGACACTTATAATACAATTACAGCAATTTAAGACACTTGCATTATGCATACTTACAAAATGCCTTTAAGAAGTCAATGTTTTTGTAGAGTTTCCTATATTCTGTGTTCATCTGGTTGTTATTTTTCATAGCAGGTCAGTTTGGACTGTTTGAGACTGATGATGCCTATGCTAGATTTAATTTTATGGTGAATATTCATAACAGTAACTGTAGGATATTTACTTGTAATACTTATAAGAGTACTTTTAATGTACTACTTCCTTCTGCTTCTTGCCAAGCATGTCAGTCATTGTGAATGTTATTGCAGACATTGGTGATGCCGTATTTACACATACTCTGACCTATTTACTGCAGACAGGCAGACAGGAGAGTAGTCCCACAAACAAGCATCTCCTCTGTCTACTAATGGCACAAATCAAATCTTTGACTATGGTGTGCTTCATAATGGACTCTTCTAAGAAAAATCATTGAGCCTAATTTTACTCTTAAAAGATCAATTCAGTGTTTGGTAAGGAGAGACAAGACAACACAAAAGTTGGTATCTCAAACTATGTTTCATGTTACCACATTAATTATTCATTTTTCTAAGAAGAGTAGATGCTTTCAAACATTAATGAAGAATTTGAATGACCAATACATAAAGAAAAAGCTGTCATGTAGAACCTGTGTCAGAGCAGCAATGCCCACCACAGTGGGGGTAGGGCTCTTCTTCTTCATGGGCCTGATTAGGACACACTCTGTTTGACTTGGCTTGGACTCGGTCTTCATCCTCTAAAGAGATGCTGATTACTTGGACGAGACAGCGAGATGACACTCAAAGGACAAGATGAAGGGCTCTTGTTTACTATGATCAGCTTATCCAGAGACGTTCACGCTGTGGTTCTCTCCTTTCTTGCCTTTGGTGTGATTATTATGCAAGGAATACATACACAGTCTTCAACAACTTCATACTAGAGACAGATAACTCGAGCTAAACTGAGATTTCTGGCCAGAAAACTTAAATTACAAAACATGTCGAGTCAAATTGGAGTCATGCTGATGTCAACATGTTACTGCAGAAAACAATAGGTTCTCACAACTCTCAGAGAGCATCAGCAGAGGGATTACTCAGTGTTAATGCTATGGCCACTCCTTTCATTTCACATTCATGTAATCACAAGCCAAATGCATGGCTATACCACAGGTCCAAATGAGAAAAAATATTGTAAACATCCACACAAACAAACAGGATATTGCTAACTTCTAGGCTTGTTTATTACAAGACTGTAAAATTAAGCTTTACTTAAAGGTGTACTGCATAATGTTTCTGGTGGAGGGTCCATCAGCTGCCACTTGCTTTGTCTAGAATGTTCCACAGTATAGATTAAACCTATCTATCACAAGGGAGATAAGTAGGTTACAGCACTACACTACATTACAATTCAGATCTGTGGAGACTTGCCCCTATTCACAGAAGGAATTAATGGATTTTGAGCCATAGAAACACCCCTGTTGAATAATGCTAGATGTATAACATTCAACAAATACATAATTCTAGGCAAAGCAATAATGTCTCCATGGAGACAAGTAGGTAGAGGATCCTCCACCAGAAAAGTTGCACAGTGCACTTTTAAAAATAAAACACAAAATTACCTGCATCTTAGTATTCAATATTGATCATCAGATGCCTTCTAAATGCATTTTTCTGAGTAATATGTCAATCTTTGTTAAACATGAGATCGTAATCACAACCACAATAACCCCATATCAAATATAAACACAGACAGATGAGGTAATCACTGAACTACAACTGCCTACATCTGCTGCTCTGTTAATATTCAACAGACACGGTAACGCTTTGTAAGGCATTATTTGACACCATTTTATCTGCTTAAAATCACTTACAAACAATATATAATAATACATAATCCTACCTTGTGCTCATGAAAACTGCATATTTTCCAAACTTATGAAAACTGCATATTTTCCAAACTGTGAAAACTGAAGCTAATAAAAACCTGCAGAGGAATTGCTATCTCTGCTGTCTCTTATTTGCACACAACAGGTCTCCTGCAAGATCAAAAACTGAGCGGTTTTACAGTGCATTATGCCAGTTCATAATATACCCAGAGCAGGTGGATGGCTAATGGTGCTTTCAGTCAAAACAAAGGAATAAAGCAGGTTAGTTGACACTCACTAAGGAGGAGTAGTTTTACCAGGTATTATCCCTTTCCAAACTCCCAGCTGGGTCAGCCCATGGGATCATCTGTCATATTATAATATTTAGTCCTGCTCGCTCTCACATAGTCTCTATACAGTAATGTGCAAAAGTGAGGTGTGAAAATGAGTGATGCCAGTACAAAATGTACTTATGTGCATCTAGATTTTACATTGGCTACAGAAGGGTTTTAATTATTCAACTTCAAGGTACATGTTTAAGAACTGGCTTCCACTCCAAACAGAGGTGACCAATTTTTTTCAGTAAATGGGGGACCACAGACTACTGGACAGTTAGTTTAGTTTAGTTTATTTATTTAATGAGACAGGGACAGTGCACAATATGCATTAACCTTAACAGGAGAGGTGCATTGTGCCAGGTTGTAGCACTAGCTCTAATTTCCACCTGAAATCCTTGGGTAGGCTGATGTTATAGTTCATAAAATCAATAAAAACTAAAATGCATTATTCAGATTTCTGCATATAACAAAAGTTTGACTGAAGCACCACACCGCAAATAAGGTTTGGGACATCACGTATCACATCACGTTTGTTACTGAGGATATGATGTTGTAATTATTTAGAATTTAAATGAAAAGGTATTGTTTATCATCATGGGCCAATTCAACAGGGGACCAACAAAATGTTGGCTCCCAAACCTACTACACAAAAATAACAATTACTAGTAAAAGATTTTATAAGTGCATTGGTTGAGCTATATATGTTTCTAGATTTTCTTAAAAAAAAAAAAAAAAAAATAGGAGCTGTTGGCTAATGATGAATATGTGCTTTTATTTGTGCCATATAAATGAACTTTGCTTGCTAAACACATTTGTTTGAAGAACAACAGGATTATTAAGTTTATTAATTTATTATAAATACAAAAATGTATATAATAAAATATGTACAAAACAATTCATATCATATCAGAAGAGCTAATACCTGCTTTCATCTTTCCACATCCTGCCTTACACCAATCCCCATTCCATAAATTGTTCATCCTGCTCCATTAACCTCTTTTAAATGTTTATCCACAAATTCAGCTTCCGGTGTCTTTAATGGTGGAGCGTAGGTGGAGGCAGAGAGGGGCGGAGCTTCTGCCTGCAGGCCAACTGGTGCACCTGCTCTTACTGTCACTCAGAGGCTCAGACACACCTGCAGCAGCACTTTATATATCACTCAGACGTCAGGAGGCAAGCGGGGAAAGTTGTAACCTTTTCAATCAGTACAGAAATAGCAGTTTTATTTAGTAATATATGTAAACATGATGATTTAATAGAGTAGGCCCTTGTCAAAACAATATCATGTCAATATCATTTTTTATAAAGCAGAAAAGAAAGTGTTTTTTTGTTACAGTCACAACTAAGCATAAGAATAGTATATTATGCATTCTGATGTGTGAATTAGTTGTTTTTGTGTGTGGATGTTTTGCTGAAATGGGAAATACAGGATAAAGTTTATACTAGTAAATGTATCCTGGTTGTCTATGGTTTAGCCTATTTTAAGACCCCCTTTTTCAATCAATCATCTATAGTGGAATAGACAGTGGGGACAAAGGGGTCGGTTGTCTAACGGCCCAGAAACTGACCATTTTCTTATTCATTTTTTATTAAAGAGGGGGGGCATGTACCCAAGTTAGGTGTGTGTGTGTGTGTGAATGTGAGAAAAGGCAAGACAAAAAAGGTTGGGAAACAGTTCACTTTAAGTTTTCTTCTCTAGTTCTGATACACTCTACTGACTCAAGAAAATGTCTTAATCTCTTAAACCACCTGAACCCACCTGAACCTGCAGCATTTCATCCTTTTATTCAGTTCAGTCCTTGGGCACTTACTGCTATTAATCCCCACTCTTACAATGTTTGGATATCTGTGTAAGATAATGACACACAACCCAAATACCTATATGACAAATAGCCAACACTATTGCTAGCAACAGGCATCCCCGGGTGAGATTACGGACATAGCTGTGTCAATGTGTCAGTGTGTGAATGTTCCTCTGTCTTGATCCATCCATCTCTCTCACTTACTCCCCCTCCCTGAGCACAGACAAAATGGCCAGATGGCTTCCAATCCTACATGCTAATCCATAACACAGACTGTAGCCCTGACACACCTACTGCAAGAGTATCCACACTATATGGCCCCTGTACACACACAGTTACCCCGGAAAGACCACCATTCTTCTGTTAAACGCTCTCTATAGTGAACAATGAGCTGTCCACGAGCATAACTCATTCAGGCTAAGTCGTCAACAGATGGAGGCCTACTTGTATATGTGTGTCCTACTATCATATTTCAGGCAGCCTGGTTAGCAGGCCACTCGCCAACATAAGGATCTGTGTCTATGGCTTTTGTTCACTGAGCTGAGGTAAGACAAACTGTGAGGGTTGGGTTACAGAGGCCAGTGGAAAAACTGGGGAAATCCAAGCACAAGGATATTAAAATAATACACAGTTGCTATAAAGTTTTTTCCAGGGAGTTATAAAGAATTGTTTCATCCATTTTTTTGTTAATGCAAATGAAAAACAAATACAGATGTAAAATTTCAACATCCACTATGGCCTTTTAACCTGACAATGACTTTAATACTTTAAATATAGTATAACAGGCCACTCAAGCTCATGTGTATAGGCTGCACCCAGCACATATAAAAATTTCATTTTATGTGCCATTACGTGCACTTTGCCAGACATGCCCAGCATAAGTGTAAAATATAGGTAGAGGTAGTCATTTAAAACAGACAGGATGTCTGTGTGTGTAGATAAGGGTATGATCAATATATAATGTATGGAGACAGTGTCGCTCAGCATCTTACTCACAGCAGCAGCTTCAGAAACATAAGCATCTCTAACAGTGTGTGCTCACTGACAATATAGAGGATCCCTAATACAACACACCAATGGTACCACATAACACAAGTTTGTGAGATTAGATGAAAAGACATGGTTTTGTGTTTGAAAAGATAAAGGATGATAAATACACTATCATGAAGGCTACTGTCAGATAAAGCCAGTCTATATGTGACAAGAACACTGTCTGGGCCCATCAATATTGCAGACCAACGTGCAGAAGTAGAATCTCCCCATCCCCCAGTTTTCTCCTTTAAGCTTCAGACTCTCCTCCATAACTGATGCCTCCCTCACATCCCTCAGTCAGACAACAGGTCACTGCTTATTTAGGCCCAATCGTGAGCATGACTGTGCTGCTTCTCCTGAGTCTGGCCCTGGCGCTCCCTCTAGCTCAAGCCTGCCCACCACTGCCACAACTGCACAACATTCAGCATATACTGCCAAACCCTCCTTTGCTGACGGCTGTGGAAGAATCAGTGGTGGAATAGCTGAGCTTTCGCAGGACTGGCTCCCACCCCCACTCCGATCCCCAATGAAGTCAGGTGACCAGATGTTGTATATCTCCTTGTCATTACAGCCGCCATCAAAGTGCTCCATACATCCATGTTACAGGCATGAGACAGAACTGTGTTTCTGTGTGGGGTGTGCAATAAAGGACACAAATAGACAAACGCTTATTTCAAACCCTCTGAAGATCTTATGCACATAACAAAAGAGCATCCATCAGCACATTAACCATCCACCACCCCGGTCCATATCCCAGTGCCAGCCTCAGGTCTCCAAACCCAAAATAGCATAGCTTCTTTTCTGTTGCCACTGCAGCTGCTGCGCTTCTCTAGCACTGACACAATCACACAGACACAGGGCCTGCACAAGCGGCACCATTGATTCAACACCTCCTCATCAATAAAGATGCTATTTGTGAGGTATCAGGGAGCGTACACAGGGATGAGGAGGTGCGATCAAGGATACACCATATTAGACATGTCTAACCCAAATGATGGAACCAGTCGTGTCCAGGGCATACAGTGAAACAGCTGCCTTCTTAGCAGGGCAGAATGCAGAGTGAAGGAGGGAAAAAAGGGCTACAAAGCACCCCCACGGCCTCTCCCTCCTCCCTCTCTCCTCCCTCCTGCCTTCCCCTCACATCACCACTGCACACTCTGGGATTTACCTGAAATATGTCTTCACATTCTCTACCTTGCTGTCTCTCCGTTGAGGCGCAGGTGCTGTTTGATTCATCGCCAAGATCCTAGTGACAGTTTAGAGACAGGATCGCCATTCTCTTGTCAGACCAGTTCCTGACCCTAAAAGCAAGCTTGTTCGGCAGGCTGGATGCTTCACTGGCTGCTCACTGTTCCCTAGCTTATGATGTCATCCGCCCTGCTTGCCCCATTGGCCGAAGGGCTGAATATTAATGCGGGCAGCAGGTCTGGAGGAGGAGCCACCAGCAGGAGGGGAGGGTTGGTTTTGTGTTTGACAGGCCAGTCCTAACTCAGGCACAGGCAGGAGGTTGTTCAACGCAGTCTCTGAAATAGAAATCACAATACAATTTATGTTCAATATAAAGATACATTTATCAGCCACCAATTGATGTTGAAACTAAAAATTGATAATGTTTTTTAAAACCATAACACATTACCATAAATGTCTATACTGCATATTGAATTACAAGTAGCAACATATTCTGATGGAGGCTGTAAACTAGATTAATAGTACTACATAAAGAGTACATGAAACAGAAGCTCATATGCATTTTAAGAGGTATATTATGGGTTTTATTTAAAATTAGTAAGTAACATTTATTCCATTATCATATTCTTTACGATATCTACAGATGTTTATGTATATAGGTTAAAAGCCATTATAATTTACAATACATACAACTTTAAGCCGGTAGTTGTTTAATTTTGGAACAGGAGCAGACAACAACCACAAAAAGAGCAGCGCTTGCCCTAATTTGCCTATGATGTCATCTTTTTTCTACAGCTCACCTATGATTGGATGCCTGGCACAGCATCTGCTCAGGCTCATGGCTAGTGCCTTTAGCTCAAGGTGGAGGCCTACAGCTGAGACTCTGAATCATGATGGTTGTCCTGACAACCCTCGTCCCTGTCGATGTTTCTGGTATAAGGGAGTAACATGGCTGACATGTAACAACGCTCGCTCAGAGGAAGTCCTGAAGATGTAACTAGACACCTCCTCATAGTCCTTCACAACAGAATAGGGCTGCATGATATTAGACAAACAGGCCCTATGCAATAACTATGTTCAGTACAGTGATATTGTTAAAGATAAGTTCAAATGTCCGTATGCACAGTGTAGCCTCACAAAAGGGTGTCTGTTTATGATAATTTTTAATGATGAATATAAATTTAAAAAGTTGCAGATGAGTCTGTCCATTTTGCCTAAAGTGTTGTAGACCTGATAATACACAGACAAATTAATCAGTAAAGACCAATGCAAACTAGATTTACCAGTGCTATGCAAAACGTTAGTAAAACAGAAGTGAAAGGAGTCTTTTATGGTTCGCCCAGTAGGCAAAAAAGATCACAGTAAACAGAGTAAACTATGCATGTAGCCAGACCAAATACATACTGACATTTTTAACAATAAGTCTATAGGGTGCAAGGTAAATTACATAAAACTATTGTCATTTAAAAACTGTGAAAAAAAACTGTACAATCTGATCTTGTGACTTCCTCCCATGTGACTCCTTGTGAATAGATTAAGACAGTGAAAAGAGTCCAACCGGTTTCTGGCAAGGAAATACCCCAGCCATGTCCGCAGCCTGCCACTGAACAACACTTTAAATTCAACACAGTGACAGTATAGTGACGTTTAAAATATGTTCAGTCATTTCTGTCTTATATTGGTCCAATCATTTGTAAATAGTTGTTATTTGGAGTATTTTTTTGAACTGAGAGAAAAGACTGGTGATCATACATGTAGAGTTGAAGCATGATGGCTTATAGAAATAAGGCAGTAAAGGATGTGATGATGGCGGAGGGAGCTTAAGATGAACTAAATATCATTGTTTTTTGTATTATAATAAATATCACATTTTCAAGCATTTCTGTGTGTGTATTGGGTGAGTAGGAAAACTCTCCTGAAGTAATATGAAGCTTCCCTATATACAACATTGTAAATAGGACATAAACTGTTGATTGACTTGATTGACTTGATTATAACATTATATACCATTGCCACACACTTTGTAACATTTTAGGAATTGCAACTTTTTTTTTAGAAAAAGGGAAGGAAAGGGTGAATACAATTTGCTGAACCATCATGTCTTCTTAGGGGCCTCTGTCTGCCCACACTATATATATTTGTGTGTGTGTTTTATTTACTTTTTTATGGCTGTTTGTTGTTTTTATACTAGCACAAAAAGATCAATTTCAATCCATTTAATCTTTATAATCTCCAGTTAAAATGAAAAAATACAAAATATGGCATAGGACTAGGGTTGTCTAAAAATCACATAAGTAGGACATTTCCTGAATAGTTTTAGAATATCAGAGCTATAAGATCAAATGGCATTACTACTATTACTAGAGAAACAGCAATTATTTTGTATGTTTTTGTATATAATTTGTATATAAATCTGTAATCTGAGTTTTTTCCTTTTTGGAATTGTAATATCGTGACAACAGTACATAGGATTCTTTTATCTTTCAGATATGTGAGAGTCCTCAATATGGTTTGGAGATGAAGACTTTTTGTTTATGAATCAAATATCACAACAGTGGTCATTGACTACTGTACAAGGCTGATTGAATTATGGTTTCGATGATCACATCAGTGGAACTGTGTCTGTCAGAGGAGCGGGGCCAGAGGGTTCACTATTGTGCCAGATTCATTGGAAATTATGATATATGAGAGAAGCCAAGGTGAACTGGTCAAGTGCACTTCTTGCTACTACTGCCATAACATCTGACCTCGGCAGGCTTCAAAGGCTATTAGTCATTCATAAAAAAATCCATTGTGACACTTTATAACCTGTCTTATCTGTAGTTCATATTGTATTTGTTAGACCAGTGAGGGATCACAAGAGCAGTCAATTAATATGTCAATCCTGTATTAGTCAACTGTTTTATTATTAGAGTTTATATAAACAGCAAAACAGAATGCATGGAGAAAGTTAGTTAAGGTTTTAGGAGTGTCAGGACATTTTAATCTGCCTTTTCACTTATAACATGCTTTTTATAGTACATAGCTGTATATAAAGTATTTTAGTGTGGTAGTATATTTCTATTTGTTTTAGTTAGTAGAAGAAATTCAAACATTTTTAGAGCTTTTGCAAGTGTCACGCACATGCCACACCTCCTCTTAATCAATTAATCAACGCACAGAGCATATCTCTATCAAGATGACTACAATCCAAAGGAACACATCTTCATATTGTGTACTTTGAAATCTGTCTTAAATTGATGCAAATACAGTTTAACAAGGGATTGATAGAAAAGAGTCAGTCATATGCATAATGATGGACTGTATGGCCCTTCACTTATCATGCAAGATTAACTTCTGTAAGCCCTAGGCCTTTAACCTGACATGTGGAAGATAATAGGTCACGCTCATGCAGGCTCCAGCTACAACAGAGAGAACAACTTGTAGTGGATGCTGGCACTGCAGAGATTCCCCCCAAAGGAAAATAATACAAGTTAGTAGGGCTCTATCCTGCTGAAAAAGGCTCAAATATATTGATGATTTATAGTGTGTGGTTATCATTATATTAATGCCAGACAGATGTGAGCTGTATACAAATGGCAGTTAAGTTCTGATTAAACTTTTACAGCAATTAACTTGACATTATTATTGCCAAGAAATATAAAAACTAAATACATAAAGGGATTACTAAAGGACTTATAATACAGGCATGTGTGTAAAGTTAGTAAATTCCAATGCCATATTCAGTCCATAATATTTATTGTAACTTTACCTTTTCAGCGAAACACCAGTCATATTCCTCTATGGTCTAACAACTAGTCATTCTTTCTGTCGCTGTCAGTATAGCTGAGGATTGTGTTGTTTCAGTTAGTCTAATGGCAAACCAGCATAGATTGGCAACAAACTTTTACCAGTACTGACCTAGCTGTTTATCACATTATTTCATTGGATTATTTTTTAATATTGTTTTGGCTAATGCATCTCTGTGGACATTTTGAAAAAGTTGTGGATTTTACCAAATGTTTTTGCTTTTTTATGTTTGATCTCATGCTCAATATTACTGACTATACCCTTCTTCCTTTCTATACAAATGTCATTGTTTGTATTCTTGCCATTTAAAACAGCAAAAAATTTGTCTTTTCTAAAATATGGCAATTTAGTTCTAATTAATAATGCTTCATTGTGATTTTTCTTGTTAATTGCTGTATTGACTTGATGGCACACTGCTCTATACAGTTTTGTTTTGAATACTTACTTTCTTGTCTTTTATTTAGCATGTGTCAGTATAAATCAGTCCTTACACAGCAGCACCTATCATCTCTCAGAGGCCACCACAACACACCAGTCTGGCTTGGGACAGCAGTAGTTTGGACAAGCCCCGCCCCCTGACAGCTGGCTTATTGTGCGCTGTGCCACTGAAGCGGCCTTGTTTCCTCTGCTTGGCCAGTTCAATAACTAATCTCGATGCAGCCGCCAGCACGAGGCGTTGACAATGAGCAGGTCTCAAACAAATTACATCATGTCACTGGTGGGATACTGCCAGTTCATGACAGAAGAAATGGCAAAGGTGGTAGTGTTCATTCATATCAGCATTAGCTTTTGAAATGTCAAGTTATTCAGGCTCATGCAGTGTTTTCCAATTGTAGCCTATCCAACACTGGCACCCTGCAGATTTAATCAATAACAATTGTGCCACTTTTTTGGAAATTTGTCTGATGTGACATCATAAAAATGTTTTTTATTTGATTACCTAGCTTTAAAGATGGGAAATGGAATAATGAAAAGTATTTTACTACAAATCTAAACTGGGATAATGAGTTTTTAAATTAAATTCTGTCTGTTGATTGATATAATTGTATCTATTAAAAACTATATCTGTGCTGGATGCTCTCAGACAACCCTGACAAACTCTTATCAGAATAGCTAACAAACAAGAGTTCAATTTGTGCTAAATACCTTGCTTGTTAATAATAAACTATACTTGTTTTTATATCAGTTTAACTGATCAAAGTGATTAAAAATCACTGTACTCGTATCTCCATGTTCTTCTTAACATTGTCAGGCCACACGCACAGCCACTCCCTTTGTCAGATCAACACTAATGAACACACTCGTGCTCCTTATAAACATGCGTTTTGGGGTCATAGAAGCATGTGTACTCACTGCTTTCTGGCTGAACACACAGGGACAATGGGAGATGTCTGAAGAGCTGAGGCCCAGACCCCAAGGAAAGGCAGATGGTTCTCGGGACTAAAAATTGCATTTTCATTAGCATAAGAAAAGACAGGGGCTGGGGGACAGGTACTCTCCTCTCTGTTCCTGTTGAAATCAACTGAGGCACTAATCAGAAATCCAATAACTGTCCTCAATCAAAGACAGAATATAATAATTATTTAATATGAAAACATATTCTCTCTATTGTGCTTTGAGCAGTCAAAATAGTTATATATTAAAGAAAAAACAAACATAAAATATCTAAATCACATATGCTGTCATTACTAGTTTAAACCTGCACGTAAAAAAGCAGCACATGCATTTTTCTTTGAAAATAAAACTTAAGGCTTCCTAGGGGCCTATGGTGTTTTCCTTACAGCTCACTAGAGACATCTTTCACCTAGAATACATAAACTTTGCTGTTGCCACAGCTGCAGCTTTAAGGCTGGAGCCTCTCTGTGGGTGAAGTCAGTCCAGTGTGTTGTTTTTACTCATTAATCACCACACTGACACAGACCCACTTTCCCAACTACACTCTTACTGTCCAAACATGTGCTTTGATGGCCAATTTAAGTGCTATTATGGAAATCCAGCTGAATTAACAATTATATTTGACTCAACTTTATTGCACACATATCACTGTGACTAGTCTTTTTTCTGATATCACCCCATATTAGCCACAGATAGAAAGAAGATTTTTGCATACAGTACAATAATACAATAAAAGCCAGTAGTGTTTCCTTGTTGAGCCCTTTATTAACTTGTGGACTGAACCAAACAGATTGGTACTACCTTGGATGTTCAAAAATAGCCAATAACCAACTAATGTAGTAATAGGGAATAATTACTGTTACTGTTATTACACAATGGTTTATGCATGATTGGTAAAGAAATGCAGTAACATTATGCTATATATACCAAACATATATTGTGTGTATTAACCATAGTATTAACTTAGCACTTTAAAGTATGTATTTGTATTTGTCTCCCCCTTGAGGTAATAAACCTAACCGCAGGCAGGATAGACTCGATATCAATTAGCTAGGTTTATTGCAATAAAATATAGATCTACATAGGGAATACAAATAAATAAATACTGCATTCAAACGCAAAACTAAATGTTCGTTAACCACTGTTTTCTTTCTCCAACTACAATGCAATTTGTTTGTTAAAATAAACTAACTGTGCATAACTTTTAAATGAACCATCAACCCATTCTTCGGCTATATATCGTGCTAGTGTATGTCGGTGTGTTAATAAGCAACAAGTAATCTTACCTTCTTAAACTAATAGGCCTAACTCTTTTTCCTCAGGAGCAGTGAGTGTTCAGGCTCTGTGGGTTGATGAGAGATCCCCGCCCCATGGCCCTACCACACAAGTGTGGCTAGAGCGCAGTCTGGATGTGCCGTCATGTCGCTTCTCTCATCTAGTCAAATCATTCATTCACCATTTAGATTCATATTTAGATCTTAGTGGTTTACGAAATACTTGTGTAAGATATTTCAAGACTTTCTGTTTGTGACAGTGCACGTGCCGTTGGCCGCGGCTGTATGTGGCTGGCGAGAGCGCTAGCTGAGTTAGCGTTAGCATTAGCATTAGCATTAGCATTAGCCCCGGAGAGCGAGCGAGCGGCAGTGACAGTCCGAGAGGCGGGGAGAGCAGAGAGGTGAGACTGTTATTTTGATGGTGACAACATTGAAGACTGTATGTGCAAACCATCTGGTAAATAGTATCACTTTCACTAATGTGACAGGACATTAGAGGTGCTCGAGCAGCAGCGCACAGAGGTGGGTAGATACTTGAGTGTTAGTTGGACGCTTTATGGCCAAAATGAAGCAAATGTTAATCGTTTTCTTGACGTTGTTGTATGTGGCCCGCTTAGGAGCTAGTTAGCCTAGCCACAGCTAACCGCACCACCGCGGACCAACACAGGGAGTCCCAAACTTTCACACTACTGATGATAGAAAGAGTTGATGTGGTGCAAGAAAGATTTACATGCATTAATGCACAATACAGCTTTTTTACACTTTTAAATGTATTCTTTTTATTACTACTTGTAACTTATGTTGCGGTTTTTAACAGTTATATTTATTATTGTGACTAATTTGAGCAATTTTAACTCTACGAAGTAACATTTGATTTTTGTGTATTTTTGGCATTTTGTGCTGGTTACAGTATTTGACTTAATTTATTCCTTATTATTTTCAACATTTTTATTTTGTTGTGTATTGTCTCTTTTCAGACGGAGAACGTATATGTCTGCAGGAGCTAGACTGAAGCTTTGAAATGTCTGTGGATGAGGAAACCATTAAAACTGGCAGTCCTCAGGCCAGTTCAGCGTCGTCACTCCAGTTATCAGATTGTACTGGAGGTTATGCTAATATTTCTGCAATCGTAGAGGATTCTGTTGCCACTCCAGACTTTGCTGCTGCTTGTCCGTATCCTGATTCTGCTGCCTCGCCCAAGCACACTAGCACTATGGATGCCCTTACTCACTCTGAACCTGCTATGCAGAGGGTAAAGGGGAATGACAATAACATTAGCCGTAGAAACAGCTTTCATCATTCCAAACAACAGCAACAGTCAAGAATAACAAAGCGGCGTAACACGTCAAGCTTTAGCTTTAAGCACCCAACATCTGGGAAAAGAAGAAGAAGGGCTAACTCCGAGAGTGACTCTGTCCTGCCTACAAACTTTCTTTTGGGCGGAAATATTTTTGACCCACTGAATCTCAACAGTCTCCTGGATGAAGAAGTAAACAAAGCTTTGAATGCAGAGACACCTAAATCCTCCCCACTTCCTGCAAAGAGCCGAGACCCGGTGGAGATTCTCATTCCCAGGGACATTACTGATCCACTCAACCTGAACAGTGGCATTGCAGACAGCAGCTTTTTGGTTTCCCCTTACAAAAGTGGAGGCAAAAAGAGACACCGTAACAGGCATCATGGAGGTAATAGTTGCAGTAGTAATATTTCGGCTTCACTGCCTGATTTAGGGAGAAATGAAGCCAGAACAGGTTCTTGTACACAACATGATGCATTGCCTTCTTCTGTACAAAATGTCTCCAAAGAGGATGGATCCCGAGTGGGCGACTCTCATGAACACTTTACCGACTGCTCTGGGACCTGCAAAGAAGAGATGTCTGTGGACGAGTTCAGCTCTTCTGTGACAGGAACAAATCATACAAGCAAACGCAAAAGAAGGCGCAACTCTGGCAAGATGGACCCTCCAGTTACCCATTCTGCTCCTGTTATAAGGTCTGTCAGCACAGGGCCATCACAGTCTTTTTGCACTCCAAAAAGTGGACCCAAAAGTGGTCAAGGGGGTCGCCCACATCAGCAACCACAGAAGCAGAGAAAGAAGTTTCAGTACGGAAATTACAACAAGTATTATGGCTATCGTAACCCAGGTGCAAGTGAGGACCTACGCATACGTGTTTTTAAATCTGAATGGTTTAAGGGGAAGGACGTTCTAGATCTCGGCTGCAACGCGGGACACGTCACCCTTTATATTGCCAAAATGTTTCAGCCTGCGCACATATTAGGCCTGGACATAGACGGTGATCTGGTGTATGGAGCCCGAAAGAACATTCGCCATTATCTGTCTGAGCTGCAGACAGAAGAAGCCAGACGAGCAGTTCAGGAGAAAGGGAGTATTAAAACAGAGGGGAGTGAGGGAGAGCAGAGCCACACAGCCACAGAAAGCACTCACAATGAAGCTGTGGGAAAGACTGAGAACGGGCAGCTGGTGAGAGCGGAGAGTGGCCCTGCAGAGGCTGTAAAAGACAATGACAGTCACACAAGTGCAGCCGGCTGCCAGGGACAGGAGCCACCTGCTGGCCAGCCGGTCAACTCCACTTTTCCTCTGTCACTGCGCATCTCCAGAGGTCCGATAGCTGCACCTCCACTGACAGAGGTGACCAGTGCACAGCCTGGACACTTTCCCTCAAATGTGTCATTTGTGAAGGTGAGATACATGTTGCAGTTATGTCAGATTTGTCCACAATCTATAAAAAAAATAATAAATATAATATATAAATATAAAATATATGTGTTGTATATGTGACGGATCCCCACTTCTCTTTTAGGCCAATTATGTCTTAGAAAATGACAGCCTTCTTGTGACTCAGCGGCCAGAGTACGATGTTATTCTGTGTTTGAGCGTCACCAAATGGGTTCACTTGAACTGGGGCGACGAGGGCCTGAAGCGTTTGTTCAAAAGAGCCTACAGACATCTGCGTCCTGGAGGGCTGTTCATCCTGGAGCCTCAGCCCTGGGAGTCCTACGGTCGCAAGAAGAAACTCACTGTAAGTGACACAATGTCATTATGGGATTTATCTAAATCTTTCAACAATGAGTGATTCTTGTGGAAAACATTGGTTAATGCACGTCATCATTTTAAAGACTGCTAGCCTTAACATTAAAGCAATGTGAAAATATTAATTTGTAAACTAAGAAAAGGGTTGGAACATTTTTTACTTGATGGCTCCGCAGAGGCTGTTAAAGACTATGATGATCACACAAAAGCCGGAGATGATATTTTGTTGTTTGTAGTGGCCATTGTATTGCCTTAATTGCCTTTGTGAGTTCCTAATTGTATTATTATAATTGCATTAAAATTAGAGCGTGACCAATATGGCTTTTTCATAGCTGATGCTGATTTATTTTTAATCCAATTGATGGCCAATATTTTGAGGGTGATATGATGGGCAACTTCCTCTAAACTATATAATATAAAATTCCTATTACTGTTTACACAGTACTCAAGATAAGAAAAGTATGACTGAATTATATCTATAGCAGTGATTCAGTGGACTCAAGCTAATGCCCTTAGTTGGAAGATAACCATCTTCAGTAGAAATGGTTTTAAAAGTATAACAATTTTTTTCTCTATAGGAAAATACTTACAGAAACTACCGCAATATCAGCCTGAAACCTGAGCAGTTTACATCCTATCTGACTAGTGAGGTGGGATTCACAAGTTATGAGTACCTTGGTGCCCCCAAATCTGTTGTCAAAGGTAATGCAGCCCTTTCACACACTATATTTCTCTCTCTGTCTGTCTGTCTCTCTCGCTACACTCTGTCAGTGTTGAATTTGTTTTCCTCTCATTCCTCTCATTTCAGGTTTTCAGAGGCCTATTTACTTGTTCCACAAATGATTTCCTTGCCTTGAGGACTTGAATGTGAAGAGGCTTTGTAACCATCATACAGACCATCCAGCCAAGGCCTGCACTACAAACACATGTGTTAAATGACTGCACTCAGAAGATGAAATTCATAACAAAAGTGGGATCATGTGGGCATGAAGAAGAGAGATTTTAGTGTAATATAAAATGACCTAGACAAGCCAAACATAGACATTGGACAGACTGCAAAAGCTTTCTCCTCTTAAGATTTTGTTGTACTCTGTCAGTGCTGATAATTTCAAAGCCAGAATGCCAGGATGTCTTCACAGCTGTACCATGTTCTCTTCTTCATGATCTTTTGTTTGTATAACATTGTCAACAGGTGTGCAGGATTCTAACGCCTTTAAACTCACCACAAACAGGTATCCAGTCATATTCTGTCCCAAATTCACCCAACCTTAGTCTGTACATTTAAAAACATATAAAATAATTCATGTAAACATGTACAATAATAAACAAACATATTGGAAACAGCTTACATCTTGCTTAAACACAGCAGGTAATCAAATAATTTCATTGCTAAGAGAAAGCTGGAAGCCTTGGCTCTTGTGGTGCAGGCTGAAGATAATAAGTGTGAAATCCAAGAAGCATTGACTTCTTATCATTTGCACTTTCTTTGTGAGCTTTGTATGGTCTAATATTGCACTGACTGATGATATTTTTGTATCTGGAAATGGGGGCATTAATGCAAACAGTTGAATTGCATTTAGTAATTTGTCAAAATAGTATGATTTTTGGACAAACTATGAAATTACATTTATCATTTTTATAAAATGAAAAGTAATGACTTTATTAAATGTAACGGAGCTGTTTGTATTAAAGCATTAGAAGGTATTCCAGATTCTGCCACACGTCCTCTTCAAGGACAAAAAGTTCTGGTGTAGTAGTTCTTGTGACTCTTTGTGATTGTACTGCACATTTCTGTTGAAAATGGGCGATTGGGGCAAAAGTATCCTTTGGGTAAATGATGGCTATGATATTTGGTGTATGCTTTTTAGTGATCTCTGTAAATATGTTGCTTTTCTTTTTTTAAGTTTATAATTTCTTATTTCCCAAAAGTATTTTTTTATTTTGAGATTTTTCTTGAAAATTCTAATCAAGGTATGAAATGAGTATGTAAACAGCAGTTATAAGTTGTTCTTGTTTTTGTCTGGCAGATGTTAAGTTATTAGATTAGTTCTTTGTGTTTTATAAAATGTTTCAAAAATGTGATGCGACACACACATTTAACATAAAAACAGTTTTATTGCTATTTTATGATGTTTTGTAAAGAAATGATACTCCTGCTGCTCATTTACTAGATAATTTGAAAATGGCACTAAATGGCCGTTGTCATTACTACATAAGACAATCAAAGTCTCAGGCCTACTACTGATTTCCAATGATCAGTTAAAGGATTTTGCCTTTTGAAAATGATAATTTCAAAGTTTATTTAGAAAGGAATATTCATTGGTCAACATGTCCACATTTTTGAAACATTTATTTTTTGATGTGTAAAGTTCAAAACACCTTGAAAGAAAATTTGGGCAGGTCTCTTAAAATAGCTGATATCAATTTAATGTTTATTTCATGTAATCCTTGTTCTGTTGGACATGGGTTAGCATATTTTGGGACTTTATTTGATTTACTGTCAGTGAAATTCATTGTAGAACCCTTATATGAGAGCTAAGATTACATTGTTAAAATTGTTTTTGGAGATAAAACATTTTTGCCATGCTTTCAGCTGCTGCTTATTCTTTTTGTCCAGGATCAGTACTAAAAAGGGAGGAAGCAACTTATTTCTGCTGTCCCAGTCCCAGCCTTACTTTGAGTTTTTTCCCATTCGTATTGTGAGGATATAGGCGCGTGGTGTCAACACATTAGTGGTGTTTGGTCACAGCCAGTGCATTGAATAGTACAAAGATTTCCCCGCTGACAATGTGGAGCACAATACAGTGACTCTGTTTACAAATAGCATTCATACCTCAACACCTACCAACACCTACTGGCCCAGGATGGTCTTCAGACTCTGCTCCTTTTTGCACTAAATGTTTTCTAATATTAAAAGATATGCTGTTGGATAAATTAATCAAACTTTATGTCCAATATTTGACATTGGCAGACTTGACGATGTGTTTTTGACTTGACATCACTTTTGATGGCTGGTGGATGCATAGACCTGGCTTACACAATGTGGTCCAGACAGACAGTCTGATTTTACCTAGAGAGAACACAACTATGCTAAGAGACAGCCCAACGTAACAGAAATGAAGACATGCAAACTGTAAATGTTCACCAATTTATTTGGGGGGTGTTTTGCAGAGCCTGTTGATCTTGAGCTTCATCTTGAGCCGCATCACCATCCCTCGAGGCTTTTAGGCGCGTATGGCACAGCACCTAAGTAAATGATGTGGACATTTTTAAATCCACCTTGATTGGGTAGAAGAGTCTGCTCTACCTGTATCTGCGAGGGCAACCATGATGGCCAACAAAATACTCCTGAGCATAACAGAACCGTCTGCAGAGTCCTCTATACCCACAAGTCCAATACTGCATCTCTGGATCAGTACCTGCAGGTACAAAGATATTGGAATAACAGAAATGTTGATTAAACCAAATATTAACATTTTGGTTATTGTTTAGATTTGCCTTTTAATTGCTTTGTTCGAACTGATTCACACAGTGTTGTGTATATTGCTTACCCTCCCCATCTGGCATCATTAGAAGAAGCACAAGGAAAACAAAGCTTAGTCCTTTCATGTTCAGCTACATAAAGGTTTTAGACTTGCTGCTGTATTGGCAGACTCATGCTGCATTTATACACCTTTCAAATGGGGGAGGAGTCCATGCCTCTGTCTCATTGACAATAACAAACTAACAAACAAAAATCACTGGGTGGCTGGCTCAGTTGTTATTACAAAATGCACACATCATAGAACACATGCATTTCAGAGGAAAAAAGTCAGACTTAACTTACAATGGAATTATGTTTTTTAGGTAACAACGTGTAATAAAAGGGCATGAACATCATGTGCACTATATGTAGGCTATAAGAAATATAAAATGTTCATTTAAGTCTCTAGTGGCAAATAGCGCAGGTGTAATAATAGCCCGTTGTGCGCAGATTTGTTTAAAATACAAATATTATCGCCCATCGTTGAAGGAATCGGTTTGTTAAAGGGAGAGTTAGAAATAACCCATCAGCTCTCTAAACTTTGATGAATGCATGACGCTTCTGTGCGCATGCGCAGACTGCTCCGCTCAGCTCAACAAAAGTGGTGGGTCGACCGACCTGTTTTATCCCCAAGATGGCGGACCTTCTAGGCTCGATCTTAAACTCGATGGAAAAACCTCCTACAGTCGGTGATAAAGAAAGCCGACGAAAGGCCAGAGGTAATTCCCAGCTACATAAATAAGGGCTTAAATAGATGATTGCTGCAAGGGACGATGGAAACACAGTCCCAGGAAGCACTGCCATTGACCAGCTGAGCTGAAGTAAACTCTGTGTCCTGTAGACTTAGGACATGGTAACATACACAACAATGAATCTTCTGTTACAAGCTGCACTTACCTACTGCTACCCTTCATAACCAGATATTCCCTAGTCGATTGGATTGTAAAACAGAAAGATAGAAAAAACTAAAGCAGGCTTCCAGTGGCCTCTAAATGAGAATGAGGCGGTATTGTAATATGTAGACTAAGTAGGCAATCCAATATGGTTGTCTAATATTAAATTCTGGGGACAAATCATATTGTACTTATGAAAATGTTGAAATGTGGGCATTTCTTTATTACTGTGTAATGTGTTTATGATGTTCACCTTTTTGTTTCAAGAACAAGCTGCTAAACTAAAGAAAATGGAGGAAGACGAAAAAAGAAAGAAAGCAGAGTTCAGGAAAAAAGTGAGTGGCAAAATCTATCTTAAAATGGGAGAATGTTGACAATTCATATCCCACTTTCCCTTGCCTGCTGCGTAAATGTTGTTCCACAAGACATCATCTTCCTGCAGTTTGGCAGTCGGTTCCATGGCAGTGGTGGCTGTAGTACATTTCTACTATGTGACTGAGAAATTAATGATTTATGAAATTATTGATGTAGTATTTTTTTCTCATTTCAGATGGAAAAAGAAGTGTCCGATTTTATTCAAGACAGTACACAACAAAAGCGAAAGTACAACCCTATGGGTAAAATAGAAAGAAGTATTCTGTAAGTACATGTTACCTTGACTTACAGCAAGTTTCTAGAATCTTGTGTCAGTGCTGTTTTCTTGTAGGCATGATGTGGCAGAAGTGGCAGGGCTGACCTCTTTTTCATTTGGAGAAGACGAGGAGAGTCGTTATGTTATGCTTTTTAAGAAGGTTTGAATAACTATTGTAAAACACGTCTTTAATCTAGTAGACAGTATTCATAATCATACCCTGTTTACGCTGTGCAGGAGTTTGCCCCTTCAGATGAGGAATTAGAGGCATATCGCAAAGGAGAGGAATGGGACCCAAAATTAGCAGAACAACGCCGAAGACTAAAGGTAGAGTTGGCTATATATGACTGACTGACTGACTGACTGACAGACAAGACTGACTTTTAACAGGCTTGTGTCATTACCACAAAAAAATATCCCTCATATTACTCAGCCAAAGGGATTATAAAACTCTAAAAAAGACAAATAGACCCTAACTAAAGGTGTAACATCTGAGTTATTTTGCCAAACTAGTTACCTGTTGTGTTGTGTTAGACACAGAAACCAAAACTTTCATAAAACATTTTAAGAAGATAAAGGTAACTATCTATTTTACCTGTCAACAGGAGCAAGCAGCATTAGAAGAAGTTGAGGCTCAGAGATCTGAGAATTCTGAAATGTGCCCCAACTCCAACTACAGAGACAAATACAGTCATCTTATTGGCACATCAGCAGCCAAAGACGCAGCTCACACGCTAGAGGCCAACAGAGCTTATGGCTGTGGTAAGTGTTTGCAAAGGAATCAATCGGTTAATTACATATTATTCAAGAGGCTAACTTTTCACTCTTTCATACAGTACCCGTAGCAAACAAGAGAGACACACGCTCCATTGAAGAAGCCATGAATGAAATCCGGGCAAAGAAACGGCAAAGACGAGAAGATGACCCAGCGGCACAAAGTAGCACCTCCTGAGACAACACTGTGGCTCACTTGTCCTGCTGTGTGTGTATGTGTGTGTGCGTGCGTGTGTCTTATGTGTGTCTGCGTGTGTGCGTGCCTGCTCATCTGCAATATTCATTCATTCTAACTTATGTGACAGTCGTTAGTGGGGAATTCTCAGGTGGCACAATTTTAACTGTGGGTTACATTTATGTGTGGCTGTCTTTCATTAACCAGTTTTAACATTTACTCTCTAGTCCTCATACTGTGGTCATAGGAAGTATTTGGACATTTAGTATTATGTTATTTTTTTAAAGGGTTTTATGACAATGAATGATTTTAGTCTAAAATCATATGATGCATTCTGTAAATAAAATCCCAAGATTTTAGGCTTAATAAATCAGTGTTAAGCAATTTTAAAGCCCATTTTTATGATCAGACTTTACAGAAGGCAACTGTCATGAAGTGTATTAATGATGTTACAAAAACGTTAACATGACATAACATTGATACAGTCTATGGTTGAAAGCCACACCATATCTTGCAGTAGGAATATTGTTAAATTATTGAAAATGTTGCACATTTAAGCAGTTGTTGCCAATTAGATTTAATAAAGCAGTCTGAACACATTGGGGATCTTGTCCATGTTTATTAATATTTGTTGTGACTTGAAGCCCGACACCGGAAGTTAATTTGGTAACCCGGAAGAGCCTGCTTCTCCTGTATCCAGTTTATTGTGCGTCAGCAAGAGTTCTTTGAGCTTATTTCCAAACTAGTAGAAGAGTAAAACACTGTGCTTTAAGTAATGCTCTGAAGGCCTTGGCGTGACTCTGCCGTCAGCATGAGCTCCTCGGTTGGCCTGTACGCGGAGCTCGCTGCGGTCTTCGACAGGCTGGTGCTCGCGGCTGTGACGGAGCTCCAAAGACTCACACAGCGCGAGGAGGAGGTGAAAAGACTGGATACAGACACCCAACAACACACCGTGGTAAAATACACACGTGTGCAAAAATGGATTGTTTATTAGACACGAAAATTAAAATTTAAAATGCATTCAGCTGGTTGAAGCATTGAAAGGGTAAAGGGGAAAACTATTTTGAGAGTTAAAAAAAAAACCCAAAAACCTCATTCTAATAAAATAAACAAGCCAACTGGTTAATGCCATACTTCGAAACGTGTGCTGCTATTTATGCATAATGTGATCAATGTGCAACACTCTGGTCTAGGTGCAGTTTGCTTCAGTGATGGAGACTCTGGGCAATGAGGCTTTGGGGAAAATCCTTAGTATTTTGGACACAGTCGCAGTTGAGCTAAAACTGGACAAACTTAACAATCCACCTACAACAAAACCCCATGTTCTCTACATCCTTCTGGGCTCCAGGGTGGGTGAGTAATAATACATAATGCAGCCAGTATTATGTAGTGCTTCCATCAACTTTTATTTTTTATTGCAATTTAAAAGATGGTACAGAGAAAATAAAATAAAATTTGCATGACAGGAATTTGGATGAAAACTGTGTTATTATTTATCAGTGTGGAGTAAAGACTAACATGATGTGCGCTGTTTTGTTCAGGGGATGAACATTCGTATGGTACAAGTCACAACAGGAGCAGGGGCCAGCCCATTATTGAAGACCACTGCTATGGAACAAATGACCAGACTTCTGATAAAGATCTGCCCTCTCAAGAGTGTCGGTTATCGGAGGAACAAGGCTGTGCCAATGCAGAGGTTATTCCTGCCATCAGTGTTCAAGACAAATGGGAAAACAGGAGCCTCTCTGCTCTTGGTAAAAGTAAGTAAAGCACCACATAGTCTGTGTTTGAGGAACCGGTCAAAATGAGCCTATGACTTGTGGTTCGCATCCTTTTGTTCCTTGAAACCACTGGGACCAAAGACAGCATCACAATATACAAATACAATATTTTGGCACTCATACATGACAGAAGCCAAAAGAAAAATAATCTCTAAACTTTAAAAAAAAAAAATGTGTGAGGTTACAAATGTTTGATAACCAAACCAGTTTTTTTTTCAGTCCCCATTCAGATATTTGAGCTTTTGGAGCCAATTTGTTATATCAACATGCAGAAATATTTCTTCACTTAAAAACCTAAAGGGCCACTAAACACCAAAATCACTTTTTTCTACTGATTAGCTGTGTAAATGGGTCTAAAAAAGAAATGTATACCTATCCCTGGCCTCATTTTAGCATTTTTGTGCATATTTGTTAAAAATCAGACTTTTGGGTCAAAAGCCATGTCTGTACCGGCCTCTTGAAGGATCAACTACGGCCAGTACATTTGCATTTTCGGGTTGGACTAACGGCCGCCATTGAGTTAGATGCAGGTTATTACGTGACAAGCACAGCCCCTGGCAGTTTATGGGCGGTACGTGAGGAGCTCCTCTCAGCCCCGCCCCTACCTGGCACTGCTGGGCACTGCGATGTCCCGCTGTGTCAGGAGAAAAGGGAAACGGCGTGATCCAACCACAAATGTCCGCTCTGTTTTAAAGTCTGGAATGCACCAGTCTGCGCCATGTTGGATTGTTGTGGCTGTCAGTTGGCTGTCAATCATCATTCCAGAGCCCGCCCCACACCCGCTCCCCCTAACCTGCTGGGCACTGCCCACTCTGGAGGATTTTTCAGATTTTGCTTAGGGACAGAGTAAAGCTTTGGGCTCAATGGTTCTTTAATGGTCCAAACTGTGTTTTGAATTTTATTTTTCAAATGAAGTTAGGTGACATTTTTAAGCAAAATGCCAACATCTATCTTCCCCATTATAATTATTCAATTCAGTAGACTATTTGCATTTCAGCTTTTCAGGCTTTGCTTTTCCTTTTGGGGTTGACATCTTGTATTTTTTGTTTGTTTCAGAGAGGCAGCACTCAATCAAGACAAAGCTCAGTAAGTCTAAGATTAAACCTCAGGACACATGTTCTCAAAGAGATACAGACATGTCTGAATACCTCAGTGAAGACCAGTCAGAGGAAGAGCCAGTTACTTTCATCAGCAAAATCAAATGTGAAAATGAGGATTCTAGTTTCGAAAGTGAGTCTTAATTTCTTGAGTGTAAAAAGTCTGTCTGTGCTATTATTTTAATATTATACTATGTAATTACTAGTAACTATAGGTAGTAATGTAATCCTTGTATTTTGCAGGAGGTGGAGAGATGCGTGACTCTGTGAGATCAAGCCCTGAAACCTTTACTTTAGGCCATAGCCCCTCACCCTTTGTACTCAAGACATGGTGCTTCAACTGCAACATCTGTGGCATAGACTTGAGCAGCGAGTTTGATTTCAGAGTGCATATGTCTTCTCACACTGTGGACAAGCCCTTTAAATGTTCCACATGTGACAGCAGTTTCAATAAGGCCAACTCCTTAAAGATGCACATGTACAAGCACACTGGAGATTATCCCTTTAAGTGCCCAGAGTGTGGGAAGGGGTATGCTGACAAAGACAAGCTGAAGGGGCACCTGAGTGTCCACACTGGGCAGAAGCCCTTCGCCTGTAAGGTCTGTGGAAGCACCTTCACAGCCAAGACTAACCTGCACCGCCACATGCGCTCGCATTCTGAAACCAAGCCATACACATGCTCTGAGTGTGGGCGGGGCTTCACTCGCTCTCGGACTCTCAAAGATCATATGACCGTTCACTCTGGGGTTCACCCATTCAAATGCTCTTTCTGCGACCGTTCCTTCAACCATAAAGTGAATCTGATAGTCCATGAGCGCATCCACACAGGTGAGCGTCCCTATGTCTGCTCATTGTGCTCTAAAGCCTTTCGCACCACAGTGGCTCTGCATGTTCACCAGCGCGTGCACACAGGAGAAAAGCCCTATATTTGTGACGTGTGTGGCCGGGCTTTCAGCCAGCAGAGCAGTCTGTGTATCCACAGACGTGTGCATTTAAACGAGCGCAGCTACATCTGCCACACCTGCAACAAGAGTTTCAACAACCCCCAGAACCTGAAGCTGCACGTGCGTGTGCACAGTGGTGAGAGGCCTTATGTGTGCGAGCTGTGTGACAAAACCTTTGTGCAGAATGCACACTTACGCACACATATGATGCACATGCACTCAGGAGTGAAGCAGTGCATGTGTGAACACTGTGGTAAAGTGTATGCTGACAGACGCACACTCCGAGTGCATAAGTGTGTGTACAAATGACCCTGTGAACAGCAGAGACAGACGAGGCACTGAAAACATCCAAGAACCAACTAATAAACTTATTTAAATGAAAAAAAAAATCTCTCAGGGATTTACACAAATTCTATTTGTTTAGAAATGTTGTTATTTTGGAGCTTTAAATGCATTCCATTTTTGTTAAAAGATGGTATTATTTGGAGCTTTAAATGTCTTGTACCGGTATTTCGATTTAGGAAATAAAGAGAAAAAAGATTATTTTGAACATATCTTTTTATCGAATTCCCATCTTGTGGTGCATTCCATTGTTTCATAGCCTGCTGTATTTGCTAATCTGTAATGAGAAGTATTTTTAGTCAACTTGAGCTTACCTTTGTAAACGTTACCTTCTTGCTTCGCCTTTAGGGGGCGCTGACACACAGACGATAACAAACCTGCGCTGTATTCTGCTTTTTGCGCCTCTCAAAGTTTGTGTCCCGTTTATGGAACCGTGCAGACACTGTCACGCACATGTAAAACATGAAGCTAGTGTTTCTTTTCCTGTTCATCATTTGGTTTGCAGATGCTGAAGTAAAGCCACGGAAAGGTAGGACTACCGGCTTCTATTATAGCCTATCAGATGATATAATTACCAAAGTAAAACTGATCCCATCTTTGAGTTTAACTGTCTTTGACGGTTTGATGTAGTTTGGAAACATTTTGTTGTGGCGAGAGTTTTACCCCTCCACAATAGTTCAATATTTCTGTCTGAAATTGTTGCGTAAAATATTGTACTCAGGTCGTGGAGTCGTTTGCACTTTTAAAAACAAGACTTACAACCCGGGGGACAGTTGGCACCCGTATTTGGAGCCGTTTGGATTAATGTTTTGTATGAGATGTGTCTGCGCTGAGGTACACTTCAGTTTTATGAGTTTGTTAAAAGCTCAATGTCCCTAGCGCTGACTGTAGTTTTGTGCTTTAGACGGGACATGTGAAATGTAGCACAATCAGGTGTCCAGCTCTGTCCTGTGATAACCCTGTGGTGCAGCCGCAGCAGTGTTGCTCCAGATGCACAGGTAAGAGTCGACTCTGCTACAGAAGTCACAAGGTTTTGTCCTGCCCATTGGATAAGCAGCTGTTACAGATCTGGGCAAAACTGGGCAAAATCATAAAGTCCTAAATGTGGCACATATATATATTTTTTTTCAAATTAAATCTTTTGATATGAAGATAACGTAGGCCTACAGGTGTAGGTTTGGGATTTTTTTTAAATCTGAAAAATACGCCATTTTACTATAGAAATGGATTTATTTTTTACATTTGTTTTCTAATTGTATCAGGTTTTCAGCACTATTTTTAGGCTATCTCTGATTCAAAGTGCTGAGCAAATGCAACACATTTTTAAATAAGTTTTATTGTATGCATGTATATTTAAATTAAGTCTATTATGTCCAAAACAATCACATAAACATGAGTAAACCATCACCACTCAGGTGCTCTGTCTCCTTAGATGAGCACAAGTTCCCCGCTGCTCTCAGGGCCTCCGTGAAAACTTGCCGTTATAACGGGACCATTTACCAACCAGGAGAGAGTTTCACCAAACACGACCTGTTCCCTTCCAGACACAGGAACCAGTGTGTCCTGTGCACTTGCTCTGTAAGTCCATTCAAGTGCTTATATATTGAATTATGAAAATATTTCTTTCACAAATCAGAACAGGCTATATTGCCACTGTAAAAAAAAAATCACAAACTAGGAATTTGCTTTGGCAATGTGATGTCACATAAAACAATGAATTATAATGGCAAAATGGTAAAATAACAATTTCAGTATTTCATTTCATGTGTCCACTACAACTGGGAAATGCTTTAATAGACACTGCAGTGACTTAGCGATTCGAGTTAGAAATATTGTTGATAAGAGATTAAAAACTTTCTGTCAGAATGGGAACATCTTCTGTGGCCTGAAGACGTGTCCGCTGATCTCCTGCTCCTCCCCTGTGCCAGCCCCAGACACCTGCTGCCTGCTGTGTAAAGGTACTGCAGACCGCTCACTGTTTAACCGCACACATCTGCTGCTCGCAGTTATAACCTGGGATCCTGTGTTTATGGTCCCTCTCAGATCACAGTGGCTCCAGTGAAGATGGAAACCAACAACTCAACCGAGGCGTTGTATGTTTCCTATGTTTATCTTCTCAATTATGATTGGTATTTTTTATCATGGGTATTAATTTTTTCAAATATGTGTGAGGATATGGCATCAGAAAGAGGAGGCTTTCAGGTTTGGTGATTTATGTTGGTGTGTCAGAGCCGTAAAAGTTTATGGCGAGGGTGGATGATAGCTCCTCTTCATCTCTCACTCTGGGGTGAAAATAAAGTCCACTTTGAGCTAACTGTTTGTGTGCTCACAAAGAGGCATTCTGTGGACCAGTGTCCAGGGGAGCAGACCTGGGTGCGGCCGGACCGTGCCAGTGTGCCCAGGGTCAGGACTTCTTCTCAAAGTCTGAGCAAACTCAACCTCAAAGGGGCCTCGGAGACCACCGTGAAAATCCTGCTGCAGCAGAAACACCACAGAGGTGAGACTTCGTCAAAACAGGCAGTTTACAAAGGGCCGCTTTATAGACATTTGATTTTATGGACATGTTCCTCACAGTTATTGTTTCCATATGCAGCACACTCAGCTGTTTCCCATTTCTCACAGCTTGTTTGTACAATGGAAAGACGTACTCGCATGGAGACATTTGGCACCCAGTTTTGGGGAAGGTCCTGGAATGCATCCTGTGCACTTGTACCGACGGCCTCCAGGACTGTAAACGCATCACGTGTCCCAGCCAGTATCCATGCAAGCATCCCACAAAATCACCAGGAAAGTGCTGCAAGACCTGCCCAGGTAGGTTTCCAGCACATAGACATGTGTCTTTGCTAAAATAATGTTGGCTGATAGTAAATATTCTATCTTTCCATTAGAAACTAGAGCTGCAAACAACCAGACGCAGTGTCATATGGGACGTAGAAGTACTGTCCTGGTTTATAAAGTGGAGTCTCCTTTAAATGTGGACAATCCAGAAAGAATGAAGATCATTGCAGCAGAAAGGCAGAGTGAAGTAGAGGTGCTGATGTGGAGGAGTGTAGAAGGTACCAATGTCAAACAAAGATTAGAAAAACTAATGAACCAAAAACATAAGAGCAGTCTAATCACAACCCCTTATGTAAGAATCACCTTAGACAGAGCTGGGCTATGGTTTTTGCACATTTTGAGTAATGATTATTTTAATCAAAGTAGTTTCAAACTAGGGAAGCTCATGGCATTTTTATTCATAACTCTTTCCACCATTACTCATTAAATTGCTAAGGCGTATACACAATTGTATAGCCTCTATTTATGTCATTGTAATGTTAAACTGATGAATGTTTTTCTTTGTTTTAAACTTCCTTCAGGGGTTTTTCAGTTAATGGAGATGGAGGATGTTCAAAGAAAAGATATAAAAGATCATCCAAAAAATCATACACTGCTGACAACAATCAACGAAGGTTAGACACATCTTATGTCATCTTTATTTATTCACTGCAGTTAAAGCCTTATATGAATGTCTCAATGTGTTTCAGAGACATGGAGAAGATTCAAAGAAGAAGCGAGAAATCTGAGTAAAGCCTCTCAGACAGTATTGTGTGTTGATGGGATACTAGAGATTGTTAAGTATTTAAACCCCAGGCAGACTGAAGGATTGTGTTCACCATAACATCACTTGACCACTGTTTCTGGTCAAATACAGCCCTTGTTAAGTGTGGACTGTTATGGCCATATGTTTTGAATGTAAAAATGTATGTATTGAATATTTATTACAAAAAAGTTGACGCCTAATTTAAAGGTTTTTCATTTTGGGAGTGATACTGCCTCAGATTACAAAGTCTTAAAATTAAAAATAGAGATCTACTGTGGCTATTTTTATACAGGCACTGATGTTGTAACCAGTCCAATGGGAATTTTATTTCACATTCCTAAAATATCGCGTAATGAAAGTTGTGCTGGAAGTTGTGCTAAAAACTAAGAAGTATTTAGTCAATGTAAGCTTACTTTGCTATGCTCAGTTTCTGTAGTAATGCAGCACTTAAACTTGAGTTTCCACTGGAGATGAAATGTCGTCAAGGTGATCAAATCAAAAACAGAAGTGTGGCATCATTCTACAATTACGTGCTTTACTGGAATACAATCGCATACAAGAAACACTTCTCCATATTTCTCCATGTTAAGACACTTTTTTAATATTCATGTTTTTCCTAAAGTTAAAAGGGATTCTATGCCTGGTAACACTTCAGTGGTCTTAACAGTATGATAAACTATTGCTGTTGCCAACATTACAAATACAAGTTTCACATATTCATTATTTTATTATATCTCTTTACATAGATATACAAAGGGATGTTTATACCCTTATATACCCTTAAGTGTTTTTTTAGGATAGCATCCCTCACAGCTGAATGTGTCATATGTGTTGATATAACTGTACATATGGCGTGTAAAAGCACTGAACAGTGTGACAGGTGTGAGCCCCCATGACCTGATCATTGTGTTTGAGTGATTTTGTGTAAACTTCTCCTTGAGTCCTTTCGCCCCCATCCAGAGGGTCACTGCTGCCAATCTAAATGAAACATTTTCTATAAACACGGACTTAGACACAGATTTGTGGCGATCCTGTGTCTCTGTGTAAGGGACAGAACCAGTTGGTATATTTGTGATTCTTGTGTGATTTTGTCTCACTCCAGCCTTGGCTCTGACCTGAACATCTGAGTGCAGGCAAACACAATAAATCTGCCTCAAAAGAGACGAGGGCATAGCTCAGATAGGAGACACCTCTGAATCAAGATGGGACTGTTGGAGAATCAACAAAAACATCAGATCTGTCCTGTGTTCAGATCTGTCAGTGATCAGATGCTTCATATATACTACACTTAAATGACCTTTCCCCATAATAAAATTCTTAGCAAAACATTTTAGTTAACCATTGTTTAATGGTGTTGTACATTTTAATTATTTATCTCATTATAAACACAGTAAATAGACAAATTCACCACTGGAGTCACTTCACTGATGTTTTGAGCACATGATGAGCAGCGTGGCTCTGTGGTTTGGAGAGCTCAGAGGTCACAGTGGATTTGGCTTAATTAAGCCTGATAGCTGTGTTTGTTTTCTTAGCTGATTAAGGCACTCAACTGAACTTCAGTTTATACTTCATCAAAATACTTCCGAAATCTATCGAGACCTGAGCTATTCACAAACATGGCCTCTCGTTCATGATAATTGCTCTGATTGGAGTGTGGTCAGGAAACTGCACATCATGAAATAAGTCCCATTATCAATAAAGAGCTGGGGTCAAAGTGCAAACTCTCCTCCACATGCTCATAACAACTGTTAGCAATTACAGACAGAAGTAGTGAGAATGTGTGAACAAAAGTAACAGTATTGGTACAATTAAAGGTGACGTAGCCAACTAAGTATTGGATGTTAAAGATACACCTTGTAACTTTTCTTGATGTTAGCAGTAGATCTGACCTCTTACTTGGCCCTGGTGGCACCACCTCTAAAGAAATCACCCATCAACAAATAATAATAATAATAATAATAATAATAATAATAATAATTCAAATCTGATTAATAGTCAGGCCTTTTAATACTAATATACTCTTGAAGATCTATGCCAGTATTACATTGACAAGGGGAAATTAGCCTACTTTAGAAAGTTAGGTCTTTTGAGTAAAAATATTACTAGATGATAAGCATCAATAAGGAGCAGGTTTAGTGCAGTGGAGAGTGAACTGCTCTAACACTTGAATAATGAGGATTTTTGATGAGGGTTCTGGGCCAAACTCAGTGTCTGCCTCATCGCGGGGTCTCACAGACATCGCTCAGCCTGATTGGTCTGATGTCTCCTCCAGATGTTGAAACTGTAATGGGCTCCAATATACACCTCCATAGATATATAAACAAGGAGAGAAGTGCCCAGAAGTGCATGTGTTGTTATTCTCCATTGGATGGAGCAGGCCGGTGTGCTGCCAGGGTCTGATCCATCACTGAGGGCAGGGGCAGAAATGTGTTTGTGTTAATAATTCACTTCATCTATTCTAGGGAATTCAAACTAAAGCTGAGACAGTTTGTTTTATCTGAGTTAATGCCAAAATAACAACCCTCGAGTTAAAAAAAAATCATAAAAAGATGTATAAACCCAATCTTCCAGGGACCAAAAATAGCTAAAACAACCTTGTGCGTATTCTGGTGTCACAAATTAACACAAAGAAATAATACATTACTGAGAAAAGTAAATGTATGCACTACCATCTGTAGGTGTATTTGATTTGCTTGCTTTGGAGCTATGTGAGAATACAACCGCTAATATCTAATTACAAATAGTAGCTTTAATACAGTTGACTCCAGCACAAGGTAGGGCATCATGCTTTCTGTAATGGCGCAGGGAAGGGAGAAATTAGCAAATGAATAAAACCCTTTTAAACTAAATGCACCACTATTCATTCTTCAGAGTAAATGACCATGTCATTTGAGGAGAGGGTCAAAGAGCACCGTCTAATATTCATATAAGATACATCATTGTTATAGTTACATTTTTACTTTTTGATGTTAGAAGCATATTGGGAGTCTATTGGACATAAGAATGCAGGAAGAGCTACTAAAAATTATCATCACATTTAGTAAACACTGATTTTGGTTTTCTTTTGGTCCATCTAACTTTTTATCACGCATTACCTCACATGCTTTTAAACAGATCCATCTCTGTCCACATGCATTACAGTTACCCTCTCTCCTACAGAAGCAGCTCTGCGGGTAGAAATATGAAAGCTGTGAAAAACATGGCAGTGTCTATTGATTTATCACACCTGGACCTAAAATGCATTCCACATCTGCAGCTTCTGGAAAAAAGAAAATCACAAGAAATGTAATATGAATAAATGTATAGTGATAAAGTAGTGCACTCATATATATTATATGGATGCTGACTGCAAACCATCATGCAAACTGTACTATTTTATGGATATGATTATGCTGGTAATGTTATGATATGAAACCAGATGAATGAACAAATGAATAATACAAGTACCTTTTAGAACGTTACAAGCACAGTCTAAACCCACAGTAGTGGGAGAAGTTCTCAATTATTTAAGTAAAAGTATAGATACTGGAGCAGGTCTCAGACAATCATAAAAAAAAACATTTTACTTTTTAGTCCTGTTTAAAAATGTAGTGGAGAATAAAGTACAGATATGTGCTCTCAAATGTGATGAAGTCAAAGTAAAAAGTAGCCACTTCAGAAATTTGTAAATTAAGTAAAGTACAGGTACCTCAAATGTATACTTAAGTACAATACTTTATTACTTTTACTTTGTTATATTCCACCACTGCATACCCATACATGTGAAATTAATGTCATTTTTGAATAATAATTGCCGTCTCCATATCTTAGCCAAATGCAACGAATACTCACATATGAAACTCCTTATATGGCTGATCCCTCATGGCCATAAGTTACCACAAAAATGCACTGTTCATAATAAGGCTAAAAATCAGACACGCTATTGAGAAAATGGGAGTGCAAAGAAAAATATGTGCGTTGTAGAAACCCCTTATGAGCTGCTATTGTTCGTGTTTACTTTGTGCATCAGTCAGTCTGGACCCGCTGGGGCCAGGGTGGGCTCAGTTTGGGGGCTGCTCTGAGCCAAGAGTCGAGGCTTGTTCCATTGTTTTCCTATGGACAATCTTGTACTTGGCCTTCATGTCCTTCAGTAGAGACATAGCTTCCTTATAATCCTCTTTGCTGCCATCTTCTCTTTTAATGATTTTGGCTTTAAATGAGGAAAGAGTTATGTTATAAGTTTGAACATTAACATTTTTCTTGCAATCAAGTTTTCTCTTAATTCGGTCTGGAGAGATTTCACCGTTTTGAACATAAGTTTGCCTGGAATGTTGCTCAGAATGGCATTAAACTTATCCGTTTCCATGGAGCTCACAGTCCTAAAGCATGTTTTTCAGTGTTTTTTATTTTTTATTTGAATCAACAAATACCTGTAATTGAATAAATGCAAGATTGTTATGCTTCATGCCATATTATGGAACATTTCAGGCAGTCCCATAACATCTCCATATACACGAGCAGGTACCCCCACCAGAAAAGTTGCATAGTGCATCTTTAAATTAGATGATGAAAACCATTTTGTATTGGCTTTCAGGACTGTAGTAAAAGGTACACCAGTTCATAATGACTGTATTTGATTTGAGCATATTTTTCCTTTTTTTTTCGAATAACAACATTTACGTCATCTACATTAGCAGTCAAAAGTTTGGACACACCATCCTCATTCAATGTTTTTGATTACGAAGTAAGATATATGGAATTATGTAGTAAAGAAAAAAAGTTAAATAACTCTAATAACTAAATAGTTTTTACATATTTTATATTGAAATCCTCAAAGTGGCCATATATTTAGTTATTTTTACCTTTTTTCCTTTACTACATAATTCCATATATCTTGCTTCATATATTTGATGTTTTCTGTATGTATCTAAAATGTAGGTAGTAAAAAATAAAGAAAAAAATAACACTTAATGAGAGGGTGTGTCCAAACTTTTGATGGGTCGCGCATATATACCCAAAAGTCTCATTTAGGGCTTATTTCTGATAAACAGAACAATGTGCATACTTAAAGGTACTTCTCTCATTGTCCTGTGGAGTTTTATTTCTTCAATCATTCGGTCGAGCTGTTCACTCTGTTGCTTTAGGGGCAGGGCTGGCGGAGGTGGGAGTTCCTTAATCTGTGAGAAAAAGCATGTTTTTTACATTATCAAATAAAAATATGAAAATGTTCCCTGTTTAATGCAGAGCTGATCACAGTTGGACGATAAAACGTGTACAGCAAATCCCCAAACCCTTTTCTCTCTCTCTCTGTAGGGTGTCTGGATGCTATCAAGCTTAGGTTTTGAGTCTCTATAAACATTAAGATTCTTCAGTGTGTGCTCCAGCATTCGAACAGCTGTCTGAATTCCTGTTGAAAAGAGAAAACAGAGAAAAAGGCATGAATATTCACTTTGCGTCTCTGACATTTCCAGGTTTAAAGATGCACTGTGTAACTTCTGGTGGAGGATCCGCCACCTGTTTATCTCCATGGAGAAATTAATGCTTTGCCTAAGACTGAAAACAGCATTTATTTCTTTAAAACAAAAAGAAAATAAGTGAACAAAACTTATCTAAATGTGTTATGTAGCTGTTATTTATCCCTCAAGTAACTACAAAAAAAATAATATATACATAAAATTCTTATTACATTGATTTATATGTCAGACCAAGAAATCAGCTAAATCGATATTTGGAAGTCGATATCAGATCCATCAATTTTTTTCAGTATCGATGCTGATATCCAATACCAGTATGATACTACTAGTATGATATTAAACTTTGCTATTTTGCATTTATTTAATTAAAGATGTTCATTTTGCTCGAAAATACATTGAAAACCATATATTTTTACAGTGAGCAGGGTCGCCTTCCCGCACACATGACCTGTAACTTGACCTAATGGCGTCATCTGCTTGTCTCCATGGAGTTATTTACTGTGCCGTTTCAATGCCATACTGTGGAACATTCCAGGCCAAGCAATAACATCTCCACGGAAACAAACTAGTCGCAAACACTCGAACAGAAAAACTTCTCACCAATGGGCTGATCCAGTGATGTGAGGTCTGGTTTAACATCTGTCAGCCATGGGTGAGAGTTAAAGTCCACAGTGTTGTCTGAGTTTTCTGCTGACACTTTGAAAGGCGTCTCTGTGTCCAACTGTGAATCAGCATCCATCTGAACAACAACGCACATTCAAACCAACATCCAGACCATGACTATAACAAATCTATATCACCTATAATGTATTTACCTCAGTGACAAAGAAGGGCTGTTCTGTTTTATGTTCAGGGATTTGGTCAGAGGACAGCTGTGTGGTCATCTCCCTCCTGGTTTCAGCTTGAGTTTGATGATCCAGTCCTTGTGTCTTTTTAGATAGATGTGGAATCACTTTGTGTGCCTCCAAAACAAAAGTTTAAAAAAATAAATAAAACTAGTCCATTTAGGCCCAAAGTAGAAGACTAATTTACAATCATTTAGGTTACAATATAATCATAAAAAACCATTGTGAGAATTAAAAGCAAAATTGTGACATTTTAAGTACTCTTCAAAAAAAAAACAAAAAAAACAACTCAATAAAAATTTTAATTTTAATCTGTCTGCTTATTTCACAGTAACTGAGTGGTGGAACACAATAAAGTGAAAGTAGTAAAGTACTGTAGTTAAGTATACATTTTAGGTATCTGTACTTTACTTTTTACTTTTACTTCACTACATTTGAGAGCAGATATCTGTATTTTCTACTCCACTACATTTTTTAACAGGACTGAAAAGTAAAAGTATTTTTTATTATGATTTGAGTCCTGCTGAAAAGGCCGAGGGGTTTATTTTTAAACCAAGTCAAAGTACACAAAAATATCCAAATAAAGAGCTACAAAAAAACCCCATATTGATTCATTTATTTCTGTTGAACCAAATTCAGCACAAATCTGCAAAATCACTTCATTTGAAGCTTTATTAAATGTCTAAATCTGTATCAGTACTTTTACGTTGTACTTCTTCCTTAACATTCAAAAAGTTGAATCTTATAAAACTTATAATAACTAGACAAATGATTATGAATAACTGTACATCCAGATGTAACATCTGAATCATGACATCCCAAGTCCAAAAAATAACTTAATGCCCATTTATAGGTAAATATTTGTGATGAAGAAAACATGGTTAAAAAAGGTTAGCATAATATTTTGGTCACAAAAGAAAATATCAAACCTTCCACTTTGTCTTGACTTCCTGTTCATTTTTCCTCTTTATTTTCACACCCAGTTTGTTTTGGAGGTAGTACGTCAGCAGAGGGGGGTCTCCTGAGTTAACACAAAGAAAAATGTGCTTCTAAATGCCACTTTTCAGACAGACAAACGTTTTTACTGGAGAAGGACAAAATCACCGCTTCTCTGAGTGGTCAGGGGGTTAGAGCTGATATCGATTTCATTCAGCATTGGGAACAGGGCCACAGCTAACAGTGCCTCTTCCTCTGCAATCTGTCAGACAAAACAATTAGGATTATACTTGGAAACTCATTTGAACTGCATTTCCCATATAAGACCATGCTCACCTTGTTACCAGACAAATTAAGAAACTGAAGTTCCGGGAAAGGAAAATTGAAGTCTTTGCAGTCCCAGTCTTTGTGCTGAAAGAACTGCTCTAACACAACCCACAATTAACAACTATGAAATATTTATTATTATTATTATTATTATTATTATTATTATTATTATTATTATTATTATTATTATTATTATCATTATCATTATTATTATTATTACCTGCATAAGTTTCAATAAATTATCACTGATATGTCCATCTTTCTCTCCTTCTTCCTCATTTTGTTCAGCTGAAATCTGTTGTGTTTTTAAATGCTCCAGCAGTTCCAATAATGGGACCTCGGGTATTAGGTTCCCCTTAAGATTTAAATACTTCAGTCTGTAATAGTGAATTTCTCTGCATTCAAATGGAATTGTACAAAATGTTATTTCTTTGTTAAGTTTTCTTACCTCTTCAAGTTTCTCAGGCAGTTGAAGACATCAGAAGATAAATTGTTATCATCAAGCATCAGGACTTCAAGACTTCTAAAATGTGTGTTGTCTTTTGAGGTTGGCCTGAAACAAGATGCAGATGTTGTGTGCTTAAAACGCAGTCCATTCTTATATGCTCCTACTGTGTTGTAACTCCAGCTACAATTTCATACGAATTACATATATACCAAAGGCTTTGATGCAATCAATAATGTAATGTCACTGTACAGAGCATTTAATAAAATGTACAATAAAAAAGGTACTGACTGAGTTGTGTTATGACTGGAGGAGCTCAGATCAAGGGGGAGATGATATAGCTGGTTTTCAGTCAAATGAAGGATTCTGAGGTGTGAAAGACGACCAATAGCAGCTATACCATCTATGGATAAGCTGTTGTACGAGAGGTCCAAAACCTGAAAGTTTAAATACATATTTTAGACAAATCATCACTTTATCAGAGCAGAGGGTGTTATCTGTTTCTATTATGGAAAGCATCAATCTAATGTTTAAAAAATACTACATCACAGCATGTATATTAAGTTATGTACACAGGGCTACAGCTGTTAATTTGTAAGGCTGTTGGAGCGCCCTCATGTGGCTAACTCTGCCCTCTACATCCCTTTGATAGAAATCATTGAGTCATAAAAATAACTCTTATGCAAGATGTTTGTTTGAATGTCTACCAAAGAATTGCAAAATGTGTGTGTTGATTGTGATATAAAAAAGAAAAAAAAGAAAAAAAAAAAACATTCTCTGTATAAACTTTGTTCCCTTTTGATTCCAACAGCAGAAGAGAATGAAAGGACATGAAAGAACAGAAGCAGATGGGCATTTCAGAACCTGGAGTCAAACTCTGGAATTTCTTGGAGAACTGTCTTAAAAGTTCTTCTAATCTTCCTCAGTTCAAAAGACAATTTAAAGTATATTACATATATATATGTAATAAAGCTTCTTGATATTACTACTACTACTACTACTACTACTACTACTACTACTACTAATAATAATAATAATAATATTTGAATGCTATTACCTCTAAGTATGGAAAGTCAGCTGGATCAAATGCCATGTCCTGCACTCTGTTCAGAGAAAGGTTGAGCTCTCTCAGAGACACAAAACTCTTGAAATGACCTATTAAAAACAAAACATTTAGTTACAGGGTGAAGGTGTAGTAGGCTACAGGTGTTACTCCCAGATGGGGGCAAGATCCAGATTTCCTTATCCTATCTTTTGAATGGTGAAAAGTCATCAAAATGTCGCATATAACAGGATGCTGAAACCCATTAATTGATTGCATTGCACTTTCCTGTGAAAAATCCTAAAGGTACGCCTATTTAGTTGTATTGTATATAGAATAGTTTAATGTCATCTGAAGTAAAAGGATGACAGACTCACCTAGGGACAGGAAGTTTATAGATGCGTCTATTTTAATGACATTGTTAAACGTATTGAAATCCTCGTCATTCACCTGTAAAAGAGTAGTTTAGTTTTGCTGTTTGTGAGATGTGTGTGTCAAATACACAGTAGCAAAAATCAAACATACACCATTTAAGTTCTGCTCAATTAAGCTCACAGTGCTCAGCTCAAATGGCTCATCTACACAGTGAAGTCTGAGCTGCAAGACAAATGATTTGTATGAATGTTTGTACGTTTTAAAAATGTCTAGTTTTCATAAACTAACCACTTACAAGAAAGTCTTTATTTAAAGTCCTGCCCACGGAAACTCCATTGTTCTCTCGTTCCTTGGAGGTTTCTTTCACCCTTTTGTACACATTTTTGTAGTGGCTCTCCTCTGCTTTTTTGTAAGCAACTAGCCAGTGTCCAACACCTAGGAATTTAACATATATACCTATCTATTGTTTTGTAACATCAGTTTACCCGCCACTTTAAAGCTATTACTTACCTGTTCGACGTGCTGGAGATGTTCGGACTGGAAAACAGTGAGTTGGGTAGCTCATACTTTGCTCATTATCAAGTGTGTACAACGGAGTCATTTTGTCATGGGTTTTAATTTTCAGAGCACGTCTTCCAGTTAAATTGGGGATGAAAATGAAAACATTTAACAAGGGATCCAGTGCTTCAAGTGGGTTTTGAGAGTCCTGTCTCCTAGCAACAAAAGAGAGAAGAGCACCCAGGGCACTAGGGGGCGACAGAGCTCCCTATAGCACCAAGATTCAAAGAAAAATCAAGATAGTTAAGTTCTTCACAAAACGGGTTTACGGGTTTAAACATGGGGTTTAAACAACACTGTGGGAGAAACCAGGTGCTTACTCCTTTTTAAATTATACCTTTAAATTATTAAGTTACTTTTGATTAAATTACATCAGTCTGTTAAATCTGAAACCCATACATTCGATTTAAAATCTTTATATCAAAGGTCAGCATTAAGCAGTGCGCATGTCCACAATGAGGTAGGGCAAGTTTCACCTCAGTGGTACTTTCCACAAATGTAGTCTTTTTCTTCTTGTTTACAACGCTTCTATATTTTATCATGTTTATTTCAGTTATTGCATATGACTACAATTTGGAGTGACAGTCATTTAGCTGTATTTTTATTATGACATCTCTACTGGAGAACACGGAAGTGAAAGTGCATTTATTTTTCGATTCATTGACGTCCTTTTCTAAAAGCACTCAGGATCATTCTCGATAGCATCATATTTCTTGTCTTTTCTTTTTTTTTTTTTTTTTTTGGGAAAATATTCCTTGTCATGACATTTTTGATAGTATTAAACGGCGTAACAAGTGGCTTGTGAAGGTAAGGTTTAATTGTGCAAGCGCAGTCCGTATTTGAAGCCCAGTCTGAATGTCATCACAGGAGCTGATGAAGTGTGAACTCTTCCTGGTAATCTCTCTACAGATGTTTCATGTACAGGATTCAATCACAGTGTCTCTTTCTCTGTTATTTCTTGCGCATGCAGGACTCCGTATCAACCATGGGGAACAGAGCCTCAAAAAATGGTAACATGGACGAACCGGTCAAAACAACTTTATTTGAAAAAGAGCCCAGTGGCATAACATACAGGATCCCTGCGCTCATCTACCTGCGGCACGTCCAGACTTTTCTCGCCTTCGCTGAGAAGAGGTCGTCGCCCTGTGACCACGAAGCCAAGATCCTGGTAATGAGGAGAGGAACAGTGAAAGAGGATGGATCTGTTGAGGTAAAATCCACAATTTGACCTGAGTAGCCTATACATAATAATAACGGTGTTATTGATTAGGCCTGGTGTTTGATGAGATTAGACCAGCCTGTTGTCTGTATCTTACACAATATGCTCTTCAAATGTTTTCATAAATCTCAGATGTGACAACATGAGGTATAACTTTCTTCAGCCTTTTTACAGCAAACAAAAAGAACAAGCAGTAGCCTAAATTTCACAATTAAATTTGGATTAAAATCCCAAATTCAGATAATATTTTTTGTCTTTATCAATGTCTGTAACTGTCAAAACAGCCTGGTTAGACCCTATGAATGGCATATTTTGATTATGCTGACCATCAGAGGAGTGGCATTATACAGTAATTACACTCAGAAGTGACACTGTCATTTTTTTTTCTCTTTAGTGGTCGTCAAGACAGGAGCTGCAATCAGCCACTTTACCAAACTACCGCACAATGAATCCCTGCCCCGTGTATGAGAAAAACAGTAAAACAGTCTTCTTGTTTTTTATTTGCATCTTGGAAAACATTACAGAGAGGTGGCAAATCTGCACAGGTAGGAACAAAACACGATTGTGTTATGTGACCAGCACTGACAATGGCCAAACATGGAGCGATGTGAGGGACTTAACAGAAAGTGTGATCGGGGAGACTATTCACAAATGGGCCACTTTTGCGGTTGGTCCGGGCCATGGGGTCCAGCTGGAGAATGGGAGACTGATCATCCCAGCTTATGCCTATTACATTCCATACAGGTGCTTCTCTTATCCCATTCCTGGCACTGTCCACCCACGTGCCCTATCCATATACAGCGAAGACTATGGCCAGACATGGAGACTGGGTAAGATGCTGAGAAAACCCTCATGCGAATGTGAGATGGCAGAAATAATCGACCATGAAGGCAGGAGCCATCTTTACTGCAATGCCCGCTGCACACGCAAAAGAGGAGGCCGTCGATGTGAGGCTCTGAGTGAGAACAGTGGTGTGTTTTTTGACAAACCGCACTTTGCCCGTGAGCTGGTGGAGCCCCCTTCAGGTTGTCAGGGCAGTATCATTGGCTTCCCAGCGCCAGAATTTGTCCCAAATGATGACGCAGAAAGCAAAGCCTGTGGGACGTCTCTCCTGTCTCCAGATACTCAAACATGGCTCCTCTTCATGCACCCCACCCATAAGTCCGGCAGAAGAGACATGGGGGTGTATTTAAACCGTTCCCCGCTGCACTCATCTGGATGGGACAAGCCTAAGATCATTCACAATGGACCTAGTGGCTACTCAGACCTGGCCTACAATGGGGATAAAGATACATTTTCGGGTCTGATGGAGTGTGGAAAAGAATCGGAACTTGAACAAATCACATTTGTCACTTTTACTCTCAATGATGTCATGCAAATAGGCAGCAGGAAGGACAAAAAGATGGACTGAGGTAGAATGGGGATTCTCAATCTTTCCACAAGTTATTGGCTCTAAGTACCATCTTTAATCTAAATGTAATCTAAAACATAGCCTAGTTAGTCTTGACTGACTGAACTGACAGATCAAATATGGATTAAATATTAATTATTAAATAAATAAGGAGAAATCACAAAAATATGACCAAGTTTTATAATCCTTAATGATTCTAAAATGAAAATTTAGGTCCAAACCAGAACAACTATGAAGTTACTTAAAGTGTGCCAAAAGTGGAAATCCAATGAAATTGGTTAATTCTCCTAGCTACAGTCAAAGAATAAACCACTAAATATGCTGTGAATGTGCTGTGATGTCCAACAATACACCTGTCTGTATGCATGAGTTGTGTGATGTTGTCTTTAAAAAGAAAACAAACTTAGTATCAATATGCAACTGTGCAGATGTGTAAAAGAAAAAAAACTATTTTTAACTGTTCGGATGGGTCCTTTTTTAGCATGCAGTGGTAGACTATTATTAGACATTTGAAAACTGTCATGCCATTCTACATCTTTTGAAGCAGTGGAGGAAATGTGACTACCTCTTTTTGTTTTGAGATCATAGCCGGCCTTGTGAAGGAGTCCGAGGAGTTTGCTCCTGACATAACCTTTACATTCAATACTTGATGCCTTTGACTCCACTCTCTTATGTTCTTTTGTGCCACAGCCCAGAAATAGTTTTATACAATACACTATATTTTGCTACCTGTCAAATTGAGAATAGTTAATGTTTTACTTTCAGTTTCTGTAGGATGGAATGCATTCCTCAAACATTCACATGGTTTAGTTATTGCTAGACTTTGTCACTCATTAATTTTGTAAGTGCAATATTATGGCCGGATAAAGTGTGATAGCAGTTCACTTAACGCATGTGAAAAAAATATTTATATATTCCCTTTAGGACTTTGCACATGTAAAACTGTACAGAGTGACTGACAGATAAAAATTATATATAGATTTATTATGTGTTTGTTGTTCACAGTATCAACAGCTGCATGAAATCTGTATTTTAGTAGAAAATAAAATGATGTGATGAGCCCACTCCGTCTGTGTTTTATTGTTTCATATAGCAGCTGACAGTTGGTAAAAGCCTGTTAGGTAAAGTCCTATTAGGATAATTACTATATTTACTATATTATCATTTAATGTATAACAGCTGGAACAATATATTTGGGGCTTAGTATTTATCGTGGGTACATTTTCTCAGCAATTTTTTTTTTTTGTAATATGTTAAGATTTGAGCTGTAGAGGGATGAATAAGTAAAATACATGGCTATTTATTTTTTTTAAATTCTGCTATTTGTTGCAGCCCTTGCCTTTTGGTGATACTGTATATTTAAAAATGGTTTACTGGAATTATCCTGCTTTATTGTTATTGTGTCAGTGGGATAAAGTAGTTTCAATATGATCAATTATCATTCTATCTGTCTCTATTTAAAAATGTGTTATCATGACAGGCCGAGGCTGGTATGATCAAGCCAAGGTAATAGAGAATCTTAATGGGTGAAAGTAATAGAAAGAAAGATAGAAGATAGAAAGAAAATATATTAGTTTAATTAAACAGACTTCTTAAACCTTGTAATGTATGAGCAGTGTGGTTGCCATATAGTACCATAAGCTACTGTACGGTGCAAACTATAAGGTGCAGGTGTTGTTAACTAAATATACTAAATGAGCAGAGTGAATAAAATAAAAATAAAAACAGAAAACACAACCCAGAATCTACACATCTTATTAGTAGGCCTAACGTTAAGTATTTAAGTGTATGTGAAGATGAAGTGAAGATTTAAATGTGTGTGCAAAAGAAAAGAAAAATAAATGGACAAATGGAGCTCAGTAGTGTCACTTTGTTACTGTTTGGGACTATAGAGCGTCTGTTTGTGTGAAAACATGTTGATGAGTTTAAAGAATCCTCTGAGGAATTGGATGTGATCGAGCAGATGTGCAGACGGCAGGGATTATGTAAGACGAGAGGGGAGTCGTTCAAAGCAGAAAGCAATACTGTGTGTGTATGTAAGATGTTCACTTTTTAAATATTCAATCCACATATGACCTTCACTCACAACTGCATTTGGCTGTGCTTAAATCTTACCTCTTATAAGGATTATAAGATTACTAAGTGTTGAGAGAAAGATGATTCATTTTAGTTTGGATCCAGGTCACTTAGTTAAGATCAAGTGCACCAAATATATTAACTTAGGTGGGTGTATTTTATTTGATTGAAGACTTTTTAAGGGCCCAATGTCCATTTGATAGGACTTGTACCATGGCTGAAATCTATAGGTTTTTATAATAATCTTGATTCAGTTTGAACCAACTGTTGCAGTATATAGAGGTGGAAGGTATACCAAAATAATCTATAACTGGCTAAAACAAAAACAAAAATATATATTTAAGAGACAAAAATAGACAAAAGAACATCATCTGACAGTGATGTTCATTACAATGGTATTAAATTTAAAACACAGATACAACTCAACTAGATTTTCCTCTGCTCTTGGAGATTGGGAATGTTTAGATGTGATGCTGAATATTTGTTGAGCTAAGAGGAGCTTTTTTCTGAGTCTAGCTGAGGTAGGTTACATCGTCTTCAGGTTCACCAAAAGTGGGATCAGGCCTTGGTTGCACTTTTCTTCTTTTTCTTTTTTTCCTGTTTGCTGAGCTCCTGAAGGTCTCATGATGGCTGCCTCTGGTTCGTCTGGTATTTCAGCGTAGAACCAAACACTTGGTTTAGTGTCCTCTGGCTCAGATGTTGGACATTTTGGTGGTTCCTCATTTTTGACCTGGCTGGTGTTGTGGGACTCTTGATGGATCAGGAGAGCTTGTAACCTCAAAGTTTGTTTACTTCTCCTGCTGTGGTTCAATCAGGCATTTACAGGCACGTTTGACCACATTTTGGATGGATTATCATAATGAGTGTAAAGCAAAATAAATAGTGAGATATTTATTGTACATGTACTAACATTATGTTTGGTAATGTTAATGTATTTTTACATATTTGAAGCAACCACAAAACATCATATTCACTCAATTTTTAATTCAATTTTCCAACAAGACTAACAGTATTCTTCGTGTTTTTCAGAGTTTTTCAGAGTTATGCTTTCTGCTTTGTGAGACTGACCTTGGGAACGTCCTCTGTGGGAGCTGCCAGTGCATCACAGGTGTTTAGTATTGCACTGAAAGTATTACTGATGATAGGTTTCCCGCCGGCTTTGCTCTTTTAACGCTACACTGTTGGACACAAGGTCACTGCTGTTGTCGCCCCCATTTGATTGACCCCAGAGATGCCAGACACAGTGAGGTTCTTTCTTATTGTAAAGGTTTTGGTAGTCTAATTGCATTGTAGTGCTCAAAGAGGGTACATAATTTGTTTTGACTTACAGTACATTATTAATAATTCACAAGTGTTTTCAAGTGCCTCACTAAACGCATTTGAGTCCATGTACAAAGTGTGTAGTGCTGGTTTTTGTTCACCTTGCTCAAGTACATTGCACTGCACCAAGGTATTACTATTATATATTTTTGTGAAATACTGCAAGTCAAATGCCTTTTATTTCTAAGGCTGTAAAAATTCTGATTAGAGCTGTGTGCATCTTCAACCACTTTTCAAACTTTAAATCCCTTTAAATCTCAGTGAGATTCAGAAGCTGATGGAATTTGTGTACACAAACATACAAAGAACTCTCCTTTTAGGGAATAATGTTATGCAGTCATGAATTATATATTTTGTAAGATGCCATTCGCTCATCTGGCTGGTTTCCTGTTATGTATGAAATGCAGAAAATGCCCTCTAAGACATGGACAGAAATAGCTAATTAGCCACCAGCTAATGCCTTATTCAAATGTCCACAAAGCCAATACAGTGCACAGATCAAAAGCCAACAAAGTATCATGGGAATGAATCATGATGGCAAACTCAAAGAAGTTTATTCCAAATGCAAACTTATCATGAAATGAAACTGAAAAGCAACCATTGTTCAAGTTAAAGATGTTTGAAGAAGTTTCAGAAAACCTCAGGTGTGAATCCCAATGAAAATTATCTAACAGAAAATGGCTTTTGTGAAAACATGTGCTTTTCCCTTTAAGTTAGATATGTTCGAGTAACACATAATACATTCAGTATGAGATGCTGCTCCTCTTTTGGTTTCTGGTAGTTGCAGTACAGTAAAATATAGGATATGCAGGCAAAATACATGTTGAGAGTTGATTGAAGTTTGTATATGTACATCGTAGGCTACAGTTGTCACAGAATCACAGGGAGAGGCAGCGTGTTGCCAGATCAGTCCAGCCACATCCTCCATTTATGTAAACTGCCTTCAGGTTCTCACTGTCACACAGGTATTTACACATTCACATAAACTATTTCATTTCTCAACATGTCCCCCAAGGGTTAGAGCTATTTTCATGACAAATTAATAAAGGAAAAAGATATTCCTAAGTTACAAAGGATTTCAACAAAAATAGATACATGTACATGGTAGTATAAAATCAGCTTAAAATGAGTGACAAAATGTACATGAACAGATTATTTATCATAAAATAAATAAAATTATATTAATACATTTGCTTTTCCCCCAAAAGACAGAATTTCACTCTGATAAATTATTGTAAAACTACTATCCACAGTGTCCAGATCCTCTGCTCTGTTACTTTTGCATAAAGTCCTTCTGGGTTAGACTCGAGGTCAGTGCCATTGTTTGATACAGTTTAAAGAGATACAAAGGTTAATGCACAGAGCAGTATCTGGAGTCTTCGTGTGTGGCGCATATATCCACCACATAAATTCATAACACTGTTCCGAAGAGTACAAAAAGGCTTACAAGGGCACTGCAAATCTACATAAGCCATAAAAGCCATGCCACATTAAAACCCTGTTTGGGCGATTCTCTCTTAAAGGGACATGCGCACAGTTTACAAACAGAGGAGGCGAGAGACTGCTCTGAAGGCAGGGTTGGGACTTTACTAATACTAGTTTCAGTTTTTGATTGTAACGTAATTCACACAAGGATATAAGATACACTGATCAAGCATTACATTATGACCAGCATAATGGTGGTTTTAATATTTAATATATCAGATCTACGCTTGCTTGACAAGAGTGTTAAAAGTTCATTGCTGTGCATTCTGTGGATATTAAAAGTAAACTATCTTTGATAGGATAGTACAACGCAAAATCTTGACAAAAGTGAGGAAAGAGATTCAGCAAAACCTCAAGATAGGGGACAGGCAATATGGCTTGTGTGCTGCCTCCTGACTCCAAGCCCATTAACAAAAGCTGCAGTTTTGTGGATCTTTCAAAACCAGTGGCGGAACTATGAAGACAAGATGTGCACTTGCTGCATTAACTTCAAAAAGGGTTCATGTAAGTAGATAATATTTGTTCTTCACTTGTGTGGTCATAATGGCATGCTTGATCATTTCACTAGGCCTATACATCTTCTCAAAGTGCATTTTCTTACATCACATGCTCATAACAAATCAGTTTCTCTTCTTTCAAAAGCATGTAACCTGCCTGATTCAGATTCTTGAGGCAATACCAGACTGGATTAGGTCTTGTGACCAAACTCACAATTAACCCATTGTCCCCAACCCTGTGAAGCAGTGATCATGGCAGACCAGTCACATGCACATAATGGGAAATGTTAGGCTAGACATAACCAACACCAACCTCTGGCTCCTGGCGACTAAACATCATACAGATTCACAAGCAGCTGAGTGGAGGCTCATGTCCAATGAAAGCACTGTTCACTGGAGGACAATGCACAGTATGTAGCACAGGTGACTGAGAGTCCCATTGTCCAGAAACAATTCATCCATGAAGAACTGAGCAATATATGACCTTTTTTTAAGAATTGAAGGAGATTTTCTTGATTTCATAGTGGTTATAATGTATTGGGCAAAAATGGTTATGCACCAATACTGGAAGCATAATGTTGCAGAGGACATGCATTGAGTATAGAGCAGAAGCAGCGATGCCCAATGTCTTAGTGTCTGTCCAGTCTCAGATTGGTTATGTTCAAGCACGGGACTCCTTCTTCGAATGTGGCTTGTTACCCAACAGAGCGTCAATCTCATTGATGGTCTGAGGGGTCATTTGGGATAATATCTGAAAAAGGAGAACAATTAAAATGTTTACAGTAATATGTACAGAATGGACAATATTTTAAGACATGTTATTATAAAATAAAAATCTTTCCTAGATGGTGCTCAACAATTCTGACATTTTTTCCGCCTCATGATTCAATTTGCAAATTTTCCTTACTTTGGTATCCTTTATGGTTTCAATTTGGACTCAAAAGGACGCAAACATTTACAGTTATAATCAAGACTTTAAAACCATGCACACTTACCCGTAGGGCGCCCAAGTTCTCCACCAACTGATCAGCATTTGAGACCCCCAGGAGCACAGAGCTGACTCCTTCACTGCGCAGGCACCAGGCTGGGACAGAGAGGACAGCCATTACATACTATTGTTACAGTGAGTTCTTCTAAAAATAATGTATGCCTCTTCCCACTCCATTTTGAGCTAAAGTGTTTCAAATACCTCAGAGACATGGACACATAATGGACATTTAACAGAAATTAGTACACATGAGCATGTGGGTGAATATTTTTTAGTCTTTCACTTACAGTTTAATGTAACTGTATACTGGTATGCTACATAACTGTTATATTTTCTGTCATTAGCAAAAAAAAAATCAGTAGTATACATGCAATTCAATGATATACACACATTCATTGTACCACATGCACAATTCAGTTGTCACTGATATTGATATAATGTTATTGAATGTTTTAGTTCTTGAATATTTGCCTGTGTCATACCAATGGCTAACTGTGCAGCAGTGCAGCCCAGGCGGTCGGCCAGTAGGTGGAGCTCTTTCACTTTACCCAGCTGCCTTCTGCCCTCCTCACTGTTCACCCGTTCCTTCAACCACTGGTACCCCTTTAGAGAGAGAGAGAGAGAGGAGGAGAGAGTAGGAGCAACTGGAGAGAGATGTAATAAGGCAGTAGCGTTCTGTGCTGATTTCAAACTTCAACACCCCACCGCTTGGGAGGAGAATTACTCTGAGTGAGGCCCCAGAGGGAAAGGCAGTTCAAATCAAACTGACCTTCATGGCCGCTCTCGAGCACTCGGGCACACCGTCGCTGTACTTCCCTGTGATTAATCCACAAGCCAAGGGGGACCAGGTCATTGCTCCCACGCCTGAGAGAGGAAACCAAGAGAAACCCTTGAGTCCAGCTGTGCAATAGTCAAGACCACAGTTTCTAAGACCTGCTCTGGATGGAGCAGAGAGCACTGGACCAAGACCTTTATAGGACAGGATCACGCCAAAAAGGCAAAGCACATTATGCAAGTTTATTATTGATGATAAAAATGAGAAAAAAAAAAGAAGGTAACGCTTATAATAACTACACCTAAGTTAGTCTAGTAGTTGCTAAGCCTTAATCATTCTTAATAAAACTATTTGTTCATAATAAATTAAGTCTTTATTAAGGCAAATTAAGGTGCAGTTATTATAAGGTGGTACCAAAAAGATCTTAAGCGTGGATTTAGAGCCATTTCATTTTCTCAGTAAGATGGAGTGGGAACTAATTTCGTGCTCATTAATTTCAAGCTAAATCAATCCTAATCAATCATAACCATTTAACTAAACAGAGCCAGACTTGACTGGTTCCAATCCAACCACTCACTTTTAAATACACAGTTCAATCATGTAAAAAGTAAAATATTTGCAAGGTACTTTTATAAATAATTGAAACAGTTTGTCCTTATCTACAGTTAGAAAAAGGATTTAGCCAGTCACACATTTATCCAAGCTGAAGTAAGTGTGTAACTCCTCTCTGGTAATCCCTGGTAATCAATAATAACAATATATTTAAATAGGACCTAGGAAGTGTTTTTGTACCTATTTTGTGGTAGAGCTCTGGCAGCTGCACCTCCACTTTGTCCCTCTGGAAGTAATGGTACTCGGCCTGCTCACACACAGGTGGGATCAGGTTGAACTGCCGTGCTACTGAGTATGCCTCCTGTAAAAAAAAACGAAAAAAAAAAAACATCCAAAAATGTCACCCCACTTATTTGGCCAGAAGAGTATTCACAGTGTGAGAAGAGAGAACAAAGTTCACCATGATTTCCATTGCACTCCAGCGTGAGGTGCCCCAGTACATGGCCATACCCTGGTTTATTACGAATGTCATGGCGCGTACAATCTCTGCAATGGATGGAGCAGCAAAAGAACATGAGATGTAATTTTGAGCAGTTGGCATAATTAAATATACCATATCTAGAAGCTCACCCTCCATTGGACTGTTAACATCATTTCTGTTGGCGAAAACAATATCTACATAATCTAGCTGAAGTCTAGACAAGGATCCTCGTAAACCTGCAATCAACAAAACTTTTTACTGGGACAAGAAATTGATACACAAAACATATATAAACACATAGATAAGACATCAACATGTAAGAGCCAATATATAAATATAGAATTAATTCTTTTGCATCATATTTGCGTTATATGAATGTGTGATATGCATTTTGTTCATATAGGAAAACTACAATATACTGACTGTACAAGCATTACAGGAGAACTGGACAACTAAAAAAAGCAACACCAGCAACAACAAAATGCAGACTTTCCACAAATTTCAGAAAAATAGCAGAACGCTCTATGAAAATTGCCCTGTAGTGAACCTAACCTTTTAACAGTTTAAACTGTATTTCTTTCCGTTATTATGCAAAAGCTTTCCATCAGAAGAGTCATGGCAATAACAGTCAGACAGCCAATTCAAGTCCTTACTAAATGGTCAGCCCAAGGCCATCCATTTTGTGCTAACTAAAGATGCCAGCAGCCTCTTAGACATCTCAGCAGCAGTCATTTGGTAGGGCACTGATTCAAATGGCAGGAAAAGTCATGGTTCCTCATCTGACCTTGTGTATTTTGGTTTAGACTATGCAAATGGAGGACTACTCTAAACCAGTAACAATTACACTTAATACATCAGTTTGAAGAGACGGTTCTCAGACTGAAATATGTCTACTCAGAAATAGGCCTGTCATAATAATTATTATATCGACTTATTGTCCAATATATGTTAGGTGTAACAACATATTTTGGAGCTCAATATTTATCGTGTGTACAATTTCTTTGCAATGATAGGGAGAGTTTTCTTATTTTTGTTGTAATGCGATTTGAGCTGTAAAGGGTAGATTAAGGCTGCATCTCAATTCTCCCCCTGAGCCCTCTGTCTTAGCCCTACCCCTCTGTTGTGCGCGTTCACGAGAGACAGAGGGGTGTCCCAGTACTCTTTTCTGTAAGTGCGAGGGCTAAGGGGAAGGGCTGTTCTACCCCTTTGAACAGAGCGTTTTCAGATGCACCCTTTGCGCAAAGGGGATAGGCGTGGCTTAACGCAAGTCAGAGCAAAAAGCAACACGGAAATCGGGAAGTGTCGAGCAATCGGGAAGAAATTGGACAAATGTGAGTATTTGCACTCAAGAACCTCATAAAAAGTTGTATAAAACTGTAGTAACTTTTGAAAAGTTGTAGGTATACTCATGGCGCCAGCATTTACGCTTTCTGACATATAAGGCTTATCGTAACATGCCCGGTTAGAACTATACGCTTGTTACGGTAGAATGTGTAAAGTATTACGAACATGCATGGCCTAAAAGAACTATATACGCATATATGTTAGACTAGAATGTGTCAAATATATCGCTGTATTTCGCCTTGTAACTCGTCTCATGCGCTTTTAGAACTATACACATGTTACGGTAGAATGTGTAAAGTATTACGAACATGCATCGCCTAAAATATTATTGTTTCGTTTCGCCTTGTAAATTATCCCCTATTTAATGACATGTTATTAATCACATTTGTATTTTGTTTAGAAATTTCTTGTAGGAGGCTGGACTTGTTGGAGTTGTGTCATAAAATATAAGGTATATTACATTCTATAATATTTGTAGGTACCAGAACAACTATATATGTTTATGACTATGTATTAATTTTGTTTTCTTTTTTGTGTGTACCAGGCATCCTCTACAACTCCGTCCACCTCTGCAGCATTTTAATTTTGTGTTACAGTTGATTAAAATTTGATTTACATATGTTGTACAGAGTATAGTAATTTAAAAAAAAATAAAAAATTAAAAAAACATTTGACTTTTTGCAAAGTTCATTTAAAACAAACTCAAAAAGAGCACAATACTTCAAAACTTTAAAAATAATGTCATATTGTTGCAACTGCAAAGGGGTGTTCCATTTCTAAGGGTTAAAATATACCCCTTTGCCTTACCCCTCTGTTTAAAGACAGAGGGGTAGGGCTAAGGGGTAGGGCTAAGACAAAGACAGAGGGCTAAGGGGGAGAATTGGGATTGGGCCTAAATAACTTCTGGCTAATTATTGGTTCATTTTGCTATTTATTTGTTGTAGCTCATGCCTTTATATGATACAGCCAATTTAAAAATTGTCCAGTTTATTATAATTGTGACAGTGGCATAAAGTTTCAATATTATCATTTATCGCAATATTTATCGTTTCGTATTCTTTTTGTATAATTTTGCTTTGTTGCAGTTTTAGATCAGTTTAAACTGAGGTAATTTTACCATGTTAAAGATTGGAAAGAAAAACATTGTTTGCATTAATGAACAAGACAATACAACTTTAGTAAAACACAAACATAAAGTAAAAACAATACGGTCAATGGTAACAGCACTGTTACAATGGAGGATAAATCAATCTACCTTCAATTATGTGCTTTCTGGACAGGCCCCTCTCAGTCTCTGCTCTGTACACAAAACACACAAGCATACATTATTGAAGGGATAAAAGGGTACATTGATTCACTACAACTGAATAGGCTACTCACTGGCCTCCCCAGTAAATCTTTGTTGTGATGACAAAACTTGAGCGTCTGCAAAAGATACAACATAAACCAGTGACATTTTAAATGGTGTGTACATATTAAATATTATTATTCGTTTTTTGAATGGTAACTTAGCACACAATTCTAATACATACTAAACAATCATATCTATAAGTAATTTCAGTAGAGTCACTGGAAAAAGTATATTTTATAACAAATAGTTGTATTATTAATACTTGTACATTGTATTGTAAGTGAGGATAAATTAGACACCTTACCTCCATCCCTTCTTCTTGATTATGTTTCCTAAAGTGATTTCCGCTCTGAGGAGAAAAGAAATTCACACTGTAAATCTCCATATGACATCTTAAAGTCAATTTTATTCAAAGCTGCAAAGAAAATAATGGTGTTGTTTATTTGAGTTAAAGCAGTGGTTTCTTCAGACGGTCTGATGGTGAGTTTAAAAATAGTTGGTGTGCAGAAGGAGGAGAGAGGAGCCGAAGTTTTAATTGGATGTTGGAGGAAGTGAGGCTGACCTTCCTGACGCATACACCTCTGCTGTGTCGAACAGGTTCACCCCATTCTCATACGCGATGGTCATCAGGTTCTCTGCCATCTGAGCACACAAGAATCAAACAAACTCTTAATAATCCAAGGACATTGTGAAGGACATTAAGAAGAAAAACAAGCCCATACACTGTTCAGGTATAATATTGGCGCCGCCATTGTCTGCTGTTTAAAACTACTTGGATAATAATGCTATAGACAATTTTCAGATTTGTCCAGTTTTTTCAGACAAATATTGCAACATCATGATGGTCACAATGTAAAGAAGATTAACATTTGAGGGAAGACTAAAATATGAAAGATGCTAGTTAAAGGTGCATTGCACAACTTTTCTGGTGGAGGGTCCTTCACCTGCTTGTCTCCATGGAGATATTATTGCTTTGCCTGGAATGTTCCATATTATGACATTAAACACATCTATCTATAATTTATTCATTATGGGTGTTTCAAAGATACATGAATTCTCTCTGTGAATAGGGTTGCCTCTCCACAGATCTGACCTGTAATGTATCTTATAGCTGTCTCCCTTATAATCTCTACCATGGAACATTATAGATAACGTCTCCATGAAGACAAGCAGGTGACAGACCCTCCACCAGAAAAGTTGTGCAATGCACCTTTAAACTAATGTAAGAATCTTATGAATCCCATGAATTTCAGAATATGTTTGTAGAGGTCTAAACCACAGGCACAACAAGACTTTTCTATAAAAAGACAGGATTTTTTGTCATTCATTTATCTAAATAATGAGTCCATGTCTCACCAACCTGCCCATTTTTACTAGATTTAAGATATCTACTTTCATGGAAAAAATGCTCCCTTTCTGCCAAATATAACTCCCCCACTGTTGGGTTCCATAATGAGAGATAATATTTGCTATATAATTCAAGTTATGTTGGATTCTCAAAGCACCATATATATTATACATACATAATATCCCAGATAATATCCATATTATCTGGGCATTCAAAATAAAGAGAAAGTGTTCAGTTCTTACCTCATCTGAGATTTGTGAACCAAATGTCACCCATGTTCCTGGATAAGGCACAGGACAGAGATTAGAGAGGGTGCAAAAAATAATCACTTCAGTGTATGCCATGTACTAGTATTTACCTAATCCTAGACAGGACACTCGTAGACCAGATTTCCCCAGGTTCCTGTGGAAGAGAAATAAAAACACTTTACTAAAACTTCACCCAAGTCATCATATGTAATAATTATTTAATATCTATTATCTGTTTTCTAGGGCTATGCAAATAACCACATTTTAGTTGAGATCAAGATCCAGTCATTTCTAATTGTAAATAATCAGCTTGGGTTGTTTTAATCGAGATAAACAGCCAGTCCTCTGTCAGTAAAGGAATGTGGTTTGGCCAAGAATAAATGTTATTATATTTATGTTAAATTACAATAGTCTGTATAGGCTAAATGGCAATGATGAATCTGTGTTCAAAATACTAATATTGCCATTTTATTTGTTTTTATAAGACAAAATGTAAATCTAATCAACAATTGGGAACAACTGATATGAGGAGAAAAAAGTGATTAACTTCATCATGTCCTTCAGCCCAACTACTATATATTTTGGTCTAGCTTTAAAATGTGAATGAAACTTTGAAATCTTGTATTTTACCAGTCCTATATCTTCTTTCTCTTTGCTCTGAAAACCTGGATCTTTCCTGTGGTTAAATTACTGCCTCTAATTATTTCTGAGCAATTGACCTTTTATTCTTGCTGCGTTAACAGTTCAGCCTGATACTGTTTGTGCAGGGGAAACACCTAGAGGCGACTAGACCAGGCTGGAGTCCCGTTTTGGAGCCAAAACTATGCATAAACTAAACTTAAGCTTGGTGGTCCATTACAGCACATGTCACATACGGTTATGAGGACAGCTGAATTTTAGATGGTGGGTGGAGGTGCACATGTACAGGCGGGATGTGGCCCGTCTAATTAACCCATGAACCAGCTGGATCTGAACAGCATCTCTGGTCTTTTCCTCTCCTGTGCACTCGCTGCTGTCTGCCTCTGCCACAAATAGCCAAATGCACAAAGACAGACTGTCAAAGCATTTAGACGCATCCCAATGAGTGCTGCTTTTATTTGCGCCTGTCTATTTTTAATGCCTGACCTTAAGCTATTTATAGATTCCTGCATATGTAAGCATTTGTGTCCCACTGGGCCCTAGTCATTTTGTGTACGATTGTGAATTATATTTTTTCCACATATGCGCTTGTGTAGGCGTGAAGCACATATTGTTGTGCTGGTACATTAAAAAGGCAGTGGAAATAGCGCACAGGTGGATGGGTCAGCAGCGTTACACTTAGAAAAAGGTGTTTGATGTAGAATATTCCTTGTATGGTGTGGAGCTGCTCAGCTGCCAATGACAGCACCAAGATCCTGACTTTGAAGGCACAAAAAAAAACATAACGACTGAAGGACAAAGGCTTAGTGAGTGCTGCTGAATCTACTCATTTATCTGCTCAACTGTCAGTCCTGCGACACCTATAAGATTATGCTTTTTGTTTAAGAAGATTTGTCAACCTTGGACTACTGAAATCATCCAGGAAGTGGTGGAGGTGCTTTAGTCATAAAAAGACAAAGGCAAAATTACAGAGTATATAATAAAACATTAGCAGAAGGTCATGCTGGTACTGGTCTTTGAGGAACCGTCCAATCCTCTGCTGTTGGCTGATTAGAGTTAACCCTTAAGATTTATGTCATCTTCAGCCATTGTTTTTGTACCACATGTCAAACTTATCTGTAAAGAACACTAAATCGTTCACCCTTAAACATGGCTTAACAGTGGTCTGAAAATAAAACTGGCTTGCCAAGGCATTTGGAGGCTATTTTTACTCTTATTGAAGCCAGTCACCCAAAAATAATGCAGCTATTGTGCTGCAATCCAAAGATATAATATAATGATTTGAGGAAAAAAAAAAACATGCATGGCCATTCAGTGTTAGTATGAGCCTCATATTTAGACAATATGTAAATAATTTATTATTACAAGCTGCAATCTACGGTTTACCACCTCTGTCCGCTCCATGTGCTGTTCTCAATCTCATTTACAGTAATCAAAACAGAGATGTGTGACAAACACCTCAGTCTGAGTCAACAGTAGCGGTAGCCACCACAAATGCTACCACACACTGAACTGAGAGAGCACAAGCCCATAATATTTAAGTCTTTAGTTAACATGTTTTTGCATTAGAAACAGGCTGGTTTCAGTGGTGAGGTCTGCTATTGTAGTCTGATGTTGTAGTTTGTGGGCAGTTGTGACTGTTGTGCGAATGGCTGCTCCTCCCTCTCAGCTCTGCAGTGCTGCAGTAAAACCACTATCAGTCTGAGCACATGCTTCTCCTTCACTGTCTCCCACATGAGCCATTACCCGCCTATACTTTACACAGAGGACAGAAAACTGAGCGGCCCATATGCCTATACTTTGTACAGTGCAGAGAAAACTGAGCAGGCCATGTTTGACTGACACACATTTGGTCAGAAGAGCCCAGAGATGAGGGTTCTTGACAAGCGCATAAGTGGGTGGCTTTACAGCACATTCACGCTTGATGTGAATGACACTGGAGCACAGGCACAGATCTACATAGGGCGCGCATGAATGCACTCGAGAGCTGAGCACACAAACACAGATGCTTCTTTGGACCCTTCATAAGTAGGACTATCTATATTTTCTGTCCATTTTCTCTTTGTTTTAAATCACAAAGTTTATACAAGGTGATTACAGAGGCTGGACCGTCCCATTCATTATTAATGGGGCAGAGAATGAAGGCACACAGGTGCTCTGTCATAGTGTAGTCAGCATTTTAACCTGTGCTGACATTTACAGTTCATTTTCACCTGAGACAGGAGAAGACTCTTCATACAGATGGTGAGCTGCTAACCATAGATTTTTTCAGCAGCTTTCATAAAATGCCACACACATGCTGAGCAGGCTATTCCCTGGAGACCAGCACACTGAGATATTAATAACACATAACTGTGTGTGTGCCACATTCACAGAATAAAACTGTGAGAACGTACTATGTGGTGCGATACTATGTAAGCGTTGCTGTAAGAACAGTGTTATGGTCAGTCTCTCTGCTGCTGTGTTCAATAGAAAATCTGTTACTAGGAATATTCTACAACCCAACACTTATCTAAAGTACTTCTACCATAACTACAGACAACAATACTTTATTTTTAATAGAATCAGAGCTCAGAAGCTTGAGTGGGTGGAAAGTAGATACTGCTAATGTTAGAAAACTCAAGTCAAATAAAGTCATTTTATTTTTAGTCTAATGGCTTACACATTACTGATGGACCCTTTTGTCCTTTGACCTCATCAAATTTAAGACCTCTACCTGTGCATTTTGCAGCCTCTCATATACTGCCTAACCAATCAACGAACCAACCAATCAAATGGAGACATTAAATAACACTGAGGAAAGGTATAACATATTTTCTGTTAAGTGGGTGAACCTGCATTTTCACTACAAACCTCTTATGAAAGCAGATCAACCTCAAGTGACTTGAAGACACAGTGCTCTACTTCCTGCGTCAGCTGTTATTAATGTATCAAGCTAAACAAGTTGCCATGAAGTGCAATGCTTTCATTTGTTTATATTACAATGCTAAAGAAACTGGGGCTGTCCTAATTATAAAGCACACATGCTGTGAGCTGAGACGCACGCGCGCGCACACACACACACACACGCACACGCACACACACACACAGACAGCTGTTCCTCTGTCACAGTGAATCTGTGTTTTACACTTTAGAAATGTAGGTAAGACTTGCACTATTAACTTTATTCTAAATTAATTATTCTAAATTATCCCATTTAGAATAATTTAGATCAAAGTTTAGGCTATCTCACTCTTTTCTTGTGAAAGTATAAAAACAACATAATTTTATGTTAGACAGAAAGTAAAGAAGTGAAGATATTTTAGAAACGTTTGATTTTATTGAATAGTGAATACCGTCCTCATCTTTTAACATTATGTAATTAATGTAGTAATTAGAGTTCCGCAGGTTTGCGAACTCTACTGACATTGAGTATAAGGTTTCCTATCATTGTATGTTTTTCAGTATTGAAATTTGTTCATATTAGCTACTAATTTAGGTATTGATTATTATCTGGGTGTCAACTTTTTTGACAACCTTTGCTGCCTAACACATAAATTCATCTACGTAAGTGAAAGGCAAACTAAATCAACCACTGTACACTCTCAGTATGTCATGCAGGGGTGGGTAGTACTGACAAAACTTTAATATTTTTGGGGATTAGGGGCCCTCACAGAGTCATGTGTGTAATGTGCGTTTTCCACATGCAGTGCAGGCCCAGCTAGATTTGTAGCCTAGGTGCAGAGGTTTCATGCTACACCTGCATAAAATAGTTACAAAAACAAAATTGTGACGTAGTCTTTAAAAAGACTGTTCGCCTCCTCATACTCCTTGTGCCCTCTGTCAGTGGCTCAAGTTTTTTTGGTATACTGCTGATGACTTTGTACTGATCATGCTGCCATCACCCCCTGCTATTCACAGACATGAGCTGACAAAACGTAAGCCTCATCAAATCACACTTGCATCCATAGCTACTCATTTGGTAAACCAACAAGGGAAAAAATGACTTTCAGTACAAATATATACAGCAGTTCTACCTCTAAGCATAGTACATGGAGATTTAGAAATGTAACTGATTTGCACAGATTATACATTACACTGGATTTAAATTGCATGTTCATAAGACCAAGTGACTAAGTCAGCTTAAGTAAGACGCATGCACTTAATACCACAAGTTGAAAGAGAGAATTATGTAAAACTCCACTGAAGGTCATGTCATGGAGGCGTGTAATACATAGCTGTGTGTTTTCATGTAAGTGTAAGTCTGAAAAAAAGCATACTGATTAGTTGTGTTACATTGTTGATTTGTGTGTATTTGTATTTACTGAAAAACTAAAGTTTTATTCCAGAAAAGGCAAGTCACGTGTATGCCAGGAAAACCGGTTTCAATTTTGAAAATTTAAACAGAATTTTCAAAATACATGTGATTCCAGGAACTACGTTTGAAGCACCATGGTTCAAATCTCCCAGATCCCAATAACACATCTGCAGAAGCCCGTGTGTGCTCAAATGTTCGCTGCATATAACAGAGCAGTCCTACTGCAACTAGGAGAGGTATTCAACTGCAGTGGGAATGAAAAAGCCAGGAAAATATATAGACATGTGTTTGGATGTGATAGCCTTTTGAGAGGATCCAGTTTGGAAGATATTCTCAAGTTCATAAAAAAAATTAGGGATAATGGAAAATCTTTAATTTGATGTACAAATCGGGTCACTTGAACAGGCCCTTCTCTTGAATAGTGATCGTTTTTTTTGTTTGCACAGCGTCAACCATTGTTTTCTTATAATTGGTCTGGACATCAATAGCGATCCATGGGAGAGCTAAAATATTAAGGATGGCCTATTTTCAGACCAAGGGAGTCAATTTGGGGCAACTTGGCAGCTGCAAAAATGTTGAAGGGCACCAAAATACTGCTATTTTCTACATGTCTATATTAGCACATATACATATATTTAAGTAACTAGTTGTTTCAATAGAGTAGAGATGCCAAGGCTAAGCTTAGTCCTAAAAAATCCAGATCAACAAACACAGACTACACACCTGACCTGTTTCCTGGCTGCTGTTTGAGAAAAAGAGTCTTGTTACCATAGAAACGTAGTGACATAATTTCAGCCCGTGTGACATTTGCCCCTCCAAGTGTCCCAAAATAGGTCTGTAATTATTGTTTTCAAACCCAGTCACTGAGTCGTAGACAAAGCAAGAGATGGACTTATTTAATTTGAAAATTATATAGAACTCATTGTATAATTACCTCAAACAACCAGGTTAGTGTATTTTTTTCTATTTTTTTTAAGGCTGAAAGGCTGCATAGTTTGTTTGCAAAAGAAGTGTCACATGTGTCACAAATACAAAATCCACCATGTTTTGTACAGCAATAAGCAACATTCATAGAAATGTATTGTAAATGTAGTCATGAAACAACTTTTAAAGGAACTGTATGTAGCCTTGCACTCTTCTAATTAAAAAAGACATTACAATCACAACTGAACTTGGTGCTTAAACCTGCAGATATAACACATACAAGTTTTTTTCTCTGTAAATGGAAAGACCATGCCTCATGTGAAAGCCCAGAACCTGAGTTCACTCACAAGGCTTACACTGCACTGATTAATGAGTGTCTGTAGGTGCAGGGGTATAGGTACTGAGGATTCAAATCAAGTCCTTTTAGTTATAAACTAACTGGATATCAGGATTGAAACTGGCAACCCAGATAAGAAACTCGTGTGAGACTAATTCTGCTTTCTGACTGGATAATCGTCTTGAGAATTAAAACACAAAATTATAACATAAATAAATGGAACATCCCATCTAATGTTTTTGTGATCATCATTACAACTGTTATCAGTATGAGCTATATTTGATTTGAACATGTTTACCTGATATCTGGGGACACAGGTTTATGAAATTTTAAATCAAAGTCTTGCATACAGTTCCTTTAACTGTGCTGGATCACCACTAAATATGTCCAAGACTAGGGTCTGTGTGGATGCTAACTCAAGTAGTGTTAAATCTCCATTACTATTACACTAACCTGACACTGCAACTTCTTCTGTTCTCCCAGGCTTCCAATTTAAAGATAAGGTATATGTAAGGTTTATGTTTGAAATTAAATTAATCTAAAGATTGTGCTGAGTGAAAGTGGAGCAGAGAGTGCCGGTGCGACAGCAGGGGCTTACAGGAGTGCTAAGTGGCAGCAGATGCTCTGGTGTGTGACCCATCAAAGACTGATGAATCCTCAGGTTAATGGCCCAGCGTGAAACACCAGAAACATGTCGTCAAATAGAGCAAACAGCTACAGTGAGCCCCTCAGAAAATTAACCCCACAGGAGAGACAGTGACATTTTTATTCAATACTAAATGCTAGTCAGTGTAATCCCTCACTCATCCATGGTGGTCCATGGTAGACAAGGTTTAGAAAAGGGAGTCTTCTGGACAGTGTGATCAAGACGTTTTGGCTGCCAAACAGAAGCCAGTATCAATCTGAAAGTACTTAGACCAGTGTAACACTTTTACCAATATCAAATATATTTAACTGGGGGTTGGCCATTTGAGTATCACACTCGGCGCCTCAAACTATCATTATGTCCTGGGGCTCTCAATCAACTTTGTCTTGATTGGCAAAGGCTGGTGACGTTGGCTCACAGTGGCTGTGGCTACACGAGTAGCCTACCACCTCTGTGGATAGTGAATGAATAATGAACCACAGAAAAGCATGCTGAGAAGCTTGTCAAGCTTATAAGTACATTATAAATGTGAACCGTCACTCTTACAACAAATATAATGTCCTTATTCCTACGGGTTCAAATTGATATTTTAACGAATTTCATTTTCAAATAAAATATTACAGAGCTTCAACTTTGACTGCAGGGTTCTCCGCATTTTGATTAAATATGTGATTATTTTTCCACTGATACTGTATTTATTCTTCTGGATTTTGAACTTGAATCTTTGATACAGATATAATTGTATTGACCATATTTTCAGAGCATCGCGACTATGTGATAGCAGAGAGCAGGAGGTGCCATGAGCAAACGGGTGCTGCTTGTTCCTGTCCACAGTTCGTCAGTGACACCAGTGTAACAGAGCGACTGTGGGTTTGGCTGTTGGACCTGCACAGCCTCCTGATGGAGCAGACATACGATCAGTGCTGATTGGGAAGAACAACACACAAAAACTAAAGGCAATGCTCTGGGTGTTGCCATGGGCAACTGCAGCTGGCCATATGCTGGATAGACTTATTGAGCCGCAGCCCTCTCTATTAGTGACACTTCCCTGTGACAGCAGCAGTGAAAACAGCTTAGTGCAGCACACTCACAAGTACACTGTGTGTGCAATTAATGAAAACTGTGAGCAGAATCTGGGTTTGCCTTATGGCTCCTTCCTTTTTTAAACGCTTATTAATGGAACAATAAGATCTCAATCTACCTGATTCACAAGAGACTCAGTGTCCTTAGAGATATTATTATTTTAGATTTCAAAGAACATTTTGCTGACGCCAGAAGAGGCTTTCAGGATGCTTGAAGAATAGTCGTATCTTTCCAAAAACTGCATCAAGAACATTTTGTTTCGTGGCCATACCAGCTTGTAAAAGCCTGATCCCATTGGATGTCAGAAGCTAAGGAAGGCCGGGCGAGCGCTGGGAACACCAGGTGCCACAGTGGGGCACCTACATTACCTGGTAAAAAAGTGGAGAGTGCTTGAGTGTTGGTGGTGGTCGGAGGGGGCAATGGTGCAGATTGGCAGCCTCACTTCCATCAGTCCCAGGGCAGCTGTGACTACAGTAGTAGCTTGCACCACTGAGTGTGGAGTGAATGAACAATGAACTGTAAAGCAGTTTGGGTGTCTTGAAAGGCGCTATATAAATGCAATGATTAATTAAAATGAATTAATAAATAATTAATTGTGACATTTTCTCCTCTGGGGTTATAGTAACGTACTTAACTTTTATAAAAATAACATGTAAAACTGGACTCCTGTGTTGACTAGAGCAGTGCTATTGTGGACATGTGTTTTATTAACGAGTGGTCAAGGCTAGGACCCCTCTCCGTAAACCTCATGCACCACAGTCAAACTCAGGGGCTTCGACTGTACATACTGTACTGCCTGTTATTGCCCATAACAATATGCTGCTTTGCTGTACATTATATAAGCTCCGTTACGCCTGTGAAGGTTACCATCTTTAGTGCAGAAAAATGACTGTAGGTTTGCTGAGGTAATTGTATTGTAATGTAGATGAAGTGCTCAATGTAGGCAGCTGACAGGCCAACTTAACTCAGTCTCACTAAAAAGTCATAAAGGAGAACAAATTACCAAATGTATGTCCACAAGAGAGGTTACTTATGACAACATTTTTGTAATAAAAAGCATGTTTAGTGTATAAACATGCATAAATATCCTATAAGTGCTTTTTAAGATAGAGGTAGTTTTTGGCACATTTTTTGATTTGATGTAACAAATTCTGTTCTGTGACTGTGAGATAAAGAAGGTCTCTTGGACCCTTGCTTTACCAATGAGGCCTCTCTACTATCTATATTTCTCTACTATCTCTATTGTGTAATCAAATAAGTGTTCATAATGCAACCATATACACTCACAGACACATCTATAAACAGCATCACCTGTGACCTTGTTACTCATGCAGGATTTGCAAGTAATACTCATGGTGTAGATTTAGAACCTAAGAGATTATCTTTGGTCAGAAGGTTGACACAATCAATCTGAGATGCAAACCATCTTAGTTTCAGACCTCTTTACTATGTCCTCACTTACAATTAACCTTTCACCTTTGGGTCTCTACACCCGCTTCACAATGGTACACTACAAATCAAATGTATATTTTAGAATCACCAGGGCACCTGCAGATGTCACTGTGTGGTACATACCAGCAATCCCAACTCTGTGACTGGGAACCCCACTCAATCCTTTGCCCTCTCTTCTTACACAACAACTAAATTCATTTCTTCTATCCATTCACTACATCCATCATCTCCTCGTGGGTCTTACTGACTCTGAAAGCTTTAACATCAAATAAATAACTAACGTGCCAAATGCGTTCCTCCAACATTTTTTTTTTTTTTTTGCTTCAGGCCTCCTGTTGAATGGCCCAACTGATAATAAGAATTACTTTTTACTGAAAATTGAAGTAATTCTACCAATATAACATCAATAACATCAACTGCACTGAGCTACAGACCTAAAATTATTATTCCAAGCCACTGTTTAACTTGAACTTACATTCAAGAAAACCTCTGCTGAGCCCTGGATAATTCCTCAATAATAAAATAATGTAATATTGTGGAGCTGTATAACCACTTCAAATGTTGTAAAAGTTGGACAAGTTGTCAAATATTGTGTTGGAAATTTAAGCTTAGATAAAAAGTGTGCTATAACACTATGATTTCAATTTGACTGGTATAGTTCACCCCATGAAACACCTCAAAAGGCAGCATTAAATTAGTGTAATTGTGTGGTTTTTGTATAGCTGTGGCATATAAAAAGTTGGACATCCTCTAAATTAATGGTTGTATTAGTGGATGGGGTCTAAATGGCTACACAGGAAACCAAAAGAGGTCAGGTGGTCCCCTAGCTAAAATTCAGTTTGAGCCACTTACTCTTGCGTGCTTTTTTTATTTATTTATTTATTTTTTTACAATTGGACATTCACACACACACGTGAGGTGCAGATGCAATGTCGCAGTCTCCTTACATTACCCAGAGCCGCACACACTCACCTGTACTTCATGGTGGTGTGTCTTCCTATGGCTTCCTTCATGTGGGCGTGTCCGTGGGGGGCTTGCCTTGATGCTGGGGCCTCTTTGATCTTCACAGACCCCTGGGAGATGTAGTTCCCATTGCTCCCCTGTCCGCTGCCTCCAGATCCTCCTCCACTGCCCCCACCTCCTCCTCCACCTCCACTGCCCCCTCCTCCCCCACTGCTGCCCCCCACCCCTCCACTGCTGCCTCCTGGTGGTGGGGCGGTGCGAAGGCCACAAAGTCGATCCTCACTTCGACTTTTGAGGTTGTGCTCTGTGCAGGCGAATGAGACCTGCATCCTGACCCTGTTGTCCTTTCTTTAGGGTGTTTGATCTCTGTAATTTTGAGTCTCTTAAAATGTTTGTCCTGAAGTTGTTCGACAATTTTCCCTTGTTATTTGCCACAGCATTCACATACAGCGTGTTCTGGTCAGAGATTTTGTCTGGAGGTCAATGGGCAGTTTTGGAAGAGGGGCAGGCAAGTGTCCAGTCTAACATGACACACACAGCGCTACCGTCTGCTCCTGTCTGCTCCTGTCTGCTGATGCAAAGCTGGCAAAGGATGATGGGACTTTTCACACTCACAAGATGCATGGGGGCAGCCCTCCAAAAAACACTAGGAAGCTTGTAAGCTCTCAGCAACCCCTCTGACAGATGGATTTTTGGGGATGTGCTGAAAAGGGAAAACCCCAAAACCTTTTTTACATTATAGTGCAATGGGATTCCCAGTTTTCAGAAGATCGGCCTCTGTATCCACATTCATCACTGGTTCCTATGACTTATGTTGGCTGGTCCAGTACTTGCCGGCTCGCTGTCTTCTCTTCAGCTAGTGTCTGTGCACTGTCTAAAAGCTCCAGAGTGCACTGCAGTAATGACACATCCACGTTGGCCACTGGCATCTCGGCACCCCCGGCACAAACGAAAAGGCAAGTTGTCTGGCATACAGCAAAACAATTCACTCAACACCAGCAGAACAAGTCTATGATGAAGCTGATGTGAGGCAGAAATCACAGAGGGAAAGCCAATGGATGCATCGCCCAGCCTTTACGCAGCGTCAGATACAATAAGAGGATGAAAGATGAAAGGGAAAAAAGCCTGAATTCACTTAACACTCGTTACCTTCAAAGGCAGTAGGACGGGTTCGCATACCAGCAGCAGTGGGCTAAGAGCGTCTGTGCAGGTGTCCCAGTATTCGCCCCCAAAAATCTCACGGTGCACACGGTGATTTGGTAAAAAAAACACCGGCATCCTGGCTCAAAACAGGATCCGCAGCAAACATCGCATCATTCTAAACGGCAATTTCCCGCCTTTGAGCTTCATGGCAATACTTTCGCTTTTTTCTCTTACCTTTAATGTTTTTTCTTTCCATATATTCACGACACACGAGCTACGTATGTGGGGGTTTGCGGCGCGCTGGCTTCCCCTCCCCTCTGTCTCTCCTCTCTCTCTCTGTCTCTCTCTCGGTGGGGTGTGAGCACTTCCATCATATTTTATCAGCAGTGTTTTCTTTTGAGAAACCAGCGGCATAAATCACACAAAACCCTCATGGATCCGTAGTAAAGGCGTGAAAGAAAATCTAATGTATTTCCCTGGCTTCCATAGTGATTAGCCCAATGGTTTAAAAATGTAGTAATTTTCCCCAGATAGAAACCCCCTGCTTACCCACACGGGGCCCACTAGCTACCACACCCACTATGCACAGAAATTGTACACAAAGTACTGGCATTATTGGGGCAGTCTCACTTCATCACATCACACATGCAGGCACACTGTATCATGTCCAAAGCTTCACGTCAAGTCACGTTTGGCGTGACATGATGCAACAATTGAAACTTGGAGGCAAATATTTGGAGAGAGGCAAGTATTTATTCTAGGAGACAAGCAGGTGGGGGCCCCACCTGCTTGTCTCCATGTAGTTCCTGTGACTATAATATTTGACAGTATTCGCTAGAGATAGTTGGTTGGTCGGTTGGTTGATATTTGCACTTGTTAATGTAGTGGTTATTGACCTTAAATCTGCAGCACAGGATATTTTCTTTTGGCCAACCTGCTGAATTTATTTGAATGCTTCAGAGCAAAAAGATAGCTGCACAAAACATAACTAAACTGTTCTCTTATAAATTTTTGATAAAAAATTACTGTCAGTTATTTTCAAAAATATCAGCAGACCTTATCGGAGAATGATTTCTCTAGATTGTAACCAATCGGTATCGGCATCTGCCATGAAAAACTATATCAGTTGATCTCCCCATGGAGAATGTTCTCTCTATTTCTGTGGACTCATCCTGGTGACGTGCTACCTCCAGGTGCATGGTGTTGCTTCAGTACAACATTTTTTTCAATATCCAGTGTTAAAGTGTAGCCTAAAGTATAGGCCAATAACATTTTAAAAGAAGTATGGAGGCCGAAGACAAGAAACTTCATATAGTCCACATGGGACTTAAGATCCTGTTATCCTAACATACCCCTTTGCCTTCCCTTATCAGATGCCCAGATTAGGCCTATACTACTACATGGTAGGTATAGACCTTATAGAAAAATGACAATAAAATGCCTCACTCAGGAAAAAGACTCCTGCAGAGGAGCACAGCGCACACCTTTTTTCATTGCTGTCAATAATCTGTTCTCCAAGGGAAAAAAAATTGCCTCCTCCACAAAGGGAAAGCACAGGCAGCAAAGTGTGTCAGGCAATCAGCACTTTTTAGGAGCCATTTAGAGCAAGTTGGGATGGCAAAGTTTCCATCTGTACAGAGACAGACCAAAGTGCATGCCATCCGCAGTGACATTTGAAAAGAGGAGAGGATTCAATGATCTTCTGTCCTGTTAAAACATAGTCAGCACCCACATGGCTCTCTCACAGTGAGGTCACCCAGGAGCATTATTGAACATTGAGTCATACAGTATTAATGCTAACTACTCTGTGGCAAATGTTCAGTATATGTTAATAATGTTGGATTGCACAGGGTAGCTTTCTTTTTAAATTAGCTTTGGATGTGGACCTTTTAATCTCGTCAAAATGAGCAAATATCAGTGGAGTGAAGCACCCAGGGAAGCAGGTTTGTATTCACAGATCAATAGACACATACACAGAAGGTCACCAGCATCTACTAAATGCCTACAGTATATTACTAAACTGACTAAAAACAGAAAAATCACAAAGTTTAAGACAATACAGAGAGATAGGACTTTGTTTCAACAAAAGTTAGGCCACTTATTAACTTGCTCATTTTAATAGATGTGTAAATCAAGAAAATTTTCAGCAGATTCCAACTGCCTTCTCTTATGTGCCTCAGCTGTACAATTAACAGTCTTATTAACACATTTTTGGTACCACTCTATCTTCTCCATCCTTGTGTAGCAGATGCCCTGTCCTGTCTTCTCTGAGATGTCATGTAAAAGTCCATTGCGGTTAAGTTAATGCAACTCAAGCTGCAGAACAAACACATCTGTCATATTGTCCCTTTTCGCTGGGAGCATTGGCGATGACAGCTGCTTTGCACTCTGGAGCAGCCAGGATGATTGTTTGCGTCTCGCCTCTGCATCAAATGTGCATAGCTTTGGGAGGACTAACGGCTAAATTTATCCTCTCTGAAAACTGCATCTTTGAAGTTCTTTGTCAGACATCTTGTTCTTCTAAAGCTTTGGTATCTCTAAAAATGATGCCACATCAAGTTTGTCAAAACAGTCTAAAAAAGTAATGAAATGCTTTAAGTGTCCATTTATTCCACAAACAAATCAAGAATCTCTTGTCAAAATACTGAGAATTCTAGTCAAACTGATACCACACTTCATAATATATGTCAAAATGTCAGTACCAAAATAGTGTGGGAATCAGTGGCTCTGAGGGAATAGATATGTGTTGTAAGCTTAAGCCAGATGCATATGTCACTACATAAAGATATGGTATAATGGTATAATGGTATACTGCTATATTAAGTTGGTAGGGGTCGTACAGTATACTGGGCAGCTTTAGGGGATGGGAAATGTGCATATGTTTAAATCAATATTTTCTGGTGCTACACTGCCATCTAGAGAGGACTATTTATATTGTGAAGGGCAGCAAGTAAAGCAAAAACATTGCCACCATTAGGATAGAAGAATCAAGACATAATGATGCACGTTTCAAATTTTGAAAATTATTAATATTAGTAATAATTTTGCCCAATTTCTAATTCAGTAACCCTAACCATGCAGCATATTTATGCATATTTACAGAGACTAGAGTCAAAAACACTAGAATCTAAATCTGCTGTGCCTTGCAGACAACTACTACTATTATGTAATGTATGTAATGTATACTGTTAGATGATCATCTTCCAAATGTTGGCTTTGCTTAGTCATTAAAAATAAAGACATTACAATAAATTGCTTCAACAACATAAATAGTTACTTTTTAAGGTCTCCTCTGTTTGTGTCTCTCACCTGTAGACCATTGCAGAGCGTTGGGCTTCACACTCGGCCAGGGACAGACCACACTCACGTAGGTAGAGCTCCAACCGTCTGCGCTCCACCAGTCTGTGAGCCGCCTCCAAGATCTGAGACGCCAGGGCCTCCTCATGTCTATGCTCCTGTGGTTTGCTACTGCGGGCCTTGGCCACAATACTCCCTGAAGAAGAGGAGGCTTTGGGCTTCTTGCTGATGCCATACAGGTCCTCTACAGAGTACTTTCCACCTTTACCTCCTCCACCTGTCCCACCACGGCTTGCAAACATGATGTCTACACTCCAAAACAAAACCAAGAAAATAGATTTCTTTCTTTAGTTAGAAGCTAAGTAAAAAGAGAGCTATTTTGATACAGGTACGCAGAGATTTGAAGCATTTTGAAGATGTCAGGCGTCAAATGAAGACCTATAAAAAGCCCTGATTGGTCTTTTGTAGAAACCAAAATAAAACAGTTGAAAGATTTCAGAGGAACAACAGATGAAGTGAGATGTCCCTTTGAGTCGCAAAAAATGAATAGTGCAAAGCAATCTGCATCTTTTATCTGTGAAAGGAGGGACAGTGAGGGATTTGTGATGCAGCCTGGCCAGCTTACATGTGTACAGATTAAGAGAGGCTGGATCTGCTCTCATATAATCTCAAACATCAGCAGGGCTATGACCTTGTCCACAGATGTACCACCTCTGAAATACACAAACATTGAGTTCTAAGGGACAAAACCAGTCTCTTGGTGTTTTTGATATCATCTGTTATGATTAGTGTGTTGCCTTGTGTAGCTATAGAATTATAAGAGAAGTGACAATAAACAAGCTACCATACATAGAGCAATAACAAGATTTAGCTTGTACAATACCGTTTTTATTATCTCTTACCTGTAGCGGTCCCTTGCCTGAGGAAATTAAGGCAGTCCTGATTGAATTATTACAAGGAGTCAGATACAGTAATCACAGTAGGCATACTCATGGAGGTATATAGATACATGTTGGTGGTGGTGTTATTTTGTGTATGTTTGTTAAAGGGCCCATTTCTTCTATTTTCTGATCTATGTTATGATGTTTCCTCATCACAAACATACCTGGAGTAGTAGTGTTTTGATTCATTCGCACATGTTTAACACGCAAAACCTGCATATTTAGGATTTAGGAGTTCTTCTCTCAAACAAAAAGCACTCTCTTCCACCTGTGATGTCATGTGGTAATGCAGGAAGTACTCCACTGTGTTTTTAACTGTGTTCCCCATAGACCTTCAGTATAATCATGTGGATGACTTCTATTGAGCTAAAGGTAAAAGTCGCTGTTAACTTGAAAACTACCACTACATGACATCACATGTGGAACAGAGCATTTTGAGTTTTGGAGATAAAGACAGACACATAAAGGGTTACTCCAACATTTGTGAATGAAACAAAACACAACTCCGGGTATGCTTGAGGAAGTAACAACATTCTAATCTAACTTAAAGCTCAAAAGAGTAAATTTTGCATAATATAGGTTTTATGTGTGCATAGTATAGCTTCAGTTACAAGAATCTAATGTATATATGTATGTGTATATGTGTGTGTATATATGTGTGTGTGTGTGTGTGTGTGTGTATATGTATATATATATATATATATATATATATATATATATATATATATATATATATATATATATATATATATATATATATATATATATATATATATATATATATATATATATATATATATATATATATAACTGCATTGACCCCATGCAGTAATTTATAAGCAAACTCCCATTAAACTAAACTTGCCTTGTCACAGACAGAAGTTGCACTTAGCGAATGGCACAAGCTGTGGGCTCTGGGCAGCCTCACAGTGTCACGGTCAAGGTCTGGGTTAATGCAATGCCAAGCCCCCAGTGCCCAGTGTTTTACCCAAACCATCTCCACAGAACTGCACCGAGCTTCACATTATAGCCAAGGAGGCTTCATATCTGGAAAACAATAAAGGTTACATCCCACATTAAATGCGCATTATTTCCTCGCTGTGAGAGTAAAGACACCCAAATCTCTCAGTTCAAACGCCGCCACTAATGAGCAAAATAGCATCATAGAAATAATTACACTGGCACTGAGTCTCCACACCAAGAGACCAATTAGCATGATGGAAATCACCAAAAATAGTTTGAAAGATGAACTAGGATTATCATGCAGAATTTGTTTTATACACAACTGTATACCAGAAGATTACAACAAGGGATTAGAAGATCTTAAATGAATGAAACGTTGCATTCATTCATGATTGACAGCTCATTCATGTGTCTGTGTGCTTCTTCATCCTATAACCTCTGTACAAAACACACACAGCTCCATAGACTTGTGCTGCACTGGCTTTGAGAACTGAGAGATCATCTGGGATTAAGCCCCTATAATCGTCCTGCTTCGATTGACCACACACAAGGCAGCTGGCTGAGGTCATTCTCTCCATCCTCCACCATGTTTATTACAAATCTAGACTGTTCTGGACCAATAGGATTTCAGCATATAAATCAGATTATTCTTAGGTTCCACTGGGATGAAGGAATAATAATATGCATGTATAGGAGTTATAGGTTTGATTGCGTAACATGACCTAGGACAGTCTTTGGGTTTAGACTCTAAGGTGGTTTTTAATATTGTTGCATAACACTAAATAGAACTTAGGTCTAGTGAGTAACAGTGGGACCTCAATATGAAGTATGCAGTATATATAGTAACCTCATGATAGTTGGCAGTCTTTATGCAGAGGACAAATTTCACTACAGGGAATAATATATACCTTAAAAGGCCATAATGTAAGACTGAGATTTTGATTTTCATAAACATGACCTATCTGTGTCGCTAGATACAAAATAAACAAGGAAATGAGGAAAGGTTTACTGATAACAATCGTAATGCTGAGTTCTTCTTAATTACAAAAACATTGGATATGATGGCCAAGTTGTTTATGTTATAATTTGGTGTTTTTGTTCTCAAGATCATCCGATTAGAAAGCAAAATGAACATCACAGTATTGTAATCCAGCTCTTTTCAATCTAAAAGGACTGTCTCTGATCTGAATCCTTACAACCATCATTAAGCAGTGCTAGTGCAGCTCAGTGAGTGAATTCCAAAGGTTCACATGCCCTGCCCAATAATATCTTGTCTTTTTCATATTTCACATTAATCATTATTATAGTGGGTAGCGCCTCCACCTCTAAACTTTTATAACTTCTTGCAGTTTTCAGGGACTCTCGGGTACTCCAACCTGATCAGTATCAGTATCAGATTAGTGCCCAAGGTGCATCCCTCCAAGAGCCTATTGTAGCTGTGATGTCTCCAGTCATTCACCAAGGCCCTGTCAGGAAAAAGATGAAAGAATATTCCCATAATCCTCTCCCTCCAAATATTAGTAAACTATTTATAAAACTTTCAGATGGCAAAAAAACAGATGCTGTACGTTACAATCAGTTTGTTTTTTGTTTAGTTTCTTGTTAATTATTAAAAAGATACTGCTGAGTAGAAATTTTTATGACAACAGTGACCGCTCCATGAACTGCTGTTGCACTTGGAGCATGTCATTCATTGTTAATTAAGCTAATGCCCCAGGATTTTCACGCTGTTTCAAATATGTGAGAACGCAATTAGAAACCAAAGGATTATATTTTGGAGGAATTTTCACAATCAAGGATGACCTAAAACTGTAAAGCTGATGTAAACTTAACACAGCAGTTCATTAGTACCGTCTCATAACACTGTTTCCATTTACACTGTGTATATAAAGCCTATCATAGTGAAGGTTCTACTACCTGTATTGGTATTGTCATGACTACAGTAACTTTGGGGATAGTTTCATGTTTAATTTTTCAATGGGTCCACTGAGAAATCACCAGCCCACTCACCATCATAGATTAATCAAGTAAAGTGCATATACCAAAGTGAAGTAAGTATGCAATATCCAATTCTTTAAAGAACTAAAATCCAACACAAGGAGAAGAGTATTTGTGGTACAAATAAGGCTTTAGACCAACCAAGTACAAACAACAATATAGAATCACTTTTATAAAAATGTAAAAGTGCCTACAATAAAAATAAAACCATTCTTAGTGCAGACCTCCAGCAGGGCATCAAAATGATTTGTAAGTAATCATTTGTTCCTTTACTGACTCCTCGGGGAGGCAGTTAATATTGTCGTGCCATCTGGTATTTGAACAACAGAGCTGTAGGCCCCTATCTACACTGGTATAGTGTAGCTGTAGATTATAGTTATAGTGTTATAGGTTTAAGCTTTGTTATGGATGAATGAGCCAATCTTGCTGTGGCTGTCACAATTTTACATAAATCATTTAACATATTTACATAATTATTAGTTTACCAGTTTCTATAGGTCTTTTAAATGTAGAATACTGTATTTTATTTAGGCATACAGTTGAATCCTAATGTCTACTGGCTTGTTTTTATTTATAACCAGATTTAAAGGTCTACTACATGTATTATTAATAAGCTTATACAAGTGTACTTTATTTCAGAGCAGCTGGGTGAAGTGTGAAGGGCAAAGGGACCCTAATCCATTAGCACTGTTGCACCGTAACAACAACACGGCCCCGGTCCCAAAGTGAGTGTGCTCTGTGTGACTAATGTTTCTGAGGCTCAGGGTACTTCTCCCAGGGATGTGACTTCCTCGGATCACCTCCAGGGGGAGACAGAGCATTGCAGTATTCTGTTAAGCCGCTCTAAAATATAGTAACAAGTGAATAAGCTATAGTAGGTAACAACTTACAGACAGCTTTCACTAACAATAACTGGGGGTTTACTTTTATCCACATAATTTTAAGTTTGCCTACTTTAATTTTAAACAAACTAGGCCTATATTTCTAATACTGCCCTGGTTGTGTTCACATCACTGAAAATAGAAATGAGTTTAGCTGTGCTGGAGGGAAACTTTGGGGCCCTATTTGGAATCCAGCCTATGCATTATGAAATCTTCCCATTTAATGTCTGGTTCCATAGATGATAAGGGCCTTCCTTGGCCGTGGTGACCTGACTGAGGCCACCGTAAATTGAAATACCGTAGCCTCGTTTAACGGTGGGCGTAAGAAGTACCTCAACCTCGTGCAGCTGTTTTTCATATTTGACGCTGGGCTGTTTTGAATGACATGGACAACGAAGATATGCTTTGGTCCACATACTAACGAGGTGACTCCTTGAACTCTGACTGCGGGGACAGTATCAGTTTATAAATCAACATAACTCCACACAGCGTGCTTTCCTTTAATGATGGCGCAAGTCCTCATTTTGTCCACTAGGGGGGGCGACAGACACAGTAATACTTCTCCAGTAACAACAGCAGCTCCATCTGCACCAGTGGGCCTGAACATGTTTTTAGGGCATGTTGTGTGTTAGCAGAAGACTGGTAGTCTAGGTTAGATTGAAATGTACGCCCTGGCTTGATTACTCGCCTCTCTTCTGTAATCTGATTACATTCAAGAGCGCCGTGAGTCACATAAACACACTTTATATTTGTGTAAATGTCAGTGCATTGCGCCCAGATGCCGTTCAAATCATAACCATATGCCCCCTGCTCAGGTTTCTAAGTGGAGCGGGCTGAACAGAAAGACTCTGAAACCGCCCGTGTCAGTCATGCCTGCAGTGCTGTGTCTCAGTATGGGCCTGCGCTTGTTGGAGAGGTCAGTATTAAACGTGAGCGCTGGTGTTTTCACAGTATAATCAACAGTTGTGATGGATGGACATTAATTTGAGCCAGGCAGAGGCTGAGGGCGCGTGTTTGGGGTCCTGAGGGGAACAGAAGGGGGTGTTGTTATCTACTGCCCCGCTGTGCTGGGAGCTACATCCACATCCAAAACGAAAAAGGCTGAAAAATGTTCATGTTTTTAAGTCCAAGGCCATAAGTGTTAAATTGAAACTGGTGGTGGGTTGCGTTGGCCTATAGCACAATCAACTATGCTCTCATGCACTTACTTGACCCTCTTCAGTTGCTTCCAGTAGGCCACATTTTTAAGTTAAGTGGATAAAATTGTATCATTATTCAACTGAACAGACAAAAAAAAAATGCGAAAGCTTTAGTAAACCTAATCATGCCTTTTCGATTAAAGAAATAGGCGTAGTGCTCTGGTCATCCATTATTTGGCCTATGGTAAAAGGACAGCAAAAAATAAATAAAAAATAAAAATGGTAAAAAGCATATATACAGCAACAACATTTTATCTCTCTACTCAGGTATCAAGTTTATTATGATGATTTGTTTCTTATTGAGTCACATTGTTTCGGAATAACAGTATTCATTCAGAGCCTTCTCCTCCCTCTTGAATGTTTACAGCATGTGCGTGTGTGAAAATAGACTGTTTAGGCCATAGGTCGCCAATCTGTAATTTACATACAGAAAAAGAAGTGGGAAACTCTTGTTGAGATAAACACACAGACCGCAGAGCAAACATAAGGACTGAAGTTCATTGTAATCAGGAAAACATGCACAACACAACAGAAAAGGGACCAAAGAGAGGGTTTGGATGCTTGAACCTGTGTTTTTGTATCTAAATTCCACAATCAAAGGCTATGTGTGGGGTAGAAGGATTTATATGCATATTAAATGAAGAGATTTTTTAGTAGGAAACAGTTGAATCTTGATTTTAAGCATAGCCTACTGTAAATTCATATTCTTCATGATAAGTGATTAAATGTATGATTAAAGTTGGATTTAAAGGCCTTGTCGTATTCATCATTGCTTAATGTTAACCACTGTATTTTCAGGAAACTCTGAACTGATAATCAATGTTTGCACACCTTATGCGTAATAAATCTTTTCTATGGCCTTGGTTGGTAATTGCAGCACAGTAATGGATTGGTGTAATGCTGCTTCAAGTAATTAGAGCATCATTGCCTTTGTGTAAGTCAAACTACTTTTGATATATATATATTATTCAAAAATGCTTCTTATCATTATCTACCTCTAATAGTGGCTGGGTGATAGGACAAACAATATTTAAAAATTACAGTAATCAATACAGTAATCCCCTCAGATTAATCAAATCAAATAATTCTGGATGGAAAAAGGCCAAAGCATATCACTGATAATTAGAGATGACTATCCCAATTAAGATTACAGCTATTGCACAGCCCTAGTATTTATAGTATTTTTAGCGGTAGCACTGAAGTAGAAGTAGTAATCCTTACCTTGTTGAGTTGATAAATTGTTGTAACCATATCGAACCAAAAACACATTTGGAGGGTCAGGAAAAGTTTGGGGATGGGTGCGTTGGGTTCCTGTGCTTTAGGTGAAGATATACACTGATAGGGGTCAAAGGAACAGAGGAGTCAGGTTGAGTTAGTGCTCCAAGCTGAGGCATGTGTGAAGGGTTAAGCACGGCACTAAAAACCAAAGCCATTCGTCTGATTTTAGCTTCAAAATGGACGCATATCACACACCAAACTGATTCCATTATCTCAAAAGGCTTTCATACATTTTATTTTTTCTTCAGTTTACCATAGTTTGAATTCCAAAGCAGTCCTTGAAGCGTGGATTGGCTCTGAACAAGGGGTGATTTAGGGACAAGATGCAAGGAAGGTCAAAGTTATTTCATTTCTAGTGGATGAGGATGCAGAGAACAAAAGGGGGCCACAGGGGAGACTGATGGCTGCTGCTGTGAGCGGACTGAAAACCATACAGAGAGGCACAGATCTGTAGTGCCCAGGTGTCGCAAGAAACATGTAAGATTAGACAGACAGAAGGAGAGCTAAAGATGCTGTGGTGATTTGGGGTAGACGCTATTTTAATGAGTACATCAGAAAGACAGCTCATATTCAAAGACAGTGATGCTAATAAATTTAGTTTTTGGAAGTCTGCATTGATCAGAAACAGACACATTATTTTTCTCAGTTGTGTGGAGAGATTTGCCTTATGAATATGATTTTACGTTAAATAATATATAGTAATAAAAAATATGATTAGATATATTTATATAGCACTAATTTGGACAAAGAGACATTACATTGCTTTATTCAGTCACTGGTGATGGTAAACTGTATTCACAAGGGTAGACTGATGGAAACAAGGCTGCCAATCTGCGCTATCTGCCTCTATAAGCACCACCAATCACTCACACACCCCATTCATACAGGGTGGACGAAGGGTCTAGGGCATCTGGTATTCTCAGCGGTCTCCTATCCAAATCCTACCTAGGCCCAAACCAGGCCAAAATCAGACATGATCAAGCACTGTCACGATGTTATAGACCTCAAATAAACAGAACATATTGATGATGCTGACTGAGGTAAGAACTGCCAGTTAAGAGGACACATGAGATTCATGAATAGACATAAAGATGGACGCAAAAGGGAGGGTTAAATTGCTAAATGGAGAAAGCTAATTTACAAACCCTGAACAGAAATGGCTGAAAGGCAAAGAAGATTTCGTGAATTATTTATTTGTATTGAGTCTAAATTGATTCAGGAAGTAGGCGGGTGGAGTAAATACTTTAAACTATATTTGACGACAAACACCAGTAAGAGGAACAGGAAGACAGCGGGACCTGCAATCTAAAGGTTTACTCAGATTATTATGTGGATTAGGCATGTGCTAAGATAACAAGGCTGGCACTACTTCAAACTTTACTGGTGTATGGGAGTATAATTAAGTTCTTTCCACACTCTATTTAACCAGGTGGGTCAGCTAAAACGTAGTGATGGACTGGATACGACTCACTGCAAAATCAACAAACATTTCTGTACAACAGCAGGGATGACACCTCTCCCATTGGTCTGATTTAATACAGAATTTGAGTAGAGAGGCTGAGCAGGCATCTCTTACAACAATTATGCATGCACAGGTGACAAATAATCCTGTCTGGTTGTGTGTAGGATTTTCTATTTGGATCAAACTGTTATCACAGAAGAAGAATCCAGGCCAAACGCAAGAATGTCTATGCAGGGTTTTGTAATTAAAAAGATTTAGAGGAGAAAACTGTTTATGGTGTATTTGAGCACTTCCTGAAATCTTGGATAATTGTAAACTTCCTGGTATGAAGCTTTCAGAGAGCACAGACCTACACCAGAGCTTTAGGCTTATCTTATGGTAAAGATATACAACCAGACCAGACCCAGGCTTAAAAACCAGGCAGCTCTGGTTAGTTTTCCTAAGCTAGGCAATAAACTAATAAATTGTTTTCTTGACCCCATATGGGACCTGAAAAGAGATAAGAAGTAAGCAAAAGCTTGTGATCATTTAGATCACAGCTAGTAAAACATAAAACAAATCTAAAAAAAACTATGGTCTTACTCTTACTAGATCTAAATAATTTCTTTTATTCCTGCAGAAGGCACATTGTTGCTGAAATATAATTCATTTCAATTCAATACATGTCCATAATTAGATCTAGAAAATAATAAACAGCTTTCAAATGTTAGAATAAATACTAGGGTTAAATTAACAGACCCCAGGCCACACCCAGAAGCCAAATCCAACCAAAACTTACCCAGTCTCATTAAGGCTAAACAAAGACAAAGAGGTCTATAGACTAATCCACAAATGATAGAATTAGTGAACATCTGTACCTCCCACATGGCCCTACATGACTACAGCCCTTGTGTGCTCCTTACACCCTCTCTTGCCCAAACATACCTGCCCCACAGGCCGATAACCCTCAAACCTGACACCCGCCATCATCACTCCACTCGCACCCGTGCTCTCCACTTGAATGCACAGAGGAATGCACGCCCATGACACAATCCTCCAAAACTCTCCGATCTGGTTGGTCCTTTCTCGACAGCACAACATAATGAATGGCCATTGATAGAGTGCACAAAGCCAGGGCCAGATCTGCACTATATGCTGGGGTCAAAGTTCATCCAAAACACTGACGGACGTAGAATACTGGTCTGTTGCTATAGCTCTGCAGGGGAAAACACACACACCATAACTGTTGGGTAAAGTTATTTATCGACAGGGCAGGTCTGTACGGAGCCACATCAAGGCAACAAGGGCTATGAGTCAGTAACTCACTGATAATCAAAGCACATTAATCAAGGAGACTAAACACTCTTGCTGGAGGATTATGGCAGAAATCAGACTAAAGAGACAGTGGGTGTACAATGCAGGTTTTCAGTATGGGAATATAGTGCCCATTGCCCAGACCTTTTCAGACTTGATGTTTCAAGTGAGCCTCAAAATATTTTATATGGCTTCTTTTTGCCTACATTTTGAACATCTTGTATATTTAATTTGTATTTGTGTATATATTATATTTTATTTGTACTTGTATGTATATATACATCTACATATCTACATAATTATACCATATTTGACACCAGTCTCTTGCAATTTCTGCTACTTATTTTGAATTTATTATTACCATGTATATTTTTGCGCTTTGTTATTATATTTATGGTAATGTGTGAGCTACTGTGTCCAAATAATTTCCCTTGTGGATCAATAAAGTTTGCCTAAGTCTAAAAGTCTAAAACTCACATTAATTTAAAGCAGAAAAAGTTACTATTGTTTGCCCATAGCAGATATTCACAACTGTGATATAGGTGCTTATGGGATGTAGATATTTGTGTGTGATTATTCGGTAGTATAAATGGTTTATTTCTGCTTCCTTTACAATTATTCAAGATTTGCGTTGAAGAATGATCAGACCTGAGTCAGCCCAAGCCCAAACTGGATTTAAGCAATCCACTTTGGCCTAACGTAATTTTACATAATTTCTTTAAATCTTGCAGCTGCTATAACACACAGAACAAAAATACATTATCAGTATCCTTTCACACCTCACTAAAACTTTAGCACAGTACAGCAGCCTTGTATGTGTGAAAGAGTTTTTAAGCTTGTGCCATGCTATAAGCTGCTCAGAGCCTGGGGCACTGCAGAAGAATAGAACATCTCTTTATGATTAAAAGTGCTGAGGACCAGAAGGGGAACATGGCCGAGGACACGCTAGCAGCCCTGGAGGGGGTGAAAAACCTCTCTGGAGAAATACAAGGCACGGAGAACGGCTACAGTGCTGAGGGGAGAGATTCGGTTCAGCCACGACAGTCTCCAGTTTCTTTGCCAGCCTCATTATTAAAAACAGGAGGATAGATGAGAGGCGTGTTTGCAACCAGAGACGCAAATAAGAGCAAATAATAGCCTCGAACACACTGTAGTGACACAAATTCTGTCTGTGATCTCAGTTTTAGGACTGGTGATATCGGACTAAAGATAAAAGCAGAAGAATTATAAAGGGAAAAATAAGATGCAGGTTAGGAATCTTAGCTTTCAGCACCGAATTCACTGTTTGCTGCATAATGCATGGATTTTATATACCATGAGTTGAGAAACAATAATAAAAGGTGAATAAAAAGACTGAGTTGATGTTGGCTTTCATTATGACTTGGAACTAATTTAGGCACAATGTATATTAATGACAATCTCTATTTAAACTTCACTAAAGACTAAGTATATCATATTAAGGTATATTTTGTTTTAGGTTTGGTCTGATTTAGTGATTTCATCCTGTTTCAACATAGTGCTACTAATTAAAACGATATTCACTGAAATTGCAGCTTAATAACAAAACATTTCAAATATATTTAAAATCTAGTACAGGCCTTATAAAAACAAAAAATATATAATTATGTATATTGATTTTGCACAAGAGGCCAAGTTATAGGAATCAGAACTAAATCTGGACATTGTATTGACTTCCTATTGACGTCCATGACAGACACAGCTGCAGAGATGGAGATAAGGTCTGGTCAGTATAACTTCATTAATTGAAAAAGAAAAACTACATGAGAACACTGCTGTATTTTATTATGAATACTGAGTACACAGTTGTCTACACACAAGATGGTATTCAAAACATACTTTGTCTAGTTTTCCATTCAAAGGTATTGTACTGAGGTCTTCAATATGAAGACCACATTTAGCTTCAGTTTTCCCTTATATGGCATTGGATGATAACACCAGGATTTTTGTCTAAGGCATAAATTATACAGTACAAGAAAGAAATGTTGTGGGAAATCTTTTGGACAAAAGTTATTAAGTTATTTGTAGCTGGTCTAAAGCATGAACCAGCTGCTATGTGCCTTTGGATGCACAATGGACAAGAGCCAGTAAGGCACAAAGCTAACGGACATATACAAATTACAATTTGCCCTTATCAACATTATTAGGGGCATATATTTACCTTTACCAGTGTGCCAATAAACCCCTTTTAAAATCTCTGAACAATGGCAGAAAGTCCGAAACCCAAGAGAATACACAATGAAATTATTTTTAAAAATATTAATATCAAGTTATTTGTTACATTGTTGTGGTTTTTTGTATATTAGAAAAATACAAATACACTTCTACCTTAGACACGTCTGTAAAGGAGATAAAGCTTTATATTAAAGTGTAGTAATCGTTTACATAAATTAGTTGGAAGGAAAGCGCTGTCTGGTGCCGATCTGTTGCACTATGAAACAAATTAAACTCTGTGTATTAGACATTACTATTTTTCCTGTTACACTAGAGTGAGCAAATTATACAGCACCTAAATGTCAAAAAGGCTGGTATTATCCTTAAGAGATGCAAAGTCTTAAAGCAATACTTTGACATTTTGAACTGCAGCCTGTTATTCTTCAGCAACAAGCACTTGTAATAAAGTGAAGAATCGGGGGTCTGTGTTACTAATCAAATAGGAGTCCAGCACTGTTTGCATTCCTCTCGGAAACCACTGGATACTGACAGCTAGCATGTTTGCCGCTATGCTATTCCTAATGGTTTACAAATGTTTATTAACTGTGTGTTGCGTCTAAAGCATGGAACCAGAATAAATTAAAATGTCAAAGTATCCCCAATAGTACATTCAAATCAGACAAATCTAATCACTCGTAAAATTGGCAAGTACATGACCGACTGGCACTGGAAGATGGAGATTAAGTACAGAATAGGAAAACAGAGAAATACTACAGTGTTCTCTGGTCTCTGTGTGTGTCCACTTGGTCCTTCAATCAGAGTTAAAAGCTGCCAACAGAAACAACCGGCAGTGGAAATACCCAACCACAAACCAAGCGAAACAAGTGGAGCAACCCAAGACTACAGTTCACCAAAAGTGCTAAACGTTTTAGTCTGTCTCCTCTACCCACACACTGCTGCTGCTGCTGCTGCTGCTGCTGCGAGGAGGACGAGGAGAGCAGCTCTAAGGAAGAGTTGCTAATGACTGATACAGTGGTCTCCAAAATCACACCTGAGTAAACGAGGTAATGGAGATGATCAAAACAGTCCAAATGTTTAGCTTGATTCAAATGAGACATGAGCAAAGTTCTTACAATTATAGCACAAAACGTAAAACAGACATCCTCCATTTACTTTTTGTCTCCTTTGGCAAAAGTAGTTAGTTCTTTTGAGACAATGTGACATGATAAAATATAAACACTATAAATTCTCTGTCTCCTCTCTCTTTGTTTTACACATTTATTGAATCCTAAGCCTCAGGAAGATACAAAATGTCCGTAAAAAAGCTGGCAGTCCACACGGTTGCATCCCAGTCGCTCCTCCAGGGATGCTCTGGTCCGCAGACAACTCCCCGAGCTGACGGGAAAGTCATCCGTATTCATTTTGTGTGTTTTTTCTGGTCATTAGTAAACTCGATCAATCTCTCCTGGAGTCCATGCTCAAAGTGGGTCAGTGGAGATGATTGAGTGGGCTTTCGCTACACTGCACCTGTGTGCCAGTGTTGGTGTCCGAGTTGGGAGACAGGTGAGCTGCGCTGGGACTAGAAGGTGACTGTGGTAGTGCTCTTGTTTCGAAAAGTCATAGTCTGGATGCTGCACAGGATCTTCCGCTGATGGCCGGCCAAAGTCACCCCCATGTGCAGTAAGTCTCTGTGCAGACAAAACATGCAACAGTTAGAAAAACAGGAAAGCAATTTTCAGCCTCCAATGAATGAATAAAAATGAATGAATTTAAGGCTTGGTTACACATGAATAAAAAGTGCACAATTCTAAAATAGTCAAAAGTATAGTATGCAGTAAAACTAAAAAGACATACATTTATGTCAACAAGGAAAAATGTTGGAGCGAATATGTATTTATGTTACATCTCCAGCAGTCATTATTAAATTATACACAACATGTACTAGACGTGATTAATGAATTTTGCTGACAGGAACTGAATTATTAGACCAGCAAATACATCCCCTCTCACATTACTCTATAATTACATTCAAAAAGCCTCTTAGGCCTAGTTTTCACCACTAAAATCGGATGTCCTGACTTGAGTCTGATTGCAGTACTGAAAGCTTTAGATAGATTAAGTGCATGGTGACAGGTGTAAGACGAATGTGCCTCTAGATAAGATAGGTACTGACTGTGTGCTGATCTGGGCCAGTTGGTCCACGGAGGTGACACCCGCCTGGAGGAAACTGTCCTCGTAGCGCTCCATCTTGATCGCCCTGAGCCACTCTCCGACCGAGGAGCAGGATGAGGGGGCAAGAGGCGCACGCTGGTCGAGCAGGGGGTAGGCCGGCCTGGAGGGGAGCAAAGACAAAGGACTTTCTTAGAGACACAGAAACAAGAGCATTAGCTTATACATATCCTGCAGCACATTCCAGTGGGCTGCAGAGGTATAATCTGAGCTGTGACTGACAGAGACAAACAATGGGATTTGTCAGGGGTGGAGTGTCCTCTGCTGTGTCCCATCAGCACACAGGGGCAATGTGGAGGAAGGGAAATGGGCCCAGCAAGAGTCTGTAGGCTCCCAGCGGGACGTGAAGGTCCACAACAGCGGACGGTATGAGTGCAATGCCTGTCCCGTAACTGTCAGAGCTCTGATAAAGAGGATATTTGGAAAGGACACGCATTCCACCTCCATACTTTACATTCCAAGGATAGACTTGTATTCAAAGCCTGACCAAATGTATTTGAGTTTTCTGTCAATCAATCATCCAATGTTCTTACCCTGCAGCTTCTTGGGCAACTATTTTGAGTGATGCTGGGTTGCGGATGAGTTTGTCCAAAGCGCTGACCAGATCGGAGAAGCGTGGACGTGCAGAGCGGTCCTTCTGCCAGCAGTCCAACATGAGCTGGTGCAGGTGTGTGGGGCAGTCCGGGGGAGGGGGCAGACGGTAGTCTTGCTCTATGGCATTTATTACCTGGGACAATGGATACAAGATTATTAGGGTTGTTATAAAATAATTTATTTGTAAATTAGTCTGAAAATATTTTATGTTGGTTGTATTGAAATTGTATTGGCTAATGTTTATCTCTGCTTATAGCACTTTTGATGGGAGTTTCAGTAATAAGGGTTGCATATATGCAGTAGTTACATTAATATTGTATATAATATTATAAGTCAAGTCTATATATTGATATTATTATAATTATTATTCAACTTTTTATAATCTGAACTTACACGTTTGTATTTTTTATAAATAATATAGAATATACCATGTTAATAAATATTCTTATTATATTCAAATGCTAAATAGTTGTCAGATGCATTTGAAAACTATGTTTTAATTGGCTTATGATTAGGAATCAGCAGCGTACAATAGTGACAGCCTGCGGAAAGGCACCCCCCTGCTGAGCCCTCCACAGACTGTGTTAAAGCTACAGTCCCCCTGAGACTTACATCCTGGTTACTCATGTCCCAGTATGGCCGCTCCCCAAAAGACATGACCTCCCACATGACGATGCCGTAGCTCCATACGTCTGAAGCAGAGGTGAACTTCCTGAAGGCAATGGCTTCTGGTGCGGTCCAGCGGATGGGAATCTTACCTCCCTATAAGGACACGTATATAGTGAGATATAATACACACAAACACTCATTGTCTGACAGAGCTGGAGTAGTACAATGGTGAGGAAGTGGGATTGTAAAATAATCCCTTTTGAAACAAATGTGTTATATGAGAAGGAGATAACAGTGAAGATACACTGGTCTTTGCCTTTTGCCTAATAATGTGAATACAAGTATTCTCAAACAATAGTCCCCTATAATGTGTTTGCCTTGTACATGTAATTTTAGGCATCTGTCCATATGTTTACACAGCCTCTTTTTGTTGACGTTTGACATGTCAGTCAATATGTTTCAGGGTTAATGACAATCATCTTATGTCTAATCATAATAAATTAGAAATGTATTTATATAATACATAAAAAACTGAAATGATCCAACTAGTGTTAGTGGATTTCCTCACCAGTGAGCTGGTGTAGGTTGGGTCTGAGGAGTTCTCCTGCAGAAAGCGTGACAAACCGAAGTCGGACACCTTGCACACCAGGTTGCTGTTGATCAGGATGTTGCGGGCGGCGAGGTCTCGATGGACGTAGCTCATCTCTGCCAAGTACTTCATGCCGGAGGCGATGCCACGCAGCATCCCCACCAGCTGGATGGGAGTGAACTGGCTGTCGTTCAGCTGCAGAAAGAGAAACAGTTGAGCAGGAGAAGACAACAGTGTGTGTGATGGTGTGTGTGATGGTGTGTGTGATAGTGTGTGTGATAGTGTGTGTGATGGTGTGTGTGTGATGGTGTGTGTGATGGTGTGTGTGATAGTGTGTGTGATAGTGTGTGTGATAGTGTGTGTGATGGTGTGTGTGTGATGGTGTGTGTGACGGTGTGTGTGACGGTGTGTGTGATAGTGTGTGTTTGTGTTTGATTTGGTGCCATGTGCTGTGCCCAGTGAGCTACACGCACCCGCAGAAACGAGTCCAGCGCCCCGTTCTCCATGAACTCAGTGATGATCATGACAGGGCAGCTGGCCGTGATGATGCCCTCCAGGTGAATGATGTTGGGGTGCTGGAACTGTCCCATGATTGACGCCTCCGACAGGAAGTCCCGCCTCTGCTTCTCTGTGTAACCTCCCTTCAGTGTCTTTATAGCAACATAATTTTCCTTTTTTCCGGGAATTTTTAGACGTCCACGGCACACCTCCCCAAACTCTCCTAATGACAAAATACAATAAAGAAGAACTATTAATCTGTTTTCTCTGTTTACAACACTAACAAGAGCTGTTTATCTTCATAGAGCATAAATAGCCGCTGGCTGGCACTGCCCTTTGATTTAATTGTTGGCTGTTAATATGACCAACATTTTTATCAGTTAATTGCTTAATTTAGGCTACCTGACAGTATTGATCTTTGTCAAAGAACAACAACATTTAAATGTATTAAATCAGCTCAGTTTAATATTGAAGAGTGGGGCCAGTAAAATGCTGAACAGCAGCAAAAAAAATGACTGTTAAGTAGCAGTTTTAAACATTTATAAATGATGGGACTTACCAGCACCAATGACCTCTTCAATCTTGACAAAGGAAACATCGATTTCCTTGGCAAATTCTCGCACCGCCTCATTTGGGTCCTCATAGGTGAAGGGGTCGATATAAACCTTGACCCCTTTGAGTGAAAGACAAACAAAGTCGTGGGAAAGGAAGAAGAAGAAACGTCAAGACAAAAATCATATAGAGATGGATAAAAAGGACTCTTCCTGACTTGAATGAGCTGCATATCACAGAGTACATTTGCCCTTGATCCCTTACCTTGGCCCACGAGGTACTGGCTGGTTTTGTCGCCCAGTTCAGGATCCTTTATTCTGCCGTGTCTGCTGCAGGTAGAAAGAGATCGGGATAAATGAGAGAAGATTAGGACAGCAGCGCACTTATCTCTCAGCTGAATGTTAGACATTATTTTGTGGCAAGCCTTCCTAATCCTTTATCGCCCAGACACAATGCAAATCAGGGGTTTCACAATGCCACTGTTGAGATGAACTAACAAAAGAATGCATCGTAAGCAGCTACTGCAAAAACAGAACATCTTGGGTCATTATTGGTAATATAAAATAGATTTATGATAGCCAGCGTCATAACTAAACTATGAATCTCTCTTTAGGGAATTGTGAGCTCTTATTGGCCGTCTGTGCTGAAAGGTTAAAGGTCAGGTTCAGTGACAGAGCAATACCCTTGAGTCAACAGCCTGTAAGAACACACTGCTCCAAAAAACACCAGCATCATCTATTATGCTTTGACACAGAATCTCCAGTCGCGGTGCAGAAAAAAACCTTAAAACCATCCACAGCCAGCTCTTTTCATACAAACCACGGTGACTTGGGATGACGGCTGTACATAAAAAGCCACAACCCCCTTACAGTTCTTCTTTCACGCAAGCTGCTCCATTACAATTCAACTGCAGCACAAAAATCACCCCGGTACAAGACTGGAACAGCCCTGTAGCGACTGGAACTCTGCCTTCCACCATTCCTCTCTCTCCCTCCTCCACATCATAAGCCTAAAATAGCAGTAATGCACCACCCTTGGTTTAGTGGCAGATCTGGGCCTCATCCACTGGTGTGTGTGTGCGTGTGAGCGTGCACGTGTGTCACAAGGTCGTGGCTATTGTTCGCCTGTCCTGTTGGAAACCGGGCTGGGACGCCTGTATCCTGTCTCTCTCCCCCTCTCTCTGCCCTCTGCTCCACCCTCATCTCTCTCCTCTCCGTCTGATGGGGTCCAAGAGTATTTATCGAAACAATGAAGCATGCGGAAAACTGTTATAATGAGAGGGGGTAACTTTTAGCTGGGTAAGCAGAAGACATCTTGCTTTGTGCTTCTGGGCTTGGTGTGACTAACAGAGAGCAAATCCAATGCAGATTAGATATGATTTGTGTAAACAAGAGAACAAAGCAAGAGCAAAGTCACAAAATTGGGGTCATCATTGTTTTTCATATGTGTCCCTACATTTTCCTCTTTCTTCATCCATTTTCTGTTTTACTGTCAACTTCTTTCCTGTTTTACAAATCTGTCCTTTTTTTTGTTCTCACCGTATACAGTAGACTGCCACAAAGACGAAAGCGATGAGCAACAGCAGCCCGACCGCGATAAGGATGCCAGTCACCACGAGCTGAGAGGGAGAGTCAAGTCCTGGAAAATATGGAGAATTTAGTGAATTATTATCAGAAATCATACTTAGTACACAAACTGTCAATTTAAATTAGAGCAAATCAACTCTATTGTATTGTAAACTCAATGCCAATGTTATGGTCCTCTGTTGTTTACTAAAATTCTTTTCTTATAATTGTTCTGTTTTTTTCAACCTCATGATTCATGATTGGCAAATTTGATGTCTGCCCCAGTTTTGACACATATTTAAGTTGAGCCGAAGTTACTCCAATGACATAGTGTAGATACAGATATCTTTGATATCGCATTATGTTAAAATATCGTGCGACCCTGGTTTAGTTAGGTAAAAAGATGATTAAAAAAAAAGTTATGAGATGTACACAAGAGGAATTTGTAAAACGTAAAAAGGCCATTTGCACGATCTTTTAACAAGGACAGACGCAGAGTGCAGACCAAATACTGTCCAAGGTCTCCACAAAACCTTTCTGCCATTGAAATACTAACAAAAAAGAGATGAGAAAAAAGCTCTCACCATCAGGAAGCGTGCGGAAAATGGCAGTGGGACTGAAGCTGCCGTATCCAGCCATGGTCCGCGCCCTGACCTGCACTTCATACTGCGTGGCCCTGCGCAGGTCTGTGAGCACAGCCTGGTTTCTGCTGCTCTCTGTGTAGTAGCACTGATCCTCGCTACGGCGCTCCTAAAGGGACAAAATAAAGTTAGCCACGCTGCAAACTAGACAGAGGACAATAGGGACAGACAGGTGTGCGAGAGGCTGAAAGACTAATCAAAGAGGTACTGAGAGAATAAATAACTTTTAAAGGAATCCAAAGTATGCACATTTCATTTGAATAGGACCATGTTATGAATTTTTTTATTAAAAATAATAAAAACCCATGAAATTTAATTAGTCTGGTATTTCTATTCATTATTTATGCTTGTGTGTTTTATTTCCTCTTAATCCCTCAGACCAATTCAAACACATTAAATGTCTGTAATAGTGATACGGTTTAAGATATTATTTTTGTGAAGGTAGTGGTTTTCTGGGAACATTATACGAGTCCTTAGAAAATACCTAGAGATGCATTTACTTATCAGTACATTTCAAGTTCTTCTTGTTTTGTGTGGATGTAAAGAGAGGAGGTAGCGTACCCTCTCACAGTAGCGGAGCTGGTACTGCAGAATGGTGTTATGTGGCTGCACAGGCACAGTCCAGTGCAGTGTCAGACTGCTTTCAGTTGAGTTACTCTTCCGAATCACAGACACCAGTGCCGGCACTAAAGACCACAGACTGTTTATTAAAATACATGAAAACCATGACATAGTCTTATATACACTTCTCTGGTTCTCCTCGTACCATCATGGCTCGTGGTGATGTTGACGCTCTCACTGGCAGGTTCTGTGCCGCTGAGCTGTGACACGCCGTTCAGTGCTACGATGGTGAAGGTGTATGTGGTGTGGGGCAGCAAACCCCAGACCTCCACCCTTCGGCCCACCAGCCCGCGCTGGGCCGGCCTGTAGCTGACGCTGTCTCCACAGAGAAGGCACGGCCCTTTGGATGAGCGGCACACTGAGCAGCGCACAGAGTAAGTCAGGTCCGAGCGGCCACCGCTCTCCAGTGGCTCATTCCACTCCAGGGTCAGACTCGTGTTGTTGATCTTTGGGACGATGCTGCGAGGAGCAGAAGGAGGCACTGCAATGACAAAAAGTTATCAAAGTTAGCCTATTAGGTTACACATTTGTGGACCTATCTATTTTTATTTTATTGTTGCACAAAACTATGATTCATCATATGATAATTAAAAGTAGACCAACAGCTAGAAGGCTCTAGTTGCTTATCTTTAAACTGGTTTGACCTGCTTATTTTGGCCCTTGCAGATATCCAAAGTGACGTGTGTTTGTATGAAATAGACTTTTAATCCACAGTTAAACGTAAGTAAACACAGCAAGTCTCAGTCATTATTTTCCTTTGTATTTGTTTGTAATGATTTACTTAGTTACTACTACTGATACTGCTACACATAAGCACAACAATGGACCTGCAAAGCGTATGCATATCCATGGGAGCATATGTCTTGCAAAGTTTAACTAGTGCAATTACATTTGTCCAAAACCAGATGATAATGATCACGGTCTGAAATTGTCAGAAGATGGCTATTGCCTGAAGCCAAGCATAACTAAACAGCATTACCACACTCGGCTACTGTGAATGAGTTTCTGTTCCTGCCAAGGAGACAGAGCTTTGTCAGTGAGCCTGCAGCTAACTTAAGTGCTAATAGCGTTCTCATTGGAAGCCCAAGAGGGGCAAAATCACAGGCAATCTGGGTGCATATAAATTCAGAGTTTAACATTTGGGATGTAGGATTCATTTTACAACTTAATATTCTGAAAGGACCAATTTTTACATCATGTTGAAGCAAAACACTTGGGAAATATAACTTTGTGATTTACAGATGGCAGTGCTGGTTGGCAATTTTGCAAACTACAAATTAAAGCTATGTGTGGAATTGTATGAGATAATAACAGCAAAAACAGAAAATATAATAGGATTGGGCTTATAAAGTGATGAACAATTATGATACTCCTTTGTAATTACAGATACAACAGGAAATGAATGATATTGATGTAAATTCTAGTTAACCCTGGTGACTCCAGTTAAGACTCCAGACTGACAACAATCTGATGCCAGTTTCACATCCTCTTTTTTGTGGCCTTTCCAACACTGCAGCTCATTAAAACATGCCTTCCTTTCACACATCCAACATGTGGCTGAATTGAAATTCCTGAGTCCACATGGAGGTGTCTCTTAAGAGCATCAATGCCTGCTTCACTTAGGACGCTCAACCCTGCCCCCAACAACCTGCCTCAAAGAAACGCATCTGAATGCCCAGCAGAGCCACAATGGACACAAAGCAGATTAGAGGAGACTGGCTAAATGACACCCGAGAAAGGAGAAATGTGCCATAGACTTTTAAAAACAAAAGCTGGAAAGCTGAAGAGGAGTGGGGAGGGGAAAGAATGACAAGAGGCAGGTGGTGGACAAATACTACTACTGTTTAAAAAATAAATTATACAAGAAAATGTACAGTGTGAATACTGATTAGTGTCAAGTCGATTTCATTATTAGTGGGTAAATCTTTCATACAATTTATTTAACCATTGTTGGTTTTACTTTGACTGACACTATCTTAATTACTTTCAGAATTTAAATGTATTGTATTGTGAAACAGACACTCTCACACCTACAGAACTGCCAGTACGTACATCAATGATTTGTAAGGTTTTGTGCCCTTAATTGGGAGAAAATTTATTACGGCTTCTTATTCAATATTTATATGATCTTGTGTAGAAAATCATGTGCATAAGATTCCCTCATGTAATCTATTTTGATTGCCCATTCACGGATAAAAAAAAAAAAGCATGTGTAGTTTATATATTAATTATTACAATTACTATATTGACAAATAATTAAATGAATAATAGATGGAAGGTTTTTTTTGCTCAGAATTTTTTGCAGGCATCTTGAGTTAAAATCAATCTTCATCGCATTTGTAGAGAACGTAAAGAAGATTTGATCAATAGCCAAATAAGTAACTTCTATAGCTCATTATAGACACAAATGAACTATTTGGTTTACTTTTTTAAATGTACATTTAAAAAAAAGATTTACTGGGATTATCTTGCTTAATGTTTATTGTGACAGTGGCGTAAAGTATTATTATTTATCATGATATTTTATGAAGCAATAAATCTTACTTCAAAACTGATTATCATGACAGGCCTATATACCACATATATTTTGGTAAACTTACCAGTGCATGGTGCGTCAGGAGAGTCCGTTTCTGCCCGTAGAAACCCAGGGCGACAGGTGCACTCGGATGAGCCTCTGATGGTGGTGTAGCTGGAGCCAGGGCAGCCTGTGCACTGGCCCTCAGTCCCAGATTTGAACTGACCCACAGGACAGGCTAAAGAGGACGACACAGAAAGCAACAGAAGTTCATTTGAAGATTTGCCACTGCTTCAAAGTTACATGACACAAAAGCTTTATGATCACTGTGTCCCAGCATGAACCAGGTCAAACTAAATGTGCAATTATGCTGCCAGATGGTGGCACACTCACAAACAATAACGTCTTATAAGGGCTATAAAATAAAGACAATCTCAGCAATGAATCTCATTGTCAATAGTGGATTAAGGGGACAAATGTGCTCGTCATTGACACACTGTTTATCAGGCAAGTGTGTCTGACCCATTCTAAATAATGAGCTGCTAATCAACAAGCATCTGGGAGCCCTAATGTTGAACTGCCTTAGCTAATTGATCCAAATATACTTTCCAACCACTCCACAAAAACAAGACAGTGAGTGAATAAACAGCCGCAGCAACCAGATGCAGTGGTGAAAAATGGGCCTGAACAAGTGCAGAGAAAAGATTTACACTGGGATAATGTAGTGCAGATAATATCGCTACCTGAGAAACCTCTTTGATAGGGAAGAACAGAAGGCAACAAATGTAAATGTAAAAATCTAATCATTCATATATTATATCATATCAAACCAATGCATGTATTGCATAAAAATTAAGTAGATGGGAAACTCTACACTTTAATTAGCATTAATAACACATAAAAACAGACCTAATTCGTAACAAACAACAAATAGTATATTAACAATGACTCAGGATTAGCAACCACTCAGTTGGCAGTAGTTAACTGAAAAAAAACTAAAAAGTTAATTTGTTGATGCTTTTTCCTAAGGATAATTAAAGGAGAGTTATTATAAAGTGATATCAATAACTGTTTTATAATCTCCATTATAAAATGTTGTGATTTTAGTTGACCACATGCATGACTCTATTTTGTCAATGTCTTATTTCAACATTGCAGTGTTTGAATGTCACACACTAAAAAGTGCTTTGCTGACATTCTCACTCAGTGCAGTAACAGCCTTTGATTAAAACAATAAACATTCATTCTCATCATGAGGGGCAGAGTTAGCATGGACCTGTTCTGCAAGGTCAGCCCCGGGACAGACTGAAAATTAGGGTGATTCGAGATACCCCAGCTTGCTATAATTGCTCAAAACAAGATTGGTGGTCAAGAGCTGTTAAGTTTATAAAGCAAAATAGTAATTTGGCCAGACACAGTACCAACAAAAAAATGATCTGTCAAACAATTCCTGATTGAAAACAACAGCATAATAATAGTGGTCACCAAGCACCAGTCCCACATGCTCCAACAATGCCGATCTCACTAATTAACACCACTACTGTGTTTCCACAAATGACCTTTTACTGAATAAAAACTGGGAAGTACTTAAAATAAACCTGTCAGTACAACATTTTGACCTTTTTTTATTTCAAAATTAAAATGTATATTAATTTTCTGTCTTTATAACTATGACAGCAATTGCTGCAAATATTTTGTCTCAGACTACACAGCAACAAATCTCTATATACAAAGCACAAAATCATATATGTTTTTTCTTTTTCCTGAGTGCATCTATCCAATTAAATGCACTTAAAGACTCTACATTAGACAGAGCCTACGTTTGACCCAGAAAAATGTATTGTCTACAACAGATAATGGCATTATGGCGAAATTATTTAATTATAAACCTAGATGTCAATTTCATTTTCTGAAATAGCCAGCTCGAGAAGCAAATTAACTGTTCAATCTCCCTCTAAAGGCAATTTCCCTTTATGGCTGTGTGCGTGTTTCTTCCCAGCAGCTCTCTTCAAGTGACAGAACGACTGAAATGCCAACTCTACTCCACCACAAGCAAAATGTTGGAAATTATTTTTTTGTTATGAAAAATCATTACACCCCCCACGGAGATCAAACTGAGCCGTACCTTCAAATGCGACAGATGCAACTGAGTGGTTTCTCTAAAAGTGTAGCTTTATTTCTCACTCCTCATGTTTAGATTGTGTGTCGTTAATATTTATGAGTTTTGGTGCTGCTTGTGCACGAGGATGCGCATGTGGGGGGCTTATTTGCACCAAGCCTCTTAATTGGACTCATTAGGCAGAGCTGCAGCGTGACTCTTGAGAGAATCACCCTGGCTCTTTCTCTTTTTGTCTGTTTAGCTTTGATCTTCTCACACTGATATGATCTTAACCTGAACAAACCAGCCTCTGTGCCCCCTCCACCTCTGTGCATGCTCTATCTAAGGCCGACCATAAGTTGCCCCAGCAGCGAGCGTTTGACCCCGCTCTTCCCTTCTAAGATAAGTGCAGCTCCATCTGACCTCTCCAGCTTCTTTCACAGCCACATCTGTTCCCATGCCTCATTAACTTCCTTCTTAGCCCCTGAGTGCACCCCACCCACATCTCACCATTGTTTTCTCCCTTTCAATGCATTCATGCTTGTGTCCACCTAAACCATAAGAGCAATTACCTGTGCATCTAGTGCCCCCCTCAGATGGTTCAAAGCCGGGCAGGCAGGCGCAGGATGTGGCTGGCTGGCCCACCCACTGGCCGTCCTCCCCACAGAAGAGCTTTGGGGGGTGGGGTCTGGGCCCCTGTAGAGAGGCATGCTCCACACAGATGCCTTGGGCCTCCTGGACCAGGGTCCGAGGGACAGTCTCGGGGAAGGAAGAGAGGCTGCTGACCAGAGGAGGGCACTTTTTAAAGAACACTCTGACAGAGAGCAGAGCCATGCAAGCCCCCTGAGCCTGGAACGCCAAGTAAAATCCCCTCTTGGACAAGGAGCCCAGTCTTACGGTCTTCACATTGGACTTCCGTGCTCCTCCCTTTTTCAGGAGAAAGTCTGCAGCCACTGTGTCCACCTAAAGCAGGAAGAAGAACAAAAGATCATTATGTAATGGCAGAAGTCCAACTCTCAGGCTCAAGCCTAAAAGCAGCACCAGTGCTTCAGTATGTTTTTGTCATCTTATTCTATGAAGTTCACATATGTTTTACATTACTGATCACTTTGCAAAGCACAGTGACTTCAGATTGATGCTCTACCTTCTTGGCAGCCATTGTTCCCATTTGTTAGAGAGCGAGTGCTTTGAACTTGTGGGGACCTGAAACGTGCTTGTGATGGGTGATTCATCACAGAGAACATTTCATCACTTTTATTTTGCTGTCAGAGTTACATTATTAAAAGGTAGTAAAGTTGAGGAGAGGACCGTGTGTTTTTGTCCCTATGCTTAAGAACACACTGCAGCTTTTGAAACGTTTTAATGAAAAAAGTACTGCATTCATGAGCCATTTGTTGTGAAAATGAAACCCACAGGACAGAAAATGGGCTTACAAAGTAGATTGGATATTCCTGCGAGCATTTTATCTATTGAAACAATAACACACCTTGAAAGGCAAAAAATGAAAAACAGAAAATGCTTTTACCACTCTGATCTGATTCGGATCTAGCCATGAAATTAAATGTTTGTACAAATACAGCGGGTAACACCTTGTTCATACATGGTGCTATTAGCATACAATAGGGAGTGTGAGGTGGGCGTACCTTGACGTATGGATTCTCCATCCAGGGCGGGTAAGTGGCAGTGGCTTCATTAGTGTCAGCCTCGTAATAGTAGAGGTTAAAGGTTTCTTTGCAGCTGCGGTGGTGCGTTCCCCGCGAGGAGCACTCCATCATGGTGAATGTCAGCTCCACATACACCTGAGACGCTCCCCTGCGCTGGATGAAGCCGCTGCGCAGCCATTGGCTCGATGAGCTGTCCATCTGACAGATCTCATAAGTCCTTACACTGTTATTTTCTTCATCCAGGCCGCTTACTTCCTCCCACTGCGAGGAAAGAGAACAAAGCCTTGTCATAGCTCACGTTCAACAAACATCTTTCATGACCTAAAAAATTTAAGTCACTTTTCACAACGCTCTTAACAAATCTTTACAACATTTTACAAGGGTCTGAAAAATAAATTGACATATAAAAAGTTCTTTTAAAGTATTGTTGGCTCTTGTCTGGGCTGCACCTGTCACATGCGTGTAGGGCAGATGAGGTCTGCTGTGGAGTCTAGACCAGGCCACATGTGAATCTAAGTGGTTAAATCATTCATCCCGCTGAGCTGCGTCTTCACTAGTATGAATACAAGCCTTACTTGTCAAACAGGGCACACGACTGCACAAAACCTCCAAAACAGACACAGCTTCTGGTCCTTAGATATATTTAGGACAAGACAAATAACATTAAGTGCAGCCCCTCTGAAGAAACCAAAGCAGCATTAAAAGCTTTCTTGTTTGAAGTGAGTCAACACCAAACATATTCTAGATCACTACATTCCCATGAGGAGCAAATAAGCAAGAAATTAACATAGCCAGGACAGAATTTAGCAGATCTGGCGAACTTCAGGCTCAGAAATTCAGTTATGTAAATACGCAAATCTTTAAAAATCCATTTGCAGATGATATGTGGAGTGAGGCGGGATACTAGTCTGAATGAATTACTGTGCAGCGGTGGAGCCAGGTCTGAATCTCTAGAAGGAAAGCACTGGGAACTTCCCTTTCATCCTACATGCATGACTGTAACTGTGTAAACAAATAAGGAACTAAGTATAGGCAGGATTTGACAACATTTATTCAAGGAGATTGGGAGCTCTTTCAAGGTTTCACACCGACCATTATGTATGATTTACTTCAGGGAAATAGATGAAAGTAGATAATGTGTCAAAATACAGTACAAGGTGAAAACATGTCATTCAAGGTACAATAATGCACTTGTACACTGTTTGATAAAATGCCAATGCCAAAATGGTAGAATTAGTTGTAGATGGTTTACTATAGAGTAAATAAAGAGTGTTTGAACATTTTTTCTGTAATATGGTTACAATCTACGAGAACTTTAGCTTTTTATTAATTTAATACACAATATTAATTTAAAGGAAAAATATAATAAAAAAAATAGTTGTTGTGTTGGACCATGGACCATGAGCGGTTAATAAAGTTGAACTGAATATAATAGAAAGTGTCAACTGACTTCTTATGCCACCTGCCCCTTTAGTGCATGTCAAGGTAAATGTGATCACAATCACAGTGCCATGCTGCCTGACCATGCTGACGGCCCAGCCAGTGGTTAGCTACACTTAATGGTAGCGAGCAGAGTATGTTTAAAAATGTGTCTCATTCTGGCTATGCAACGCTGTTGTACCAAACATGTATCAGTGTGCGATGGGCATAGCTCCTCAAATGCTGGACAACACAAATTACTCAAAGATGCATAAAATATAATTTTAAGTAAGTAACACAAGGGGAAACCATTAAAACAAGAATTAAGGCTCTTGAGTGCATTTTGCATAATATGTTTCTTTTAATTAAAAATAGTTTTGGGCAAAGCTGAAAGGATTGTCAGACTTTTCATGCCAAATGCTAAATACTAAAACAGAACTAGGCTAAGCCCAGATTTTAAAAACGACAAAGTAAACTTCTAAATATAAAATATATATTAAAGACTGTAAAGTGCTCTTGAACACAGTCAGAAGAAGACTGCATACCACCGTTTGAAAACCGTAGACATTATGTTTAATCCTGGAGCTATTTGGCTGCGGTTGTGCCCCCCTGTGTTGGGAGGGTCCCAGCTCAGATACCACAACAGAAAGTGAGCAGTCGTCATGTTCTTTGTGGCGGTGGTTCACACAGAACGCTCAGGGGCCAAGGCTCATCCCTCACAGAGATACTGTAAATGTTTTTTACATGGCAGAAACAGCTCTGAGTCATGGAGCCATTGTGTACAGGTTTTTATTATCATCACACGTCTAAACCAATGGCGATGAAAAGTAAAAGGGAGAATAGACGTGAACCGTGCCAAAAGCTTGAACCCCTTCCCACAATGTTAATGAAATGAAAGCACTTTTTAAATTACAAAAAGCTCACACTGTGTGTCCAATCGCGCCTGTCATTCAACACATTTTTCAACCGAGGACAGCTTTAAGAAATTTAATCAAGCCATATTTTTTACTCTTACAAATGGGACTTTTGATATACTGATGCAAATGAAAGGCTTCTGAAAACCAATCATCTTCCTCTCTTTTTGAATCAAAGGCGCAGACACGTTTGTGGAGTAGCGAGTTTCCGTCCTGTCTCAGATATATCCTTGCCAGGATCACTCCAAGCATTTTCCCTTAGAAACATTAGTGAGAGGAGCGATTTTGGTCACTGATTCTGCTGGCACACAAACCCTTAGCAACCGCTCCTCAGCTGATCACATTACAAATATGTCTTTTTCTGACTCAAATGTTCAAAACTGTGGGCGCTTCGCATGGAGGCCAAGGCTGATGGGATATATCAAAGCATCTGTTTTTAATACACTCCGAGCCCAGTGCGCGGCCTGTGTTTCTTTGACTCTGTCAGTTACCTGCCATATATGGAGCTCTTTTATAGACAAAGTAACAAAGGAACAGCTGGAAGCCAAAAAGCCTTGCCATCGTGAGGCCTGTGTTAGGAATACAGATAACACACTGGATCTTGGGTTACATACCTCGGGCTTGGCACGTGAAAAGATGGTCCATCTCAGATCAGATGTCTCTGACTTGGTGTTCATCAGGACCTCTGCAGAAAAGATAAAAAACACATGAGGCCATGTAAAAATGACACACAATACCACAACTCCACAACATCCAGAGAAATGCAATTTAAAGTCATTCTGAGAACATATTTTGTGGCCCGAGCTGCATACCAAGTAGGTGCCATGTCTTACACTGGGATTAGGAGAGAAGATGGAGTTTCTCCAGTCAATTACATCTAAAGGAACATGCTCAGTAGTACTACTTTAAAATAGTCCGCCCTGCATCCATTTGTTTCTGTTGCTCTGCCTGTGCTGCTCCCATGTGACATCAGGCTCCTGGTTGCTCTAAACCTGCAAAATGAGCCTTTTGTCCAACAGAAAGAGGACCGAGTGAAAACAGGCTATCGACGAGGCTTACACAGACACAAACATAAAGACAGAGGGACAAGGGGAGACAGGAGTATGGAAAGATTTAAGCCCTCCCCAGTCACCATGTGTGATTACAATAGAATTGATTTTTGTAATCTTTTGAAGGGCAGGCTGCTGGCACAGAGAAGCCCCGCTATGATTCAGGATCCCAATAAAACGCAAGACCTTACTGCATGCAAGTTGGTGCAGCCAGGTGGAGGTGAAAAGGCTGCTTTCATTTGTGCACATCTTTTTCCTGAGCTGTCCTCGCAGATTGCCTGGGCTGAATTGTGACTCGTATTTGAGCTGATGGGATGGTGCTCCTCAACATGCTCCCTTCCAAAGCTCATCTGGAAGGGCGGCCCGTTAAGATTTACCAATAAACAGGATTTAATACGCCTCCACTGCGTCGTGATGAGAGATTGTGTGAATAAGAATAGGACGCTTCAAGAAATGTGGGCTTTGGTGCAGGTTTATCCATAAGGTTATTAAAATGTTTTGTTGAACTAGACTTCTATAAAATGTTCAGGAGTAAAGTCTAGCGACCTAGATTCACACTACACTGTCTCACACATTTCCAGCTGCATTCAAACCATGAATTTCTGTGCCCAAATTTTCAATGAGGAATATATTTTCTTCCATCGCTGAATGGATTGTAAAAATACACTTGTTTAGAAGCACCCAGCTTGTAAAATTTATTCTGTATTACAGTGCCGTGTTTATAACAAGCAACTCATCAATAAACCTGCAGACAGAAACAGATGTTTTACAGTGGTGACCCAAAAAGATACCAGCAGCCTGAGTCAATTTTTCTATCTAATTTTAATTATACAATTTTGAATTATATTAAACTTAATTCTAGAGCTGAACATATATGATACTGGTATCAGATATGGAGCATCAATATTGAACATTTTGATGGATTAGGTATCAACTCTAAGATATCGGTTCAGTCAATATCTCATTTTGGTTTATAAATAAACGATATACTGACAAATGTTGGCCCAAAGTACATTGTTGAACTATTTTCTTGCTTAGTTACTTATGATAAATGACAGTTACAAAGCACATTTAGATAATATTCACCTATACGCCATTTATCTTCAAAGAAAATAAATAATATTCTAAGTCTTTATTCTAGTATCTGCTGATATTGGGTACTGGCAAAAGCAAAAGTATCAATTTAAGTATCGGAAGAGAAAAAGCTGCTAAATTCAACCCATATTCCTTTATTAGAGCATTCATATGAAATTTAGATGTATAAAAGCCCACACTGATTCTGGACAACGTGGAAGTGTTGCTTTTCTCCTCTGTTTACAATGTGTTGGTTCCACCTCCCACGTCCTGCCACATGCTCTTTCATTTGGTAAAACATCAGCTCTGAGCACAGGCGGTCACTACTTCATGGTAAATATGGCTTCTATTGCAAAATGCCGTCCCTATCTTATTTATTTCATAATATCATTTGGGATCTTTCACTGATTCCCATTGCTGCTTCCATATTAAAAGCCTCTTTGTTTTCCCTATAAACATTTGAATACAAACTAATTTACAGTTAAGGATGGCAGTAGATGAAATGGTAAGTATGTGACTCTATGGATCTTGTTACTCCCTAATAACTGTACTGATCAGTCTATCACACCACAGCTGTTCACGTCTCATCTCCTGCTAATGTCATACGTTTTACACAAACTCTGCTTCCTCCCACCTCTCCCCCATTTATCTCCTCTGTTCACCGAAATGACTTGAATGTGTCTTATTAAATTATACAATATTAGTGTGGATTCCACTTTTCCAGCTTGTGGAGCTAGGTGTTGTGCAGAATATAAAGGACATGTGAAATTACTACATGGGTAAAAATGAAGCCAAATACGGTAAGAAATTATACCGTTACTTTTATCAAAATAATATTTAAAAGTGTACTATGCAACATTTTGTTGGGGGTCCCTCACCTGCTTGTTTCTGCCTGAAATGTTCCACCGTATGACATTAAACAGCTCTACCTTATATTTATGTTTCATAGCTCAAAAAATACATAGAAAAAGAGGCATTTTGACTGTGAGGGGTTGCCTCTCCACAGATCTGACCTGTAACTTGCTCTGGTTTGGTCTCCATGAAGATAGAAAGGTTAAATATCATACTGTGAACCATTCCAGGCAAAGTAATAACATCTCCATGGAGAAAAGTATTTGATGAACCCTCCACAAGAAAAGTTACACAATGCACTTTTAAGTTAGGTTAAAGAAGTATATGATGACAAACAAAGACATAAGAACACTACACAACCGTTGATAAATCAAGCCACAATCTGCTATTTTAAAATGGCAACATTCAATGACAGAATGCTCCCTACTGAAATACTTAATACTATTTTTCCCCAGATAGCAAAATCTGAATATTACTGTAGTTATGTAGTATTTTTCTCTATTCCAAACTACCTTTACTTCGTTTGGTCAAAATATGTGCCGGGTGTAGTTAATTGGACACCAGTATTCAGACCAGAGATGACGTCCCTACATTTAGCATATCAAGTTCACTTGACATAAATTTGCGAACACTGCTTTATAATGTGACTCTTTCGTATGCACACCTGCCTGGGCTTTTGAAGAGGTAAAAAGCACCAGGGGCATCCTAATCACTGTTTATCGTCACTCTGTCATTAAGGTTTACGAGTCCGGATACGAGAGCGTGTCTATGAGATGCTAAGTGTTTCTTATTACGTGCTCGCTAGCCTCGTTCGGCCCTTGTTGCCTTTCACTCAAGCGTACAGACTGGAGTTAGGAGAGAGGAAGTCACAGTTTCCCCCTTGCATTCTTTCAGCAGCGCCGGGCCACCCACCACCGGAAAATTGCCCCGAGTGCTAGAAAAACTGAGAAACAATAAGGATTCGTCATGGAACCATATTTAAAACCAAAATAAACAACTGTACAGTAATTACAGTACAATTGCTCATGTATTAGAAGTAGACAAAACAGAAACTTAAAACCCATATCGATATATAGATTTTTTTATTCCTATTTTGTTTCAGCTTTGAAATCTAATGGCGTACATAAGGCAATAGTTGTAAATAAACTTCTCCTAATGGTACTAGCAAGTTTTGTGGTTTTATTGTTTTGTTAAATTTTCTTCCAGCTTTTGTCGTTCACAATGATTCTAGTCAGCTGCATGTCTGCTTAAAGATCCAATATGTAACTTTTTGGTTGGGAGTCCATCACTTGCTTGCTTCTATGGATATGTCATTGCTCTGCCTGGAATGTTACACACTATATGACATTAAACAGTTCTACCTTATATTTATTCAATTACAGGTGGTTTTATAGCTCAAAAATACCTAGAAAAACACGTGCTCTGACTATGAGCGGGGTTGCCTTTCCACAGATCTGACCTGTAACTTGGTCTGGTCTCCAAGATGATAGAAAGGCTTAATACCATACTGTGAAACATTCCTGACAAAGCAATAACTTCTCCATGAAAAAAAGCATTTCAGATCAGCCTGTTCTAAGATGGTACTTACTTGTTAGATTTGGAAAAAGGCCAAAGCTGTTCTGAAACTTGGTGTGAAAAGTTGGTGAATAATTGATGTAGGCTAAACCATCAAAAGCAGGTTGACATAGTTTGGCTCAGCGTCACAACAGTCCCATGCAAAAGGACAGTATTACATTTTGGGAATCATTGGACACAACAATAGCGGGTGTTGTACAGTTTTTTCTTTTAACGCTAACCTGAGCCTGGATGCTTGACAAAGGCCTATATTATGCACTGAATCTAACACCATCGCTCTCTATACAGTTGTCTTGGGGCTTTAGATGACTGACCTCAATCAGCAGAACCAGACCTATTTGAAGTGAAGCTCTGTTTTTGTATTATTCACACTTGAAACTCCTCCTCTGCAGCCTTCAATGGTTCAGCGGCGCAATAGGGAAATTACAGGCCTAGGAACATTTGCACTTTGGCTACAATTAGAAGAGATTTTAATTAAAGAAACAGAGTGCCAATTAGGCTTGCAAACTCAGAAAGGGGAGAGCAGGACTGTTGGTTAACTTATAACATGTAAGTGTGTATGCAAGACCACAAATAGTTGACTGAATAGAAAGTACAAAATTAGATAACAATACAGTAGCCAAGAGTTTACATTTTAATAAATGTTAATTAACAAAATACAGAACTTTCAACTTGATAGAAAAATGATCCTAGAAGGAGTACAAAAGGTGACATGAGACTTTGTAAGGTATTATATAAATTTGCAATTCCAATGAGCTCATGATCTGATTTTTCTTTACTCAAAAGATGCCACTGTGAATATTTGTCCCATTTCTTGAGGCGGTAAAATCATATTTTATACAAGTATAAAAATCCTCAAGGTATCCCTCAAAACCCGAAAGTGTCTCGGAGATTATTGTCGACGTGTGTTTTAAATTCTGTAAAGCTAATACGCTAACACCTCGCGAGCTTTGGGTTGTTCTGGCGCCTTAAGCGATTTCAAACCTTCATTTAAAAGGATTTCATATTGGTCATTGTTTACACATTTTGATTATAGTTGGATTTACATAACAATGAACACAGGTACCATCACAGCTTTGTATCCCAATGATTGGTTTAGTTATGGACACACACTATGGACACCCTGACTGCAGTCACGTCCTCCACCAAGGCACCTACCATATACACTGATCAATCTAGATTATTAATTTGTTTTATATATTATTTATATATTATTATATATTATTTTTAAAGCAGATACACTACTTTCAATATTATATTATAACATAAAAAACTACTACCTACTACCATTTAACACAAAAATAGTCCTATTTCTTCTACTCTGCTCCCAACTGAGAGGATTGGCTGTAGACCTCCCAATTAAAAAGACCCAAGCGGCTACATACAGCTAATGAGCATGCTCTAGTTCAGGTAATTTTGGCTTTATTGGGACATCCAACAAGAGTAAAAAAACACCAAACCTAAAGTAAAAATCATATGTTAACAATTAATAGTGTTTTGAACGTCACTTTCATCTACCGAATCATGTTGTCAGTATCATGCAGTCTTATTAAAAAAAAAGATCTTATTTCCTTTATAGATTTTTCCTCCTATTTCCAAATAAATTAAAACACAAGGGAAAACATGATGTAAGGAATCCCCTGTTCTCTTACATAAACCCAGTGTCACTTTAAAATGTGCCACTGTCCTTGGCCTCTGAAGTTATCTAGCCCCACGCACACATTAAAGCTGCCCGCTCCAGCACTGGGACCTTCCCGTCACGTGTCTCCATTGTTTGGGAGTGAAGCGTACGCAGGAGGATAGAGATGTTTAGAAGTTAATGGTCAGTATATAGCTTTGTCAGAGTGAGTTGTGTCTAGTGGGATTAGACCTTAGTTTCCTGCCTCTGCTGTCCCTTTCCTGTCTCCCGGTCTTTGGTGGAGAGGCAGACCGTGAGCCAAATATTCACATCTCTCAGCGCAGTCACTCCACAAATCACTCTTTAACCCCTTACACTACTGTTTAACAAAGGCTCTTTGAAGTGTCCTGTGTATGGAGATGGGAGGAGAGAAAGAGAGGTGTTAATGGTTGACGACGCTCACATGGCATTTACATGAAGAGGATGTGGTTACTGTCATGAAAGCTTGAGTAAGTTCACACAGCAAGGATTCACTTTGAGCAAACAAAAATGACCTATTGTATTCCCAAAACCACTTTGACTACAGGAGAGTTTTGGTATTGGCCAGTATGAAAATGCTAATAAACAAACTCAGCATCAAAGTTTTATAAAGCGGTATTGAGCCAGTCCTAAGATTGAGAATTGCGACAGGAAGGGCACCAGGTATAAATTCTAAATCAATATGCAATTCACTATAGTATACTCTTAATTTAGTAGGAGTCAAAACACGAATAAAGAAGTGGGCATTGCTAAGTAAAAATAGTATCTCAAATCTATGTCGTATTTATTATTATGTCGTATTTAGTATGTCCCATAGTCCCATGTTTTTTAAATGGGCTAAATGAAAACATAAAAAGGCATTATTTAACATGGAACTTTACTATTGCACAAGAGATTAGAGCACATAATAACACAAAAATAGAAGAATACTGGACTTGTACGGTGAATTCCTTTCTCTGTGGTAAGAAGACATATCCAATGTTTATACAGCGTAAACAACATTTATATTTTTATTTTTACTCAGTTCATGTAACCGCGCTGACATCTTAACCCTTTTAACAACATCTGAACAAAAGCCTTTGAAGTCCCCCTGACGAATGGGGCTGGGAGCTGAAGGGGAGGTGTTAATAGTTGTCACAGTACTCTGTCTTTCTCACTCTGCTTCTGCATGTGAATATGTGAGGGTGCTTGGTCAGCGGCCCAGGACAGGATGTGTGGCCTGGATCAGGGAGAAAGCCTCAAACTGGACGGTCACCAAAGACAGCCACAGCCCCAAGCTCCACACAGCTGGGACCTGCAGCCACTGACCCCAAGCAGGGAGGATTAAGTACACATCTCTGATAACTGACCTCTGGATCTTTTTGGCTCAGGTTTACACAGTGTTTGAGCGCCCAATAGGCACAGTACGTCTTTAATGATTTCCTGTCTGTGTTTTGGATTTGAAAAAGCCTGCTTCTCCCCACTACATCAATCTCTAAGGTCAAAAACAGCAGCAGATAGAGATGCAGATACAAATAATTTCTTCTTCTTTAGGCCAACATTTTATTTTTTTTTTTGGTTTTGATAAAATTTATGTTTCTAGTTCAGGGAAAATAACCATATTAATCTTTTCTAATTTTAGCTCAGGCAAGTTCTACACAAAAGGAAATGGTGGAACAAAGAGGTTTTGGAGTAAATGAATGATGTGAGCAACAAAGTACACAATTTGTAAAGCAAAGTTATGCGAGTAAATCTAGAGCTACTACAAATAAATACTAATACAAAAAAATACAAGTAAGGCATTTGAAGTTATTGAAAATTTTCAAAACATCATTTGTAATGTCTAAAAAAATACAATGATTATACAATTAACTAAATTCAATGAATTCTATGTTAATTTTGTACAGAAAAATTTAGACTTATTAGACTTAGACAAACTTTATTGATCCACAAGGGAAATTATTTGGATAATGCAGCTGCTTTTAATCTTAATTTACAAAATGGAAGACTGGGTGTGTTAACAATGCCCTTGCTGTGACCTTTACTCAAACATTCATAACAAAACCTAAAAATGATGAGTGCTTTCTAAAGCTTTCACAGTTACCAGTATGTTTATACACCTGCCCTAAAATCTAACGCAGCGCTGTGTATGAGAGCGGAGTTGAACTTTGTATAAAAAGGGGGTTAACTGGGGGTGAGGGGGAATTTGAGACATACTGGTTCAGTGGTGTTTTTAGAGCACCGCCTACAAGTAATGAGTTTTGACCTACGGTGTCAACTGCTCAATGCTACTTGTACATCTTGGACTCCAACTGCATTTTTCTTTAGACAAACAAAAACATACATCGCCTGACTGTAAGGCCATTGACTGTTCCCAAAGACCAGACGGAGAGGTGCCGTGCTTGTGCAACCACAAAAGGAAACTCATTATTTAAAGATATGGTCATTCTCGGTTCATTATTCAGGGATGTCCCAAATAAGAAATTGTGAGAGCTAAACATTTAATACCCAGTGCTGTGTTGTGTATGATTGATTTGAATGTGTTGCCTTTAGAGCATATTTCTCTTCTTTGGGATATTGATCGGGCCTTGCAGTGAATTCACCTCCCGCTACTTCCAATTATGGCCAGCACTTTTCTCTTGCGCTCCTCAGAAATAACTCGATGGAAAACTAAAAATGCCTTCAGGAGAACAATGTTGCAGGCTGCACCGACTCCCTGGTAGCTTCCTGGGTGCAGAAGTGTTGAGATGGGTATGAATTAGAAGCAAGTTAAAAGCATTTTCTTAGATCATTTGATTTGGGAGGATATAACTGTAAAAGACTGCACGGCTGACTTCAGATTTCTCACCTAAACAGTAAAATCTATAATTTTCATTCAGATTAACAGAGGTGGGGTAGTACATTTATGTGAGTAACCTAAGAAACTCTACTTTTCATAGTAATGTTCTGACACCATATTTTGCTTTATTAATAATAATAATAATAATAATAATAATAATAATAATAATAATAATAATAATAATAATAATAATAATAATAATAATAATATTAAACAAATTAAGAGTGTTATTATGTGTACTCTTAATTTAGTAAAAGTCTTGGTTACAAAGTTTTGCATGTTTTACACCTCACCTTCAGATTTTATTTTTCTATTTTGTTACCTATTCTTAAAAATACCAGAAACAGTGCAAAATGTTTTAAAAAGCAAAACATTTTATATCCAAACTCCTGTAGTAGTTAAATACTTTGTACTGTTACTATTTGGGTCACTACTTTTTACTTCTACATGCATGAGTAATAATACTTTAACTATAAAGTAGTACAGATCCTGGCTGTGCTTCCACCTTCTAGTCCTAAATAGATCTGTGAGATGCTTGTATCTTGTGAGCCGCATCTTGATTGATCAAAGTGATACAGTGTACGACATGTAAACAAAAGCTGAATAAAAACTATGACACCTTTGAGTTAGTTAAATACGGGAGCATTGTGTTTTCATCATGTTTGAAATTCAATGCACAACCTCCTAAAAGCTTGAAAACTTCTCATTCCTTTTGAGCAAAGACCTTGATGTTGTAGATTAAAAGCAGGTGGATTAGTAAACAGATGTGCACAGATGTGGTCATGAAAGACAATTATAGAGCAGTGTTTGCTCGTTCTGAGGAAGGTCGAATTTTTCAGATGACGTAAAAAAGGTTGCTATGTGTCAAGCTGGCTGTCAATTAACTAACTGCTGAAGGAAAACAGAAGCAGTCAGCAGATCTGTGGAGGTGAGCTGTTCATTAGGAAACTACGAGAGGATACCTATACCATCTGGATTAGAACATGAGAATCAGAACAGTAAAGGAGAGTTCAATATGGCTGTGTTGTCATCATGCCAAAATTTATACTCGATTTTGATATCAAAGAGAAGGCTTGATACAAATGTATATGCTATAAGACTTATATTTAAACAAAAAATAATGAATGAATATTGCCTTCTGATCCAGTACTAGTTCTGGTATTGTTGGGTTTCAGATGACATCACAGCGTTCTATAGGCTAATATTATTTAATAGAGATGGGGGGGCAGCTAAAATTATGGAGATTTTTGTGACTAGATTTTTGTGACTAGATTTTCTATTAGTGACTAGACTTGGGTCTAGTCACTAATAGAAATGATTAGGTTCAACATTTGTGATTTTGAAGTTTGAGATATTTCAACAGAAACTGCAATTGTAATTGAAATATGTTTCTGAGTAGGATATCATTACATTATAGAACCTGAAAACCACCAATAGCTGAAAATTCAAGACCATTCTAAAACTATTCACTATTTTATGTGATACCTGCTCAAATGGATCTTGTTTCTAGTTTTAGTATATTAGTATCTGGGTATCAATGTTTTGACAACCAAAATATACAAAATCTGGTCCATAGGCGGCCTGTTATGAAATAAAATATTAAGATGGTAGTCTTAGCCATAAGGTCTTTGTTTTTTTTGTCTGTCGTTTTGGGTTTTTTTTAAGTCCCAGAAGATAATTGGCATATCAGGTGTGCGGTAATACCTTTCACTTCAATTGAAACCTGGGAAAACTATTCATTAAAGTCTTCGGTAAACCTCCCTGATCTGTGCCTGCAGCATCCATCGACTGAGTTCTTTGTACAAGCCAACAACAAACTCAGCGTCAGATTTGTTCTCATCTTCTACAGCAGGCTTGAAGGCAACTCAGCACAACTATATGTGTCATCACTACAAAAGCACCCTGGGAAATGGTATGCTTCCCCTTTCAAACTCTGCTCATCCTTTGTGGCGTTTGTGGAGAGGTCAGAGGTCACGGTCAGACATGGTTTGGACTCCCTGCAATGTGGATAGTGTGGACCCCTGTGGTGCTAAAAGCCGGATGATCTCCCTAAGCAGCAGGTGATGCACAGGCGGTCATGTTGGTGGTTGCTTCAAATAATGAGATGTCAAGGCCTGGACAGCTGGACAACTACAAGTTAATTATTAGCATATGCAGGTCATCTATTATTGATCATGTATGTTGAATTATTGACAATGTGCGGTATTCTTAAACTGACGCATACAAGCCTGAAAACATAAAAGTCGATGCTGTTTAAATGGAAACAAAAATATTGAATCTACATAATGATTTTACTAATTAGCGATGCACCGATCTGATACTGTAAAATTGAAAAATCTGCTGAATCAGATATCGGCTTCCAAATAGTTTCAGATAATATCCTGGTTAGCTATATAAATTGATGTAATAAGACGATTTACTGGTTAGTTGGCCAAGAAAGTCCTAAAATGTTTGAACTTTTATTTATACAAAGTTATTCTGTTGTTACTTGAGAGATTAAAAACAGATACATAACACATATGGATCAGTTTTGTCTTATTTTATTTTTGTTTAATGGAAATAAATGCAGATACTTAAATCTATAGTGTCAAAATCGGGATTAGAACTGAAAAAGCTGGATTGGTGCATCCCCGTTACTAATAATACCAACTAGCTAATTAGATGCTCCAATATCCTTCTGTGTTAGTATTTATTTATCCATTTATTGCAAAAGCCGAACTTTAACGTTTGAAATGGTGAAATGCTTTGGTATCATCACCTGCAATGTGGTTAATAAGGCAATAATTATGTGGTAGATGTTTGGCTGTTTGGATCCCACTTCTCATGTCAGTGCAGAAGCAGCAGCAGAAGGAACAGACAAACTGACATCTGCTTGAGAAAACAAACCACAGAAGTGTGTTTTAGATATAATCACAAACATTGTGTGACACAGCATTCTCAAATCCCGTTTGAGGAGAAACTTGGCGTCATCCACTGCTGCGATCCATCTAACAAACCGTGATCTATGAGCCCCAAAAATGTCTGCAGTTGTACTTTAAACAGCCTTTTATCAAAGCTCTTAAGCGCAATCTACATTTTTGGAGGAAGAAACTTGCTTAAGAAATGTATGTATCCAGTCTCACACAGAGCGCTTAGTGACTAATCTGCTGTGGGAGGTGGACAGCTTGAAGCCAACAGTGCAGACTCCAGCTAAATAAACCATCCAAGGATTGACACATCTATGTAGAGATACACGGGAGCAGACACTGTGTGAGATTCCCCCTATTTTATATGAAAAAAACAAACAAACAATGGCTTTGTTGATACTGCTAATACTTGTAGTAAAACATTGCTACAAGGCACAACAACTGAATCTTTACTGAAACTGGCGATAAAGATAGATTTCAGTTCACATCAGCAACATCATTTCCTCTCCTTGTTTGAATGTAGACAATTTTGTCCAATCACTTTTGTCCAATCAGGAAAATAAACCTGCTCATGACAGCACTGACTTTACTTTGAGCGGAATGAGAAGAGGACAGAAAGCAATCAAATATCATAGAGGCAAGAGAAGAAGAAGCAACAGCACAAGGCAGGGAGATTTGGCGCATATGAAGCAGAGAAGGTGTCGAATGGTTCTTTAACACCGGTGACCCTCTCCCTTTTGGAGCAGCTGAAGATCTGTGGAGGTAGGAGGGGGCCAGCCTGCTCAGGAATGTCTCTGAGCTGCTGTATATAGCAGACAGCCCACTTGGTTCAGATCAGTATATGTATGAAGACAAGCCCGGAGAGACTTACCGGAGTCGTGTGTATGCATAAAGGTGCACGCAACTACCCAGGATGTTGCTATACTATAACCTAGTGACTGCATTTCCACATAAAACACGCATATCAAACATGAAGATTTAGGTCAAGTCATGCCGCTTGGAGAAAAAGAACCCAAGCTTATATCAAACTAGTTCTATACTGACAGAGCAGGGGAGGAATTTTTACATGAAGATTGGTAAAAAAAAATTTCACACATGTGCTCTCAGATGAATTTGCGTTAGCATGTAATTGTGTTTTTCAATAAAGCAACAAGAGGCACCATCACACGATAATACCTGTATGTACAAGTCAAGCATTGCTATCAGTTCAATTTAAATGACTGACGTACAATATAGATTTGCTTGGTATTTTAATTAAAGACCTCTTGATCCCATTCTCTCAAATTGTCTTATAATATAAAGATGCAGAAGTGGATGATTACTGAATACAAATGGAAGATGTATATATTTAGTTCATTATGTGGCGTGCACCTAGGCCTGTTAACAAAATGACTATCAGCTCATTCAATAAAGGGTAGAACACATTGATCATAGGTACTTTTTCTTTGTACTAGTGGAGAATTTTGAGATTTTTCTGTAAGATTTGAGTTGCTGAGGGTTAAAAGGCCTGTCACAATAAAAAAAAAATTGCAGTATGATATATTGCTTAAGAAAATATAGATGATAAACAATAATATTGAAACTAATTCATGCCACTGACAAATAAGATTAAAGTAGAGAAAAAAAAATATTATAAACGTACAATATGGTTAAAAAAAAAGGTCAATAAATAAACAGCAGAATGGAAACACTTTAAGTTTGTCTCTATGAGTCACAGAAGTGATTTATTCCACCCTCTACAGCTCAAATCTTTTTGTAGTACAGAAAAATAACAAAAGATTCCCCACAAGTACAAAGAAAAAGTACCTACAATTAATATTAACCCCCAAAAAATATAATATAAGGTCATATAGTATTTATCGTGTCAGGACTAGTACAGGGTTAAAAATAACTTCTATGACCCATTACAGATACAAACTAACTACTAGAGTGTTGTATTTACAGTAATTCATATTTTTTTACAATATTATTATGATTGTTTATTGTCTGAATTTTCTCAAGCAATATACCTCAGTTGTGTTATGTGCGATTGTGACAGGCTTCTCTCCCCTTGACTCACTTCAAAGCCGGGCCCATTCCTGTATACGCGAGTGCCATTCTCCTTGGTGCTTATGGCTGATAGGCTGTGGCCTCATTCCCTGTACTCCTGCAGCCTGTCCCCATTGTGTCCCACTCTCTGGCAGCACACTGTGTGGGTGGAGGACAGACCAGCGCTCTCCAAACTCAACGCCTGACACGGATGCATGGGCTGTGGGGGGGTTTGGAGAGGAGGCAGTTGTCTCTGCTCTCACCAATGTAACTACCATCCACCTGCAATCGGCCGCTCACTGCCTCGATGCGAGCTGGATCCGAAAGAGTACTTGTGGCTCTCAGACGCCTTTTTAACTCTTGAGGAGGCCAATCATCATATTGAGGTGCTGTAGATGATGGGTTTGCAAAAAAAAAAAAAAAAGCGGGGTGAGAGGGAAGGGGGGTTGAGGGGTGTTGCTTTAAATGCAAATCCCTTTCGTATAAAAATCGGTTCCGTTTAAAAGGATTTCTGGGAAGCGATCCACATTTCTACGGCAGGGAGACAGTCAGCAAGAGAAAACAGCATAGTACCAGTCAAACATCAAGGAGACAGAGGACGTGGAAGGAGTAGCAAGAGAAAAGACTACATGTCTGTAAAAGAAGGAACTGGGCCCTTAGCTCTGGAATAAAACCTCAGCTCTCTACGTTTGCTGATTGAAGAAGCTTGTGTTTAAGGAAAAATATGTACCAGTCATGCTGCCACTTCTATAGAGGCAAGTGAAGGGATGACAAGGCTAAGACGGGTACTAATGTCTTCAGTGACTTCAAAACAAAAAACAAAACAAAAAAAAATAAATCACACAAATGGAGAATAAAAACGTATGTAATATTTAAAGGGCCCATAGGGCCCACTATATTCTGAGTTATGTTATAATGAGTAGTTTCCTCATCAAAAATATACCCGGAGTTGTGTTTTTTTCAGGAAGGGCTCCATATTTGGATAATTTCAGCCCTGGAATTGCCAATCTCTACTAAACAAAAGCTAACAGGGAGCTGTTTACCTGAAAACTACCGCTTCATGACATCACGAGGTGGAACAGAGCATTTTGAGCTTTGGAGATGTAGACAAATTAATAATAAAAGGACGATTCAAACGTGTGAATAAAACAAAACACAACTCCAGGTATGTTTTTGAGGAGGTAACAACATTATAACATGACTAAAAGCTCACAAGAGTCAATTTTGTGCAGTATAGCACCTTTAAACTTTACTGCAATAACCTCATATACAGTGACTTAAACTGCAATGCCAAGAATAACTTGTAATATGTAATAATATGTAAGGATGTATATAGTGATCAAAATAAACTAAATCTTTAAAAGAACACATGATGAAGCCTAACATTGGTTGGTCATTGTTAGTCTGCAAATAAGGGGAGACTTATTATTTGGTCGGCAAAACTAGTCCTTTAAATGTAGTGTTCAAACAGTAAACTGGCTCAAAATTACGCACAGCAGCAGCATTACCGCTCCCCTTGTGCAAAGCAACATACAGATGCAAGCGGCCAACCCAGCTGCCTTCACCAAAATACCAGCACCAATCAACAGTGTAGCACAAGATTTGAATATATTAGTTATTCCTGTTCACAGTGGGGCATTAGCACAGAGCAATGACGATTACAGCAAAGTTATGCTTGTGGGCAAATGTTGGTGTCTTTGTCAATGCGTTACAATGGTGCAACATATCAGGTAATATTTCACCGCATTTTGTATGTATGAAAATCACGTCAGCCAAGGTGCAAATATTCATGCTCATTAGTCCCACCTTGCCTCTGGCCTATACCTACAGCACTGGTAGCTCACTTTGCAGACTGGAGGAATTGGTCTCCATCCAAAAGAAAGGTGTTATATAACCTTTTTCATTTTGGCTGGCTTCGGTTTTCGACAGCATAAACAACTGCTATGGGGAGCTGCCGGCACTGCAAGACAGGTTGTGATGCCCCAACCCCTTCTCCATCACTCCCAAGCTTCAAAATATTGTCAGGCAGTGAGACCGGGGCGCTCTAAACAAATTATACTGGCTGTTGCGTTCGGTAAGAAAACTGACTAGTAAACAGAGGCAGACAGCAGCTGAAGTAGCATCCTATTGTTTGTGAGAAGATGACTTGGCCAAAAAGACGTCACAAAAGAGCCACGCAAACTTCAGAGGTGCTGCTAATTCCCCAGTAATTAGCATATGCAATAAGTGTTTCTTATGTGAAGTGACAGATTAACAGGCTGAGTCCCTGCATGTGTTAAACCTCCACTGACCACAAAGGTGATCCCAAATCCGTCATGGATGCCTTAAAGACGGTGAGATGAAAAGGAGTGATGCTTTCTTCTCCGCAAGGGTGGAAAATTTGTCTTTGTGTTGTCTAGATTGGAGCTCGGCATCACCTCTGCCAATGCTTTTAATGTCATTACAGCTTAGAGACGGCAAAGATTTTGTCACAGTGCTGCATCTAGTGTTTGGGAAAAGGATATGTGCGAAGAATAAAAAGAGACTAGGCAAAGAATAGCAAAGTCTCAAGGCTGTGCAGTGAGTGGAATAAAACCCTATAACTCGTATTTTCAAGTCAAACGCACTATAAAAATTGTAATGGATCTGTTAAAAAGGTTTTATACTTTTGGAGGTGTTTTATGTGTCAGGGTACAAGAGCTGTGTGCCTGCATTTCGGTGTAGTGAGATCTAGCGAGTCCTCCAGACTAATTTCCACCCAAAGCTTGTTATTAATTTCAAGCCAAGTAATTATCTGATCAAGAGGTCTGTGTTTTAATCTTTCACAGAGACAGAAGGAAACGAGAGCAAGCCACGTGGCGTACCAACAAGTAAGTGGTGTGTGTAAGTGACTCATTTATCCTTTAGTTGGAGCTAAAGGAGGGAGAGATTTGGCAGCTGGGCGCTTCATCTGCCCTCCCATCAGTTCATTACAGTATTCCCAACGAGGTGCAGGACAAGAGGGTGGGACGATCCGGAGTGTGCTGGCAGAGGGAGAGGGGGCCCATTACCCCAGACATGAAAACGAGACGTCTTGTTCACACTTGGCGAGAGAGGCAGATGCCACGGCGGTTGGTGGACGCAGTACAAGCCCTGGTTTGGATGCCGCCTTTTTCACGCCTGTGGCCCACATTGTGTTGGAGCTACACCTGTTTGGAAACATCACCAAGTCGATCCATCACAGAAGGTGTTAAGCTGTTAAGGGAGTTTCAGTTACACCAAGTCATTAGTCCAGTCCAGAGTATCTGACAAATAACTAGCATTGTTTTGGAGCAGGAAGTAATACAGGATTAGAAAGCTATAAAATATAAGAGTCATTCCATTTATTCACAATGAAAACATTAAGAATACAGTCATAAATATGGCCAGTTGTGGACCACTGATCTCAGGCAATGCAAATAATGCTACTAGCTAACAGAAGTTGTCATAGAGGTTGAAATTATAGTGCTGTATTAGCCAACAATAACAAAATCATTTTCTCATCTCATTTATATGTGTCATGGAAAGCAAAAATCCCCTCTAACCAAATCTCCATGATCCTTCTGTCAAAAAAAGAACACTTTCCATGTTCAACTTCATGTCGCAACATCTTGAACTGGATCCGCACGCACACCAACCCCACCATCACCTGACACCCTTCAGTAATCCACGGGTGTCATTACACAAACTACACCCATGGGCTTTGAAAGTCTAGAGCATGAAGTCATAAAACTCCTGCAGAAAAGGCATCCAGTGTGACTCTAACAAAGTGACCATCACAAAAACAGACGCGGCTGACAGATTTGTGTTCCTGCCACAGAATATGTGAAGTCAGGCATGCTCACACGCTGTTCCTGTTTACTGCCACCATCGATCGGATTGGGCAAATACAAAAAGACCAACTTTGTTTCATTGTTTGAGGGAGTATTGTTATTCGAAGCAAGCCCATTTCCTTTCCAAATATGTAGTGTTGCTCTCAATTAAATGGCTGCCATGATAAGAACTGATAGTACAACAGAAAGTTTCACAAATGGTTCAGTTAGTTTCTTAAGAACAAAGTGTAAAGTCTTGAGGCTTTTACACTAATATTCAACTATATTCAGTCAATAATCCAACAGATGTACCAGTTAAACCCAAATAAATAAATATATATAACCCTAAATCATGTCAAATCACCATTTCCTCTGCCCACTTTATCTCCTAATGTATATAGCCTAGATATATTTTACATTTATTTACTATATTTTATTTAACTTTTAAATATTTGTACCTTATTCTGCACAAGTCTTTTGATAATTGTATTATTTTGTAATTATTTTAATTTTGTAATTTTATTACCATCTGTTTTTTGCTCTTTGTTATTATATTGTAATGTGCAAGCTGCTGTATCCAGGTAATTTTCTATGTGGATCAATAAAACTGGTCTAAGTCTATGTGAGAGGGAGGAAGGGCATCAGGAATAAAACCTTAGCCTAATCATTATGCTGCTCACAACATGCTAAAAGATTTGCTCTGATAACTCGAGACTTGAAAAACCAACAGAAGAGTTTTGAAATGAAATATGGTACATGGTATATGACAAACATACTGATGACAGTGGAATAAGGCAAATGATCACCATGCTGACTGATGCTGCTAAGCTAAAAGAAACCCACCGCTTTAGTCTATTCATCATCATTTCTCTCTTGCATTATGACAGCTAATTTGGGTCTTTATCATTCGTCCTTCCAGGGTTCACAAAGCCGATCCGGGGCTATATCTAACTATTAACATCAAGTCTGCTGTCTGAAGCTAATGCAAATGATGGCCTGGATTTAAGCATCTCCTGCAAGGCTTCACATGCGGGCCCTCCCCTGGTCAATACCATGGGCTAAAAACGCTTTTTAAACATCCATCTGTGTTCTCTGTGTGCACTGCTTCTGACCACAGGCCGGAGACGCACCATCAGGCTACAGCAATCACATCAGCCTTGTGTATTAGCCTCAATGCCAGAATGTTTTAGTATTGATTTTAGGGTAAGCTTGTTAAGGGTCCCTCAGGAAGAAGCCCTGGGAACCTTTTGATGACTTCAAACTGAAAAGTAATTGCAGTGGGGTCTTAGAAATGGATTTCCTGGACATATCAGGAGGCCAAATGGACAGTTTTATTACTGGGGTGTCAGCGCGCAGAATGGCTATAACACAGGAAGATGGAGGTCCTTTTTATTTGGGTTATCCGTACAGCAGCAGTACCACTGATGATTGTAAGTTTTATTAGGTAAACTTGAAAATGCATTACCATTTTACTACAATGGTATATGAAACCCAAAGGAAATACGTAAGCTATAGAAATGTGGACAGAACAGAAGACTCATACTGTTGTTGCCTGCATGGATGTGCACATATTTTCATACAATAGTCTTGACTTCATTGCTCAGGATTGGTACAAGGTTCGTAGTTACAATGATTCAGTTGAATCAATAAGACCAGTGAATTAAGCAAAGACTCTTCAAGCACAGAGGACGTGCTTGATCAGAGCTGCTATCTAGACAGACAGGAGATAAACACATTTTGGATACAAGGAGTTACACTACGAGGCTACTACAATTTAATAAAAATAAAAAATCTTAAAATATTTACACCACATTAAAACGTTTACATCTTAAATAAACAAATAATGTGTTTCCAGACTCACCCTCCTCTGCAAAGATCCGAAGAGTCCAGTCCAAGACCATGCACCACAACAAGAAAACGCCTCTGTGCATCAGCTCCATAGCGCCTTAACAAAGGGACAAACGCAAACTTTATGTTTAAATGGAAAGGCCAGAGGCACGGGCAACTCCGCTGTGCACTCGCTGACCGCAAACCAGTCCGCATTTAAAGTTCTGGAGAGCCTGTGATTAAAACACCGCAGCAACACAGGACACTCTCAGTAGGCTAAGTGCACGTTGGTAACATTACACGATAGATCGGTGTTAGATACGGAGCACGTCAACACCGGGCCCCGTAAACGAGCGTGGTGTTGTTACAACAAACTTGTGCGTGGCCAACTTCGTCTTTGTGTGTGACCGATAATACAACACACTCTTAGTGTTAGTCCAGCCGAGTCCTCTGTCAGCACAAGGAAAGCATGGTCCAAACTTGTAGTAGGCTATCCCCAGATTAAATCAGCTCTTTGTCCACACGACTTCTCCCCAATCTCTGCCCCTCAGCTAAACACGTCGCGGGGGCTCTGCATTGGATCCGCAGGTAGGGCACCTCTTGCATGCCTTTTAGTAGCTCAGATAAGCTTCATTATCAGCCTCGTCTTTTCTTCTCCCACGTCGCCTCGTCACGCCTCGCGAACAATCATCCAAAGTCTTATCATGGTGCGGCTGTACTCACCAGACTGTTGGGCAGCATGGACACACAACCACCCCAATCTGCTACTGCTGTTGTGGATGTGTGCGACAGGTCCAGCTCGGCCCGTTTTTCACGCAAAATTAGCTCCAAATTGAGGCGGAATGTCTGGACAGGTGTGCGTAAAAGTCTGCGGAGAGGACGCAAGGCGCACGGCAAAAGTTTTAAGCCGGAGCGGCTCGCGCGGCTCTACAGTAATGTGGTCACCGAGGACTTGCGCTTCATCTCCGCATCAAGCCCAGAGTGGCACCAGATAACCCCGCCCACTGTTACCATAGCAGCAGCATCAAGAGCTCGTGAGGATACGATAGAGGGACATCCGGCGCGACCTTTCACAATAAAACAAAAGGGAATTCTCTAATTAACTAATTGGAGTGCATCATGGCTCATGACCTTTAGAGGCTAACTAAAAATATTAGGTTTTGTATTTGTCTGCAAGTTTTTAAATGTTAGGCTATATAGGCTAGGTTTTGAGAAGAAGGGGAAATTTGCATCTGGAATTCATTAAACTATAGCCTGCCTACATACATACATACATACATACATACATACATACATACATACATACATACATACATAGAGTTTAGTAATATCTTATTGATACCAGACAAAGTCATGGTCTTGGTTTAGCAACCCTAAAGTTGTCATTTTGACTCAGAAATACGCTATGGCCTACTATGCTGTATTTAGGAAGAATACATTTACAACTGACGATTAATGCTAAGATTTATGCATTAAAATATTATTACATTCTGGTAATCTTATATTGTGTTATGACGCCAGTAGTGTCATTTCAGCTCAACACTACAATTTTATTTTGGAATACAATATGATCACTTCCAGTTGGAGATTATAGTTTCTATCTTTACAACAGAAAAACAACCAGAGTCACATCCACAAGTCTTGGCGTGCACCTCAGTCGTGGGTTAAATTACTTTATTTATTTGAGATATGGCTGTGTTATTGACTCTTTTTTTTTCTGAAATTTTAAAAATAGTTTATGCAAAATGAATGCATCACAAAAGATAATTTACATGACATGCCCTAATTATCCCATTTTAAATACCAGTAGACTAGTCCATTAGTCATTGTCACCTGCAGCTTTACACAGCGGAGTAGCTTAGGTAGCCTGTCTTCTGAAAGGTAGAGCCACAAATCAGTCTGTCTCAGCGGGATAACCAACTTGACCTTTAGTCGACTCCAAGTGTCCTTTCTGAGCTTCAAAGGACACACAAATAGTTCAGCAGAGGTCCTGGCTCAGGCCTACAAAGTAAAAGTCTGCAAAATGCTGATAGAAAAATCTCATATGCTTTTAGACTCTAATCACATGACTCAAGATCATAGCCTGCTGCCATACTCCTTAGTCTGATAAAACGCTTAAAAAAGTGAAAGTGAGCTGCCAGCGTAGATAGCAATAGAAATCCCAGATAATGCAGTACTGCTAAATGTAAGTTGTTTTTGTATGAATTCCTTGTATTTTCCCCTTCCACACATTCTACAATGGTATATTAAAATGAGAAGCCTGACATTACAGATTTGTTGCATCTGAGTCCCAGTGTTCCCTATTTCCTTGTTTAATTAGTGGGTCTTATGCTCAAGGGGGAACCGAACGCAATCACTTTTGAATAATATCTGGCAGCATGAATAAGAGGAAATGCAAATTTAACTTCTAAATGACAAAAATGTAAATAAAGCATTAGAAATTCAAGAAACTAACAAGGACGGCCGCGTGTAATTTGGGTTGAGAGCACATGAGAAGGACTTTTATATGGATGGAGCGTGAGATTGACAGGCGGATCGGTGCAGTGATGTGGTCGCTGTATCGGACCGTTGTGGTGAAGACGGAGCTGAGCCGAAAGGAAGTGTCCGGGGTGAAGGAAGTCTGGGAGTCCCTGCTTAGACTGCTGCCCCCGCGACCCGGCCCCGGATAAGCAGAAGAAAATGGATGGATTGATGGTAATTAGAAGGAATACTGACACATACTTTCATGTGTCACATTTTTATTTTTATATTTGACTGATACTACAAATACTTTTGAAGGCATTTGCAGATGGCTCAAGGATTTTCTTATCATCTCACACAGAGCATGTTTCCTCCAAATCAAATAAAAACAGAAATTGTTTTGTCAAAACAAATACAAGATCAGCTCAGGCAAACCTTTTCACAAACATTACACTGTTTAACATGTGCTGCCTGTGTGTGCCTCTGTCTGTGCAGTTTATCTGAAGGGGATGTGAGAAACAGAATACATAGAGCTATCAGAAATTCACATTAACTGTATGCATTTACAGCTTTGAGACCTCCAGACTTCATTATGCAGCATGTCATGGTGCATTGCCCCCAGGACTTTTTAAATTGAAACCAAAATCTTCTCCTTGGATTCACGTGACTGTTACCCTAAAGTATATATATAAATTCTAATAACAGTTCTGCTACTACTTCTGCAGTAACTACTATATTGTCAATCATACTAAACACTGCCTCTGCTACTTAAAGGTGTACCGTGTTTTTATGGTGTAGGGTCCAGAGGTGGAAGAAGTACTCAATTTTGTTACTTAAGTAGAAGTACAGCTACCACAGCAAAAATACTCAAGTAAAAGTAAAAGTTTCTTATGACAAAATCTACTTAAGTAAAAGTATTAAAGCACCCATTTAAAATGTACTTAAAGAGTAAAAAGTGTTTTGCTCAGGTTTTAAGATCTAATGAAGCTTCAAATGTAGAGATTTTTTATAAAGATTTGTGCTGTTTTTTGATCAGCAGAAACTTTTTATTTGTATATTTTTGTTTGCTCAAAGTACAAATGTGTTAACAAAATAAACCCCCAGCCTTTTCAGCAGGTCTCTAACAATAATAGTTGTGTTGTAGTGAGTAGAACGTACAGATACCTTCTCTGAAATGTAATGAAGTAAAAGTCAAAAGTATTCACTTTAAAATTGACTTAAGTAAAGTATTAGTGTTACGTTTCACCACTAGGGTCCATTAGCATGAAATTATTATTGCTTTGCCTGGAATGTTTCACAGTATTGTAAAAATGTATCTATAGTTCATGTATTCAAATATAGGTGTTTTATTTCCATTTTATGTATCACATTCATAGGGAAAATAAACTTTTGAACTCTTCACGTAAATACTTCAACGCTGGAGTAGTTCAGGATTGTGTTTGAGGCAAATGTGAGACTCATCTGACCATCAAAAGATCAAATCAATGCAGCTAACATCCAATGACTTTCCACACTAAGTATGTGAAAAACCACAGAGTACTTTGGTATAAACTGTTGCTGTGTTAGTACAGCCCACAGTCACAGTCATGGCTCTGATCGTGTACAAGCGTGGAGAGAGAGAAAGAGACAGAAAGAGAAAGAAAGAAAGAGAGAGAGAGTGACTAGTGAAAGCTGGTTTGACAGGGCCTCTCCAACATGTTTCCAATCTACCTGTAGACAGACGCAGAACACGGCACCACATTTATCTTCACAAGAATCAGTTATTTCCTTTAGGAGCTCAACGCACTCTGAAACTTTACACCACTTGTGGATAGTCAGGATTATTTCATGTTTTTCATGGGTTTAAGAAAAGTGCTCCATAAAAGTCAACTGTTTCCATAAGGGTAAAATATGCAGTGAAGGAAAGTGATGCATTATTGAGAGGCAAAGTTCTAAAGAACATGTTTTAATAATTTCATTAGTATTTCTAGTGTTTTTAGGACTAATTTAGGTCTTTATGTAACAGAAACATCATTTATTTATTTTTACATATTTTATTTTTTGTGCCGTGAAATACTTCACTTTTGAATATTTTGGCAACAATTTCCAGCCTGGAACTTTGGATTCCTCGAGTCAATAATTTCACTTGAAAAACAAAGTTGTTTGTGTTGTGAAAGAATCAAATCCTCAGCAAAGTAATTATTTCAATTTTGGGATCATCTGTTATTACACCCTTGGAGAGAGAGAGCAGTTTGGTCCTGGTGGTGACTTCACAATCTTACTCAGGTTAAGCTCTTATTTTTACAGATGAAATGTGCAGCACCCACAGGCTTTATGGTGAAATTATTTTTTTTATCAAAATTATTGTCATTTTAAATTTGTTTTTGTCTGTTAATAACACAAATCTGGAATTATGTTTTAAGCAAGAGCCAATAGAGATTTGTCAATAATGGGTTGTCTTCTACACAACTGGTCCAATGTGTCTTGGAATGTGAGTTTTTGGCAGTTTGGCAGTATTAAAATGTGCCTAAAACCGGATTGCAGAAACAAACTATTGGATTATCATTGTGAAATCAGGTTTCGCCAACTCAATAAAGAATCTACAGTTCTACTTATGTAATCAGGACTGAACTTGTCTATAAACCAGACTGCAGTAATGTTAAATTAAATTATCAGACATAAACAGTGTACCACCGGCTGAAGATAATATTCCACCATTAGCACTGTTCACTGTTGAAGAAGCACTGCTTTATGTTGGTATGGTGGTCCTGCCACTTCTGTGCCATAATATTGGCTTAAACAGCCCAAAAGAGCAGTGAAAACAGTATCAGATTGTGCCCAGACTCATTCCCTGAAATCCTCTTTCTCTGTGAGAGCTTAGGGGGGAACCGCAGGAGCCAGTATTATCTTGGTCTTTAAACCTAAGAAAGCATCTCTTTTCAAACAGCATAGAGAAATTGCATCTTAACCACCCTGCACCCTGCTGTGCAACAATCCGAGTGTGAAAGATTTAGTCTTTATGCGTCCCAGATAAAGGGGACCAACGTGCACCTCCCAGATTTTTTAAATTGTCCAACACAAACATTTTGACGGATGCCAGCTGGAATTTTCTTCTTCATTTTTCCCGGACAAAGGGCTGAGCAGACGAATGGCAGAAGTGGAAGACACAGCAGGCTCAAATGAATAATAAAGTATAAACATGGAGGATTTGTTTGATTCCAGACAGCAGGCCAGAGCTGTCATGTAGTAATGAAGCCAACAAGTGACACTGACAAAGTCCTCTGCAGCTACACATAGGAGACCGTGAATATGGGGGCTACACTGGAGAGGATGGTGGTGCATGTTACTCAAAGTTGGGTTGCACTCAAATAGGCTTAGTTCTGCTAGTTAGTTAGAAGAATGTATTTATTATTTTAATGTATAAAACGGTCAAGTGAAAAGAAATATATTTGAATTGACTGACTTTAGGTTCCATTTAATCCTGAAACTAAACCTCAAGGGGACAGAGATGATTCATTTACGAGGATTTGTTATGACATAATATAAAATTGGGTTTATATTTATATTTGATTAGAACATTCAAAGAGGCAACAATTAATTTTACACTAGCATGAATTCAAAATAACCACTGCATTAGCCCAACTGTAATGTAACCGGACCCCTTGAAGCCTAACCTTCACCCAGTAGGTTAGGAAGCATGAGGTACTATATACAACTACTATCGATACTTTGCAGTGACATCATGCTGGGGGTGTTCTACATGCATTTATATTGGCAGCAATGCTCAGTTACCACAGAGACACAATGTAAACATTGGCAAATACTCTCGAAAAAATGTTTAAGATTGTCTGAAAACTCAAGAAAAACACAAAATGGATTTAAACAACATACAAATGTTCTTGATCCTGTTTAGGTGTTTGCTTTTCAACAAAAAGGTGAGAGTGACTAACTGAAAAACTGCTGGCTAATGAGAGCGAGAGACTTGTTTAACAACACAAATCAGCTCAACGACATTAAAGTCTAACTTGAGTCACAGAGCTTCTAACAGAGCAGTGCTTTCAGTTAGCTTCACACCCCCAGGGAATGTTGATAACCTCAAGGGCAAAGTATCAATACAGGAAAGTCCCATCAGAATTTGAACAGAACTGTAGAATGACATAATGAAAAAATAGTTTATTCAAAGCTCACGGCACATTTAAGAGCCTTTCTGTGGGTTGGATTTCACAACACGTTCACGTTTGGTTATGTTGGCTCCTTTATTGACATTTGCACTGCAGCGCCACTGGGAGGAAACCGTAAAATGTCATGGCTGACTGACTGATGCTGCTGCTGCTTCAGACACCTCCACTGCTCTGCCCCAGGTCCACTGTAAAAATGACTTACACCAAAAGTAGCCACTACGAGTACTACGGAAGGGAGTGTATTTTTAAAGGGCCCATATTACACTATTTTCTCACCCATGTTATAATGCTGTTTCCACATCACAAACATAGCAGAGGTTGTGTTTTGTTTCATTCACACATGTTTAACTCACAAATGCTGCTTATATAGGCTGAGTTCTTCTCTCCAACAGAAAATGCTGTTCCACTTTGTGATGTCATGTGGTAATTCAGGAAGTGTGTTTTTAACCTCCATACAACTTCACTAGAATTTGGATCATTTCAACCCTGGAATTGCCAATTTCTACTGAACTAAAGGTAAAAGGTAGCTGTTAACTTGAAAACTGCCACTACATGACATCACAAGGTGGAACAAAGAATTCTGAGCTTTAGAGGTGTAGAAAAACTTATAAACACAACTCCAGGCATGTTTTTGAGGAGGTAGCAGTGTTATAACATGACTTAAAGCTCACAAGAGTTAATTTTGTGTAATATCATACATTTAACATACATATCATGCACTTACTACAGAATAAGTGACATGTAAATGTGGTGGTAGATTATATTGTTGTAGTAGGGTTAAAATGGTAACAGTTGTGTGGCAGTACTATGCACAGTAGTCCCTTTTTAAAGTAGGCTATACTTAACAAAGTGTTAAATGCTGTTACCTCTTCAAAACATACCTAGGGTTGTATTTAGTTTCATTCACACATGTTTGATTAGTCCTAGATGTTTGTCTACATCTCCAAAGATCAAAATGTTTGGTTCTGTCTGTCATGAAGTGGTAGTTTTCAAGTTAACAGCTCCCTTTAACCTTTTGTGCGGTGGAGATTGGCAGTTCCAGGCTTAAATTATCTGAATGATTCTTGTGAAGGTGTGTGATGTTTAAAAACACAGTGGAGCACTTGAGAAAAGAATGCAGCCTAAATATGCAGAGTTTGTGTGTTAAACAAGTGTGAATGAAACAAAGTCCAGGTATGATTTTGCTGAGGATACATCATTATAACATTAGGAAATAGCATAATATGAGTCCTTTAATAGTACCTACTTTGTCTCCAAATTTAGAAAACTATTGTGAAGTGTTCTAATTCCAGCTCTTTGACTAACTCCAAACACACCTAATGCTATCAATCTTCATCTTAAGTGCTATTAAGCCTTTTTGTCATTCACGTATGAGCTGCTTAAGGGAGTTTACATTTACACTGTAATTAATAGGCTAAAGGTTTATGTGAAAGACATCAATAAAGCCTTGTCTTCCAATAACCCATCTGTCAGTTTGTTGTCTTGCTTTGAAACTATGGGAATCTGAGTGATAATTAGAAGGATTATCTACTCCATTAGTCATATTTGATTGGTAAGCGTCACCTATTATCAACATTACATTCATACAGTCATAATCTAGTTGTATATGGGCCACTGTACTAACATTCAATATGGATGTGTATGCAGTGGGGCTCGTAGTATGTTTTTGAACAGAGAAAATGGTTCCCCTGATGAGAGCTGAAGAGGTGGGGAAGCGCCCGGCGAACGAGGGCCACAGAGGATCTGCAAATTTAGCTTCTTGCATAAGCGGCTCAGAGAAGAGAAAGAGCGCCATCTGCTGGAAATAAAGCAGAGGTGAAATGATTTTACCCTAGAGAACAATCTAAAAGGCTTGTTTCCATGAAGATGTAATTGTTTTGCTGGGAATGGTCCACAGTGTGCCATTAAACCTAAACCTAAATCTAACCGTATTAAATTATGTGTTTTATTGCTTATAGGCTATGAACAGGCTTGCCTCGCTTCAGATCTGACCTGTAACTTGGCCTTGTGCCGTCACCTGCTTATCTCCATGTGGATTTTATGCCATACTGTAGAACATTTCAAGCTAAGCAATAACATATCAATAAGTTAAATACCACATTTGAAATACAATAATAAAATAATTACATTTCAGGATAAAAAAAAAGACAATCACAGGAGTCAATTTTCCGAAAGCATTTTAAATTAATTTTATTATTTTATAGCTAATTTACAACAAGCGCTTCACTGAACTGGAACATTTTATTTTGCTTGATATTGTTCATTGTTAAATATATTCTTCTCTTCAGTTGATTTAGTAGTAACTTTTTGTAATCAGTCTTTTCTGTAAAAATTCATATATTTGATAAGGAATATCACACTATGATATGGATGGCTGAGAGAGATATTAAGAAATACATAGAACTCTCCAAAAATGAAATTTGAAAAACATAAAAATCCATTCATAAAGGTGACGTCGCCCGCAGTGGTCCTCTCTTTGTGTAGGTGTCTATAATGTTGTGATAGTGTGTGATAGTGTGCACAATGTAGACTTGTGTTAACTGGGCTGTAATCTGAAATCCTTCAATCACCTCTCAGCGAATCCACTCATCTTTATATACAGCATTTCTGACCAAAACATCTGTCTGTGAAAAAATACAAAAATATACATACTTAAGATGAAACCAGTGACACTTTTAAATAAATAAATAAAAAATGATACCCATTCACAATCTCCAGCTAAGTCAATGCCAGCTGAAGTGAAATAAATAAACAGTAAATATGAATGATCACTTTGAGTTAACACTTCCATCTTATAATTAAAAAATTATAAGTAAATACAAACACATGCTCAAGAACTGTGGATATCCTCTTCCATATTCTCGATACAACGATCTGAGGAGATCACAGACAGTAGAAGAAGAATGCCCCACTAAACTGAGGTGGGAAAAAAAAAGACAATTTAATTAAACTTAATTCAAAATTTAAAACTGGTAGTAATCAATGAATATAGTCTTGTGGTATTAATCAATGAATCTGGTCTTGTTTCTTTTCGTATACTACACGTTTTACTATTGCATCTATAGCCCTAGTTTTATAATTATTAATATGAAAATAAGTAACACAGAATTCAAACAGATGAAAGAAAATGAGGAAAACATGAGTCTCAGAACAAGCTAATGACAGTGTTCTTGGACTGTCTGTGGTCAATCCCTGTAGCTTAAAATGCCTCTCAGTGCAAACATTATAAATACAGTATTTAATCTTGATAAATCCATCTTCATTGCATAACATCATATAGCAGTATTGCACTACATCTGTGCGTGTCTCACTCACACACACTCACACCATCCTTTAGTTTGTACACAATCACCAACAGTGGATGTTATAGGACACATATTGTTTCATTGATATATTTGGACAGTTTCCCTGTCCCCCGCACACACAAGCAGACGCACAATCTCACAGACGCACAGCTGCATTGTACAAGTGTTGAGCTCTGTTCCACAAGGACTAATATGTCAAACTCTAGTGAGGGCGGCTCCACTAGAATGAATATTTCTCTGTAGCTTCCTGCTGCAACATTAAGATGGGAATGTGAGTAAAGTCAAGAACAAAACTACGATTTGACCAAAAAAAATCAGTGGGATATAGTTTGGAAGTGTTGATTTTTACAGACGCAGTCCCCTTACAAATAGGCATAAAAAAGATATATATATATTTCTATATATATATTTATATATATAGGCCATTTATTCAATAAGCATGATCTAGGTTTATTTTGTGTGGACAGTATAGAGGGAAAATTAGACGAGGAAAGTGAAAGTTAGAAAATAGAAGACCTGTTGCTCTCACACAGAAGAGTCTCTCACACTACATGACTGTAGTCTTGACTTTCGAGGGGACACAGTGCACCCCATTACAAATGTGCTATATCAATGTTTCATCAATATATTTAATTATTTCGTTTTCATTTTATATTAATGTACAATTTAGTCTTTGTGACTGTGTTACATTGGCATTTTAAGCCATATAAAGATGCTATTGTACATGTAATGCAATAGTAACAATTGAAATTTTGCCAAATCTCTTCAATCACTATTGTTTTGATTAATAATGACAAAAATTCTTCAAAGTACTGTTGCACTGAGTCCCCTTCAAAGTGTGATCACAGCCTTGTCAAACACACACAGACACACAAATGCCATGGCTTTTACTGTGTATGTACTGTCCAGGGAGGAGCAGGGACAGCGGCTCACGTGTGTCTGCAGCTAAAGGGGGTGGGTAGGCAGGGGGTGCAGTGGAAGGTCTGTCACAATAATTAATAAATCGACCTATTTCCACTCAATAATTATGCTATGTATCTTTTATTTGCACTAAAGAAATTAAGGGTAAGTACCATATCTATTTTATATATATATATATATATATATATATATATATATATATATATATATATATATATATATATATATATATATATATATATATATATATATATATATATATATATATATATATTTGGGTTACAGGGGCATAAAGTGGAATTCAGTATTATCATTTATCTCAAATTAGGCAATAAATCAGACTTTTCATTAATGTGACAGGCCTGTGCAGTGGGAGTGGTGCATGTGTGCAGATAGAGCAGGAGGAGGGGGTAGTGGCTGTGGTGCTGCTTGTGCCTAGAGAGATATTATTCATCCCCCTGTAGAGGAGTGTGTCTGGAGACAGCTGAGCGTAGAGTCATATATATGTGTGTGTGTTTGTGATGGCAGAGGCTAAACTATATGCCAGAGCATCTACAGTACTCAGAAGTATACAGGAATGGCCCCATGATTCAATTTCACATTGCTTCATATTGTCCTTTCTAAGACATGCTATAAAACACTTTCTTGATATCGGAAAGGGGAACGCGTCCTTCTTTCTGTGTCAGTTTTGCTAATTATTTTTCCCTGCCACCACCATGTTTGAAAATGCATGCACAAATTTAGCATATTTCTCTATTGTTATTTAAACTGCCATGAAGCAATGCCTCAAAGTAACTTGAATGAAGCCTTGTTTTGAAGCTTTTGTTTAGTCATGGTCATTGTGAACCAAGAGAACGGGGCTAAACAGCGCCTCCTGGTGGAAAAGAAGAGGATAGAAAAAGGACAACCCCTCTTCTATCCTGTGACAAGGCAGAGCTGGCAGAAGGATGACACAACTTTGTGATAAAAAGAGGGGCCAGCGTCTTTTGGGGCACCACTATCAAGAAGATTGAGGAGACCTTGTGAATCTCAAGTTCATCACTGGAAGGCCTCCTTTACAGTATGTCTCTAGCCCTGCTTACACCTACAACATGTAACACATACAGCTGTGTGTGGATCCTTTTGGGAAGTGGAGAGTTCACACAAGGCATCAAAATGTTTCACTAATCTTTAGAATGGACTTTCATATTTGAGTTTTGTCCCAAATGCTTCTACCTCTACATCTTTGAAACAGGTGGCACCAATTAAACATGCCTAATTGTACAGTTGCAAACACAGACACTGACGGATTGGTTGGCATATCTAAATACGCATATATGTTGAATATGTTTGATTTTCTACTTTTGGCAGCGGTACTTAAAGATATCCACTTGGTGCATTTTAAAGCAGAGTGTGAACAAGGCCTCGGAGCTCAGCCACGCCTCATTGAACCGGGATATTGACGTCTTCTCTCAGTCTGAAATTACACATGATGATGACTCAGTCCACTTTAGTTTTGGTATCGCTCTCTGCTTCCCTGTGGCCTCTCTCTCTCACGATTTTGTCTTGATATGCTTGGTTTGTCTGTGTCACTCGCGGTGATTGCCTAAGCACTGACTTTGCTGGAGGACAGCGGGACAGGCGTATGGGACTGTCCCGGCCGTGAGGGTGACAGGTGGTGCAGGACAGCGTAGGTGGGGGCGCTATGGTTCACAGCCTCTCCCGAGTGGGGATCCAGATGTAAGGCCCTGATTGCTCCTCGATCACTGTCTTTACTTTGTGATAGACCTCCTCAAAACTGTCACCCTCCACCACAGCTGCAGCCGGGCGTGAAAACAGAGAGAACAGCAATGAGCAAAAAGAGAGATACATAAGAAAGATGGACAACAACAATAATAATTCACAAATGTCAGCAGTCCATTTCAATGTTTAATGAGTGTGTATTTCTTCAGTTGCTTTCAATTCCCCATGCATATAACGTAAAAAATCTTATTGTGTTTAATTATATGAACATATTAGTCAATAAAAGATTTAATGTTCAGCATCTGTTGACACTTTATATTCACAACAGTTCCATTGCTGCAAACACTCATCCATCTTTAAATGTTTAACAATGAATCATCCTACTGTGTTCTGCTTTACTATACAAATGTCTGACACAGAGGAAAGTGGCGGACTGAGATATATTAGTTAGTTGGAAAGTAGTTGACTTGAGGCATTTAAGGAGAAAAAGCTATGTAAAATATCAGTTCTGTAGCACATTGTACCTGTAAAACACTCGAGGAAGTCCTGTTCTAGTTTGAGGGCTCGATCCATTCCTTTCCTTGCTTGTTCTTCTGTTAGTCGAGTGTTGATCTCCCTGAAAACACATATTTATTAACAACGTAGGAAGGCGTCACATGTTTAAATGCATACACATAACAAGATTTCAACATACAACACATTTTCCAAAGACTTGGGCCGAACAAAGATGGCGATTGGATGGAGCTGAGCAGCTTGTAGTCTGCGCACAGCATTAGCAGATACATCCAGGATGCAGTGCTTCCCTTGCTATTTGGGAGAAAACACAAAATAAAAACAATTACCCATAGGTTTCAGAATGATGAGGGAAGTAGTCATAGCAATTAACAATTTAAAGGTCCTATATTACGCAAAATTGACTCTTGTGAGCTTTAAACCATGTTATAATGCTGTTACTTCATCAGAAACCTGGACTTGTGTTTTGTTTAATTCACTAATGTTTGAGTATTAGCCTGTCTACATCTCCACCTTGTGATGTCATGAAGTGGTAGCTTTCAAGTTAGCAGCTACCTTTTACCTTTAATTCAGTAGAGATTGGCAATTCCTGGGCTGAAATCATTAAAATGATTCTAGTGAGGGTGTACAGAGTTTAAAAACACAGTGGAGCATTTCTGTATTATATAACAAGGTGGGACAGAGTGCTTTCAGCTTGAGAGAAGAACTCAACTAAATATGCAGGGTATGTGTGTTAAACATGTGTGAAACAAAATACAACTCCTGTTTTTGATTAGGAAACAACATTATACTACTATTGCCAGAAGTATTGGCTCACCTGCCTTGACTCGCATATGAACTCTTAATCCATAGGGTTTAATATGACATCGGTCCACCCTTTGCAGCTATAACAGCTTTAACTCTTCTGTGAAGGCTGTTCACAAGGTTTAGGAGTGTGTTTATGGGAATTTTTGACCACTTTCCCAGAAGTGCATTTGTGAGGTCACACGCTGATGTTGGACGAGAAGGCCTGGCTCTCAGTCGCTGCTCTAATTCATCCCAGAGGTGTTCTATCGGGTTGAGGTCAGGACTCTGTGCAGGTCAGTCAAGTTCATCCACACCAAACTCTCTCATCCATGTCTTTATGGACCTTGCTTTGTGCACTGGTGCACAGTCATGTTGGACGGGGAAGGGGCCATCTCCAAACTGTTCCCACAAAGTTGGGAGCATGGAATTGTCCAAAATCTCTTGGTATGCTGAAGCATTCAGAGTTCCTTTCACTGGAACTAAGGAGCCAAGCCCAGCCCACAACCCCACACCATAATCCCCCCTCCACCAAACTTTACACTTGGCACAATTCAGTCAGACAAGTACCGTTCTCCTGGCAACCGCCAAACCCAGACTCGTCCATCAGGTTACCAGATGGAAAAGTGCGATTCGTCACTCCAGAGAACACGTCTCCACTGCTCTAGAGTCCAGTGGCGGCGTGCTTTACACCACTGTATCCGACGCTTTTCATTGCACTTGGTGATGTATGGTTTGGATGCAGCTGCTCGGCCATGGAAACCCATTCCATGAAGCTCTCTACGCACTGTTCTTGAGCTAATCTGAAGGCCACATGAAGTTTGGAGGTCTGTAGGGATTGACTCTGCAGAAAGTTGGCGACCTCTGCGCACTATGCGCCTCAGCTTCCGCTGACCCCGCCCCGTCAGTTTACGTGGCCTACCACTTTGTGACTGAGTTGCAGTCATTCCCAATTGCTTCCACTTTGTTATAATACCACTGACAGTTGACTGTGGAATATTTAGGAGTGAGGAAAATTCACGACTGGACTTGTTGCACAGGTGGCATCCTATCACAGTACCACGCTGGAATTCACTGAGCTCCTGAGAATGACCCATTCTTTCACAAATGTTTGTGCAAGCCTAGGTACTTGATTTTATACACCTGTGGCCATGGAAGTGATTGGAACACTTGATTTCGATTACTTGTATGGGTGAGCAAATACTTTTGGCAATATAGTGTATATCAGAAAATTGCGTAATATGTGCCCTTTAACAATTTAAAACAAAATATCCTATAGATTGAATGGTGAAAATGGCAGTGCTTTTGAATTAGATTTCTTTATCCCTTATCCCTGAGTCACAGCCCACCTGCTCAGCCACCTCGCGGACGCTCTGGACACTGGTCCCATACAAGTGGCTGTTATACTGTCCCGCCTCAATGAAGCGGTGACTCTGGATGTCCTTCTCCATCTGTTCCCGTGACGACACAAAGTGATAGTCCCGCCCGTCCACCTCGTACTCCCTTTTGGGCCGTGTAGTGTCTGTCAAGGCAAGTGACAACAGTTTATAGAGATCAGCACTAACACTTTAAGGGTTTACGCCAATGCAGTTTCTCTCAGAGGGACACATCATCACTTACGTGGAACGCAGGATCCAAACTTATCAGGGAACTCGGACAAGAGGTCGTCATTTACCCTGTCTTTAACGGGACCCAGAATGATGATTGGCCTGGCATAATGGACTGAGCGTTTTCAAAATAACAAAAGAGAAACATTTAGAAAGAGCTCAAAACACACAATAATGTCTTTTCCATTGACCTCACCTTCTACTTGAGTGACAGTCTCATAGCTGTGTGAGAGCTTATCTCTCCCTGCCAAGGACACATAGAAGAATTTCAAGATGCAATTTAATATATTACATATATTTGATAAGATAATGTATTAACGTGTATCACTTGTCTTATACATACAATATTCACAATAGTCCACAATATTTCATCTGATTAGAAAGCATTTTATTGTCCGATAATCAGGAAGTGCTAATTGTTAGCTTTACCTTCACGGCAAAGATCTGCATTGGTCTCTGAATGTTATGAAAAGAGCAAACTCATCGGGGTGCATAATTAGGATGTTCAGAATACATAAGGTAAGTGAAGGATAACCGTTGTGTTTTTTCCGCTTTTAAGACGGGTACAGCAGCTTTAAGATCCAGACAAATTACCTTGAGGGCCCAAACTGTCACGCCCATGGTCCTAGAAAATAAAAAATATATACATTTTTCTGTTTAAACATTTGATTGATGCTGCCTTGATTTATTAGTGACTGATTTACCCTCTCTTTGGTGTTTACACGAGACCACTCTTTTCTTTCGACTCTGAAAAAACACAATCATACATTTTGTAATACATTGTACCAAGTTAAACATTTAGGAGTACTGTGGTGCAGTAATCATACTCCGGTCTGACCTGAGCTTGCTGGGGATGAAGCCCACCTCCTCTGCCTCATTTTGGGGGCTGACTCTTCGTGCCTGCCACCACTCCTCATCCCCACAGTCCAACACGTGAAGCACATCCCCAAACCTGAAGCTCAAGGCCTGGCTCAGGAAGCCACAGTCTGCTGTCTTGTCATAGTCAAAAAGAGCCCTGGGAAAGAAAACTCAGATTAGCTATTGCAAATACTTGTCCATTGGATCATTAGTACTGGTCACAGTTTGCTCTTCCTCTTCTTTACACAGATTGTTCATAACACATTAATATAGATTTTTTGTGATATATATTTTATATATCACACACACACACACACACACACACACACACACACACACACACACTTCAAACATGAAAAGCTCCAGATTGAGTTTGTACAAACATTGTGACTTTCTCCCCACCCCTATCCCAGATGTCTCTACGCAAATATCAGTCTCAAATTAGTCAGTTGGAGATTTAACCAAAAAGCTGTCAAGAGGTTTACGTTCATGGGTTGTTTCAGAGCAAACCATAACACCAATCCCAAAACAATAAGCAGAAGATGTTTAGAATACATTGTCTTCACATTTATTTATATTTGTGTTTTAGTGCTGTTTTATAGTACCATCACCACACACTATGAATTTGCATGGCTCATTTATAATTAATGAGATAGGTGAAGTTTGCATTTATGTATTTTTAATGGGTATACCAACACAGGAGGCTAGGTCTATACTCACATTATACATCTTTGCCCTAACTGCAGATCTTGTAGAAAAATATGTTCACAACATTTAAACTCCCTCATATACTGTAAGAGTGTATAGTCACATTCATAATTTAACATTAGCCCTGAAGGGAAATACTAAAACAGCTGCAGCTTGTATAACAACAACATGGTACCAGCAGTGTGCAGCATGTGATTAAATCTTCTTTAAACTGTTTTTTTTGAAGGCTCCAGTGATCTGAGTTGTGTTAGTTGATGATTATGACCTCGCCCTGTGTGTTGTGATGGTGGTACCTGATATAAAAGCCTCTCTTTGGGTTGCTCCGTAGCGTTGTGGTCCCAGAGCCCATACTGCTGTTCATCAACTGTTCTCTCAAGTCATGAATTTTGGCTTCAAAGCGGCTGTACTCTGAAGCACAACACTTACACTTATTATGGCAATAGGATAAGCTGTAAACTCACTATACATATAATGCATGCTATCAAAATCCATAAGTGGGATGTAATGGGTGGGTTTCTCAGTTACATTTATATTTAGAAAGTGTAACAGTACTCTTATGTGAGTAAGTTTTGGTCACCCTTCCCACAGTGAGTAAGTCCATAAGTGACAAAAGTTTACGGTGACAATATTTAATGATTTATACATTTATGTTTCTTACATCATTCCTTCTGAATTAATACATTTTTCATCTTTTCTTTGTCTAACTTTTGAAAATACCAGCTTTGACCAGATGCGAATTATTATTATATAATGTCCCTCCAATTGCATTAACTTCAAATTATAAATTAGGTGTTGTGGATTGTCAAAATAATATTACTCATGTAGAAATACAAAGTAGTGGTCCAAGAAATTTACTCAAGTAAGAGTAAAAGAGTATTTTGGGGAACCACTTCTCTAGTAAAAGTAATAGTAACTGGACACAAGTACAGTACAGTTTTTGGATATTCTACCCTCCTCTGTCAAAAGATGTATTTTAAGTTTCAAAAGTACTTACCATCTGGTCTGTACTGAGCAATTATTGTCACAGTCTGACCAGCGTTCTTGAGTGCTGCTGCTGCCTGCTCGTGTGTGGCCATGCGCAGGTCAACCCCATTCACCTGAAATACCGCAAACAGCAGTCAAACCAAAGGGCACTGCTAAAATGGCCGACATGTGAGAGAGGAGTCCTTACACTGAGGATCTGATCGCCCTTGTGCAGCTCTCCGCTCAGGTCAGCTGGACCCCCTGCCAGGATGAAGGAGATGAAGATGCCCTCACCATCCTCCCCACCCACGATGTTGAACCCCAGACCTGTCGAGCCTCGGTGGATCAAAACTCTCCGAGGCTCCCTGCGACAACACAAGTGGAAAATAGGTTACAGTGTAAAAGCAGGTGTGCATGGGAACTGAAAGGTTTATTGATCATTACTGACCTGGGGATATCATCATCTCCCATCATACTGTGCAGCACCGGGGAGAAGCGACTAGGTGAGGTGGGAGTGAGGGCTTGTGGGTAATCAGATCCTAGATAGTTTGGGTGGCTGAGGTCTGTATCCATGTGAGAATACGCTAAGAATAAAGAAAAATAATAATAGTTATTCATGAATATAATTGAACTTGACACTTCACTGTGAATTTAAATGAGAGTGCTTTACAAGAAACTCCAAAGCGTATTTTTGTTCACAGCTATCAGTTTGTGCACTATTTGGACTTGTTACATTGAAAATATTCTTCAGGCTTCAAATGTGTTTTAAATGAGTTTTATTAAAAGAGGATATAACTATTTCCATCCACTGTTGGGAATGAAAAGCCAGCATTTTTGCACACGTTGTGAACACATGTGAGTGAAGCCTGAGGTGGTGCAAAGGCACGCTTACTGCTGGTGAGGTCTGGAGGGTTGTAGGAGTTGGTCAGGAACAGGTTGTTGGGCTTGGCCACCCGGAGGTATACCACCTCGGCTGTGTTCTTCAGAGCCCCCACCGCATCCTCGTGCATCACATCCTCCAGACACACACTGTTCACCTGCACAAGAACAAGCGCACGTATATTTAGGGTTTTTCAAGGGACTCATTCATTTAAAGATAAAAAATAAACAATAGTCTGATTACATGATACTATATAGGAGACCTTTTAGTTTGACATTTCATAATATTTAATTTTTATTTGGAAAAGTAACACAGCAATGCTCAAAGGAAGTAGGCAGAAACAAAGAGCAACCCTTCCCACAGTGTTTTTAAAGCCTCTAGGAACAAGAATTGTTCAATCTGTTGAAAAATATGTCTATTATGACATGCAGAAGACAATATTGTCTGAACTTCCTTTCAATAGTTATGTTTTTTCTAGCAAATGTAAGATCAAAACAATAATAGATCATAAAAGGTTTCTGATGGAGATTTTTCAAATGTGTGAGATACTACACCCTTAAGAAAGTCAGCATTTACTTGCTGTTCTGATTGAAAGCACAGACTGCATTGCGTTACATACGGTCCCCACCAGATGGCAGTAATACTGGTTTAATTGCAAATACGGCTTCCAGACAGTTTGATCCCATCCCACTCATTTATTAACATATTAATGAAGGCAGTTCCATGCCATAAAAGCTGCATTATTTCTCTTGCTTAAACACACTGACGCCTGTGTGCAGTAAGTGAGAGACTGAGACTGTGTCATGTGACTGTGTGAATATTGTGTGGATGCATTTCTGTATCATAGCCTTGCACATGAGAGACTCACCGCTAAGATCTTATCCCCAATCTGTAGACGGCCATCCTTGTGAGCTGCTCCACCCTCGATGATCTTGGTGACATAGATGCTGTTGTCTCCGGGTATGTGCTGGTTGCCCACCCCTCCAGCGATGCTGAAACCTAAGCCTGTGAACAGAAAGCCAGAGCAGAGGGTAAGCAAAGTAGGAATAGTTTCATATGGGGCAGATTCAGAAAGCTGGAGGTCCGTCTCAGTGGAGGTGATATTTTTTTGCCTGGAAAGTTCCACAGTAATTGTATTGATGGATATTCCATATTATTTCCATGGAAATAAGTAAGAATTTCGGCATATTGTGTAACCTTCCAAGCAAAGCTATGCAATTTCCTTGGAGATAGATAAAAATAATGCCGTACTGTGTAACATTCTCTAATCTATGCAATCGCCATGGATTCAAGCAACCTGAAAAGTTACATAGTGCACCTTTAATCCCCCACACAGTAGCCATACTTCTTCAACACTTACCTTTGGGGCCTTTGATGAGTTTGATTTCGGTCACTTTTTCTGCCGCAGGTTTCCTTCGCAGAACATAGAGGCGGACTATAGCACCTGCCTCCTTCAGAGCCTCCACCGCCTGGCTGTGTGTCACCTCTCGTACATCCACATCATTCACAAATAAGATGCAGTCATTCACACTGCAGAGAGACAGAGGCAGGCAGGGAGTCAGCAAAAACAACAAGTTTGTTTTCATTTAAAGAAAATGAATGTAATACATCGCCACAGGAGACTAGAAGCACTCAATCTGCAACAGTAGCTTTGTCAAGGATCTAGTTTCACCATGGACATCCTGTCTCCTCTTGCACAGTCCAAGAAACCTCTGCTCGGGTTGTATTAGGTTATGACAGAGAGTCTGGCCCAGGTGTGTGAGAAGTGGGAAACAATAATGAACTGGAAAATAACCTCAGATATCACAGTTGACAGGAGCAGCCACACAACTAGAGTCCACAGCACTACACATCACTGAACACACACACACACACACACACGATGATTCATGGAAAGAGTGAGGGGCAATGGCAGTGGTGAAGAGAAAACTGTTAATTTAACGTTTTATAAGCTGAATATTTCTGTGTATTCTTGTTAATTGTTTTTGCACTGCTAATGCAAAGAGCATATATGGGAGATTCACAGTTTAAGCAAAAATATCAAAGCTTATGATCTGCAAATATTGAACTTTAGTATTATTTGTAAGGAACTGGGCCCATATTAAGCTTGCCATTTAATCTTATCTTGTCTTTGGAATTGAATAATGGCGCCACTTTACGAAGCTATTACTAAAAATCATTTCCGTTTTGTTTCAAAATTATGTGGTTGTTTATGTACACTGATCACAAAACTTGACAAATATTTACATATAGCAAAATAAATTACATACTGTGCATACTTAATATAATTTTAACACAATTTCTTTCTTTTTTTGTATTGTACTGTCTTACGTTTTACATTTTTATCTGTACACTTTTTTTCATTTAATTATTTATTATTTTTATTATTATTATTTAGATCACCCAGTGCTGTAACTCACCCTCTTTATAATTTCTTTTGAAGCTGTGAATATCTGGGCGCTGCTTCAGGTTTTCTCCCAACCCATTCCACAGACTGACCCCACACACAGATACACAAGTTTTTCCTGGTGGTTCTCACCGACTTTGTTTTAAATTTACCCCTTCCCCTTAATTCATAGTGTATTTCTTGGGTACTGAACAGTTTTTGGATATTGAATGACAGTATATTTTTGTTTGCTTTATACAAAAGCAAAGCAGTGTAGAATTTCACTTTCACTTTAAAAAAAAAAAGTATAGTTTTGAGTTGAAAAACAAGTAATTTGTGTGATCCAGGTAACCAACCTTGTGCATTATTTTCACAGCACGTTTTTGCAATTTGAAAAGGGGAAGAAGTAAAGTTTGGTAATTCTTACCTCAAATCTCAATACAATAATACATCAAGTATGGAAGTATGAGTTAGATCCAGTATTGCAAAAATATGAAATATAAACCAGGTCAACAAATCTGCAATCTGATAGTTCAACAGCTACTTCTACAATAAAATACTGAACTCTCCTCCTGCTCATTGTTAGGGATTATAGAATGTAGTGGTGTCAGGTGAACACAGTCTACTGAGATATGCTTGAGAGTGTACCTGAGCCTGCCGTCCTGAGCTGCAGCGCCCCCTGGGATGATTTTGGTGATAAAGATGCTGGGGTCATCACCCACATGGGGGTTGTCTGTCCCCCCTGCTATACTGAAGCCAAGGCCTGAGTTTCCCTACAAAGAAAACAGACAATTATTTATTTAAGACATTTTAACAAAATGACAGAACAATTTTGATGCTCTAAATTAGCACTCACCCTCTCCAGCGTGATCTCCTCATATTCAATTTCACCTTCTGTCCCATTTACCTGTAAAACAAAAAGTCTTCAAAAAGATATCCTACAACATATGCAAACAATGGTAGCTGAAAAGAAAACATAATTTTCAGCATAATCATTTCAACAATTAGTCGTTAACAAAAAAAACCCTAAACTAAAAAGATTAACCTGAAATACAATCGAACAAAATGTATTTATAAACTAGCACCAAATTTAGCTTAAAAGATTGCCCAACTTTATTCTTTCTCCTTCTTTTCTTGGACCCTCTTTCCCAGTGTCTAATTTGCCCTGTTGCCTTCACATCAGCTATACCTCTGCAATTAAAAAAGTCCCAGAGGAGCAAAAGCTACGAAAACTTCAGACAAATGCATTTTTTGGTTGACCTAGAAAACAAACTTTAGTAGTGATGTAGCGGTGCAATAAAACTGATCAGAGAGACTCGACTTTTTGTTGAGGAGGCAGTGCACTTTTTAATCTAATCTATTTAATACAAATTGTGTCTGAAGCAAGGTATAATGCATTTTCTCTCCTTATGTTAAATCACTTTGTATAAAGCTACAGACTGAACAAAGTTTTTCCAGTTTTTAAGCAAAATCACATACACAAAATGGATCATATTAATATAATGCAAGTATGATAAGGGTTAATACTCACATATGGCGAGCCGTCAAGTGTGTCAGTGTTCACCACCACAGGAGGAGTGTTTCCCTGGAGACACAGACAGAGGAGAAAAGTTATTAAGAAATAATCACTTTGAAATGGGGTTATTGTTGGAATATATCTCAAATACGTCCGGGCCAGCAGCGATAGCCATGGGAGCCTGTAGTTGTTATTACAGTGCTCTCCCTGCTTTGAAAAAAAAAACAGTTATATATCCATGAAGAGTAGGGCGGCCATCTGTCCCTCTTTTGGTCATCCAGTACAGTCAATTAGGCCCCTGTTCCTCGTCCCACTTATTTAGAGAATGTCCCACTTTTTCACTGAAGCCACTTGAACTATGAAAAATTACATTTACATTCATCAGAATATTTTTTTTTTAAATAAACGGCTTTTTGGGTGCACTGGCATTCAACTTTCCTTGCCTTGCCTAATATATTTGCAGCTATTACTATTCCAACTTGACTGATAAAAAGTGTAAATCATTTGGTGTTTTTGGAGTTATTATCTACAGGCTTACATTTCCTGGGTCCCTCCACAGGGGACAACATTCAACCTGTCCCTCTTTTTCTATAATTTGAAGTGGTCTGGTCACCTTAATAAAGAGTATTCACAAAGCTAACATAACTAAAATGGTGTAATCACATTTAGGTAAAACTATGGGTTAGATTGCAAAATAGTGTAGCGTCTTTGATCAATATGATGTACAGTCCCCCTCCTTGAACCGCTACCATAATGTGGTGGAGGGGTTTTAGTGCCCGAATCATCCCGGGAGCTATGTTGTTGGGGGCTTCATACCCCTGATAGGGTCACCCAAGGCAAACAGGTCCTGGGGACGGGTCAGACTAAGAGCAGTTCAGAAGCCCCCATGATGAGAAACACATCAAGGCCAGTTACGTCGCCCGGATTGATGTTACCGGGGCCCCACCCTGGAGCTAGGCCTGGGGTGGGTGCTCGACAGCGAGCGTCTAGTGGCCAGGCCTTCTCCCACGGGGCCCGGCTGGGCACAGCCGCAGGAGGATTCATAGGGGGCTGGTGCAGAGAGATTCGGGCGGCAGTCAAAGGCAGGGGCCTTGATGACTGGATCTCCGGACATGGAGAATGGCTCTGGGGACATGGAATGTCACCTCGCTGGGGATGAAGGAGCCCGAGCTCGTTCTGGAGGTTGAGCGCTACCAACTAGATATAGTCAGCCTCACCTCCACGCACAGCTTGGGCTCTGGAACCCAACTCCTTGAGGGGGGCTGGACTCTCCATTTCTCTGGCGTTGGCAGGGAGCGCGGGGGGCAGGTGTGGGCCTGGTCATTGCCCCACAGTTCAACCGACCGGAGACTCCGTTGTTCTACTGGGGGACTTCAACGCCCACGTGGGCAATGACAGTGACACCTGGAGAGGGGTGATTGGGAGGAACGGCCTCTCTGATCTGAACCCGAGCGGTGTTCTGTTATTGGACTTATATGCTAGCCACGGTTTGTCTCTAACAAACACCATGTTCAAGCACAAGGGTGTCCATCAGTGCACGTGGCACCAGGACACCCTAGGCCGGAGGTCAATGATCTTTGTTGTCGTGTCATCTGACCTCCGGCCGCGTGTCTTTGACACTCGGGTGAAGAGAGGGGCAGAGCTGTCAGCCGATCACCACCTGGTTGTGAGTTGGTTCCGCTGGCGGAGGAAGACGCCGGAAAGAAGGTTTGTTGGGAACGTCTGGCAGAGCCCTCTGTCGGGGGGCCTTCAGCTCACACCACCGGGAGAGCTTCTCCCAGATTCCAGGGGAAGCTGGGGACATGGAGTCCAAGTGAGCTTTGTTCTCAGCCTCTATTGTTAGCGCGGCCATTCATAGCTGTGGTTGTAAGGTCTGTGGTGCCTGTCGCGGCGGAAATCCCCAAACCCGGTGGTGGACACTGGAAGTAAGGGATGCCGTCAGGCCGAAGAAGGAGTATTATAGGACCATGTTGGCTCGTGGGACTCCTGAGGCAGGTGACAGGTACCAGCGGGTCAAGCGTGCTGCAGCCAGGGACTCGTCCATCACCCTGGCTGAAGTCACTGAGGTGGTTGGCAAGTTCCAGGGTGGCAAGGCTGCGGGCGTGGATGAGATCCGTCCTGAGTATCTGAAGTTTCTGGATGTTGTGGGGCTGTCTTGGCTCACATGTCTCTGCAACATTGCGTGACAGTTGGGGACAGTACCTTTGGACTGGCAGACTGGGGTGGTGGTCCCTCTGTTTAAGAAGGGGGACCGGAGGGTGTGTTCCAACTACTGGGGAATCACACTCCTCAGCCTCCCCGGTCAGGTCTATTCCAGGGTACTGGAGAGGAGAATCCGACTGATGGTTGAACCTCGGATTCAGGAGGAGCAGTGCAGACCAGCTCTATGCTCTCCATCGGGTGCTCAAGGGTTCATGGGAGTTTACCCAACCAGTCCACATGTGCTTTGTGAATCTGGAAAAGGCATTCGACAGTGTCTCTCGTGGGGTCCTGTGGGGAGTGCTCTGGGAGTATGGGGTCCGGGGCTCTTTGCTAAGGGCTGTCCGGTCCCTGTATGACCGGAGCAGGAGCTGCGTTCGCATTGCCGGTAGTAAGTCGGACCTGTTTCCGGTGCATGTTGGACTCCGCCAGGGCTGCCCTTTATCACTGGTTCTGTTCATTGTATATATGGACAGAATTTCTAGGCACAATCAGGGGCCAAAGGGGGTTCACAGGATCTCATCTCTGCTGTTTGCAGATAATGTTGTCCTGAGGCTTCATCCGACTGGGATCTCAAACGTGCACTGGGGCGGTTTGCAGCAGAGTGTGAAGCAGCTGGGATGGAGGATCAGCTCCTCAAAATCCGAGGCCATGGTTCTTGACCGGAAAAAGGTGGCTTGCCCTCTCCGAGTGGGTGGAGAGTCCTTGCCTCAAGTGGAGGAGTTCAAGTATCTCAGGGTCTTGACAGGCGGATCGGTGCAGCATCGGCAGTGATGTGGTCGCTGTATTGGACCGTTGTGGTGAAGAGGGAGCTGAGCCGAAAGGCAAAGCTCTCGATTTACGGGTCAGTCTACGTTCCTACCCTCACCTATGGTCATGAGTTTAGGTAATGACCAAAAGGACAAGATCTCGGATACAAGCGGCCGAAATGAGTTTCCTCCACAGAGTGGCTGGGCGCTCCCTTAGAGATAGGGTGAGGAGCTCAGTCACATGGGAGGAGCTCGGAGTAGAGCCACTGCTCCTCCACATCAAGAGGAACCAGCTGAGGTGGCTCAGGCATCTGTTCCGGATGCCTCCTGGACGCCATGTTCCAGGCATGTCCTACCAGGAGGAGGCCCCAGGGAAGACCCAGGACATGCTGGAGGGACTATGTCTCTTGGCTGACCTGGGAAGGCCTTGGGGTCCCCCTGGAGGAGCTGGAGGAAGTGTCCGGGGTGAAGGAAGTCTGGGAGTCCCTGCTTAGACTGTTGCCCCGCGACCCGGCCCCGGACAAGCGGAAAAAAATGGATGGATGGATGGACGTACAGTCACCCTCACCACCTACTACATTCAAATCACAGCACTATGGCCGTCTCCTCGCATTTGAGCAAAAGACTGGGAGAGTTTAAGTCAGTGACAGACAGTTTGATGATTAAACAGTCAGAACAAAGCAACTTGTCTATGAAAGAACTGATGTGTTTTGACAATGTGGTTTGCAGCCATATTTTATCGTTGATGGATTGTACAGTTACACAAAAGCCACACACGATGATATCTGAAACATAGATGCTCAATTACAGTACTCTACATCTGCTGTTTGGGTCAACATAACGGCAACAATAACAAACTAATTTGCACTGTGCATGGAAGAGGTCCTCTGCATCCTATGACACATCAATAACAGAATTCCAAATATAAAAATCTGTATAATACGTGAGAAAGAGGTACTACCAACAATATATGGGCATCCAAAATGGAATATATAGTGAAAAAACAAAACATTGCAGAGAGATGTACAATGTACAATGAGATGCAAACAGCTCCTGTAAATGGTGGCAAACTGTGTTGTGAGCAAAAATAAACTGGGCAACAGTTTGCTCCGCCTAGACTATTTTGTTTTAAACTGTTATATTTGTTTATTCTGAAACCCTTGGATATCAGTAGATCAAACCATACAAGCATTTCCGGGGCAATAGGGCAAAATTACATCTTGATTTTCTTACAGCTTAGGTCACAATTTGTGTTTATATCTTTATAAACTTCATTCTTCACTGTGATGGGGTGAAATCCCCTGTCACTCACTCAGAGAATGACAGGACAAAAGAGGAGAGGATGGGAAAAGCAAACTACATTGTAATAAGTACTCCAGACTGGCAGATCGTCAGATCTAATCAGTCAGATTGGGATCAAATTTGATATGATTATATTTCCACATACAACAATGTCTTTTGCAATGGACAGCTATGGGTGTCATTAAATACAAAATAAATGCCTGCTAAATGTCACAAACACGGACCCCTGACATCAGCAGTTTACATGGTTACATTGAGAAAACATTTATTCTCGACCCAATAACCAGGATTACATAAAAAAAGAAAATAATTAATAATGAATAAATGGTTTATTAAGAATGATTCATTCATGATTCATTTATAACCTTGCCTAATCCAACTCCTAACCCCTTACTAACGTATCTCAATCATTCTTTCTTCATGTTTTCATAAGTAAATAGTGCTGTTATTGTAAAATGCTACCAAATGTCCTTGTGCCAAACCTTGTTACAATACTGTATAACAATGTCCAATGAGCCCTGCCGCTGAATATTACGTCAAATTCATCCTTATCTGGAGACTGAAATAATGAGTATAGCCAGTAGAAATCTAAGCCTGGTGCCAGGCAGTTTTCCTGCAGGGATTTTGACAAAGCCCCTCTCACTCTCTCCTCCTCTCTCTGCTCTGTCAAGTCATTGGACATCAGGCTTCTAAGGATTTACTGTGTTTGGCTGCCATTGCCCACCTATATTTTAACACCAACCTATTCAGCTAACTGCCTCACTGTTGTGTTTTTACAGGCAGCACTCTCATCCAGACCACTCCTTATAATGTACAACCTGCTTCATTAACATACAGAGTGTTAAATGCAGTGTTAAATGTCACACCAACTATTATTTACTTATATCTATGGACATGCTCCGGTATATATGCACACAATATACAGCAGACACAAAGGCTCTTAAGCCAGTGTGGTTTGAATTGTGGTCCCAAGTCGGGAAAAGCAGTGTTTGGGAGGGCATCTGAAGTAAAACATTCACATCACTTAAGTAGAGCAAAAAACGTGTAATTTAATTCTAACTATGCAATTGTAATTTGTTGCAAACCTTAAAATAACGCAAGTTACTGTTTGAGAACAGTACAAGTCCTAATCGTTCAAATGTACAGTTATCTGCACTGCATCACCTGCTCTGATTGGCTAGAGTTCAGATTATATGATGATTGTGGTTTAGAACAACATAATTTCATTCAACTTTGTTTCAATTGTCAAGTTTTGTATAAAAGATTTACTTAAAATTATACTAAAACCATGTTAAAAAGTAACTAGTACTTTAAGTAATTATTTCCACATTGTACTTTTTGATTTTTACTTTAGTACAACTTTTCAGTACTTATTTCACTGCTGTAAATAACGCGTATTGCAAATCTTTGCTCACAAGTAACTAAAGAATTTGATAATGTAAAGTAGCCAATAGGAAAAACAAAGTGAGTACAAATGGTGGATGAATCTGGACCATTTAGAATTTGAGTCACATAATAGTATAAATACATGACTCACACAATAGTATTAAACATTGTTGTCAGGAAAATAAAACATTCAATAGATAAGTCATTAATATACAGAAGGAGCTATGAATTGTACAACAAGAGTTCCTATTTTTAGATGTGTGCTGCCTACAGTTTTCAGTACAACTACAGTTTAGCCCACGAGATAAAAATGCTTGTATAACACTAACCACCTTTTTATTCATGCTATAAACGTACTCTCTTAGCCTGCAGCATTGATTGTTAAACTGTTACTGTTAGAGGAAAAAAACGCCAATATCGTTAAGAAGAAGGAAGGAGCTGAGCTGGACACTGCCCAGAGGCTGCATTAGTGTTCGTGCACCTCACACAGCAACTGGGGAGGGCGGGAATACATAAAGGCCAGCCACGCCATGCAAACTATATACTCTGAAACCATGTACTCTGTGAAATATATGCAAAGTCCAGCTGCAAAGCTTTGTCAGCAGCTTTGGGTCAGCAGTAGTGAATTTAGATGGATGCTGCAATAGAGAGAGTATAAACAGTGGCCTGACCTCTACCTCTGGGTTTTCTGAGCAATTTGGGGCAAGATTTTGGTACACTATGTGAGAGAAAAGCAGTTTAGTGAGTCAGCTCAGATCACAGACGTATTTGTAACAGGAAACCAAACCTAATGTGTTTGTGTGGAGAAGGAAAAGAGGTTAATTCTACTCTCAATTCAAGCACAATGTGCACATAATTTGTTTCCTATTGAATCATGGGTAATTTGGAGGAGCGCACAGGAAGATTACAGCCTGCGTTGTGAGGTCATTTACTGTTTGTTGGAGACAAACTCGATTTGGCGATTAAGGCCAGATACGCATCTCTTCCCAAACATGAAGCTACAGCAACATCTGATTAGCATTTGTGAATTTAATTTCATACATATGATTACCCAGGCACTCCGTAATCAGTTTTAAAGTGAACTATTTAAGGATTTGCAAATGCTAAATCAATGTACCTGAGACTCAAATTAAAATGTCAAATTCTGCATACCCTCTTATAAAGTCGTCGTTTCTTGGCTTTCCGTACGTTTTCGAGGAAGCGAGAGCCCACCTTTTTGGCATACCACACGGTCATGAACATTTTGCAAGAATATTGACATTTGAAATTTGTTTAAAATCCAAAAAATGAACACATGCTGTTTATTATGTGTCAATCCTCAAAAATAAATCAAATCCATCGTGGTTTTTGACTTCTGATTGTTACAAATGCAAACAGCATATCATTTTCAGCAATAAAGGAGCAAGAAGACCATGGAGAAAGACAAAATTTCAAAAACAAATGTTAAATCCCAAATGGCAGATGAGGCAGTCAGTAGTGCGTTCCTGCTGAGTAAAGGCTGGAGTCTGAAAAATGACTCATCACTATTTTGTGTTCCTCAGATTTGCCCCTTTCAGATGCAGAAGAAAAATCATTTGTGTGAACAGGTCTTTCTGCTCTGTCCTGTCTGTAAATGGAGTGTGTGAGGCTGGTCCCGGCTGCAGCTCTGTGCTCCTGGAGAATGCAGTTCATATTTTCTGCCTCTGCTGCTCTGTGCACCCCTCCCCTCCCCACTCCCATAGAAAGGCAAAAAGAGTGGAGCAGGAAAGTTTGATGGCAATTACTTAGCTGTCTTTGTGTGTAGAGCTGGAGGTGGAGACATGTGAAGGAAATTTAGGCTGTGCAGAGAAAGACAAGTTACTATAAATGACTGTGTACTTCACAGAATGGCTCAGGGCCTTTCCTTAACCTAGTCAACCAGAACACTACATTTCTGCAGTTTCAGCAACAGGGAATAGTACTTGACTTCAGGTCATTTTTCAAATTATAGGAGCCCAAACATATTCTTTCCTCTACTGACTTCTTGTGATTTTAGAGGCAGTATCTTTAGTTTAAACCCATTGAGGCAATGAATTCTGTACTCGAGGCTATAGTGCACGTTCACAACAGCATCTGGTGCAATCCACAATTAACACACATTTAGATTTTTCACCCAAGCAAACCTGGCACCCATCCATATATTTAACCCTAAATAACCCCCACATATATTTACTTTTAATTAAGTCCTGTCACACAAATTAAAAAGACAGGAACCGGATCTGATTACAAGACAGTCTGCTGATGGTGTTGCACGCCTCTTCATTGAAAACTTGTGAACATATTCCAGTTTCAATGTGAAACATACAATTATCAATCGAAATATATACATTACAGTAATTATTTAAAATCACAGCCACATTGCTCTGTCTACTTGACTACAAGTCCACCTTTCCTTAAATCAGCCTGAGACGTCAGCACAGTGCTGAAGCCACAGTTGTTCTTCCATCTGAAACTGAGCACAGAGACTAGTGACACAGGGACATACTTATGTAAGGGCACGCTGAAGGACAACCTGTCAGCTGACAGCCTCATTTTGTTCAATAAAAAAATCCTCCTTCTACCTATCTCATCTCCTTTCCCATCATGTTTCACAGTCCACCATTCAGCATTAACTCCACTCTACTCCTCCTCTCCCTCCTCCTCCTCCTCTTTCCTCTCTACCTCTCCTCCTCCTCTCCCTCCTCTTAACTCTCTTCCTCTCCTCCTCCTTTCCCTCCCCACCTCCGTCTGTCCCTGAGGACCAGAGCTGCTGCTGCTGCTCAGTAATTACACCAGAGCTGCGGGGAAATATTTAAACATTTATTAAAGAAAAGCAGGAGGACAGAGCAAATGAAGATGAGTGATAGCACCCATAAAGCGCCCATAAGAGTGAAGGCAGGGTAATGCAGAGCTCTTGAGAAAAGACCACAACCAGTAATTGAATACTTAATACTTAAAGCAGGTTTGAAAGTATCAAACAGGGGAGGTCTATACAGTTTGGAAAATGCAAAGTACGTCTTTTTATTTATACATAATTTTAGATGAATCAAAAATGTAGCTCATAAGCATTGTATAAAACATAAAGGATGACTGTTGTAATTTTGTTGCGTAATGTAAGAAACAGCAAGTATCAAATGTGGAACATTTATGGTGATCACAGCAGAATTAAAAGAAACAAAATTCTTCTTTGGTAAATCAGAAAGAATTACAAAAACTTGGATGCAGTTCCTGTCATATCATGTGTGATGACACTGTTCCCAAATTAAAAGTGGAGTCATTTGTTGCTGAACGACCTCTGCGCTGAATTATCTGTGTAACCTCTAGACCTGTTCTTTTTGTGCCAAACCATTGTGGCACACAGATGCTGCTGTAAATCACTGAGCTCAAGTGAAAGTGGCAAAGCCCACAGCGTTATGGCAATAAAGCCACAGACTGACAACACCACCTACACATGTACAAGCAGAGGGCCTGCTGCAAACACATCTATGGACAAGGAACGCTGCAATGCATCCTCGGAGCTCCACATATTTAATTTTACTAGTGTGGAAAATTGACTGCATGCATTTGTACACACAAGCACGGGCCAGATGAGTGCACTGTATATGCAGACATTACTCTTGTCTATGGCAGAGTGGTGATTGCACTGTATGCAAAACAGTTGGAATGAGAGACGACAAGAGACGGCTTTTAGAAAGGATGTATTCAAGGTCAATATATTAGTGCAACTCAGAGTCCCTGAGAAACAGAGGGCCCTTGAATGCACATTTCTCTTGATTAGTCCTTTTGCTTTCCTTGCCATCTAAATACTATTTACTTTATTAGATTACATAGCTCAATTTGTTACATGTTTAAATCAATTTATGTAAAAGCTGAATATCTATTTTTCTGCAGCTTTCTTGGTCTGTTCTTAAAGTTTAAGCCAAAAACCGGAAAGTGATTTCACGGGCTGTGAGGCTAATGCAGCCTGTCTGCTCATAAAAATGTTTTATTGAGAAAGGAGCTCTGCCATCTTTTCAAGGTTAGGGAAGTCACGCTGTTCAGTCAAACACTGACACCTACAGGACTGAGCACTAAAATATTATCTATTCTACATTGTTTATAGTTGTATAAAGTAGGCTATGGGTCAGCGATGCAAAAAAGAAGTGCTTGATCATTAAGTTATATTGTGTATAATAAGGTAAAATGGATTATCTTTACTTCCAAAAAATGTGTTCAATCGTCCGGTTCATAGTGCAGCCACTGTGTAAGCATCTAAAGCATTTGAACTGAATCATCAACCCCTGTTACTTCACACAACTTTACTCAGTAAAGTTATGTATGTCATGGCCACAAATATTACAACACTGGTGGGTATTAAGACTATAATGCAATGAAATTCCAGTCATTTAAACCACACTTTATTATTGAAAACACTCCTGTCACATGACCAAAATAAAGGTAGTATTACAGTACAGATGTGTCTAACAGATATAAAATGATTGATGGTCATGAGCACACTGATATCACTGATGACCCCCACAGTTCAGCTGAGTTAAATACAGAAAAACATTAAAAACGCGGTGGTTGGTGGGACCTCCTAAAGTTAGTTAGCCTGAGTTATAGACCAGTCACAGACAAATGGGGAGGCAACCCAAACCAAACCAATGACAATGGCACAGGACTATGGCAGTGTGAGGTCCTGCGGCGGACAGAGCGGCTCGGCTCTTACCAGTGTGGAAACAGCAGAGGTGTACATTGGGGTGTGTCCTGTAGACATCAACACTGGCTGCAAAATAACAGAAGGAGAGGGTCATTGTGTGACGATGTGAAGAGGATGTGCGGATGTGAGGAAGGACACGGGACAGAGACACCAGTCCTCTGGACCTACAGGAAGTCACACCTCTGTCCCACAGGCAGAGTACAGCACAGATCAGCCCCAAAGACACTCAAGGAGAGACTGGACGGGGCTGCAACAGTTTTGTACATTTACATATACTAATGCAATTTTCTTTTTTATTATTTTCCCACATATACTATCTGCCCACAAAGAAATGCACATTAAACATAAGGCACGGTTAAGATTAGATTTGTAATATATGTTTAAAAACTGCACATTGTGTACGACTCCAGGGGCATTAACAGTAAAGAGTGAAATATGAACTGATAAACCAATCTAAACATCCCAGAACATATTTTTAAAGGTCTAAACTAGAGGAAGATTTTTCTATAAAAAGACAAGATATTTTGTTCTTTGCAGAGGATATTGTTACAGAATTAATTGCAGCCTTTGTGATGATAGAAATTTAGCATAAACTCCGATTTGATAACAATACACTGTGCAGCCCTAATAGTACACTAGTAATCCCCCTTGCCATGTTTTTACAAACATAAAACTTTAAACACAGCTGCACTTCTCAAGTCTGTAGTCACACACACTTGTACAGAGTCCCGTCCATCCCTGCGGTGCACCCCTCTCCATTAGAAAGCGCAGAGGTAAAGTCTGAACATGGTCCTACTATCTGCTGCTTGTTCACAGTGTACCTGGAGGTGGATTAGTGCACTTCCTTGTATCTGCAGATGCTATCAGTGCTCCTACATGGCCCAATATAGAAACACACTGGGCCATGTTATTATTGGCACTAAAGGTTGATTATGCCAAATAACATGGAGGTACAGACTGTCGGAGCAGGTAGGAAGCAGGAAGTAGGATGGAACTGGGAAAATGGCAGGGGGCATACTGCTTGTAGACTACATTATACACAATACAGTGAAAACAACCACTCACCCTGAGCAACTATGGCACTGCAAGACAAACTGTACTGTTCTTCAGTTTTGAATCAGCAAGCACAAGTCTACTGTAGTAATAGTCGACAGGTTATACTAATTCAATTAAATCATATTTTACAATAGATAAGGATGTATCAATTTAACACAGTACTTTTACTCAAAAGTCAATGTCTTGGAGTGTTTTGGGGTTTTGTAATCCAGGTTTTGTTCATATTTGATCTGCATACGCAGGTACGGGAAGAAGATGCAAACTCTACACAGAAAGGGACATTGGTTTGTCATTGAAGCCACTGACTGTGACAAATGTTATCATCAAGCACTTGTGAGAATTACAAAGTGTCCCGTGTGTGCTGGCTGATACCAAACTCCACTGGGACCCGGGTCAAGGAGGTCACTGGGGGTCAGTCGTTATCACTCAAACTTCTTATTTTGCCCTGTGATAAAAACATTTACTAGATCATGTACATTGAGACAATCGGAAAAAATATTTTCCAAAATTAAAGCAACTTTACTAAGTACCTGTGATAACTACTAACAATTACCGGTAGGTGAATTTAGAGTAAATACAAATAGACAGTAAGTAAATAAATAAGATAATGATTTCATACGCGTACTAAATGTACTAACAGTGCAGCTACAGTATGTCATCACTAAAGCAGTGCCGTAAGTGAGTGTGATCATGTTGCTCCTGATGTCAGCTGGATCTGAGCCTACAGAGGCCTCAGCACTGTCTGTCAGGGAGGTCTGCTGCTACTAAACACATTACAACCTATTTTAGCTGTTAGAGGGAGGGCCTTACATTTTTTATCATGATATAAAAGAGAACATTTTTGATAACAATATAAATCACAATAATACAATAATGGCAGATAAAAACATTTTTAAATAAGACTTTTGTGCTTTTGTTTGTAATATAGTTATAATCAATGACAATCATGGATCATTAATTATGTCATAATTTGGACATTTTAAATAGCAATACTGATCTAAAATGACTTCATAAAAGAAACACGTCTGCTGATTTCCAGGTTGGAAATTTGCAGGTCCAATGGGAGACACTGCTGTAAATGTCATCACAACAATCTGCCACTCTCAAACGTGCATGAATCACTGTAATACAACTTCGAGTGGGTAAATCAGAAGGAGAAACTATTATACTTCTAAAAAAGTCAATTTTGCCCAATAGGTGTCCTTTGAATGTGACATTTAGAATTGTAACTTTAAGTAATAGTTTAAAGTTTGGCTTTAAACTAATACAAACATTGTTAGTGTTTTCAGTATCAGCAGTGTCTCGACAGTCAGGGTTTGAGCTGCTCCTGGTATAATTGATTGCACCCAAAGCAAACAACATATCATGAGCAATAAAATATGGCCCAGCTCTTGTTAGGAGTGTATAAGAAATACATGTAATAGCAATAGTTCTTTATAATGCCAGTTAGAAGTGATCAAAATCTAAAAGTAACCAACTTAGAAAGTATGTACCTTCTGATTGCAGTGTGAATAAACTCTTGGAATATAAAAACAATCTAATTAATAATGAGACAGGCTTGTTGTTTGTACTTACACATAATGGTGTATTTCGCAGTCAAGCAAAAGAACCAACCACAGCAATTACAGTAAATTGCTGCTATACTGAATCCAATTGATTTCACAGAAGGTCAGAAATACGATTAAAGTCAGAGCCATTAAGGACACAGTGTGCTGCTAAGGATACAAGTGTATAATGATGTGCAACACCCACCACATAATGCAGCAGTCCATTCACCTTTGAAGCAGCTCTTGTTTGTGTTGGCCCTGATACAGTGACTAGAGCGAGGTGCTGACAGCTGCCGGAGTACAGGCCGCTTGTATTGTGTCATTATTGATTGACTGATGTACAGTGTGTTGGCAGGCAGCGTACCTTGACAGGAGAGATGTGTGTGTGAGGAGTGTAGCCGTGGATGGCCTCCATGGCGGCGAGGTTCTTGTCACTCATATGAAGCATTTCGGCACTTTTCCCTGGAGCCAGATGAGCTGGACTGTGCTCCAAGGGGGGCGTCTCCTCATCCTGATACCGGTACTTCTGCACACACACACACACACACATACATGTTAGGATTCTATGCCATTTGGGGACATTACATTGACATACATTTTATTTATTGATTGGACCAGGGAAGTCAACGGTGGGGGACAAAGCGGTCTGGGGCCCAGAATTGGACCCTCTTCCTATTAATTTATTTTAGAGGGGGGCCATGTGTGGCTTCTTGCCCTGATCCTATATTAGGCCAAACTGACTCTGGTGAGCTTTTAGCCATCTTATAATGCTGCTATTTCCTCAAAAACATATCTGGAGTTGTGTTTTGTTTCATTCACACATGTTTGAGTAACTCTTTATTATTAGTCTGTTTATATCTCCAAAGCTCAAAATTCTGTTCCACCTTGTAATGTCATGAAGCAGTAGTTTTCAAGTTAACAGCTACATTTCACCTTGAGTTCAGTAGAGATGGGCAATTTCAGAGCTAAAGTCATCCAAATGATTCTAGTGACAGTGTAAGGTGGCACGGTGGCTGAGTGGCTAGCACTCATGCTTTACAGCAAGAAGGTTCCGGATTCGATCCACGGGTCGCCCGAGCCTTTCTGTGTGGAGTTTGCATGTTCTCCCCGTGAATGGGTGGCACTTTGATTTCCCCCATCAAACCTAAAAAACATGCACCAGGAACTACAGGTGGAAATTAGCTCTAGTGCTACAACCTGGCATAATGCATTTCTCCTGTTAAGGTTCATGAAAACAGGAGCTGATAAGCAAAATGACGCCTTAAAAATAAGATTGCTCAAACATGCATAAGTCACTCCAAATACAACTTGGTGAGGGGAAGCAACTATAACATGGTTAAAAGCTCTGAAAAGTCATCTAGTACATCACATCATACATAACAAATGGAGTAATGCCTACAAGAGCAAACTGAGGACATCATAGAAACAGAGGGCTGAAAATGGAGCCATTGCATGTCATCAAAGTGTCCTCCACCAAAGCTCTGAGTCACAGCAGCTCCACAGAATCAGATCATGGCCTTGTAGTTCCTCATTACCTCACTCCCTGCCCATATCCCTCACATCCCTTATCTCTGCCATTGGTAAGTATTGTGACTGTGATTAGTTTTGTGATATATATTTTTAACAAGTAGGATTCTGTTCACAGTGTACATTGTAAACAACTCAAGGATCATTAACATTTGAAAGAAGACTGAAATCTGAACTGTACAAGAAGTACACGAATAATACAAGAATCCAATGCATTTCAGAATATAAGTCACTACAAAGTTAATATGAATTTATTACTGAAACGCAGTATAGTTTGTTATTTGGAGAGAGCATACTATATAATTGCAGCTTTGCACCATCTCAAATTGCAATTTCTGTAGGCACTCGTAGCCTTCCCATCCAAACACATGAGAAGGTGGACAGGCTTAATGTCTTGTGTTCAAACACTCACAGTCACAAAATGTTTGTATTTGGAAAAGCATGTACATTTTGTCTAAAGTCTGGTCCCCGTGCCTGTCCTCTCCTCTGTTTTATTTGGCAGACAGACAGAGGGGCAGACAGAGTGCGGGATGGGGATGGAGGGGTGCATCACTGATCCTCTCGCTGCCTAGCAACCAGAGCAGGGATGCAGAGCCACAGTTGGGGCTGCCAGCGTTGGTCCTGGATCATATTACACTGAGACAGCATAAAGACAAGAGAGAAAGCGAGATTCTGGAGAGAGGGGGAGGGATAGGACCAAAATGACAAAAGAAAAGAACATCAATAAACAGAGATACAGCAGCACAGTGTAGAGGACAGAAGATTCACACTAATAAGAGTCATTTATTTTGCCCTCATTATAAAAGAAATAGATTATATTGAAACTGTTGTTTAAGATATATGCAAAATTAGAATATTGATTTATTCATGTAAAAGGCTGCAAAATAAAAATAAAACACAATGTCATAATGTCATTTTTCCAATAGTTGTGGGTGACATTCCCAAAAAGGCAAGATCATGATTTTGAATTTATCACAATTCATACAATTGGTATCTTTTTGAATGCCATTAAGAGGTAACTAATCTTCTTTCTTTGAGAATTCACACATCACTGTGATTGGTTAAATCCACCTGTCCCTCATTCCGAGCATGAGGGTGACTAATAGAAGTGGGAGGGGAAAAAATGTCAGGGTTTGAGCATAGATCTGCAACAAAGAAGCACTACACCACACTATGACACTCTCATCCAAAAAGCATATTGTCACAGGGTAAGATCACAGTCATCTATACTTTCAAAACCCCTATCAAACACACTATCTGAAGGTCTAGAGCTTTAACTTAAACTGGATCTGTCCTTGTGTGAGCACCAGCCTGGTCCTGCTCCTGAGGAACACCATCTGTTTGAGTGCAGCTTCAGGTGGGCTCTGGCTATTACACTCACTACCTCCTCACAGCCAAAATCTGTTCATTCATCAACATTTTCTCTGGGCGAGGTACTAAAGAGACATAAAAAATATGACAATGAATAAAGAATATGCAATTCATATTCTGTAAATCATGAATACAGCTAACTAATCAATGTATTCTGTACTTAATTATATTATAGAAGTATTTTAAAATAAATTCACTTGCTTCATACCCCCTCCCACCACTTACTGAATGTATAATTCAGTAAAATCTGTTTAAAAATTACATTAAGGATTATTATGCTTCTAATGCTTATTCTTATTTTCAATAAAGCAGCTGGCGGCAATCAAAACTCTTCTAATGGTTCATTTGGGCCAGAAAAGCACTACAACACAAAGCCTGAGGGGTTTCCAGGCTTTATGGTACTAACATAACATAATGAGCTGAAATATGCAGCAGCAAAGGTTGATACAAACGGCTCTCCACAGCCTGTGATCTCGCCCACAGTGCACATGCTACAATGCAACACTGCTAAATGAGTTCATTCACTGCCCCGCTTATGTCAACGCTATCTACAGTGCTCTAACTCCAGTTTACAGTTACAGGACCAAACTGCAGCATATAAATGACTTTGTATTATGTAATGGAAGCAGCATAACTAGCCTAGTCCCTCTGGCATATAATTTTCTCCAAATTTATACTAATGCAGGTGAGCAGAGACACAGCTTTATTCTCTGTGTTTATAACGTTGTTATCTCCAAACACTACCTGTGCTGCTGCTAGGTTTTAGATCTGCATGGCCTCACTTCACTGTGAAACTCAATATATGATAATCAATGATTAGGGCATTAACAGAGGCTAACCTTGCACTACGCATTCTTATGCTTAAGAACAACATGAAGAGATCTTCATGTTGCCAGTATTGTGAAAAACATAAAACATCAAAATAACATTGTTGTGTCACTGTATATAAAGCTAAATTAAAAATAAAGTGGTAACACTAATAAAATAAAGGTGTAATAGCTCTGCGTGTGTTGCTAATATTGTTTTATTATTGTGTATAAGGGTAGTTAAAAGTATAATAAGATAATTGATACTAAAACTAATATCAAAACTAGATCCTCATTTGAGCAAATATCAGCAATGGAAAAATGACAAAAACAACAAAATTTGACAACATTTTCTGCAGTTTTGGAATAATCTTGAGCTTTCTGAATTAACACTGTAACATAAAGAAAATACTATTATATGGTGTCAAAATCTGTATCGATTGTATTTCTAAGTATTGAACTTGAGTTTTTGTACTGTGACAACACTACAGTGCTGTGTATAAAGCTAAATAAAAAAGAGAGTCTCTGATTTCCACTCAAACAATTCCTAAGAGCTTGCCCTCGAAACGGCGCTTCTCTCATTTGAATTGAATCACACAATCACTGCTGCCAACCAAAAACTACCACCAAACTACTGCTGCTGCATTTGAGAGGAAACTCAGTGTATTCTGCCAGTGCATACTTAGATTGTCTCCTGGTGTCCGGGGCCAGTGTAAATCCTAATGCAGGGATAATAGGCCACTTTATATTCACAAAGGGACACAATGCTTCACAAAACACATTGAAAGTGTTGGGCAGATTCAGCCCAGAATCTAGGACAGCCACTGGTGGTAGACAGTTTGATTACAGCATTTTAATATTCTGTAAATAACTAATATGCAAATTGAGAAAACAAATGGCAAACTGGCTTTAAAGCTGTTAAACACAAAATTTCAAATGAGTCACTTCTAAACAAGATTAGCAGAACAACTAAAATGCTTCAAGATGTGTAGGATGGGAGATGTAAAAAAAAAATGTCACAATTGCCGTTTTAAAGATATGCAAACTTAGAATATAAAACAAAGATTAAATGATTTAAAAGGTTTTGTCAGTATCACCCATACTATGCACTCTCAGTATATTCAGCAGTGCTAATACCAGCTAATTTACAAAAGCTCCGGCGCACAGCTTCACAGAGCTCTCAGCTCAATGCACTACAAGACCGTCTCTGGTGAAAAGAGTGGATTTATGTAAAGATTTTTAAAGATAAAAATTTATGTAAACCTTAAATCCCTCAAAATCAACTCCTCATTTCTCAGCTGTTACAGGCAGTGATCTAAACAGGTCACTACACTGAATAAGAAAAACATGATCTTCAGTGTCAGTGAATATTTCAAAACGTTGTACTATATAAAATACCACACTGCTTCTGCATTCTACAGGATCTCTCTATACATAATGTTGCTGCTGCTGATTTTAGCCTTTTAATTTCCTAATTCCCTGTGGTAAAATGCCCCTACCTGTAGTCCTATAATGTTATTACTGTCATATTATGAAGGATTAGTTTAAAATATGCTTAAGTCATTACTCCACAGAAACTGAGCCCATGGCCCATGGTCAATGTAGTTTTTTCTGTTTAAACATGCTGCTTTTGAAACAAAACAATGTATTTAGGCAAAGGACATTGCAGATCAAAACATTGTACATATAGATATATTGTTACATCTAAAATGTGTAGTAAACAACTTCATGGCAAAGTTGTCAGGTGCTTTAACTTATTGTTTGATGCATGACAAGATTCAATAGCATTGTCTTATACTGACTAATTTTAACAGATGGTGTAGTGTTGCTATAGTGGTTAAATATGGAAGAGCCATTCTGCCTAGAAGATGTCTGACTATTGTTTACCTTAATTGTCAAATAGACAAGAAAGACAAGCAGAAATAGGTGATTAATTACACTGACATATTGTATTCTCTTTATGTCTAAACACTACAGCGCTGAGAGTTATTACTGCCCCCAACAGTGAAGAAGTGTCCTGATACCTGTCTTAACACTTTCATTTTTGATTTATTAGAAAACAAACACAAATGCTATTTATTTTGCTCTTCCACAGCATGGTGGTGGTTGGACCCTCCCCCGCTGCTCACACAAGCGTGCACGTTTTATGCTGAGTTTCCATTTTTCTGTATGTTGCACTTGTACCGGGGCTTGTGTCATTAACCCCTGCCAAGCCCCCCAGCGCCTTCTCTCAAATGTTTGTTCAGTGCTTATTATAAATGAGCTATTTAGTTGTATTTTCTTGGTAAGTGCTACATACATGTACTCAAAGAAGTTGTGACAGATGAATCTACTGTTACAAAACCCAAAACCCCTTAGGTCAGTGTTTGAAACATATGATACTATAAAACTAATGCCACATGTCCATAACATGTCCCCCTTTGTGCTGAAATAGGGAAAAGCATACTTTCTGTTAGTTTCACAGACAGAAGTTGATGAACATTCAGTACAAGACATTTTGAATCGGCAAATCTCCAATAACAATCCCCCAATCCTGCACAAGACTTGGGACAGATACAGATGGTTAGAGATATCGACTGATATTTGGACTTTTTAGAGCATCTGCTATCTGCCTTAAATTTCCAGAACTTTGTTTTGGCCCACCTGCTGCCTAAAGAGTACACATAAAGGTTTATTTGAACACTTTAATGCAGACAGATAACTGCTTAAAATGTGACTCTTGAAGAGAGGGGTAGGTAAGTTTGTCGTAAATTAAAATTACATTGGAAAATTGCATTTCTTTGGTGAAAATAAGCAAAATCGGCTCTACAAATCGACCCAAAAATATCTACAGAGCTTATTGGCCATCTGGATTCTAAACAATCGGTATTGGCATCCATGAAAAAAAAACATATCGGTTGACGGTACATTTTAGCATTTCAGCATTTTCAAATTATATGTATTGTATTTTACACAAATGATTGCCAACAGTACTGGGAAATGGACTCAAAATCTAGTAGATCCTTATGTGGTGTGAATTGATGAGCTGTTTTGTTGAGCCTTTTGGTCAGAGAAACAGCTCAATGATTACAGATGTGTGTAATCTGATTCCTCTTTTGAACATAACACACCTCTATTGATTTTAAACTGATCCACTGGTGTCAGCTGCAGTGTTGATGTGCCCACCTCACAGTTTATAATGGAACACTGTAACTAAGCAACCCTTCCTGATAAATGATATGCAGACTGAATTTTGCTGGTAGTGACATTTGCAAAACAAAATACATGTAGGCACATTTTAAGTTTACTGCTATTTATCTTTTTCAAAAGTCTGTTGTTGTTATAATGCTGTTACCTAATCTACAACATACCTGGAGTTGCGTTTTGTTTCATTCACATGCGTTTGAATAATATTTTATTAGTCTGTCTACGTCTCCAAAGCTCAAAATGCTCTGTTCCACCTTGTGATGTCATGGAGTGTTAGTTTTCAAGTAAACAGCTACATTTTACCTTTTGTTCAGTACAGACAGGCAATTCCAAATATGCAGGGTTTGTGTGCTAAACATGTATGAATGAAACAAAACATAGCTCCAGGTATGTTTGTGATGAGTAAACAACATTTTAACATAGATCACAAAATAGTATAATATGGGCTCTTTACAGATATAGAGAACACATTTAACTGTGGCTTTCACTAACTGTGGTAACCATAAACATCACAATAGCAACACATGTGTCCCTCTGCCAGCACTAAATCCATGTATACAGAATAAATTAGCTCACCCTTCATTATTGTGGGGTGGCCTATTACAGTTGCATTGTTTGCAATTATTAACATAACACAACAGCATGGATTAACATTTTGATTGCATTGACCAGTTGCTATCTGGTTTTGTTTCAGAGATTAGCAAATTAGCCTAGAATTGGTCACTTATTTGGTGCCTTTTTTAACTGCAATCCCCCTGTCAAATAAACAAATAAATAAAAACAGAGTGAAAAACAGAGAATGCACTTCCTAAAACACCTAGAGCTTCATCTAAGAATCACTCATTGTGGAAATGCAATGCCCCAACTTTAATATCAACTTCTCCAGTATTTTCCGCACTGCTGCTCATCTGAAGGAGCAGCTGACAGCGGGCTCAGCTTCCTGTTCTTTTTCCAGTAAATACGTATGCGGATCAATCCCGAGGCTGAGGTCACACACCCAGACAGTGAGAGGAGGGCTCGCTGATCTCAGAGCTTTAAATCATTAATTACATTATTGCTCAATTCCCCTTTTAAAGCACAGCCCCTCTGCAACTTTACACATCCATCAATATGTAGGCACAGGGTAGCGGAGCGTAAGGGGAAACTTAAGAGAGGCCTCATTAAACGTAGTGAGGCCATAGATGAGCGCTTAGTATAAAGAGAACATCGAAGAGCACTTCTTCTAAATGTGTCCATAAAGATCCATTTAATAAAGGCTTTACGAGAGAAAGACTGAAGGCCTTATTAAATAATAGCACACTGAAGATTTACATGAGTGGACATAAAAAACAAAAACACATGAAAGTGTATCTCCGTGTTCTTTTGTGCCTATGGTGTTCATCATTACAGGCTGGGAATGATGCAAATTATTCCAAAGGAAAGAAGTCTGTCTTTCTGACAGGTCAACTTTATAACTAGAGTTGCTTCATCCATTACTTTTCACACTGCCTTGTCAGCAGCAGTGCCTATAATTTGTGACATCCTCTTAGTAAATATTTGCAGTGGGTTGACATTTCTCTGTTAGTTGTGATGAATGTAAAGCGACTGGTATGTGGGGGTGGACTATTTGAAGATCTCCTTGACAAGGAAGCCATTGTGTGTCATATGGAGATCTGGAGGAAGATACAGTAAGTGCCAGGAGCTGGTGTGGTGTAGGCACACATAGGACTTTAGCAACAGGGAGCTGTAGTACAACTCTGTGCTCAGCTCAGCAGGACCACCGGCAACCACTCAAACCCACACATGACTTCACCAGCAGCTTTTAAATATAGAAATCTGTCTAGTCAGTGAGTAATGAGCCATTTAAGATAAGGAGCTAAACAACAGCATTTTCTGAGATATTCAAGTGTGAGATCAATGGCAGAGTCTGTGTAACTGTAATGATTTCAGTTACATCTATCATCACCATCATCATCATCAACATCATCATCTAGATCTCTTCCTATACTGGTGTCCAAAAATAACCTATAGGTCAAGTTCTATGAATCCCCAAATCAAGACATATCTAACATACCACATTATGCTTGAAGAATAACATGTCCAGGGTTTGGCAATGGTTAGGACAATGGTTAGCACTTTTGAGGTTTAGACCTCATGCAGCATTGCCCTTCTTCATATTACCTGATTTGAGGATTAATGCTCCATTGCAGTGCAGTGTTTATCTAATATGTAAGAGGCCTTGCAGAGGGAAAAGTGCCTTTCCCAAGGTCAAAAGCATAGCATGCAGAATGCAAAACAACATGTAAGCACCTCAGCCTGTAACCTAGAATATCTGACCGCCATATGCTCACAGCCTCACACCGAGCAGCGTGGACTGGACACGGTTATACCAATGCTATTGCTACATAACATAGCCGAACATTGCCAAAGCACCTGGAGAGTGTAAATGGAAACGAGCCACGCACACATTCAGTAAATCAGCGTGATTTAGAGCGACCAAGTGGCGCTTTGCTGTGAATAAGCCACAACCTGAGCAGAAGGACAAGAGAGCAAGCGATTAGGCTAATTACGATGCGTAATTACAAAAGCGCGGGTCAAAGCAACATCAGGAAGGCTAAGGGCGCCAAAACTCACATGGGCCGCTTGCTTTGTACACATTTACAATACACATTCACGCTCCGCTGGTTCCGCTTACCTTACACCCGAACATCAGCGACAATGTTCGGTTACTGCAGATGAGCTTGCACTGGCACATGACCGGAGAGAGGCACTTCAAGTTCTTGATAGGCAGAGACATCGGTACCAAGCTAAAAAGAGAGCACCAGACTACCGCTTCGTCCTCGGTCACACCACGAGACCCGCCGGTCAAAGCAAATAAAAGGACACCCGGGAAAGCAGCAGTCCCGAGAGGGATGGACTCGGTCAGTGAGAGCAGAAGAGATGTCCGATGGAGCGGAGAGGTACGAGCAGGTTTAGGAAAAGCTATGTTTAAAATCAGTCATCTTTTACAGCCGTGTGCCGCCATACATTGCCATATTGCCCCTCGACGTTACACTGGCAACATTACTCACAATGTGCTCCATCCCCTCTCCTTCCTCTCTCACTCTCCCCCTCTCTCCTCTCTCTCCACACTCTCTTCTTCCAGTTTGGACGTAAAGTTTTTTTTTTGCCCGGGCCAAAATCAGAGAAACCTGTCAAAGCTTATATGCTAGTTAATATAATGATTAGTCAACCACGTCAAGAGAGAAGAAAGTGGAGAAGTATTTAAATCTCAGTCGCGCTGTCCGCGTCCACTGCTCTGTTGTTGCTGTGTGTCTAGCACGCCCCCTGTTGGAGCTGAACTGTGACGGTGCTGTCCAAGGTGCTGAACCTCAAGACCGAAAGAAGCTGTGCCTGCTCAGCTAAATCTCTCTATCGTTCATCATTACGTATGCCTCTTTATTTAGGAAAGTTGTATTGTCTGTGGTAGCCACAGTGTTATTACACATGGCTTTGCTAATATGCTGAAAATGTTCAACTTTGAAAATGGTCAACTTTTCATATTCCTAAATACACAATAAAGCTGTTAAACATATATATGCTTATGTATGTATACATGTTGTATATGTGGCTGCATAAAAATGGCAAAATAATTTGAATGCATAATACTAAAAGTATAATTAGATTTATAATTGAATACCACAAACCTATTATTAAATGTGTATAAACATAAGGTGCAATGTTTTTGTTTTATGTGTTGCAAAGTGCAGAACCACACTGCAGCATTTTACCATAAGAAATGGCCAGGAAGGGTCACCTTATTCAACACAGGTCTGATGATATTTGAGACTGTCCTAATAACCTATATTAGCCTAGTCTATAATATTATTATTAAAAATTATAAACCATAAATGTAACATTTCTTGATTATTTTTTCTACCTTCTTCAGATGGCTCTACTGCCGCTCTGTGTTGTGCTGACATTCAGAGCCCACTGGGTGGAGTGAGAGAACCAGGTAGGATGGATTTAAATATTGTGCATTCATCTCAGGGCCAACTGCGGAGTTCTCAGTGATGTCAGCGTAAAAATTTAACAGGAAACTGTTCCAAATTCAGTATTTTTTTAAATCCACACAACCTTTTAGAGAACTAGGGATGTCCCAGCTGATGTGTTTTCTAGAGAGAGGCAGCAGACATGAGGCTGCAGAGCTTTCAGTTTGTAGCAGTGACATGAGAAGTACAGTACAGGGGACCAGCTAAGAAAGTTGAATGCCTCATGTAGTCTGTACTTAATTACATGCATACTTGGCACATTCAAAGAAAGCAATATTATGGATTCAGCACAAGGCTTCATACAGCAGAATGGTGGGTGAACAGACTTTAACTTTTCCTTCTTTATTTGGAACTTGTGCAAATAACTGAAAGACCTGATCAGTTGCACTTTCAAATTACATTATTCACCTGTAGTATGCAACATAATATGTTTTCTATTTTTGAACCCTGCTGGTCATGTTGCTAGTTTAATTTGTTTAAATCAATGCATATCCTCTTAATGGATGAAAAGTATTTAATGTTGTGGATATTATTTGGTGTTCACATATCAAAAGAAGATTCTTTGGAAACTCAACTGAAAAAATTGTGAAGCACAATGCTATTTTTTCTTTTCGTTCTGGTAACTGCTTTGGCTAACACCACTGTGGTAATTACATATATGTGGGAAGTTGTTTTTAGCACTTGCATCCTCAACTATTTGGGTTGCAAATTGGCAGAACATATATTTAAATAGTGAACTATATTTCTTGAACCTTCCTTTGTGTCTCTGGGCAAGACAATTCAACCATATTGCCATATTCAGTCACTGTGTAGTTTTCATAAGGATGCTTTCTGTATTCATACTGATACTGGATGTATTATAGGTATTAATGAATGTAATTCATTCAAAATGAATATTGCCTGCTGTTCATATAACCATCTCTGACGATGATTTCCATGGTGATCATATACCGTAGGTGGCATCCCCTTTCCACTCAGCATTATGTAAGCGTGGGCGTCATATGGAAGCCTGAACTGTGGTTTTCCAGCACTGAGAGTAGTATTAGCATGAACATCTTAATACTGCATTGTGTGAAACAGAGAGAGCACCCCAGAAGAGTGTTTCCATGACAACATCTGCAGGGGGTGGCAGATCCCTAACAAACAGTCCACATGCCAACATTCTCCATTTCTAACAGAGAGGTGTCCAGCACATGACATGTGCCACACTGATCCTCTGAGACTGTGCGCCATCACAGTCAGATGTGCCTACACTATTACACTACTACCATTATGTTCTCTTACCACAACTTAAACTGTCTTCAGAAAACACATACCACTTGAAGCGGCTGCAGTCTAAATATAGATCAAAGCTGTGAGTTTGCTAAATTTAGAGAGACACTTTGGATCACTTTTACACAAAGCGCTCCAGGTTGTTGGCCTCCTCCAGCCTCCTGCAGTACTCACATACAAACAAGTGGGAACCTCCTGAGGCTAAGACTGCCTCAGCTCTACTCACAGGAACATACCTGAGCTGAAAATTATAGTATTTATGCCACCAGCAACCTGATAGAGCTCACCTGAACCTCTTCAACGCCACAATCTGCATGCTCCTACTCATACGCACTCATCACTTTAAACAACATGCTGTACGTTTGACTCAACCCATGTGCTATAGGGTTGTCTGTCATAGCAGCACATATCAACATTTACAATCGACCAAATCACTTATCCATATGAATGTTTAGGGCTGTGTGCACTAATTAAGTCAACTAATTGGTCAATTGTGTCTTAGTCAACCAGAAATGTTTGATTGACAAATGATTTTTATTAGAATTAGAGGGTAGGCTGGACAACAGCAAAAAGGAGAAGGCTTGGAGTTAATTGGAGTTTTGGGAGTAAATAAAGAGTTTTCCATATGAAGATGCTTCCCATTATGTATAGTTGTTATTGCATCTTGTGAATGCACTTAATGGAGTTTTTGACTGATACTTGTAGATACCTTTGACAGTGCTCTCGCTCTCCTTTTAGTTAAGTGACCAAGAGTCTAATACAGGTGTAATGAACATATAGGTCTGATTACACTGGTCTTGCTTCCACTCTCACTTGTATTCTCATCCTCCCACGCTAAATGAATGCAGGCTCTGAACAGCCTTTCACCACCTGTCCTATGTGTCAGACCTATAGAACTGCATGTATGAGAGCTTACCAACTGTTAACCAGGCTCCTACCTCACTGCCTTCTGGAGAACATGCTTCTCACTTTACCATACAATATATACATACTTTATACACACATTACAGACATGTGCTGCTGACAGTGTCAGCAAACAGTCAAAGACTACTCAAAGCCCTTAAACAACCCATCAGAGCCATCTGAATCAAAGATGACAAAAAGGCTGTGCCCCCCAGCTGCTGCCAGTGCAGTAGGCTCTGGTTTGTGTCAGCTAACACAAAGTAAACAGTGTATACCACATTTGAATAAAAATGTCAAGTAAATGTATCTTTTAATTTAAGGGGGATACACTGTGGAGACTGATGCCATGTAATGACTAAACAACATTTGCTTTTAGAGCAGTAACATGCACATTGACCAGACTTAAACTCACCAAAAAGCCAACCAATGTACCACCAATATTGTGAAAAAATTGTCATAGTTTTGGGAGAATTGAGTAAGAAATTATCTTTTATTATTATGTATAGCAGTTTTCAAGCTCTTACAAAGCATTGCATTATTCATTTATTCCCACATTCGAAAGTGATAAGCTACTTCTATCCATCACCAATAACTCACACACATTCAAATGAGATGAGTGACGTGTCTTGCTCAGAGACACAATGGCAATATGTAGGTTACTGGTTGGAACTGGGATTGAGTCGTTGAGCTTTGGGTTTGTTGTTATGTTTTTGAAAGAAAGAAAATAACACTTGACTTTGGGTTTGTGGGGGCGCTGACTTGACCTGTCAGGAGCAGTGACCTGTGTGACTATCTCCAGATCTTGAGTTTGGTCAGGAATTTCTATCTGCAGCATTAGCCTATTACACTTGTTTTAGATTGTGGTGGAACAACTCAATATAGAATGGCCCCACCAAACAATTAAATCTGGACCTCCTTGTCGTGAGCTAGCCACTAGCCACAGACTGTTCTAAAACATGGACTCATTATATTCTTTTATATTCTCTATCCATTATTTATTTTTATTTTTTTTTTGTCGAATGAATGTATTGTCTATTATTCCAGATATAAAATGGTACTAAACTAGTATTATTTAGTACAATTTTCTGCAAGATTTAGATTGGATTTCAGTGATTTGAAGTAAGTTGTTAATAAAAATAAATATTAGCAACCTGGAACGAGGGCCAACATAATATTTTGACCTTCAGTGAAAAAATGAACTTTTTATTCAAATTAGTTATAATGTAGTTAGTAGTTTTTAACATAAAAACACAAGCCTTTACATAAGTAGCAACAACTCGAAATAGCACATAAAACTTGAGCAATCAGCACAGCTCCTCCAGTAATGAAAATGGTCTGCTTTTATCCTGTTTCTATGTGCTGTCATAATGGGGTAACTTCCTTGCAGCCATTGTTCCTAACCATATGAATCCTGGTGATCTTCAGTCCTAGTGGTGGGGTCATTTAGAGGATTTTCCGTGTCTACGCAAGATAAAACTGGTGTTCTGCTGGGCTTAAAAAGCAACATCATCTGAATACGTTGATACTATAAGCTTTCACTAGTGTATATAGAGATCAATAATCAGTAATCAACAAGTCACCTGGAGTTTCCCTGTTGTGGAAACCTTCAACATGCTTTCTGGCACATAGACACACACACACATGTGCAGGCCACATTAAGCTGCACCACTCAGAGCAGATTTATGTGGATACACAAGTGTAAATGAAGGCACCAAATATGTCTTTTTACACACTACGTCTCCGTCCAGTCCGTGAGAATCTTTGTAATGTGCTCTGGGGAAGACATAGCAGCCCCACAGTAGCAGTGACTCGCTATAGCAAACCTGGAGCTAGCATGCAAAACAAGACGAGATGACTGCACATCGAGACGAAGACAGAATCGGCACGGTGCATGTACCTACCACACACGGGCAGAGAGAAGGGAGCTTAGTGCGGCCCTTCATGAGCGAGAGACAGCAAAAACACAGCTTCCCTGGCAGACACCCGCAGTATAGAGGCACAGAGCTGGGGAGCACCAGACAGAGGGGAAGGAAGGGGGGAATCAAAAGCGGGGAGGGGGGAGGAGAGAGAGGAGGAGAGTTTTCCTGGAAGCCACAGTTGTTGGTGTTGGGTATGTGTTAATATTAAAGGCAGGGGTCTGAACGGATAGCACTAGCAGATCGCTCCCACCGTGACTCATAAAATATGGTTGTCGTGGCAGTGAGAGAGGCGGCAGAGGGAGGGGGGGGCAGTCGTTCACATTGACAATAAAACCTATACTTCACTTTTATTCTCCCATAATCAGATCAACAGCCAGCATAGTGTCTGTGCCACGACACATCTGCCTTAGGTCTGCTCCGTCTCTGTCATGAGTGAAACAGTCTGCAATGGAGTCCTCTCTACTACTGTTATGTAATCAAGCCTACTGCTTAGAAGAGACACACAGTAATCCACATACATAATTCATTCAATTTCAAAAGAACTGTTTTAGTTAAGCGTATTGGAAAAACTGTAATTCATAGACGAGTTTTTAAAAATCTACTCTACTGTTTAGAATTGCCCACTAATATAAGGACTTAAGGAAAGTTACTGTGTAAATGATGTACAACAGACAAATAAGATCTGCAAATGAGCAGCTGAAGAAACATGGAGCTGTATCTCACAGGCAAGCAATGAAAAAAAAAAGATTCATTTGATGTCTGTCAATAACACTGGTATACCCAAAAAGGTAAATATAATGATTTTCTTGGATTCAGATGACCATTTTCGAATTCATCACAATGTAACTTTGTATCTATATTGCCTTGAAGAAGTAACTAAAGTCACCTGCTTGCCTTCATCTGAAAGTTTAAACTTCATTACAATTGGTTAAATCCACCTGACACTTACTGACCAAAAGGAGGTGTAAGTGGGAAAAACTGTCTTTGTTGCTGTTGAGTATAGAGCTGCATTGAAGAGAAAATTAAAGTTTACTAAAATAGCATACCGTGACATGAATGAGATCAAAGTACGAGTCATTACCTTATCACTCAGCCCTACAGTCAGTGGTCTTTAGTGAGGAGAGAAGGGCAAAATGTTTAGTAGCCACATGCATATTTAGCTGGTAGTAAATGCACCATTCGAACATAGATACTCGCACGACTTACTATTATTTTCACTAAAGATCATCAACAGTTGGTCATCTCCTTTTTTGCTGAGACATTAAAGCTTAAGGAAATCTAAAACATGTCCAGAAATTATTTTTTTCATTGTGCTTTTATTTTATGATTCTTGTTCAGTATGTGACTCATATGGGCTTCTATTGTCGAGTGTGACATTCTGGTCCCTCCTTTCATAAAAGCTTAGATTTTCTCAATGCCAGTAATTCCTACTTTACTCTGTAACTATTCATATAATATACATGAATCACTGGCCCTGTCACTGGTGCCTCTGAAGCTATAAAGGTTTTTACTTCTGATCATATGTACAAAAAACATTGTGGTCAATTAAAGCATGTTAGTCATTGGTGAAGGATTGTTGAAGTTACTGTTTACCTTACCCCCAAAAATAAAAACTTCACCAAAGAATGTTAGAACAACCTGTCACCCATTATCTGCTCAGTTTGTGGCTGACTGCGAAAGGACTGGCTTCTAAATGCTGAAGGCTCCATGTGTGCTGCTATACTGTTGTAGTGTCCTACAGCAGCTCCTTCAGTGGGAGGCTAACACAGTAAAGTGCTCTAACCCTTCTGTAGATCTGTAGCAACCCTCTGTCAGCTGATGGATGGATATGACACATACAGTGGTCAGACACCTCCAGTCCTGGTTCTTTAGCCCCTGTATTTGAGTTGTGAGTAAAACCAGCTGTAGCCCTATAGTGGTGCTGTGCTAATGTCAAACGCTGTGTGCAGCTCTCATGCAGCACACTTCTATTGTGTGCAATGATGAGCGTGTGCTGCCGCCTACCAGAGGTCATCCTCCTACCTGCTCCGAGCGGCTGCTCTGTGGGCTCTCTCCAGCACAGCCCTCAATGCCAGCTCTATCTCTCCTTATCTGCCTCTCCCTCCCTTCTTTCATCTCTATTCTCTCCGTGATGATACCCCTGCCATGTCGTCATGGCAACAATCGGGCCCTGATTGCTCGGTTGCTAGGCAACTGACATCACCTATAAGAAGAACACGAAGATACAAAGCTAGAGACAAACAAATGGCACAAAATATGTGCGTTAGTACATCACTGACTGGAGTATGAGGTTGAACCCTCATGATGTCATTTGTAGTGGCTTTCATTGGAAACTTCAAAGTTCAGAGCGTAAATGTCATCACAAGGTGAATTATCAAGTTTAAAGACACAGGACAATGAAGACTTGTGCTTTCTCCCAATCAAGAGGTTAGAGCCATGAGCTGAATTTCAGATGACTTTACACTGGTCGTATGACAAGATACAGCTCATGAATAACCAATACTCTCACTAAATGTAAAGACCTTGACTGGAGGGAACAGAAGCTTTGTATAATGTACAGCTCAGGCTAATGTAGCAGTGTTCAGGCTAATGTAGCAGTGCTCAGGGTGATGTAGCAGTGCTCAGGCTAATATAGCAGTGTTCAGGGTGATGTAGTTGTGCTCAGGCTAATGTAGTTGTGCTCAGGCTAATGTAGCTGTGCTGAGGCTAATGTAGCAGTGTTTACGCTAAAGTAGCAGTGCTCAGGCTAATGTAGCAGTGTTCAGGGTGATGTAGCAGTGCTCAGGCTAATGTAGCAGTGTTCAGGGTGATGTAGCAGTGCTCAGGCTAATGTAGTAGGGTTCAAGCTAAAGTAGCAGTGCTCAGGCTAATGTAGCAGGTAGCAGTGTTCAGGCTAATGCAGCAGTGCTCAGGCTAATGCAGCAGTGCTCAGGCTAATGCAGCAGTGCTCAGGCTAATGCAGCAGTGCTCAGCCTAATGCAGCAGAGTTCAGGCTAATGTAGCAGTGTTCAGGCTAATGTAACAGTGCCAGTCCAGCTGTTGACTCCTAAAACTGGACCACACTAGAACCAGATGCCCTCTGAGCTGTAGTTTGACAACATGCCACAAGATGTCGTTATCTGTATTAAAACTCTCATCATAGCAGAGAGAATGCGGCCCTATTTGCAAGGCTAATGCAGGTACTATTCATATCAATGATTCCAGCGCTGTCATCCTCGTCATGCTGCTTCCTGTCATTTCACTTCCTGCTCCTTTTACGGTTCTACCCTGAGCCCTCCCTGCTCGTACAACACTGTGTAATTACATAACACTTGGACTGTTGAGCGCCTCACAAAGCAGTGATGTAGCTGCTGTTTTGATCCAATCCTATCATTTGATAAGATGTACATGGAAATAAATCTCTTACCATTCTCTTTTACACACAATTGGGTTATGTTACATATCTAGTCCACTATTTTTACTCCACTCTGGACAGCTCATGTTTCCCCATGACACTGTGTGTGAGGTGGCAAAGTCCCCAGCCCAAATATCCTGTGATGGATCTAATCTGTCACCTGTCATATGGACAATTTCAGGATGGAGAGCAATGCTGACAGCCAAAACACTCACATTAGAGGGCAGAGCCAGTAACCACGGACCAGTGTCTATTCACCCCAGTGGGAAAGGTGAAAAATGACCAGCAAACTCACATGAAAGTCTATGTCTGGTCCTTGGGATGACAAATGACATTATTTATAAATTATAAGTGGGTGTCCAAGGTAACATTGAAAAGATAGCATTACTCATCTCTTCACTTGATGAGAGCAGAAAACACAAATGTTTCTAAGGAAGAGAAGCACAGATTGTGTTTTGTTTGACAAAGAGATCTTCTGTTTGGTTTATAGTTGGTGTGGGGGAATTGTACGTAAAATAGTCAAATATATCATGATAATAGAGCTGGCAAAAGATCTCAAAAATGTCTATGATCAGACTAGTTATCGGACCCCACTGCTCCCTTCTAATTCAAACTGAGTACCATATAAATCTTAATAACCCCAATAAAGTAACTGACTAATAAAAACCTTGGAGTCCATTGACAGATAAATTGACTAAAACAACTAAAAGCCTACAGCCCTATGCTTGGATATACAGTATTCAAGGTGGTCTGGCTTTATTGGAAAAGGTCCTTATAAATCCATGTTGAGCAACTTTACATTTGAGGTTCGGCACAATTTCACTGCAGGATTATTGACAATCAGTGATGTACTTTGAATATTCACAAGCACTTCCTGTTCATTGGAGACAAGAGACCTCTGAAATTTCACACAAGACAAGATTCCCTTACCCGATCAGTAGAGTTTAGTCTACTCCTGTAGGTGTTAAACACTGGACTGTGTGGGTGACTGCCGCAATATGGGCTTAAAATGAAACAGAACTGTAGCAGAATTCACCACCAAAAACACTTATGCTCCTGTCATGAAAATCAGGGGAATATTTGTCATCCATTTGTCCAAATATGGGACAGTGCAGAATGGGACACACAGTATGAATATAGCTGTTCAATGAGAAATGCTGGCCAGTATCCGAACGTAATACAAGCAAATCATTATGGACACTAATGCGAAATGTCTTATTATTGCTATAATGTTTGTAAAGCAACATATATTTGTAAGGTTTTAGTTCTCATTTCCTTGAAAACATTTTGTCTTTTCTAATAATCTCCAAACTGTCAATGAATATTATTTATCTATAGTTAGTCAAATATTTAGACAAATATTACCAGATACTTTCAAAAGCTTCTTTTGCAGTATGGAACTATTTTTTACCACTGACCACTTCTGGATGAATCAACATTTATATTAATTGGTGTTATAATTTACACTTGCTTGTGCAGCTATGGCTGGCCTTTTTGGGAAAAAAAAATGTTATAGAACTCTCCTCATTAAATTTGTCACGTTACAGTATTCTCATAGTTGTGTCTGGTTTTATTAAAGTGTGTCAAAATCATATAGAAAAAACAAAATATATGTTAAGTATTGTGTAATATCATGATAGTGTATTCTACAGTAACATGCATCATAAAGCTATGGATCACACGCAGCCCCATATAACATAGTTGTGGATTTGTCATGATAACACATTCTGAAATGCAATATATTGCTACAGGAAATGTCACGATAAACTACAATATTGAAACAAATGTATGCCATTGACACAAAAAAGCAGCTAAAGCAGCATAATCTCAGTGAACCATTTTCTTAATAACAATATTGAGAAAATATCATGAGCTGTAATAAATATATTTAATATGTTAACCCTTGTGCTTTGTTCAAAATAAATCCATACAAATTGTGTATTATGATAAAATCAACAAACATTATTTTTTTTTTCCTCTTTAAAATAACATATTGGTATTATAAATTACCATATTTATTAACTCCTTAGATGCCACAGTCATCACATACCATCTAGTGCCACTTTTTTTTTTTAACTCATGAATATGGACTTTGGGTATTTGGTATTTTTTGTTTTTGAGTAAAGTCAGTTCATAGCTCTATTATTGTTATATTGTCATTTATTGGCAGATATAGTAACTTCATAAAATGAAAAGAAATGGGACTTTAACTGATATCCTTGTTACTGGCTCACCCATATAAACAGTCAGTGGGAAGATTGTGTTTCTTGCATTTTGGTATGTTTTGGTATGCTCTCAGTTTTGCCATGCTGATTTCTCCTATAGATTTCCATTATACTTCCATTATCACTGCTATAATTTATGGAGAGAAAAAAATTACTGCACATTTTCTGGCTGCAATTATTTTTTGTTTTAGTGAAAGTAGAGCGATTTTCAAAATTGTATTAAATAAAGATATTTTTCCCAGCTCTAAATCTGCCCCTAAATGCATATTTTGATGAGCAGCCCATTTTCACATACATTTTATGTGCCCTACTGTCAAAAAATGAGTTTATAATGGAAGTCAATGAATACAAAAATTTCCAAAACATGCTCACTGTCTACAAAACAGCTCAAGTCATCAGAATTGGTCGTATGTGAAACTCACATGTCTAAAAACCTGTAAAAACACATATCTGTGTAAAACAATTGTGTTATCACTTAAATGTACCTTACACAAATTTCCCTTAGCAAGGCACAAGGATTCATTATATGTCTCTTTATATCTCTAATATCATATCGCACTACAAAAAAAAGGTCCCGACTGTTGCAAAGGAAATGTACACGTTAATTCCCCAAAATATTGTTCCATCTATCATTTACTGAAGATGAGTCAACATAGTACTTATCGTGACAGGCCTAGCTGTGTCATCATGTTTTAGACCGATAGAGAGGCCTGCAGCAGCAGAAGTATCCACTCTGCGCCAGGCTCACCCTCCACAGCCTGGGTGCCCTGGGAGCCTCTTGGCAGGATCAGTGTCTGTGTGGCTGCGTTCAGGGTCCTACCGCCAGGCGGCCACTTTTGCCCTTGGGCCTGGATCATTTGAGCTCTCCACTTGATCCCTAATCCTAGCCCACAGCGTAGTACTGTACAGCTCACAAATACCGCTCACAAATACAGCCAATGACATAGTACAGTAAGCGGACACTTGTTTAACTGAGCTGAACAACATCTCTCTGAGTAGAACAAGAATCACTGAACATATAGTTATATGCCTCATCCACTTATAAATATTCATGTACTTTGAAATGCGTTCCTCACAAACTCAAATGGACTCAAAAGGAGGCTGAAGTGTCCTTGTTGGGAGCCATACATGAAAGCAGTAATGTGCATGTGCAACTGCTGACTTCAACTACGTGTCAAATGTATAATTTATTTGAAGGAGCACTAACTAGGGAAGCCTCGAAAGTACTGCGAAGGAAGGGAGAGACTGGTAATGGAAATGGGGTAGAAAAAGGAGAGATAAAGGAAAGCAGTCCAAGTTGAGGATTACAGGGGTGAAGGAGGCAGGAAGGACAAAAATGTGGAAGGAGCAAATTGGAAATGTGAAAGCAGAGAAGTGGAGCAAGTGGATGATGACAAACCAGAAAGATAATCAAAGAGGGCTCAGGATGTGGACGTATGGAAGCCTGCGCTTTACCGCTGAAATGACTTATTTGGGAACAAATTGCTTCTATGACATTCACTTGTTAAACCATTCAAACAGAATACAGTAACAGTACAGTACTACTCTAACCCCTTCACCACAGAACTATGAGCCTCCTCAGCCTCTCCTCTTCTTTTCACCAGTGTTTTGGCTGCTAGCAATGGTGTTTTCCTCAATATCGAACTGTCTCTTCATTTCATGGGCCAACTTTACTTAAGTTTTGTGAACTTGAAAAAATCCATCCTGAAAGGCTCCAGCAGATACATTTGCTGTTCAAGGATCACAGATACTATTGAATTGAGAGAGGGGTTTGATTTGCCCACAACAACTTTATGGATACACATAAATACATTAAAACAAACAAGACAGACAAAAATAATATTATGAAAGTATTCATATATTTCTAACATGTACTTCTAGCTGATAGATGTATTTGCATTACATGCTCACTGAAACAAAAATGGTCATTTCTGTAGTCTTTGCAACTAGCATGACCTTGTCAACATTTGCATCGTTTGTTCTTGGATGAGGAGTTTCTTCTTCAAGACAGACACTGGAGACATAGTAATGGATTACAGTGTAGCAGTGCATTTTGGAGAATAACATAAAGAAGTATTTATATATAATTATGCAATTTGGTGTAACTTAGTTCGAAATACATTATATTTTACCTATAACTGAGTTTAACGTATGTTAAATCTTATCTTATGTTGCTCTGCATTTGAACTATTGACTGTTGCATTCAATTAATTCTTCCTGATACTTATTTGTGCAGTTTTATAAAATGCACACACCAGATAAATTCCATTCTTTGCCATTCAAAATGTTTTGGTTCACTTTTGTATGTGATGATTACTGATGTGATTGGGGATAGAAGTGATCTTTTAAATGAGTTTGTCTAAGTATTAAGCTTGCACAGCTATCTAGTCATATATGAAGATCATCTCTGGCTCATCATGGCTTAAATGTAGGATACTTTGTAACTTTTCTTGTTGAGGCCACCTGCTTGTCTGGAAATGACATAGGTTTTTTTTGAAGGTTCCATAATATGGCAATAAAATTACCTCTCCACAGATATGTTTCCATGGAGATAGATCATTTTAATGCCATGCAATGGAACTTCTTCAAAAGTATCTTCATGAAAACAAACCTATGGTGGGCCCTCTGCCTGAAAAGTTAAGTCACATATTGCACCTTCAAGTTGTGTTTACACATGTTTGTTTTTACATATAAGACCCAGAGGCATTGTTGGTAAGTGAGAGAATAGGGATGGCCCACTCACCTGCAATGCAGCCAGCACCCATAAATCTTTTATGACTTTTTAAGCAGTATGTCAACATTTAGACAAACATAACTCCAGATGGCATTCTTTTGATTCACAGAAAGAAAACTATCCCTAGGACTTGATAGTGTCCATATTTGTGTTATTAATATGAGCTATTTAAGTTTGAGAATGCTAAACAAGTATATTCTTCTCACAGTAGAATATAATTGTGTGAAGAAACTGATGGAGCTTCTCATAAAGTGACCATCTGCCTCACAATCTCTTGGCAAACAGCTCAGTGTCTCATCGGCAGCTTTACACTAAGTCTCCTCTCACTTGGAGATGTGCGGGTTTATGCAACTTTCCACTCAGTGCAACTGTGGTCTACCACTTAATGTGGGCACTTCAGCTCTGACTCACCCACTGAAGGTAACCAACATTCACAACAACTCATGTCCCGAACTCACACATCTGAGGACAGTATCTTTCTGAAAGTATAAAGGTTTTACAGTTTTACTTATAATTCACTGCAACATTATCAGCAAGTGCAATTACCATTTTTAAAGAAAGTATTCCTATGTTTTATCAATACATAAATCTACTTATTTTTGATGCTTGATGAAACACAAATATTTCAAAACCCTGATTTATTCAGTTTCATTATTGCATTCTCCTTTAGCTTGTAATAGTATTGGTTTTGTCTTTGGTTTAATTTTGACACTTTTGGATTGAACAGTAATTAACATTCATGTACTAAATTTAATGTTTTCTTTTCCACAGTACTGTTGATATTAAAAGTAAATGATGATCAGTGGCTGTATAAAAGCTATGCGAGGGCCCAGCTTCTTGCTCATATGACTTTATCTGTTTAAGTGACCAATTGTGTTGCCACGGAAACTGAGCGCTTGATAAGCAAATGAATGTAATGTACCACAGTTAAGAATAGATTTAAACACGAAAAAGCCACCAGTGCAGCATGCTTCTTCTCAGCACAAATGTGGGAATGATCTCACTCTTCACACAGCTGCTCCAGCGTGGACTCCTGTGCCATTTTAATTCATTGCCACTACTTCCTGAACTCAGGTGCACCGGTTCTGTAGTGTATTACCGCCTTATCTCTCCATGTAGTACACCAAAGAAGATACAGTGGATTCTCTTTGTCAATCTCAAGGCCAGTGTGAGCGAGTGACAGGCTGAAGTGTGATGTCCACATGGGCATATGGTGAGGTCTACAGCAGTTCAAATACATTAGCATTCACAGTGCCCTGCCATAGTCTTCTGCCTCTCTCTCTGGTGTCTTCTGCAGCTCCTATGGCACAAAGCCCCTGCATCCCAACCAACCAACATCCAACAGATTTTACCCCACGTTGCTCCTCGCCACACATCCTTCACAAAAGCATAGTAACCGGAAAGAGTGGGAGATGGGTCAACTAAGTGCTGAGGAGGAGATCAGAAAATACCACAAGAATGTCCCAAATCCAGGCGTCACATCGGAACAGTGGATTTTTGGGGCGAGGGTTGACTGTGACAGGTGACAGAAGAGGCATAGATACATACGAGTATAGTGGCTTACCTTTGTAGTCACAATGCAGAGGCAGTCCATGGTACTCGGAGCAAGGAATGATTTGGGGTGTATCTCAACCCCCCTCGACCCCCCACGACCGAGGGCTGAGACCCCGCACCCCTCTCCCCCTCACACTCCGGTCCTACCGCCGCCGTTCTGCCCCGTTTTTACCCCTCCTCGCCTGCCTTTGCGCTGGATCCTCTCCCTTTGACTAACAACTGAAGCAGCCAGGGAACGCAGAGATGACGGGAGGGGGTAGAAGGAGGAGGAGGAAGAGAGCGAGAGAGAGAGAGAGAGAAAGGTAGAGAGAGGGGGGAGATGGAAGTGAGCGGTGGTCCTGGAATTTAGATTGAGCTGAAAAAAGGGGGATTTTTTTTCAATGGTCAAAAAGGGTTTGTGAATATGAAAAAAGATGTGGATAGAAGAAGTGTAGATGGGGTCACAGTGGTAGAAGCGAAAATAAAGCAGGCAGAGAAGAGGAGAGGGAGGGTGCACGGGGGCAGCGGAGGAGGTGTCCATGTGCGTGAAGACAGAAGGAATTAGACCGAGAGCAAATGTGCGGAGAACATTGTGAATTACAAATGCATTATAGAAAAACACATCACCGTCGCCACAGCAGCAGCAGCAGCAGAGGAAGCTTAGAGCACAGGGACGGATGAAGAAACCTACAAAACCAGAGGGTGAAATAACCAATGCCGGATGCGTGAAGAAGGTTTTTCTGCTTGTTGTAGCACTCTGCAGCTGTTGCCTTAGCGATGGTGCTGCAGTTGTTGCCATGGCAATGGAGAGGCTTGTTGTTTTGGTAGGGTAGTTGTGAATTTTGAGGAGCTAAAGATGGACAAAGTTTTACTTCACATATCTGCACACTGGATCTAGTAGAGGTGTGGTGGGTGTTGCTGATGCAGGATAAAAAATGTAAAATGTATATTTATCTAATATAATAATAGTATGTTAGATATTTCTTGAGATTTTTGCATTACTCAAGTGTAAATTCATTCACAACTGCCTTTGGTCAGACCAACAAGTCTGTGACTGCTAAATTTTTGGACCACTGAATTCTAAACCAGTGTCATTAGTACATGGTGAGTTTAAATATTATGCCTTACAAATAACAGGAATACAAATCTACTCCACAATCTAACAACAGAAACTCAAACAGCGTGACAGATAAATGGTATACAACCATTCGATTTGGTCTCTTTACAGATGAGGGAATGACAAACTTTATTCAGGGCATTTAATACAGTCTGTGGAGGACTTGTGTTACATCACGGGGCATCTGAATCAGCATCTATTTACAAGCAAGCTTGTTATAGTTTGAAGAATCAATTATGTTGTATTAACAGTTGGCAGTTTGTATAATTTGATAAGAGAGTTTATAGTTAAGTCTTATTAGTGCAGTACACTCTACCTTTAAGACTGTGGAGCGTACCACTTAAAGCTGGTGTGAAGGGGAACCAGTGACTGGCGTCTTTGCACCATCAGTTGTATAATTGCTCTAACTCTCCCCCCTCACTACTGCCCACTTACTCTTGTGCTCCTCACTGTACAGGCAGGAGCAATGGTGCAACAGTGAGGCAGTTGACACAAAACACACATATTTAGTTTCTGGCAGAAGTAACAAGAGGCTTTGATGTAGCATACGCGACTCAATGGTCACAGATGGCTGATATTATAAATATACTCATGCCTTAACCAACAAAAGTGTTAAGAGCCGACTGTCTGACTTCACTGTTACTTACCCTGAGGTCCAAACTTATCGCTTTGATTACTCACCATATTATTATCCATGGACTCATGTAATTAAGCCACAGCTACTGTAATTGTAACAGTGGGTCAGCCAGACCCCAGCTGAGCTTCAAGGCGCACTGTCGTGCATGTGTACTCTCACTAGTTCCAGCAACTGTGTGAAGATAACAAGTCAATAATTGCAAATGCACCGATCATGACCACTTGCCAATTATTGGTGTTAATAATGACTGTATAAAGAATATATATAGTCTATGGTGGTAATATATGTAAAAAGAATAATCAGCTTAATCATGCTAGAAAAGTATAACACTTTTCTAGACAAATCAGTAGCCTTAGTTACAGCATGGTACACTGACAGAACTTTTCTGACTACTGCCAATAGCTCACTCACCACATAATACATAATGGGTGAGGGGTCTTGCCCAAAAACACAACAACAGTATTTGATCAGGGCTGGGATCCTTCTGGTTATTTGCTAAATCAGCCATTTCAATAAACTGTTATGTACTCTCATTTCTATCAAAACTAGAGGCCTGTCCTAATTATTATAACTATTGTTGATTGGAGATGCTGCTTTCATTCATAGAAATAAATCAAAAGCTTATCACCAACCTGACAATGCATTAGTTAAACAAATTAGAAAGTTACGTGATTAACTAAATGCAGTTTCACCTAGTATGTAACTAGAATACATTTCTTTGTGGCTCTATCTGTGGTCTAATGGTTTCAGGAAAAAATCAATGTGGTTTAGTTTTGTGTTTCTCATGGATGATAAGTGATTTTCCCAAATGCGATGTTACTGCAGAGTCCTGTTACATCTGAGGACTGCATCATTTCTGAATGTTATTTGATTTGCACTTGTTCAGTTGCTGTTGGTGTCCTTCACAAATGGCCCAGATAGTTTGTTCTTTATCATCATATCTAGGACTGCACAATTTGGGGGATAAAAATGAAATTATAATGTATTGTTATTGTGAATAGATTTGGGATTTATGTTTAAAAAAAAAAAAAAAAAGGATTCAGTTCAGAGTGCACATTGTAAACAACTCCAGGGATATTAGCATTTGAAAGATGCAAGAATCCCATGCGTTTCAGAACATGTTTGCAAAGCCCTAAACTACAGGTACAACAAGATTTTTCAGTAAAAGGATAGGGTATTTTGTTCTTTGCAGAGGATAATCTATAAATAATTGCAGCCTTTGCAATTTGATAATTGCACTAACTCAAATGTGATTTCATAGCAATAATACTGTATATTGCTAACGCAATTCTATAAACTCTAACACAAATACTGACTGTGAATGGGTAAGTCCACTTCCCTTGTACAGAGGAGCTAGACCGTAGAGAGGAGGCTAAAACAAAGGTCTGTGTCTCCCAGGGGTGCTCTCTGATGGGGCAGACGCACTCATTGACTCTTGCTATAGTTTTACAATGGCTGCATAGCACTGACTCTACACACTAGTAATGTGGCTCCATCAGATGTAGCAGTGTTGTTGGATCTGGCTTATGGCCCTGACTGGAAAATGTGAAGGCAATTTGAGCACGCCTGCAGCTAGTGTTACAGCTGAGTGGCTTTGTGATGGTGGGGGCGCTGGAGAGCAGGGGCAGATACTCACAGCGTCCCCCCACTGCAGAGCCCTCACCAACACCACGGCAACAGAAACACCTCTAATGGGATTATGACTATATTAACAATCACTAGTACATTTTAGACTATGCAATCTTGTTACTATGGAAAAATGGCTATATTATATTATGGCAAAAGGAGAAATTTAATTTGTCAACTGGACAGAGTTTATTTGGTCGAATACGGGTCATATTGAATAGACCCACCTAACTAACAGAAACTGTAAACAAATATGTGTTAGTCTCAGAATAATTTCATTGTAATTAGCTCCTCCCTTCAGGCAGATATAAAGCAGTGTCCACCAGCATCTGACCAGAACTGAAGAAGCAGCTTGGATGAGCTGCGAAACGTATTCGACCAAATAAACTCTGTCCAGTTGACAAACTGAATTTCTCCTTTTGCCATGGATTCTACCTGGACGACTGAGGGATTCTACACACATCCTATATTATATTATATTATATTATATTATATTATATTATATTATATTATATTATATTATATTATATTATATTATATTATATTATATTATATTATATTATATTATATTATACTATACTATACTATACTATACTATACAGTGGTGTTGTCACAGAAAAGGCTTGATACTCAATACACACTTTTAATGCAATTGTATCTAATTTTCAGTACAAAATATTAGTAGCTTATTTAATTTTACTATGTAGTCTTTGTAATCACTGATATAGATAAACATCTATAGCTTTTCAGGTAAGGTCCGTTTTGTCCTGTTTCCGTGGTTGTGTTAAGTATCGATACTTTAAATCTAGTTTTGATTCTGGTTTTAGTATCAACTAGTATCTGGGTATTGAGTATTTTTGGACAACCCTACTTTGACAGGTCTACATATCATCATTCCTAATTTACTGTTCACAATTAGCATTATTTAACATAAAATACTTAGAATGAGATGCAGACGCGGCTATTTGAAAGTAATTACTGACTAGCATACAATTGGTGCATCTTTTCTTGTGCCACCCTAATATACAACTCTGTATTTGTTGCACCTCCTCTTGCCTGAAACACTTAAATTGTACATAGTAAAGTGTAGCGGCTTCATGCTAATATGGCTGACCTGTAAAGATTATGTAATACTGCACTGAAGTTTGAAAGACAGCAGTGAGCTACACACTCAGTTATTCCCAAAGTAGGACTCGGATATACAGACATAAGGCATTGTCAAACTTGTGATTTTTACAGTGCGCTGGCAGTGACAGGTAAAGCCAATAATTACAGCTGAGCTACATAGAAGTAGAAACATATTGATTATAATTATGTAAATGAGAGGAAAGTACACGATTATAAAGCTCGCCTCGGTGACACCCACACACACATGCTGTTAAAAATGCATCACATTCAGAGAGCTAAGAGAAGCATCTCCCTGCGGACAGCACACAACGTTCTCACCAATGTATAACTACACATCTCCATTATTATCATCTAGTAAAACTTCAAAAGGCACTTACCCACGGATATGCACTCTCCATCCTGTGTGCTGCTTTACATAAGGACTATAGACTTTGGCTTCTTCTAAGCTTCCCTCTGACCAGAAACTAGGCCAAGGACAACTGCTGGTCATCTAAACAGGCTAAACCCAAGTGGAACAGATCAAGGGCTGATCGCAGGGCACATTTCAGCAGCATTACGCACTAATAAAGCATGAAGAAAAACTGAAATCAAAATGAAGAAACTGTTTATTAAGAATGGTTCAGACTTAGTAACAACTTAATTAATACCCTAACTCTTAACCCTAACCACTTAATTACAAAGTTTCTAAGCTTAAATAATAAAAAACTATGTTCATTATGAATTAAATCTTAAGCGGTACCTACAGTTTCTCTTCAATAGTCATTCAGTCTCTACTGTAAATCCCTCATTCTCAAGCAATTATTTTTATGACACTATGAATGTAGTCATATATATAATAGGTGTGAATGGTGTTGTTTTTAAATACATACACACCACACTGCATTGTTTGTCACATATTTCAGGTGCTGCTAGTCGCGTTGGATTCTCTCTGTAGCCGAGACTCTCCTCTCTGGATCCAAATTTATTCTGCTGGCAAAGGTGCTAAGGCTCGAGGTTGTCAAGAATACCCACATTCTCTTGAGTAGGTGACACTTTATTTGCAGTTTTGGGATATGGTTATAAAAAACCTTGGCGGCTGCTCCATGCAGTAACTGTCTACCTGCTGCTGTACTATTGCAGAGGAAGAATGCAGCTCTGCTTAAACAATGTGGGAACTTTTACTTAAGCTTTAGTTCTATGAGGAAACACTGCACTTTACCAGTTATTATTTCACATTACACACTTTAATTAAATATTACTACTTTCTATAATATACTTAGTTCAAACAAATAGGACTAATATTACTGGAGCTCTCATTTAGCTGCAGGACAGACAGATATACACAGACAGGTATTAAATCAGTGAATCAACACAAGCAGATAGTGAAAGCCACAATAACAAGTCAGTTCACACTCAGACCCATATGCGGCAAGTGTTGTATTGAACTGGACTAGCCCTTTATTAATGTTTGTATAATAGCCACAGAATCCTTCTTGTATAAAAGTGAATGAAAAACATTTTTTCTTGTGCAGATGAAGTGCCAGTGTTATGTAGGCCATGTTTATGAAAAAGATGAGCTGGCAGGCCCGCTCTGTGCCACCACTGGACTGAAGGAGAGATGAAACTCATATCGGCCTGTGTCTCACTGGCTCTGCACGTCACTGAACGGTAAACATCACAAAATCAGAGCCTTGTGGGCGTTAAGTCAGCATCGTGACTAATGCACACAGCACAAATATTCACATAATGCAAGTAAATCTAGCTCTTTCTCAGGCTAATCTAATATTACCAACACATGAAGCACTTGAGAGTTTTCAAGGCTGTATACCACCTTTCTGCACTCTGTAGGCTATACTTAGCTCCTCTTCTCCACTCGCAGCCGACACGTCTCAGAGCGGCCTGTCTTCTTACTGGAGATAGAAAAATAACATTTGACATACTGATGAAGCCAGGCAACTTTACTGAATAAACAAGATGCTTCACTCACAGCACAAGCTATTTACCCTCCTGCTTGCAGTAACCTTATGATTATTCTCGACAGCACCCGATCAGCTAATTAAAAAACACCTTGGGACCTCCAGGCATGGTAATGCATTCTTTTTTTTTTACTGTAATGTGGGAAAATGCAGTCTTGCAGATCAAGCAGGGTAAGGCAAAGTTATGGTGCCACTATTACCAAAACCGGTACCAACTTTAGAAAGGGACAATACAAATAAATAATTGTAATTGCAATAAACTTTTGTTTTGTCATTTTATATAATGATTAATACAACAATAGGTACCAAAAAAGTAGGGTGTAGATACCTGTACTGAAAACCAGGGATCATTCAAGCTCATTCAAAAAATAAAAGTGCTACCAGCTGTATTTTTTAAGTAAATGTATTATTAATAATTGTTTTGCTTCTAAATCAATGAAAGAGAAGGAAGACAAAACTGTAATAAATGTCAAATCTAAATACAAGCAGATAATTTTCTATAATAAAGAAGAAAAAACTAAAAGGAGATAATAGAAATGTTAGACTAATCAGACTTGTATAATTCAGGTCTGACATTTCAGATTTGGAAATAAACACATTGCACAATTCATTTACATAAAAGTCATATACCATAGGCCGCCACATCCTGTTTGATTACATAACTCAGTCTCAGGCTCTTGGTTTCACATTACATGGAGTTTACTGCCATCTCGTGGTCATACAGTGTGTTACAAAAAAATATCGAATAACTTTTTTTATTCATTCAAAAGATCATCATGTATTCTTTTGATCAGTCGTAAAGTTTGGGTTTTTGCCGTCTTATAGTATGTCATGTCATATCCATCCTTTCCTCTTTACTGTTAGTATGTAGAAATGTCAATGTTTTCAGTTATCAAGTTTCATTTTTTTAGCACTCAGTCCATTCATAAAGATACAATTATTTTATTTAGGTTTATTTGACAGGGACAAGTATGTTTCATAAGCTCATACATCATAGCCAAGCGAATTAACATCGTAGCCAAGGTTAATTCTCCATCCCTCGTTAAGCTTTTACACAAAACACATTGTAAAAGATGCTCACCGAAACTACAAAAGGATTTCCAAAAACATTCCAAAACAGGTCAGCGATTATCACAAGTCTGACCTCTGATTAAAAAGTCTTTGAATTGGCACTGTTCCCATAGCAATTAACAACTTTAAACAAAATAGGATATCTACTGAATATATTTAACAAGAAGCTGAAATCTATAGATAATCGTTTTAACAATTAAAACATTTAACAGTAGAAGGGGGAAAGCAGACATGTTTCGTGATATACAGCAGTCTTTGACACAGTCAGAGTTTGCTCTTGATTGTTAAAAACCTGCAGGGATTTGACAGATGCTGGTTCAACTTAACTGCCACTGTGAGCTCTTCATCTTCAAAGACATATGACAAAGATAGTTTAAAGTGTGACAGCAGATGCAGGCTTTGTTTTTCCTGTACCCTAAATGATAATAAATAAAGTGCCTCCTACACTACATTGTGAAAGTAGTAGTTTTAAAAATAGTCAGTAGTACTCCCTGCTTGGATAAAATATGCTCGCCACCTGCTAGGGCCTTGAATGCATGCCACTCACCTTTATGGACATTCAAGGTCTTGGCTGAGCTTCTGATAGACCGTGTAATGAAGGATGAAGCCACTAACTGGGTAGAGCTGATTGTGAAAATGGCTCAGATGGTTTTAACTGGCCCACTCCCAGAATACAGCCATGACAAGTCAAGTCATTGAGCAGACGATATATTCCCCAGGCTTTGGACAAGCCATCTGCTTTTGGGTTAACACTGATAAATGCTAATATTGATCTTTGTCTGCTTATTTCATGGTGTTATGGTGGTAAGAGTCTATCCAAGTATCAAAGATTTGGTATATGATACAATATAATACAATAAATATACTTTATGGTATCCTTTATTAAATTTGTCTTGGACTTGTGCCAAAGTGCCAAATATTAACATGCAAAAGCATCAGAAACTGGTGCTGGTGCCTCTGTGGTTTCTGAGATCAGACAAAATCAGGCATTCTCAAGGTGGTTTGGCCGGAACACAGTTTTTTGGTCTATTTTACAGTTTACATTAGAGGACCCTGTATCTCTCCCCTGAAGTTGGAGACTATTTGTATGCACTAGATCATTTATTTTCACAGGGCTGACACAAATGCACAAAAAATATCCATTCATGAACATTTACCAACCTGCTACACCTGACGAGAGCCCACCATAACCGGGAATGACCATGCCATGGAGACTCCATTCAATCAGATTATGTCAGTCAAACAAAGAATCCAGCAACCCCTGTACTGAATATAAGAAACATACAGTGGCCCTTATACTGATGTCATAAACCAATATGTCACGAGATAAAACCATAAAGCACGAATCTGTACCTACCAGTCCCAGGCCTTTAGAAAAATAAAAGGAAACCCAATTTTGAGTATGAATACTAACATAATGTCCTTCAACAGGAGGTAGTTTTCTTTTTTTCTTTTTATTTGCTGTGAGAGGAAATAGCTCAAAGGACAGAAAATGTATTCTAAAGCAAGTTCCTTTGCAAACACACAGGAATTATGCAAATGCTTTACATTACAAAGTTACAAAATGCTTTAAATACAATAAAAGGTCATATTGTGTAGCTTTAAAAATAAAAGGTACCAAGAACCAGAATGAGACACAAACTGGGCAACATATTATTGTTATATCTGAACCAGAGGCAAACATAGGCTCCTTATGGGGCTGAAAGACAAGTGGAGAGGCTTATTAATCATTCATAGGGTTGGAATGTGCTCCCAAAAAGACAGCAGAGATGACTCATTTATGTTACCTACAGTGGCTTCACATGGGGCTGGTACAAGGCAGAGACGGGGCTGAACTCGCATCGCTCTCAGACACTATTACAGGATCCAGTTTGGCTCCAAATGCTTTGATTTATTATTTAAAGTAGCACTTTGAATGCCCCACATCTGAAACACCGTTTGAAACTGGCATTAATGAGACAACTTCATCTTCTGTATCAAAATAAAGTCACTGTGCAAAAATGTGTGGACTGTGAAGGATATGCACTACACACATTATCAGAGCAGCAGCAATCTGATACATGTCACTATTGAGCTTTTGGCCAGCATCAGGTTTTCGCCAATCAATGATTTTGGAGGAGTGTAATTTTAGCTTGCCTCATCCATAAAGAGTCGCATAACATGCTACCAAACTGGATCTTGACCATTATAGTTGAGGTCATTATGATTCTGATAAAACTAGCATTATGCCATTTTGAACTTTTCATGTCATTAATGAGTTTTAAAAGTTACGTTTTGTTTCATTTGTGAATGTTTAAGTAATAAAATAAATTCAGGCTGTCTCTTGACAGCTCCAAACATCCAGTGTTAATCTAGGGAAGTGCTCCTTCCCATTTAAAGTCCATGAACTTTCACTTCACTCATTCTGATCTTTGCAGAGCTCACACTGGTTTCACTAAACTGTTTCTTTGCTTGGTACTTTTAAAATCCTGGTCGTGTTGCTTGCTATTTGGTTTCCATGAATACTTTATAGACATTATTGTACAGAAGTACAACATAAAAAACAAGTCTAAGGAAATCAAGGTTTAGCTGTTTAGGAACCTGAATAATGGCATGCATGTGCCCAGCTTTAAGTTACTGATTACCTGTGAAATGCAAGAGATTAACCATATACATGTATAAAAATCCTCTCACTATCCCAGTGAACACATTTGGCTTGTAGTTGATGTAAAAAACGATTCAGAATGAGCAGGAGATGAATTAATGAGTACTTTTTGTCACTGGTGTAGTTTTTATGGACTTTGGTGTTGGTCCTTGGTCAGATGGGCGGAAGATGGGGCATAGTAAGTCCACTCCAAACTTTGACTGATATTATTATTTCATCAGTGCACCTTGTGTGAATGCTTGCTAGAGTAGTCACTGCTAATCTGCTCTGGTGTGGCAGAGCCAACTCCCTGACTGGTAGAAAGAGACTTGTACTGGTGCCTGGTTTGAAAACGCTGGAGTTGCAGTCGTTGAGCCGGAGAGCTGAGAAAGCAACAGCTCTGTGTCGCCAACGGCAACTCGCTGCCCTCTGTTTACATCACCCTCCGCACTCCCTCCCTCTTTCTCTCCTTAACCTCTGAGCTAGCATACGGTAACATGGTGTGTGGAGTTAATGCTAGATAGCACACTAGATAGTGGTGCCAGTAATGCACTCACACATTTGTAACAAAGAGCTAAAATAGAAGTGACTGTGTTATATAGTAAAGGCACTTGCTACAGCCCAGCCTCCATAAATTTCTTTGCTACTTAATTTTATCTTAATCTCATTTGTATGTGTAGTGTGAGGGTGTCATAGTCTAAACCAAAATTAGGCTAGTAGACAGTAGTGAACTACTTGCCTCAACTTGCCATATAAATTACTATGATAATGTGTAGGCTTAGTCCCACATCAAAGACATACAGTATGTACAGTGAGTGAAGACAGTAAGCACAGTAAGACATCCCAGATTCACTAAAACATGGGGCATGTTCAATTTACTCCACTAGATGGTGTTGTGAGCACTTCACCCAAATGCCTTCAAAACACAGAACATCAAAAGCTACACACTCCCCTATCTAGTTTGTGTATCCTTAGAAATAACTTGCCCAAATATTCTTTTTATCTTCACCACTGTGTGATTTGTGAACAGATGACACCCTGTAGCAAACAGGAACTGAAGTTTTTGTCTAACCTCACAAAAAAAAAATTAAGAAAATATTTTTACAGGTTGTGGATATTTGCTGAAATGATTCTGAGACAAAAAGGAGTCAATGCCCAAAAAGAAAAAGGGAGAAATGTGGCAGAAAGAGAAGGCTGCTGCCTTCTGTCACATCTTGTGTGGCTCTGATCACTTTTGGTGACTTCCAAAACAACATATTAATGTTGTCACTCACATACAGATACAGGGGACTAAAAGTTATTTTAAGATGAACAATTGACAAATTAAGAGCAAGGAACAAAAAACCAAAAGGAAAAAAAAACAAGTGCTAAAGTCATATTGCTGTCTGTACTTGTCGTGTTTGTTTTGAAGCCGTCAGAGCTGCATACTTAAACTGTGCATTACTGTTAGCGCTTTACCTTTTGAATTGGCTGCATTTAGGTTTGTTTTTAACATCCAACACAAAGCAAAGGCTTTTTATTGTAAAATGTGAACATATTCTACAAAACTGGGACAAAGTGCTTCACTTTGATTTAGACTAACTCACAGGCACCACTGCATTTGTGGAATCGTCCCCATAAATAATTCACAGTGCATGTATATATGTTATTTATGGTGTGCCACGTTGTCACTATTAGACCTGCCGGCACGTACACTGAAATCATATCCACTTGTGAATCAGAGTAATGACGCGCCAAATTTAGTCTGTAGTATCAGGTTAGAGCTGGCTTTATTCATGCGTGCACAGTACACTATAGCAGATTTAGAAATGGGCTGTGGCTCTGCTGTGTGAATGTGTCCTCAGATACACTCTTTGTATACACGGCTACACATGCTGAAGGCATGGGCTGGTGTTATGTAAGTGACAGTCACCTCAGTGACCTCATTCTAAGAAGCCTGGAGCCAGCTCAGGTCAAATCTGTTGCACAGACATGTCTGCTTTACTGTTGAGACATGGTTCCAGGTATCTTCAATGGAAAAAGTAAATACAAATATGTAAAAAAAAAAACATTACTGCAAATTACTGCAAAAGATAATGAGTAATTGAATGTATTTACTTATTTTGAAGTACTCCCTAAGAAAATGGCCCAATGATGCACGGCACATTTTACATTTGCTATCACACTGTATTATGTATATTATATATAAGATTCTTCCTGTTTTTAGGAAAGCACTGCTGACAATTGTTCCTACCTTGGCATTAAACTAAAGGACTTCAGTGTGCAAGGTAAGTCTAATACCCACTAATTATGAATTATTTTGTCTTTGGTGAAGGTATATTATATCCACTTGCCAAAAAGTGAACAACACGTACAGTACAACATGTTAAGTTGTAAGTGACATTTAAATCAAACAAACATTTGAGTCTGCCTCACAAATGATGATTACTGCCACAATTGCGTCCTTGTTTCAGTGTCCAAACCTGAATGAGTGCAGCACATCTGCATAAGTATTTACACAGAAAAAACAAAACATTTTTGCAATGCCTTTCTCTGCAGCTTTGTGGCAGGTGCATTTAAAACACAGCCCAACTAACATTTTTAATTGCGCTGCAAATTGAATAAAAAGTCGTTTCTGCTGCCCCTCAACATTTGGTGCATTGTCAGTTGTCATCCAGACTGTAATGAGTTGTCTAGACGACAAAATGAATGAAGCGCCGTGGGCCATTCACTATTAGAACGAAATAATCAAACAGCCCAAGAAGGACAAGGACTCACAAGTGGATGTGTGCAGTGTTACAGTATAGTGCACCACAAAGTATTCTCAAACTTAATCTATGTGGAGGACAATACTGCATTATTGAAAGCTCTGAGTCAGGCATTATGTGCACCTGGCAGTCTCATGATTGTAGTAATTAGTTTTAGTAAAATATTAAAATAGACGGTCATCATTTAAAATATAAAACACTATTCAAACATTTTTCTAAGGTGTAAAAATGGTGTTTGCTTGTTCTTTAATAAATAAAAAATATATTTTTCAGTTTTCAAACAGTAATGGACCAAGGACAAATGTATTAATCATTGATTAATTGATTTATTAATTTTTGTTAATTTCAGTTTAACAAAAAAAAGCAGTATATTTTATATACCATCTTCATCATGTAAAGGTTTTCAGGTACAATTGAAAAACATGTACCCGTTTGTATTTACCCTTTGTCATTTATACACAGTGGCATATATTTTGAAAGACATGCTTGACCAAGCTAGCTGGATGCATTGTATACAATACTGTAGAGCTTTCCCATAGGAACAGCAGATGAGGATCCACATAAAAAGGCATCTGATCCCATCTATGAATTTTAAAAAAATAAATAAAATTATTTCTTTTCTACAAAAGTCAAAATGCTGCCATCTGTTGGTTAGAGCTTTGGGTGAAGAGGTGAAGAGGGAGCAGGTCATAGCTGACCTTTGAGCATACCATTGCTTGTATGCTCATAAAATCAGTATACTTTTGCAAAAACTAAGTCAGATGGGATCCAAAGTTATTAAAATATCTATGTCAATTAAAAAAAAACAGTTGGATGAAAATATCTAACCAACTACTGGATTGTTATGACAATTCACAGTATTCAACAGCAATGCAGTGTTAATAAGGCAGCAGAAAATGTATAAATTGAACGTAATTGAAATACAATTATGAGAAGAACTGCAGCAGATGAAAGACAACATTTGGAATTTAATTTCACCCAAAGCCACAGAAGAAGAACACTTTTGATTCTGTGGCGTATTGTTCCTCCTTTAGCGCCTGAGTAACACAGGCTGTTAAAAAAAGAGACAATTGGCAAAGCAGTCACTTTTAGGATTCAATGAAAAACAGTGTTAATAGTCGACAGAATGGGAGTTGTGCTGAGTCTGTACCAAGATTTAAAAAGTGCAAGTGCAAGTTTATGTATAACTATCATTTGAGTTCTACTCCACTAGGCCCACTAACACTCCCTAACATTAATGAATAATGTATTATATGCAGTTATTTTTAAATTAAGTAAAAAAAAATTATGAAACTAAAATATTTGACCATATTGTAGGCCAGTAGTTTTCCACACGAAGTGCTCCATGTGTTTTACACACGTTTAAAACTGCTGCTACATGACACAGTGCTGGAGGCGCATATTAAAGCTTACAGTTCTAAAGAAATCATAAATAAATCAGGCCTATTTGATGTATTTGTTCTATTCGTGGTGGCAGCATGAGCAGGCCGCGGCTCAGTGCAGCTCCTGTTACATATAAAGAGCCCTTCGTGCCACCGAACTCAAACAAAAAGCTCCAGTTGTACCCGCCCCGCGCGCGTACATGTGCCATCGGCTATGCGTTCAACTCAGATAATCTATACAGCCCGCCCCAGCGCACGAGAGCTGACCATGTCCCTTAAAATGCCGCGTTCAACCCTACACAGCCCGTCTGCGAACAGCCGCGTTTACAGCGGGCCTAGCCGGGTGCTTTAAGGCCGCCAGTGGTGTTCCTGGTTAATGTAGGTCAGAGTAGTGACGGAAGGGTGTCCTCCGTTGAACCCGCGGCTCTAATCCACAACACAGCCCTGCAGATGGCGCGCACAGGCAAGCGCTCGGCTCAGTCCCTCTCAGAAACACTAACGTATCCGTCCGAAACACTGGGAGAAGCTCACATAGAGAGATGGCGATTATTGTCTGAAGCGGTTTCGTGTCTCCTTATGAACGGAGAGTTCAAGAGTGCAGTTACCAAAGGACCCATCCGAGCAGCGCGCGCACTCGCTCACACATGACTTTGTTGGCTTACAAAATACCTTTTTTGTGACAGCAGCCCCGTATGAAGCTCTGGCATAGTACGGCACATCATGTTACACACAGTAGCACTGTCCTTTTTGATTATTCACTACTACAGACGAGCACACACCTGTCACTGTCTAGACGGGGAGGGGGCACTAAGGCGGTGGTGCGGGGGTCCCACATGACCCATTAGGTTTCATTCTATGCCAGCCAGGATACATCTCAAGGCGTTGGATAATAATGGCAAAAAATCAACAACAACACAAGAGAAAGGCAAACCCTCTACTCATTCTGATTGGCCGCCTTGAACGACACCAATCCTTTCCCCCGCTCGCTAACTCGAGGTCAGCTCGGGACGATAAAAAATAAATAAATGAGAAAATAGAAATGCGTAGAAAGTAGAAGACACGGCAGACAATCTAGCATGTTGTTTGCCGGTCTTTGAGTGATGGCGACTGTGGCCAATAGGAAGCCAAGGAGAGGGGCGCGTGCAATAGTGGCAGCACGAGCGTCCAATCAGAAGTTCAGGTGGCTGACTGACACATAACTGACAATTCAGTGTGTGGCTTTGATCAGACGGTGCTCACTGTGAGTTCATTCACATTTATGGACGCTGTATTTGAAACTAAATACACAAAATTCACAGAGCAGAGTTGAACTCCTCGCACTCAGAGTTCACTGACGGTGCTAATCTGCTGCTTCTCTCACAGTGAGTTTTATTTGTGAGCCTGTTATTACTCACATAGGGAGGTGAGTAGGAGAATTACTACTACTACTATCACAGGACTCCCACTAGAGCCATGATGGAGAGTACGACTTTCACCGTCCCATTGAGCTAACAAGGATTAAGGCAAAATCAGTGTTTGGCGGCGTGGTGATCCAAACCAAGACAGTCCACGGGCTCCTTCCAATAGCAGCTTTAAGTGAAAAGGCGTGCCTGTCCTCCCTGCCTTTTTGCCTGCTTCTCTGCCCCCCGTCCCTCGTCCTCCCCCCTCCACCCCTCAAAGTACTCGATGTATAGTTAAAAAATGGGAGGGCACACTTAAACCGAGCTGCTCTATGAAGGTAGGCTGCAGCGTGTGTTTATTGATGAGATGAAAAGAAGATGGAAGTGGGAAATGAAACAAAAGTAAGAGGAGCGTATTGAAATTGAAAAACTAGACGCGCAGTTTGACCAGGAGGAAAAACACACAGGAGGGAGTCTTGGAAACGCTGTCGCCACTTTTTTCAAAGCTTCGAAGAAGTGCAGGTAAGAAAAAATTAAAAAGTAGTTGCTAGAAAAGAGGATGGGTGCAAAAAATAAATTTTCGCTACTATATTTAATAAGGGGGCTTTCCTAGGGCAGGGACTTAAACATGCTCGTAGGCTGACTTCAGGGTCAAATGCTAAAATGACTTCCATGTACAGTAGTTGTAGTTCCCTTTACGAAATACAAATTATGAACTAAAACTCAAACTTCATGCCACACATAAGCTTAAAATAATTGTGATGCCGGTGCGTAACGACAGCAGCCCGTCGCGGAGTATAGGCTACACATTTGGGGTTGTCAGTGCATTTTGTTGTCCATTTTATAATCGAGAATAAAATGCGCTGCTGGCCTTGGCATGACGCAATTTTCCCCATCTGTCATTATTCTCAACGTGCCCCTTTTACCTTTAGCCCTTCACTTTGTGATCTGCGGCGGACACTTAAGGACAATGTGGCCAAAGTGTCTGTGGTGGTGAGCGATGTTCCCCCGGAACAACTGTGGCAACCCGACGTGCGCATTTGGCTTTTAGGTCAGTTATGTGAATAACGAGAAAACGCGGCGCTCTTATCACAATTAAATTACTATTGCTTTTGTGGAAAGGGTTTAGTTTGTTGAACTTAAAAGCTTAAACGTGTCTGCATAAGAGGCGACTCCTGCACAGGATCCTTAGCGCGTACAGGCAGACAGATGTCTAGCCTACATTTTTTATGAATTAATATCAATACGGCGTGGCATTTATGAGATGTGGCCATACGCAAGGATCGAGTCGCTGTCCTGTCTCACATTGTGTCCTGCTGAAAAACAACACCACAGCTTTAGTTTCACGGAGATAAATCTCTTCTCCATCCAGCGGGACTCGCTGCGCTCTGTGCCGTGTTTTTACTAAAAATGATTGATTACTTTCGTCGTCCTCACGCACTCCAGCGGTTCGCTGAAATTTAGGGGGTGTAGTGGCAAATGGTGGCATCTGGGCAACTGCTGAATGTAAACTTCCTTTAGACGCTTTCTCTTTGCTTTTCAAACATTTTCGTTGCGAAATATTTAGGGGGGTATCTCGTGATTTTCGTGCGCTTTTCTTATCGCGCCTCACGGAGCTTGTTGAATAAAGTTAATATCTTAGTTATCTGCTGAAGCAAAAGGGCCCGTACACGAGTAGCTCATCCGGTGCAGCGTCAGTCCTTAGTTCTCCATATCTGTGCGTGCGCGTGGCTGAGAAGGGACAGAGACAGTGTGTGCCAACAGATGTTGTCCCAAAGCGACAGTAAACAGTGCGTCCGGTGACCACACACTGCACGTACCATCATCTCCTCGTGGATCTGGTAACAGGTTAGTCTTTCTGGGCGCACGGCACAGCTCTGTGTTAGTCACAGAGCCTATGTGGACTTCGGTTTGACTTGTTCTGTGCATCTCTGTGTGCAATGGGTGCATGCGTAATGTTCCGTGCATGTAATGTTAAGGCCTTTAGTCCGTTTAAGTAATCTTTCATTTCTATATAAAGTAAACTATAATCTCTGTATAAATTGATCATAGAAAAAATACCACTTTGTCTGACTTTTTCCAGTTTATTTGAGTTTTCATGTTCTTTGTGGTGTCTGATTTCGTGAGCTTTTGTTACTTTTAATATTAGCATTTCTGCCTTTTAATATCTGTTGTTGGTGTACTGTCCATATGCATTTTGAGAACACTCTGTTCTGTGGCCCCTACTTTGCTGGCCCCTCATCTGCTCTGTGTGTGGCGACACTCCTGCTAATGTCCCCTGTCTTTTTTTTTTTTTTTTTTTTTATGAAATAGTTCTATCAAATGCATGTAGAGGAGATATAGTGGACAAGTGGTTTAAGTTGGAATGGAGCCGTTTTCACTTTTCGTTGTTACACATGTGAATTGTCCTCATGCAGGCTGAAGGAAACCTGATTTGGATTTTTGGGAACCAGGAGTGGATAGTGATTGACAGACTGATTGTGTGTGGGGCCGAGGCAGTAAAGTCACATTATCACAAGTGGAAAGCTACCCATTTAAAAAAAAAAAAAGGCAACACGTGAAGTTCGCACCTACATTTTTGGGCACATCACTGTTGATGAGCCGAAAGATGCCCCTGAAAGCTATACAATTTATAGTTCTTTTTTTTCAAAATTTAAATTCTTTATTTAGATGAATATTAAGACGGATTGAATCTCGATTTGACCACTTTTTTGTGCAAGCCTAAAAACCCACCCATGACTAATGAATATTTAAGAGCTTGTCTGCGGAATAGGGCAAGTCATTATTATATGAAGGAGAGCCAGCAGATAAAGGGGAGGGGTGGGGGATGTAGAGGAGAGAGAGGGAGGGTGTATGTGTGTGTGTGTGGAGGGGGGGGTGCTGTAGACAGAAAGGTGTTCAATTAATCCATATCCAGCAATCAGACGTGCTTGTCACCCACCGCCTGTCCTCCCCTCTTTCACTTTCCAAATTTTTATTGTTGTTTGTTAAAAAATTCACAATTCTCCTCCAAAGTGTAACATGTGTCCAAATGTTTTGATGACCAATTCACACATCTCTCCCACCTTGGATTTCTCGGGACCAATGTGTATACAATATCCCCTTGTTATTTTTCGGTTTATTTATTTATTTATTTGTTGGGAAGTGAAATAAAAAAGAAAGAAAAAAAAAAGATAAAACACAATCATCTCGTACTGTAAGCGCGACACACAGATGGTAGGTCACTTTTCCAAATAATTTTTTAAGCTGCCCAAGTAGACATGATAAGGAACGTCTCTGTTGCCTCCGCATTGCCACATTTCACTAGTTTATTATTCACAGTCATTTTTTTCTGAACCACATTTTAACTAGGTAGCACACTGTTTGAATTTTGAATTATAATAATGTGATTTTGTTTTCTCTGTTTCGGGCTCTGGGAATATTTTGTGTCCTGTAAACTGTGTAGTGGAAAGAATTGGAAAAAAATACTGGAAATATGATATTGGACATGAGCGAATTCACATAATCCACTCAAGCATTACGCTGGATTTTTATTTTTGTCACACACATTAGCAGATAGATTTTTTAAGACTTATTAAGAAGCCTAATTTAATTTTGATTTATTTTAGGCACCAAATCTTCGTGTAAAACCTGATGTACTATTTCCGAAATCCAATTTTTTGGGTGAAACTTCCCACACTTTGCAAATAGGACGTAAAATATGCAACAGAAAGCTACTTAGCATTACTTGACCAACGATTTTCAAGGTGCACAATCAAGACACGCACTTGAGCCCTTTTCCTGGCACTTCCTCCCAGCCCAGTTGAACATATTTGGCAGCCATTTTGGGATTGCAATAGAAATCCATCGATATAACGAGGAGGCACTTTGTGGATTGCGTCCAGAATGTCACGGTGCTTGTTAACTGCTTGGCCTTTTTGTCTCAGACACTGTTTATCCCCAGTTCCCCTCCCCTTGTTTTTTTGGTATTTTGCTCTATAATAGTAATTAGAAAGAATCAGCCCCTATGGAACCAGCCTAATCTTTGATGTGGCTCCAAGCAGAGAGGACCTACATTTAAAAGTCATTGATAAGTTGTGTAATTAAGTTCCAAATGCCCTTTAAGCCCGTTATAGCTTTAGCTTTTATTGCCGAGCATAAAGTTTCTCACCTGATGCTCGGGACTGCTGTTGTAGACTGAGTCCCTCGTTTCCATAGTAACGTCCCCAAAAACTCAGCTACCTCGAAACCTCAATGCGAACTGTAAAAAATACCACGTGATACTCAAGGAGCCTTGTTTTTAACTATCCCTCCTTATTTGATCAGTTTGTACATTTTATATCACATTTTAATTAAGATTAGGTGTTTAGGTGTGTTTCTATAGACCTGCCTTACAGTAATTCTTATGGCCATGAACTTTAATTACACAAAACGTAATACTTTTCTTCAATCTTGTATGGTATTTTTATCTGAATTAAATTAGCAGCTTTATAGTGTTGGTTCGTTAGCACACAAGCTCGTCAACTAAGTACTGGCAACCTGACGACTCACTGGATCCAATTGCTCTACCCACGATGCACCTCTCTCTCACATAGCGCTTCTCCACATGCACAATATCATATTTTAATTCCTGGAAATGGTATGTGTCCATGTTACCCGTTTAGCTGCAGTAAATGAAACGTAATGTGTTGTGATTTCTTGAATTCACAAAAATAAAATAATAACTCATGATTCAGGTGAGAAGGGGTCACATTACAAAAAAAAAAACAGTTTTGTAGCTAGAGTTCCACATTCAATATCCTTCACTCAAAAAATGATTTTAATAATACACGCTTAGTCCATTTGTAAAACACTTAAAAGTTGTTGATTGCCTTGAAATGTTCACAACTTTTTTTCCTCGTTTGACACATTTATGGTGTTTTTTTTTTAAGTAAAGTTAAGCTGTGAGTTGTGAAAGGAGTTTTGTTTTTTTGGAATCTCCCTCCTGTGAGGATCAGGAATGCATTGAGGCGGAATTAGTTTTTGTTTATGCGCCATGTTGCTGTCAGGGACCTTTTGTTCAATTGTAAAACTAGAAAGCAACATTTTTAAATTTTATCATGATGAAAACCACCATGAAAACACCTCCATTTGCAGAATAATAAAATGCAAGTTTCAAAACAAGACCTCAGATTTTTTTGTTTGGTTTATTGAATTACACAAATAGTCTTTAGTAATTGTGTGGCATACAGTTGTTGCCTAGAAGATCAAGGGTTAACTTTGATTCACATTTTTTCACGTGTCACCAGTGTCTGCGCTGGTGTGTATGTGCTACAGATTCCAGTTGTGGGTGCAACCGTGTGTTTCCTCTGTGTCAAAACGACAACCAAAACACACCATACTATTTCTTCATATTATTTGGCTAGGTTTAATTTAGTTTGATTACAGGTCATTGGTGCTTTATGGGAAAAAAAGGTCTCTGTTTAGTTTGGAGTGTGCTCATCAGACTTACTCACCCCTCCAGTGTAATCGTAGTCTGATCAAACTTTTGTGTTAAAACGAAACAAGCATGGTATAATATGTATTCTCAAACACACAGAATTGCAGGCCCAGGCATTCGACTGATGTGAAAAATGTATCCTGGATTCTAATAGCGCAGTTGTATGTTTGCCAAGGTGCATGCATGTCCTCACTTCACCCTGCTACCCATATGGTTTTCTACAAGTCATGGTGAGCTCACTTGCCGAGTTGAAGGGGGGGAAAGAATCTAAAGAGGCTTTAAGAAAATCAAAAAATAACAGGCCTTTTTGAACTTTTCAAACTCTTCTCTGTGAATGTGAGCTGTGCGTTCTGGCTGGAGCAGGAGGTTTGAGCCCGGTGCCAGTAAGCAGAGCCACAGCAGCCAAAACACTCCCAGTGCACAGTCTCACTCAAGGTGCAGCGGGCGCTCTGCTAACTTATTGCCAGATATTTGCACAATACCCCTGTAGTGCATTTTACTGCAAATGAACAGGATTCAAACTGAACACAGACAATGGCACTTTTTGGTTCAACAGTTCTTTTGAAATACAGCTGCAAGAAATTATTGTCAGAGTTATATTTATATATATATTTTTATGTTTTTAAAGTCTTTCTTCTTTATTTTATCAAGAAATGAAAGCAAGATGTGCTCTGATACTGTCTGTATTGTTTATTGGCCCAATATTGACCTTGTTAAAAATCGATTTGAAAATAGCTTCGTTCTGAAGGGTAGAAATCAAGATTAATTTGACTTTGTGGATAATTTGTGGACCAACATGGAGTAGGGCAGCGTTGTTTTATCTCCACAGGCTGGTACACTTCTTTATGACAGTTGGTACGTGTGAAAAACACACAAGCATGTGTAACCTGTTCATCAACAAACAAATGTTGGAGACGATTCAGATTTATCCAACTCGTCTGTCTTGTTCCATCAAATGTTTGACATTGTGCTGATTAATTCAGACCTATGCTATTGAACCAGTATATGGCCTCTACATGTTTGATACATTCCCTGGCTGAACTCTCTGTGCTGTGTAGGATTCACTTTACCAAGCCTTCTTGTGTATCTGTGAAAACAGATTTTATTTATATTTATCTCATGAAAAGGTTAACTAACAGTAACACTAGGCGTTTGGAAAACACACTTTTACGACCTTTGGCTGCGGTGGCACTGCCACAGCGAGCACCTCCTGTTAATTCATTTATTTATTCCTCGTATTTAATTTCATCTCACACCGATCAGACAATAAGAGCCTCACCAGAAACCTAGTGCCCAAACCAAACTTGAAATTAAACTTTTAAAAATGTATTTAAAATAACACCCGCACTTGGCTCACAGCAGATGACATTTGGTATGTTCAGATTTGTGAATGTTGCCGTGACCCGACCATAACATGCAAGATGATATTACTGAAAAATAATTTTCACTGTGTAACCACATTCTGTACACAACAGGCACAGATCATGAACACAGCATTAAAATATTTTTTAACTAAAGTAAACAAATCTAAACAAAACTATTTATTTAAGATAAAATCTTACATATTGCTTGCAGTGTATTTCACAACCAAATCTAAAATTGCTAAAGCATTTGTTTTAAATTGTATCTAGATCTGCACAGGCCTGCTCATATTTCCAAGGCAAGGGAAATATCTGGGCCACTCTTTCTTGACATGTTAGGTCAAAATAAAAGATGTCTTCTATGTGTGTTATGGTGATAAAGCCACTGGTTTTGGTTACACTTTAACCAGGACTTTTGCCTCTCTTGTATCTTTTCCATATCGGTATGGCTCTCGTGTTGCCGTGGCGCTGGTTCATGATTAGTCAGGGAATCACTAAATGCCAGAGTCCGTGCCACGCCTTTGCCAGATCACTTCACATGCCAAATCTGACAACAACAAGTTTCACCAAACCCAGCACATAAAGAGCTATGTGAGATATGTGGCTGTAATCATTTGTGGTTAAAACAAGAATTTACAAGTAGAAGCCATATAACAGCAGTTAAGACCTACCTAAAGGTATTATATTATTTTATTGCATTATTATTAGTACTAGCAGTAGACCTTTTAACATTGTCAGGTTCCATGGAAAGAGAATTTACCCTGAAGTAGAACAAGGATTTGTGGATTGGACCTTTACCTTTGCAATACAGTATTACGTAGGTGTCTTAACTCAAATTTCTATACAGATGTATGTTTTAATAATGCGTAAACTGAAAAGACGTAATGTTTCCCAAGTCAGAGATAATTATTTCTGTAATGATCTCATTTAAGGTGAGTATTTGTATTAACATTGGGTTGTTGGTTTAGCTGCACATTCCTTGTAACTCTTTAGATAACACGTTTAGTTGGAAGTACAGGGCCAGGCCATAGTAAAATCAGGTCATACTCCTGCAAAGACACGTGCCTTTAAAACTATAATATTTGAATGAGTCGTACACGCTATCTTCTGAATCATTTTGCTGTGTTTTCCCTGGGACGTTTCCAGACTGCATTCTTAAGTTCGCCGCTTCACTAAATAAATGTTGTTTTTGCCATAAACACACATTTTGTCGATGTCTGCCGCTTTTGCTGTAAACCAAACAGATTATGAACTTTATGTCGGAAAAATACTCTTTTCCATGGAAGTGCCGGGAGAGGGATGTTTTGTCAGCTCCGACAATGGGAGCTGTAATACCACATTGGCACGTCATATAAAGGGGGTGAAATCTTGAATATTTGGCTAGGCTTGTGAAATAGCTGATTTACTTAACAACTTGCAACACTGTATATGGATAAACGGGTCCAATCTGGGCATATGGCAATAGCTCCCAATTGGATTAGGACAAAAAGCCTTATTTTATGCCAACTTCAAATCAAGCAGCGATGACCATTCCTCATATTTTGCACTTGTTAGCAGATGTATATGTTCTTATGTTACAGCGAGTCAGCAGAACTCTTTTAGAAGGTGTCAAATGAACTGGACCCATTATATATGTATACAGTCTTCATTTATAACAGCTTGCCGGACTATTAATACAATCAAACTTTCATTATTTATTTTAGTCACTTGGGCATAATACCATTTTCACACATTGAGTGCAATCTGTTGGAGTTACTTTACCTGGATAATGACTTGGGCTTCCTCCCTCATTGTTGCTTCGATAGATACAAGCTGGAGCAATAAACCTATCATAAGAAACCACTTCCATTCAAGTTACTGCAAAATTTTTAACACGTGAGAAGTTAACCAATTCAGCCGAGGTCAATTTTTAAGTTCACAGATTTAAAAAGGTGAATACAGAACCCAGCAGGCGCGAGGAGGGTGAGCTCCTACTTGTGCCTCTTGGAGCGAAGTAAAAACAGAGCTAGTGTGTGTTACCATGTGTGTTGCTGTGTGTGTTGCTGTGTGTGTTGCTGTGTGCGTTGCCGTGTGTGCCGGTGAAGATGCCCGGTACACGGTGTACATTAGTGAGAGTTCACCTTTGGGTGGGACCACCTGGGTGCAGCATGTGTCCCTTGTAGAGCTGCAGCTTGAGCACTTCTTTTAGATTTACAGGCCTCTACGAGCTCAGAGAAGAATTCACATGGGGCCTTATCTATTCCGAGTTTTATTTATTTTAATTTTTTTCAATTCAGAAACATTTAGGACAATGTAAAATAGTGTACAGTAGTGGTAGAAGTGGAAAGTAGTAATAAAGAAAAACATGTATGGTTTTAAGATAACATTTATTTAACAATATTGTAGTAGCTGAAAGGATAAGATATTTAAATCAATAGCAGCAAGACTTCTGAAAGGAAAATGCTGGGGCCAATTGGATATTTTTTCTCTTTACTCTTTAGTCTTTTTTTAAATCATTTTAAATACAATAATAAAAAGAAAAAACTTTCTTATGCTTTCATGGTGTAGCCTAATTATGGATGGTAAAATCAATTGACTGGAGGTGTCCTTTCTGTTAATATCAAAGCCCCTAAAGATGAGTGTCCTATACTTAAAGCACCTTGGGGGTGGGTAGTGCTGTAGTGCTGGGCAATATGGGAAAAGAATAAATCACTTTTTTTATTATTAAAATTCAGTTTTTATCTTTTAATATTAATTTCACAAATATAAACTAGACAGACATTTAATTAAAGCCAGTCAACACACACAATAGTTGATCTATTCTTCCAAAGTTTGAACTTTCTCCTAAGGTGCTCATTGACAATTAAAAGTTATTGAATCTCAATTTGATTAAAATTTAGCTAATTACACAACCCTACTACAGTAAATGCCTAAAATGCTCTTTTGACCCAGACATGTAATTGAAATGTTGCAAAATATTTTGGCAACACTACACTGCCCATGAATTATTGCAAATGAAATCTGATTTTATATTTGCAGACTTTTGCATTCTGACACATCTTAGACAACTTCATATGAATTGGAGTTTTTGTTGACAACATGAGCTAAAAGGCTCAAAACCATGACTCGCTGGATCGACCACCTCCCTCGACCTTTGCACGTCTTTTTCAAAGCGTCTAAAAACTGTACATGTTTACTCCACTCCATCATTAAACTGTGGGTACAAAAGCTATTTCCGAATGGACCTAAGCCGTCTCTATACACGTGAGACATGTATCCAAAAGACTGCGCAGATGTGCTGCTAATACGCGCACACTCATTAGTACGGTGCCCTCTCGTAATTCGGCACAAAGCATCCTTGTTCTGCTTTATCTCTCAAGGACAGAAAATCAGGAGACACTTTTTTTTCCGGAGATATAAAGCCACTCATTGCCAAAATATTCTGACCAAAATAAAAGATACAAACTTTTTTCCAATGTATCATCTGTAATTTATGTAGTTTTATAAAAGATGTTTAAATGGCCATCAACGCTTTTTTTTTTTTTTTTTTTGAGTGGCAAATGCCCTCCAGCGTGGTGGAGAGGGGTGGCGTAATGTTGAGAGGCAGTTGCTGTGGACACTTGTGCCTAAATGATAACTCTTGAATGTAGCTTTATCTGCTTCTGGGGTTAGAGGTGTGCAGAGATCATATGAGGAGTCAGATGCTTGTATTCAGTCAAATGCTCATTAACAAAAGCACAGGGAGGGGGCCAGTTGTACAGAGTCCTCCAAAAAAGGCTGAAGAATAAGACACTGTCAATGGTGCTGTTACAGTAAGTACAGAACACAGGAAAAATTAGGTCTGATTTGATCTACATTGTGATAAAGCATAGAAATTAGTGTAAAAAAGTCTGAGATTGCGTACTAACTTGAATAAAAAGAAAAATTATTTGAAAAACATTGGTCTGAGTTCTGATCAAACTGTTCTGATCTGTATTCTCTTTTTTTTTTCTTTTTTTTTTTTTTTCTAAAAAGGAGATTGATGTATTGGTTGGATCAATAAAAAGCATTTACCCCTAAACTAGATGATCTTTGAGTTAGAATGGGGCATTTTAATTATCAATAATATGAATGTTGAAGATATAATATTGCTAATATCCTTTATAATGGAAATCAGAATGCTGCAATAAGAGCTGATTACTTAAAATGAACAAGGTGAATGATATTTCTAAATTATTGTGTGTAATTTTACACTCTTTCAATATAAACCTTAACAAATACGTTTAAAGGTATGTTTTAGCATATTTATGTCAGATTACTAAAATATCTTCTTATTATTGGGATACTTGAAAAAAAATATAGAGAAATTTGTTTTTGTCATTATCACCCACCCCTATTTTGAGTTACAGCTCAGGTCAGGGCACTTTATATTTACCATTGCAAGATAGAACCAGTGCCTTGGCAGTGGCCAGTGGTGTATTATGTTCTTTTAGTTTAGATTTGACTTATTTTCTGTTGTACTTTTGTGTATTTCCATGGATGCAGCCCTTTGCTTACAGTACTGTACATTGGGAGTGAGTTGGTGCTATGGATAACGGCTGTGTGACACTTAATGACGAAGTTGAACAAGCTGGCCTGTCAAAAAAAATAGTTGGTTTGTCCCGTACTTGTGCCATAGCATTGTACCACTTATTGTTACTTGTTTGCTCGAGGAATTTATGTGAACGCTGCACATCTTGCCGCCTCAACTGCTTCAGTGTTAGACTTGAGTTTCTTTGCACAATTGGCACCAGTGCGCTTCTTTAAGTGCCGTGAGCAGTTTAAATTTAGGGACTAATCGCAGCAGTTGCTTTTGGGGACACACAAATGCATGGGCAGTTATTTAGCAAGTGTGAGCCAAAGCAGTGGTCATAAGATAACACTGGTACTGTATAATTATTATTGTGAGGGACAATGCACCCGGAGAAAATTGTTTGGAATATAATAGGAGGAGGCTGCTCTTGGAATTTCAAATGCATTTGTAGCTTGGGCCTTTTTTGGGCCCAACCAGGGCACACACAAGTACAATAGGCAAGAAGTTCTCTCCATAGATAGAAGCCGTGTAACTTCAAATTATACTCGTTAAGAAGTAAAGGTAGATTCTCTCACTCAAAACTCAAAACTGTGAAACTTCATTATTATTACCCCCATGACTGCTACTACAACACTACAACTGACTGTAATATTATTACTACAACTATGAGTAATATTGTTACTACAACTATTGCCCACAATGAAGGCTACCACACACTATTATTGCTCTGACCTGGGTCAGATATGTTTTATGTGTGATGTTTTATGTGTAAAGTAAATCTAAAAATGAATGCATACTGGTCCAAAAGACAAATGTTTCAATAGGAATTTCCTTGTCTTAACAGTGTAATATATCATCAGAAAGGCATACAGCACAACACCTAACCTAAAGTGAGTATATCACTGGGAGGCAAGCGATACTGTATGTGGCAATCATGAGAAAGAAAAAGGAAAGAAAAGATATAAAACAGAGAAAATAAAAAAGTGGTTTGAATTGACTGTGGAAGCGGAGGTGAAAGATGAAAGAACCACATGTAGTCAAATATAACCAAGAAAAAGTAACATTTTGATTCAAATACACACCAAAGTCAAAAATGTGTTTCATGAAATCTTACAAGTACATTTTGTTCAAAGCAGTGTAACTAGTTGCTCTCCACCTCATGTGCAAACCGCTCGAGCATCCTATTGTAAATGTTCTAAATGTTGAAATTCAAGTATCTTCAGGGAGCCTGCGGAAGATCCTTGAGATAGTTTTTAAACTTGTTCAAAGTTCAGTAACACCTCGTACTTAAGTCATCTTATAGACTATTTTACAAATGTTTGCTTCCTTGTACCACGATGGAGAAGAAGAAGGCTTGTAGGGGGAAAAAAAATCCATCACAAGCAAAGTGAAAATCTTGGCACAACTTGTCAACAGCCTACGTTTGCTTGTTGATGATTTTCAGCGACTGCCATGAAAGCAAATCAATTAAATCTGCCGTTCTGAGCAGGAGTGCAGTCTTCTGCCGCTAACTGCTAACTGTGTGTCATTTAGGTGCATTAGTTACATTACCTGTTAATTGCTTCATAACATCATAGGCGAATACTTATATGCAACAGGAGATGTGTCACTTCACATAACTTTGAATTCCATCATCGCATTGTCAACAAGACTGATCTGTTCGCAATATTTTAATTGTGACAAAAACATAGAAACAAACTCTTAACACATTATTTCTTAAGTTAATTCAGCTGGAAGTGTTACACAGCACCATGTCAGATCTTCCAAAGCTATACATTTCCAAAGCATAATAAATGATATTGGTACTCATAGCTGAACCATACCATTAAAGCATCATTTCTGCTAGTTTATATGCTAATGCAATTGGCGCTAAATGGATGATTGAAATTAATAATTACAGCGTTGGACAGTGATCGTTAAGAGGCAGAGGTTTCAAACAAACTCATAAATTACCATGAATTAGGTGCTATACAAAACAGTGTGCGTCTTCATCAACATACTGTATGCACTTGCATGGACTTGAGCTTATGCCATTGCCCTGTGGCCCCTTTTGTCTCACATTCAAATCGAGCCCAGGCCTACAGTATATGCTTGCACTGAGCATTGTAAGGACTGTTTGCATATTCAAGATGTATATTATTCACATGGGTGTTTCTTTCATAAGCATGCCTCTTATGTGCTGTCTCAATACCCCCTACCCCATATATACCCCCCCCTTACCCCCATACCACACTTGATTAACTAATGTTCTATTCGATGTGGCGTATTTCACCATTTCGTCACCTAATACATGCGTCTGATTAACCTGGAGTCTACGTGCTGAAGTTGCTCTGCCTGTGTTCTCCCAGCGTCTTCATTTTTCTACCCTCCTCTTTTTTTTTTTTTTTTTTTTTTTTTTTTTTGGTACAATACCCCCCTCTCCCCCTCCCTCTCCTCCTTAGACCCCTCCCTCACTGTCTTTGTTGTGGCGGCGGCAGCAGAGCATGCATTGCACTGGCGGTCTGAAGCATTGTGTCTGATTTCCAGCAGACAAACTGACCTCTGGGGATTTATTGACAGCGAACTCCACAGAGGCAGACGCAGAGCTGGAGCAGGAGGAGGAGGAGAGGGGAGGAGGTGGGAGGAGGGGAGGTGCAAGGAGACAGGGGTGCGGGGGGTGGAGGGGGCCAGACAGACAGACAGATGGGAGGTAAGATGGGGAAAGAGGTGATGAAACAGGAAGCAGGTAGAAAGAAAGGCACGGACAAGGAGATCAATACTGCAAGGAAAAACACACATCCTGAATGTAGTTTGATTTAAAATTTGTTTTAGTTGGAGCAATAAGTGAAAGAAAATGGCCGCCTCTTACAAGAACCTAATTAATTTTGAAGGATCATCAGCCCCTTTAGTCCGAGGCAGGGTACAGGAGGGAGAGAGGGAGGGGGAGGCAGACCCCTGGGCTGATTAGAATTCACTGCAGGTAGGCGCTGGCTGCTGCTCACCCACTGTGTCACGGCTAAAATGGAATCACTGTGGTGAGTGGCAGTCTGGGCCACCGGAGCCCGCTTGTCTTGGCCTGGTCCTTTGTGCCAGAGCTCACCTCACGTTACCCCTCGGGCAGGTGCATTTACACGCACACACACAGCACATATATGTCTGCATTGTCCCAGACACAGCTCGCTGTAAGGCCTAAGGCACCAGCCTCAATTACATCACGAGCCATCCCTGCAGCACACAGAAAGCAGCAAAAGGTCAAATATTTGCCATGCTGGTGGATTCAAGCATTTTGGCAAATGTGTCTGTGCTCTCCTAATACAACGGAAATTTTACCTCTCTTTTACTGAATATGTTTGTTTTAAATGTATTTTGCTGTATTGGTTTGTGAAGAGTTTTTAGAGTTTGTCTAAAAAATACACTCTGGATACAATTTGGGAGAGAGTTCAGAAATGTCTTATTTTAGCTTTTGACCTGGAGCAGGAAATGTGATCTAGTTGCAAATGTGTTTAGTCCTGAATCGTATGTGAATAATAGAAAAGTATTTTTCTAAAGAACGGCCCGTCTCATCGCTGCATGATCTGTCTTTGCACGCTTTCACTTGTCAGAACTGAATCATCATTTGTCATAAACACTACAAGAAAACAAAAGCAGTTTTTGCAATAAACGAGGAAACGTGGTCCGTAGACAAAATGCAAGAACGAAAACTGTAGCCACTTTCAAATCTACAACATCCTGTATGCCTTTGATTGACACCTGGAAATTACATCTCTATAACTCCATGTATGTTATTAAAATGTTCCAGTCACGTTTCTGTAGCTATATTAAAGAATAAAAGAGCTGTGCATCTTTTTTTTTTTATTTGAATAAAATCAAATATAAAAAGTCCAGTAACCTTATAAAAACTAATTTTCTGCTTTTCCTTCATGGATGTTCCAATGCTAATCTTGTTCACCCAATTGAAAAAAATCAAGATTTTAAAAGATTAATGATTTACAGTTTAATTAAAAATATTGAAAATAAAATGTGTGAGAATCTAATTATAGTTGGCGGTCTTAGAACTACTTGTGCCACATTCTAAAATATGAAAACTAGTTTTTGGGAATTACAAAAATACCAATACAACTAAAACGTCCAACCTTATTGCAGCTGTACTTTATAGGCGTTAATAGTTTTGTTATATCAAGGGTCAAAGCCCTTAGCCTTAGCCTTCCAGAATATTTTTAGTCAGCTTGTAGGCCTACTGCTTTAACTTGGAAAGTCCAAAATGGTGGCCGCTTGGCCAGAGTAATTGAGCTTATATAAAAGCACTGGTTATATAATGAGGTGTCTGGTGACAGTAAGTATGATTACCTTTATTGTCAACTCACTCACTATACAATTGTGTAACTCAGAGGCCAGTTTTATTTGCTGTGTCATTGTTAATAACATGTGAAAGTACAGACTGGACATTTGAATTTCTTTCTCCCTAGCGTCCAGAGACCTTTCAAGTATTACAATTTATTTACTTGTGAAGTGTAATATGTACTGGAACACTAACTATTGTCCTGTCCATCCAGGAAGTACTGAAAAATATATAATTAAATGGCTCTTGGCAATTGGGCTGTGGCACTAAATTCTTTCATATGCACAAATTAAAACTTTACCTGAAAGACCTGTAGTATTCGTTTTGGTGACCTTTGAGTTATGCTGTTTGACTAAGAAGAATAGTACGTGCCAACAATTTGGTGCAGGTCTGGTCAAATCCCTAAACGTGGCTGAGTTTTGATTTGGCAGATTGTCTAGTCTAGTATTTAGTGTTAGTATACCACACAAATGGAATTTCTTCAGCAGTTAGGTAGAAATGCAGGTTTAGAGTGACAAGATGGCCCATCCTATAAGATCAGGATTATGAAAACCAAAACCTGATATAACTTTTTTTTTCTTAAAATACTTTTATACCAGCATTGATAGTTACCGTGCCAAAAGGAGGCATTACCAACAGCGTGCAACTAATGCAAGTGGAATCATTTCTGAATAGCACAAGGGCGTTTTGCATGGCTTCTTCAGGGAGCATGACCTTAAATGATACCATGAGACTTTTAATGTGGTTTACATCATTTTGTCCCCAGCTGGGAGGTCAATTTCTTTCCCAGTGTTTGGACGGGTATAGTATAAAAAAGATAACTCACCAAAATCGGCGCGTCACATGCTTGATGTTGTTCAATGCCTTTCTTGTGTATTAATGAATGACTTGTGTGTTTGAAATTCTATTATCTCTCAAGAAAATTTCAATTTGTAGAATGCAGCCCTTTGGCACAAAATTTAGTTTGCCAAAATTTGGAATTCTGTGCTTTTTTAAAGTTAGAATTAAAAGTAATTTATTTCGACGGGCGTGGTTTTACTGCCCGTTCACAGAGATAACCAATGAACAACCCAAAACCATAAAAACAATCTTATTTCCACCCTTGCTTTGTAATTGGAGGTCATGTGTGCACAGGCCCGCCATTGGTCTGTGTGTAAAAAACTCCTCTTCTTCACGCATCTGTTGCAGCGTGTTGCGGGGTAGATATCTGGTGCTACCGTGATCGGGTTCATTAAGGGAGTGGCAATAACATTGAGTCTCTGTGTGTGTGTGTGCTATTAAGATTTGTCTTTGTCTTTTTTCTCCCTCTCTCTCTTCCCTCCAAAAAGCGTGGCACATGATTTGGGCCGAGTGCAGTGACAGTAGAGCGAGCAGTGCCGGCCTCTGAAGTCGTCTCACTCACCAGCAGCAAACCTGACGCCTGACCCGCAGCACCCCCATCACCAGCTACAACTCCAAGCACTCACCACGGCATCGGACTGTGAGTATGCTCCTGGGCAACTTCCACTCTGGACCACTCCATACATTCATGCAATTAAACCAAAAAATCTACCACTTACATGTATATTTCTGTTACTGTATTTTGTTACATTGTTTTGCAAATTCGTAATAGTTTAATACAATTTACGTTGCCTATGGTATGTAAAGTTGGACTACTTCGAACGGATTGCACGAGATTTCATCATAAACAGGGTTTAAAAATAGACTTTATATGTTACTGTCACTGAGGAAAGCAATGGTTACAAAATATTTTACATCAGTTCACCCTCTTTAAAAGAAAACAATTATTCAGTTCTTAAATGTATTTATAAAAAAAGTTACACAACTTCTACTGCAAAATCAACATATTTTAGTTGTCGTAATAAGAATGTTTTATAAATATGTACTTAACAAGTATAAAAGTAATTCAGTTTTGATCCATTTTGTTTCAGACCTAAAATAAATAAGTTGTAACTTATGGAATAGCGAGGTCACAGTGTAGTCTTATAGACAGCTCGCCATCACATTGAACACATGGCTAACACAAAAGAGGCCCATGTGCTGTGAGCCCACTGCTCCATCTAATGGTGGAGTAGGGAATCTCGCCAAAACCAGCACAGCAACTGCACTGGGACACTGCCACTGTCCTGTTTACAACAAGTCAACATCTGAAAGACAGCAACACTAAAGAAAGCCAGTGTTACATGTGCAAAAAATGCAATTATGTACAGTTATAGGAAATATTTTTTAATATTTCCTATAACTGTACATAACTGATTATTATTGATACCTTGTTTTTAATACTTAGCATATGAATATTTATCCATTGCTAATAGTGAGGTGTGTGTTTTGCTGCTGCAGGTGACCTCAGTTGCAAGGGGATGACCGAGCGCATTCATAACATCAACCTTCACAACTTCAGTAACTCTGTTCTCGAGACCCTCAATGAGCAACGCAATCGTGGGCACTTCTGTGACGTGACAGTTCGAATCCATGGAAGTATGCTGCGAGCTCACCGCTGCGTGCTGGCTGCTGGGAGCCCCTTCTTTCAAGACAAGCTGCTGTTGGGCTACAGCGACATCGAGATTCCATCGGTGGTCTCCGTACAGTCCATCCAGAAGCTCATAGACTTTATGTACAGTGGGATCCTGCGTGTCTCTCAATCTGAGGCCTTGCAGATCCTTACCGCCGCCAGCATCCTCCAGATCAAGACGGTCATCGATGAGTGCACGCGTATCGTGTCCCAGAACGTGGGCCTGGCCGGGCCGGGGGGCTTCCCTGTGATTCCCGGAGACTCGGGACAGGACACCCCCCGAGGGACCCCTGAGTCTGGCACCTCAGGACCCAGCAGTGATGCCGAATCCAGCTATATGCAAACATCATCACAGCAAAATGTGGAGCGCACCATCACATCGCTGTATAGCTACACGAATCTGCCACATCTGAACGGCAAACAGGACCGCCCCCACTACATCACCTCTCTGTCCAGCTACGACCCAACTGTGGGGCCTCACAAAGACCAACAGGCCCAGGACCCCCCCTGGATCAACCGACTACAGGAGCGCTCACATCAGGGGGACCGTTTCCCAGAGTCCACCACCCACTGTCGCAAACAGCCCAGACCCATCCGAGTGCAGATAAAGCAGGAGGATGTGGATGAGTACGGCTGCTACGAGCCCCTGCCCGAATGCCAGGAGGATGGGGACCACACGGTGGAGAGCGAGTCCAAAGGAGAGAGCTTCGATTCTGGGGTGAGCTCCACTCTGAGCAACGAGCCAGAGGCGGCAGAGCAGCAGCCGGGCTACATGTCAGGCTATAGCCGAGAGGCAGCAGGAGAGTCACAGCACTCGGACGGCCCCTCTGTGCAGATAGAGGTCAATGACTCGTCCCCAGAACAGGCCCAGGACATGGAGGACGTAGACACGTCCCACAGCACTACTGACAGTAGCATGATGCAACCCCTGCCAAATTCTGTCATGTCTCACCCCCTGCCAAGTGCCCCACACTACACCAGCAACCTGAGGATGCCGCTAAATGTGACCAGCAACCCCCAAGTCATGGGCGCTGGCAGCACCTTCCTGCCTACTCTCTTCCCCACTCAGTCGCCCAGCAACAGCAAGCCTTTCCTGTACCTGTCCGGTCAGCAGCAGCCCCCATTTGTGGCAGTGCCGCCACCCTCCATGCCTTCATTCCCAAACCCTCTGCCCGTCCCACAGTCACCTGTGCAGCAGCCGACGGGCGCAGGCCTGACTCAGGGGGAGAAGAAGCCCTACGAATGCACTCTGTGCAGTAAGACCTTTACTGCCAAACAGAACTACGTCAAACACATGTTTGTCCACACCGGTGAGTCTAGCACTTTTACTCACTTTTAGAGTTAACTGCTTCCTTTTTATTTTAGCACTACTGTAATGTTTAAAATTAGGTACATTCATGTAGTATTTAACATTAGGTACATTCATGTAGTATTTAACATTAGGTACATTCATGTAGTATTTAACATTAGGCACATTAATGTAGTATTTAAAATTAGGTACACTACAGTAGTGTTTAACATTAGTTACATTATTGTAGTATTTAACATTAGGTACATTAATGTAGTATTTAAAATTAGGTACACTACAGTAGTGTTTAACATTAGGTACACACATTAGGCTAGACATCTGCCTAGGGTACAAAAATCACCTGTATGTTTTATTCTTTATATTGGAAAAGTCAAACTTCCCGTACTTTCTTTGAAACAGTTAATTAAAAATTTCAAATTAATTAAAACGGTAAAGTGAAACTTTGTGAGGCGTGATAACACTCCTTTTAACATGTCTCAGGTGGCATATCAAAATTCAGACCTGTGCCACAAGTCGTAATAGTTATTATTTCAAAGTTAATTTTGGATGATTGTGTTCACGCTACGAGGTGAGAGCATGGTGAAAAAAAGTTGAAAATGTGATTGTAAATGTGCTGTCCCATCCAGACATCATAATTCATAAGTGTTTCACATTTTAATATACATTTTAAAAATGTTGTCTTTAATTGCAAATATGAAGAACATAGGAATATTGCAATGCACACCTCAGATCTACCAAAATATTATAAATTCCTAAAATACTGAAAATGTTTTGTTTTTATATTTTTAAGTTTTAAAATGTATTTCTGTTATTGCTTGAGTTAGAGCGGCCCATCGTGTCGGACATCTTAAGAGAGAATAAATTAGATACAACACACTCACATCAGTGCCTATTCAAGCAGTCATTATTATTCATATAAAACCCACTGACTCTTCAAAACTACATTTAATTATTACAGCTATTCTACACCTAATTAGAAATCTCATCATACTTTTTACAAGAAGCCATGATCTGAAGTAAGAAGTTAGTGAACATTTGTCCTTTGGAGTACACCAGGAAATAGTTTGAAAGGAAATCGGAATCAAATAATATATAATATAAATAATGTATCATATAAATCTAGTAAGTTAATGAATATCTTCATTTCAATGGGAAACAGTAAATTGTTCACCAAAAAAATTTAAATTAAATAATGAAGACCACAGCTCACTCCAAGAATCACATGCGAGTGTTATTTCACATATTAAGTTATTAGCACAGACACACTGTGTGAGACATTAATGATGTAGCACTTGCCATGTGGTGACAGTAAAAAGCATTCAGATATTCTGTTTTAATAAAATAAATATTTCATATTTAATCGTGGCTTGCTTTAACAGAAAGGAAAAACACTTCTTTAGCACAGGACTTAACAGATCTTCTGGTGTAACAAGATGACACAGGTTTAAATAATTCTAGCCTGAGGTGAGCACCTCCGATGGCAAAGTAACACGTTTGGCTGCAGGCTGCGTGTTACTGCAAAAGTTTACAGTTAAAGCTGTTACATGGTTTATGTGGCGCCAACGCCACTGGCAGGCCTCCAGTCGCTTTACCATTTGCCTTGAACCAAATCTCTACTGGATGCTACATATGTCTGACTGTGATCATTAGAATAACACACCTGTGTTCTCACCCACACCTTTGTATCCAAATGCAATGCTCACACACTAGAACAAAAGCTCACATTCTTGTGTTGGACGTGAATAAAGCAAAGACAATATCCATTTGGGATCTACTTTGTACTGGTATGTGTTTCTGGTCTTGTTTATGGTAAACGCACAAGGTTATTTTATAAGTGAGAACCATGAACACTGAGATTTGACAAATGCACTTTGGTCCTAATTGTCCCTTTGCAGTGTCCTCTATCCGGCCTTAACGCTGTGTCCTTGTTTACTCCAGGTGAGAAGCCCCATCAGTGCAGCATCTGCTGGCGCTCGTTCTCCCTGAAGGATTACCTAATCAAACACATGGTGACACACACAGGGGTGCGCGCCTACCAGTGCAGCATCTGCAACAAGCGCTTCACCCAGAAAAGCTCACTCAACGTGCACATGCGCCTGCACCGTGGAGAGAAGTCCTACGAGTGCTACATCTGCAAGAAGAAATTCTCACACAAAACGCTCCTGGAGCGCCACATGGCCCTGCACTGCGCCGGAGGCTCGGTGATGGGAATGGGCATGGCAGAGGCGGGCGGGACGCCAGGGCCCGTGTCCATTCCCATGCCCATGGCGGTTCCTGAGCCCGGGGCGGGCGTGGTGGCCCTGGCCATGCCCGTGGGAGGAGGAGCAGGCGTGGGCACAGGCGTGGGGACGGGTGTGGGCGTTGCTGCTGAGGCCAGCTGCCAAGAAGGGACCACCTATGTGTGCTCCGTCTGCCCTGCCAAGTTCGAGCAAATTGAAAACTTCAATGACCACATGCGAAAGCATGTCCCTGATGGATAAGTACAAATAGATAAACTTTTTCAGAAAGAATGACAAATAAATGGCACTAGATTTTCCTTTTCTTATTTTGATGTATGAAGAATAATGAGTATAGACACTGGCACATTAAGTTTCCCAGTTTTTTTTCTGTTATTCTAAAAGAAAAAAATTGATGGTGGCCTTAAGGCTTAGTAGTTTGATATTGATCTACTGGATGGATCCTAACTACAGGCCTCTAAATGTATGCTTTCCTAAAATCCTGATTTATGTGTTGAACACTACCGAAAGGCCTAGAGTGATCACAGACACACAGACACACTGTAGTGTGGGTGAGTGTGCGGTGTGCTGTACATGTCCTCTGTGTGTGTGTGCGTGTGTGTGTGTGTGTGTGTGTGTGTGTGTGTGAGAGCTGCCTGAAGTCAAACTCACGGCAGCAGAAAAACCCCATACTGACCAGTTTGGAGACTCAGTGTCCAAACTTACTGTGGTACCATTTACAACAACAATAAGCAGAATTGTGGGTGGAGTTATTATTCCCTCTTAAAATACTGATGGTCACAAGATTGCCTTCTGTCAAATAAAATCAGAGTAGTTAATTTGACACTGGTTTAATGTATTCCCATGTTATTAAGGGATTACAATGCAACTTTTGAACAGTACTAACAGTCATCTTACTGAAGTGTCAGGGGGAGGCGACACTTCTCTTTGTAATTGTTCTCCATGCATTTGATGCTTTTGTTTACTAAATTGAGGTGTGAAGATGAATATTTGAGCAAGAATTATTTTTGTCTGAGGTTTGAAGTTGAACTCATTGCATACACTGCCACTAATATCTTAAAAGACTGTTAAGGCTAGACCTCTTCCATTTTAGAATGAGAAAAAGACAAATAGTTTTACTAATGTTAGCCTTTTCCATCCACAGTTATGGCAGGCTCAAATATGCGATTCTCCTTCATAACTGCTGCTCTTCACTTGCACCTGACTGTTATAGGATGTAGAGAAAAACAACTCTTCTAAAAGTGTTGCTTTGGACTCAGTTCCATTGTTTTGATTTGATAATCTGATGATATAGAAAAGGAGGGGGATAGGCTACTTGTAGATTCAAATGGTGTTAAAGAGGGACTACTTCAATTTGAATCAAATTTGAATTGAAAATAAATGCCACCGTGATCCTGGCGTCGCTGTATAACCTGTTCATTACGATCACAGAGCCATTTTAGCAGCTGGCAGCTAATTGCGCCTGATGGATTGGCTCTCCCTGAGGCTCAAATGGCCTGCGACGTTGTGAGAGGAATTAGAGGCGCAAAGGAAAACAAGTAGCTTTGTTTCTGAAATACCACACGGTGTAGACATTAGACAGTTGTATACATTCCTGTTTTCTACAGCCAAGTCACAGCATGTGCAGAGTAGACTGGACATTAAATGTCTTCATGCATGACAGCATCTAAAGCTTTTGTGATAATCATTTTGTATCGTCTCTTCTCCAGTTAGGACACACACAAACACACACATGCAACTGCAAAGGAAGAGCTCTATTATGTGAGTGAACCCTTTCTCAGTTGTATTGTTTTAAAATAACTATCAGCATAAGGTGGTCTTGAAAAGACTGCCGCACAGTCCGAAAAAAGTGCTCCTTTGCACATTTTATTGAAATGCCTGTGCTTAAAATGTAATTATTTTCTTTGAATGGGCGTATATGATTTTCTATTATTCAATTTCAAAAGGAAAAAAAACATTTAAGTGGACTGCATTATTTTCTTGCATATATGTTGCACTGCTTAAACCAATAAGTGCACTACTGTAACAAAGATGTAGTTTTAGAAAATATTTGTTCAACTTTTGTTCATTCATTGGTTGTAGACTTCTCCAATACTCTGACAGTTCTTTATTTAGGGCTTGCAGTTACCTACAGTATATCTTGTTGTTAGAATGCAACCATCTGATTTTACCGTTAATTTGTGCTCATAATTGTGCAGATTTATTTTTTATGGCATCACTTCCCTATAAACTTTTTGCTATATTTAAAAAAAACAAACTGATTTTCCTTTGAAAACACCCAATCCAAACAACAGTTCAAATGCTACGTGAGTGAGCTCAGTGGGCGGAGCTTATCCTGATGATATAAATAATACTTATAGTATATGTGTGTCACATACAGTTGTGTGTCTAGACCTCTGTAGTGTTGGAGGAATGCAGCTTCTTCAGTATCTGTCCCTTTGTGCACAGTCCTTAGTGTTTGTGTGTGAGTGTCCGTGTGTCGTCAGCCTAATCAAACTGTTGATAAGTGGTGTATCTCAACTGTAGGGCTTCCGTTGCTATATGCAGCACAGGTACTACATAGTACTCATATGAGAAGCAGCTCCCCAAAACCTTTTCCACAGGCTCCTAGATCGCCTGGGACACTTGTGCTGAGGTCGACCAACTGCTACTATAGACTGTATGTGTGTGACGGAACAGTGGGGTGGTCCACTGTGTAAAAAGTAGCACATTGTTGAACATTTGATTGGGTCTGTCCTCTCTGGTCTGCATATAAATCTAAAAAAGTGTATGGTTCTTGTTGTAGCTGTTGCCAGGACGGTGATATTGCTGCATGCTAGTAGTAGTGCTATATTTGTCTCTACACAGCACGTGGAGGGTGAATCTCTTGCCTTAACAGACAATGCACTAAATAGATTATACTATAAGCAACTGCCGAAATCTCTCTTTCCAACAGTATTGCCACATGTTTTTTCTGGCACACAGCTCATTGAAGTTGTCTGTTTCAAGTTTAACACTGCCAAAACCATCAAAAAAAAAAAAAAAAACGGGGGAAAAAATCGCAAAGGCAGAGAATTTTTCAGTGTGTTACTTAGCATTCCTTCATGGCACCGTAACTTTTTTGCATATTTTTTGTGTGAACACATATATCCAAAATGCACTATTGACTGTAGCTATAGTTCAACCAGATTTGTTGTATCATTGGTCTAAATACAGTAGTAGGTTACGTAGCTCAGTGTCGTTATTTATAATTTCCAACTTTCACTACTATCAATTGTACCACTTTTTTTTTCTTTTTGTGTCAGATTAACAAAAGTAGCCAATTTGATCCGGACGAATGTTAATAAGTTGTCCGCTTGTCATCTTGTATCATAGTGATGTTTTTGATAGCGGAGCGGGCTTTCGAAGTGTAGTGGAGGAACTCCTGTCTAGTGTCAAAACTGTGCTATAGCAAAAAAAATCCCAGGCTTTGTCCATGAATCCTTTTATTTTGGCATCACACTCTCCATATAATATAATCTCTTTCTGCTTCAGCTATTTGTTGTGGTCATCTTTTTGCATATTGCCAAAAAAAAAAAAAAAAAAAAAAAAAATCCAGAAAATACTCTTTAATCGTGCTTCTTCTAGTTGTTAGTTTGATGAAAAAATTGTTTATGTTTGCAAACTGTACCATATTTTTCCAGAACAAAATACATATTAAGTAGATAATAGCCTTGAGCCTGCAGCTGTTTGTAATGTGTCTCCAGTATATTACTGTTCTGTTAACTTAGCGTAGAAACACAGGGTCTACAATACAATGTTGTCCTGCTTGCCGTATGTTTAATTCATATTTTATTTCCTGCTTCTTTTTTTATTTCTGGTGATAATAGTGGTGTTGTTTATACATAGCTTCACGCAACTGGATAGTAATATTTTCACAGTGTACGATAATATATGCATAATATACATAACAAAACAAGGAAATGGAAAAAAAAAACAGTAAAAAGGGTTTAGGGGCATGTTGGAACATTTTATTTAGAGAAACGTCCATCTATACCTGTCTGCATATACATCTTTTACTTTGAAATACAGTTCACTGCATCTTTGTCCTTCTACAATACTACGCATTATAGTGAATACAGATATATATTTAAGTCATGGTGTCCACACAGAAAGATTACAGATAGTTTGAGAGTATACAATACCTTTTGGGATATAGGGAATATGCCTATCAAGTGCCTATCAGTACATATTACAGCAACTATAACAGGAGTCATAGTTTTTCTCTCCTACATTGCACAGCTATACAGATACAGATGGTAATATTTATACTCCTATACTACAAACCTGCTGGTCACGATCCCCTTAGAACCCTTTAAAATATTCAGAGGATATATTCATACAAGTTTATGTCTACTATACAAACTGGAGGATTTTAAAAGTCATGTCTCATTGTTCGCTGGTCTGTTACAAATTCCATTTTAGTTCAATCCGCAAAGAAGCCATATACTGTACTGTACTGTATCTACGAGGGGGAGGAAGAGTCAGTAGCGCTTTTTGACCACCAGAGGGAGCCAAACGCATCCATCGCCTGTAATACACACACACACACTGCCTGGCAAAAATCCAGTATATTTTTGGGAATGAATATTTCCAAGTTTGCATGGCAACAAGTGATGTCAGCGGCTCCACTGGTTCCTACTGTAACGGGAAGGTTTTTCTGCTGCAGTAACAGGTTCTGATTGGTCCTTGGATGACCTCTTGACCTTTGTAGTAAACCTCTCCACATGCAAGCCACTGGCCTCCTCCCCCCAACAATTCATATATTTTCATATGATTGACAGCTTCTTTTTAATTTCTGTTCCATTTTTATCCTTATGGGATTTGTAAAAGACAAGCCTAGTGCAAGAAAAAAGTCATTATTATTTTTCTACCAAAAATTATTTGGAAGACATTTTGGCAAGAGATAAATGAATGCCACAGAAAATGTTGTGCACAGAGGGACTTAAGTGATTGGTTTATTGGGACTTGAAAAGCTTGGAGAATATGGTGGAGAAATAGCCACACAGTTTGGGTGGTTTCAAAAATGACTGAGATAAAAGGCTTTGCGATTGGCTTATTAAAACATCCCCTGCGGACCAATTACTAGAGCTGCAGCCTTCACCTTCTCCAGCCACTGTTCTTTGCCAAATTTATTTTTAATTAAAACAATAGCAAATAACCGCAAACGGGGGTTAAAAAAAAATAAAAATAAATAAATAAATTAAACACTAGAATTTGCTTTTATTGTTTATTAATCTTGACTTTTCCAATCCTCCACACTTTTCATACTTTCAACCAATAGGAGAAAAGAGCTATGATTTTCAAAGACACACTCTTCAGCCATTTTGTTTCATATAGACCTAATAGAATACATTGAAAATATAGGCAAGGTGATATAGCGAGTCCCTTTCATCCTACTGTAATACAAAACAGCATCAGTCTCCACATCACTCCACACAGCCAGATTGTAGTTCTCAATGAGCTTTACGCAGCTATCTAAGCTATAACATAACATAGTCTATGATATAGTGTGACGTCGCTTTCTCAAAACATGCAGTTCTTATATTTGCTGGTAACTTCTCTGCAGTCATGTCTGTACAACTTTTCTTTCTCTGCTACTTTATTTGAAGGCTTTTGTTTTGTATGTTTTTGAGGTGTATTTCTGCCATTCAAGATTTTACACCTACAGTAGTCTACTATTGCCACCGTCTTCTCAGCTCAGTCCTACGCCCTGTATTGTAAAAACACATGCATTCCTTCCCAGAACATTCCAGCTTCTTGTCTGGTGATATTGTTTTTTCCACATTTGAAAAGAAAAAAAAGATACAATTGTCCAGCATTTAATTGTACATCTTTTGTGGATTTGAAAGCGTGCATTGTCTATTATTGCATAGTTTACAATGCAGTGGAAATGGATTTTCTTCTCATGAGAGGGTCTCGGGGCTGAGCTCTAGGCGGGCTGGTATTCTTGGTGCTGTTTAGGCAGGCACATCAGAGCAGTCAGAGTGAATGGGGCCATAGTAATGTGTAGACAGTGGACAAAAGTGTTTTAGACAATGTTTTTGCTCCCAAACCAAAGAAAGTGCAGATGTTTTCAGTTTTCCGGAGGACAGTTTTGCTCTTGTTGTGATCAGGCTGGAGGCTCTTTAGTCCGGTGAGTTTTTCATCATGCAGGGTGCTTGTCAAAGTCTATCCATGTGTTGTCACTTGATCACTATTGGTTGTTTTATATCTTGCCTGTTGTAGACCAAAATAGATTTTTTATAAGAAATGCAGCAAAAATAGAATATTAATCGGATAAAGAAAAAAAAACGCATCGCATTGCTCCAGGAAAAATGAGGTTACATCAGTTGAATTTTCTACACACTTTTAGCACATGTTTAGTGTAAGCCTATCCTATGTGTTTTTAGTTTGTCAAATATCCTAGTGTTTTTAAACACCCTAAATTTCTAATTTAACTTGGAACGCATTTAGCCATTTATATACTTGAGATGGACCAAGATTTTAAGTTTGCACATATTTGTAGTTTTTTTTCTGAAGCCAAAAAAGAACGAATCATACACAACTTGTCTCAAAAAAGGAAAAAAAAAACTCAGATCAAAAGCATTAATCAGTGCCAGTCACCACTACCATCCACTACAGTTTAATTTCCAAAATAATGGAAACCAAAATGAAAATTACAATGAGGTCCAAATATGGTCACATGTATTTATCTATTTTTATAAAAGGAGCACAGTACTATAAAGTGAATGTAAAATGTTTGGCAGAATTTGACAATATTTCTAAGGTCGATCTGAGTAGATGAATCTGCTGTATAATTTGTATCCGGAAATAGGATAAAAATCACATTGGACAATATTGGTCCCTTTGGTAGGTTGTTGTCAAGCTTATTGCTGCCATATCTTGTACGTAGATGCTTTTGTAAAGTAAAATGCACTTGAGTTGAATTGTGAGATGTGTATATTTTGTTAGTTTTTTTTTTTTTGGCTTATGTTAGCTTGCTATTTTTTATTATTACTCTGGCAAAACACTTGCCCTTTTCAAAACTTGGCGGAAGTGGAGCTGTTGTAGTCACGGTATAGTTTTAACATCACAACTAAGCAGACCCTGAAATATATGCTGCAGTATGTGTTGTCGGTTGTTTTTGAATAATTTATGCTCCAAGTTGCTTTGTATTTTATTATTATCATTATCATCATTATCATCATTATTATCATTATTATTATTATTATCATTATTATTATTATTATTATTATTATTATTATTATTATGAGACAAGCTTGTTTGAAATGTATTGACTGCTGTTTTGAAAAATGTGCAAGGAACGTTTTGTAATGTAATTTGTCAAACACTGGACTGGAGGGAGATTTGACAACAAGTTCCAAGTTGAGAGATGTTTTTGATGGACAGAACTGCGCAAAAAAACATGGCCGCTCTAACGCCAGTCTGCAGTTGGAAGACAATGGATTTTTTTTTTCTTTTGTGCTGGTTAATTGCGTTGAGGGGTTACCCATAAATGGAATATTTTCCCTTCCAAATTTTTGCATATTCTAATCATTTTTGTACTGACAAAGGGATACCACTTGACAGCAATCCACTGATCCCAATCATCTGGTTGTTGCTAATAGAAAAAAAATTATCTTTTTGCATCAACTGCCACTTCTCAAACCAGAAAAGAGATTTGCACTAGACTTATTTTGGTCTTCGTTCTTCAAAAAGCAATATAATTCACCGATATCATCCGACCATCACCTGCCCACAGTGGGAATGCTGAGTAAATGGTGATTAATTTTATTTTGTATTGAAAGGTACAGAATTGGTTTTTAGAAATGCACATTTGTGTGTTATTGTCCGTAGCAGTTTTTGATATTATCCAGCACTTATCCCTTGAGTAACAGTGTCCAAAAATATACTGAGGGGCATTACATTAAAAAACTGTTGTTTCCTCCTTGTGGTTGTTTTGGACAAATCAAGCCGCTCTTGTAAATCAGAAAGACATTGGGATGCATGAGGGAAGACTCCCATTCGTCACGTTGTCGTTTTGTCTTCATCACATAGTCGCCATTATTCCATCTTTCAGCAAACATACACATGTACTGTGCGTAACACCACCAAAAACCAAAATACAAACCAGCTGCCCACTGTCGCACACCTCTCCATCTTGTCCAGGATGCTTTAAAAAGTCTAATAATGAAACACACATCATCTGGAGGAAAAAACAAACTAAATGCACCTTTATCTCATCTTCATCGGTCGAGAAACCTGTTTCCATCCATTTTCACACAAGGTCACGTAACACCTGTCACTCTTGACCGTCTGTCATTGGTGTAAATTTTGACAATAATTCAGTGAAATTTCACCATTATCTGGATGTAGTAGCTTTCCTGTTTTCACAGCTTTGTGGTGTTGTTGAAAGATGTTGCGGTTTGTCTAAATATGTTGCGTGTTAGAGGAAGCATAAGTATGTGCCTTCTTGTACTCTCCTTGGTGAGCTTGTAATTATTGAGAAGCTGAAGCCAGCCAATTGTGTTTGCACTAAAAACCAAATTGCTTTTCGTGATGTGGACTATTTAAGCAAGCTTGTTGCGTCACTTTAACCGTACAGTATGCATGAGGGTGAATTGGTAAGTTTTAGGGCTAGAGCTCTCATCTGTTGACCTGTAAACCAGTGCAGCTTAGAGGATCTTGTGAATATATCTTGGCTTAGTTTTGCATTCAGTTTTCAATCCCATCTCCTTATCAAGTTTGTCACAACTTCAACAGTAATAAAAAAAAATTAAAAAGATTTAGAAAAATAAAAAACACATACCATGATTACATACAATACAGCTTTTACTTTCACATACCACAGTTATAACTAACACACCTACAGGAGAGTGACACTCTCTTCATGGAAATGCGTGAATATACGAGGTCGCCTCAAGACTATTGGTCAACTTTGTTTTTCAAATCTGGTTTTTATTACATTTTGTTCAAAACAAAAGTACATGCTTTTAGTCTTACAAATGCACCTTATTCATGTCCAGCCATGAGTGCAAAGAGGCTGGCATTGTAATATCTGATTTAGCACCTTACTACCCAGCATGTTTCACTGATGCTCTTCTTCCATACAAGATCATTTCCAAAAGCGTCACATATTTGTGAAGTTGTTTGATGGGATGTGCCAAAGTTTAGAGGCGATCTCCAGAGTGTTTCTGCTTTTAATTTTCTCTTTCCTTCTTTTTCAATTATAGCAATGGTATGTCAACACTTTCCTATAAACGCGTGTGGAATCAATTTATCTCAGCAAACAGTATCATTACTTGCCATTTTACAATAAGCCCTGTATTTCACATATATTTACCAGTGATGTGTATTTGTTATTATAAAGAAAATAGCCGTAAAAGCTTCATTATGTTACATAATATTGTGACTTTTTTCGAAAAACTGTGAAGACTTATCTTGCATATACTTTATACAGAAGTATTAAGCCTTAATACAAAAGACTAAAAAAAGTGTGGAAGAATAAACTGATTGTTGCTAAGTAAGGATGATTTTTGTAAATGTTACCAGCACTTTTTTTGTAATTTTCACTCTCTGAGGTATTGTACAAGTTCAAGCTGTTTGTGAAGTTTGATTATGAAGGAATAAAACTAGTACTTTCCTGTACTTCACAGAAAGCCTGGTGTCTCCTTTATTTTACAGTCTTTTATGTTGCATCATTTAGCAGCGTAGACAAACTGCTGTAAAACATACTTGTCAACTGCACAAAAAGACAGTCACTAATGCGCTAAATTAATTGTACAATATTTGGGGTAAATAGGTCTCCGTACTACATTAAATAAAAAAAAAAAAAAAGACTAAAAAACGATGATTTGATTTTTTGATTTTATGTATGGACACTGAGATAAAGTAAACAAATTACATTACAAAACGTTCTCTGCAACTATTTTGTGCAGGTAATCTCTTTCATTCAGAGAAGACTTAAGCTGTTCAAAATATGGCACATTTCAGAAATGGGTACAATTGCGTAGTTTGGGTTTTTTCCCCCCCTTTTTTTATTTATGGTGTATTCTGCTCACAGGCCTGTGTCGATCACTTATAACCTTGGCCTACAGAGCCTTTATCCTCTGAACAATTCAAAAACCCTTGGACATTGAACCGTATGCACCACTTCCCCATAAAGTGAAGGATGTAAACCTGTATAAGATACTACGGTGGAGGTCACAGACCTGGGTGGGTGCTACTCGCAGTTATGATTAAACCTACGAGCACGCGCCTTTCACACTGCTGACAGGCACGTGCTTCATTTAAGGAAAAGACACAGGCGCCCTCTAGTGTACAACTTATTTTTTGCAGGACTTGAGGCGTAGCTCCATGGTCCTCAGCAGTCTGCAGACTACTATAGTGTCTCAAAATTCATGTTCAATTCAGCCTCATTTGACAGTGAGTAGCACCTTGTACGAAGAGTTATGTACACATACAAAGACAAAAGGTTCAGAAGAGTGACTAGTTGGGTCCTTCCCAGTTTATTCCAACTATGACAAGAATGGTGCAAAACCAGGGCAGCACACGAATTCCAAGTTAGAGATAGCGGCTACTGCAGAATGCTAAAGAAAAATCAGTCAAGCATATTTAAAATGCACATCTAGACCATCCAACTACGCAGAGAATTGTTAGTGTAAAAACCCCTTAACTTTAATGGTTGGAACATGGGGCATCCATATCTGCTCATCCCATGTTCACTCTGGTTCTCCAAGATGCAAAAGCCATGCAGGCAGGACCCTAGCCAGGAATAGGAGTCGTGCACGAACTAACACCAGAGACTAAAGATAAGCATGGGTAAATTTAGCAGTGAGTTGTAATCCACTTGGAGCATTTAATTAGCCAGTGAACGCCCTTCTCGTGCCATTGAGAGGAGACTTGAGATCAATGGTTAAGTTTTGTTCCCAGAATACATTTATTCAAGTTGGAAACATACAAATCTAATAAATGACAGGAGGTATCAGTTTTTTTTTAATTGGAATGACATTGGTACAGAGGGTGTGGAACGTTTTAAAAATCAGATTCACAACTTACAGCCAACGAACCGTCATCGCCCACAACTAGTGGTGACATACTTTAGGTTGTTCCCATAAATAAGGCAGAATGTAGAGTCCATAGGAATGGAAAGATATTACATTTTAGCCAATTTGGACAGTGATGTGACAATAGGAATTAGATGACCTTCTTCAGCTCATCATACAACACCAGCACAAAGGCGCCACCCATGCCTCTGAGGACGTTGGACCAGGCTCCCTTGAAGAAAGCCTTGCCACCCTCGTCACGTGCAATCTTACGCCAGCAGTCAATTGTGCCAGAGTACATGATGTCAGCTGAAAAAAAAAAAAAGATAAATCAGTTACAAAGGACAATGCACAAATGCATCAAAACTGTCAATAAGTAAAATCCATATTTGTGCATGTTATGTATTCAACTGACCTCCTTTACGTCCGGACTGCATCATCATACGTCTTCGGACAGTGTCAAAGGGGTATGAAGTAAGACCAGCAACAGCTGTCACAGTCTGTGCAATCATCCAGCTCACCAATATGTGGGTGTTCTTGGGGTCTGGGAGCATACCTGCAGAAGAGAGGCACAGGTGCTTAGCAGTCAAGAAGACGACATTTAGAAAAATACAATGATAGGATGCCCACCCTTGGCTGTGTCATAGATGCCGAAGTAAGCAGCTCTGTAGATGATGATACCCTGCACGGACACATTGAATCCCTGGTACAGTCCCCGCAGACCGTCAGATTTGAAGATCTTCACCAGACAGTCACCCAAACCATTGAACTCCCTTTCGGCTCCAGCCTTTCCAACATCAGCTGCCAGACGGGTACGTGCGAAGTCGAGGGGGTACACAAAGCACAGGGAGGTGGCACCAGCAGCTCCACCAGAGGCCAAGTTACCGGCAAAGTATCTCCAGAACTGGGTGCGCTTGTCAACACCATCAAGGAAAATCTTCTTGTACTTGTCCTTGAAGGCGAAGTTGAGGGCTTGGGTGGGGAAATATCTGATGACATTGGCAAGGTTACCTCTCCAGAAGGACAGGAATCCCTGCTCCTTGGGGATACGGACAACGCAGTCGATGATACCTTTGTACTGCTTGTCAGCAGTGATCTGCTTACTTGCATGCTGGACCTAAAGGAGCAATTAGCAAAGGGTTAATTCCAGTCAGTTTCACAGGTGACTATTTGCCAACCAATCATTGTTGTGACCTTGGCCATGACCTATAACCTTTAACTTTTCACAACTTATTAAAAAAGTTGATCAAGTTCTATTATAGATGAGTTGAAGATCATTCGTTTACAACTATTATACAAGTCTATAATAATAATACCACAACAACAATAATATAAAAAACACATGTATCAAAGTCATCAGCTTGTCAGCCAAAACTATTCTAAAGCCACGGTGCCAGTCACAGTCGTATAAAGCGTAAGTATTTTGCCGGGCTGCAAAAGATTGTTCAGGGCCTCAACAAATCAATCTGGCAGCTAGCTCCAGTAACATGTAGTACAGTCCTCAAATATTTTTTCCACTAGTCGGGGAGCGTGAGCTGGTTGATATTGCATGCATTAGGATACAACTAATAATGATCAGCAAACCAAACTTTTAAAGGGTCGACAACATTAGAACACGGTGTTCTAAAGCCAGCTCAGGGTTTGTCCTTTGTTAGCTAGCTGGGCCGGCTAAGGTTAACGTGGGATGCTAACATTAGCTGCAAAGCTCCTGTAGGTCATGTACCATTCAATGATGACCTCAAGGTTTCGTTCACATAATTGCCAAAGCTTAAAGATATCCAAGATTGCCAACACGAGTATACGCTGTGTTTCAGTTGTTCCACACCTTAACTAGCCTATCAAGCGATGTCGTTATAATCTTATTCAAGTCAGGCGGCTAACCGGTTTAGCCACTGCGCTACATCCGGAAGACAGAAATACCTGAAGGAGAAGCTTGACTCTCTCGATGGGAGCGACGGCTGTTTTGGAGATGGCAGCGGAGATGCCACCGGCCAAAAAGTCCTTGGCGAAAGAGATTGCCGTCTCACTCATTGTACGTTCTTCTTGATGTTGCTTTCAGGTTACCAAGACAAGATTTACCCCGCTACCCTTTACGGCTGTTGGCCTGCACCGACGAAATGGCCGATTGAAAAGCCTCGACGAGAATATATTTGAGACGATGACTCGCGATAAAAAGCGTGAGTAGGGATGAGACGTCGCATTTTTTCCACCAATCAGGACCCGTATCGTAGTTTCGTCGTAACTTACCCCCACTCGTGAATATTCTATCAAGTTACGAAACAAGTATCACGTGTAGCTACTACGCGCTTTTCATTCATTCATCTGATAAAAGGCATTACAGTCATACTTGACATGGAGTGAGATCTACGCCCAAATTAGTTCAAAGGAAGAAATATGATCTGCATGTACAACAGGGTGGCTGTAGTGAAAAATAGCATGCCCTTCACGGAAATACACGATGTTAGTGTTTTTCCCAACAGTTCCAGCTACTTGTATTGAAAATAAGTGGTGCCTGCTCTTATCATCAGGGATCATGTCTTGTACTTAAAGCTGAATAAATGAAGTAACTTTGAGTCTTCTGACTTTATAGAGGACATGTGACCATAGATTTCAGATGCTGAAGTACATTTGTTTAAATATGAGAACGAAAACACCATTCTGTTCTATTTACTATTGTGTAAGTTAACACTCATAGCCAATGAGGCTGTAGTTACAGAATTATTACAGTTATTACAGTGTTTGTAAACCGTGTGTTCAAAGGTTAAATAGGCTAACTGCACCACTGGTGACAAATAAAGTTTGACAATAGATAAGTTGAAGTACAGCCCTATAATATACCAAGGGCAGACCTACTATAGCCAAAAAGTAGCCTAAATCCTGCTAGTTTACAGCAGTCATTCAACCTGGAGTGACCCATATTTATAGCTCACCCATAGACCCTCAGGGGGTCTCCAGGGGTTCTTAGAAAAGAGGTCCTAGATTGTGTTCATTTTTTTTATGGATTCTATGAAGTATATTAACTAACAGTTTTATTAACCTTTTTTTTTTCCCTTATAAAAACAGTAATCAGTACAGAATCTTCTCAGGTATAGGGGAAGGATGTTAAGGTTGCAAAAGTATCCAAAATTACACAGGGTCTATTTTAGTCACATAAAACATAGTCTAGTCTACAGACTGAAATATGTTTAATGAGTTGCCACCCACCCACTCAGACTCCTGCTGACATATAGGCCTAGCCTATCATTCATTGGAAACAAAAGAGAAGAAGCTCACACTAATGTGTTTCACATAACAACAGACTGGTGAAACTGGGACACAATGGTCTCACTTTGCATTGTAGACCACCTCCTGGAACCCTGCTGTTTAGGGCAAAACAGGGGTGTAAACAGAGAAATAAGCATTTGCATTTTCTCAGAGGAACTGTAAATCAACCATCTATTTGTAAAGAGGAGTCACCTCCCCAGAGCTGGGCCTAGAATGCAATACATAAATTATGCTTTTACAGTCAATGCTCATAATGCAAGCGTCATATTAATGATGCAAGATATAAAGAATACATAATTGATTTATATATTCCAGAAGTGGAACATAACAAAGTAAAAGTAGTAAAGTACTGTACTTAAGTATAAATTTTAAGGATTTGTACTTTACTTCAGTACTTTTTAAAGTAGATATATATAGGTGTATTTTTGAATGGGACTGAAAAGTAAAAGCATTTTATTTTTGTAGTTTATTTTTAACACATTCATAGTTTGAGCAAACAAAAATATACAAAAAAAAGATCGATTCATTTCTTTCTATTGAACAAACTTCAGGACAAATCTTTATCAAAATCCCTACATTTGAAGCTTTAATAGATCAAAATACTTTTACTTTTTATTCTTTGAGTACATTTTAGGTACTTTTTCTTTGGCAGATTTTTTCATGTGATACTTTTATTTATCTGTACTTTTACTTAAGTAACAAACTTGAGTACTTCTTCAACCAGTGATGTATTCATGCGCCACCCCAACACCCTGCTCTGATAATATAGTGTCTGCTTATATAAGGCATGTTGGTTTGTCATTAGAATAAACATTTTCTACAGAAAACTACTGCTGAAGTTTGGCCTACAAAGTTATACAATTACTTTGCTTTATCCAATGTATTATTACAACTTAAAAAATGTCAAGTATTCTAATTTCAGTATTTCAGATTGTTATATTTGTTACCAACATACCACTCAATAATATCACTGTAGTTCTCAGGGTGCCAATTTGGTACACCATGAATGGACAACAGATTAAAACTAGGGTCTCTGCTAATTCATGACATGTTATACACTGTTGCGCAATATATACTGTCCATGCAATGAAAAACATAAAATAAATAATTATCATCTGTAGTACTTAGTAAAGAAAATTAACTCTCGAATGTCCGTTGTATCCCCATATTTTATACAGATTTAAACGACCAGCATAAATTATGTAAAGATAACTGTATCTGTCATAAACCTGAATGGACCACTATTTTCAAAATGTTAATTTAACTCTGACCACCAGGGGGAAATTTGATCATTTTGCTAGGTTTGGAGGAAGACCACCAGATTCGATTCAATTCAATTCAATTCAATTCAATTTCTCTTTATTGTCACATGTGCATATACATACAAAATATATAGCACAGATGAAATTGCTGTCCTCTCCCACCTCAGTGCAAACATTTAAATGTGCCAAACCAAAATGTGCAAACAACAAAAAAAAATGTGCAAACAAAGTAAACATTCAAGTAAAACGGAATGTAAAGACATACTGGACTAGACAAAACCACAGCAGACAGAACAAAAACTGTGCAGACATTCAGGTAAACATTCAAATAGATAGGAATCTCAGACATACTAGACTAGACAGAAACCACAAATAGACAAAGCAGAAATTACAGATGAAAGATGTTATTAAGTTGTAGGCTACAGGTACAGGGCAGTATTCGCTGTTGTTTCACCCACGGTTGTTTTGGGGCAAGAGCATATCTAAATAGGTATAGCCCGTACATCTTTGCGTTAACTTAAAGTAGGCCTAGTTGTCGTCTCAGTGCTGACCACAAGACGGAGCTGCAGCGTTTCCCAAGAACACCTCTCCATTGGATAAGACAAAGCATAGCCAGAGAGTGTAGTTAACTAGTTATAACAGCCGCTGTAGCGTAAATGAGTTCACTGCCCTCTCTTTTGTCTTTTATTTATTTATTTATTTATTTATTTATTTATTTATTTTTTTTTTTTTTTGTCCTTTAAAACTTTTACATGCCATTGTTTTCATTAGCAAATCTTCTCATCAGCCTCCGCTTCAAATAACACCAAAAGCGTAATGGCTTTTTCAACCGAAAAATTGCATCTGTCAACAGATGTATTTTTAAATTATAGAGTTTAAAACAAAACTTTGAATAATTATTTCTTCATTTATTTTAGAAAGACTGGACTGTCAGCGATCACAGCCTTGCGCTCTGGCCAATCATGTGGCGCGCGTAACAGGACGCTCCGCACGGTGCGCGCGCTCTGATCTCAGCTCTGGACAACTGTGGAGCTGCGGTGACACCAACTCTAAATACTCACAGCGGTCAGACTGGCCGACCAGAGTGCAGCCACACTCGTCTTTTAAATGTACGTTATTAGAATATTAATGGGACGAGAAAAATCGCGACAATTTGTGGTGGCTCCAGATTTGCGCAGGATTCAGTTTGGTTAACTTTGTGCCCTTACCGGAGGAGGCGAAATACAGGGGACTGGATGTGGACGGGTCAGTGAGCTGCACGCGACTTTCCCTCTCCAAACTCCCCAATGACAGCGCAGGATTGCATTATGATCATTGGACTGCTCTACATCTTCTGTGAGGGTAAGATCTCTAATACCCCCAGTACCAGTACCAAATGAAGAAGTCACCTTTTAGGCTATTGCAAAGACTAAAAATATGAAATTTCACATTTACGTTTGTATCCATTCCCCTGTTATAGTTGCTGGGCAGTGGAGGAACGTTCCATGATTAAAAACGTAATCAAGTAAAAGCTAAAAGTACTCAGGAAAAATACCACTCAAAGTACTACTTACTAGTTACATTTTATATATTTTATTTGATCATTTATCATTTATTCATCATCCTAAGTACAAAACTTAAAAAGTAACTACTTAATGCCGAGTTGTTTTAAACCACAACCAGCTAAAGGTAATCAAAGCAGGGATGTAGTGCTGCTATTTATGTAGGCTATAGAAAGGCACAGAAAAAATGCTGTATTATTTTAAATGTAACTAATTACAATAGTTTATTGTAAACTCAGTAACTACTACAGGTTTAAAAGATTTACTCAAATTAGTGCAGTTACCCAAAAAATGACAGTAATGTTGATATTTGTTAGTTACTTTCCACCCCTGGCTATAAGTCAAGTTGTCCTGCGAGCCAGCATTTGTTTGGCCTGATAAATAGTTGTAGTTATCAGACTTCATTCAAAGAAAGTGAAGTTTGTTTGAGTGTTGCATATATTATCCTGCTCCAAAGTTTACATCATCTACAAGTGGTGAGATCATTGGTTAGTTATGAAAGTAGTCTGCTTGTACATTTTATAATGTTGATTAAAGTGGCTAATCACATTAGGCAGCTTTTTATGAAATGAGCATTGTAGTAATTTCCCATAGCACATTGGCATGTTCTGTTTCTCTCTCTCTTCACTGTAGTTAAAATTGTAATCCAGAAGGCAAATACAGTTGGCCAGGAAAAAAAGAACAAAGTGAATTTATGTCATACTATGTTTTGGCGTGAATTCTTTTTCTGTGTTTGGAATATTGACAAGCTGTAAAACAGAATACTTTCTTACATTCAAACATCTCTAAAGCAGTGCGCAGCAGCTCTGTTGTTTTTATTCGGGTGAGCTAAGTGCACTCAGTCAGGTAGACCTGCCCATTACAGATTAGTATCCTAAAATGATGAATGCATTCTTGTGAGTATCAGAAGCAGCCATAGTTCATCATGCTTTGTCAAACAGCTGACACACTCACAGGTGGAGGCACAATATGACAGCCAATCATTTTCAAGCTCTATTTCACCCAATCGCACACCATTTGGAGCGCTTATTATGCTGACTGTCATGATGCTCTGACATTACACCTAACTGCAAAAAATGGCTGGTTTTAATCTGTTATAATCATCATTAAGAAAAGCTGGAGGCGTAATATGCACAGATGATACATTTTCTCTTATAGCTGCCTATGTAAAGAGTCCCTGGACACTGTTCTATTTGAAGCCTGTTATTTTTACCATCTAATATGCCTGACCTTGTATGAGATGATGACTTAAACAATAACAGTGGGAGAGAGTGACTGACAGGGCCTGCCCACAGTCTGTCAGCAGGGATTCCCCAAAGGTTAAAGTTCACTTATGTGTTTACATAATGCTTTTTCTTATAAAGGTTGCACCTGCTGATATTAAATGATTGCACAGAGCAGGAAGAATATGAGCACCTGCCTCATATGCAGACCTACATGCAACAACCCGTAATGCACTTATAACACTTATTTTGTCTTCTTCACGTTTTACTATCCATTTTAACCAAGCAGGTTTTTTTCAGTGACACTTTTATATTTTGACTTTAATTCATAGCTGGAGGTCAGTTCAAACATGGCTAGTTTTTGCTCCCTCTAGTCTAGACTATATCATTGTTCATTTACAGCTTATTGGTGGGATAGTGGTTAGTGCACCTTTTTTTTCCAGTTACCTTTATCTTTAAAATGTGTACATTACAGAACCATGATCAAGCCTCCTCTGCTTTAGAAGAGGTTCTAGATCATACAGGAAAAAATGAGACAAATTCTTCTTAGAAAACCTTTGACAGACACTGAAATATACCCTTGCTGCATCATCATCATCACCATCATGATTATTACATTTTGCATTTTCCAGTATAGGGCTTAATGATTTGGAAAATATCTAATTGCGATTCTTCTGACAAGCATTGCAATTTATGTTTTGATAATAGGATTGTGTTTAAAGTTCACATTTTAAATGTGGCCAGAATAACTGACAAATAGACTCAAATATGAACTCAAACTAATACGAGACTCTCATTTCAGAAGATGTTTGTACAGATCTAAACTACAGGGTTAACAGTTTGTATGGATAATAAAACAAGATATTTACTTTTTGTGGAAGAAATTATGGTACTGCAACCTTTCTTAACTGCATCCATTGAAACTGCAATTTCGATTCTGTTGCGATTAATTGTACAGCTCTATCCCCCACCCACAAACAGATCAGTACAAATACTCACTTCACATGTTAGTGGTCATAAAGTTATGGCTATGGCTGGTTATGGTTATTAAGTAGTGCATGTGCCCAAAATAAGTTGATTATCTTGATCAAGTGAAATAATAGCATCAGTTGAACTATTCTTTTCTACATGAATAATCCATAACAGCAGATCATAGGTGTGTTTGATATAGCCCAACAATTGCAGCTTTGCATTCATTTATGTAGCTTTAGCGATAGTGCAGTGCCTTTCAAGATCTCATGCATTATTCCTGAGATGTTGTTCTTTAGAACTTGTCTTAATTTGGCAAATAGAACAGATCTGACGCACACTGAAAGAACACATTGAAATTTAGATGGACAATTTCAACTGAATATCAAAGCATATAAATATACTGATGTGTTGTTCAACAGTGCTCTCAAACTGGATTGACATGCTACAGGATAAATCACCAAAAGCTCTTAAGCAACACAAGGCTGGGCCTAGTTAGTACTGGATGGGAGCCCACAGGGAATACCAGGAGCCATGGTTGGGCGCCAGTGGCAAAACTGTTGTGGTGTCCTTAGACAAGATACATCACCCACATTGCCTAGTAAAAAAGTGGTGTGTGTGTGTGTGTGTGTGTGTGTGTGTGTGTGTGTGTGTGTGTGTGTGTGCGTGTGCGTGTGCGTGTGTGAGTGTCAGTGGTGGTCAGAGCGGCTGAGGATGAAGATTGACAGCTTTGCTTCCGTCAGTCTGCCCCAGGGCAACTGTGGCTACAACAGTAACTCACCATCACCAAGTGTGGGGTGAATGAATAATGCACTATAAAACATCTTGAAACGTGCAATGTAAATGTAAAATCCAATGTATTATATACAGTTACAGTATAATAATAATAATAATAATAATAATAATAATAATAATTATTATTATTATTATTATTATTATTATTATTATTATTATTGTTATTCATAATAAAAGTGAAATGTGATCTGATCCCTGCTATTTTGGAGCCATTGTCATACAATGAGTCAACGTTTTTCCGTGTAACCACTCGTCTTATTGACCAGACTCTGCCATGCTCTGAGTGAGTGTCAGGTGGATTTACCCAATCACAGTGAAGTGTGAAGTCCTACAAGAGGCAGATGGTTGTAGTTACCTCTTGAAGACAGCATGAAGCTCAAATTAAACACCAACAATCAACCCTGTGGTCTTGGCTCTATGAAATATTGCCGTGTTATTGGCCTATGTTTGGCAGATTTCCCACTCCCAAGTTAATTTTACTTTTTAAGGAACATTTTAACAAGTGGACATTTTCATAGGAGGAGGAAACTTGGAAAAGTAACATTTCCGTTACAAGAGCCAATATGTGATGGCTAGCAGGACAATTGAATCATAACATTTCTAAAACTACATTATAACTCTTATATTCCATTCTTGGTCTGCGGTGGTCATTATCTATTGGAGGTGGTCCACGGAAGAAACAGCAATGAATCGGCAACAGGTGATGCACATGTGGAGGCTGACTTGTGAGGTCAAAATATTACTGTACATACGGCACATGTTGAAGGAGTGAATGCTTGTTGGTGCAGACATTTCAGTACACAAAACAGTCTTACATATGGGCTTCATTGTCTGATCTTGTGTGTGTATACGATTACGGGGAGCACTCCAACCTCAAACTCCCAGGTTGCTCTAGTCTTCCTTATCTTGCCTCCAGACCTCTCTCCCTCTCTCTCATTTCTGCTGAGCCATTGTCTTCATGTACTGCTCCTAATTCAGTTTCGTTTAGGACGACAGCCCACAATGATTAAACTGGCACTCCGCCCATTAGACATTACTCTGATAAAAAAAGACGTAAAATATGCCTTCTGAACATGCAATTATTTCACATATTTGATGTTTAAAGCCCGGATGTTAATTAAAATGTCCTCCATAAAATTGAAGATTATGTTTTTTCTGATTGACACCTTAGCAAATGCAGCAGTCTTTTTGCTATTGTCTCAAGCAATCTTATTTTACTTTTTTCTGGTGTGTGCTTTGGGCTTAAGTGTTTGTCCAGGGTTTATATGTGTACTGACAGTATTATTCAGCACATTGTAGTATGAGGTAGGAGGAGAGGCAGAAGTCTGAAATATTTACTGCAGCAGTGAGAAGTAGACACCTGATGTAACTGTGTTTTACCTGGAGAGAGAGTAGAGCCTGGTGGAACATGTTGTGGGTACCAGATGGATATGTACAAAGTTCTTTCAGATCATTGATTGACTCGTCTCAAACTTTCAACTATGAACTAAAGTGTGGATAGAGATAGTGAAGTTAGTTGATGTGTGAAAAAGGCAGGGTTAGGTGGGCACAGATGTTTGACCATTGAGAGCTGAGAGCTGATTTTGTCACAAATAAATGCTAAAAACAAGAGAATAGAGTTATGAAAATGAAAAGTTCTGTTTTGTAACTTCATGCATCCTGCCTTTTGCAAGTAGAGATGACAGACTTACTCAGTTGCAGAATTATAACCGTCATTCATTACCACAGATTATTCTGTGGATTATTCTAAATGAGAGCTACTATTTTCTATGTTCTTAAGGAAAGCATTGTTTGTTTTTGTGTTATATATACAATACACTTTATTTGCATTTAAACTGTTTAAACTGTTTTCTCTCCACAATAATGCGAGGACAGCTACATGCCCACACACTGCTATAGGGGGTTAAGCCAGCTCTTCATAGTTTTGTAGCACACTGCTTTTCGGTCAGGCTATCTTGTAAAATTGCTTTTAAAGCAATTTGAGACAGTTTTGAGCTCCAGTCGTGTTTGCCACACCTGCAGAACAGAAGTTCTCAGGGCACCTATTGTACTCTGTGTTATAGGCTCCAGGAAAATCACAGGTTTGGCTGAAACATTGTATGATAAAGAGAGGGCAAAGTCAGGAACGACAAAAGATTTTTTGGTTTGTTCCGAGTTACCTTTTTGAGATCCAGCAACTGTGTCCTTTCTTAAAATATGTCTGTAGTCATTGTCAGTCTGAGTAAAAAGCCCACACTAACCACAGGGCATGGACGGGCACCCAGCAGTCACAGTGCACTGCATTATTTAATAAAGGCATATTGGTGACTATTTTGATTAATTAATGTAAATTTTCATCAATCATTTTTTTATTTTATCAATAGGCTGGTAGAAATAAATAGACTTATATTAAAATAGGTCCTAAGAAATACATGTAAAGGATCAGAGCTTATGTACCCTGGGGGGAATGGGTCTAAAAATTCTTCCTCTGCATTTTCACAGACTGAGCGTGCTTCTTATGTAAAATGTTAATGATCTTGGGACTTTCAGCTGATTGGACGAAAGTTAAAATGCTGAGTATCACATCTCTTTTTCCTTTATACCTTAAATAGTAACAGCCCAATCAAACAATCAGTGTGGTTGCTCTTGATTTTAAACTATCATGTTAGCTGACCTTCTGTTTCTATGGCTTTTTATAAATTTGAATGTAGCTCGAGTCCCTGTGCCGGGCTTACTTAAACACTTCACTCTGGGGCGTAAAACACAACTTTATTTACATTTAGAGATGAGTTGGCCAAACATATGGAAAAATATTTAGGTTAGACTGATATTCCCAAAAGTGTAATCAACTTATCAGTTTAAGTTTGTGGACTGTGGTGGTGCTAAAACTGAAGAATAGGATTATTATTGACCACATGGGGACATTAGTTGGAGAGAGGGTGAGGTCAAGGATAGCACTGGACACTATTAAAACTAGATACTCATTTGAATGTATTGATGGAGGGAGAAAATAATCTAAGACCAAAGTGGAATATTTCTGAACATTTTAGATATTAGATATTTTTGTAATTTAAACAACTGTTGCTGTTGTTTTAATTAACATTTTGGTATCGAAAATCTGTATTTAGCCTTGAGTCTTTTCTGTAGTGTAAGTTTCATTATTGTGACAACCCTAGCCTGTTGTGTGTAACGTCATCAAAGGCCATATTTGTGAATAAGAAAAACCTGTCTGTAAAAGTAATATTATTACAACTGCAACTACAGGTCATTGCAGGCTTGATCTAAACAGTGTAAGTTGGGCTCCTCAACCCTAATATGCATCATGTCACATTGATTTATGTACATACAAAGAAATCTTGTAATACATGGTGCACTATATGGTCACTACTAATGGGACATTGTAGCCCTGATTTACAAGATGAAACTCAAACAAACCACGAGTCATCATGGGACACTGTGATTTATGTCCTCCTGCCATTTTGAAACAGAAGAATGGGTTCAGAGATGGGCCGTGACAATTTGCTTCGGCACTTTCACTTTCCCTGTCATTTCCTTGTGGGGTCTGTGACTTCCTCTCCTTCTGTGCTCATCCCTCTGAATGCATTTCACATATCGGGCTTACACCACTCTGCCATCACAAATGTCCTCTCAACTCAAATGAGTGGCCAACAGGCTGCATGCTCTGCTGCCCCACTCCCGTGTTACAGGCTGCAAAATAAAACCCAGCAGACCCTTACACTCTGAGCGCTTGTACGAGCTATTACCACCAAGACCAGTCACAGAAATTTGGGGGCCAGGGGCTGATGTATGGGCCCCCCCTCATATAAATGTACTACTCCCCTGATTACCACACTCGTATAGAGAACACCATCCTCAGTCTGCTGCACTTGGTCAGTGCATTAGTCAGACTAATGTTAAGTCCATAAGGTGAAATATGGCACTGCTACTATTGATAGAGCTGTTACTGCTAACTTTAACTTAAACAAACACTTTGTTTTGTTACATCCACTCTTCTTCTGAACCACGGTATCAAATAAAGCACTAACAAGCACAATGTTTCTGTGATTATGTATTATTGAAAAAAGAATGCACAATTGTTTAATATCCAAATATCCCCCATTATCCCACTAGTATATTTGAATGTTTTCTTTTCACCAATGCATCAATAAATATCTTTTCCAACTTGAAAGTATCTTCAAGGACAAAGAGTGCATTAATATTAGGTTTATAACATTGGTGTTTTAAATTGTAGTCGGGTCTGGTAATATGAAGTCCTTACATTTATGACCCTATAGATGTATGTCCTGTTTTTATTCAAAGTGCACCTAAGCATTTTGGTGTTTAGTAAAAAAAAAGTCACTTCCATACATAATAGTGCATGATGAAGAGGTAATAATAATAGTGTGGTCAGTGTATGTAGTATGTAAGTATATGGCATACACACAGCGTACAGAGGCGGAGCTGGCTTTGTTCCTGTGGTGCCGCTGGAGCGCAGTCTGCTTATTGTGGGCTCGTGCCAGAGCCGACGTGGACCTCATGTGGCGTCTGAAATTGCGAAACATGCTGCAGCAGAATTTGATTTTAGGCTTTGCTTTTGACACCAGTCAGGAGCTTAATCGAAGAGCGGCCAATCAAACACAAAAGTATGCATGCTTGAATATAATCTCTTTTATGTGGATTATTAGCATTGTTACAGTGGACGATCAAGTACAGGCATATACACCCACAGGACGAAGGCTAGAGGAGGTACAGGGAGATTAACTGGACGTACATGAAGTCAATCTCTACTCTGTTATTACTACTATGAATGAATAATGCTCTCTGTGTGACATATCTGTGGAAATATGTGCACAAAATACAAAATCTGGCGTTTTCTCACCAGGCTGAAATCACTGCCTCAAGTGTAATTTGTGGGGACAATTGTGTCACATTTGAAAATTAATTTTCTGATGATGAAAAAAATGTATTTTTGTGAAAAGGCGTTCATTTCTCTCTCGGGCCTGCCAGCATTGTGCATCTCAACAGTAATCATGAGGATGAAAAATTAGTTGTGGTCCCTGCATTCTCCTATTCTCCACAAAACACTGCCAATCATACTCCACTCTCTCACTTTCTGTGTGTATTTTTCAAACTGCTCACTGAACAGGGCACCTGGTGATAGATTGTAACGAACAGTTTTTATCTGGTGTTTATTGGAATTTATTGCCATTGATTCTGGTGAATAAATAAGCTGAACCACATTTGGGCTAAATGACTATTTAATGTAATCATTAAGATGAATGTAAACATATGTGTGCTGGATAGGGCTGCCACGATTAGTCGATTAGTCACGATTATGTCGACGAACAAAATCGTCGACAACTAATTTAGTAGTCGACGCATCGTTTTTTTTGTTGTTTTTTTTTAAACTTTGCTTTTCTCTCAAAACTGGCTGCAGCTTCCACTGCCGCGTCTTTCTTTCTGTCACATACCACGCGCACACCCACACACACACACACACACACACACACACACACACACACGTTCGCACATGCGCAGTAGTGGTAATTGGCGTCAGTCCTGATTTCACTGTAAATGATACCATAACAGTAGCATGGCTACCCGGAAACGAAGCTCCAAAGTGTGGGAGCAGTTTAAGAAAAGTGGTGAGAAAAGCGTGCAGTGCAACATTTGCAAAGCTGAACTTGCGTATCATGGTCGCACAACGGCTATGCATGAGCATCTGAAGAGAAAGCATGTCATTGTGGATGATTCTGAAGAGGGTCCGTCGTCTCGGTAAGCAAACCGGCTAGTTATCTGCCAGTATTAGGGTGAACAGTCAGTTTACGGATCGATTAGTCGACTAATCGAAAAAATAATCGGTGATTAGTCGACTATCAAAATAATCGTTTGTGGCAGCCCTAGTGCTGGATACATGAGATTATGATATTATACACCCTTCTGTGTTTCTAGAAGATTGAAAAATACTGTATTTTATGTTGCTACATATTGCTGCAGTGGAGTACAATTGCTGCTGATTATATAGCATTTGGCATGGTGCATTCTGGTGCACAAGTGTATTCAGTTTTATGAGCCTCCAGACCAGGAGCCTGAGTCTAGAACATTTTCTATTCAGGCATGAGCTCAGGACACAGGAGCGCTGAGAACCTTTACTGAAATATTCAGCACAAAAGAAAAGTGAGACATCGTTCAAAGAGAAAACCGGACCTGATCATTTTTTGTTGGTCCAGCCCAGCACCTATAATGGGGGAGCTGCTCTTGTTTCCTTCCTCTGACTGTGTGACCTCCTCTGACCATGTGACCTCCTCTAACCATGTCAGCTCCTCTGATCACGTGACCTCTTTCGTATAGGTGGTGCTCTCGTGTCTGCCTCTCTGGACTGTGTTTTGGCAGAGCAGGGCTGTGTCCAGGATCCGTCCTGTATGGGACAGTACCAGCTGCTGGAGTATTGTGCAGCCGAGGAGGCCGTGTCCCCCCTCGGGTCAGATGCTCGGCTCGAGTGCCTGGAGGCCCAGCATGCTCTGCAATACTATCGCCCCCTGCAGGTGTGCAAGTGTCAGCGAGGCTCCAGACGAGAGGAGCACTGTCTGAAGGTCTACTGGATGGTCCGGTTTGCAGGTGCACACAGTCTCTGGTACTTGTGGCCACAGAGATGGTCAGCTACATGTTTCAAAGTGGAGTGTTTCTTGTTTCAGCATATGAAGAGTATGACATATCACCTTATGAAGAACTGAAGATCAACCTGGTGAGAAACATTGAGATGTCTCAAATGGCCTCTATAATGTCAGGTACAGCTGCTCTCACACTGTTTCTCCTTCCACATGAATGATTTCTGACCCTGGTGCTTCTCCACAGCCTCATCTCTGTCAGTAGATGGACAGAACCAGTGTCTGAAGGCAGCGCAGGACTGTGGGCTGTATGAGAAGTGTGGCTCTCTGCGCTCAGAGTACGTGGTGGCCTGCACAAAGAGAGCAGGCCAGTCCGACAGCAGCTGTAACCGACAGAAATGCCACAAAGCCCTGCGCCGCTTCCTTGAGCGTGTCCCCGAAGAGTACAGCTTCGCTCTGCTCTTCTGCCCCTGCTCAGACACTCTGTGCGGCGAGCGGAGACGCAAAACCATTGTCCCGTCATGTTCTTATGAGGAGACCGCTAGGGGAGAAGAGAGAGTGGGCAAACCCAACTGTCTGAGCCTGCGCACATACTGCACCAAAGACGAGCTGTGCAGGTATAACTCAAGACCTTTAAGCCCGAAGAGCTAAGCAGAGCTTTTGCTCCTTACATAGTTTTGTTCTCAGAATCTTCAGAAGGAATAAAGAAGCATATCTCTAGCACTCGGTAAATAATACTTTCGAAGTAAATTCAAATCAACAAAAACAAATCTTAAATCTTATTTGTACTCAGCTTGCTAGGGGTTTGAAGACTTTGTTGAAAGCCAATCTTTTTATGTAATAAATAAAAGAGGATGTGTTTACAAACATCATACAAAATGTGTTCAATTTATTAATGTGCCAGTTTTTAACTAAAAGCCTGTAACTGTCGATGTCAGAGATATCAGAGATCTTAAGTGTTATTTGTTTAGGTACTATCCTGGCATATACAACAGCACAGTAGGTCACTTGTGCTGCTGCCTCCATGTGTGTTTTGCTTTGCACTGGAAATTCCACAATGAAAAAGAAACTTCAAAACTCAGACCATCCTTTGCCACTTATTAAAAACATTGCCTTTCATGGTAGTTTGTTTTGTATTTTTTAGATCACGTTTTGCAGATTTCCAGCAAAACTGCCAGCCCTCTTCCCAGTCCCCCTCTGGATGTGTCCGCGAGAGCAGAGCCATGTGCCTCAAGGCCTATGCTGGACTCATTGGTGAGTTTCAAAAGAGAAAATACAACAAATCAAAGAAGAAACTTTTTCACAGCTTAGATTTGATCGCGCCAATACTTCTGTTGACTTTAATAAACGCTGAGTTGGCTAGTGTCAAATTTAGTTGCCTTTACTTTTAAAACTTGATTTGCTATTTCCAGCAAATGACCCAGAAGTCATGATTTCTTTTTGTTTCCTTCAAAAAGTGTAATATTGTGCACCTGTAATTATTAATATCAAGCGCCTGACGAGTGGACACAGTGCCTCCCCAGGGATCTAATATTGTTGTACCTTATCTCTGCACAGATGTTGCTGGAAATGAAAAATTGTGGCACCTGGAAAAATCATGTTAAGTTTTCCTATAGTAGCCCTTGTTATATCCAGTGGTTTTGGTTTTGCTTCCGTCTAGGTACTATTATGACTCCAAACTATGTGAGCAACAGCAGCACAGAGGTGTCCCAGTGGTGCTCATGCGAGGGCAGTGGGAACGAGTGGCAGGCATGTCAGCACATCCTCACCCTCTTCTCCTCAAACATCTGTCTCCGTAAGTACAAAAAGTTACATAAAATACATATTGGACTGAAGGTATGAAAATGAGTGAATGGTAAAAGCTATAATAAACGTATGTATTGTAGGCATGACTAGTAGCAACTGACAATGACTAGCTCGCCTTTCATTTGGAAACTAAATATGTTATGCAACTTTTTTTTAGGAGGGTCTGCATCTGGTTGTCTCCATGGTGATGTCATTGCATTGCCTGAAATGCTTCACAGTATGGCATTAAATGTATCTGTCTCCATGGAGACAAGCAGGTGATGCCACCAGACCGAGTTACAAGTCATTTCTGTGGAGAGGCCACCTATAATTCAGTAAATGCAAGATAGATAGATGGATAGATTTATTTGTTTGCTAATGTAACGTATACATTCCACATGAAAGTACAAAGCTACCTCTGCTTTGTTTAGGTTCAAAACTCTTCCAAGATCCAAGATGAGACTAAGAAAACCATGGTGATTAAAACTTATGGCTTTGCTCACCCAGACATGAGAATCAGCAGAGACAGTGCCAAAGCCCTGATCATTTCCATGCATCCACAGTAATTGGAGTGGCAGGCTCAGTGTCCCTGTGTGACAGTGACGAGGGAAGCGCTACCTTCCTGCTGTCATACCATCAGTGTGAGACTAAACTGATCTGCTCTGAGTGTTTTATAATATGCATTAATACAGAATTCAAATGAAGCAGACTATAATTAATAGAAAGTGCAAATCAGTGGACCGTTTATTTTTATTTTTTTCTGAATAAATAAATCAGACATATTCCATCTTGTGTTTGGCCCAATGCCAGTTGTGATTACGCCTTTCCAAGTCTCCAGAGTCGATAAATCCTTCATCTGAATCTGGTAAACAGAAAATGACTTCATGTTGAGCTATGGCCAAAAAAAGTAGTACAACATTTAGAGATATACAAACAACTGAACTTGTATCAGGAAAAAACAATTTAGTAATGGATTTTAAAGCAACAGTGAATGAAAGACAAAATTGGTTTTGTTGGATCTGAAAAGGTTTGTAGTATATTTATAGTAAATATAATAATATAATAAAAGTACATTAAACATCTCTTTTATAATTTCATTATCATTATTTTACTCATATGTGCAAATAAAATTGAACGTGGGCAGATTCCAATACCAAAACAAGTTTCTCTATTTAGTACACTGCATTTTGCTGTTATTCTTGGCTATACATTTCTTCTTATAATGCCAAGAATTTTAACGAATATCCTTTGGGATAATAAAGTATCTATCTAATGTAATCTAATCTAAGAGGTAATCCAAAAAAAGTGCTTTCAATACCCATACTCGTTCATAAAACTGTAACAAATATATATAAATCTATGTCTTTAATTTTTATTACGTTTGACTCCTTAAAGAGCCCATGTTATGCTATTTTCTGATCTATGTTATAATGTTGTTTCCTCATCAAAACATACCTGAGTTCTTCTCTCAAACAGAAAACCCTGTTCCACCTAATGATGTCATGTGGTAATACTAATATACATGTATAATACAGGTATTGCTCTACTGTGTTTTTACACTCCATACACCAGAATCATTCGGATGATTTCAGCCTTGGAATTGCCAATCTCTACTAAACAAAAAAGTAAAAGGAAGAAGTTAACTTAAAAAAAAATACCACTACAGGACATCATTAGGTGGAACAGAGAATTTTGAGCTTTGGCAATATTGACAGATTACTCATGTGAATGAAACAAACTCGGGTATATTTTTGATGAGGTAACAACAGCTAAAAGCTCACGAGTCGATTCTGCATAATATAGGACCTTAAAGTCTACTTATATATATATTTATCTTATTTAATTAATACATTCTGTTTACTACGCAAAACAACGCTATATAACAATGGGCCACCCACTATCACTTGTTTTCAGACATTCATCTGCCAACCATCACTTCTGATATTTGCCATGACGCCTTGAGGATAAATAATAACTTAATGAGCCTAACCCCCGCTGCTTGTATTTCAGGGAGTGCAATCAGCTCTATGGGGGTCTCAGTCGCCCCCCCTCCTCCTCCCTCTGAGGAGAACGCTGCAGCACCCGCCCCTCTCCCCTCTGAGCGTGTGCACCCAGAGAGACTCCACATCAGCCACAACACCATCCCAGAATCCAACAGTGTAAGTGTCCTCTGTCACACTCAGGTCCGCTCCTGTTCTCATTGTGCTGGAATATAAGCTGGAGGTGTTTTTCTTCTATAGAGTAATGCGGTACAGTAGCATTCGTGTTTGCACACCCTGTTGTTCAGAATAGCTTAAATCCGCTTTATTCCCTCACCTGCGTGTTATTATGCAGTTCCTTTAACAGTATCAGGGCTTATAACAATATATATACATATATATATATATATACAGACACACACACACACACACACACACACACACACACACACATATATATATATATGTGTGTGTGTGTGTGTATATGTGTGTTCCTTTTTCCTGATATTACCATCGCTTGGTATTGCAATGTCCACCACCACAGCTTTGTTCTATTGCTTATCCAACACCACTATGTCTGGTTGGTTCGCCATCACCATTCTGTCAGTCTGTATCTGGAAGTCCCACAGGATCTTGGTTCGGTCATTCTCTGCAGCCCTCAGCCCGTACTCTGCACAGATGTTTCTGTACACTATGCCCGCCATTTGGTTATGTCACTCCATGTATGCTTTCCCTGCCAGCATCTTACACCCTGCAGTTATGTGCTGGACTGTCTCTTTGCACAGCCTACACCTTGGGTCTTGTCTGGTGTGGTAGATCTGGGCCTCTATTGCTCGGGTGCTCAAGGCCTGCTCCTGTGCAGCCAGGATGAGGGCCTCTGTGCTGTCCTTCAGACCAGCCCTCTCCAGCCATTGGTAGGATTTCTTGATATCAGCCACTTCAGTTATGTTTCAGTGGTACGCCCCATGTAGGGGCTTGTCCTGCCATAATGGTCCCTCCAGCACCTCTTCCTCTGAGCTCCACTGTCTGACATTCCCTGAGCACATCATCTGTCGGGGCCTTGTCCTTGATATACTTCTGGATTTTGGATGTTTCATCCTGGACAGTGGTTCCCACACTCACTAGTCCTCAGCCTCCTTCCTTCCGGCTCGCGTACAGTCTCAGGGTGCTGGATTTGGGATGGAACCCTCCATGCATGGTCATGGGTATCTAATCACTGGCAGGGCGTAGCTGTTTATTGCCTGTGCCTTGTTCTTGCCATTGAGCTGGCTTATTAGGACTTGCCTTACTCGTTGCAGGTATTTGGCCGTAGCCGCTTTCCTTGTTGAATAACATTCCAGTGTCTGTGCTGTAGATCCTGGTGGTTTGGATCAATGAGTCGATGTCTCGCTCACTCTTAGCGTACAGGTTGATGTCATCCATGTAAAGGAGGTGGCTGATGGTGGCCCCGTTTCTGAGTTGGTATCCATAGCCAGTGTGGTCGATGATTTGGCTGAGGGGGTTCAGACCTATGCAGAACAGCACTGGGGACAGTTTGTATATGCCACATTTGATGGACACTTGTGCAAGTGGCTTGCCATTGGTTTCAAGGGTGGTTTTCCACAACCACATCGAGTTTGCAATGAAGGCCCTTAGAGTCCTATTGATACTGTACAACTCCAAGCACTCAGTGATCCGTGTGTGGCATTGAGTCATAGGCTTTCTTGTACTCAATCCAGGCAGTGCACAGGTTGGTCTGACGGGTTCTGTAGTCACGGGCGACTATTCGGTCAACCAGGAGTTGGTGTTTGGCTCCCCTGGTGTTTTTGCTGATGCCCTATTGTGCTGTGCTCATGTACCCGCTTATCTTAGCCGCAGTGATGCCTGACATGAGCTTCCATGTTGTGGAGAGATAGGTTATTGGCTGATAGTTGGATGGGACTGTACCCTTTAAGGGATCCTTCTGGATCAGGATCGTACACCCTTGGTTTAGCCATTCAGGGTGAGTCCCATCCCTTAGCAGCTGGTTCATTTGTGCTGCCAGGCGCAACTGGCAACTGGAGTGCAGTTAGCCAGTATGCGTGGATCATGTCAGGTGCTGTCCAATTTTTTATGCCTGAGACTCTTCCTGAATGTCTGCCACTGTGATGGTGACTGGATCCTGTTCAGGGAGGTTGCTGTGGGCTTCCCTCAGAGCCACCAGCCACTGTGCATCGGTGTTACGTGATGCCTGCCTCTTCCATATGCCTTTCCAGTACCTTTTAGTCTCCAGCCTTGGTGGGTCTGGAACAGGCGGTTTATTCGTCTGGCTTCATTATCTCGTGTGTATCTCTTTAGGCGGCTGGCTAAGGCTTGTAGCTTTTGTTTGGCAGTTTCAAGTGCTTCAGGTATGGGCATTTGGCTGTACCTCTTGGGTACTTGCTTTTTTATTACACCTTTCTGGGCCTCTGACAGTTGGCTCACTTCTCTCCACGCTTCCTTGATTTTAGCCTCTAACCGTCTTTTCCATGGGTATTGTTTCTCATGCCTCCCATGGTTGCTCTTATAACCCAGCACCTCTAGGATGACTGCTGCTGAAGTGTATATCAGCTCATTGGTTTCAGTGATGGTTGTGGTAGGGATCGCTCTCAGTGCAGCATTCACATCTTCAAGGAGACATTCAGATGGTACTTCACTTAGCCTCTGTAACTGGTGTCGGGGTAACCTTGTGTTCATTCGGGCCATGATCTTATCTTTCAGGTCAGACGCTGCCTCGTTCAGTGTGATACTTATTGGGGCTTCGTACCCAATTTATGGTTGGGGAGTTGGTGTTAACTCCTCTCTGACCTGGCGTCAAAAAGGTAAAAGGTTTCAACCTGAAGGTGTTGACTTGAAAACTTGAAAACAAGCTGAAACAGAGCATTTTGAGCTTTGAAGATGAAGGCAGACTAATAATGCAGGGTTACTCACATGTGTGAATGAAACAAAACACACCTCCAGGTATGTTTTGTTGGGGTAACAACATTCTAAAGCTCATAAGAGTCAATTTTGCATAATATGGGACCTTTAAATGTTGAATATCCAGTATGACACAGCTTGCTTTTTATGCTTTTTTTTTTTTTTCAAAGTTTTATTTGCATATTTCACCTGTGAAGCATAGAAACCTGAGACAATACCTTACATTTGGGAAGAAGAAAGAAAGAAAAAGAAAATATAGTTATTGGGTGTTTGGTGGTCATTAGTGGCCAAAGGAAACAGCCTGTCTTGTAACACCACAGCTGGGCCCTCAGTGCAACGTGGTGACAGCTGCTTCCTGAGAGCTCTGTGCTTCTGTTGTATTGTTAAGCTACAGTTTACTCAGTTCACAGTACAGCCCCATAAGCCTATAGACATCAGCCTCTGTGTCCACTGAAATGATCTGATAATAAAGGCCATTCATGATTGACGCTCACCTGTGTATTCAAGTTGTTTGTATTTTCTGCAGACATCACAAACTGTCCAGGAAAGGAAACTGGCTGCAAGTCAAGAAAGTGTCCAATAGATTTGATTGTTCTGGGGCAGATGCCATTATCTAGTTATTGTTGTGCATGCCGTTTTTCAGGTCAAAGAACTAGAGCAGTTTAAAAGCCTAAATGATGAGTATGGTCACATTAAAAAACAGCTCATCGCTGACAGCTTAATTTCTGTTGTTCCGATTTTATGGAATTGCATTATGGGTAATTGCTGATTCAGATCCTCTGGAGCATTTAATTTTGACTGACCAATGCAAGACAAGAGAGGGGCTTTGATTTGCTGTTATAAATGTAATGCTCAGTGGCTGTGCAAGTCTACCCATTATGCAGAGGTTAGGCAATTTTGGATTATCCTGTCAATTTCAAATAGAGGTGTAAAAATAATTACCGTATTGCAATGTAAAAAGTCTCCCAAATAAGAACATGGACTATTTTAATCAAAATGCTTTTTTTGAAAAAAAAAAAAAAAAAAATCCAATCACAATTATATAAATTTTTTGATCATTTGGAATATGACAGTAAATGTCACATAAAGGTTCAAAATTGTAAGTTGTTAGTATGTTGTTCTGATGGCTTCATCGAACCAGGACCTGCAACATGAACTGAAGTGGAGGAGTTCAAGTATCTCAGGGTCTTGTTCACAAGTGAGGGAAGGATGGAGCATGAAATTGACAGGAGGATCGGTGCAGTGTTTACAGTGATGTGGTCGCTGTATCAGACTGTTGTGATGTAGAGGGAGTTGAGTCGAAAGGCAAAGCTCTCGATTTACCGGTCAATACCCGGTCAATACCTGGTCAATACCCTCACCTATGGTTATGAGCTTTGGGTAATGACCAAAAGGACAAGATCGCGGATACAAGAGGGCGAAATGAGTTTCCTCCGCAGAGTGGATGGGCGCTCCCTTAGGGATAGGGTGAGGAGCTCAGTCACACGGGAGGAGCTCAGAGTAGAGCCACTGCTCCTCAGTGTCAAGAGGAGCCAGCTGAAGGGGCTGGGGCATCTGTTCTGGATGCCTCCTGTGCACCTCCCTGGACAGGTGTTCTGGACACGTTGCACCAGGAGGAGGCCCTGGGGAAGACCCAGGACACACTGGACTGGAGGGATTATGTCTCTCAGCTGGTCTGGGAACTCCTTGGGGTTCCACTGGATGAGGTGGAGGAAGTGTCTGGGGTGAGGGAGGTCTGCGAGTCCCTGCGTAGACTGCTGCCCCAGTATAATTTCTGCTTTCAGTCACAACAATATTGTAAATATCATACCAGATAAACACTGTGATAAAATTACACTATAAGATTTGCATATCATTATGTCCCTGATCTTAAACACACATAACCTTCCAGCTTTATAAAGTCAAACTTTCTGAATGATAAATTAATTAAGTTAATGTGATATATACAGGCAGATAGAAAGCACTGTTCATTTTTCTTTTTAGAATTTTTTTTTCTTCAGATGATCTTCAGATGGTCATTTATTTTAGCTCTTAATCACATTTATCAATTAGCTGAATAATCTTGGCAGTGTTCTCTTGCAGCCAGTATATTAATATGTGAATGCCATCATGAATAGGTCATCTATTTAATTCACTTCTGATGATTGATAACATTCATATAGTCATTGTTGAATTGTTATGTATGCTATGTATGGAAAAGAGCTGCTTCTACCACAGCTCCTATGCACAGTGAGAGAATACAAAAGCAGTTTTACCTTAATGCAATTCACAATGGGCGGACATCAAAAGAAGCTGATTCAGGGCTTCTGACTTTACCATCATAACGCATTAGACTTCCATGAGTTAAATCTGTTTTTAGGATCTGGTCGGTTATTGCCCTACCTTGTCTGAGAGTCCTTTTCTCCAAAGCCACCAGAACTGGGTTCATTTGTGACCACATTCACATATTATGTCCTTTGTACAGAAGAATTAGCTTTAGTTGGTGTTTTAATGTAGTTAAACTTTATCTTCTCAACTTTGCTCCACACTCCACTTCTTTGCCTAATTGGAAATAAAGTCACTGTGTTCCTTTTATTTTAGATGGACGATAGTGAGGAAGAGGAGCCACACCAAGAGCAAAGAAGTAAAGATTTCAACGTGATTCCTCCATATTCAGAGAAGGACTCAAATATGGACTCTGGAGCAAAGGGCAGTCAGCATGGAGCAGCTGAGCGACCCCAGCCTGTACAACTGCTGATGCTGATGCTGCTGCCTCTGTGTGGGCTGCACTGGGACTGCTGATGCTTTTGAAGAGGCCCGACCACTAATGGAAACAATGCACACTCCTATTTAACTTAGTTGTGTAAAACTGTGCAACATCATGCCATACATACCACTGTATTATAAGAATATCATCTTTTCCATTTGGAGGCTGCATAGTGTTTGGGTGTTATGCAATTTCCAATGCAACCCTCACCAACTGTTCACACTTGAACTGGCACAAAGTGTGAGTGGATTCTTATCAGAATCATATGTGGTCTGTTTGTTCATATGCATTCATTATAGACAGACTGATGCTGTGGCGGTATTTGAATATGTCATTCTAACGTCAGTGCTACAGAAGGCACAAGGGGCAAGCTGCTGCTCAAGGACAAAGACACTTCAGGATGAAATGGAAGGAGAAAGGATTTGACCAACAACTGTACAATATCTGGACATTTACTGCAGTCTCAAAAACATGGATGTGCCAAAGCTACAGCTGAGAGCATCTGAAGTGAAAGTGCCGAAAGGACCACAGAGGCTCTAGTCTGCTTTATCCATTTTAACAAGAGCACATGGCCTAGAGCTACACTCTGTGTACATGAGTGTGCATTTTTTATTTCTACATGACTCATGTCCCATCCACTTTTGGGCCACCCCTCTGGCTCTTCTCTCATCTCCAGCTCGTTGGCCGAGCAAGATAATCTGCTTTACAACATGCTCAGAAGAACACCACTTAACCTTCTTTGGGCAGTTACAGAAGTTTGTTGAGAAGTCAGGAAGTAAGATTAGTTTCTGTATAAACAACAATTGTTTGGCCTGATTTAGCGTAGTTTATAGTAGCTTCTTTTGTTAACCCACAAGTCAACCATAGGCCAAAGTAACAACAAACAACAAAATTCTTTAGTGTGAGTTATGTGTAGAAACGTAACATAAGCAATTACTGCACTGTACCGATTGTGAATCTAGGAAGAGGCTCAGGGGAGCAAATAGCCAATTTACTGTTGTCAGGCCCTTTCACGATGTATCCGCTACAAGATGTGTTTTTAGTGCTGCGTCCATATCACAGAGAGAGATGCAGAGATACAGGGCCGGACAGGAAAGTCTGCCGCTGTTCAGGGTACAGGGCACCACCTCTCGCTCTTTCTCTCTCTCACTCCCTACTTTTATCACACTCTCTCTCTTAGCTTCAAATATCTTCTGCTGAAGTTAATAGTTTTTCTCTTATGGCTCATTTTCAGGTGAAATTGCTCAGCTGCCGGGAAGTACTGTAAGGTAATACACAAGAAGTTTGCTAAAGAGACAAATTGTCCTAATTTTAAAACACTGGAGACTTTCCAAATGTTCCGATTCAAGTAGAAATATAGTAAATAAGTCTAGTCGGCAGTCAGTAACTGCACAATATAGACATCTTTTCATTCTAATATGATGATGAAGAAGCATTGTTTATAAACACTCTCTAGTAACTGTAAAAAAAATATATTACAAACATAAGGGATTACTAAAATAATATATATAACCAAGGATACTGAATAAACATAAGCCATAAATATATGTTTATTAATTGTGTAATGCTTAAATATAAACTGTTAAAATGTTGTTCAAAACTCCCTTTATCCCCCTTCATTGTTGAATACAATCATAGACAAATAAACTTATGGCACTTCAATAAGAAAGACTTTCACTGATTATGTCAAGATTCATTTTTGTGTTTAGTGTTTTGGCCTTAAAGAGTGTGTGTAATCCACATGTTTATAATTGTACATGTTGTAAAATACATCATGTGTGTCTATGAGCACTTCAGTCCAAATATGTATTTCATAAATGTGAATAGGTTTTACATCCAAATGAATGACAAGGAGACCATGTAAAGAAAGGTTTTCCTGCCAATGACATGCCACACTGCAAAGAGTTGGCAATATGGTGTAAGTCTGTGACATAAAAATGTACTCATTGAAACAATAAAAAACACAATGCCACGTCCTTTAAAAAAAAGAGTCCGTCTATTTGAATTTACATTGTGGTTTTCCTTTAACCTTTCTAAACTCTTCTCAAGTCCCATCTACTTTAAAGGTAAAGTGTCTATCATTTTCTCTTCATATAATTTTGAACACTAATTCTGAAATAAGACAAATTGTGCTTCAAACAAGCCTCATGGACAAAGAGTGTCTTAATACTTTTAATGCACTGACAAAGGCTCAGCTGAAGGAAACTGTAATGTCATTTTAAGTGCAAACTGGAACTCATCTAATTTTCTGGCTTTTAGTTTCAGGCTCAAGTGGACAGCTTTGATATTTTTGATATATTTCTATTTATTAAATGTGTCCAATTAAATTGGCACAAGCTAAAAATAAGAATGTGAGTTTGGTGGCAGGTTGCCACTCTGCTGAGCCAAGCCTAAGAGTTTGTACTATACTGTGATTAGCAGATAGTCTCCCCATTAAAGGTACATTATGTAACTTTTCTGGTGGAGGATCCACTTGTCTCCACGGAGGGTTAGGGTTTGGGTTACCACAATCAACTTTCTAGTTATTGCACAACCACTCGCACAACATTTTCTTTTTCATGTTGATCCAAAACAAATAATTTAGCTCTAATCTATATAGCTATGTTAATTTAATGTAATTTAATTGAGCATTTAATAAACTAGGTGACTTGTTGTAAAAGTCTGCAGTAGTTACATGGAATGTGGCACATGTACAGCAGCTTTAGTCCCTTTAGAGCAAAGAGTGAGAGCAGAGCATGATCAGGTTTAGACCGTACCTCTTTGCACAGTGACAGTAATCAGGCCTAAGCCAGTGCTGCCTCAGGAGGAGATGCCTTGCTCCTCTGTTCGTCCCTATAAAGCACAGAGATAATTAATAACCATGTGATGGTCTGTGCTTAAGAAAATCTGAGTATTTCCTTTGCAGATAATCATATGTGAACAGCCTAGTTGACTCTTGTGTGGACTGAAACTTTGAAAACTTTAAAATATAAGAAGGAATACAGCTCCAGAAGAAAGAATTGTACAGCAAGACGAAAGTCTGTGATCATACCAGCTAGACTTGCTTTTGTCTTAATAATAATAAAAATGTAAATACTGCTGTTAACAATTCTGAAACTAAAACATATGGATAAAATATGCACAGTTTAAGGGTAAATCCATTGAACAGTCAAAGCCGTACACTCTTGATGGATTTAGTATTGAAGAGTTAGCATGCATTTGGAATCCTTAATCTAACCAGAAAGTTATTACTTAGTTCAAATATTTAATTGTCTTAACAAAGCATACATTAACTAAAATCTACACTGAAAAATGGTCTGAGAGGGGTTGCTTAAATTGCAAACAAATATTTGAGAACACTAACATAACTTTTTACGATTCTCTGCCCAGCATATTTAAGTGCTACAAAGGTCACTTGATTGTGGACGATGTGAGACCTGCATGTTTTAATCAGGCTGAGGAAACATGACTTTGTTATAATCTGTGGTGAAGCTCCTCCCTCTGGAATTCACCTCCCCAAAACTTTGGGAGGGAAAATTCAAATGTACCAGGACAAAGGACAGGTACAGGAGCAGAGGACACACTCAGGACACAGGACAGTTACAGGAGCAGAGGACACACTCAGGACACAGGACAGTTACAGGAGCAGAGGACACACTCAGGACACAGTTACAGGAGCAGAGGACACAGGACAGGTACAGGAGCAGAGGACACACTCTGGACACAGGACAGTTAAGGAGCAGAGGACACACTCTGGACACAGGACAGTTAAGGAGCAGAGGACACACTCAGGACACAGGACAGGTACAGGAGCAGAGGACACACTCAGGACACAGGACAGTTACAGGAGCAGAGGACACACTCTGGACACAGGACAGTTACAGGAGCAGAGGACACACTCTGGACACAGGACAGTTAAGGAGCAGAGGACACACTCAGGACACAGGACAGTTACAGGAGCAGAGGACACACAGTGTGTCCAGGACTGTGAGAGCTGATCTGGAGGTAAGACTTTTCAAAGATTTTATACACTTTAGTCTAGAATGTAGTTCACTGTTAAAACATGTTAGTGGTGTTTTATTTGACATTCGGGTTAATGTAAGGACTTTTTCCATGAAACAAATTATTTCTGACTGTCCATCTCCAAGAGAGTGACACTTGTACTAAGATTTGAATGTGTTTCTTCCAGAGTCGTCTACAAACAAACAGTGATATCCAGAGCACTGCTGTAGCTGTGGGTAAGTTCATGAATGTTAAAGTTTATGTTAGTCGTTTTTTTTGCACCATTCTGAAAGTGACGTTAACAGTTAAAATAAAAAAGACTTAAACAAAATAAAAAATCTCTGTATCTTTCAGAAAAAAGGAAGATGTCTGAGAACCAACAAAACACAGACCACAGATGAAGTAAACCAACTAAAATTATTTTAACAGAATTATATTTTTTCAACATATACTTCCTAGTGAACATTTCTACAGAGTAATGTGACAGTAGGAGGCCTTTATATCAGATGCCCTACCTGTTACTGCGAGGAAGAAAAGCAGCACTTGGTGAGTACTGTTTCTGCATGTACATTTCTAATGTTCATATGCTTCTGTTCTGGTCCAGTATTGCATTAGAGAATAATAAGTTCTTTAAGTATATTTAAACATGAACAACACAGAGTAGATCATCATAATGTGTCCATCATGTGTTATCCCTGTGTCCACAGGCAGAGACCAGAGTGTCTTCACTGGAATAAGTCCAAACTGTGTGTCACTGTACCTGTGACCTGTGTGTTGATTCTGTTTAAGACAATACAGAACTGTGGAAAACTTAAACTGTTTTTGTTTTATTTTACTTAAAAAACCCTTTAAGGGCATTTGACGTTGCATATTAAAATAATTGTGTACACAGAATTAAATTATACATAAAAAATAAAACCAAATTTTCAAGATAAGGTAACATAAGATAAGTATTCAGCATGTTATGATCACATTTCATCAACATGAAAAAGTGACGTTCATATTCTGAGAAAAATATGTGTAGAGGGGATCAAAATTTGTTTCAAAGCCTAAACATAATTTTATTGCATGCAACAGCTTTCCATATTTTTTTTTTTACACAAATCCAGCAACCTTTTTTTTCCAGTGTATCCACAATTCCAATGTCAACCTTGAGGAACCATATTTCTTCATTATCTAAAACGACAGGACAGTTGACTCTGACATCTGACAAAACAAGTTTGCAAAGTCATGTGAATGAGCTTTTGACAGTTCAGTGCATCTAAAAACCCCTCTGGATGATTCGCTCAATTAGCAGCACATTAGCACATAGAAAGGCTAAACCAATCAGGCAAAATCGGTGCAGGTGTCTCATTTCTGTATTTTGCGTCGAGTCGAGTAGTTTGTCCTTTACAAAAAAAATCTTGCATCAAAGGTTGAGCTTTGCTGGAGGTTTTGCAAATTTTGGACAAAAACTGTGTCACCTCTTGATGATAATGCTTTCATTATTTTTTGCTACAAGAAGAAGTTACATAAAAAATGTTGAAAATGCTGTGATTTGGATACTGATATATTTAAAGGTCCTATTACACTAAATTGACTCTTGTAGCTTTAAACTGTGTTAGAACATTGTTACCTCATCCTGTAATTGTGTTTTGTTTCATTCACAGTTGAAATGAAAGTTTGAGTAATCCTGTATTATCTACTCTGTCTACATCTCCAAAGCTCAAAATGCTCTGTTCCACCTTGTGATGTCATGAAGCAATTTTCAAGTTAAGCTACTTTTTACCTTTTGTTCACTAAAGATGGTCAAGGCTGAAATCATCCAAATGATTCTAGTGAAGGTGTATAAAGTTTAAAAACACAGTGGAGCACTTCCTGTATTACCACATAACATCACAAGGTGGAACAGAGTGTTTTACATTTGAGAAAATAACTTGGCGTAAATATGCAGGATTTGTGTGTTAAACATGTGTGAATGAAACAAAACACAACTCCAGGTGTGTTTGTGATGAGGAAAGAGGCCTATAGCCTCAGTCTGTTATTGACCTGATGCTGCTGCACAGATCACTGAACTGTGTTGTGTGATGCTGTGTTAATGTTAATAGAAGCAGCTATAAAAGGTAATATAATGTACGTTTTTATACAGCCTTGCAGGCACAGGCCTTAAAATGATTGTATACACTATAATGTGTCCCTGTGGTTGGGAAGCCGAGGTCTCAAAGGCTTTACCCGCCTGGTGGTAGTTCTCTCAAACTGTGATTTTGTTTCACTTGATGGTTTTCTTCAGATCTGGTTTAGGCCCTATTATATTGTATTTAATCTAGGCACTTTTTGTCCATTCAGCACTGAAGATACTGTGTGAAAAACTCATATAATAGAGACAGAGAGCAGATAGCAGAGGGTCCACTCCTCTTCCCTGTGGCCTATGTTACACTTTTATATTCCACCACTTTCTCCGAGCACATTGGTGAGGTGGCTTGCTTTTATAATCTTAATATGTCAGACCTCTCACTCACAATATTCTTCCTTTAAATTACACAGTATAATCTGATATAATGTGCCTCCCAAACGTTATTAAAAACATTGGAGATAATATCTCTTCTTTAGAGTAGTATAATACCCACCATAGGATTTAATAAATACATCCCTATTTCAATGTAGACCAGGCAGAGCCAGAACAGTATGAGCTATAAGACAGGACAGACTGATGCTACAAACTGTGTCTGTGTTTGCATTAGACAGCAGAAGATTTGTTTCAGTGTGAACTAAGGGAAAACACTAAAGCTACCATTTGTAATAAGACTGGCCCTGTTGTTTCTTACATAACACCACTACATGCTCTCTACATTACTTCTGTCTGATGGTGTGCCAATTTTGACCTGACAGAAGAAGACCAGAGAGCACAGGTGAGTCTGAAAAAAGGCCAGGTGAGGGGAGGGAACAGGTTTCAGATTTGCCATCTACTGGTTTAAAAAAAAAAAAATTGAAGAAACTAACAGATTTAAAGGGAAAAAACAACTTAATCGCGAAAACACTGCAAAGCTGAATATTTATAACACCACAGTGTTCATTAACTTGATTTTGACCAAGCAAAATACAACGTTTTGGTAATGATATGGAAGGCCTTGTTGTTTTGGAGATCTGGAGGACCTTGGTTAGGTTACTGCTAAAGCCACCTCCATGTTTTTGCCAAAGTGCTGAGAGACATGCAGCAACAGATGGAGGAGACCCTTCAGCCATGAGTCTCCAGAGTGAGGAGGCAGTTTTTCCAGCAAAATACAACTGCGTTCATAAAAATAGGTCAATCGTTTGTATAGTATATAGCAAGTATATAGCAAAGAATTCGAATTGTTAAATGGAAATGTAACTTTCCTAAATAAATTGGTGTGTAAATGGATGCTTGCTTGTCTTTAAGAAGCAGAGAAGTCTCAATGATAAAATATTAGTAATGTTGCCAGTGGACAGGGCAGAGCTGCCAACGTAAGAACAAAAGGTGATGAGTGAGACGTTTGCCCTGTTAAACCCAGTGCGCTGATACTTACTCAGAGGGAGTCAAGAATAGAAAAAAAAAACATTTGTATAATAATTCTTCATATAGTAGAAAGTCTGAAGTATACTATTTGTATGCCATTACTAAAGACTCATGTATATATATAAGACCCCAAACCATGAGTGATGTCTGCCCTCGTAGTCCCTCTGTCATGCTGCGCTCTAATGTTGCATCATGATAGAAACATCTGTCTGTTAGACTCTCAGGCAGGTGCTTCCAACTAGTTCTCATCCCACAAGCCTACATATTCAAATGGGAGCATCTCACCTTATTAATACTATTTTGGGTGTTAGCCTCTGTTTCATTCAAGTATCTTAGGAATGCACTGATCCAGCTTTTTCAGTTTCAATACCGTTTCTGATTTATGTATCTGCTGATACCTGATATCAACCGATACCACTGCAGAGACTGGAAACAACATTTATTTCCTTAAAACAAAAAAGAAATAAAACAAAACTGATTCAGATGTGTTATATAGCTGTTATTTATTTTTCAAGTAACCATATAATAACTTTTTATAAATAGAAATTCTAACATTTTTCTGGGCCAGCCATAACAAGGAAATTGTCTTATTACATAGATTTGTCCAATCTGATATATTTGGAAGCCAATATCCAATCCAGCTATTTTTTCAGTATCGGCACAGATATCTAATACCAGTATTGTACTGTGCATCTGTCTCTATTACATTTTTAAACCATCTGCTTCTTGACAGCTAAGAACAGTCAGTTGCACTGCTGAGAGCTTTAGTGTCCTCTTTCTCCTGTGATGTGCTCCTCTGTATTTTTAAAGTCTGTGCCCCTTTACTATAGACTGGTAATGATCATTTCAGCGCTTTCAACTTTACATTCAGATAAAAAAATCAGAGCTTTGTTACATGAAAAATGTGATATAGCTCTATTTGAATTGTCACCCAAGTTGCCTTTCTGCTGGTACCTTTGCATTTTATTTAACCCATCATTTTTTCCTATAGTATTTGTCCGTAGAGCCCATGCAAGAACATGATGCAACACATGTAATAGTGACAATGTCATGCACTCTCAGAGCTGTTATTGAGAAAATATCAGAGTTAGGCCCACTGAACTATTCAAAACAAACAAAACAATATATTTCAGAACACTCAGCATAATCAAGATAAATGAAAAGGTGTACGTGTAATGTGACCAGAGCAACAATAGTGATTACAATGATGTAGTCATAGTAACCAGAAGGCAGACCAGAACAACTAAAGGTTACATTTATGGTTAAAGTGACAGAGGACATGACGTTAGCTGGAGGACACACGCACCACAAGAGTTTTTCCTTCTGGTTGGAACAGTAACACTTCTACTACAGCAAAGGCTCGTTTTGAGATCTGCATTATGTAACCTAATGGATTCATCTGCGCATCTCTCCAGTGAGACGGATAGTACTGAAATGTCTGGGAATGTGGAGAATTACGGAGGATAAAAGCTGTAAGAAAGGAGCGAATGTGAGGCGATGGGATATCTCTCCGAGGTGAGGATATAGCCGCAGGCTTTAGAGCTCCAAATCCTCTTTCTTCTGATGGAGATGCAGGTTTTCTGACTTCTTCTTCCTTTCATTTTTGATCTCTCACATACACATACTTCATAAAGTCTGTCCATTCACCCAGTTTTGGTATAAGACTTTTCTGAATGAGATGTGTTATATTCCTTACAACATTTGCAATTATTCAAAAAAACTAGCGGTTTCAGTCATTAAATGTTCCTAACTCACTAAAGTAAAGTAATGTATGCAATATGCTTCTCAGTAATAGAATATGCCCTGTACCACTGAGGATGCCACTTGGTGCTGATTGAGGATTAAAATGCAAGACACACGTTTTAAAATATATCACATTAATCATTCATTCTTATGTAATAAAATCATTCAGATTATGACACACTTAGGCAGAGAAAAGGTGAAGATATACTGAGCCATTAGAGAGCACTGGCCACTCAAGTCAAGTTCTGACCACAATTTTTTTTATACTGTGGTTACTGACTAAAGTAATCAAAAGTATGATTTAAAAAAGTTCTATGTCTTTATTTATGGGGGTATTAGTAACATAAGATGAGGCATGTGTTCACAGCTGTTCAGTGGGGAAACAGGATGTTAATATTACAGATAAAGGGAATTGCTCTGGTCCTCTGTTGAACACTGAAAATCTTTTAAATAAGCAAAGCTCTTGGGGTCTAGTTCTTGGATAGAGTGCTCAAGCCTCCACTGAATCCTGAAGGTAACACAGAGGAAACAGTGGGCAGCCGTGAGGGGAGAGAGTTCACATTAAGAGCTGTACTAATTGTGAGCTGTAATCTGTGACAGTGTAATTGAGGTTACACACAGAGGGACCACTGAGTTTATGAAGGGACTGCTGCCATTTAAATCCTTCAACCTGAGGATGAACAAAACAACCACGGAAATGAAGTGAGAGAAGCAGCTCTGCTCAGAGCCTGGGAGACCAGAGAGATTCAATCAAAGTAATAACACAAAATGAGTCTTAATTTATGTTAATTACTGAAGATAAAACATGTTTCTTCATGGCGCTGTTTGTGCTCTATATAAAGTTAAGACTTACCAATAGGTTTATTTTAAATCTTTCATATAATTATTTTACATTGACAATTTTTACATTTACATTGTCTATTTGAGTCTCTTTAGGGGGTGCAATTTGTGGAGCCAAATATTACATCATTCATAGGGGTCAGCAATGGCAACTCCGTGGTAGAGCGTTTGCCCACAAACCACCAGGCCAAGTTACAAGTCAGATCTGTGGGGAAGAGCCCCAGTTCACAATCAGAATGTATGTATTTCTGAGCACCTGTAATGGAAGATTAACGTCATGCATATGTGGATCATGCAGATTTTGTACCCCATCCTAGAAAAAAGTTACATGCTATACCTTTAATAAACGCAAACTCTCAAAATGATATCCTTTCCCTTCATATGTCTACACACTGTTAAACCTCTTGCTCATTTCTAACATTTTGATTTGTTTTGGACACATTTCTTCACCAAAAAAGTTCAGCCCTCTATTCAGCATTCTCCTGCATCTGTCCAGGATCGATATTATAATACCCAGAGAGGAGTGCACTCATCATAATCGATAATAGCAGCATAAAGCAGGGCTGAAGTACACAAAGAAATCATTTTGCCCAGCGGCCCAACTGAGCACTCCTGACACCTCATTCATTTAACTATTGAATAACCCCTAAGCCCAGCCACATCCCAGAGCAAAGTCAGGGTGTGGTGGGTCATATCAGCTGCACAAAAACGTACATATGAACTTGAAAGGTTGTTAATGCTGAGTTTAACCTATGGATTTTGGCTATAAATTAGAAAAGCCACAAATATTGAGCTGTCAGTCCACCGGTCAATCTTTGATCAAAGTTATATTGTAAAGCAACAGGCCAGGTCAATCAGGCTGACCACGCCTACAGGAAGTAACAACAGCTGATATACGACACGTCACACCCAACACCGGTGACAGTTCTGAAGATGGCTTGCAGCAGCAGCCGAAACATGTCAACAAGGTAAATACACGTTACTGTATTGTCTTAAAAAAGAACCCAAGAAGTTTAATGTAAAGCAACAGGTCTTGAAATGTACAGACCTCGAGAGACTGTGCCAATGCGATAATTATAAGCAAATTTTATATATCCACAAGGGAAATTATTTGGACACAGTAGCATATGCATTACAATACAATAACAAAGGCTAAAACATTAATAGTATAAAATTCAACTTAGCTAAATTAGTCAAATAGGGCAGAATCCTACAATTCATGTCAAAATAACAATTTGGATATCCCGTACTGCAGTGGTTCTTATAGCAAGTACTAAGAAAAGATTTGGCTTTCGAGTATCACCAGATCTAAACCTGCAGTATTACTACAGTAGTTCCAAAACTGAAGAAGCAGCTCGGATGAGCTGTGAAACGTATTTGATCAAAAAAACTTTTGTCCAGTTGACAGAATTGAATTTCTCTTTTGCCATGGATCCTACCTGGATGACTGAGGAATTTTGCAAACAGTAGTAATAGTAACCTTGAAATTACCAAAAATATAATTTAGCTGTAATCTGGTACAGAACATCTGTTTTTATGATATTAATATATATATTGTTCTTTCAAATAAAGGCTAACTAAACTAAACTAAAAGTTAGGAAATATTAGAACTGTAGAGGACCTTGCATACCTTGGTACATGCACCACAGTTTGAGAAACACTGCTGTACTGTCTATGCTATGTTGAATTTGTTCTGGATTGTTACAGCAGTCTTACACTGACCACTCATTCAGAGGACACAGAAGCCAGGAATGTGAAAGCCAGTCACATTAGATGAAACAAGAAGAACAAATTGAGAGCTCGGGGGCCCATCCAGTGGTATGAATTAGATTATGAGGCTTCAAAATGGCAGAACAATACCATGATTATTATTATCAACAGAAGATCGTCAGAGTAAAGTGCTGTATAAAGTCTTGATTTGTTGCTATAATAAGTGGGACGTGACACAAAATAATGTATAGAGCAGCAGCAGCAGCAGCAGCAGCAGTAGCAGCAGCAGCAGTGATGTTCTATTTCACACCAAGAGGAGCTCATTAGATGGATTATATGTGATCTGATTGGAGCGCGAGGATGAAACGATTTGAGGAAATAAATGGAGAAAATGACTTAAATTAACAACAACAGTGATACAGAACAACATGGCAGCCCCTCGTATAGACCATGAAAACATTAAATTGTTACATTTGGATTACCTGTCCCTGGGGTGGGTGCTCGACGGCGAGCGTCTGGTGGCCGGACCTTCCCCCACGGGGCCCGGCCGGGCACAGCCCGAAGGAGCAACATGGGGTCGTCCTCCCGTGGACCCACCATCCACAGGAGGATCCATAGGGGGCCGGTGCAGAGAGATCTGGGTGGCAGTCGAAGGCAGGGGCCTCAACGACTGGATCTCCGGACATGGAGACTAGCTCTGGGGACATGGAATGTCACCTCACTGGGGGGGAAGGAGCCCGAGCTCGTGCGGGAGGTTGAGCGTTACCGACTAGATATAGTCGGCCTCACCTCCACGCACAGCTTGGGCTCTGGAACCCAACTCCTTGAGGGGGGCTGGACTCTCCATTTCTCTGGCGTTGCACGCGGGGAGCGGCGGCAGGCTGGTGTGGGCCTGCTCATTGCCCCACAGCTCAGCCGCAGTGTGCTGGAGTTCACCCCGAGGTGAGGTCACATCCCTGCGCCTTCGGATCGGTGACAGGTCTCTCACTGTTGTGACAGCCTATGGGCTGAACAGCAGTGCAGAGTACCCGGCCTTCTTGGAGTCTCTGGGAGGGGTACTGGACAGTGCACCAACCAGGGACTCTGTTGTTCTACTGGGGCAATAACAGTAACACCTGAAGAGGGGTGACTGGGAAGAACAGCCTCCCTGATCTGAACCCGAGCGGTGTCCTGTTATTGGACTTCTGTGCTAGCCACGGTTTGTCCATAACGCCATGTTCGAGCACAAGGGTGTCCATCAGTGCATGTGGCACCAGGACACCCTAGGCCGGAGGTTGATGATCGACTTTGTTGTTGTGTCATCTGACCTCCGGCCGCCTGGTCAGATGACACAACAACACTCAGGTGAAGAGAGGGGCAGAGCTGTCAACCATCAACTGTCAATCACCACCTGGTTGTGAGTTGGGTCCGCTGGCAGAGGAGGAAGCCGGAAAGACCTGGAAGGCCCAAGCACACATTCCAGGGTACTGGAGAGGAGAATCCGACTGATGGTTGAACCTCGGATTCAGGAGGAGCAGTGTGGTTTTCATCCCGGCTGTGGATCACTGGACCAGCTCTATATTCTCCATCGGGTGCTCGAGGGCATCCGCAGGAACTGTGTTCGCATTGCCGGTAGTAAGTCGGACCTGTTTCTGGTGCATGTTGAACTCCGCCAGGGCTGCCCTTTGTCACTGGTTCTGTTCAGTGTATTTATGGACAGAATTTCTAGGCGCAGTCAGGGGCCGGAGGGGATCCGGTTTGGGGACCACAGGATCTCATCTCTGCTGTTTGCAGATGATGTTGTCCTGAAGGCTTCATTGGACCGGACCTCCAACGTGCACTGGGGCGGTTTGCAGCCGAGTGTGAAACGGCTGGGATGAGGATCAGCTCCTCCAAATCCGAGGCCGGAAAAAAGGTGGCTTGCCCTCTCCTGCTGGGTGGAGAGTCCTTGCCTCAAGTGGAGGAGTTCAAGTATCTCAGGGTCTTGACAGGCGGATCGGTGCAGCGTTAGCAGTGATGTGGTCACTGTATTGGACCTTTGTGGTGAAGAGGGAGCTGAGCCGAAAGGCAAAGCTCTCGATTTACCGGTCAATCTACGTTCCTACCATCACCTATGGTCATGAGTTTAGGTAATGACCAAAAGGACAAGATACAAGTAGCCGAAATGAGTTTCCTCCGCAGAGTGGCTGGGTGCTCCCTCAGAGATAGGGTGAGGAGCCAGCTGAGATGGCTCGAGCATCTGTTTCGAATGCCTCCTGGACGCCTCCTTGGGAGGTGTTCCGAGCATGTCCCACCAGGAGGAGGCCCCGGGGAAGACCCAGGACACGTTGGAGGGACTATGTCTTTCGGTTGACCTGGGAACACCTTGGGGTCCCCCCGGAGGAGCTGGAGGAAATATCTGGGGTGAAGGAAGTCTGGGAGTCCCTGCTTAGACTGTTGCTTCCGTGACCCGGTCCCCGGATAAACGTAAGAAAATGGATGGATGGATGGAAGGATTACTTGTCTGTCATTTTACCTGTCAGTGATGGGAAGAATGCTTTGTAAATGTATTTAGTTATAGAATACTCAGCCTGCATTAAAATAGTGTTTTGTAACATATTCTGATACATAGTCCAATCAGAGTATTGTATTCTGAATACTTTTACATTTGAGTTCCATTATATTATAGTGTAGAAACGCTATAGAGGTTTAAAACTGTTTTATGTTTGTTTCACTGTTTGTAATATATATATTACTGATTACAGAAGTAGACATTTCACTTGCATTCATTACAAGAGTTGTGGTTTTTTTTTTCTATTTTTCCGCCATGTATTCCCTTGATTTTAGAAAAGTAACTGTATTCTGAATACCACCAAATGAAAAAGTAACTGTACCGGAATACAGGTACTCAGCTCATACTTGAATCCTGATACGTATTTTCGATACATGCATTCAGTAACTTCCCAACACTGATCTCTATTTATGGTCAAGAATTATATTGGGAGTTGTATTATTACAATTTTTTCCCCAGATTTAAAGTGCACGATGGGGACTGATGTGTACATTTATATATTTCACAACAAAATCACAACATGTAATGCCAAAATGGCCATTTGTCAGTCAGTGCTGCTATAGAAAAAAAAAAATCATTATAATTCTTCAAATAGCATGCATGTACTGCAGCATTCTCAGCAGCTCCCCTTAAGGTTTTCAGGGTAACATTTTATATATGGATAAAAAAAAAAGCAAGTAAATGTCAGTGAGCATCTATGAATTGCTTCAGTGAAATGTTGTAGATGTACAAATAACACAAGTGCAGACCGGACCAGTAAGTGCAGAAAGATAACATCTCCAAACACAAATGGAAAATAAGATGAGACCTCAGCTACGTGATGCAATGCTGACACTGGCAAGGCAAGATCGATGTGAGCAAAACTAGAAATCAGAGGAAATGTTTTTGGATGGAGTACTTTTTCAAGATAGAGGAGACATGAAATGATACACGAAATCATACACAACACCAGAAGACATAAGTGGGCCCAAGCAATCTGGCCCCGAGCGAAGAAACATTATGGCAGGAAAATGAAGATGGTTCTGCTCGGTCACACTGCGCATTAGCCCAGAGTCATGGCGACCCCGCAGAGGCAACAAGTTAATAGACCTGCTATCACTGCCATGGCATAAATGATTTACCCGAATTAGGTGCATAAATAAAACATGCAACAAAATTAATAGAAGAAGAATGAGTCAATAGTGTAAATGTGGATTGTTGATTGTACCCCCCAGTGTGTGAACATTACATTGAAGGTGTTTGTGAAATTGAGAAAGGTGCAGGAGCAATTTTCAAACAATGATTTGAGGATGTGCTTGTGTTTCTGTCCATCACAGTGAAGTAAAACATCAATAGTTCTTGTTATTATGTACATTTATTTTGAAAGGAACTCATGTAATATTGTATTCATTTATGATCAGAACAGTCACAAGTCCTTATTGAGGTAAATATGTCAATTCGTTATGAAGAAAGCTATGTTGTTACTGGCAATTATTATGTGATATTCTCTAGTTGTGTAAATCCTAACAATATGTCCATTTATACCACATCCTCTTTAAAACAGGTCTGAATGTTTCCAAATGTTTACTTTGTGATGCTCCCTCACCTCATACTGAGAAGGCCTCAAAAGAAGAAAATTGTATGAGTATTCAGTGCATGTTATTTGTGTACTCAGTCTTCTCCCATGTCCACAGACGTTCATGTCTTAGTTGAAATAGTACGCTGACATTTATCAGAGCTAAGAAATATGGATGCCAGTTTGTGTTAGTTCTGCAGCATCTGGCCACTTCTCATGATTTGACTCACTTCATGCCCATAGCTGCTCCAAAGGGGACTGTTATTTTTTTTTTTTACTTTCTCAAAACTGCAACACAAACTCAATTCATATTTCCACCAGTTCTTGGTACGTGTGCTTTGATGTGATAGTGAGTATAATATTTTGTGTACATTTGTTTTAGGTACCCCTGGGGCACCTGGATACTAAATAGTCAACAAATATTCTCAAATCAAAAACATTTTATGGAGTGTTTCAGATGCCTGTGAAGTTCCTGGGCAGAAAAGATTTTTTTGTCAGCATCAGAGTGAACAATCATCATTTCTAAAAGACTCCATGCACAATGAAAGCAATTTAGCAGGATGCATTCCACAGACATTACGATAAGCTGATCTGTAGCTTTTCTAGGCCCTTTTAACCCAGAGCCTTGAAGCCATGAATTTTAATTCAAAGGACCAATGAAATATAGCATTCATTTGGTGTGGCTTTGGTCATGAACAATGATAGAGTTTGTTGGTGGATGAAGAGACTTCTGACAGCTTTTTATCAATCGCTATTGATGTGACCTATAAAATATAATGCATTTGAATGAGGGAAAAATGGGGACATGGGAAATGGACCGTGGGATAATTACATGATAAAGATGCTCTTATAGCTCTGATTTGAGTCCGGCAGGAGGTGCTTATTCGATCTATTCATCATGTCAGAACACGTATATAGGCCTAATATCTCTTTACCTTAGTATCTAGGTGCTCCAGGGGTACCTAAAACAAATGTAATACTTTCACATCACTGACATTTGTGAATGCAGTGGGCTCGTGGTTGTAATTCTGTACAGAGTCAATGTCGCAGGTTGCAGCAATGAGAAAGGAAAACCCTCTCTCTTCAATGAGCTACTCCAGCGCTAAGTTAACTCAACTATAATTTAGATCAGATCAGCTATGGTTATGTTGCTTATTAATTCAGCCAGGCTGCTATGGATGGCTGCTGTTTCATTAGAGAAATCTTTAGTACTCAAAATCCATATGAGTAAATCTAGCAAAAGGAAATCATGACAGACAGACTTTGGAAGCTCCTCGGTAATTGCAATGAACCATTTAAGAAGACACATTGATCCCTGGTCTGTTTAATCAATCACTGTTCTCTGAAATAGTTTGGGCTGTGGACAAGGCTATAACATAAAATGCATTGGATATCAGAAACAGGGTCAAACTGAGCAGCTTTCTCGTTATCAAACGCACCGTCATCATCTAAGTAACTGTGGCAGTTTTCTGTTGCGCTTTCCTTAGGCAAAATAATGGATTTACTTAAAGGTGCATGCCTGAGACGCTCCACAGTATGGCATTAAACTCATCTTGGAGACAAGCAGGTGATGTTTAATGCCATAGTGTGGAACATTCCAGGCAATACAATAACATCTCTGGAAAAGTGACTAGTCTGCCTTGTTAGTGCACCCTTCTGCAGCAATATCACACTTGAAGAGCATTTCTTTGTTTGCTAAAGCTGAATAATACTAGTATAGTACATTATAATTAGTCCCTGTATGGGTGTGCTTACATCAGTCAGTTTATTTTTCATGAAAATGTAAATTTCATTTGAATTAAAAATACAGACTCCAACTCATGTTGAAAAATGTATTTCTACTCCCTCATACTGCCATTATATTAGAATCTGCCCCTGCAACACTGAGGAGCTGGAGAGAGAAACCATCATTGCCACTGACATTTCATGGCAATCGACAGATCACCTTTTCTCCTGGTTTACCTATAATTTTATTTATATCACCTCTTGGGTATAAATGAGATAAATTTATCCAAAATATAGCTCGTTCTTATAACCATTAAATACTAAGCAACAAAAAACAAGGAATTATACTTTGGATCATCACAGTTCTTTAGGTGTGTGCTTCAGTCAAATTGTTTTTTTTGTTGTTTTGTTTTTTTTAATAAATTGACTTACATACAAGCAGTAAAAATAAAGAAAGTAAAAGAACTGTCTTGTGTTCTTGACTTTGTTAAATACAAGCTACATCTACAACTTTTATTATTTTTACATCATTATATTTGATCGTTTTCCAAAAAGAAACATAAAAAATAAGTTCTTTTATGAACCCAACTTCACAGCGATTCCAGCAAAGAAAAGTGTTGCTTGAACCTTTGAAAATTGAAGAATCGTTAGCTCTATGGCCACACTGTGTAAAAGCACATTATTACAGAACTCTTGTTCAATTTTATTAATGAGACACTGGTTCATGTTTTTGAATGACAGGTAGCACTTCAATAGATTCATCATGACGGCGTGTGCGGTCCACTGAGTCTGCAGCCATTAATAGGAAATAATTAAAAGTGAATCAGAAACAAAAGCTGGTCACGACGCTCTCAGCCCCGCTTCATTAACTTTAAAACATCACAGAACAATGTATTAACGAGAATGACTATGTATATCCAATGCCATCCGCTTTAATATAGCCAAGGACTTTTAAAATATAGAAACAATGAATCTCAAAACACTTTTAATTATAATTTTCTAATTAATTTATTCTGCTTTAATTCATTTTCTTTCAAAGCTTGAGCAGTTTAAGGTCAATAGAAAGGATAGCATGATGTGGTAGAATAGATTGAATGACAGAAGTTTTAGCAACAGTAGCGTTCTGGATGCTAAAAGAGGAGCCATGAAGAGAAGAGACCAACCAGAATAGTGTTTCAAAATAATGTTCTGCAGAGGGCATCTTCACCACACTGCTTTATCTGATCTACATTATAGAGCACTGTTTACAACTTTGCAAGACTGAAAACATAGACTTAAGCGGTACAATTTCCACACCCATCCAAACCTACGCTCATGTGGGCATCTGGGATTAGCGGTTAGCCTTTAGCAATCTCCCTGACATTTCCAGAAAACTACCTGGGGACAAAGTTATTATTGAGGAGTGTATCAACAAGATAGAGGTAAACTTTGTGGAAACATTACAGCCAATACTGAACTGATGCTACTCTACAATAATAAAACCAGGACTACAGACTTAGACCAGTGTTTGACAAATGTGAGATTTCTATTGTGATTTGCGGTAATTTGCTAAGGCAATAATTATTAAGTATTATTATAATAGATAGATTTAGATTCTGTAGTGGGGGGTAAATGCTTTTCTAAAAATCCATAGAGTTTTATGCAAACATGAAATTCAACATTATGTTCTTTCTGCCTTTTGCTCTTTACACATTTTGTTTTGTTTTTCACCAAAAACCCTTCCACAATGCTTATTCAGGCTGATATGTAAGAGGCCTGTCACAATAATTACTATATTGACCAACTGCTCAATATGTAGCAATATTCTGGGGGCCTCAGTATTTATCGTTCTAGTGGAGAAGTTTTTCTTATTATTTATGATAGAATTTGAGCTGTAGAGAGTCAAATAAGTATCTGATACAAAAATAGTGTTCAATTTGCCATCATAGCTGAAGGTTTACTGGGATAATCCTGCTTTAGGGTTATTGTGTAATAAAGTGGTTTCAATATTATCATTTGCAACCACAAAGCAGCTATAAAGCTAATCTCCCTGGTTAAATGGAGATAAGATAAGATAAGATATGCCTTTATTAGTCCCACGGTGGGGAAATTCCAGTAGGATATGCATTGCTATATCAAACCACAGCTTCCTTGTTGCTCTTGTGTCATTAGGTCCACTTAAAACTCCCCTAAACTGCTTGCGTTTATCCCAGAGAGGGCAGCCTTATGTGTCAGTCCCAGCACAGCCTTCAGCAGCAGCAGGTGACACACATCAACATTTGACACAAAAATCGCTCTGAGACTTGTATTTTCACCACAGGGAGAAGTTATCTGATGCTCTGGCGTGAGCTTACTGTGTGGTTAGAAGTACCAAAGCCCAGCGTGGGAAGCTGGCTTTGATGACATGCTCAAAAGAAGGCAGAGGTTCCCCGTCAAAGGTAAACAGTATCGCAACAATAGAGCAAGAATGGACTCAATGGATTCAAACAGCATAAAAGAGAAAGTGTTTGAATATGGTGATGCATAAAATGATCGCCGATACGCTCATGTTTCAATGTAAAGGCTATTTGAGTTCAAAGCTGTCACTATGAGGAATGAGGTGGTCCGTGAGGGGTCGTTGGCTCTGTCTCAAGATTACCGCCTTTGGTCCATGCCATTTGCAAGAGCTCATTTTCTACCTCAGCAGGTAGACATTTGAAATACACTTTTATTTATTTTTTTCTTCAGAGTTTTTTCAAATCCCACTGCTCACAGATGATATTTAGAACTGGCTTTGGAGATTTACATTGTATAATCTTCAATTATATTATCACTTTACAATTGTTATTTAAAAGGGCATTCAAATTGGAATATATAGTTTTGTAATCTCTGATAGAAAGTGGTGTGGAGTTGAGCTGAACAGTGTGGTGTAGGTTGGTGTAATGAGTTGCACTGCAGGGCCATGAGTGAAAGGTCAAAGGTTAGAGTAACAGAGTCAGCTGCGAGGCTCCGGAGGTCACTGTTGACAGATGTGTGTTTCAAAGAGACAACATTCAATACTGCAGATTTACCCACTCATTCTGCTATTTATAAGGATAAAATTAGGCAAAATTTGCAACAGCTATAACTGGCATAAGACTGATAATGATGGCTTCTATAATATTTGCACTTTTTTTTTTGGAGCAATCTTTACAAGTTCTGTTTTGACTCCACACATTTATTAATTATGACAGTTTTAAGCCACTGCAGAGCCTCTACAGTCAGTATTTAAGTCGCTATAAACTTTAGTGGAGTGATCCGCCATAATCGCTGTCCCCGTGTGGGCACAACAATATCACAATATTCCAAATTTGATATTATTCCCACGATATATCACTAGCAATTTCTTATGGCCCAGCCCTATTGATACTTTGCAGTGACATCGCACTGGGGGTGTACTACATGTATCTCTGAGGAATGTTAACTGTGGAATCAGTTACCATGGTGACACAATGCACACAGTCAAAAAGGTTTTAAGATCATCTGAAAGCTGAAAAAAAAAAACCCAAAATGAAGTTAACAAAAATGAAGTTAACAAAATGAAGTTAAACTACGCATTTTCAGTTGCTTGTGATCAATATAAGCGTCACTGGTCCTATTTAGGTGTTAGATTTTCAACAAAAAAGGTAAGAGTGAAAACTGAAAAACTGTTGTCTAATGCTAGCTAGCGTGTGTTGTGACTAATGTTATTTGAGAAGGACTAACAGCACAAATCTAAGTTGTTGTAGTTACAGCAAGCCAGTTCTTTATGGTCAAATTGTATTAAAATAAAGCTCAGATTAAAGTCTAACGTGAGTCACAGAGCTTCTGATAGTGTAGTGCCTTCAGTTAACATCACGCCCCCAGGGAATGTTGATGATATTAGCTGCAAAGTATCAATAGATAGCATATAGAAAGAGTTTTATAAGTTCTACATAAATATTAACAAATCACAAGTCACAAATGAGCCCAAGTGCCAAAATCTTGACCCTAATGGTAAACATATGGTGGTACTCTCGGACCTGACATCAAACCAAAAATGTTTCAGTTCACTTCTAAAACTCTGAGTCTCATCAATTGTCTTCTTGTAATCCTCAAATGTATTTTTGTCTTTGCTAAAACAAACTATTATGAAGGCACACGCTTTAGTGGTTCTTGTCAGAGTGCCACAGCAGAAAACACTGATCAGAAAACAAATTAAACTGCCATCTTTTGGATAGTTGGCTGGTTCTCCTGTACTTCTGTCATACTGAGGTTCATAACAATGTAAGATTCAACATCAGAGTCGTATGTATTTTGAGAAAGGCAGAACAAAAACTGCATATTTATGTTCTCCCTCCGAGTTGTGTTTTGCTTCCATCTTGTTACATATCAGAGGTTAGTTTTCCATTCCCATCACGCAGGAGCTGTGATAGAGTTGTAACAAAGCAACAGCGTGTTGATGTATTTTATTAATTACCTGAGAGCATTGCATCATGGGGTGTGCAGTATATGTAGACTTCATCATCATGAATAAATCATACATGCACTGGGCTTCACCAAGGAGGAAAATGATCATCACAAGTCATGTATAAAGTCATGAATGATAAAATATTTAACATGTATTTACATAGCTGCGAGTGCAGCTGCCCAACCATCTCACTCTGCTGCTCCTGACCTTCACACTCCAACCACAACTGTTGATAAATAACTAGTGAACTGAGTTCATTAATTTTACTTCAACTTCTGCAGCTCAACAGTTCACACAAAAATTATTAAGGTGAGATACATTTTTTTCTTAAACTTGAGACAGAAAAGATAATGTACCATAGTAACATAGAATTTTTGACTATTGTACTTATTCCAATGCCTTGAGGTCATCTATTGCTTAAGCAATGTTTTTTTTTCAAATTGTATTTGTAAGTACAACATGAATATAGTAAGTATCAGAAGTAAAGTTTACCTGCTTAATGACATACTACTGCATGTATTACAGCAAACTCATTACTGTACAAATCATTACTATTGCACCACAGCAGTATAGTGCTACAACAAGCAAACTTTATTTTCATTTTTGTAGAGAATATTTATAGGTGCACTATCTAACTCTGCTTGTCTGCACAGAGATGCTATTACTTGACACTGGAAATGTTCCACAGTATGGTAATGTATTCTAGCTCCATGGAGACAACTAGGTCAAGTTACAGGTCAGATCTGTGATAAGGTGACCCTGCTTACAATAAGATTGCATGTTTTTCAAGATTTTGTGGAGTAATAAAATGCAGGTGGAAACAAATAGGACAAAATTGCTATGCAGGCAACAGACCCCAGATTCAAGAAAAGTTCCATATTGCACCTTTAAATGATGAGGCAATTTGTAAACCATTTGATACGCAAACAAACAACAATTTAATACTGAAGGTCACTTGTGCTTCATAAGGCCAAGGTATAACATTTTCCAGAAAGATTTGCTTGTAATAAAAGTAAACATTTTTAACTTACAACAAATGTCTTACAGCTATTAGCGAACATTTTCTTCTTCTGAGTTGCGTGACTTGCTTCTGATTATGACGCAACATCTGGCTTGAATTGGCACCTCCATCTCCTTAATTTGTCCCCAGCTGCACGAGTCACATGAGTCATAGCACCAGCTCCATAAGAGTCTCAGCCCCTAAAACTTGACATCCCTCAAAGCCAACTGCACTAAAGCCCTTTTTACATTACACTTCATTGCAGGATTTGATAGCAGTGTATGAGCTTTATACTGACAGACACTTTCCATCTGAATTAATGCGTTACATGTTCCCAGTATCCTGTCGAGTTGGGACATGGGCTGTAACTTAAGATTTATTGTGTCTGCTCTGGTGTCCCTCAGCACCTGTCCTGAAAGGCAAATTAATCCTGAGAGAGCCCTCCTGGTGCTTACAGACATGCCACATCTGTCTGTGCCTTTGTACACGCACAGACCACATGCTTGGGACACATCATGACACCCTGACACACACAAGTTTATAAAGACGATTTTTGGTCTATTTTGCTTTCTCCAACTTCTCTCCTTGCATAACATCAATGATACAGTCCCTTTAAGGTAAGGTGGAGTCAACCAATGGGAGATGTCAGAGCATAAGAACACCAGAAAAAGGCTTTAGATAAACAAGGTGGTTAGTTTAAATGTGTATCAATGTTTACTCCACTCTAATGTTAGATGGGCTATGTATCTTTCTAGTGGAGGGTCTTCCACCTGCTTCTCTCCTTGGAGATGTTATTGCTTCACCTATAATATAAGCACATAGCGCCACCAGGCCAATACTGGTCAGATCTGTGGAGAGGGGATCTCGTTCAGAGTAATAATGCATGGTTTTCATTGTATTTCGTAGCAATAAAATTGTCTGTCATTGAATAAACAAAAAATAGATGGTTTAATGCCAAACTGTGGAACACAGTTGTCAAAGTAATATCATCTCCATGGAGACAAGGAAAACACATTCTATCACAAAGTGGAAAAAAATGATGTTGGAAATGTATTTATATGGAAAGTGTGATTGTTAAAGGATATTATATTTCTATGCAGTCCAGTTCATGTCAGTCCAGTTCAATGCCCGGTGCTCAGGTGGTGGTTGTCCTCAGGACTTTTTTTTGGTCAACAACAACATCGACCAATCACAGCGTTCTCGGCCAGGCCCCCAAGACCCACACCACAGGGACCAGGCCAAAGCAGCTTTTTCACGCTTACTTACACCAACGTGGCAGATGCACCAATGCTGTGCTTCTTGTTGGTTATATATTGCTTAGCCCACAGACATTTTGCTCTATATTACTAGCAAAGTTTGTTCTCTTTTTTACTGTTGTACTGGTAGAGGCAATTCCCTGGCAGACAGCAGTAAATAAACACAAATAAACAGTGTTGATACACAATGTACTCATCATTTTGGCCAAATATTACATGTAAGCTCAAGTACAAACACTTAGCCTTTGATATGAGGATCAAGAAAGCATAATATTTTACAGCTTTATAGAAGACGTCTGACAGTTATGGGTTAATGAGATTAATAATTCATCTGTGTACTCTTTAAAATACTACAAAAAATGTGACTGGGTAAGTATCAAACCGTGAGCTGATACATTCCTTTTGACGCCCATAAAGACTTGCCAGTATATGGTTAATATTTAGTAACTAAATCTTTAGTTACTAAATCTTTATCTTTAGTTAATCTATGATAAAATGGAAAATCTTAATCCTAATGTAAACAGTACTGAGACAAGCTTACCTCCACCAGATTTTCTTGTCCACAGGGGCAAGATCTGTGAATAAGGCAACAGAGAAAGAAAGAGATTATAATTCACCTAGTATATAATATGGCTTTAAATAGTTATTGCATTTAATAACACTGTGTTGTTTTTAATCATTTTTCTTTGGTTTCATCCCAACCAAAACATAACTGTTTCTTTCTTTGGGTCATTACTGACCTTTGCTTTTGTAAATTATTAAAATTCAGCCATTACTTTTAACTTTTATCTGCAGTGCAAACTAACCACAAACATGCATGTTTGAGTACAATTTCCACACACCATTTTCATAATAAAATAACCGATAATAGCAAAATTTCTCTTTCAGTTGCACAGCTGCTTGTCTCTGCCTCTCATGCACCACCCCACTGCTCCATACCTGTAGAATGTGTGAATCACAATTGAACCAAAACTACAATTTCAATGGTCACTATTAGCAAATCGAAAAGACTGCAACACTATTTCCTCTACAAACCACAAAATATTCTGAATTATGAAAACGTGGTAACTTCTCTCTTAAATGTTGCATTTTAGTAAGCAAGTATTGCAAATCAAACCTCAGTCAAACCTCAATCTAACAATGCTTGTTAGAAAAATTACAATTAAACATATTTGCACATTTGTAACATATTTGTACAGCCCTAGTACAAGATGCTTTAAGGGAGTCAGACTTGTACAAATGAAAAACACTATATATATGAGCGAGTGATAGGGATGCACTGTGTGGCCTGTCATTTCAACCTGCTCACTCAGCCATTGAGCCAGGCCTTGTAAACTACACTGAACTTGATTACTTTGTCAGTCTTCTTAAGTGGATTTTTTTTCTGTCTGTGCAGGAAAAAGTCAGACATGTCGTAGATACTGTGCCCAACAGAGGGTGAGGACAAGAAATGATGGTCTGTCATAGTAAAAGACTGACAGTGTTTAATGAAGTATCATGTAGGTGTCATTTGTTATGGTTACTTGATGAGTTTAAAAGGAAACTGGAAGCTACTTTACTAATGTTACATTACACAATTACATTAAAAAAAAAAAAAAAAGATTTCCATGAATGGTGATTGTTTTAAAGTTTGCACAAAAAACATATCTAAATCCAAAATGCTCAAATGTAGAAATATGGTTCAACACTGCCTCCTGTTGGCACAAAATAGACCGTTTGAAAAGTTATCTTCAAAAAACAAAACAAAACCCCAAAACAAAACAAAAACGTTGAACATGAGAGGTAAACACTTTTTCATAGTAGTAACAAATACTATAACTGTTTCTGGTTTTCCTTAAGTGCAAAGAGGTTCCAGACAAGACAAGTTTTAAACAAGGCCTAGCTGTGATGATCAAACTATTAGTGATACGCAGCCTATTTAGTTGAGTAACTTTTATAAACTTAAGACTTTCTTTCTTGGAGTAGTTTTCAGACACTTTACTCCTGCTTGAGTATTTCCGTTTTTACATAACTCTTACTCAGGTAAAAGTTTTGGGGCAAACACTTTATGTTGACAGTATTAAATGATTTGAACTAGAGCTTGGCAATAATATTGAATTAGCAATGATATTGTGAATGTTGTTCAAATTCAAAAAGGCTGCAAAAACACCTTGACATATGACTATAAAATAAATAAATAGTTCACCTAAATAACGTTCACAAACTGCCCGTTGGCTACCACTACAATACCCATACAAGCCAGGAGAGCTAAGGTGCTTGTAGACAGAACGCCTGCAGGCAGCACCGGATGGAATGAAAGGGGTGTTTGACACTATGGCTCTTCTCTACAGTGTGGGAAACAGATCCTTGTTTCATGCAGTGAGGTGCTGAAGCAGAGATGATGCTGATGTTGACAGACAGCTACATGATGAGCCATATCATCTCTGCTCCACTGAAGCAAGGGGAAGCACTGAGGATAGTGACAAGAAGTACAATTATTCAGAAAAATACACAGGCTATAATCTGCCTGTGCTCCAACCAAGTGTTAAAGCTGTTTATGAGCAAAAACATCCTCACTCTGTCTGATAAATTAAATATATAAGTATAAGAAATAATGAAAGATATGATAATAAAAAATAATAATAAGTCTATTAGGATGGGCTTATTGCTATGTTTTAAAGGCGCACTATGTAACTTTCTTGATGGAGGGTCCACCACTTGCTTGTCTCCATAGAGATGACATTGCTTTGCATGGATGTTCCAGAGTATTAAATGTATCCATTTTGCATTTATTCAATTAAAAATATTTTTATTGCTCAATAATCCCTTGAAAAATATGCATTTTTACTGTGAGCATTTTTACTCTTCACAGATCTACCTGTAACTTGGCCTGGCACCATCAACTGCTTGTTTCCATGGAGAAAATTACTTAATGGAGTACTGTGGAACTTTCCGTGCAAAACAATGCTATCTTTATAAAGATGTGGCGCATCCCCCAGAACAGTTACATATAGCACATCATTGAAGGTGCACTGTGTAACTTCTCTGGTGGTGAGTCTGCAGCCTGCTTGTCGCCATGGAGATGTTATTGCTTTGCTTGGAATGTTGCATGGTATGGCATTAAACTTATCCAACTCCAAGTGGGTGATGCCACCAGGCCAAGTTACAGGTCAGATTTGTCTAGAGGGATCTGTCCAAAATAATTATCTTATTTGTATCTTTGACTAAGGTATGGATTAAATAGTAATTGAATAACAGAAAGAAAACAGTGCCATATTGTGGAACATTCCAGAAAGCAACAACATTTGCAACAAGATGACGAACCCTCCGTCAGAAAAGTTACGTAGTGCACTTTTAATGTATAAATTGAATTTTCTGTTTTCCAGAGGCGGGTCTTCCTGTGTCTCCGTAAAAATTCACCAATCGCGATCTCTTACGGAGAAATATGAAAATGGCGGCTTTGTGTAGTGAGTTTGGGGACCTGGCAGAAATCAAAAAACAGCTCATATCTGTGATTTTATTATGTAAAGAGAGGGGACTTCTACACAGTGCGAAGTGGTACGACTCACGATGACTACTGTATCATTTACTGTCTGGCTGTCGTCTTTGTTTTGTACTTTACATGGCGAGTTTTCTGTTAGCATTAGCGAGATGTGCCCTCTTGTATCAATAAGAGACGTGTGTCATTTAGTAAACATGATTATTTTTGAGCGACACTAGTTATTTTTGTTAGCATTACCTGTTGTCTATGTTAAATATCCGTAGTGGCTCACCTTTAGTAACAAACCGGAGTAATCAATAAAGCAAATGAGCTAGCAGCATTTTCATAAAGTTGTGTTTTGTTCCAGGGCTTCGGAGCTCGCATTTGCGTTGGAGCCACTTCCCAAAGATAAAGTGCCACCTGCGCCTGAATTTACTGAGGTTCGTGCTGCTTTCTTGGCTTATTTATTGTATTCGTCTTTCCAAACATGCCTCCAACATGAGTAAGGCTCTACTGACCTCTGCTGGGGAGAACGGGATTGAAACGACACTTTTTCTACATGATTGTAGCTTTTTTGTGTATATTTACAGGAAGATGCTAAGGACCTAGATGCGCTGACCCTGGCCAAATCCTACTTTGACCTGAAAGAGTATGATCGTGCAGCTTATTTTCTGAAAGACTGCTGCAGCAAGAAGGCCTATTTCCTCTATATGTATTCTCGTTACCTGGTAGGATCTTAACTACTTTTGATATGATTTAATAATGGCATGATATGAACACTTTTTGCAATTCATTTCAAGTCTGGTGAAAAGAAGAAGGATGATGAGACAGTTGACAGCCTAGGTGAGGATGTAATATAAGTACAAACAAATACTACCAAATGTTACTCATCATGAGCTGCACTTATAGGTCCTATGTCATCAAAAACATACCAGGAGTTGTGTTTTTTTTTTCATTCACACATTTTCAACATTCAAAACCTGCAGATTTATCCTGTGTTCTTCTCTCAAATGGAAAACACTGCACCTTCTGATCTCATGTGGTAATACAAGTGCTCCACTATGTTTTTAAACTCAATTTCAGTAGAATCACTAGAATTCTAGTGAATTATTCTTCACTAGAATAACTTGGATGACTTCAGTTCTGAAATTGACAAACTCTACTGAACTTAAGATAAAGCTGGTAATTACTACTACATGACATCACAAGGTGGAACAGCACATTTTGAGCTGTGGAGATGTAGACAGACTAATAAAGGGTTACTCAAACATGTGTGAATGCAACAAAACAGTACTCTGGCTATGTTCTTGAGGAGGTAATCACATTATAAAATGGCTTAAAGCCCATAAGAATAGATTTTGCGCAATATAGGACTTATAAGTATTTTCTACTATGGGTTGGCAGGTCCTTTGGAAAAGGGTCAGGTGCGCAATGAAGCCCTACGTGAGCTTCGGGTTGAACTTAGCAAGAAGCACACGGCATCTGAACTTGATGGCTTTACACTGTATTTGTAAGTTTCACAAAATATCTCTATAGTAGAACTTGTATTATGGAGTTTATGTTATATTTTATCTGTGCAACATAACAGGTATGGAGTGGTGCTGAGGAAGCTGGATCTGCTGAAAGAAGCTGTAGATGTATTTGTAGAGGCCATTCATGCACTTCCTCTTCATTGGGGAGCATGGCTTGAGCTCAGTAACCTGGTTACCAGTACAGAAATGGTAGATGGATTTAATTCCCACTTTAAATTAATTGCAGTGATACTTAAATTTCTCTTTGTCCTCAGTTAAAGTCACTGTCTCTGCCTGACTGCTGGATCCGAGAGTTCTTCATGGCGCACATGTACACAGAGCTGCAGATGATCAAAGAGGCGCTGCAGAAGTATCAGAGTCTGATCGAGGCCGGTTTCTCCAAAAGCACATACATCATCTCACAGATCGCTGTCGCCTATCACAACATTAGAGGTGACCATTTGACTTTCATAATTGTTTTGTATGTCTGTCTACAGTCTGTTAACCTCATTATTTCTGTTTCAGATATTGACCAAGCCTTGGCCCTGTTTTATGAGTTAAGAGCTCAGGATCCCTTTCGTATTGACAACATGGACACATTTTCTAATCTGCTATATGTTAAAGTCAGTTAATATAACCAATGCTATTTTATTTAATAGTATCACCACATACTATTCATCTGGTGCTTCTTTGTAGGGAATGAAGCCAGAGTTGAGCTTCCTGGCCCACAATTTAGTGGAGATTGACAAGTACAGAGTAGAGACATGTTGTGTAATTGGTAAGATTGAGCTGTAGTCCCATATTAAACCTTTACTTTCTATGTTCAGGATTTATATTCTAAAATTTTGGTTTATTTACAGGTAATTACTACAGTTTGCGCTCCCAGCATGAGAAGGCAGCCTTGTATTTTCAACGAGCTCTGAAGCTCAACCCTCGATGCCTTGGTGCTTGGACGCTGATGGGACATGAGTATATGGAAATGAAGAACACGTCTGCAGCTATCCAGGCCTACAGGTCAGATAAGACATACAAATTTTATGCAAATGGAAGGTCTACGCTTTTATAAATGTAATCTTGTTTACAATAGGCACGCCATTGAAGTGAACAAAAGAGACTACCGGGCTTGGTATGGATTAGGCCAGACATATGAAATCCTGAAGATGCCCTTTTACTGTTTGTACTATTATCGAAAAGCTCATCAACTCAGGTACAAAGGAGAAACATATTTTTATCTGATTTGTTTATAATGAATTTCTGCATTACAATAATGTAACACTATATTTTTCAGACCAAATGATTCACGCATGTTAGTTGCTCTCGGTGAAAGCTATGAAAGACTGTCGCAACAAGTAGAAGCCAAAAAGGTACACACATTAAAACTCAAATGTTTTCCCTGTTTGCTGGGTTTCCATATGTTTTCATTTTAAATGTTGCAGTGTTACTGGAGGGCGTACTCTGTGGGAGATGTTGAGAAAATGGCTTTACTCAAATTAGCAAAGTAAGTCAACTTCAATGGTTATTGCCATTTGCAGAGGTAAATCTGAAATGGTGATGTTTCAATAAAATCTACTCACTGCAGGCTTCATGAACAGCTGAATGAGTCTGATGATGCTGCACAGTGTTACATGCTTTATATTCAGGACATTTTCTCTTGTGGGGTAAGATTTTAAATACTTTCGTTTTTCTGTTTGAAATGCTTGTCTTCAGTTCCAACTCCATTAACTGTTTGACAGGAACAACTGGAGCATGCAGAGGTTAGCACAGCCCTACGGTATCTAGGCCAGTATTATTTTAAGAATAAACTTTATGATGAGGCATCTCTGTGTGCTCAGCGCTGCTGCGACTACAATGATGTGAGTGTACATATAATATTCCACTATTTGTATCTGTTACTACTACTGGAGCATGGCTGTTCTCATGACTTTTTTTTTAGGCCAGAGAAGAAGGAAAGGCTTTGCTGAGACAGATTTCACAGGTCAGAGATCAGATTGAAACTCCGTCTGCAGATCTATTTGCTCCACTGTCAAACAACAACACACCTGTGAGGAGGCTGTCCCCCCTCAACCTCATCTCCTTCACTCCCTGACATTAGCATGACACCATGCTGAAAAAGACATTGAAAAATTTCTACTTGCATGAGAAATTTTCATTTTACTGGAGAAGTGCAGTAGTGCTGGTTTAACATGTCAGGTTTTAACTTCTATAATGTAAATGTACTCTTTAGTCCCATCTGTGCTGTTTATTTGTACATAAAGTATATACACATGCTTGTTAGTAAAGTTTAAAATATTTTTGTCAAATAAAATGATTTTGTCCATTACTCACAACACATAGGTACACAATTTTAATGTGTATAAAATGTACAAGGGTAGACAGACATACATATAAAAACACATAAAAATGTATCCAATGCCATTATAAATCAGTAAAAGCCCATGTTTTTCTTTTGGTATAGGAACATGTATCAAGCAAATGGTTACACAAAAGACAACATATACACACAAAGTGATATACTCAATGCCATAAATTTGAAGCAAACTAGATATAGTGTTAAAGCTTAACCATTCAGTATTTGCCCCTGATGCGGCGTGGTGTTGGGACAGGGCTAGGGGGTGGAGACTGCTGCCGAGAGCGCAGGATGCGGGAGTATGGAGTGGCAGTGGCTTCTTCAGCTGCACGTGTGTTGCATTTCCGATTTAGGGTACATGTTGGGAACAAATTATGAAAAAATTGTCGCTTTTCTGGAGGTCTATTTTCAGTGTCACCTGCTGCTCCACACCCTCGTTTCTTACAGGAGCCAGTGGTGGCAGAGGCGTATCCAGTAGGGGGCAGTAGAGGTCTAGGGGGCTGTGTCTGGATCAGAATCTCTGCTTTACGTCTCAGGTCTGCTTTGACCAACAGTAGGTTGTTCTGCAACTCCACCAGGATCTGGTCCTAAGAAAGTCAGTGAACAGGGTTAGTCAAGCCACAGCCGTGAATGTGTAGAAGACACAAACAGTAATGTCAAACTAAGACATGCCCTCACAGAAATCAGTGTACAGATATTAGACATCTATCTGGAGTTAAAAGACATGCTGTGCATTAATAGTGTTAGTATGAGTGGAAAGAGGGGAAAAAAGCATCCAGTAAAAAACAATGTACACCTCATAGGCATTTTTCCAGTTACATCCTGCCTTGGCCTTGGCCATTTTTAGCATTTTCTGCAGGTTTATGGTATCCAAATTAAAATGTCCCATCTGCAGTAGTTGTACCTGTTTAGCCAGTGTCTCATCAGCGGTGGTTAAAGCCTGCCGCAGACGCTCTCCTCCCGTGTTACGACAGCACGCTCTTTCCCCAGACTGGAGGTCCATCCCTAGTCTACACAAGTCCTGACGCAACTGCCGGAGGTTCTTTAAAAAAAAAAAAAAAAAGTATAGCAAACATAATACCAATTCACAAATTTCAAATTTCAACACAGAAATGGGTAACTTACTCGTTGACCCTCCTCCAGTTTACGATCAGCAGCATTAGTGAGTGCACCTGCTGATCCAGGGACTTCCAGCCGTGTCCTCAGTTTGGCCAACTCTGCCCAAACATTATTAGACATAAGATGAAAACAACTGCATCAGTGTCTTTATATAATGTAACTAAACTAACTGATATGTCAACACATAATTCATTAATCTTTATACCTTCTGTTTTGGTGAGCAGCTCAGCCCGGCACTGGTCCAGCTCACAACGTAGCCTGCTCATTTCTGAGTTAACAGTGAGTCTCTGCGATCGCCGTGGTGCCTCAGTAAATGAGTCTGACACAGTTGATGATTGAGGTTTTTGTTTTTCCAAAGCAGCAGATAAAGCTTCAATCTCTTGGTCTCGCTCCTAACAAAAGGAACACAAACTTTCATGTTCAGTATTACACCAGAGTACAGTTAAGATAAAAACGCCAAACATCAATGCATATCCATTGTATAAGTACATTTTTACTTCATGTGCTGAGCAGTACCTTAAGCTCCTGGCTGTAGAAACGTTTCAAATGTTTCTGTAGATTGTTAATCTTATCCTCATATCTCTCTTCAAGCAGCGCCCTCTCTGTCTCCAAACTTTCACTAGAAAGGCAGAAATTACATTTATAGTTCATAGTTTAAATGTCTTATTTATAGTGTTGTAAACAGGACTAAACATGAAGAATCAGCAGTTCACTTTAATGCAGCTATTATCTGGAACATTCTTCCTGAAGATGTGAGACAGGCCTCCACTCTGACAATATTCAAACCGTTGCTCACAACAGTTTTGATTAACTGCATAAGTTTTAAGTAACATGCACACATATAAACCCTTTTTTTTAATCTGCACTCTTCTCTGTTTTCAAGTTGATTGTATTATGATTTTTAATGTTTTATTTGTTTGCATTGTTGATTTTAATGCCTGCCTTATTCAGTAAAACATTTTGAATTATTTTATTTTATTATATTATTGTATGAATGATGCCCTACAAATTAAAGGGTGTATGGGTGTAAAAAAAGGGTGTATTTCAAATTGTCAATGATAGCATTATAGAGGTGCAGCAGCCTTGCAATTATGATGACCAAAAAAAAAAAAAATGAAAAAATGAAAATCCATTAACTGTGGACGTGGTGGGGCCAGATAAACATTAGCCAATAGGTAATGAGGCTACCTCGTTATTTATTGGCTGTTAGGTTGTCAATCAAACTCCCTACGTTTCTAGCGTAACTGACTTGCCAGCGTGCTGGGATTACGTGGTTTACGTACGCCTCTCATGCATTCCACAGACGCAAGACGCAGCGGTTCTTAGCGGCTTTTTCCAACTGTAGCTTCCTCTCAGTTAGCACAAAGTTTGTTGCAATGGCAAACAAGAATCCACTACCAGTTAGCCGCAAAAGAAAGTCCATTTTTGAGGTCGCTGAAAGAAGAAGAGAAGGGGAAAAGAAGCGAAGCTAAACTAAGGTGATTCTCGGAGATTCCTTCCAGCGATGGCGTGCACTGAAGCAGATGGTCTAAAGACTGACGCATTGGTCGCTAAATTACTTCTGGACAGGAAACTTCTGCTTATAATTTGAAAACGTACAGTATAGTTACAGCAGCAACAGCAATTCTGAACGCGCACCGGCTCTAAACAAGCAGCGTAAGCGTAAGGAGGGGGTGGGAGGAGACGTTTCTACTTAGGGAGCTGTTTTTTGAAAAAGGACAAACAGTCACTGGATTTCTCATCCCTTGAAAAATCCTCTATACAACCTTTAACTTGCCTTGCTGTTAAATATGACTTTAATAGAATTTTGGCCCTCACCTGAAACCGTTCTGCATCCCAGTGATGACCTCCATCATCTCAGAGACCACTTGCTCTCGCACATTTGCCTCCAGCTCTTCCTTTTCCTGCCACTGACGCTGCACCTCTTTTTTCAGGATGTCGATGGCCTGCAGCAAGGCCTAAATCAACAGAAATCAGCATGATTTGAACAGGCCTTACTCATCATAACAGACAAAAGGTCTAGTAAAAGGTTAAATGTTACCTCAGTATTTAACAAAGTGATATCTCCATCTTCTAAATCACTATCCTCTTCCTCTTCCTCTTCTATTACAGTACTGTCATTACTGTTAGCTGCAGGCTCACGCAGCAGAGACAGAATATAAGCCACTCTGGTCTTGGTTGACGGGCCATGCACCAGCTAAAAATATATTGGAAAGATTTAGACAAGGCAAGACAAAAATGATTATGACCAAAATACAAAAAAAAATACTTGAATAGCAATTGCAGAAAACTTGAGAGCTTGTAGAGTCTCATCGTAAATTGAAGCACAGGGGTTGATGTTGACCACCATGCTAGAGACTCCTTTACCACAGAAGAACCCCTGCAGCACACGAGTTAGCTTACTGTCACGAAAAGGCACAACCTGCGGAGGACGGGATCTGAAAACACACAGAAAATTATTAGATTACATTTTTCTGACACAAAAATTACAATTCAAATGACTACAAATGCTTTACCTATTGTTCTGGTTGTGACGCAGCGCAGCAATGCATCGCCCCAGTGTCAGCAGTGAGGTGTTGATGTTGTTGGCCTCCTTCATTCTTTCACCATTGCGTTGCTCTTTGCACCGTTCAGACCCAGCCAAATCACATATGGTTAATCTAGAACATAAACCAGACAGATATCAATAAAGTGAAGAAAAAAAAAAGCATAGAAAGCCTGAGATACCGAACACGTACTCGCTGATGCGCATGGTTTGGGCTGAAACACTCTCTGGGTGAACATGCAGAACGCGGATGGAAAAGATGCTGTGACTAGAGTGGACAAATAGTTAATATCAACTCTGTCACACAAGATAAAAACTTCAATAAAAGTATAATAAATTTCCACAAATACCTGCGGCTAGAGTTTTGATTAAGATGAGTACTAGCAAAACTTTGGTTACGATGACCAACTCTGAGAACCCGCCAAGCCTCCTCAGCACTGCGAACCTGAATCCATGTCAAGTCTACAGAAGTAAATCACAAAGAAGGTTCACCCAAATAGTAATATGTCGCTTTTAGAATGGTTCATCTAAATAAGCTGTGTAATAGGCTTTGTACACAGCAGCATGTTAGCTAGCTCACTGTGTCTGAAAGCTAACAACCATTTTTATTAAAATCATAAAATATAAAATAAACAACCCATTAAATCAAATTAATTAAAGTAAAGCCTACCCAATTATTTCATATAGATGATTTCAGTTTTTAGTGTCGTTTTATTTATTATGCATTAGTGTTAGCATTGAGGCACAAACATCTGCCTTTCTAAAAGCAGAAGTGTTCTCCGCTCCAGTATTCATTTTATTTGTGTACCTTATAAGACCTGCAGCTTCCTGTTCATTGCCTATCTATATATTCATTTTGACACAACTCTTCAAAAACCTCAAAGAGATAAAATTGGACAGGAAGTAGTGATGCTAACAGTGTAGTTGCTAGATGCTGTTGTGCACAGAGCCAATTAATATTGCAGTATTATTGCAGTATATTGAATCTTACCTTTTACATATGGATTGCCCTGCTTGTCATCACTAAGTCTGAGAGTAACCCTTTTTCTAGGCTGCATTGAGGGCGACGCATCCAGTAAGTCATACAGGAACTCATTGTAGATCTCATAGTACGACACCCAGATAGAAAACTGCACCCCATCCTCCAGGTCATCCCCTCCACTGTTGGACAGACTGTCTGGCTCCAGACACACACTGTCAACATCTGAAAAAAGTTAGGATTGTTAAAAGTTAATAACAGTTATTTTTAGTGTAACATACCCAAAGCTTTTCTACAAACCTTCAAGTTGAGTGACCAAGTTACTTGTTGATGAGAGTCCTCCAATGCCACTATCCCACACAGTGGTTGTTCCAATGCGACGAGACATCTGACCATCATCCTATTATAAACGGCAGATAGATAAATGATAAATAGACAATAAAATGCAGAGAAAATGTTTCTACCCATTTCTAAAGCTACATAGTCTGTTAGTATATATTTACTGCTTTCTTTCTCTGCTATTTAAATTAAAATTTAGATTTTAAAAAAGAAAAAAATAAGAGTGTATTAATTTGACTACAAAATATACAAAGCATACCGCTGGTAAATGGATAATACTTTAGAAATATTGTTAATTCTACAACTGGGTCACACATAAAATGATCGTTAGTGTACCTCTTTGAGCAGTGAGTTTCTGCGACTTTCCTCCACTTTAACCTCAGTGTGGTCTAACTGTTTAACATCCTGGTACATGACAGGTTTCAGGTCCATTCCTCCATACAGACGGCCCTGCAGCTTCATGAACATGGAGACCAGAGCTCGAGGCAAAAGGCCTGCTTCTCTGCCAATTCCTGCAGAGAATAAATAAACGTCAATTATTTAACTTATTACATGATTAACGACACATTATGTGAAGCATACACACCCTGAACAGTATAGGTCTTGCCAGAGTTAGTAACTCCATATGTGTACAAGAGTCTGTTCTCTCCTTGAAGCACATCCTTGACCATTGTTTTCAGTGTATGTTCATAAAACTGCTGCTGAGTAGTGTCTGGTCCAAAAATCTTAAAGAAATGGAGGGAAACACATTATAGTCTTAAAAGAGCACACTGTGAGATACGAATATGGCTAAACATTGTTTAATAATATATATAATAATATTATTATAATATTAAAATGGGCTACAATGTGTCAATTTGCAAATTACCTTTGAAAAGCTGAACTTGTGCATGCTCTGAGCTATGCCTCGCTCTGCATTTCTCATGTTCTGAGACTCTTTTGGAGCTTTTAGAAGAAGAGATTTTTCATCCTGGACAAGCACGCAGCCCTAAAATGGAGAGAGACACAGTAGCAGATTGTATTATTACTAGGCTATAAACCTGTAATTAACACATTTACAAAAAAGTCTTACTTGTTCTTCCCCTCTGTCCTTTTCCATTTTAGTTAAAGGTCTGATGCGCAGATAGACCTTTACTTTCTCAGGATTTACTTGCTCGTGAATGCCTGGTCTCCCAAGTGACTGCTTCACGGTCAGTAACTGTAAGAATTAGAATGTTATTGTAGCTCACTCAAATACAGGTTCTTGAATGATTGCGTAAAACTAACAGGCTCAGTGGTGGATGGTCGTCTGTCGAGACCTGGAGAAATCACAGAGATTTCAGGTAGCCGAGGTCTGCCTAAACCCCCATGCTCTGCAGCAGTGGATTCAAAAACAGCCATTTCATCGTCTTCATCAGAGCGAAATCCAGGAGACAGCAGGGTCAGCGCCATCTTTACCTGACAAAAGAAAGGGGGTTACGTTAAATGTCAGGCACTGAATGTAAGTGCATATTTATATTTAGTCAGTCCATTAGTTGTAAAACGTGTGCATATTAATATGTCAAATATGATATCACTAAACAATGTAACTATGCATATATACATACATTTTATGTTGGAGGAGAGGATTAGAAAACATGAGGGTGTGTCAAAGACTAGCAGAGTCAACACAAAAACCTGTAACTGCATCTACACTGTAATAACTTGTCAAATAGAAACATTATTTTATTGTTTGTTTTTAAAGCTCTTAATGGCCTTGCTACTCCCTTTGTCACTAAACTCATGACTGTCCTTAGCTCAAACAACCTCAAGGTCAAACAACCAGCTTCTGATGTCCTCAGAGCCAGCCAGCCAGCCAGCCATTACGCTCAGTAATGCAGTGACAATTTGTTTTGTTTAATTGTTTCATGTTTTGTATGTTTTTATACTGTTTTAATGTGAAGCACATTGGTCACCTCGAGTGTTGTAAAAGGCTCTATAAATAAAGTTTGATTAACTGATTTTTAGAGAATGAATCTAAATCATGTACTTTTTAAAATCAAAATATTTCCTGACAAGAAGGATTCTATATAAGAGCATATGTTCATCTTAACAATCTTTCTGCCATGTAGTTTTATTTATTTAGCAACGTGCATTCACTAAGCAGCAAGCAGGAACCCAGATCTAGCAAACAAGGCTTTCATAATAGTTAGCATCAGGATTGTTCGGTTTTTCTATAATATAAAATAATATATCATATAATAATTTAGCCAGTAACCATTATTGACATACCATTTTGAATAACCTTACACAATGCCATTAGCTAAGCCTAAAAACAACTGTGCGGCCAGACCAGAGCTGTAGAGATAGAACGCTGGGTTAGCTTGAGAAGGAGAAGATTCAAGTTTATTTCACTCACCACGTCCGCCGATGTCCTAGTGCACTGGTTGAATAAATCTAAACAGGTAATTGGATTAAAAGTCTGCAGGCTGTTTATAACCTATTAGGAACCCATGTACAACACGCTTTTCTCTCGGTGTCTCTCAAACAGCTGAGTTGTTTTTCCAGTCCGCACGCCTCTCGTCTGGTTTTTTGAACAACGCGGCTCCCTCCTAAAGTCAGGCGCTGATTGGCTCCCGAAGCTTACTCACTATGCTCTGATTGGCTGTTCTAAGTCCGCCATAAAACCGGTTCCCTCAAACAAAGCGATGTTTTATTATTAGTTCCTTTTACTCTTGTATTTGCAGGCATCATGGATCTATTAAAAAAAATAACGGCAGGGCATATATGGGGGCAAAACCAGACATTAAACCAAACATTTAATACTGAAGCATAACATTTTAATACATAATTTCTACAGTACTACATGGATAATATATGAAATAGACAACATGCCTTTTCCTATATCCTACTTACAAAACTTTAAATAACAAATGGAGGACAAAATTATGTCTTAAACTCATATCCATGCTCCATGCCGGGCTCAGTATTTGCAGCAATGTTATGAATAGTAATTTCATCACATGATCTTTGAAGTCTTTGTTTCTGAACACTGTGCTGAACACCATAACAGAAGTAGATAATTAAACCTGTTAAAACATAAGAGTCAATGCTATGGCCAAATGAGTAATGTATGTGTTATATGTATTAAAAATTAATTACTACAGACCTATGGCCATCCACGCTGCATATCGGATCCATGTGTCTGAACCTAGCTGAACCATTAGGTAGACATTTACAAAGGTGCTCAGTATTGGTAGAAAGGGGACAAATGGAACCTGCACATAAAGATACAATACAACTAAATGTTACATCACAATTAAATGTGTGTTAGAATCAAAGCATACCATGAACGCAGCTTTGGTCTGGCTCTGAGGCTGTCTCCAGATGATGAGTATGATAACAAAAAGCATCAATACATTCACAGATACACAGAGAAGAATCCACCACTGGTGAGCATGCAGGGCCTCAATACCACCAGAAATGAAGCCGCTTAGACTGATTACTAAAAAGACTGGGATACATGGGATTTAAGTCAAGATTATAGGAGCCTATTCATACACATGAAACAAAACAAAAAAATTGAAGACCTACTGATGAAAACAGCAGAAACTGAAACATTTTTAGACGTCCGTGCTGTGGGTTGCAGAGGAGGACAGAGCAGCCCATGTACTGTCAATGGCTCTGGTTTGTTTGAAGTTGAGTCATCACTTTCATCTGGCTGGTATCTGAAAAAGAGTGTGGTAGAACTGACATATGCAAACAATCCACCACAGCCTGAATCTTTAAGGATAATGCAGTAGACTCATGGTGTACCTTAGTTTGAGGATACATATTGCCACAAGAGTGTAAGCAAAAAGAGTCCCAATAGACATCATGTCAACCAAAGCTTTCAGGTCAAACAACAATGCCATGATGGCTGCAAAGACACAACAGCAGAATACTGGTAATAATGTTCAAAAGAAGTAAAGGCAGAGAAATGCATTACCTGCAACAATCCCTGAGGCCAATGTTGCTATAACAGGACTTTGTCTGTCACTCATTTTACTGAGGGGCTTAAAAAGGAGTCCATCCCTGGCCATTGCGAAAAGCACTCGAGGCATGGGGAACATAGACCCCAGGAGGCTGTTAGGCAGAGGTGGGTAATGAGTTACTCACATCTTACTTACATCTTGTGTGCTTCTAGAGGTAATATTACTCCCAAATGTTGACTTTCGTTTGAGGAAAATCATTTGAAGAATGAAGTAATATTTAGCTACTCATCAAACTGTGCAGTATATGACAGTTTTATGTTCAAAATGTCTGTTTTTCCTCTATTTTACATTTATTCTGAAATAATGGTACCTGATATTTTTGGTTACTCTGCCCACTGCTGCTAACAGGACATGAGGTTAGGGTTAGAGTGAACTCTTTTAAAATATTTTCTGGTTTAAAGAGTGTGTACCTTGTTGAGAGTGCACAGAGAGATCCCACTGCCACAGCATATTTAGCAGGGCCCCAGCCAATGAATGTGAAGGCAACGGGTAAAGGACTGTGAACACTGAGTAAAAAGTATGGCATCATCAGAGTGAGGGCAGCAGACACGCCAAAATACGCCAAAAAGCAAATAAGTAGAGAGGACACGATGCCCAATGGGATGGACTTCTGAGGGTTTTGCACCTCCTCTCCTTAAAAAAAGTGAAAATCATTAACATTTTAGAATATTGACATAACACAACAAATGACAATTTACCTGTCGTCGCTATACAGTCAAATCCCACAAATGCATAGAAACAAGTGGCTGCTCCTGCCAAAGTCCCTTCTAATCCAAATGGGAAAAAGCCCCCAGACCCATAGTTGGTGGTAACATTGAAAGATATATTTCTTCTATAAAAACAGTATTTTTGTCAATTGAAACAAGTTTAACAACACTGAGAGTTTTACAGTTATGTCTAAGCACATACTTGTATTCGTTCAGCTCCTCTTCCCCAGTGTACCAGTTGTTAATATCTCCTTTAATGAATCCAGAAAGGATCACAAACAACAACACCAGTACATTCACTGCTGTAAAAATCTTATTAACAATGGCCGACTCCTTGACACCAAAGGCAAGGATTCCTATAGAGAAAACGGGGTGCATTATGGTTTAATACATTAATTAACCCTGTCTAATTTGAAGTAGTATTTTACCTGCCAGAAGCATAATGAGGGCCGCAGCAAAGAAGTCTGGGTAGGGCGCTAATCCTGGTAAGTTCATAGCAGCATGTTTCCCCAGAGAATTGGCAATAACTTTTCCAATCAGGTCATCAAAGGTCCCACTCCAAGCTCTGGCTACACTGGAAGTCCCTAAATATGACACAATACCAATATAAATGTACCTAGGTGTATTATTATTATTTAATGTAAACATGCATTATATGCTTCAGATACTTTACCAATTACATATGACAAGAGCAGATTCCAGCCTGTTATAAAGGCCCATATTTCCCCCACTGTCACGTAGCTGTACAGATACGCGGAGCCAGTCTTGGGAACCCGAGCTCCAAATTCAGCGTAGCAAAGTCCAGCAAATACAGATGCTATGGCTGCGATGAGAAAGGAGATGATGATGCTAGGACCAGCCACAGTACGAGCCACTTCTCCAGACAGGACGTAGACCCCAGCCCCCAAAGTGCTGCCAACGCCAAGAGCCACCAGGTCCAGAGTGGTCAAACAGCGCTTAAAATTGGACACTTCTCCTTCAGGCTCCAGAGGCTTCCTACGGGACAGGCTTTGGAGGAATGACAAAACCTTTGCACCAGACATCCTGTACAAAACAACAGAAGTTTAATAGTGGTATATTAATCAGATTTCAGAATTTGGTGGAACAGTGTCCATAAAAAAATAAAGGCATGATTATAAATCTATTGTAATAAAACAACAAGCCAATTTAACCATATCATGGCCATAACAATTTATAGTATTTAGTTTTTTCATGGATTTTCTGTTATATGCAACATTTTGAGGACTTTCTCCCATTTAAAGGATATAACATTTTGTTTTAAATTGTTCACAGCTATGGCAAAGGCCATATTTTTCCATTCTGAAACCCATGGGTAGAATTGAGACCAATCACAGAGCACTGATCAAATGTAAAATATGCTTTGTGCCAAACTGCAGTGCTTGTGTGGCAGCATTTGAAAAAAAAAAAAAAAAAAAAGTTAAAAAAGAACATGTAACATGCATAATGAATATTACACAAATGTTACGAAGGTAAAATATAGAATGAAAGTCAATATTTTCAGATATGACATCCAAAAATATTTGTCACTCTAAAACATGATAACAAGGCCTATACAATTTTATATCAAAGTCAAGCATAACTATTAAAATTAACTTGATGAGAGACCCTTACCTTTTGAATGTAGAAATGCGTTTTGATCCTTCCTCAACCTTGCTCACACATGCATTCACTGAGAAGACGACTCAGCCCAACATTTTTTACACATTATGTTACATTTTGGAGGTGTGTGCTAGTCTTGAAAAAGGTTACGATTTGAATGATTTGTGGTATGAGGCGTTTTGGTTATATTCAGCAAGAACATTTGATCATATCCTTTGACATATCCTTTGGATGCATTACATTTTTATCATTTTGGCTTATATGAAATGCCTTTGGTTATAACCTATTGACTTTTCTTTAAAAAATAATAATTGGGACAGCATACCTCTACTTTTACACCTACTATTTTTTGTCAAGGTTTAGTCCATGTTTGAAATAGAAATGGCTTTATTCAATTTATCTTGTCCCTCAAAAACACCCCTTAACATACTTTCTCTCAAAGATAATTTCCATCCTATTCTTGATCATTGCTGAAATGCTTTGTCTGCATTAAAATAAATTAGACTTGTAGCTTTAAAACAGGACCTACATAGGTAAGCATGTTGTAAATTGTAATTGTTGTGTCCACTGTCTTCTGCTCAGCAACCAACTGAATCATGGTTCAACAGAGCAGAAGAAGACACATCTCTGTTTGATGAACATAAAGGTGCGAGCCACTGCTTCCAAGACTTTGCAGCATCAAACACTAAAGGTACAGGAGAACGTCTGAAATCAGCAACAATTTGAGAAACATTACTCAACAAAACACGTGTATTGAGTGCAGAGACATAAAAATAGTCAGTTCTAAATATTGTGTGATTGAGGCCTTTGCTTCATTAGCAGAGGGAAATTGCCCTCCCCTTTTCTGTTAATAATTGATCCACACGTACAAACTCAGGCGCTCACACTATTGTCCAGTACATTAGCCCCTGGGATATTTGGGGAAAAACCTAAAACTTGGATGTGACCAACTTTTTAAAAATGTAAGTGTTTTTGTTCTCTTGAATATAATTTCTTTGTTGCTGTGTTTTTTTATTCATAGGCATGATCTAAAATTGTGTTAATTTATTTCAGTCACTTGTCGTTCTTTCTTGGATCAGTAAGAATTTTTCTAATGAATTTACACGTGATTTGGTCTTATTGTGTTAAATATTTTTACACCTTTTAACACTAATAAATCATTTAACTTAGTTTAAAATTCAAATTGTATTGTTATTATATGTGGCCCATACTTTACAATAGTACTGCCTAATATCATTAGTGCTGTTCAGATTCAGTGCACGGCTGCAGTGGTTTTCACCATGGAGACGGGGCTGACTGGCCACAGCATGAGACCAGACCCAAGCAGGAAGAGGCTCAGTAGACTGTGACTTCACTTTTCACTATTTCTGTTTACAAGAACATGGGCAGAACAATATCACATGTATGTACTACACCTTTAAAGCCATAGTAAGTCTAATAATCTAAAATTGTTTTTAGACTATTAGACTATTTATACTATTGCACTGAAAATCGTAAACACGTGTCCTTAATGTAAGCGGGCTTCCATCTAAAGCTTGACTCTTATTTGGCCTAAGGGAGGGCCTCCTCCTGCTTGTCTCCATGAAAATGTTGTTCCTTTGGCTATAATCTTCCACAGTATGGCATAAAACATACTTATCTCTATGGAAGTTAGTCTATTTCATCATGCTGGTACTGTGTCACCTCTAAAAAGTTATATAAATAGGTGTTGGATTTAAGGGACTTTATAAAAAATGATTAACTAATAATAAAATAGTATTGTTGTTTCATTTCTTTGCAGTGCCTGAGGTTATAATGTTAACATGATCAGCAGGACACAGGGGGGACGTTAATGGAGCAGCTTGTTAAGAGTAATACTGAGCTGTAAAGGAGAAAGAGCACCAAGATGAGACTGGTCCTGTACTTTCTGACACTGCTGAGTTCCAGTTGTGTCATTTCAACATATGGACCCCATCAAAGAGCTCAGATGACAGGGAACATTCTCCTTGGTGGACTATTCCCAATACATTTTGGGGTCACATCCAAAGACCAAGACCTAGCAGCTCGGCCCCAGTCTACACAATGTGTCAGGTAATATGAAATGTCCTTATATAACAAAAAGTCTGAATATGGTTCATGATTGGTTGCTGTCACAGGTTTAATTTCCGGGGTTTCCGCTGGCTGCAGGCCATGATTTTTGCCATTGAAGAGATAAACAACAGTAGCACCCTACTGCCCAACATCACACTGGGATACAGAATCTTTGATACCTGCAACACAGTCTCTAAAGCTTTGGAGGCAACTTTAAGCTTTGTAGCACAGAACAAGATCGACTCCCTCAATCTAGATGAATTCTGTAACTGTACAGACCACATACCATCGACCATTGCAGTGGTGGGAGCAGCAGGATCAGCTGTTTCCACTGCAGTTGCCAACCTTCTAGGCCTGTTCTATATTCCGCAGGTGAGACACTATTTAGAAAGAAAAACAATATACAACATAATTAAAGTATAACATTTTTCAGTATTCTAGTGACCGTAACTGCTTAATGTATATTTTTACTATTCACCTTTTACAAACATAAAACATAGATTTCATTAACTTTCATAATTCATAATTATCTAGCAGAATAAGTCTTATTTTGGATGCTCTATTACAGATCAGCTATGCCTCCTCCAGCCGTTTGCTGAGTAACAAGAACCAGTACAAGTCTTTCATGCGTACCATTCCCAATGATGAGTATCAGGCCACAGCCATGGCTGACATCATCGAGCATTTTGACTGGAACTGGGTCATTGCTGTGGCCTCAGATGATGACTATGGACGCCCAGGCATTGAGAAGTTTGAGAAGGAGATGGAGGAGAGGGACATCTGCATACACCTGAACGAACTCATCTCACAGTATTTTGAGGAACATGAGATCAAAGCTCTGGCGGACAGGATCGAGAACTCCACAGCTAAAGTGATTGTTGTGTTTGCCAGTGGACCGGACATTGAACCTTTAATTAAAGAAATGGTGAGAAGGAACATTACAGACAGGATTTGGTTGGCCAGTGAGGCATGGGCAAGTTCCTCTCTCATTGCGAAACAGGAGTACCTAAATGTAGTAGCAGGAACTATTGGATTTGTCCTTAAAGCAGGGGCCATTCCTGGATTCAAAGAATTCTTACAAAATGTGCAACCAAAAAAGGACAGCCACAATGAGTTTGTGAGGGAGTTCTGGGAGGAGACATTTAACTGTTACCTGGAGGACAGCCCCAGACTGCAGGAGAGTGACAATGACAGAACCAGCTTTAGGCCTCTGTGCACCGGGGATGAAGACATCACACATGTGGAGACACCATACTTGGACTTTACTCACCTCCGCATCTCTTACAATGTGTATGTGGCAGTCTACTCCATAGCACAGGCCTTACAGGACATCCTCACCTGTACACCTGGACAGGGGCTTTTTGCCAATAATTCATGTGCAGATATTAAGAAAATTGAAGCATGGCAGGTAAGTTAACCAATGTTTTCAAGTTTTACATATATCAAATAATGATCTAAAAGGGTGGGTCCCGTTACCAGGTGCTTAAACAACTGAGACATCTGAACTACTCCAACAGTGTGGGGGACAAGGTGCACTTTGATGAAAATACAGACTTAGCTGTAAACTACACCATTATAAACTGGCACCGGTCAGCAGAAGATAACTCAGTCCTGTTTGAGGAGGTGGGCTATTATAATGTGCACACTAAAAAAGGAGCCAAATTGTTCATCAACAAGGCAAAAATTTTGTGGAACGGGCACAGCTCTGAGGTAAGTCACATGAAATTCAACCATTAAAATACAAAGAATGTAAATCTATCTGTATTGTGTGTCACAGGTGCCATTTTCAAACTGCAGTGAGGACTGTGAACCTGGCACAAGGAAGGGCATTATTGACAGCATGCCGACCTGTTGCTTTGAATGCACCGAATGTTCAGATGGAGAGTACAGCAATCAGAGAGGTAGTAAATAATTGAGGTTTACAGTATGTTTTGTTGCATAAAGAAATCATCTTTTAACATTCTTTTTACAGATGCCAGTGTTTGCACAAAGTGCCCCAATAATTCCTGGTCCACCGGTAACCACACATTCTGTTTCTTGAAGGAAATTGAGTTCCTGTCTTGGACTGAGCCCTTTGGAATAGCCTTGACTATATGTGCAGTTTTAGGCATCGTCCTGACAACCTTTGTCCTGGGAGTGTTTGTCAAATACAGAAACACTCCAATAGTGAAGGCTACAAACCGAGAGCTGTCCTATGTCCTGCTCTTCTCTCTAATCTGCTGCTTCTCTAGCAGTCTCATCTTCATTGGGGAGCCTCAGGACTGGACCTGCCGCTTACGCCAGCCTGCCTTTGGCATCAGTTTTGTCCTTTGTATTTCTTGCATTCTGGTCAAAACCAACAGAGTGCTTCTGGTTTTTGAAGCTAAGATCCCCACAAGCCTCCATCGGAAATGGTGGGGCCTGAACCTGCAGTTTCTGCTGGTGTTTCTCTTCACCTTTGTCCAGGTGATGATCTGTGTGGTGTGGCTGTACAATGCACCTCCATCCAGCTACAGAAACCATGACATCGACGAGATTATTTTCATCACTTGTAATGAAGGCTCCATGATGGCTCTGGGCTTTCTCATTGGTTACACCTGTTTCTTGGCTGCCATATGCTTCTTCTTTGCCTTCAAATCACGCAAACTTCCTGAAAACTTCACAGAGGCCAAGTTCATCACATTTAGCATGCTGATCTTCTTCATAGTGTGGATCTCCTTCATCCCTGCCTACTTCAGCACTTATGGCAAGTTTGTGTCTGCTGTGGAGGTCATTGCTATTCTGGCATCCAGCTTCGGGCTGTTGGTCTGTATTTTTTTCACTAAAGTCTACATCATCCTTTTCAAACCCTCCAGAAACACCATTGAAGAGGTCCGGTGCAGGACCGCAGCACATGCGTTCAAAGTGGCAGCAAAAGCAACCCTAAAACATGGAGCTGTTCCTCGAAAAAAGTCCAACAGCATTGGAGGGTCGTCTACCCCCTCTCCCTCCTCCTCCATCAGCCTCAAAACCAATGGGCGCGACAGTGAGCCCAGCTCCAGGCCCAGGGTGAGCCTGGGCAGCGGGACAGTCACTCTGTCTCTGAGCTTCGAGGAGTCACGCAGGAGCTCTATCATGTAAACAGGGCAAACTTTTACATTTAGCATCCTGTGAGTAGCAGTGTCAATGCACACTTCTGCCCAAAAAAAAAAAAAAAAATAATAATAATAATAATAAAAGGAGCTACAGTATTTTACAATTTGTATGATGACAAAAATCATACAGATGCATAGAGGAATAAGAAACAGAATTAAATCAGTACATTATTTAATTACATTTAAATGAAGTCATTCATTTTGTTCCAGTGCATTTGTAGATAAAAACATCATCCTGATTTGTGTCAGCTGCATGTGAAGTCTTAGAGAATGTGATGTGCTTACCTATCACAGGTTTCTGACAACTGCAAATACAGTGGGCCGGTCTCACATGCTAACTCTAACTCCACTATGGACATAGGGTGCAGCCTCTCCATATAAACCTTAATCTTTATGAGGAGAGCTTCAGGCTCCTGCTTTGTGAAACAGCCTTCAGACTTTTGTCAGGGAATCAGAAACTTTTTTTTTTTTTTTTAATGTGACACTGCATATTGTCAGATTTCATAAGCGTGTATTTCTCTGTATCTTGCTTCACTTTCACTGATATTTGAATACCACCTTCTTCATTCTTTTATATTTATTGATCTACTGTGTTTACTTTGTGTAGTGTGTTACTACTCATTTATTATGTACAGCATACCAAAGAGGTACAAATGTACAACATTTGCTATACAAATAAACACTGATTGACACTGATTGGACTGCGCCTACCTGGAAGCCTAATTAAAATAAATAAAAAATAAATATTAGGCCTATATCCCATTTACCACTATATTATGTTAAAGAAAATTACATGTCACACAATTTAACAAAAAAGTTGCACATATACAATTATTAAATTATAGACTATACTAAATATTTAATACTCAAATTAATTAAAGACATTAAGCTGATTTGTTAAAATTCTTAACAAGTCCTCTGACAGTTAATTTCTTTCTCAAAACTAAAGGGGCCAGAAGCCAGTTCCACAGGTTCCCACAGGGTGAATGTGACCGCCTGCTGAAATGACTTGAACTCAGCCCCACACTGGTCCAAGGAGCAGCTGGACAATCTCAGACTACACTGACAAAACACTGAGCTTTGGCCAAGTAAAATGGACCTAAGCCAAGTTTAGGCTACTCTAAATATGTTTTTCCCCCAGTTTGAAACATATAGGCAGCTAATTTTTATTGAATGATTTATTGATGTATTAACAGTTAGGCCTAATGGTTTGAAAACCTGGAAAATGGAGGGTCATCTCACTGTGGTGTGTCCATGGGTCAGAGACAGACTCTACACCTCATTACCCACTCTATGCAAAGTGGCTTGTAACAGAAGGAAATCCGTGGTAAAACCATGTGGATGATTTGCAATGGTAACAAAAAAATAGGCCTACCCATAATCTAGGTTACATATAGGCTTGCAAATGAAGCAAGTATGGAGGCATAAAACGTAAATAAGGATGTTTTATATGTTCATACCATATTTTAAATTGTACATTTTGTTATAAAACGATTAAAATATATTGATTTATTTATCATTGCACTACAGATGATATTATTGTGAAAGGCTCAACCCGGAAGTGGGCATGTAATGTTGTGAGGTTGAGCCAGAGTAGCAGCCACTGCCTTTTCAAAGGTAAGAAAATGAGCTCTGTTTGTGAAGTTACGGAGAGGATCAAGACACTTGACATGAAAAAAGCCTTTGTTGTGCTTCGCCAAAGAAACAGCGAGACACTTAACAGGGCTAATACTGAACTTAAACAGCACTTTCATTAAAGTTGCATCTGTTGTCGCTAGCATTAAGCTAACTCTGGGGAGAAGAGCGCACGTTTGACTTTTACCCCCTGGATGAACATTTATTTCGCCGTTTGGAGCCGACAGTGACACGGTAATATGTTCAGTTTTCCACCTTCTTTTAAGACGATCAAGCTTGTAATGACAATGTTGATTCAGTTTCATAAATACTGTTTCTGAAATGTGTTTACATTTTCATCATTATTCTTGTATTTCAATTATTATTTCATAATTCTTAAGATGGGGACAGTTAATCTAATTAATTAATAAATTATTATATAATGTTTTATTTTAAACATTAACCAGAATAATACATATTTTTGTGTAGCTATATTTTAATCATGTGAGTTGTCAAGAGTTTGTGGTCACTGTTTGGCTGTTGATAACAGTACGTTTACGCATCTGCAACGTTTTAAGCGACTGCAACTTGTACAAAACGCGGCTGCAAGGTTTTTAACAGGAGCTAACAGGCGAACACACATCACACCAATTTTACCGTCACTGCACTGGCTTCCTGTTAAGTTCCGTGTTGATAATAAAATCATGGTTTTAATTTACAGTCAGTGACTTACTGCGCACCTACACCTCAGGCCGCACCCTCCGGTCCTCTTGATGGTCCCAAAGACCCCCCCTTAAAAAAAAAAAGTTGTTTTAAAAAGTGGAGTGCTTGTGTTTCTGTAGTGTAAGCTAATAACCCATTTTGAATAGGAAATGTTAACATTCAAATTAATGAACCTCACTTTGTTAGTTTAACGTCCATTAATCACATAAAATCGATTCCATAACAGTATCTATCCATATCCTGCCATTCTAGTATTCTATGCAACAATGGTAAAATCACTGGGCAATACCATTGTCCTGTAATGTGAGTGAACACAAGGGTTGTAACATTACCATGAGCCATTGGCCTCTTCAATTGTATGTGTCCCCCTTAATGAAAGGAAACACATGAGACTAAGCTAAAGGTTTAAATTGTATCTGTGTTGTTTAGATAACATCACATTTTACTAGAGACTATTGTCTATTGAGTATCAAATGTACTACGTAGTATCAATGGAAATGTGTCTCTAGCAATATTGACACCAATTTCACAACTTTCTTTTCAAACTCTTTTACAGACATCCTGAACTGAATTTGGAGTTTCCATGATGTCCTTAAAGTAATTTAAAACATGATTTATTCCAGAGGAGTAACCTATTTGGAAAGACTGTTTGAATGACAGTTGGTGACATGTCTTGTGCTGAAGACATTTCATAAACCATAAGTGACAGTGCCATTATCAGCACTTTCCTCTGCCATGGGTCTCTGCACATCAATCTGTAAGATATTGCGTCGTGGGAAATATTTTTTGCTGCTATTTCTGACGTTATCAGTGCTGGCCTGGATAGCAACATTTTCAGGGGACACTTTTAAGAGTATCCAGGTTTCCTCTACCACACCACGGACTATTGTAAAAGGAGACGCTCTGAGGGAGAAACTAATAGTTGCTACAGTGGTCGCTAAAAATGTGCCAACAATCCCTCCAAAGCACGACTGCCCCAAAGAGTCTCCACTTCTAAGTAAGTTCACCTACACCCCCTTACTATACTTTGTATTTCTGCCAATATTTAAGGCAGTAGAGCTTGGGATCAAACATTGAAAACTAGGAAAAATATCAAAATATTGGATCGTTTAATGTGATGATACAGTATCGATATCGAGGACTGCTGTATCGATATATATCCCCAAGAGTATTTTTTGGTATATTTTACTAAATAACTTTGTTACAGCACTACAGTTTTGCTGCTTGTTTAGAGGAAGTAAAGGAAGTTTATATAACACATTTGACATTTTCACTGTTTTGATGATTAAAATGGGTGTGGAAAATTCTACAATGTGTGAAGACTCAATCCTGAGCTCTTTTGTTCAGTGATAGAAAATGTTTTGATGTCCAATCACAAGCTGTCAAGGAAGCAGTAATGATGTGAAATGGCAGGCATTTGGTGACATCTTGTGGTCACTTTGGAGCTCAATCAACAGAACAGAACAACCAACAAAAATTACCCCGTCAAAGACAAGACAACTTACAGAAATGTGATATAACACCAAAACACAAGCCCACTTATGTAACACATGCCAACAAGGCTGCTGCAGAGTAGCGCAACTCACCTGGTAGTTATTTGTTGCCTCGTCTGCTAATGTTTTTTTTTTTTTTTTACTTTGAATAGAACTCGATGTCTTTTTCCCAAGTGAGATGGGAAATATATATATATATATATATATATAAGTTATATATATATATATATAAGTTATATATATATATATATAAGTTATATATATATATATATATAAGTTATATAAGTTATAAAATCTTATATATTATATATTATATATTATATATTACATAGAAAATGTAATATATTGTGTTATTCAGACAAATAAACTAAATCAACTTGTCTTACACAGGTCTTGATCAAAGTATGGGATATCTTAACTATGTCTAACAAGGCCATCTATTAATTCTGTAAAATACTGTAATACTATTTACTACTGTACTATAATAGGTGGAATAAAAACATTTGAAGTCAAATGTTATTAAAACAGTGTGCAATGCTACAGGAAAACACAATTGTACTTAAGTGTATGTTTCACTGTGTTTTCATGTGATATAGAGGGAGCCATGAAGTTGACCTTTGAGTCCTCTCTGACGCTAAAGGAAGTAGAACGTGAGAACAAAGCAGTGGCACAGGGCGAGTTTGAGCCCAAAGAGTGTAACGCAAGACAGAGTGTGGCCATCCTCATTCCTCACAGAAACAGAGAGAGACATCTGCTCTACCTCCTGCACCACCTCCACCCTTTTCTTCAACGCCAACAACTTCATTACGCTATCTATGTCATCCAGCAGGTATGGCTACCACAATGCACTGCATGGTTTTAGGCTCATAAAACACCAGCCTTCTGACCCTCCTATCCACCATTATTCAATAGATCATTATTGTACTGTATGTTTTTCTTCAGGCTGGAGATGCAACCTTTAACCGAGCTAAGTTGCTAAATGTTGGCTATTTGGAGGCTTTGAAGGACCATAGCTGGGACTGCTTCATTTTTCATGATGTGGACCTGGTGCCTGAAAACGATCATAATTTATATTTGTGTGACAAGCAGCCTAAACACTTAGTGGTCGGCCGTAATGCAACAGGATACAAGCAAGTCATAGACTAGAACCTTCCAAATTGCTCGGTCTAGTATCATTTATAACCAAGTTAATTTTCTTCATTGTTTTCAGATTGCGTTATAAAGGATATTTTGGGGGCGTCACAGCCCTGACTAAAGACCAGTTTTTTCAAGTGAATGGGTTCTCAAACACTTACTGGGGCTGGGGTGGAGAGGATGATGATCTTCGTATTAGGTAAAACATTCTTCATATTCTTCAACAATGGTGATAGTTGTGACTGTTGGTAATTAAAGTATTGTTTATTCAGGGTGGAACTGCAGAAAATGAAAATTGTGCGGCCTCCTGCTGACATTGCTCGCTACACAATGGTTTTCCACAAGAGGGACAGTGGAAATGAAATAAATAAAGACAGGTGTGCCAAACTAGGATTCTAAAGTGATAAACAAAGTTTTGGAAACATTGGGTTGTTGTAACTGTTTCTCTTTGTTTTTAGGATGAGGTTGCTGGGCCGAACTCCTCGAGTGTGGAAAAAGGACGGACTGAATAGCTGCTCGTATAAGATGCTGTCTGTTGAGAGGATGCCTCTTTATGCGAATGTAACTGTAGACATCGGGAAGCCAAGCTGACGTTTATTTAGCCTGGGATGGCTGCTGTGACCAAACCTTTCTTATTTAGTTTGTTTTAAACAGAGTGTGCAAGTGAACTCAAATGCCACATTTTGTACCTAAACACTTAAACTTTGATTGTTTAATTGTAGAAGGTGACAGAACAATTTAACACATACATTGACACAGCATGCCTGTTTTTCTTATCTCTACAATACAAAATCAATAACATACCAATGGAAAAAATGGAAAAATATATATGAGAAGCAGTTCAGTATAGGGTTAAAGCCTATGCCTTATAGTCACTTTGAATTATGTCACATTTTAGTTTACATTGTTTTGTTTTTTTTAACATGTTTTCTTGTACTAACTTCCAAATGCTAAATGAGATTCCTATTAACATTCTGCCTTCTTGGCTCTTTTTGTTCTTTCTTTTACATATCTCATTGATTTGAAATGCACCTTTTAATGTCTGACTGAAGAGGGACATGTAGAGCCAGAATCAAGGGGCATCTGGTTGTGATCATCTGGAATGTTATGTAACTCTGCTGAACTCCATGTGTTATTTGTATGTTTAAAGAGCCTTATGTGCAACGGGTGATGGGAATAAGCGTATTTAATACTAAAATGACATGATGATCTAGGGCCAATTTTTGATACTTTTACACAAAACAATGTGTAAAATTTACATTATCATTCCTTTGATCATTGCATGCTGCTTAGAAAGAAACACCTAAATATATGAAATTTAACAAATTGTAGCTGTTAAATGTCTTATATTTATATTTTGTTAAAAAAAATACTGAATACTTTTATGTGAAAATATGATCAAATGTGCCATTGTTTAGTTTAGTTTGGTTTCTGTACTCTATAAAAATTCCAGAATGTGATTTTAACACTATGCCATGTAGCTTTGTGAGAGTGGATGTTCGTAAGCAAGTTTGGGTGTTGGGTTTTAGGGTTGTTATTTGTTATTTTCTTTGAAAATAAAATGATCAAAGGGAATTATAAAATACAAATTTAACTAATTTTGTTTTCACAAAATGTGAATAAATTGTATTTTTCTGAGATGCGTTTGTATTATACACTATGGATGAATACATCTCACTCATGTCATCTCATGTCAAACTCCTTATCTTAAAATGTGCTAATGAACCTATACTGTTTTGTTGTGGTTGGAGTTAGTCAGTATAGCACTGATCTATGTCCACAGTAAACATTAAAAAAACAATTACTAACACTGACCTTTGCTGAGAATTTAAATGCGCTCCAATACACAGCTTGCTTTTAGCTGGACCAGTGGCCTGTCAGACATCAAAGCCTAAACATATTCTGCGCAAAAGAAAGATGGCTCAGACAGCCTTGCACCAATGAATATCAGAACAAAACAGTAAAACAATCTGCTTGTTAAATGTGATGAAATTTGGTTGTATGACTATTTAAAACCACTAAGGGGAGCTAATGAGCTTTTTTCAAGGTGACAAAACTGAATTAGGGATGCATTTCTGTTTTTACAGTTGTGCACATTTTTAATTATTAACACTTAATGCTCTTCAGAATATTAATTATTTTAACTCCATTGCATGAATTTCCTAGCATCAATTTTCCACATTTAGTCACAACAAGGCTTTAACATTACATAAGGCTGAAAACATGCAGCACATGTATTTGTATGGTAGCATAAAAACTCCAATTATCCAGATACAGTGAAACTTGTTCTGAGCTCAGGCATTTCTTTAACCAGTGCAGAGAAAGAGCAGGGTGTCTGAGTGTTTGTATGGACAGAATGATGTCACCTCCTCTTCCTATGGAGCAGAATACAGCCCTTTGTCCCACCAAGGCCTAGGCCCGGTCATCATGTTCACATGTGACATTCACAAAACACTCGGAGCACTCAAATATCTACAAATCTGCACAAAACAGAACAGACTCTACTCCACAATCTCACCCATTCAGATATGACAAATGCCAGTAGTGCACTGCTCAATATAGTAAGTCACAGAGGGATGTGTAATGCTTCATTGGAGTAGGAGACAAGAAGTAAGGAATCTTACAGTTAGATTTGTTCATAGCCATAGCACAGACTGTCACTATCACTAAATTAATATGATAAAGAGATACAGTGGTAGTAATTCCTGCGTACAAATCCATAGAATGAATCCACTGTATATTGTACCCTTAGATGTGATAAAATAGTGGTAACAGTATTGTAACAGTATTGTACCCTGTGGTCATATGCCAGTGTGTTTTATACTTGCTCAATTATGATTAGATTTGTAGTTTATGTTTAAATAGTAGGATTCTGTTGAGAGTGCTCATTTCATACACATTCCAGTCATTTTAGAACATGGTCTAAAAAGAGTTGGACAGTATTTAGTTGTTTATCAAGGATATTCTATCGCCAAATAATGCAGAATTTGTGATTTGATAATTGCACCTACACACATTTTGATTTGAGTGCTGTTGAGTACTGTGCAACCCTAGTGATTACATATTAGTGATGCACCTATTCGATACTGAACATTTTACTGGATCAGCTATCAGCTCCCAATAAGACTATTTACTCGTTGTAGTTGGCCTTGAAAGCCTAATGTTTAAACTTTTAAAGCGGTACTGTAATTACTTATGGGATAAATAACAGCTACATTCCACATTTGTTTAAGTTTTGCATTTTTTTCTTAATTTCTTTAAAGGAAATAAATGCTGTCAGTCATAGGGATTTTCAAATGCAGGCATCTCTAGCACACCAGTAAAACACTATAGTCCTGTAACATTTAAATGGGTGTAACAGAAGCTGTTTACAATTAATCTTGCTAATAAAACTATTTTGGTTTAGTTTAAATGGCTGTTAGGATATTATTTCATAGTGCTTTTTAGTTGGGCCAAGTTGTTTTTCATGATGTTGATTAAACTTCGTGGCCTTCCAGATAACGTTGCATGAAATAATCTGACTAATCATTTCAACTTGTGGTTCCTTTGAGAATGGTCCAGTCTGTTAAAGAGCCAGTTACGCCCAAAATGAGTCTCAAACTTGCAACACTGATTCATTACCCTCACGCGCACCCTGAAATAGTCTGGCTAATGACGTCATGCTTTCAAAAATGTACAAATGCATAGCTCTTCCTAACAAGAACCATGTGGCGCTGGTCTCCTCACCCTCACCCCCCTCTTCCCCTGTCCTCCCCCATGTTTCCCCTCTGTGCCCTTCAGCCCGCTGCTGCAGTCGCCTCCCACTTCCCTCCGAACCTCTGTGTGTTTTTGTTTTTGGGTCCCAACCGGAAACCGTACACATGGGGAGCATTCAGGAAAGGCACCTTAGGATTTTGACTTTCCCATCAAAAGTTTGGCCACCATAGATTCAGCAGATGATGTACAAGGGTCAGCTGTTTGGGTAGGATCATTCACTACTACAGTAACATCAAAAGTACATAGGTTAGGAGTTACATCATTTACTTCTTGCTATTCATTGGAAATGTATGTGTTATTGTTTGAAATTGTATGTTTTTAATTATGCAAAAGATTATTTTCATTTGATACATTTGGTTTGATCAAAACACATGCATTATTAAGTAAGTACTATTTGGAAATACAGAGAAAACTATAGCATGCAGAAAAAATAATACATGAACATAAATTTACAAACATTTAATTCCATGCTGCCTACATTAGACTAATAAAATAGTTGGCCCTGAATGGAGCTATGGAGCTGCTGCAGTGTGTGGTGGTTCTGTGCAGCTGTGAAAGGCGCTTGTGTGTCTGGGAGAGAGAAGGGAAAGAGGAGGAGATAAAACTGAGCAGGGCAACTGAACTGGGGCTAAAAAAACAACAGGAAACTCCAAGCCAGTCCAATGTTGTTTCTGTTGAAGCCTTTGGAGGAACAGCACAGCACTGCCACGTCCTATACTGACAAACTACCATCAAAAGATCATGATCACAACTATCTCCAAATAAAGCTGGGACCGTGACGTCACTTTGAAGACAGACTGGGAGTGGATGAAAGTTTTTCAGGAGTCTAAAGCTGGGATTTTCAATGCTTATGACCGATTCATTTTAACATATGGATCTGTGGAAAGGATATACTGTTTTTTGTCATTGGGAGAGCTAAGAGAAGACACATGAGGAATAAGGCGTCCAAGCAGAAGTCTAAAAAGAAGGCTAATGACAATGCGTTCGGCTGTAACTTGATCGAGCATCTACAAAGCACAGGACAAGATGGTAAAAATTTAATAGACTTTATTAGAAATATTAGTTAGATCCTGTAAAGCTGTGTAGACACGCCAGTTTAGAAGAACAGACAACACTGGTCATTGTGTATTTGTACATTGCTTCAAAATACTGGAAGAAATGTTAAGTAAAGTGAGTATAGGTTAGTCCAGTGGAAATACTTACAGTGCATAGAAATACATGTGTTTTAGTTTATGCACGCTCATTCATTCTCCCAGTGGCAGCACTAAAAGTTCATATATGACTGGGTGGGGCTCTCTTACATTTTAAATCATTATATTGACTATGTATTAGTGAGAAAAGACTGGGCGGTGACTATGGATGAGAAGAGCAAAAAAGTTATTTCAAATTAGGCCCTCCAAAGCATACAATGGCTGGTACCTTTTTAACGTTGACAACATTTCCTGAAAATGATAAAATGACAATGTGCAGTGACAGGCTGAATGAATAGGGTTGAAAATAACTTAAGGAAGAGGCCGCTGGACCTGGTGGACATGAGCGGAGAGAAAGAGGCAGGGCAAGCGGGACAGGAAGTGAGGGAGGAGGTGTCCCATTGTGCTCCAGTTTGGTGGATGTTCAGCAGACATGTAGTCCCTCCACCACTGATACTGATAGGCATTATCTATAAAATGCATAAAGATCAGACAATAGAACCTCAGTCTTCATTTTGGGACAAAACTGAAAGCTATATCTTAGTTTATAATATATTATAATGTTTTAGTTTTATCTATTTAGCAATTATTTAGCATCAAAACAAACAACCAAACCCTATGAAGAAGTGTATAAGACAATATATGTGTAAGCATGTTTTTATAAATGTTTATTATTATTCTTTGTGGTTAGAGCATCTCCTGTACATCTAAACACAGGAAAACTTTCCTCCTTTTATTTATTTATAATCTGAGAAAATACAGTTAAGCAGAGTATGACATATAAGAAATGCCAAAAATGCATACTTTTTCTGACACTTTTGCCTTCTCTTGCCAGTGGAATCCTTCATTGATGTACATTACAATTGTTAATATTGTTAATATTAAAGCCATTACTATTAGATCATTTCCCAAATATATCAATCATAGTCATTAAATAGTACAGTTAAATTGTTCTAATGTTCTGGTTTGCCAATTTAAAAAAATACTGCATGTCATTTGCATAAAACTTGGCCTGACATCATCTGATCTAAGCAGTTTTATGATAAATATGTCCTTAAATTGAACCCAGACTCCTAATGCTTCAGCACATACAACAACGTTAAAACAAACAGCTCTATTCTCAAGTTTATAGGAATGTAAATAAAGCCAGACAAGAGGAGAGTTCTTGTAAAGTCAGCCACTGAGAAGTAGCTGCAACCTCCCCATTCACCATCATGAACTCACAAACAGCTCCTATCTGTCCCACATTGTTCACTCTGTACAGAGCAGCAGTCCATCTCAGCTTAAACAACAGAGGCAGTAAAGTCGTGTTTGGGATTCATCGGGGTTAAACCACAGGCACGTCACCAAAACTCTTAATTAAACCTAATTCACGAGAATGTAAGTGCTGTAGATTCCCTGCAGTTATTATGGAGAAATTACACTGGGTTTTAAATGACTTGCTTAGGTTTGGAAAATTATCCCTTTTACTGTTGTGTGTGTATTTACTGTCTGTAAGTGAATTGGTCTCCAACTACAAGCAGAGCTTACATAAAAAGGAGTTGACAGATATTTTGTATGTGTTAGAGCAATCCGTCTTCTATGTTTGCCAGCTGTAATTGAGAATATTTTAAGAAAAAGAGTAAACTATCATTGTGTCCTTAGGGGAAAAAATATATACAGTACCAGACAGAACAGCATTCATTCATTTAGTAAAAGTAAAGAATTGTCAGTTCAGAGAGCTTATCTAAGGGGTTCTACTGAGCTACAAATACACAAATATCTCCTTTCGTGCTCCTTTCTACACCAAAATGATCATACCTATTTGGTCACAGAGTATATTGAAGTAAAGGGCAGTATAAAAGCAATAGTAGTTCCAAGATATGCTTAACTAAATATGTTGTCTTGTTACAGAGAGATCTAATTCCCCTTGGAGATGAACATAGTTACATGAAACTGACAATCCACATGCATTTAGGTTTCAAAATCTTTATGACGCCACCATGACAGCCACTATCTATGTCAGCATTGTTTCACTGTCAATGATTCACACTTTCAACATCCTCTTGCCTTCCCATATTTAGTAATACATGATCATTATTTTGGGTGCTAGAAAGAGGAAGTTGTGGCCAGACCAGAATCACTGCGTAAATCACTGGCTGAATCTAAACAAACTTGAGTGCTAAATCTGATATACCAAAGGGTTGTTGTGTGGGTCAGTGGTTAAGATTTCAAAAGCACTTTTCTATTAGAGGAAATGTCGTAAGTAATACCGGCTACAAGGGCTGGGTGTGTCAGCCTTCCTCTGAAACAAACAAACCATTTTTAACTTCCTGCCAATGTCCACCTACAATCACGGGCCTCAGGAGTAGAGAGCAAGACAGTCCCATACACATAGAGTACAATTACATGTGCAATAGTTTCCCAATTGTACAACAGAGAATTGAAGACTGGCTAAACACTCTGCAAATTAAAAAGTCAGATGTTGAATAGTTATAAATTTCAATAGCATTAATGTATATATTTGTCTTAAGTTCCTTGGGTCCTGAAGAAGTGTGCAGAGTTCATAGAGAAACATGGCATTGTGGATGGGATCTACAGACTGTCTGGTGTCACATCAAACATTCAGCGTCTCAGGTAAAGTCAAAGAACAAGTCACTTACTGCACTGCTACAATCATAATTACATTACAGAAGAAATAAGAGAAATGTCTGAAACATCTGAGTTATTTTTGGTCTAAATTAAGTTAAGCATTACACATTATGAGGTGTGGATGTCATTAAAATGGGCTGACTTTTTCACTTGCATTTTTCAAGCTCAGTAAAGGCTTAACTGGATGTTTTTTGGTGCCTCTTACATCTCTATTAATGTAAGAAATAAACCAAACAACTAGACAGGAATCCTTCCCATGGTAGTAGTTTGCACTGAATGTGTATCTCATTCTACAATCACAAAATTCATTTGTAATATTGCACTTAAATAAAAGCAACTACTATAAGTAGCAACATTCAAGAGGTTATTTGAGGAAAAATATAATAGAAAAGAACAATTTCATGATAATGTGTAAACCTATTCTGCCATCAAATTCAAAAACCTCTTATTTTGGATAAATTAACACAATATCTGAAATCTGAAAAATAATTGAAAATGTTCAACTTTAAAATAAATTATTCTGTAAATGAATAATACCTCTATTTATTGTTGATTCAGTCTGGATTCTGTACAGTTAATGACAGCTTGAACAGTTATTTTTCACTTTTTTTCTTTTTAAACCTATGTTTATGGTTTAATGTGTTTAATGGGCAAATCATTCACGCTTCTGTATGTGTTTGTGTGTATATAGGCAGGAATTCTGCTCTGAGGCTTGCCCTGACCTTACTAAGGAAGTGTACCTCCAGGACATTCACTGTGTTGGTTCCTTATGTAAGCTGTACTTCAGGGAGCTTCCCAATCCTCTGCTTACATACGAGCTCTACACAAAATTCACTGTGAGTATCCAAATCAACCTATAGTGAATTTATGACAACCATGTACTATAGCAATAAGAGATCTGCGGACACAAAATATTTCCTCTGTAACTTGTGCTGAGCGTCAATAAATTTAGACTTAATACATTGGCCTCGTTTCATAGTCTACCTGCTGTGAAAGCGTCTACAGAGGGAGAGCAACAGGAATGCTGCACTGTGGAGCTCTCTGTTTGCTTACCTGGGTCATTTGCATATCTGAGCATTTATACAGTATTTCTCATGCTACTCATGCCTGCCTCCTGCCTGAGAACAGTACTGCAGTGTTGGCAGAAACATCAGGCAATGTGGACCAAAGAGAGGGGGGAGCTGATAAAACTCTTGCGTCCTGTGCATAAAGGTCGAGTGTGCGGCATCATTATGATATATTCTGATGTCAATGAAAAATCTTTATTTTGTCATGTGTCTTATGCTATTATATGCTTGCTTTTTATAGGTTATTGGTCTCAAATGTTTATTGTTTACATATTTAAAATGAATGTATCTGTGTGTATTTGTTACAGGAAGCAGTTTCAGTCCAGGGGGACCATGAGAAACTTGCCCGCATCCAGAAGGTCATCAAGGAACTGCCAAATGCTCATTTCAGGTACAGTTCACACTATTTCAATTCACACTACTTCAGTTTACATATCTCACTATTAACATAGAGTGCCTTTGTAAAGACTTTGTGAAGACTATGTTATAGAGAAGAACTGTGTTTGATCCACAGGACTCTGGAGTACCTAACCAAGCACCTGGCCCGCCTCGCCACCTTAAGCTCAAAGACCAACATGCACACAAGAAACTTGGCTTTGGTGTGGGCTCCCAACCTGCTCAGGTAAAAACTGATACATCACTTGTCTCTGTAGAAGCATAAAGCATAATGGCCAAGTTCAAAGTAAGTGATTGACCAAACCTCTCATAATTGTGGTAATTTAGGTCAAAAGATATCGAGGTTTCTTCTGGTAATGGGGACATGGCGTTTCAAGAAGTCAGAGTTCAGCAGTCAGTCATTGAGTTTATCCTCAACCACACAGAGCAGATCTTTAATGGGGTTTCCCTCCAAATGAAACCCAAAGAAGGTAAGGTTTATAACATTATATTGTAATCTATACATACAGTTATGGAAAAGATCATCAATACAAATTAATATTCTCTAGGTTTAATGTGTGGGGAAAAGTACGCCACTCTGCCCATCAGTGGACCTTCCGGACCTATGAAACTGATGAGTCTGGAGGAGGCTCAGGCACGATCCTTAAGTCCAAACCATCCTGTGCATAAAGAGCGTCAGAGAGAGAACAGTCTGCCTGACCCCAGCACTGCTCAGCTCTACCACACTGTCATCGACATAGACAGCAAGTATGGACACAGCCCATTTTGTTGTTTATTTTGTTTTCCACATTATATGTTTAACATGTGCCATCTCTCTTCAGGAGGAAATTCTCTGGAAAATCAAAAAAGTGGAAATCAATTTTTAATTTGGGAAGATCTGTGGATTCGAAGGGAAAACTGAGCCGCAATGGCAGTGTGTTCATCAGAGGACAAGAGATCACAGGTTAGAAGAACATAATGATGTTACTGCTCTCCTGTATGTCATAATCATCAAAGCTATAAATTGGTGCAAATGTTTTCTGTCAAGAGTATTTTATACTACAATACGATTATATACATATACAGTATATGTATAGTTTATCAAAAAAATGCCATTATGAATAATCTAAATACAATATGATTAAAATACCCATTTTCATAACAGAAAAGGCTAAGGGCAGAAAATCCAGAAGCATGGAGTCACTGTGTTCTTTACCGACAGGTAAAACAAAATCAAGATACATTTCTATAAAGTCTCTCAAACATATGATTCACATCTGCTCTTTTATGACCAGACGATGACAGAACTGGAGGTCGTGTTCCTGTTGGACCGGGCAGCATTTTTGCTCCAGATGTTAAGTCTCGGACTCTGGGCTCAGACTGTCTGTTTGACCTGAGTGAGGATGAACCCACCTGGGAGATTAAAGGGATCAGGGCCAGTGGAGCTACAGCGGGATGGACTGCTCACATGGACCAAGACAGTCCACTGGGGACCTCACTGCCCACACAGAAGACACTGCCAGAGCAGCTAAAGGTGTTCAAAGGAGAGGACATGAGAGGGTTCCAGCCCACCTCTCCTAAAAGCAGGAGGACGCTGTACTCATCCCACAGCTCCTCCTCGCGCCCCTCGTTTCCCGGGAGCTTCTTCCCTCTGGAGTCCTCTCCACGACACCAGCGGAGGGCTCTCAACATCTCTGAACCTTTCGCTGTGTCTGTGCCTCTGCGTGTGTCTGCCGTCATCAGTTCCAACAGCACCCCCTGCAGGACTCTGGCCAAAAAGATCCCTGAGCCGGGCATCAGCGGAAAGAACAGCTCTGTTACACAACAGGAATCCAAGAGGCAGGAAGAGACGGAGAAGATCAACAGAGAAGAGGGCAGCTCCATCCAGTCAGAGGGTGAGCTGTCTTATACTGTTTAACGAATAGTCTTCTTTTCTTTTCAGCAAAAACTAATACGATTTTTTTATTCAGATTCAAGAATTGATGGATCACATCGGAGTCAAGGAAGTGAATCTGAAGACTCCTTCAGTGGGAGTGCAGGGCAGAGGGCGCCCTCTTGTGGAGACAATCTGCACATTCAATCTACTCCTAAGAAACTGGTAAAAACTTTTTGTTTTATGATTACATGCACACCAATAAATCAGACCATTACCTGATTTCCTAAAGTTATCAGATTATTGAAATGTCATGTGAGTGTTAGATCTGATGAGAGTACTCTGATTTATGAAACTGCGCAGGTTTTGACAAAGAAAATTATTCAAAAAAGGTCAGACTAATGAGCCAAAGACAAAAAGAAATAGAAAATGTTGAAGACTGAAAGGAGTTATTTTCAAATGGAATGAAATGACTCTGTCTTCCAAATACAACAGTTAACTGACACATGTGCACCAGGTGTTGTTTTCTTTTAACTGGTTTAATTGACTATTCAAATTATCAGATTTTACAGGCCATGTAAATGTACCCAGTGACACCTATATATTTCAAGGTGTTTCAAAACGGTCATAGTTGATCTTACAAATAAGAGCACACATAAGCTCTGATCGAAACTTATTCTTTTTACAGGAAATTGTATCTTCCATTGAGAAAGGACATCTGTCGGACCTCCGTCCGGAGCTAAAGATAAGTGAACCAGAAATCAAGCTACTGGATGAAACTTTTAAGCCTGTTTTTGGGACACAGAAGTTGTTGGATGGTTTGAAACTGAATCCTGATGTCAAGTCCAAACGCAGCCAAAGCTCTCCATCTCTGACGCTCCTATGTAAAGAAATGTCCTCACTGTCATCACTGAACCATCAGAAGGCCGGGTCAGCATCGGCCAAGAAACAGCCCTCAGAATCGGACCTATTGTTTTCTCTGCATAAAGACATTGATGTAGTTGTGGCTGGTAGTATAGAAAACATACAGCCATCTAAAATCACTAATGAAACAGAGAAACCCAATCAACCACCTCCAAAAATAATAGCTGTAAACAATAGCGTAGCAGAAAACTCACCTCCTTTATGTCAAGATGATATTTCAACTCACAAATCATTGGAAATTCCTGCAGTGCCTCCTCACAAAAACAACAGTCTATCACAAGAGTCACTCAGGAAAAACCTTGTTCTTGAACTTGATAGCACACTGAGGCTTTCGGTATGTGTGGAAGAGAGGAGGAGCATTTTGGAGTTGGAGGATGAAGATGGACACGCAGAAGAGCTGGACCTGGTGGAGCCTTGGGATGATCTGAACTCAGCCAAACAGTGGGTGACCAGTCCACTGCACTCCCCAGATGTGGAGGAGCTTTTCAAACAACTGTCAACAAAGCCCTGGTCAGAGGGGGGCACTACAGTCCCAGAGGAACGCAATAGTTCATCAGCACTATCAGACATCAACAAATCCTCCACTAAGACCATTCTGACAAAGAGCTTCTCTGGGAATATTCCTCCAGGCACTAAACCAGATCCTAAATGGATGTATGTACCAACAAGGATAGGCAACACAACACAAGCTCACAAGTCTCACATCTCAAGTAAACACAAGAATACAGCATCATGTCAAAGGCTTCACAGGCAATTGTCTCATGAGGCGGCTGCTTTGAACACAAAAGAGGAAAACACTACTTCACGACACAGACCCTACTCACTTAATCTAGATTTGGGACATCGTTGCATTAGGGACATTTCAAACCAGCAAAACCTTGGTTCATCAGAGTTTTGCTCAAAGGGGACACAGTCGGGGATTGTAAATAACTGCTTATCTGAGCTGGATTTATTTCTGAATGATAACCAGGCACCACTGCGCAGAAACTCGGCTCCTGTCAGTGTGTCCTCAGTGCGCACAGCCTTCATGATAAAAACCTGCCAGGCCAAAGCTGTGCCTGTGGTCCCTCCCAAAGTGCAGTACAGCCAGATACCTCACTCCAGACTTGAGAAAGACAAAGTGAATGAAGAAGAAAAGGAATGTGCAAAAGAGAAAACCAATGCACTGCTTCCACCTGTCATGTCCGAACTCAAAGAGGAACTGGAAAACAAAGAGCCAGCGCCTAAGCCTGTCAAAGCTCCCCATGTGGAGAAGACAATGGAGCCCGCAGCGGAGTTACCAGACATAGCACGGCGACACACACCCAGTCTGGAGGTGTTTGTGGACGCTCCTCGTCCAAACAAGTCCAACCTTCTACAGAGATCCTCGTTTAGGAACAGACAGAGACCTCAAAGTCTGATCCTGCTGAGCCCTCCATTCCCCATCATGGACTACCCCTCCTCTGGTGATGACGGGAAACTCTCCTCCATCAAAAGTCTCAATGACACATCAGCTGAGAACTACAGGGCGACCGAACAAGTACAAAACAAAATGACTATTCCAAAAAGTGGACAGAGACTAGAGACCTCAACTAGCTGCTTCTATCAACCACAGAGGAGGTCCATGATCTTTGACAGCAGGAGCCATAGGCAAATTGAGTGACTGCACAACTACATTGTACACAGTTTGTGTCAGGAAATATTGAGAGGAGACTCAGTTTGTTGATTTGAGTAAAGTATAGAGTCAACATATCAAGGTTCCAACATGGTTTCCAACAATGTATGAACTTGAAATAATCAAACAAAAATGGTTTACTACATATGCTACATATGCTATACTATTTGAAAAAGTGAATGATCTATAGTGGACATTTTGAAAATGATAACTTAGTTTAGCTGCAAAGTTTTATTTTATATGAATAGTTTTTTTATATGCCCTCTCCCCCTACATCTCAAAAATGCTTTTTTCCCTACATGTTAAGTTCAGTATTTAGTAACAAAACATTTCCTTAGGCTTTGATATCCCCTCTAAAGGGACTAGGTTCCCAATTGCAAGAATACTGATTGTATTGAAATATTATAGTGATACTAGTAATACTTGGAACAAAGCAAAAACTACTGGGATCATCCATTGCTATATTATTATCTAGATGAAGCTACACAAACATCATGTCCATAGTATTCATTATTTATACTTGCCTACATGAATCTTAAGTTGAGTGTTAGTTACTTTAGTGTTACTAATACTAAGGATTTGTTATATCATCTATCTAAAGCTACACAATAGTTATCTTTCAACACTGGGAAAATGTTTGTTGTTTATAGGAGTCCACTGTATTTAATGTAATTCCATAATTGTCATTTGTCATTCACAAAAACTGAAAACAAGCCCAATAACTGCCAAGGTTTTAAGATGTTGTGTTGACCATAAATGTACTATTTATTCCTAAAATAAATTCAATATAAAAGATAAAGTGTCTTACGGAGAGTGGTTTACAGAGAGTTTACCGAAGGGTTTAACATATGTTTTGATTATATTTTTCATTCAACTCAGTATTTGTGAATGTGTGTGGTGTGTTAGAACATGAGTATTTATGGTGCTCAGTAACAGTGCTAAGTGTGTGCTTTTTAAAAGATGTATCAAAGGGTTAAAGGACCAAATGTGTTACGAATGACCAGTGTTTATTCTACGTTTTAACGCTCTGTGTTCATAGTGTAAATTATGTTGTAAGCCAACTCTGTATGATGAATTGATATGGCTACATATTGTTAGAAAAGTATTGTTGGAAAGATTAAAATAAATTTGTAAAAACTTGAACATTAAAATGTATTTTCAACATATTTATATAATAGGCCCAATTCTTTACCATAAATTTGAATTTTACTATGCCCTCAACAGCAGAAGCCTTGAGGTGAAGCGCTACTATGCCCCTACAAAATCTTGGTATCGATTGTTACCAGCAGATGGTGCTCCTGTACTACACTGCTTGAGGCTGTAGTTCATAAAAAGACATAAAGACGAGCTTGGCGAGTTCAAAAACTCCATTAATGATATATTCAGCATCTAACGAGAACAATACACAACAGTAAAACCCTTAGAATATTATTTGCGTAACATTCTGCATGAGATTCGCGCTTTTCGGTGAAGAATTTTTTGTATTTCAATGGATCTTTTAATCTGTAGACCATGGCAGTGGCATGTTTGTGAGCTTATCACACACAACTGATGTACTTATGTGACGTTGCACTTAAAAAAAACCCGTATAGACACTGAAATTTATTGGGCTATATAATATTGTCTTTACTAAAATAAACCATTTAAAATAGGCCCACCAAATGATCACAAGACGTATCCACAGCTCAGCTCATTAACGCGCACAGTCTATTCTCCATATTTAACAACCGGGAGCGAAAATTAAACTTTGTGCAATGTAGACGTCAATGCCGACATCGTGTGCTGTGATATGACACCGTATTAGAACAGTATGCGCAAACATTTCTATTCAGATCCGTTTGGTGACGGCTGGGGTCACTTCCATGTGCGCGCAGTTCATTATTTCTCGACCTCTGACACGGCAGTGTATGGGCCGAGAATTAAAAGGCGTATTCTGTGCACACACTGAAAAAGGCACGCAGAGGCGAGGTACGGTGCGCGCGTTGAATATTCAATTAGAAGACGAAGAGGGGGAAAGCTGCGTGCCACTCCATCTCCCATCACTGATGACCTGTTTAACACATTATACAGCTTAACGTTCTTGTGTTAAAGAACTAAGACACTAACGGATTTGTAATGAGACTTGGTTAACAGGCCAAAGTTAAAGTTGGATGAGTAAAGGATTGTGTCTATTTGAGGATTTTACTGTATATTTGCAGCTAAAGGATATGTACATGAAACAACATTTGTAATAAATTCCTTTTAACAGATGCGCTCAACAAAATGAAGTAAAATGTTTAACAAAAAATCTTCAAATTGTTGGCCAAAAAGTTTTAGTAACTCCACAATATGTCCTTCCGTGAATGGAAAGTTGAAGCAAATATCTTATGTAGATTAGAATTGTCAAAATAAAAATAATTCAAAAGTGGTTAAAAAATATCGATACATTTTGATCACGTAAATGTTTAACAAGCAAGGAGTCTTTACTGAGCAGGACAAGTTTAAACTGAGTGAATGTGCAGTGCCACAGAAAGCCACGCGGATCCAAAAGAGCTCTCATTGAGAAGCCACGTGTCCGTTTCCAAAGCCTCTCCAACTTAACCACCTCCTTTGTACCACTAACCCACATCGGCAGCGTCCCTCCACATAAAGGGATTTGCAATTTCAAGATATTTCAGCTTAAATGTTTTTGACAGTTCCCTCGCTTTTACTCCGGCTTGGTTATTTTAACTGTGCCAAATGGGTCACCTTGGGTTGCTGTCTGCGCGCAAAGGGCTTTTGCGCGCATTCAGTCTGAATTTTTTCCAACTTTCCTTGACGGGGAAACCAGCTGCTGGTCGTGAAAAGACGGCTTATTAATTGTCCTTTGTCATGCAGAATTGCTTGATTTCTAAAGAAACGTACAAAGGCTCTTTTTCAGGATTCAAGTATTTTGTTTCGTGCGTATTTTCAAACCATCGAATCAGCTGCAGCGCCGCGCCGTCTACCAGACTCTCAGGTACTGACTGCCTGCTCCCTTTGTCCCCTTTTAATGCTGTTGTAAATCGTGCAGACTGATTTGTTACAAGCTGTTCTTTTAATCTGATAGATAAGAGACATGTCAAAGAAAAGCCGTAAATAAAAAATTAGGGCGAATAAAGACAAGGGCGAGTCTGCTAGATGGGCGCCTGTTGACTCAAGCGGCTCTCCAGCGTCAGGGGAGCCCTTCTCTGCTCCGTCAAGGTTACGTCCACAATCCCCTTTTCTTCTTTTCTAAAAGACACCGTAGTCCTTTTTGCTTCAATGAATTGATCGGCACAAAATTAAGAATAAATAATTTGAGCATTTGGAGCAAGAGCGTATAAGCTCCCCCAGGGCGCATACCCCCAGGCTATTGAGCGGATAAAGGGCGCTTTGCACAGTGCGTTGTGAGCAAAATGGAGCTTTATGGTGCAATTAACAAAATGGTCTAATCCCATATATCTAATCAGATGCAAATATTAGACGTTTGTAAAAATCGTTTAGTTGACATTAACTAGAAACTTGCAAATGGAATCGAGCGTCCAGAAAAGGCACGCTAATGCCAACAATATGTACAACATATATCGGTCTTATTCCATCCTTCAGTATAATTCAGCCATAAACTTTGGTGATATAAACAGTGTTTACAACATTCTAATCCAAATAAATACTATTCTAAGTAAAAAGTGTTACTCACGGTGCAGCAGGGGCAGTGCGTAAAATACTTGTACAAATGAACAATGCGCTTCTGCAGTAAAGTTCTGCAACATTCTAACATTGCAGTCAACATGAACATAGATGTATATTTAATTTCAATTGCTGTGAGAAAATTATATGTGAACACATGTTTCATACATATAGCAATATTTTCTGAAAATGAGTAAATGTGATATGGAGCAAGCATTTTTGCCTCTGTATTTGAATGGCGTTGGGATCAGTGACGAGATTATTAATCTTGTTTTGTCTTTTGTATCTTTAAAGATATGCTCGTATTTGTGAAAATGTCTTCTCGGCAGAGTTCACTTAGGTGTTAATAAAGTAGAGCGTCGAGCTGAGAGTCGAGCTGACAGCGGAACAATGCAGGTCATTGACACCAAATCGTTTCTGTCCCTCATTTATTTTCATGTTAGATCAATATCTAGAGATGCACTCAACATTATACAAGCTTATAGTCATTATGAGGCCAGTCACACGAGACGGATCACTTAAACAGAGTGGTCCCTATATAAGATAGACTTGGTGTCCCGGTGAGAAAACGCGCGTAACGACCCCGTAGCCTTTATGTGCCCTGACTTTTACGCATTCAGTGCTTTAAGATCCAGCTGCGTCTTGGTCCAATGGTTAAACCTACTTCTAAGCTTTAAAGAACAACTGTAATAAATATCATTATCATTATCCTGTCAATTTGATCCCCGTGGATTTCTACTGAACTTGAGTTAAGTGATGCATATGCACATAAACCCAACAACTACGTCGGCACTTAATGTTGACATTTATCAATAATAACTATATTGGTACTGTTAATACTGTATATAACATTTTTGTCTTGGAGGCTATTTATTTTGAAGCGTCGTTAAGTACGCATGGTTTTACGCGCGCAAGAGTGTACCACAAGAGTGCGTAAAGACTCAGACCAGATTGTTTACAGCTCAGAAATATTTTATTCATCAACATTTTAAATAAATAAATATTATTCCATCACATTGAAGATATAATTTGAGATTTGTCTCGTTGACAGCATGGGCCGACTCTCCAATTTTTTGTCAGAGCCTTTCAAACCAAAACTCCGTTTTACAAAATACATGTCTAACCCATAATATTCACAACACTGCTGTCTCTATCATTTGGGTATGGGGTTTTTTTTTTTTTGTTTGTTTTGTTTTGTTTTTTTTTAACAAAACTGCCTTGGATTGGCAACAACAATTTGACAGTTTTCAGAAAAAAACTACATACAAAGCGTACAACGTGTATACATCTATACAATATTCAGGACAAAGCCTGATTAGAAAAATCTCTGTTTATATACAAACGACTGACCACAGATGAGCAGTCTTTTTTGGTACTTTAAAAACAAGTGCTGGGGTTGTAAGAGACGCTCAAGGGGACACAGACAAGTCCACGTCGTCTTTCTCTGATGAGGATGGAGAGATGGGCATGTCGTCCTCTTCCTCCTCTGAGCATCTCGCCGCGGAGCACTTGCAGTTATGAGAACCAGTCCGTGGGCCACTGCTCTTGCCCTCTTTTTTGTGCTTAACTCTACGGTTCTGGAACCAAATCTTCACCTGTTTTTCAGACAGGTTCAGGTACGTGGCGATCTCGATGCGTCTCAGTCTGGATAGGTACATGTTGGAAGTGAACTCGCGCTCCAGCTCCAGAAGTTGTGTACTGGTGAAGGCTGTGCGCATGCGCTTGCTGCTCTGAAGTTTTCCGTTACTGCTTTCTGTTAAAAAAAAAACACGGACTTTGAGCCATACTGACAAAACTAACAATACTGAAAAAGGAACAGTGTTTTGGAAAGTGCTGAGGCTTTACTTACCGATGGAGATGCAGTGGAACTGGCGAGGGTCTGGTACCGAGTAGGTCGCCTGGTAGAGGCTGGGCGCGTGGCCCAGATTGACGCTGTTACTGGTGGAGTGGCGGGACAGAGCAGAGGGGCAATACTGGGAGCCGAACGGAGAGAAGGACGCTTTCAGCAGCGGCAGTGCGGGCGGTGACGGGTGCAGCTGGGTGGCGGTGACGCATAGCGGACAGAAGCACAACAGCCCGGCTTTCCGCGAGTGGCACGCTCCTGGCAGTGCGTGTGGGTGGTGCGGAGAATGCACAGCATAAGGAAAGAGCGGAGGGTTGTTCTCGCTCCCCTTGTCATTAGTTTCTCTTAGAATCAAAGAGTCCACGAGGAAAGAGCGAGGCATTGTTACAGACTTGTAGTTTTGCAGTTAAGCGCGTGGAAAGATGCTGTCGTGCGTCAGAGAAGTGTTGCCCTCGAGGCGTGGACAGCGAAGTGGTGCTGAACGCTCAGCGCGGGGTTTAAATAGCTGCGTGGACTCGGTTCGGCCATGTGACGGTTACGCTCAATAGGGTTTTGTGCCTTTCTCTCGGCATTCCCACTGCACGCTTCCCCATTATTTCACTTGTTAACTAAATGAACTGCATAATGTAGTCTATTCTTGTCAGCCCCACCCACGCCGCGAGAGGCGGCACTGCCCATTCTCCCTTTTATCATCTCTCATTTCATCATGAGCTGCACAAACTCTCATGAAGCATACTGAACTGATGTACTGTTAAATACACAAATACAATATAAGTCTAACAAGTTCATATTATTAAAGTTCTGTGAACTCCTTGAAAATCTCAATTTAGGGGAAACCTGCATAGACTTGGGTTGGACTATGAGAATGAATTTTCATAGCCTATTTATATTCATCCACAACGCTGAAACTATAGTCTAAACGTCCCATCTAAAGAATGAGGTGAATTAAAAACACAGGCCTAGGCCTGTAGGCCTATAGACTAACTTTTACGCGGGTTAAACAACACACATTTATTTTATTAGTTTTGTTTAAAGAGGCTCCTCGTATTCACCTCATCCTAAATCTCTGTATTGAGGCCTGTGTGGCTTGTGGGGCTTTACTGACAGTTTAGCGCAAACATAAACACTACAGCTGAATGTAAAGCTGTCGCATATCCACCTGAAGGTTAATGTGTCATTTTTGGCTACAAAAAAGGACAAGCGATCGCCCGGAGGCTGCGCTGTTAAAGAGCTCTGATTCATTCCTTTGGCCGGGCCCCTGCCGAGTTGGCCCAAAGAATATGTAAAAATAACCAGGTTTTCACTCTGCGGCTCTTATTGAATGTCATTGTGGTGCGGTTTCAATGAGAGAAAAAGAGAGTCGAATTAAAGTGTGTGACAGCGGCGGATAGACGCAACAAAGGCGACTCTGTCATAGAGAAGCTCAGTGCGCGGCGCGTCAAGCCCCCACCTCACACTCATTCAATTAAGTAATAGGAAAACATTTTCTTTCACTTTAACACTGCGAACAACACCTTCAAAGTGGAGTAACCGTAACATCTAGTCAACTGTGGAAAAGGCCTGCGTTCCCCCAACTTGCTGCATATTCAAAATGTGTTTGAACAAGTTTTAAATGGCCAACTCCGTGAGCTACCCTCTCGGGTTGCTGTTCGGGTTCTGATTTTATAGGCTACAGTTTTACTTTCTTTTCAGTTTTCTTTTCGTTTAAAGAACTTTTTTTCCTTGAATGTTTTGGGCTCATGTGTTTAAACGTTAGGCATATAGCCTAAGTTATGTCACCGTGTGGTCAATTAAGGTGGTTTGGTGTTCACATTCATCGTGTCATTTTGGATTAAACCGTTTCCTATGACAGTGTATGTAACAGTGTACAGCAGTCGTCCCGCGGATAGTAGCAGCAGGGCTCATGGGTCGTCGCGCAGGGAGCCTGTCCTAATTTGCAATCCCAACTGGAGACTGACAAATAGTTTTGACCTCCCTCTGGAGGCGCGGATCAGAAGTGCAAAGAATCTCGCTCTCCACAATCACTTGTTACCGATAAATAATGGGAGCAAATAGCCCACTCACCATAACCACACAATTATGGCGAACTGTAGTTTTACATAAAATATAAGCTGTGAGTAAAAGTCACTTGTGTGCCTTTCAGTTTTTATTCAGTAATGACATGTTTTATCTCAAATATGTAATATTTTATGAGAGGGAGCATCCTGACTGTGTATACTGGATTGAGGCACAACACACAGGGTTTCCATGAATACTTATAATGTATTTAGGTTTATTTTTTAACCTAAAATATTACGCAATGTGAAGCAAGTGCAATATAAAATCTAAAAAATCGAATGTGCTGTGGCCCATAAATAGGTTAAGCTCCTTTTCACACCAAATAAACGCTGCATGCAGCTGTGTTTTCATGAAGCTCCAGCTTTGGGAGGCACTCCCCTCAAATAGTAAATTATTTATAAGATATTAAGTTGAACAATTGCCATCACTCAGATTTATCCGATGATAACGCGGACCAGGACCCGCTGTGCCTCTGCACAAGCACATTTTCAGGGGCTTTTACACAATTATTTCCAAAGATCTCGTGCCTGATGACAAAAAGAGAGCAGTCTGTTTATGGAGATGTAGTCAATATCTCCTTTTCTTTTAGGATGAATAATTCATAGTTTAAGACACCATTCCACTTAATATGTACACACTTAAACACCCACATGTCTAATACAAATGATGGTTTTAGCTGACAGTGTAACAGGATTTGAGGTCCCTTTGGGGTTTGGCCGCTGCGTGTATGAGCACTGTGACTGCCCCTCCTAATCTGCCCCTGAGGCAACATCACACCCTCAGCTCCGGCTGCACCTCTGCGCACACAAAGGCTGATTATCATTCATATGCTCGCCACAAACACCAGTCCAATAGACAAACAGATGACACACAAGTACCAGCTCAATGGGCCAATATGGTTAGACTCACAGAGTCTATAGGGACTAATGAATCCTTAAAAGAGAGATGCAGCCGGGACCAGCACAAATCCACAGGTGAACCGGACTAGAGCCACAAGCATGACCAGTGCTCTGCCAGCTGGGAACACTGAACCCAACAGTGGGCTTTGTCTGCACTGATAACATCTGAAGAGTGATTATTTGAGGATGAGGAGCTCTTTGAGGGAGATAATTATATACAAGTGCTGTTTAACTCACAGAGGGCCACAAATTAGATCAATTATATTTCACTTTAGCCAAAACATGGTCAAAGATATGCCAACAAATAAATAAAGTAGAAATAAACAATGTCCAACATTGTTTTAATGAATTCAGGGGTAATTTTATACACCCTGCAAAGATCTGAATGGCTTTGTTATGGTGTTTTAGGAGACATATGGTCCGATCCTTAAGTTAGAAAATCTATGCATTATTTGGTAACACAAAGCCGGCTCTTAACACTATTATTTATGGTAGGTTAGTAATTTCACTGCATACAAGACAATGTGATAACAGCCAGACAATTTGCTTAACAATTACACGCTTGAGCCTTTTTGACAGTTAACTGTACAGTTAAGACAGGGTTTTGTTTGATGTCCTTGGCCTTGAAAGTTTTAGGGATCACATGTGTACTTACATTATTAGTAGTAAATACAGATTAAAATGTTATGTTTTCCATTAAAAAAACTCACTTTCAATTGAAGCAATTCAACGTAATCTGCAGGTTCACTTTGTACACATACTCTCTAGGAAGTCCTGATTCTTGCAAATGCAAATAGGTGACTAAATGGAAAATTGGTCTCCCCTAATTATGGACATAATTTTAATTTAATTTTTTTTGTACAATAATTACAAGCCACAAAGTATTTAAAGGGAATAGTTGTGAGTGCTTGTTGAGGTAAATGTTATTTAATACTTGATAAATAACAACAAACCACAGTGGCTGTGCACTGAAGGTGACAGTCATAAGTCATGCTGACGCTGGCCCAGTTTGACTCACTCTATTTACTATTGTCTGCTAATAACCGCAGGGTCATCAGCAACAAGAAAGTCTCACAATACTCAATTTGAGTGTCATCATACAATTATGAGTTTCCATGGTAGGATGCTGGTAGCAACAAACTAACAGTAATAATATTAAAACAATAATAATAAATTGGTCTTATTTTCTCATTTTTCACATTCATCACTCTAGACAGCATAAAGCACACAATCACATGAGAGACAATTATACATCAAAAAAGATGAATTTTCTTGATTCGATTAGAACCACCATCCTCCAAGTATTGACCAATTCAACCTTATGAGCTACTATTGTGAGATACCACAAATATTAAGCCTTATGAAATTAAAAAAACATAAATAATACACAAAAATGTTCCTCCTTGTCTTAAAAAATGAATGGATATTCAAATAATATTAATCAGAGATACGTATAAAGGTGTGTTAAATGATCTTTTTGTTTGTGTCATTGTGTAGGTACTTACACTCTTTAATGTTGTATGCATCTTTCCTAGAGTCATTCCAGGGGTCAAGTGAAAAGCTCTGTAGTGCGTTCTTCAGCTGTCTCTCTGCAGAAAATAAAAGTACAATGGCGTTAAGTGATCGTTGTCACCTAATCAAGCACAAAATCCACCTTTGTGGCAAGACTGGCCCTAAATATTTTTCTCACCTCTTTACGAAATAGTAAGAAGGAAATTATCCATTTGTCTAAGAGCCTATAGATCAGAACAGAAAACCACTGAATCACAATGTAACACTATTTTCCAAATTGGCAGACTGTTGTATGTTCAAAAGCCACAGTGGCAGGTTTAACAGAACTGAGGCCCAAAAGGAAAAAAATGCCTGATCCATGATAGACTGACCATTCCATGAACTTGAGTGAGAACTTCTGAACTCTCTGAGCATCTGCTGACATCAAAAGTTTCATAAATCTTCAAAGATTTCTCATGGAGGAAAATAATTTGAGTGTCTTTTAGTGAGAGTATAGTTATAAAAACTTCACAGAGCCATTAGTGCGCTAAATATCTTTGGATTATTTCAAATTCTCTTTTGATGTGAATCCATTGGTTCTGCCATAGATATGTCTCAAACTTCCCCTTTGACCCTATTCATGTGAAGGCCTTGAAATGCTCTTCAAAAGGGTTTGTTACCCTGCCGAGGTCAGTAGGCTATTACGTATGGCTGACTCACATTTTTCCAAATCATCAGATTTTGGCCTAGAAATAACAGGTCAAACCAATGAATTTAATGAACTCTCCCAGACACAAAGGATGCCTCTTGCCATTTGAACTCCAATAAAGGGATATGGGCAGGTCAGCCAGCCCTTTCAAGGGGTTTGTACACAACTGTGACAGAATGCAGTTGCTTAGTGTCCAAACTGACAAGTTGTTCAAAGTGCCGGGGATGTCAGAGATAGTGCCTTCATCCACACAGCCCTCTTTGTTCTCCATTTTGTGTCTGTTGCTCTTTCATGGACACTGTCGAAAATACAAAAGCCAGAATGCAAAGCGTCTTTTTCAGTCCTCTCCTTGGCTCATTTCTCTGGACCGAGTCTGATGCTGCGGCCGACGTGAGGGAGACTTTATTGTGGGAAAACAAAGCGCAATTACACCGAGAACAACTTCTGATGCATCACACTGCTCCTCCCTGCTTTTCACACATGCACTTTTGTGATCCTCCCTCATTCACGTTTTAGCCTCATTTTCTCCCGGAGTTGTGCATCTGATGCTATTCATTAACTGGTCGGGAGTAAACAGAGTTTGTTACATTTCAGGAGTGAGAACACCTTTTATTTCACTGTTGAAATAAAATCACTGAAAAGTGCCAATTCCGTGCAGCTGCCAAGTGTTCATGCATGGTTGAGAAAAAACATCTTTAAGCATATGGTATTTGTGTATTGAGTTAATTGAATGAATTGGCAGCCCATGGGAAACCACAGAGGGGGGTAAGGGTTAGAGAGAGGAGAGGTCAGAGAGTTAGAGAAGCTGAGACGGGGGGTAGTGCCCCACAAGAAACACATGTAGCCATTACTAACTCATTTTCAGCTCAGTGGTGCATGATCAGGGCACTGTCAGTGCGTCTCTCTCAACAGCAGGATATGTATGAGCCTGTCGACAGCAGTCTGATGGTTTAAAGGAAGCTCGGACTAAAAGTGGAGTTCCTTAAACTTTATGGTTTTCTCATTAATGGCCTCCTGCCGCTTCACCCATTTCCTCCCCTTTCAGCTCACATTAGCTTCCTTTCAGGAGTCACTATTGTTTTCAAATTGTTTTGATTTCTTTGAGTGAAAGTGAAAAGTTTCAATGATAATACAAACACAGTGTTTAGAGAAACTGATGGAGCTGACTCTCTTCTCTTTTCAACTTAAAAAGCTTTCCCAGGCTTCAGGCAGTTTCCTGGGAGAGGAAAACACCTGCAGTACTGTGGATCCAAAATACATATTTGCCGTTAAATGGCATCCCAGTGCAGTAGGTTGTCTTGTTTACTTCCTCATGCATATTGTGTCCAGGTATTCTTTAAGACCACTTTTTTTTAGTTTGTTTTGGGTTTTGCTTCACACCTCTATTGACATCTGTGGCTCTCCCAAAGGGCCATTCACAGAATAGGCAAATATCTTTATGTTTCACTCATTTTTTCTCATGAGATCACCGTAAAGCAGTGAAAGGACAGCTCATACAAAGTCTATATGAGCATATATGTGCTCCGGGAGCTGCCGGGTCACTGCCCATCACACAGGCCCTTCACTTTCTGCAGATGCAGTCTATTGAAGAGGCGACACGCGGCAGGACGCTGCTCAACCCAGTTACTATTTCCCCATTACCATAGAAACTGACACAGTGGCTTTGAGCACTGCCTGACCAGGGGTCCTCTGACACCAACGTTCACACTTTTGGACCCTAAAAATTCCAAATGCCCCTCTGTGTTTCAAAGAATGCCCATTTGTGGGCAGTTGATGAATAAAGTGAGCAGCAGCATAATGCTATGACAAGCCGTCTGCATCTACATATTGACTCAGAAAAATAAAGAGGCTTCTTTTGTGCAATACATAATGCACAAATGTTGGGAAAAAGGCTGCTTTAGGGCTTTCAAAAGGTGGGGGAGCAGTCAAAAATTGATTTGTTAAGTTATTTTTTTAATAACAATTTGGAAAGTTAATCATCTTACCCAATATATGTCCATTGTTACATCTGCATCTTCAAGAGGAATGGGTTTTAGGAGCATGTCAAAAAAATAGACAAGAAAATATTTTACAATTCCTCATTTGCTGAGTGTCTCTGTGTTGCATCTTGTATTAGCATTTGTGATGTCTCACTCCCCCTTTGGATAAAGTAAAATACCTGGGCTTGACTGGTAGACCCCCCCTCACAGATTTTTTAAGTACCTCGTGTAAAAACCATAAACAGCAGATGTATGTAAATGCCTGCACTTCGGCTCATGCTTAACGGCTTCATGTATGACGTATCTATTACATGGTGCTAGCAGTGCTTTGTGGAAGGTATAGGCAGCGGGGTCAGAGTTCAGCATTGATCGTGTGGCAGGTGCAGCTCACGCCAGGCCCCTCGACTCTCCCACCTCTTCACGCTGCTCAGCCACAGAAAGACGAGTGTAAATGAGTGCTCTCCAAAGCCATCACCTGCTCCCTCCTCCTGCACCCGACCGACCGGCCCCTAACGCAGACAGACAGAGGTGTCCAACAGCAGGGCCCTGAAACCTAATGAGACACACAGCATCAGACACAGGGACACTGACATTTAATGAAAATGTTTTGATTATTTAATGTATCATCATTTACATAGCTGATTAACAAATTATTAACTGGTTTGTTCATTTTTGGTTTATTAAGGTTACAGGCATCTGTATTTCAGATTAGACTGAATTTAAGAGTCATTTCCAACGCTGTTTTTAGAATATGCCTTGATCTAATGACCAGTCTCTATCTTAGTAAAAGTTTTCAACCAGATATTATAATACATTCCAAATACTATTACAACAACTATATAACATATTAAGTTCAACTTTCTATTTTACCATTTGAATCAATACATGTTTGTGTTTCCTGGTTTATGACATTTGATATTAAAAAAATATCTACCTAGTCAGTGCATATTTGCATATCATCACAATTTCCAGCCTTATATAAGTAAAGATAGTGTATGTGTCTTGACTGTTTCTCTTGCAGTGATATAGGAGTCAATCAGCTGAGTGGAGTATATTGGGAGTGTATGGATGAGACTGTGTTGATAGATGCTCCTCCCCGCCTCTCCCAGAGTCTCTCTCAGTTCTATTGTGCCTGTTGAGTGAATGTATCCTCCTGTTGAAGGCCAGTGGAATGTGTCTTTTGGGCCCTGGTGTGATGGATGGCCCCTTGTTTTGCACTCCTCCGCCCCTCCCTCTGAATCCCTCTTTCTCTGCCTGGGCCTTTGACGCTTTCATCACATCCTTTTCTTCTGCACCAATAAAAGTCAGTGATTCTTCATCGGGCCTTGTGCAGATCTGAGGCCTGTGTTATTTTTCATCAGGAGCGTGTCACACATCACCATTCACCCAATCCCAGAGTGGGCACACAGGCCAAGCAGGTGGAGTTACACCATCAATGAATTATGGAAATCAAGCATCAAGCATGTCCCTTAAATTTAATTAAAGGCTTGCTTTTGGGCGTTTAGTGCTTTTCTACGGCCATTTAGCCGCAATAGGAAAATACAGCTGCACGCACACATTGTTCTTTTCTCAGTATTTTATCATACACATTACAACTTCCTTTAGTATTCAAAATTAATTTAATAGGATACAAGTACAGTCACTACATTAAAACTAACATTATAAGATAATGTTTCAAAGAAAGGAAAACGATCCAAACTAGAATCACTTAATAGATTGACTTTTGTCCTTCTCACTTTGCAAGACAATACGATTTTTTATTATATATACAGCAGAGAAAATTTGGTTTGTTATTGAATTATCATTTTAATAGCATCCAACGGAACTTTTACATAAAGCTGAAACACATTTCCTCCATATTCATTGTACCTACCTCTCCTCTACTTTTTATTTGCGGCACATCATCCACAGATAATCCATACTTATAAGTTAATTTCCTATCATGGGACTTGTGGAAAGCAAATACATCTCTATTTAAAAAGTATTACTCAACAGAGGGTTGTGTAAGAAGCTCCAAACCCTATGCACATGACTCATAGACTCTGTCAAACAAGTATCCTCTGTGGTCCAGCACTCGACGACATCAGCACCATTTACAAGCTAAAAGCATCACTTACAGGGCTAGAAGTAGCTCATTTTACTTTCATATTTACATTCAGATAAATAGAAGCCGTATCTATGTCAAAGGAGAACTAATACATAAAATATAGTGCAATTAGTTAGGATTGCACGATTTTGGAAAAAGAAATGGCAAATTGTAATTATATTTGAGAAATATGTTAAAAAGTACTATTTAAAGAGCACATTGTAAACTCCATTATAGAAAAATTACATTTGGAAGAAGACTGAAATATGAACTGATAAAATAATCCCATGAACATTAGGACATGTTTGTATAAAAAGGTAGAAAAGAATTCTATAATAAAAAGACAGGGTATTTTGTTCTTTGCAAATCATTGCAACCTTTGCTGATTATGCAAATTAAAATTGCAATTTCAAATCAATATACTATGTGTAGCTTTGCAATTCATTTTAATCAGATCCCCATATCCAATCTTTGCAATTTTGAAATGTACAGAATAATATTGAAACATGAGTGGAGTAAGAAGTTGTGCTGAGTACACAAACAGGGAAGGCAAAGGGCCATTTTAGAGTCAAGTATTCACCTTAATGCAATTAGACTGCAGGAGAAAGTCAGGCAGAACCCACCAGGAGGACAGGTCACAAATGTATATGTATCAGATCTAAGAATTGAACCCACAACTGCTGGAAGGCACAACAGCAAGCACCACCACTTTTGTTGTGTTAGAGTGTTAGAAATACTTTTAAACTAAAGCACCAGAAAGCACACATAGCTCATTCACTGCTTTGAAACTTGATCTATTTAATTATTTAATTGGAGTCTTTTAAATCCAAATGCAAGAAGTGTTTTATATTGAATATATGCCCTACTGAATCAAAAGATGCAATAATCATACCATAGTATATATGCATAATAATAATAATAATAATAATAATAATAATAATAATAATAATAATAATAATAATAATAACAATAATAATAATAATAATAATAAAAGCATTGTAGAGCTTCAATATAAATATATTACACACATAATGTATTATGGTTATTACTGTGACCATGTATATTTGAAACAACTATTTATGTACTTCTGCAGTGTAAAGTTAATCTCTAGAGGAAAATGAAGCAAAGGATTAAAAAATGTGAAACATACAGTTTTTAAGGGTCAGGCCAGTAAGGTGTGTATGTTTTTTAACACACAAAATTATTTATTAAAAAAAAAAAATGCATTACTTGTGCTATACTGATAATTATTACATTTATTGCTTCAAGTGTCTAAATTTAGATAGGGTCAGCAAGGTGCCCATTTCGGAGAAATAATCAAATAATATCTTGTTTTGAGATAACTTCAATTTGGTTACCGCTTACTTGCTTTGTTGTAAGTTATTTGTATCTGTTTGCTGATATTTGTGGTTGAAAGGGACAAATTAAGCAACAAAACCACGTGAAATAATAAGACCAGGTCTGTTTTGGACAAAGACGTGGTTTTGCCTTTGCTCTTTAGCACGTGTTCAGTGTTTACCACTGTTTATGTGTCCACAGAGGAAGCACAAGGCTCTCTCGTCAGTCCTAGGATAACCTCTTCACGCTCACAAAAAATGTTCCAGGCATTAAACATAAAAGGGAAAAAGGGCAGTAATGAATTTAGAGGAAAATGGACATTAATGGTATTAGCATTACTCATGTTCCATATAACAAATTATTGGAAATTTGACAAGCACACCAAATTATCTCCTCATGGCTGCCGGGAGTGTGCTGAAGTCCTCTCTACCTGCCGAGGAAAGACAATTTCTGCTCATTTGACTATTTTTAACAATAGAGCCGACCCATTAAGACAAATTAATGTCATTATCAAGTCTCTATGAAAATGACAAATACCGGCGTTTGGAGCAGCTTTAGAGGCTATTGACAATAATGAAATTCGCTGTACAGGTACTGAAAAGAAACACTCCAAGTAATTATTTTCTAGTAGCTTGTTTGTCTGCCATCCGTTCATTTGCTTTCAGCTCAATTATCTGACTCTGTGAGCATGTGGAGGCGCATAGTGCTCGGCGGCCCACGGAGCCAGGGCCCTAATTGGGCAATTACCGTTGTGTTTCAGGGCTTTTAGCTGCACTGGAGAGTGGAGGGAGACCACCACGAGCCCGAGAACCAGGAGGACCTGCCGCACATATACCAACTACACATGTACTACACACGCACTACACACGCACTACACACGCACCACACTACCTCCACACAAACAGAAGCCATGGCCACTACACACAATACGCAGATGAAGCCTACAGGCACCACTACCAGGGGAGTGACAGAAATGCTTTCAGTGATGTGTGTATATGTGATTAGGGACATCCACAAACAGCCGTTTTCCATTTTGACAGATCATGGACAAAGCACGTACCATAAATATCGGAGAGTTCTCATGTTGTCACCTGCAGAGGTCAGGTCAGGGTCAAGGTGAAGTTAGTGGTTTGGAGAACAAGCTCAGCAGGGCAGCAGCTCTTTATACAAGGGAAATCTGAACAAAGTATAAAACACTTGAATCAAATCTTCATCTTTCTTGCATCTTCTCATCTATAGTCAGAACAAATAGTTTTTCAAAATTGGTGTATTAGAAAATGTAAACTAATACCTGATTTGCATGTGGTCTTAATGGAAAAAAACAACAAAATATGATTAAAAATACATTGCCTATAGGAGCTTTTTTGTCCTCTTACTCAATAATATGACATAAATGGTATGAAATTTTGATGGTAATAATAAAAGCAAACAAAAGTAAAACTATGAGAACAACATCCAATGAGTAAATGTCCATTGGAAGTCACAGTGCCAGTGGAACAATGTAGAATTATTTATCTGTTCATCTGGGGTCATGGTTTGTGTATCTCGGGAACTATGGGCCAAAGGGGACATCAGACAACATAGAGTTAATTACAGGGCTCAGAGATATACACCGATAGGCCAACAATCAGAATTTTTCGCAAGTGGTAATTTAATATTTGACCTGTTCGCCAGTGTAAGGACCATGTTGTTTTAAATTTTACCATTACCTAATATTACATGTTTTGTTGGAATGATAAAGAATATCCGATATAGTTTTGCAAGTCATGAAGCGAGTTATTACTCTAAAACTTTTCTAAATAATTTCCACGACAGCACTGAAACATCTAGATAATAGTTACTGTCTCACCAATCCCACATAATCTGAAGAAAAGTTACACGTTGTGACATTTAAAGTTTGTAAAAATGTGTTTTTGTGAGATTCTCAAAGCTAAACCTGCCCCAGATCATTTGCTGTCTGACTCTCTGCAGACGCTCATTATGCTGATATGACAGCAGGCATTAATGTGCAAAAACAAAAGTCATTTCTCCACTTTACACCTGTGAAAGAAAAGTTGGCAGGAAAATTACTGATGACCCCCCCTCCCTTTAGCATGCTGTTACGCGCTCCTGGATCATGCAGCTTGTGTTAATTAAACCCTCTTTCAGATAATTTTCTTGCTCAAGTGGCCTCAGTGCAGCACCCATTAGGCAGAAAGCTCTGTTATCTGAATTTCCAAATGTAGCTCAACATTTATTAAAGTGAAATTCATCCAGTAATTGCCCGCCTCGGTATGGCCCATGGCTGCCTCTTTACCTCTGAGGCTACATGCTCAGAGACACCTCCAACTATTTACCACAGGACGCGGTAATTACACCCCACCGACCCGGTCCACTAAGAGCCCTGTAATTGTGTTAATAAAAAAATTAACAGCAGAAGCATGAGGATCATTATGTAAAAATACCTTGTAATGAAGCATTAGCCTTGATTTTATTTTGATTAAAAACAGCTATAGATATTTAAAGGTTACAGTGTCTCTACCTCTGCACTAAGTCTGTTTGTCTTGAATAGGCTGTAAAGCAGCTCCTGTGGCATAAAGGAGGAAGAGGTCAAATGCCCTCTGCACTAAACAAGACATGCCCGTAATGTTTCACTGTAGGGTGCATGTAACCATTCTCCACTGGAAAAGTGGTTATTTTTAATGTGTTTATTTTAATGTTTTGTATTTGACTATAATCTGTAATTGAGTCTGTGAGTGAGAATAAAGGAATAAGTATAAAAACCATTAAACTAGATACATGCAACAAAAAATTATAATAAAGGAGAATAGATCAATTATCTAAATTTATAATTTACAATTATAATTTACCTTTAATTCATTCCCACATTTACAAGCATTATTTATGATTATAATATATTATTATCAAAGCTGTTTAATATACTACATAATACACCACATGAAAAGTAGTCTACATTTATTAAAATAACATTGACAATAAACAGACATTTTAGCCTGAATTAACTAATGTTTATCTAAAACATTACATTTTTCAGCAATTTTCCAAAAGAGAATTTCACATAAAGCAAAGTAAATGTTTTTATAAAAAAAAAAAGGTAGTTTAAAATAAAATCCACAATTTTTTTTTTCAAATTTGTATCAAAAAATAAATCCTGGAGAATTCTATAGTCTATATAGTCATCTATAGTAGTAGCATAACGCCTGCATAACGTTACTGATTCTGTTGCTCTCTGTTCAGCTAATCCTGCACAGACAGTCCTTTTAAGTTTACATGGCTCAAAGTCAAGATAAATGCAGTACATACAGTGACACCCTCTGGCTTCTTTACGCAACTGCAGCATATATATCATTAACTTATACTGCTGCCCCATTGAGAATATTCTCTGTAATTAAATTAGCATATTATATTGTTTTGTTTTCCAACCAAAATATAAGGAAATTTAAATGTGCTGTTTAAAGCATTTATCTGCCTAAAGTTGTGCTTCTAGACTAACACACACCTTTAGGCTCATGTTAATCTCAGCTCTTACAACACTAAGCTGGTGGAGGCTGTTTAAATCCTGTTGACTGCATGACCATCTGAACCACACTCTGAGGCTCTTAGGATCATGTTGAAGAGATTGGCTCTAACCTGACTCCAGCAGAGGCTCCTCTAAACTCAAGCTGGGCCTGTCACACCAACTTGTTTGACCTGGTTACTCCAACCACAACTGTGATATACCATAAAGCATCATTTCCAGTGTTAAGGGCATATATTTAGGTCATTAGAATTTAGTCCCTTAAACTCCCTAGTAGTTAGGTGGGTTAGGTCCTCTGAGTTTGATTTGTTTTGTTTTATTATATATTGTTTTATTCTCATTTGAAGTTAGAAGACCAGACGTGTAATAGCTTCTTATGTGGGATATTTTGAGTGAGTGAGTGAGTGAGTGCAGAACACATACCGGAGTAGGGTTGTTTTTTGGAAAATCATCTTCATGCCTATCCCATTCCATCCTCTGCTCCTTCCCTGAATTTCAGACGATCTGTTGGCTCTACATGAGAGAAAAGCAAAAGCTGCAGATAATTATTATACGCCAATGTTAATAATTTGAAGGCACTTTATGTACTCTACTTTTCTGGTTGGGTTCTGCCCCTTAGCCTTGCCAGCAAGATTCTCACAATGTGAGTTCACAAATTCTTGAAAATCTCTCCAGCTCCCGCTGAATTGTTTGCATGTGACTGGCCTCGCACTAACCAGTACGTTTGTGTGGAGGCCAGTGCAGAAGGGAAAAAAAAAAAAAAAAAAGGCAACACCCGACAGACGTGCTTCAGACTATTTTAGTGGAAATACTGACTATTTTGTTTTTGAAAAATATGCAGAGGGAAGCGCTTTGTGCATTTGTGGACAGGTAAGATGCATATGCTTTTCTCTCAACGTTTGATTTTTCGGCTCGTTCCCTGTTGTGATGCTTTGACCAATCAACATGAAGTAGTTGTTTGAACGCTCCGATCATTGGTTCCAATCACTTCCAGTGAGAACCATCCCAGATTGATGTGTAGAACTCTATTAATCTGGCAAAAGCCGGGTTATTGCCACCTGCTTCTGTAAAATGTTCCACAGCATGACATTAAACTCGTATAGCTTGCCTTGCATGTATTCAATTACAAAAAATATTGAAAAACGTGAATTGTCACTGTAGGCAGGTTTGCATCCCACTGTAACATGGCCTAGTGAAATTTCCTGCTTGTCTTTATGGAGATGGACAAGTTTAATGTCATACTGTGGAACATTCCAGGCAAAACAATAACATCTGGAAACAAGAAGATGGACTCTCCATCAGAAAGCTTAGACTTAGACTTAGACAAACTTTATTGATCCACAAGGGAAATTATTTAACTGAAATTATTTAGCTGATCCTTTACCCTCAAAATGCAAAATATCACCTTATAGTTTACTATTGTTTAGAAAAATACACATTTCTGATTTTTAATCATCTCTTATTGCAGTGTTTTAAAAGTTTTTTATAGACAATTTTGACAATAGTGAGTAATTAAGACACTATTATGATAATAGTGAGTAATTGAGAATAAGAATTTAATATTAATAGTAAAGCTGGAAGATAGAAGCCTTTAAATGTGTTATTGACCATTAGTTCCTCATATAGATACTTCTAAATATCTCTTTTCTGTGTGTCTTTGTTGGGCAGTATTCATGCTTTATTTTGTTAAAGCGCTGAATAGAAGCAGGGCCACAGTCTCATCATTACCCTGCAGCCTGTGTACAGCAGGACCACCGGACCTCACCATTCACACCCAGAACATAAACACCACATCTGATGAAAAGATACTGGTCTGTGGTGGATCCAGCACAAGTAAATACAGTTCAAATCCTAATTAGGAAATGGCCTTTTCTCATCCTGAATACTCTTTAGGACATCTTTTTATTTCCAATCAGTCAACCATGCACAATCATCCACCTGCTACGTCCAAACAGTGTGTGTGTGTTTTTGTCCAGACTTTTCCTAAAAGAATTTAAATAGGCACGCATTGCATAGTAGACCACTGGAAAACTGGCAAATGTGATTGGGTGTTTGATTAAAACAACGGGAAAATGACTAAATCTTGTCGGGATATGTTCACTATTAAGTACTGTGTTACAATGCAGTTTCATTTTTAGCACAGTAATTATTAGAGGATCTTGTTAAAAGTACTTTTGCCATTGCTGAATATAATCTTTATGGTGGTAAAACAAATCTAAATGAGTTCTGAAACTAAAATATGCGGTAGGATGTTTTTTTATATGTTCTCTGTGATTATTATCCTTTTTCGGCCACTAAAAGTATAATTATAACACTGTAGTTTTTTATGCAGTATTTTCAGTATGCACTATACTATTTATATACTATAAATATTAGTGTGATTTTGAGTATTGCAATTGTGATTAGATTCTGCTTTAAAATCAGAATTCAGTTCACAATGCACATTTTAAACATGTCCATGAGAAGCCATATCTGTGTTAAGACTGAAATATGAGATTTAATTATTTTAATTACAATTATTTGGTACCACAGCCTACATGGAATCAATAGGAAAGACCAGTTCAACTTAATAGTATTTATTTTTATTTAATAGTAGGCAAATGCATCATTACTAAATCAGAGTTGGAGAAGCTTGCAGACGACAGGCAGGTGACAGCGCTTGACTAAAACAGCAGAACCCAGAGTGAAGGTTAAAGCCAAAGAAGAAAGCACAGATTAGCCTCTCTTTGACACCGCCGCTTTAAACATATTTACCTTTTGTGGTGCATCTGACTGTAAAATCTTTTCATCATTATTTCTATAGACCAATGAAACGGAGGGTATCCTGGAATCCAGCTAAACAGCACTTTATGGAGTATTTGAGTTTTGAATGAGGCTAGCACTGTGCCAGATGTCATTACAGTCAATACATTTTTATAACCATACATACAGTTTGTAAATGTTTGGACAAACAAGTTAATCTGAAGACAATAGGCACTTTATTCAAGCTTCTAAAAGGATCTTTGAAGGCTTGGCCCAGGGAACTATTCTGTCAGGGCCTCCGTCTCAGTAAATGCCTACAAAGGACCAACACTGAATGGATGTGGAGTTGGGGGAATAATAGAAAAGCAAATGTTGAGAAATGAGAGCTTAGAAGACTAGCAAATTTATAGACTCCGCTTGGATTTTATTAATGCAATTCCCAGGAGAGAGGGTGATGACAATGGCCCGAGGAGAGGGGTACCAGCGGAGGTCAAATTGTGTCAACCTGAGTTACGTTCAGATGAGTGCACCGGGACTGACCTGTAGACCATAGCTCTCTGCTGCCTCAAGTATCACATCTCCAGTGGGCCATGAGCCAGTGGCCGACAGTCTCCCATTGGACTCGCCCGTGGAAATCGTCTGCATTTGTAGAAAAGTGCACCTTTGTGATCTGCAACAAATTAGACCATTGATAAGCTGCAAACAATGACAAGAATTCCAGTCTTTGAGGATATTTTAATGACTCAGTGCTTCTTGCATTTAATGAGATTTCACATGCAGCAATTTGTGAGATTTGATGTTTTGTTTTTGATATGTTCTAAGCAAATATAACATAGTAAACAAGTAGTAAAATTTTACACATGTAAAATACAAATCTATATGATTTGTTGTCATGCCACTTATTGCTGTATGAAATATAAGAGCCTGTAACAATGTCAATTTGAGCAAGCTAACAAAATTGGCTAGCTTGCGTATTAAAGCGTATTAATGCTTTTTTTTAATATGTTTTAGTTGACTAAAAGTAATTCAGAATAATAAGTGAGCTATTTTACACAGCAAAAAGCCTATATACAGACAGCCAAGCTCATGTTACATATGAGTAGACATCCCCCTAGTGGTGAAAACTGAAAAGTGAGGCCTCCACTCCTGTAAGAATTTTCAAACAACAGCTTAATTAGCTTTCACTTCTCTTGTGTTCAATTTGTGAATGATTAATGTCCTACCACATAGATTAATATGGTCCTTAAACATTTCAAAATTATACAAAAATAAAACATAACTCTTATATTGAAAGGTGCACTATTTAACTTCTAAGGTGTAGAGCCCGCTATTTGCTTGTCTCCATGGAGATTTCTTTTCTTTGCCTGGAATGTTCCACAGTAGGGCTTTAAACATATTGCCCTTGCATTGTTCAATTATAGCTCAAAAATATCTCAGCTTGATTTCTTACCATGTACAGACTCGCTTCTCCATAGAACTGACTATTAACTTGTCTCCACTGTGATTACCAAGTTTATTTCCATACTGTGGAATAATCATGGCAAAACAGTAATATCTCCATGGAGACAAGCAGGTGGTGGACCATGCACCAGAAAACACAAGTGCACCTTTAAAATGAGGTGTACATAAAGAAGCATTTTTATCAAACTTAAACAGTAAAATGTTCTGATATTCTGTTTTGTAGTTTAGACCAAAATGAATAAGTCATAACAACTATTCATGTCTTGATATTCAATGTTCATTTTTGGCTTTTTACAGCTCTATTAGCATTATGAGTCCTGAAGTCCTCACGTGTTTCAGAGAACGGCAGCGGCTGCACTTTGAGCCTCGTCTGCTCTCAGAGATGAGCTCTTTTCTTCTTACCACCCAACACACGATGAGATTCCTTGGCGCACACAGTCACACAGGCTTTTAGACACTCATTAGCTCTCACTAATACAATAAGTGTCACCTTCCATTTCATGGTGCAGAGCGGGATATCAGGATTGGAAACCTACCAAATCTGCTCACAAGAGCCGCCACCCCCTCATGCATCATATTGTCTTTCCATTACAATGTAGGATTGTTTACCCATTGCTTTTTTACCAACGTATAAAGCATAACTCTACCTAACTTAAAGTATAATTTAGTCACATTTTCAACAATTGTGACCATTAATATTGGGAATTTAGATCAAAATGAAGTCACATGTTAACTTTGCATTGAATGCTCTTGTTAAATGGAGTTTGTTAGAATTGCGGCAGCTGTTTAAAGATGCGCCATGCCCCGCCCGATTGAAGCCTGTTGTCTCGCATAAGGACAGCACATGCTGAGTGGTAAAAAATCTTAATTAAGACTGCTAATTCTTCATGGTGTCGCCCGACCGAGGCTGTGTGCTCACGTGAAAAGCCCTGGATCCCAGCATGAGAGGCCATGCTGTTGTATAAGACCTGTCATTTTTCTGTCTTTCGCACAGCAGGGAACCAAGCAAACTCATCAACGGACACTGCAGTTTGTGTGTGAACATGTGAAACTATTTTCTATGTTACAGAAACTATTTAACAACAGATCATTTTAAGTCCTTTATGTATTACATAAAATGGGTGAACTAAGTATTATATTGCTCAATATTAAGAATGTATTACATATTTATTTCACAAAACTACTACTGCTTGTCTATATTTTTTGTTCAAAACAGTAGATGTCTTGTGAAAATCAGACATCAACTGTCTCGTGTGTTACAAACAGCATGCCCTAACAAGTGGGCACAGAGAGCTATAGGATTTTAATTGCCACTGTCTTGACATTACGGTAATCCCAGGGGTTACTGTAACTAAAGAAGTGTTTTTCGGGTTATAAGGGGTTTTGTATATGGGTCTGTGGTTGGGCTGCTCCCTCTGTGCGGTGGCAAAGGCCATGTGGTCCTCTGCATGCACCAGATGCCCCGGAGACAACTGGAGACAGATGAGTCCAAAACAAGCGTGACATTTGTTAAACAGGCAAAGCACGGCAACACTGACGTTTGACAAGATGATGGGCGTATGTAATTATAATGGCCTCTACTTAAGCTAGCAGTAAATATTCAGTGCTGCATATGGACATGAAAGCTATACATACAAATAAGCCTGGGCAGATTCCCCTTAGAACATATTAATTGCCAACTAACTAGTATCATTATGAAGAAACAGACGATTCAGTACTTCAAGTTTAAAAAGTTCTCATCTACTACAGCTCGCTTAAAGGTAAAGATTTAGAGAAAGTCCCCTTTCTCTTGTTTCTCGTGAATACTCGTCACAATTCAGAAAATAGTCAATTCCACATGTACACATCTAGACTCGCAGGACCTTTCGACCTTGGTCCTTCCTACTTGACAAAGGTACCAGTGATGGTGAAGTTGGGTCTGAGGAGGAACATGCCAAGAAGGTGCCCCCCTATGGCCCTGAAGACCCCCTCCCTCAGCCTCCAGAACCATTTGGACCACAGGGAACGGGTTAATCACATTAGAGGCCCAGAAGAGAGATGGGAAGTAGACAGTACCGTGACAGCCGGGGTAGCACTGGCACGACTAATCCCGTTAGGCCAAGGAAAAAAGGGACGCCATCGCGCCTACGAGGCTGGGAAAGAAAACACATTTTCCCAGGAATGAGTTCACCTGTATGGTAACTCAGAGAAGTTGGCCTGCTGATGCCTATTAGAAGAGACAATCGCACTTGGCACGTACTAGTGTTTTTAATGCTGGGTACCACTTCATTGTCAGTGGGGCTTCAAAAACAACAGGCAGCAGACAGTGGCATCGTATGAGATCCTCTTTCATGTCATGATAAGAAAGCTCCTTTTAAGTCGCTTCTATTAGCTGGATAAACAGCGAGAAGATGGGAGAGGACCTGGGGGGTGTTGTAAAAATGATAAATCTTACTTTATCTGCCATTGTAACTGCACCCGAGTGCAACCTTCATGTAAACCTTTGTGGGCAGGATGTGAATAGGATGCTCGCTATAAAAACCTATCCTGCTGGGTAATCCGGCAGATGGCCGCATCAGAGGACACTAGCTCCTCTGACCACAGCAGCAGTACCAGGGCCAGTGCAGACTCTCTCTGTACTGGGACATGGAGCAGTGATACTTAACTCTCCTTAGTAACGCTGGGAAACAGAGCCGTCAGTTTAGATCCATCAACTTTCTGCTTAAGCTCACACAGTTTTATTCTCCCCATTTTCTTCTTTTTTGTATCTTCTCTTTTGTTGCAGGGATTAAGCCAAGTGGTAAAACAGTGATTTAATGATCTTTCCATGGCTATGCGCACCACTTATACCATGAGACAAACAAGCCGAGGCATTTTAAGAGTCACCCCCTCAAAAGGCGCTCCTCAGGAACTGTGGAGCTTTTGATACAGCCTGACGTGTGATGTGCTGCCGCTGCTATGGGAAAGTTTAAGGTTCAGGCCTTTGTATAGATTCATTGTCAAGGAGACTCAAGTAAAACGGTTGGTTAATACTTAATACTCAATTGTTAACTGCTTAGTGTAGATTTTATTCCAATGCCTTGTCTCTCATTGTGTTAAAACAGAGTTGTAATATACACACAATTAATATCAATTTGTAATTTCTGAAAGAGATTCTAAATATTCAAGATAGCTGTTCCTTTACTCAATAATAAAACCCATATTGCAATACAACTGTCAAACTTTTTTGATAAATCCCGCACAATTATTGATGACTATTGTAGCTATTTTTAATGTTTTGAAACAACCATAATGATGAGCAATAGGAACTTAATATTTATCGGAAAGTTTGCATGTTTTTGCATCTGCTTTTCCCCTTTTTATTTTACAGTATAAAATAGTGCTGGATTTAATATGTTAATTTTATTATACAAGCTAGGCTGACAAAACAAAGCCTCAGACTGATATGATTATACTTCAGTAAAAATGTGACATATTTAACAAACTGGCATAACTATCATTTGAATATTTAATAATAATGCTTAAAGGTATATTGCACATTACCTTGAGTTGTAGTGATGGCATGCTCACCTTGGTCACTCAGTCCCTGTCTGTGTGTCTAAATGGTAACACAAAATGTGTTAATGCATGGTACTTGTTGGCATTTTATGCAAAACAAGTACAACAATACTATATATTTATTGTAATAACCCAGCTTTTTTTTTTTTTTTTTTACAGCCTTACATAAAAAACAAAAGGCCCATGACACAGTTCAGTGTTTATGAGGCAGGAACACTATCAGTGAGTAATAACAGACCCAGCATTGGCAGGCATCTATATTATGGAGTGACACTAGAAAGCCATAATACAAGGACAAATATCTGAGAGACCGAACATAATGGATGGTAGGGCTGTTAGTGTTTTGCTGGCTATGCTGTAAGTGGGTATAAGCTAGCGCTTGGCCATATTTGGTGAAACAGCGGGGTCAATGATGGCGATAATGGGGAGGTAAGTACAGTATTGGGGTTAATACTTATGAGGCTGCCAAGAGATTATGGTACTGTCTAAAACAGAGAGAAGCTCACAGGGAAATAGTACACTTCCAAAAGGACATAGTGATAGGATTATCTTCATTAACAAGCCCTGCAAAAGATGGTAGTCGATATGTGCATAATGTGCATATACCATATCATAGGTGTGGGCGATATGCTAAAAAAAATCATCATCATCAAAATCATCATCATCATCATCATCATCATCATCACAAATTTTTGATTCATGCCGTTAGTATTTCTGTAATGCTATTAAGAAGTAACTCTAGCAAGCTGCTGTTTCTTCACACTTCAATGTAATTGGTTAAATCCACCCGTCACTCACTCAGAGCATGACAGAAGCTCGCCAGTAGAAGTGGGTGTGACAGATCCTCAGTCTATGTGAAATATGAACTAAACTTAACTATACTTCCTATGTGTTTGATGATAATTGTTCATTTATATGCAGCCCATATTTCATGAAGCTACAAAGTTCTCTATGTAGGTCAGTAACAACATGTGCTGGTTTATGGTGTATTAGAAAATCAATGCTTGGCTGGTACTGTATTGATTGGTGTAACAGTTTACTTTCTGACAAATACAGCAAAATTTCAGTTTTAGACATGTTTGGACATGTTCAAGTTACTGAGCAGCTTTCATTAATAATTATTAGAACTACTTTACTGTACTTTACTTTACAACTCTAAAGGCCTGTCTAATGTGTCTCTTCAGATAATGGTTAACATCCCAGACTTCACATAACCCAGGGGTGTCCAAACTTTTTTCTTCAAGGGCCACATATCTAAACACAGACCAAGCAGAGGGCCGATCAAGGGCCATAGACTGGTGAATAATTGAAATATGCATGTTTAACACGTTAGAATGAGCTATCAGTCCTTTATTCATGCTAAGATAGACGAAACCACACAATAAATATTAAATATTGTCTTATCAAGGTAGATTTTCAAAAAATTTGCAGTCAAAAGGTAAATTGGACCAATTCACCTGGAAGCCTGAGGGCCAAGAAAAATTTGTCTGAGGGCCGCATTTGGCCCGCGGGCCATAGTTTGGACATGCCTGACATAACCTATTAAAATTATTCATAATTCATAGAAGGATGCTCGTGGTCAAAAAATAAGAACTAATACTAATACAGCCGCCACCAAAATAAAGCAGAGGATGGCACGCGGCTGGCATTACGGTTGTGATTGGATGACAGCCGTAAATCTGGTCAAATCCCCCAAGGCTCAAGCTGTGGAGCAGAGATTGTTTTCCGAGGATGCGGAGACTAGTGGTCGGCACACGACCGTATAGGCTCTGTAGTATTTTCTGTAGGCCAGTTTGAAAGAGACAGATTGGATAATACAACTTCCACTGCTGAGGAAATTACCTTGAGATGGAACGACACCCGCGTAGCGCCATGTTAGACCAAAACTTTAACCAGCGCCATTGTGCGTAATGTCAGGTAAGGTAAAATATTACACACAACAAATGTGTAATTGCAGAAAAACTTGCATTCAAATTCTTCTGAAAATAGTTTACTACTGGACACAAAAGTGGAGTAATGCTAGCTGATTAAGTAACCAATAACCATGGCGCGCTTGGATTAGCGCGCACAGCATGATGGGAACCTGTTCACGTCTTGCAGAATGTCATAGAAATCTGGATGCAAACACAAATACAATGATATGGCTTTATTTCATCTCAATTAAAGTAGTTATAAATGTAACATACGTTTTAAAATATATTTGGGCACCTGACACACACACACACACACACACACACGCGCGCGCGCACACACGCACACACACACACACACACACACACACACACACACACTGTAAATGCTTTCTGACTAGTTGTTTTTTCACACTAGTAACACTGCATCTGTTAAATGGTTTTGTCCAGTGATTACCCAAATGGGCTTTGGACAAAACGGCAAATTAATACAGAAAGAGAACCCTTTTGAGAGACAGTGCTAAATGGAAACATTCAGGAAAAGGAGCTTTTATTATGATGTTTAATGCAGTTGGCACATTTGATTCATTCATGTTTCTCAAAACCAGATGTTAATGCGTTGCTTGTCATTTGCAGGTTGTTGTTTGAGGTTTCACGTGTGGTGTGAGGAGGGCTCATGCCTCTTGTGAAGAGAAACGTTGTCCCTCGGCACTTGTGCCACGGCACCGTGCCGGATGGCATCACCAACGAGCTGGAGTGCGTCACCAATAATACACTGTCCGCCATCATCCGTCAGCTCAGCAGTCTTAGTAAGACCACTCTGTGCAGCATTCATCAATGCACTTATTATGTAGTGTATATTTGAAATCTGATGCCTTCCTTCAGCAATTTACTTTGCATGGGCCTCATTAGACACTAGACTTTGGCCCCTGGATTATAATTACAATAGATAAATGGATGGAGAAAGAATGCTATGCTAAAAGTCCATGTAAAACTATGATGTACAAAATAATACTACTGATTCATGGTGGGTTTGTCTTATTTGACACACATGGTGTAAAAGTATAACTATATTCCTTGTAATACATTTAGTGAAATGACATCAATAGGTGGCAGTCATATGATTATTACAGTGAATACGTAATACTATTGGGCATTTGATCAAAATCAGAGTGAAGTGTAATGAGAATACTATTTTTGGATCCTGATACACACTGGACATCTGCCCCGTACATAAGGATTAGTGTGGATGGGATTTAGTGAAGTTACAGGAGCCTAGGGCTTACAGTGAAGGTCTGTACCAGCAGCACGATAAAGAGTGACTGGAAAATTGGTTTATTTGTGACATTTTTGATTTGATGCTTTGTTGTTAAGCATAAATCACTTATGTAGAGACTGGTTTTGTACAGCCATGCAGTAAAATATTGGAAAAGAGATTTGAACAATTAGGCCCGAGTGCCAGAAGCTGCCGAAGGGCCTATTAGTATCACAAAGCGATGCTTCTAGTGGCTGGGAAGTGAACTGACGCGAAGTGACATGCCCGTAGTGACCAGGGACTCTCGCTATGATGTAGGAATGCGTGAGAGCTTTCCGAAAATGTATAGGTTGTTAGCTAAAAGCGGAACATTGTCTCGTATGGGAAGATTATTCTTTCTTCTTCTTCTTCTTCTTCTTCTTCTTCTTCTTCTTCTTCTTCATTTTTCCCTAACCAACTCACCCATTTTTCACCCAGTGAACAGTGATGAAAACTCAAAAAATTTTGCCAGCTGTTAAAACTCATGCTTCTCTAACTTTGGGCTTTTTCCATTTTCTGAAAATTAATGAAATGGCACGTCAGCGCCCCCAAACAACACAAAAATGCATTAGGGTATAGGAATGACGGCAAGAAAATTGTCACGTAGAATCATGAAATTTGACACCGAAGTAGATCATGACAAGACAAGGAAAAAATACTATTACTGCAACACCGTCCGCTGCACCAGGGGTCAGCCATATTGGATTAAAGTTTGCTAAGCATGAGTCAGCGTTTTTTGTAAACTTCATATTTTACAAACTCCTCCAAGGGCTTTCACCCAAACGGGCTTAAATTTGGTACACGTTATGGCAAGGGATGGGACATCAGAAGTGATCCAGATTTTTGACATACGCTTTACTGAGCAGTGAAGTGAAATTTCTGAAATGTGGCACAAAATTCCATTTTGCCATCCTGATCCCGATTTTTTATGGCGTCATCATAGCGATGACATAAACTCTCCAAGATATTCTAATGGTAAAATCGACAAATAGCACAAAATTTGGCCAATTTCACTCAAATTTTAATCGTGGGTGGACACCCCAACCCTGAACAGATTGATGTAAGAAAATACAAAAATGGGTGCAATAGCGCCCCCTAGACAATTTGTATGGAACAGTAACATTTTATTTGTCGTAGATATACAAAATTTGGTAGTCACATTTGTGACATGGTCTCAATCTAAAAGCTCAATAGTGCCCACATCCCATCTCATGTTGTGCTGCCATTGCGACAAGCCAAAAATCTGTCCTTGCCAATGGGATGTCCTTACACAAACTTTGGCATAGCCAAACCAAATTTGGTAGCTAGATGCATCACGGGAATAGGAACAAATAATTATATTGTGACCACGCACCTTTACAAACCGGAAGTCCACTATTTTGGATTTTTTTATATTTATATATTATTTATATTTATATATAGCGCTTTCCACCTTCAAGGTGATCAAAGTGCTTTACAAAAGGAACCACTCACCCATTCATACACCAGTGTACACAGACAGTAAGGTTAACTATCTTGTCCAAAGACACAACAACAGCATTCTGTGGGAGCTGGAATCACACCAGCCAACCTGTGGGTCAGTGGATTTCTCTCAACCAATGATGTTTATGTCAAGATTCGAACCGCCAACCTTTGGATCAGTAGACAACCGCCCTACTAACTGAGCTACTGTCACCTTCAAATCAACACACGCAAAAATTTGAAAAATTGCAGGGTTAGGTTAGGAGTTAGGGTTAGGGTAACAGGGTTGGGTTTGGGGCTACGGTTAGGGTTATGACTAGAGTTAGGTTTAAGGTTGGGTTACGTTTAGGGTTAGGCCTAGCGTTGGGGCTAGGGGTTAGAGTAGTGGTTGGGGTTTACGGTTATTAGGGTTAGTGAGGGGCGTAGGCACATGCGAGGGGTGATCATTGCTGCTTGTGGCTATATTTATTTTTCTTGTCTTGTCTTGTATAGTGTCACTTGACAATTCCGTATGTTATTCACTATTTGTGAATGAGCATTGAGCTATTACAACAGTGACTTGCACTTTTTGTCTCCATCTGTTTCTTGAAGGCAAACATGCTGAAAATGTGTTTGGAGAACTCTTCAATGAGGCTAATACATTTTATGGGCGTGCAAACTCTCTACAGGACCGCATGGATCGCTTGGCTATCAAAGTCACTCAACTGGATTCCAATATAGAAGAGGGTAGGTGGCTTGTGTTTGTGTAGCTGAGTACCTTTTATCTCAATTTACATTCACAAAAGGAGCTGGGTACATGTCACCAGTCCAGTACTCTATAAACAGGTTAGCTCAACTATGGGTGTCTGGATGACTTGGTCACATGGTAACCAGCTCTGCATGTTTTAGGGGGTACATTTTTAATTTGTAACTTTTGTTCCATCTTCAGTCTCTCTTCAGGACATTAATATGAGGAAAGCGTTCAAAAGCTCCACTGTTCAGGATCAGCAGGTTTTATCCAAAGGTAGCACTCCCACCTCTGTGACTGACATGTACAACACCAGTGACAAAGCCCCTCCCCTGAGTGCACTGACTGCCTACAGGTATGTTTGACTGGACTCTTTATAAGTCAGGTCACATAACCATTTACTAACTATATCATACTGCTTTCAAAAACAGAGAAGACTCAACAGATGCAATGAAGTTTTACTCAGATCCATCATACTTTTTTGACTTGTGGAAGGAAAAAATGCTGCAGGATACTGAGGATAAGAGGAGGGAAAGGAGAAGACAAAGGGTGGGTGCACATGCAAATATAAAAGGAGTTAAACAATTTGAAATGCTAATTTTGCAATTTTCCAGGAACAAAAGCGTTGTGTGGACAGTAACACAATTCAACGAGAGGTGAAAAAAGTGAGAAAGGCTCGAAACCGCAGACAGGAGTGGAACATGATGGCGTTTGATAAAGAGCTGCGTCCTGATCACCGCCATCCACAAAGTCTGCGTCAAGGGGTGTCGTCTGAGGGATCCCTCTCTCCAGACGGCAGGTTTGTGTTTGGAGAAGTGTAGTGTCTATTATTTTATAATTAGTGCTGTCAAAAATATTGCACTATTAACGTGTTAACGCAAAACTATTTTAATGCTGTTAATTTTTATATTGCGAGATTAACGCTCTGTGACCTAGTGGTAGTTTTTTCATAAGCTGTGGCCACTGCTAGTAACATTAGAAAAACTACAGGATCCGATTGTAAACAGGAAGGAAAACAATTTGTACGAAACTGAGAAATCCTGGCTCGAGGAGGTGGGCCAAAGCACGGTACGACCGCTCATGCACGTGCACACACACGACTTGACCACACAAGCCCTGCGCGCGCGCCAATGCCACCTACACGAGGAAAACACAAAACAAAGTCCGCTTCAAAACATACGGCAAATCCGCCCCCACCCCCAACAAGGACCGTGGACAGGGACAGAAGCCCCACAGCCTCCCGGCCGCCCTCACTCCCCCGCACCGCCACCACATCCACAAACCCACGGAGGAGCGCGCACATCGGCCCCATCACTCAATAGACACCCCATGCCGCTGGACCCACCCTCTCCGCCAAAAGCACCAGCTCCACCATGTGACATGTAAACAAACAGAGCCGTGTGATGACGCCATTGGCCGTGGTCCGGCCGCACAGGTGCGAACACAGGCCACGGCACGGCCCAAAAGTCCCAGTGCGAGTGCGCCCCGAGTTCAGCAGGCGCTGGGGCAAACAAACAGTTGCACTAACTGGAGATTACTGGACGTCCCTCAGTAATGGAACTACCTCAGGGTCACAGCACATTATTTCACCCACAGTGGGAACTTCAGTCACTTTGACTCTTATGAAGACAGAAGAGAAGCACTTCACTCATACTGTGGCAGAGCAATTCATAAAGGTGGAACATGAGAGTGGAACATCGAACACCAAGTTGTCTCACTGACAGTTGTTATGGTTTGCAATTAAAACACATTTGCACAAAGCGGCACCTATCCACTCTTCTATGTTGATAAGAGTATTAAAACGATGATTCAAGGGACAAAAATGTGCGATTAATTTGCAACTAATCGTGAGTTAACTATGACATTCATGAGACTAATCGCGATTAAATATTTTAATCGATTGACAGCACTATTTATAATACATAACATATCCTATTTCTTAAATGATGGATGAAACACAGAAGGTTGGATTAGGATTCGGTTTTCAAAAGAGAAACACTGAATGACATTAGACAATTAGAAAAAACGTATATTGTGTGTAAAATGTATATTTTAAAGGTGCAGGCTTTGCCTGAGGAAAAAAAAAATATATATATATATGTGTGTGTGTGTGTGTATATATATATATATATATATATATATATATATATATATATATATATATATATATATATATATATATATATACACATATACCATACTATGGAACATTCAAGGCCAAGAAATAAATCTACATCTAGATTAGCAGCTGGCAGATCCTCCACTAGAAAAGTTATATAGTGCACCTTTAAAGATGTTAGTAGTATTAACAACAAGTTAGTCCTCTAGCAACTACTGACCATCATCCTAGTCCAAGATCTGGATCTGAAGAGTGTCCTGTATTGCACCATGTATGCTTCCTGCTTCTGGATTGTTCTAGTCGCATTGAAGGACAGGTAAATGTAGAGAACAATGGGGACAATATACCAAAATATGTTGCTTCCAGGTTATGTGATGAAGTAGGTTACATGAAATGAAATGAATATCGTGAATAAGTGACTCTTTGGCCTCTATGAAGATGGCAGATTTATTTAAAAATCCTCTTTTGACTGTATTGAGTATGATGCTCCACTGAATATATCTTTAGCTTACATTCTGTTTATATTCGTTCTTTCAGGCCTGATTTTCTAGAGTATCCCATCCCACCAGTGCCTGTCCATGCAGCTTGTAACTTTGCTAAGTCTCCCGATTACGTGGCGGGGAACGCACACCCCACAACACCTGTAGAGCATGAATACCACAGCATTGATGTTAACTACAAGAGAGGAACCTACTCCACTGTAGAGCCACCCTTCACAGAACAAATGAACGGAGTAATACGTCCACCTGCTGTATACAAGTAAGAGCACAAAAGTGGACAGGCAAAAATGGGGGATCCAGGTATACCTGGACCACCCATATTATACTATTATTGGTTTGTTGGTGAGGGCAAAAGAACTTTTTAGGCAGTATGGTAGCATATTGTGGTTAGTGGTAGGTCATGCCTCTCAGCAAAAAATGTCTGAGTTTGACTTCCGGACTTCTTTGGGACTTCAGTGTGTAGTTTTTATGTTCTTTCTGTGTCCAGGCACTTAAGTTCTCCCGGTCACCAAATTATTATTTCTGTGTGAACCGATACACAATTAGCCATTTCCATTTAATTAAAGATAAAAAAATAATAAAATAAAATAACATGTTTTTTAATGTTAACATGCTCTAAGCTGTATAATGGGTCAGAGCATTGTCTAGTTGTAATAGATAGACAGTTGGCTCAGAAAACCTGAAACTGCATCTATGACTTTATTTTTCCTATGTCCAATAGATGTTTTTCTGTCTGCTGTGCCTTTTAATGCTGGATCTCAAACATTCATATTAGATTAGTGGATATTACAGGATTAATTTCTGTACTTGAATGAATTAAAAGCATCTTTTTTTGTCTGCTCAGCACTCTCCTCCCTCATGGTGTGGGTACACAAATCCCATCTGCACAGACAGCATTTGGGTGCCCTCCTGGTGCTTTGTCTCCGCCCCATAATGGAGTTCTACACGTAGGGCCTGGATTCACACTCCCACCTGTACCTCCACCTCCAGGACCCCCACCTCCACCTCTCCCTCCCCCCACCCCACCCCCACATCCACGTGACTACAACAAAAGTGGGCGAGCTGACGCACCGCCTGTCAGGGATGCTAGAAGTGATCTGTTATCTGCAATTCGAATGGGTGAGTCAAACGCATAATTAATTTCAATTTGTGGACTTCTGAACAATTCATCTAAAAAGAAAATGATTTTGACATTATTGTGCATTAATCATTCTATATTTAAATAGGTATACAGTTGAAAAAAGTCCAAGAGCAGCAAGAACAGCAAAACAAATGGGAGCCAGTGGGTAATGACGTGGCCACGATCTTGTCCCGTCGGATTGCAGTGGAGTACAGCGACTCTGAAGATGACTCTGAATTGGAGGAAAACGAGTGGTCAGACTAAAAACTGTGAGACCATCTCAGGACAAGCAGCAGGACAGTCTGAAGCACCAGCTCTGACTCCATCTAGTGGACGTTTTGATGCACAATCCACTCCCTCTTCATAAAATGTTTACATTGCCACCACAGCTTACATTATATTACATCAAGGTTAATATAACATCTCAATCAAAAAGGTCTACTGTCTAAAAACTGTATATATCACATTACATTACGGTTTATTCAAGTATGTAAGTGTGTACAATAAGCCTATGCATTTATGCAATTCAAAATTGTTATATTTGTCATATATGAAAGTAGGCATGTGATGTGATGTTTTAAACTGTGTACTGTGTCATAGACCCCTAAATGTAAACTTAATTTCCCCCCAGATAGTGTTGTTTTTTGTTTTGTTTTTTTTGGTCTCTCTTTCCTTGGCATGTTCATTCCCTTACCCCAGACTAAAATGACCCATATTCAATCTGTATCTGTTTCTGAATCCTTTGGAATACAAACTGATATCTCACTAAAATGATATCCAGGGACTTGTAATTGGGTAAAAAATGTGTGGGTCTGAAGCGCAAACTTTTTTGATCTGAAAATCTGATCTAAAAATAAGTGGGATCAGCTTTTCCTTTATGTTTTGCATGTCCATGAGCTTGATAGTCCTACTTTATCAGATGGTGGCCACTGAATAAGTTAAGAAAATGTCCATGCTGCCTTTGTAAATGGAGATAACTCAATTGTTCACTATCCTCCTCGGTATTACAGCGCTAGCTCTCACCAGCAGATGTCGCCATAATATTCTGGAGCGAAAAACATTGCAACAAGTTTTCATTGCACAAAAAGGACGCCCTGAGGCTCCAGATCCTGGATTTATTAAATCCACACGCACTAGACGCCACAATGGCAATGGTACAAAAGTCCTCCCATGACAAATTCTGTTTTAAACTAATAAAGATGAGTAAGTGAGATAGCTTAATAGGCTGATGACAGGCATCCGTTGCGTAATCATTTGTATCCTAAATGTCTTAAAGGCAGATTGATTGACATTGACATTTTTAAGACACAGATGAAAGGGGATCGTTTTGCTTATTTGCTTAGACCTACAAGTCACCTGACCTGATTGTACGCGCTAACAATGGATTTACACGCACACTTTAAATACCGAACAATTTGCTTTTTAAATTTAATCGAAAAGTGGTACTTTAACTATTCTGTGGAGCACTTAAAAGTAGGCTACATTGTTTTGAAACAAATGATGTTAAAAGTGTACGGGCCATAATAGCAATGCATACTAACTTTTGTAGTGGAGGGCCTGCTGCAGTCTCTAATGAGAGACTGTGAGATTAAACAATTATCTAATTGTGTGTGTGTGTGTGTGTGTGTGTGTGTGTGTGTGTGTGTGTGTGTGTGTGTGTGTGTGTGTGTGTGTGTGTGTGTGTGTGTGTGTGTGTGTGTGTGTGGTGTACCATAGTCTTGATTACGTTTCTTGTTATGTCTGGGGCACTAGGGTGCCAAGTTTTTGTATGACACAGTTCTTACTGAATTAAGATGGACAAATTAATCTAAATTTCATGGCAAAGGAGAAATTCAATTTGTCAACTGGACAAAAGTTTATTTTGGTCGAATACGTTTCGCAGCTCATCCAGGCTGCTTCTTTAGTTCTGGTGACTGAAGCTTGGATGAGCTGCGAAACATATTCGACCAAAATAAACTTTTGTCCAGTTGACAATTTGAATTTCCCCTTTGCCATGGGCTGAGGGATTCTATACTAACCTAAATGTCAGAATCATGGTGTCTTTGAAAATTTCAGGATCATGGTGTCTTTGAACCAGGTACCATGTATTCAAGGGTGGTTACAGCCATTGTAATGGCAGGTGCTGCCATTACAAGGCTCCATTTTGGGTGGCATTCATTGACATTACTCAATCTATATCCCAAGAGTAATTGGCTCTTAACAGTGACACGAAGAGGGAATTTGCCTTTAATCATAAATTACAAGTATGTTTGTTTTCTATTTTCCTATCAGGGGAGAACTCTGATATTTTATAGTTTGTTTTGTTGTTGTTGTTGTTGTTGTTGTTGTTGTTGTTGTTGTTGTTGTTGTTGTTGTTGTTGTTGTTGTTGTTGTTGTTGTTGTTGTTGTTGTTTTTGTTTTGTTTTTTAGTCAAATGATATCACAAATTGCATTGGTTTAGGTTGGCAGCCATGTCATTGGTGCTGGTATCTGCTATGGTCTATGAGAACACTTTAATATGCAGAGACACAGTCACATATCTGGCACCTTCTGGAAACTAATATTTCTGTGAATGTGGACTGTGTGGCTATAATGCAGGTGTGGCAAGTGCGACAAGCAAGGCCTGTTACACAGAAGCTGCCCTCACCCTCTGCTCACAGACTCTTCCCGTGAGCTGTGCTATAAAAACATTGTAATGAAGCTTTAATAGTTCCTACAGGGATACTGAAATAGAACTTCCACTATGCCATTGTGTGCAGTACAACTGCTATTCCTGGTGCTTTTGGACATTATTGTCATTTCTCCAGTTGTTATACTCCAGTAATGAGGAAATGAAATGTCCAGCAGTAAGAACATTTGACTTCTCTGGCTATGCACAGTGGAGGTGTTTGTTTTTCTGTTCTGTCCCAACATATCAAACTGTGGCTGCCAGAGCAGACTCAGTTTACACAGGTGCATTTTCAAATTTTTTTTGTCTAATGCAAATAATATTTCATACTAACTAAATGACATTGTCCCACATAGTCTGAATACTTCAGAGGTATGGGTTACAATGATGGCTGACATCTTGGTGGGCTGAAACTCAGGACATTTTTGGAAATTTTGCTGAAATGTGCTATTTTACTCTATAATATTTTAAATAATCACTAATTATGAATTGTGAAACTATATGTGTTATTTTCTTTTTTATAGACACAACTTATATCTTTCTATAAATGTACCGGACATGTGAAGTGCCTGGGAAATCCAGAGTGAGAAGGCAACTGTAAGAATGTGACTACATTTCTTTTGTATTGGTTTAATGCATGATTAATTCAGAGCAATATTCTCAATGAGCAGGATCATTTTACTTTTAGTGTGCTGCCCCCTGCTGGACAGACACGGTCATGTCAACGACCCCAGTTCAAGTCAGCAATAATTTTTACTACTCCTGCATGTAAAGAATGAAGTGACTCACTGTAGCCACACAGCCACATTGTAATAATGGACAATAATGAAAAATGTAATTCTACTGACAGTGAGTGTGATCAAATTATTAATCACTTGTTATTGTTCCAAAATAACTTTACTAAATCGGGACATTACTGATAAATGTGAACTTAAATTAAAACAAAAAATATATTTGTAATATGAATGCATATTCATAAAATCACCATGCTTGTTTCTGCTTTTGGTCAGAATTGCCATCTTTATTCAGTTTGCTGATGCACAATCTTCAGTGTTATGCTTGTCAGTCTGTTGTCTTACTACTCTCAGCATTATTTCTTCTCTAAAATAGATTAGAGCTGGTATCTCGAGTTCCGGCCTCCATCAAGACTAATGGACGTATAAGCCACAGGCGCTCATGCAGCCTCCTTTCTCCACATTGATTCAGTGTCCATCCAACTATAAGCTAAAAGGGTTCAGAGGATAATGCACCTGTCTCCCCATTGTCATCCTTCAGTTAGCAATTATGTTAAAAAAAAATCACATACAATTTTTACTGTTAGATAACATAATAAAATCAGATATGAACTTTTGTTCATATTTGTTTCACGCCTCACAGCAAGAAGGTTCCAGGTTTGATCCCCGGGTTGCCCAGGCCTTTCTGTGTGGAGTTTGCATGTTCTTCCCGTGTCTGGGTGGGTTTCCTCCGGTCACTCCGATTTCCCCCATCAACCCAAAACATGCTCCAAAGTTTTGGGTTGATGATTTGGTTGCCAAGCCAGGCAACAAGCTCATGGAGATGGGTTCCCGGGCGCCTCATGTGCTGCCCACTGCTCCTGGAAGGATGGGTGAAATTCAGAGGATAATTTCCCTACAGGGATAATAAAAAGTACTATTAAAAAAAACCCCAACAACAATTAACCTCAATCACTATTGCGATACATGTTTTCTAAAAGTTTAATGTTTGCCTACATGCAATAGCAGTAGCCGTAAATTGCACTCAAATAAGAGTTACTTCAAACATATGAGTAAAAACATATGGAGTAAGCCACTACCCTAGTAAGGGTAATTGTAACAGCAACTATCCCGACGTAACATCTGATTTATAATTTGAAGTTAATGTAATTGGAAGGACATTAAATAATGCACTCAACTCTGTATTTTGAAAATATAGGCTATATTTAAGGATCTGTGCAAAAATGGAAATTGTCAACATCAAACTTTTGTCACTTACAGACTTATTTATTGTGGGAAGCGTAACCTACATTTTTACTCAAGTAAGAATACTCACTGTAAAATATTTTACTCAGCAAAAGTGTCTCAAAACTACTCAGGAACGTGCAATATTACTCTGCTCACCTGACTACCATCTAGACTCTTTTAAGTGAGTAGAGTTGTAGGGTCAAATTGCTGTTTGGAGGAAATGTGATTCCAGAGGGTGGGGCAGCCCTGTGGCTCATCACTCACTCTCCTCCTCCTATGAGCGCCTGTCATGTTTCTGATATGAGCCTGTATCCAACTCAATGGCTGGATTATCAGAACTGCTCCTGTGGCTCTCAAGGACCTCAATCTACACCCTGACAGCTGACGAGCTGCAACAAGGACACCACGGATCACCTTCACTCCAAAAGCTGAACTCGTGCCTATATTTATCAAAGCAAATTCCAGAATTAGAGGTCTAAAGCAAAAGCAGTCAAGGTATGCCTGAGAATGACTTGTGGAGAATTTAATGTAACTTGAGCAACATAGTCTTTGAAAAGTGACTCTGCAGATGTACCACTGTAACGGCGGTGTAAAAAACCACTTGTCAAGAGGAATTTAAGAAGACTGCTCTTGAAAAAAGACATAAAAAGTATTGAGTACGTGGAGATGGTGCAATCGGTGCAAGGATATCTTTGATGAAATTTGGATAATTAGTCAAAGAATCTTCAGCAAGAAACAAAAGTAAGTTGATATAAAGACAAAAGTGAATTTGATAATAATATTTCATACAGATTCATTAAGTGATGAGGATTTTCTGCATGGTCCAATTAGAGGATCCCTATGGACAAAGTGATCTTGTTTTAACAAATTAGCTCAGAAACTCAGGGAGATGGTACAAGGAAAGAGCCCAGATATTTCACACTGAAATTATAGGTCTGCTATGTGCTTTTGTATGAGACTGTTTTTACACAATAAGTAGAAAAGAGTAGGAAAGTAGTAGTAGGAAAGGAAGTAGTAGTAGGAAAGAGTTAAAGAGTTTGTTTAAGTGTGGCTTGTGGTTAGCCGGCCTCCTGGAATTCCTGCGGAGTGCTGTAAGTGTAAGTGTATCTTCAGTACACATAAATCAATACAGATGTTTAGATCCTTCTTGGTTGTTTAAGAAATCTTCACAAAAAATGCTTTTCATCACACATTTATCATTTACATTGATTTTCAGAGCTTAGAGAAGAGAGGCTGAACTAGCTGCAATTGTGTGAACCAATGCATAACTATGCCATAACCTGGTCTGAGCGCATAAATGTAATATGTAATTATTAACTCTGTTAACCTTCATGTCTTGTGCCTCAGCTGTGGTGCCATGCTGAAACTATTGTTCTACTATTAAGCTGCTTATTTCTTTTTGTGATCTGATATGTAAAGGTGCACTATGTAACTTTCTGGGTGAACGGTCCACCACATCTCTGTGGAGATGTTTGTGCTGAGTCTGTAATGTTCCAGAGAATGGCATTAAAACTTATCTCACATTTATTTTGTTGCTTTTGGTGTTTTTATTTCTCAAAAAAAAAAATAAATAAATAAATAAATAAATAAATAAATATGATTAATGTCATGCAGTGGAACATTCAGGCAAAGCAAAAACATCTTTATGGAGACCAGAGGGGGCTGACCATTCATCAGAAAAGTAACATAGAGCAACTTTAATTCTAAACCGCAGTAGCCAGGATGAAGTGGGAGAAGCTGAAGCCCCCGGAGCCTGACGACCCGATGTGCTGCTGTGAGTGTGATCTCCCCCAGTGCTGCGACTGTGAAGACCTGGACGAGGCTTTTAACAGGTGAGACAGTCTAAAGTGTTAGAAAGTGCTTTACAACATGTGATTTCAAATCATGTAGGGATGTAACAGAGTGTATTAGCGACATCTGCTGGACTCTCTTGTTGCAACTGCTCAAAAAGCTGCTATAAAACTTGTATAAAATGTCTAGATTTGTATAGCACCCAATTAGTTGAATACAAAAAAAATTAAATGAGGGTAAGGGTAGGAATTAATAGCAGAAGAAAAAAGTCTTGTTATTAAAACAGAACAACTTTAGTATTTAAAGAATGAATGATGCCTAATAAGTTTACTTTTTTTAATTACATTGGCTATACTTCAAAATAGATTGGGTGATGGTGTCCTTGTTCTTTAGCAGGTAATAATATTCTCATGTATTAAACATATTGTTAAGTGTTGCTTACTTTTGGAGAGCATATGAAATAATAGGTAGACTTTATTATCTTACTTCAAAGTCAAAGTATGCATCACTGTCATCTGACAGTATGAGGACCTAAGTTCAAAAGGGTTTTCCTTGTGCTACTTAAGGTACTCTAGTTTCCTCAATAAACATGATGATATGATAATGGAGAAGGGTCAAGAAGTACCGATACTTTTGTTAAGTATGCCAAAAGGTATAAGACATATTCTCTTACAATTCTCAATGGACCTGATCAGAGGCTTTTTTCTGTTACCCCGTACAGCTGGCTGAAGAGCAAACACCTCAAATGTGGTTTCCAGTCTCCAGTTTTGCAGGCCATAATAAATAACCTGGAGATCTCCATGATCCCAGCTCTGGTACTATTGCCTCTCCTCCTCCAAATTGCAGCTCTACACTTTCTTTTGGGCGTGACTGTCCTGACTGTCCTGCCTGTCCTTGTGCTCTGGTACTATTACGCCACTCACCAAAAGAGGCGCCGCACCCTCTTCTTCCTCACATTGGCGCTATACTCTCTGGCCTACATGTATTACCTCTTCATCACAGAGATTCTGCCTCGGGGGGATGTCAGCCATATGCAGCTCTGCACCGTCACCGCTGGCATGATCCTGACCATCATCTCTCTCATCAATACCAAAAGGGGTCCAGGATTTGTCACCCCAGATCTGTACGATACACACAAACATGAAAGCATAGAAGTTAATGGAGATGTAAAGTCCCAAACAACGAAAAACTCCAATAGAGGCAAGTGGGTGCGGTGTCCTGTGTGCAAAATCATGAGGCCTCCACGAGCAGGACACTGTCGAACCTGTGGGGCCTGTGTTCAACGCCTGGATCATCACTGCATCTGGTGGGTCATATGCAAGAGATTCAAGCTGATGCTATTTTGGGCTACTCTGAACAAGTCCACAAAAGTAATGTTTTTATAACATTAGAAATACTTTACAGTATGATGTGAAGTGTGTGACAGATTAATTGTAATACTGATGAGTAAGAAAAGGAGTTGTATGTACTTTAAATGCATTCTTTTGTCTGACTTGATGAGATGCTGCAGGATAAACAGCTGTGTGGGACAATCCAACCACCGCAGTTTCTTGTTGACCCTGGGGCTCTTCCTGGTGACATCTGCGTATGGCATGAACCTGGTTCTACGCAGCATCTGCCCAGGGCACTATGTGCTGACTGCTGCCTTCTACTGTCCAGGAGTTTACTCACACTACAGGTAAGTGCTGGATCACTTACCATGATATGTGATATGGCTGATTCTATCAGACTGATGTGTTTGTGTAAACAGTACAGCTTTGTGCTTCACCTGTGTGTGGTTCAGTGGAATCATCACAGCTGGGCTCTTTTACCTGATGGTGGTGCAGCTGCTAAACGTCAGCTTCAATGTGACAGAGCGTGAGGCCCAGCTAGCCCTGAGAAGCGGCACAGGGCAGTGGCGTCTGTGTAGACTGGTGTTGGTCACAGGAGATCACTCACACGGATTCACTCACAACTGGCTCGAGTTTCTCACCATGACACAGGCCTCCTCTCAGGCCACTCACACAGACTTGGTCTAGTTTACAAATGCATCGCCTGAAAAGCATAACAATACAAAACAAAGAGCAGCTCAAAAGACATAACAAAGTGGCTACAACAAACACTGATGTATGATGTATGATGTATGTATGTAATGTAATTTTGCACAGTTTTAATAATTTCATACTTGATGTGCATGCAAACAATTCTTTAATGTATTAAACTCAAATAAAACATGTTTTCTAAATGGCTTACTGAATTTCACTCATTTTAAGCAGTTCATGTATTCATTCATGATTCATGTATACATCATGTATTACAGATACTATATAGGCCAGTGTGTAATGGCTGCGGCTTGAACAATAATTATAACGGAAAAGATTAAGCAACAACACCTATGTTCAAAGTTTTATTACCATGCTGTGGAATATTATAGCAAAGGAAAAACATTTCCATGGAAACAAGTAGGAGGAAGCCCTCCTCTAGGCCAAATAAGAGTCAGTTTAGTTGCGGAGATGCAAGCCCACTCACAGCAAGCTGGTGTTTCTGTGTTATTCAGTGCAATATAAATTAAAAACGAGCTTTTATTTTAGTCTATGTTTGGCTAAAAAGTGTCTGAAAACATTATGAAAACAATAATTGTGGTTTTCAAGCATTTCCACTGCCACACAGTCAAGATTACGAGCTGGTTCTTTGTCTTTTTGATGCAAAATTAGAAGATTTGAATCTATTGATATGTGTTTGTTTAGAGGAATAACCCCTTGAGATGAATCATTTCGTTTTCAAGGGTCCTCAAGTTCAACAATTTAACAGCAGACAGCAGTGACAAAGTGAAATATAATACAAAACAACAAAATAAAACTGATTTAAACACACTTATAAACATACACACACATACTCTCTCTCTCTCACACACACACAAGCTCTTACGTATCACCTCCCCACTCAGCATTGTTACAGAAACTGAGTTGCTTTGTACATTAGGAGAATTAATTACTGGTAAAAAAAAAACAAAAACAAAACAATGGCAGATATTTTGAAGAAGCAATAAAAGGGCATTTCGAAACAACTGAAACAAAGTTATAGAACAAATATGTTATAAGGTAGGTAGACTTAGCAGGTAGACTATTCCAATCATGTGGAGCTTTAAACTGAAAAGCAAATTTACCGAGTTCCAGGGTGATCTGTATGTCGCAAATTATGAGAAGAACAGAAATGTAAGAAATACAACTTTAGGCAGACGGGGTAATTAAAGTTAATGCATTAATACATAAATTGAAACCAATGATATTGTCTTGTCACTGAGGGCTTAAGTCAGAAAAGCTGTTCATACATCTCACATTGTAGAGTGATGTGTCCTATCTAAAATGGGTAGCAGCAATTTTCTTCCTTACGTGGAAATTAAAACAATGTATAGATTGGTATAATATTTTAAGCAATAATTGAGATTATTTAATAGCATGCACATGAGCATTAAAATATATTTTTATTTTTTATTTATTCAATATTTTACCAGGTAAGTCAGTTGAGAACACCTTCTCATTTGCAATAACAGCCTGACCTAAAAGAGAGATCAGAGTCCAGCCAGACTCCATCCATCCATTTTCTTCCGCTTATCTGGGACCGGGCCACGGGGCAACAGTCTAAGCAGGGACTTCCAGACGTCCTTCACCACTGAGACTTCCTCCAGCTCCTCTGGGGGGAGACATAGTCCCGCCAGTTTGTCCTGGGTCTTCCCTGGGGCCTCCTCCCGGTGGGACATGCACGGAACACCTCCTAAGGGAGGCGTCCAGGAGGCATCCGGTACAGATACCCGAGCCACCTCAGCTGGCTCCTCTCGACATGGAGGAGCAGCAGCTCTACTCCGAGCTCCTCCCGTGTGACTGAGCTCCTCACCCTATCGCTAAGGGAGTGGCCAGCCACTCTGTGGAGGAAACTCATTTCGGCCAATTGTATCTGTGATCTTGTCCTTTCGTTCATTATCCAAAGCTCATGACCATAGGTGAGAATAGGAACGTAGACTGACCGGTAGATCGAGAGCTTTGCCTTTTGGCTTATCTTGATCTTTCAACTCTGACAATGTGAGTGCATCTAGTCTTCTCTAAACCATCCTCTAATTCTGCACTCCTGACCTCATCGTTGTTGTTTGCCCCCACCCCCCAAAAAAAACAAAAAAACAAATTTAACCTGGGATGCATTGGTATTTGCAACCAACTAAGATTCCAGATTATCTGATAAATAATTGCCTATTATCAAATAAATAGCTTAGCTATATTACCCATGACACTATTATGCATATAGAGGACATATGTGTGCAAACATAACTTTCAGAAAATATGCATGTTTTAGGGGCATTTGCTGTACTTGTTTTAACTGGCATGGTATTTTGGCCGAAGGATGTTGTAACTCTAGTAGTGATTTATTTTCTTTTCACCAAGATGATATATTGGAGATACCTGTGGAATAGGGAACTATATTTTTATACTGAAGCGTAAATCTGAAAAGGTAAAATTAACTTCAACTGAACTGATAGCCTTTCCACACATGACCCTCCTTTTTAGGGTCAATTATGCTATGCACATTGGATGTCATGTCAGAACTGCTGACAGAAGGACTTGTTGGAGTCACTGAAATACACAGAAGTGAGGTCAGTTTGCGCATGATTTTATGCAAGAGCCTGAGTTTGGTAAGTTGTGAGGTTTTTTTTTGTTAATATTTTATTTTTTGAGGGGACTAAAGAGGCTCCGTATATTTGAGCACTTTTGAAGGAAAATCCTGCACATTTAGTTCATCTCCCTCCAGAGCTTAAACCCCTGCCTCTAACTGTGTGAAGCTCTCCCATCTTCACATTAAAACTTTGGTTTGTACGTGTTCACAAAACTAATTAGTGTGCTAGAGCACTAGCTCAGGCAAATCTGAGTTTACTAACATTCAATATGCTTCCTTCATCACCAGGCCAGCAAATGTATCGGCCTCACTCCATCTGCTGACACTGGGGATAAACTCCGAAACCAGAGAAGTGGGCGAGACTTTTGTGCTCCAGTAAGACATTGAATTGGCACAATGGCAACACACATTGTGTTATTAAAGTAGATAATAACAAGAATATATTAAACTATACATCAAAATGAAACTTGTCACTCATTATGATTGATTCCTTTGTGTCTTGTGGGACGGTACCCTGCTGTCAGGTCTACTCATGACTGTCATGCATGGACAGATCCCAGCTCCATGCTGAGTGGGCATGCCTGTTTATGCTGGAGGGAGGGAGGAAGGTGGGCTCTCTCTGCTGTATAAAAAGATGCTCTGCAGAGTCTTCATTTGAGCTTCTCTCTCTGAAAAAGACAAATATAAAAATATGACCTTCCTCACCACAGCACTGGGACTAACTCTCTGCTTCTTCTGGGCATCTGCAGACGTCCTGCCACAGCCAGACTTCAGCATCGAGGGGGTGAGAGATATTCTAAACATTTTAGTCAAGTTGACTTGTTTTCTATATTCACATAACCTTGTCTTTTTAACTCTAGTTAAAGTCCACAATTTGATATCAGATATTGTCATATCCAAATCCACTTTATGTATATAGCACATTATACAAACAAAGCAGTATCCAAAGTGCTGTACAGAGATTATAAAAATAAAACAAGAAAGGAATAATGGCAAAAAAAAAAAATCATACTAGTCCTAAAACAATCAAACCAGTATAAATTCAAATAAAAGCAAAACCATAAAACTATAAAAAAGCAATAAATAAGTAAAATAATTAAAAGACATAGAGGACCACATAACTAAGCAGAATTTTAGTACAGCAGAATTTTAGACCAACTGTAAGTGCATATAGCTAATGCCAGATAAAAAGTGCATTCCAGTAGTCTGAACAAGATAAACAATGAGATAAAAGTGTGCACAGCTTGCTCTAATGAGTTAAAAGGTAAACAAGGTTTAATTTTGGATAAAAGCCACAAATGATTAAAAAAAAAAAAAAAATGACAACCTCATTCACTTATCACCAACCTTAGTGTCACTATCGTCAGTGGTTTTAAATTTGACAGACTTTTTTACTTGCTGTTGAAGAGGACCCAAGTCAATGAGGGGGTCAGTATTACCAAACACAATAGCCTCAGTTTTGCCCTCATTTAGACTTAAAAAGTTGTGGGCCAATCAAACCTTTACGTTGCTAAGACACGAAAGGAGAGGTATCACGGGGGCAGAAGCAAGTTTTCTGAGTGTCAGGTAATATTGTGAGTGACTTGCTGTGGCCCAATAACATAATAACTGCAATAATGCATCTCATTAGATGCAAAAATATCAAGAAATATAGCTATAAATTTTACTTTCAAGATATTCCTATCAGTGGTCATATATTCCACTTGCATTAACACTATGGGTCAGCCTTATTACATTGTAAATTGACCAAAAATGAATTCACATTATATCAAAGTTGGAATTTCATGCATGTGTTTACAAAAATGCAACTATCTGATTGAAGATACTGTGCTCTTGTCAGATGTCAGGAAAATGGTACCTGACTGGATTTGCGACTAATGCTCAGTGGTTCGTCATACATAAGGTAACCATGGGAACAGGCACGTCAACTTTCACACCAATGGATGGGGACCTAGACATGCCCTTTGAAAGTCTCAAGTAAGTAATATTGTATAATAGAGCTCATTTAATACAGTATCAGACACTAACTGTATGTGCAGCCCTGATGGGACTTGCTTCAGAATGCACAGCTTGGCCAAGAAGACTGATGTGCCTGGAAAATTCACCTATGCCGGTGAGTGCCAGTCTGTAACATTTAGATGCATTTTAAATAAAATGTCCAGATGCAATTTTGTGTATACAGTATACATTCTTTTTTGTCAGGCCATGGCAGTATGAATGACATGCGGATAGTGGACATTAAGTATGATGAGTATGCACTGATTTACACAGTCAGGACCATTGGAGATACTTCAGATGCTGTCATCAAAGCTTACAGTAAGAATTTGTTATTGTTTTCTATCTAAGCAAAACCTTCATATAATTAGAATTTTTTAACATTTTTATAGGTCGTGCACCAGAGCTCAGCTCAGCTATACAGGAGAAGTTCAGGCAGTTTGCCTTGGTGAATGGGGTCCTCCCAGAAAATGTGGTCATCTTGCCCAAGAATGGTAGTGTACAAGTTTTTTTCAAATTTTATTATTATACTAACTGAACAGCTGTATATGTATTTTTTTCTCCCATAGGTGACTGTCCTTCTGAATAATTCCCTTGAGAACTACACAAGAACAACAAGTCTTTGTGTGAAGTCAGTTGGCTACAATTAGTTCAGGTATATAGACTTTTGTAATGCCAATATACGGGGCTGTGAGTCATCCAGAACAGAACAGTTCAGAAGTTTGTATTATAGATCTAGTGATGTGGCACTAGCGAGCCTGTGTTAGTGTGATTTTAAGTGTTTTTTGTTTTGTTTTTTTCATTTTGCCTGTTCTAGTTTTGTGTTTTTACTGCATAATTAGTAGTGCCCCACCTCCTCAGCCATGATACAACTGAATTCATCACAAATCCTCACACAATCAGCACGTCTGAGGTGTGAGAGGAACGGTGAGATGGGAAACTGGCACAGCATGAAAGCAAGATCGTGGACAATTATTTTCAACGCTGCCAAAGAAAATGTATTTATTTTAAATCAGGAATCAGAAAGATAATAACTGAAAGCTCCCATTTTATCCTTTTTCAATACATTTGTTGTTAGTATAGTTAATTTTGATAAGTTTTATTTTCTAAATTGACTTGTTTTAGTGCATTATTTTGATTTGTTCTTTTTGTAAATACACAACATTTTACCTGGTTAAATAAAACCTTTCTTTAACTGTAATGGTATCTTTAGAATGGTGCACTAAAGCCATCTGTAACAGGTTGACCCGGCCCTGTTGTAAACTTACCAGATCACCGTAGATGCTATCTACGTTACTGCTGTCTGACAGTGTGCCAGCTTTGGCCTTACAGAAGATGACCAGAGAGCACAGCTGAGCCTGACAAAGGTCAGGTAAGGGGAGGGGGGAACAGGTTTCACATCTACTGGTGAAAAATCAAATAAACAGATAGTAGCCTAAAACTACACCCACTCCAATTTGCATATAAGATGAGGAAGGGCACGAAGAATACTGCAGCTTGTCTGCTGCACCTCCTCCTCCAGCACCTGGACTCTCCAGGACACTGCGCCCTGATCCTCTTTGTGGACTTCAGCTCAGCCTTCAAGCCTCCAGAGGCACCTGATGATCCAAAAACACCTCAACATCTCCACCAGACTGATCCATCTCATCCACTTCTCAACAGACAGTAGATTGTATGGTTGGGTGTGACCACATCCTCTGCCCTCACAATAAACACCAGTGCACCACAACCAGTTTCTTTACACTCTCCACACAAATGACAATGAGTCCCTCTACAAACATAATATACCTCAAATATTTTGATGACACTGATGTCATTAGGGCAAAAGGAGAAATTAAATTTGTCTTTTGCCTTTTACTTGCTTTACTCAAAGATAATTCAGTTATGGATTACAACAACACAACCATAAACTTCACCAACGGTGCAATGACAACCACCTCCACCACAATGTCAGTAAAACAAATTAGGCCCCATTTGTCCAAATTACACCAGTGATAAGGTTAAGTGGGCCACCAGATGATGAGAACCTGAAGTGTCCTACAAGAATGAAGTAATATTGCACAAGAAAATGGATTTACTCCAACTGCGATTCTGCTGCTAACTTTGCGCATTGTGGAGTGCAGACTTATTAAAAACTTTCAACTTGACCAAGACAGAGCTGCCTGAATTCTTGACCTTTGTTGGAAGGTGCAGCAGTGATTCTACTTAAATATTTATATTTATCACAAAATGTCCAGAATATTCTATGAAAATATTAACCTAATAAATGCCCTCATCAATATTAACCTGGATGAGGGCAGCCTCCTGCTTGTTTTCATGAAAATGTTTAGTCTATAATCTTCCATGTTAGAGCATAAAACTTATCTCCATAGAAAATGTGCTGAAGGATTTTAACTATGTTTAGATAGAATCATGCAGGTGACATGCCACCTCCAGAAAGTTCTTTATTCATTTATTGACCTTTATTTAAATAGCATAGTACCACTGAGATACCCTTTGTCAGCAGAGCTAATGTACATGCTTTTAGTGGTAGGGGAAAGTTATCCAGGCGTAGGGAGAACATGCAAACTCCACACAAAAAGGGCCTGTCGAACCCTGTACCAACACGCCATCCACACTGTACCTTTACATTTGCTTTGTTTTTCAAACATTAAATATTCTCTGCTTTACATCTGAGCAAATGTTTAGGGCGCATCTGTGTTTACAGCTTGTGAACCAGTGGTCAGTCTAGTGTAAGAGCTCAAGCAAAGTGCTGAGCGTAAGGACGTAACAGGTGACCACTAGTAATTATCAAAATAGACTGAATAAAGATTTAATTTGAGAGCTTTAGGATAAATACAAAAACATATTTAAACATTTGACAATGTGTAGCTCACAGGGGTGTTATTAAAAACATTTCCAAAAATATCTGAATATACAGTTTTTTTATAAACCATAATCACAATTGCTTTGTTGACTTTAAGCCATTTGACATTTCCTCAGCCTTGACAGCATGTCTTAAATAATGGCCTTGACCTACACTAGAACTAGCATGTGAACTGTGAAACAATGAAGAGGTTCTGCGCTAAAAACACGCGTTTTTATTATCTTTAAACAAGTATGCTGTGGTACATCCATAACAACACAGTTCAGAATCCATTTCAAGTGTTTACATCTACACGCTTTGTACATGTTGTATACAAAACAATAATTTACGTCCCATAGAGGTCTAGTTACACTCAACTATACAAGTAAAGGAAATAAATATATAGAGAACAAAGATGGTCACATGAGAAAACGTAAAAAGCAGAATCCCACCAGCACCAGGTTTTGAATTTGCATCTTGATGCGCATTTCATTTTTACGCAAAGTATATCAGAAAACTGCACACCCTTCTCAGTCACTGATGCTGCATTCACACACAACACAAATGAAGCACCTTTCAAAGTGATTTATATAATGCTCAATTTAAATTAAGAAAATAGTTTCATAAAAACTGTTAATACGACAGCCTTTTGGCTCATTGATAAAGATTTTACTACCACAGGATTGGGCAATTGTTCTGGTCCATAAAAAAACTATACTGCATAATTGAAGTACATGATTAGTAAGCAGTTACAGAACTGCACCGTTCCACCTTTTCATCATTAGAAATTGTCAGACAAATGTAGGCACATGCACAGTTGAACACACGCCATTACTTAACCAAGTGCTACTGGAAACAATATAGCAACTTGTTTGTAACTTACCACTTGTTATTGATGAAAACAATTACCACTTTGCATGTGAGGGAAATTGATGAATACAAAAGTAAAAAGTGTATCTACTACAAAGACATCTGCACAATCTGCCATGCAACTGTCACCACATGGAACATGCTGTTTCAAATGCACGTCCAAGGGAGGGTCGGTTTCTAAAATTATGTACATGTGTATACAATTGAAGACTTACAAGCCTGGGAATGTCAAAGTTGAAAAGAACATGGACTAAGTGCAGCACAAGCACACTACACTGTATACAGGTGGATGTTTTCTGAGTGGTGCCTGGTGGGTGTGTAGTACAATAAAACAGTTCTAAGCTGTGGCACAGCATCTGGCTGCTTCAAGTCACTCTGTGTGGACCACATCTTTGTGATGACGCATAATGTGCTGGTTTTTCTCTGAGGGCCGTCGGAAACCTTTAGAGCAGATCTCACAGCGATGAGGATAGTCTTTTGTGTGGATGGAAATGACATGGCGTTTGAACCCTGAAGCATCCCCTGTGCTGTAGTCACAATACTGGCACTGGTAAATTCTTCTCTCCTTTTGTCCTTTGCCAATCACTACTGTGACACTGCTGGCCAGGCTGGCTGCGCTCACTCGAGCCGGAGGACCAGAGCCACTGGAGCCACTCACTGACTTTTTAGGAGAGACTGCTGAAGCGTTTGCCTCTGGCCGCTTGGGCTCAGTCTTTTCAGGAGATGCCTGTTGCTCTTTTGTGTGGACAGACAAGATATGGCGACTGAGAACAAAAGGATCTGCTATTTTAAAGTTGCAATGTCGGCACTGGTGAAGTTTCTTGCTGCGATGGGATAGAGAGTGCTTTTTCAGTTCAGATGGCCTGTGGAAGCCTTTCCCACACACCGCACATTTATGCGGATAGTCCTTTGTGTGGACAGAAATTATATGGCGTTTCAAATCACTGGAATTGGAACTCTTGTGATCGCAGTGGGCACAATGATGAGTTTTATTCTCCTCATGGGTCAGTCCATGTTGAATCAGCTCCTCCTCCTCAGCAAAAGTCTGAAAACAGCGTTCACACTTGAATGGCATTTCTTTGCTGTGTTTGGTCTTGATGTGAGTTTTAAGGTTTGACGAATCAGCAGATTTGTAGTCGCAATAGAGACAGGAATAGGGCTTCTCGCCTGTGTGTGTGCGCATGTGTTTTTTAAGTTCTGACGGGTGACGGAAGCCCTTGCCACACTCCACACAGATGTGAGGGAAACTTTTACTATGCACAGCCAAGAGATGGCGATTTAGCAGCCCCTGCTCAGCAGTTTCATAGTCACAAAACTTGCATTTGTGCAATTTGGAGGGTGGTGGAGGTGGTGGCTGGCTTTTGGGTTCCCTTTGGTGCTGCAATCTGTGTGTGAACAGCGCCGACTGCTGGTGGAACTCTTTCCCACATATTTCACACTCAAACGGAGCTTTGCTGCTCAGAGCATGCACCTCCATGTGGTTGTGGAGGCTGGCCTTCTTATTAGTAGTAAAATCACAGTCTGTGCACTGGTACTTTTTCCTAGTCAGAACATCCTGGTGGTGGTTCTTGGTGTGCCGCTTAAGGAACCCACGTGACTTGAACTTCTTTCCACAGAGCATACATGGATAAACTGTTAGAGGCTGACCATAGGGCCCGATGATGATGGCTGGAAACAACAATGCCAAAATAACAAATTAATATTTTTTTAAATGCATATAAACCAAGATAGTGGTACAGTGACATTTAATTTACCAAAAATGCAGCACATGCAGGACTAGCACTTCAAATACAGCACACTACAGAGTTTATGACTTACCTGTCTGCACCTGTCGCGGCTCAGACCTCCTCTTCTTGCTCCGTTGTCTATCGAGTTCATCAGTTCTATCAGACTCATCAATGTGCAGCAGTGCGCTTGCTGCCCCATTACGATTTTCACAACCCTCGCCATCATCAGCACCTGTAGAAAAAGCTTTTTATAACTATGGCAAGGTTACCACATCAGCTGGCTATGGTCCCATCTCCCCTCTCCACTCAGTGCTTTAAGAGAGAGTGGGGGCAGGTCCACTGGTGTCCGTGCACTAGACAAGAGTCCTGCTGTACAAACAATGGGACAGAAGAGTTTTAGTTCCATCCTAATTTTTAAATTAAAGTCTTTAAACCAAGAGTAATGTTAGATAAATTCACAAAATCAGCGGAACAGTTTAAGATGTGATGACGTTTTTAAAGAAAAACAACTAAACAGATATATTTACTTCCCATAAGCAGTGATCAGACCTGAAGGTAGGATTGCACCAGATCTAAATATTGACTATTACCAAGCCTGAATCAGGATTAACGCCAACCAACAAGCAGAAAGATGGGATAGGAGGGATTGAAGGGATTGAAGTGAGCACTAGGACAGATAACTCCTGTGGCTGCAGGAGAGGTGAGTGCAGCTGCTCCAGCGACCAGCGTCCACCTCTGGACCTGTGCTCTTGGGTTGTGGCTTGGCTGTGGTTGGAGTGTACATAGACCAACATAGCAAAGGAGAAATTCAGTTCTAGTTCAAAAAAGCTCAAACCTTCTCAATCAAAACTTTTGTCCAGTTGAGAATTAAATTTTTCCTTTGCTATGGATCCTACCTGGACAACTGAGGGATTACACAAACTTAAAAGCCTGACCACTGTCTTGCATTCCCGTGGTATGTGTATCTTTGCATTTAAGCATGTATAATTTCATTTCCATTCACATGTAAAAACACACCAATGCATTCACCATGTGTAAGCCGTTTTAGCGGTCTACCTTCCTCCACGCCTGCTTTGCACCTGTGTTCTGTGTCATGCAGATCAGGAGCAAACGAGGGAGTGAGCACGTGTGAGAGAAGGAGAGGGAGGGAGGGAGGATGCAATGGGAAAGAAGCAAACTCAAAGTTCATGTTAAAAGACTATTAGACTCAGGCCAAATAATTTGTTAAATACATTAGGCCTATTGCACAAACTAAGCCTACATTTTGTCACCAGTTTACATTTTGTCTGTTTTGACTGAATCTAATGTAGCCAAAATAGTTTATTCAATGCACAGCCTATTTTAATGAACATGTGGTGGGCTAATCAGAAAAGCAAAATTGCTGAACCTGCAGGTTGGGGAAAAAAAACTAAACAAAAAAACAGCCCTGTGCGTCACTGCCCTCACTGCATCTGGGCAGCTGTTGTGTGGAACAGGGGAGAGCACATAGAAAAATAATGAATTACAATGAAAATCCTTCAAAACTTGATGACTTTCAATGTTGTGCATGTATGACCACAAATGGAGCTGAACAATGAGAACGACCAGGCTGCTTGCTTGTTAAAGTGATAGAATTATTGTAATCAAACACACAGCACATTTAAATGGTTAATGAATCACGATTAAAACATTTCATAGCTGCCTAGAAGTATTTTAAACATAAGACCTTTTGTGTTCTTTGTTCACAAATTGGCAATAACTTACCATGGTTTCCTTGATTGTGTCTAGAGTCGCCTACAGACATGTAAACCATTTTCTCTCTGAGTGGATGTCCAGAGTCAGCCAATGCCATATTCTCATTATCACTGATGTCTACGGATTCACCTGTAGGGAAAATGTTTTCAAAGATTATGAATAATAACAAACGCATAACAAAGCTTACAATTGTATAAAACTGACCACAAAAATCAATGACAATGACAGTACATACCCATGTCGTCCTCTCCAGAATCTGCTTTAAAGATGTACACCTTGATGACTTCTTGTCCATCCTCGTCCTTCTCCACTTCATGATCCTCCACAGCTCCCTCTACTGTCACTTCTGTCCCATCTTCAGACACCATTTTACCAGCTTCATCCACTTAAAAGTACATACACATTTTTTTAAGAAATCATGAGAATTACCCTTGTTTTAGATAAAGAAATTCAAAAAATCTGCACCTACAAGATATCATTAAGTAGTCTCCACAGCCGTCCTGGTCCTCGTCCTGCTGTTCTGGGTCCAAGCCGTCCTCTGGGATGTCACTCATGGCTACTCCTTCCTCGTCTCCCTCTAGGGCCATCACACAGGTCTCTACAGCAACATCTTCATCTTCATCGCAGTGTACATACTCAGAAACCACATCCTCAACTGCATCCTGGATGACTAGCTCCTCTGAGGCAAACCTGTGAACCGCCATGCCTTCCCCCTCGCCTTCTGATACCAACACAGTCTCTTGAAGCTCCACAACAAACTGCCCGCCGGCACCACCCTCATCTGCAAGAAGCAGGATTACCTAGTTAGCCAGTTAACAAGCCAATAAATAACATTATGTTATTTTTTTAATACTTGTGAGGGCTTGACCAAATACAAATTACAAGTCATCTTCAATTTGACGGATTTATTATCTGAATCATTAACACCTATTATGTAAGTTATCTGGCTAACAAAAGAATCCTGCTTCTTGAAATACCCCAAAATACAAATTGCTTAAACATAGACAGGTAAAGAAAAATGAGAAGTCTTCAATTATCTAAATCAAACAGTTCCCAAACTTTTCAGGATGGGACCACCAAAATAACCCACGCAACAAGCCCAGGACCCAAACTGCAAAAGAAACTGTTTGTAACGCAAAAGATTAAAAGCCTGTTTTAATTTAATTTATTTTACCCAGTTTCATTAAATGTACTAATACTAAATATACAATTGGTTAAAATTGTATGTAAAATTATGTCTTCCAAGTCATCTCATGACACCATATCAGTGCCTTGAGACCTGATCCCCAATTTCAGAACCTATGAGCTAAATAAACGCATAGTTTATACAGATTTGTTCGGGAACTAATCAACTAAATTTCCCTTTAATATGTCCCCTTTCTGTAAAGAGTCTAAACACGTTAATGTATGCGTTACCCGATCCGTGTAGTATTAACTTAGGCTCGCTGGATTGTATAGAAAGCCTGGTGTCATCCTCATCCATTGTCTTCGCACTGCATTTGTTACTGGAGAGCTGGAAACAAATTATGGGGAAACTTAGATTGTCATGCAAATGTTATAGAACAATTGAAATTAAGAATACCACATAACTACAACACAGGAGTCAAATTAAAAACCATCTTAGATATGTGTTACCAAAAAAAAAAAAATCAATGGCTGTGGTTACAATCCGCATTTAAAATGTGATTTTTTTTTTTTTTTTTTTTAATTTAAGACTATTAAAATGACATGCAAACGGCATAATTATATGATTTTTTTTCTGATCAAGGTCCTTTTGATTACTCACATCAAATTTTACAATTTGAAAGTCATTTAGAAGGTCCAAAAATCAGATAATAATCTGATTTTGGTGTGCATGTAAACAAAGCCAGTGATGCTTAAAAGGAAAACGCTTATGTTTTTGATTTTTTTAATGTTCAATGTTATGACAGAAAAACGTGCAATCAGATATTTCAAGTTCCCATGTAAGAGGAAAGACTGAGGAAAGCAGCGCTATATAAACATACAGATTGGAGAAAGAGGATGCTGATGTAAACAGAGGTGGCTAGTGCAGCTCGTGTTCATTCATTCATTGATTCGGTGGAAGCACCAACCCCCTTTTTCAGGTGAAAGAAAGGGGTTGAAAACAATTTACGTTTTAGAGTATTAAAATTAAGCCTTTATGAACATAACCGGTGAAGGACCGTTGCTCTCAGCCTTGTTTATTACTCACAAAGCTCGTAGGCAACGTCACAACCGTCTGTGAAGACTCACCAGGTATTAAACATGTTTAAGATGTATTCAAGTTGTGCAGTCGTAAAACTACCATGTCCAGAAATGTGGGAGTGTATAATGGTCTGTAAATGTATCAGTAGCATTGAGCCAGGGGGAGGAGGGCTACACATCCCTCACATTCTCCACAGCGTCTTTCGGTCAGAGCAGCATGCGCCATTTTGTTAGCCTGCTATCCAGCGAAAGCTAATTTAACAATGGCTGAAATGCGCATCTCACAGTGGGAAAATATGCGTGATGGTATAATTTCTTTACAGTGCAGGATGCAATAAGGAATCTATAAAGTATAAACAACTACGGAGTAAATTCATGCGTGCATGCGAAGCATTTTGGTGCAGACAAGCGAGCTAACCGGATAGGCCTACATCGCCAATTATGGCCTACGCCGAGGCCTGGGCCTGAGTTGAAAAGGCCCAACCCTCTGCGGCCTCTCAAAGAGAATAAAGAGCAAAGCTCTGCATGCATACAAAGGAAGGCGATACAGCCACACATCACTCGATATGGGCCTCGAAATAGCAAATGTGAGCGGCGTACCAGATTTCTCCTACTGCAGGGATGGCCTCTCTCCCTCGTCCTTCCCCAGGCCGCTGCTTTCCCCAGACTCGGGCACGATTCAGACGGGATTTTGTGTTATTTGGGCGGGCCGCAGAGAGGCAGAGAAGGAGGGGTTATGGGTTTCTTCTGGAGCTCTGCTGAAAGCGTCTAGAGCCAGGTCTTGTCCTGCTACAGCCCCCCGCTCCTCCAGCGCCAAGGCCGCCGTCAGCACAACACGTCACAGTAGAACAGGGCAGGAAAACGCGGAAGAACCGTTGGGCACAACTGCTGGAAATCCTGCACTACTACCACAGAGTACAGGCCATCAGTGAGCGCCTTCAAACACACTGCCAAAACACCCAGGGCCTTTATTATCCCCATTATTTATGGCCTGTGATTGATCTCGTGTTCTTATGAGATGTAGGAGACGCTCTACTTCTCTGTGTTTGTGACTGACTGGCCTTTTGCTTTTACAAAAAATACTAAATCCTGCCAGCGGTCACCAAAAGCCATCTTCTGAGACCACTGTAGTGTATGGTTGATAAACACTTAATAAGAATCTTGTGATTCACACAAGAGTTTCATCAAAAATTAATTGAATACCCAAAAGGAGAAAAGACAGAATCTTAAATGATACTGAAATCCCTTTGTAATCATTGCCTATGAGTAGCCTGTAACTGGCTATAAATCAATAAACTCATGATCTCAGAGGGACACTATGTCCTCGATGCAAGATATGACAATGCTTTTTTGCTTTGCTCAGGTTATTTTATGAAGGAACTGACGGAGTTGCATGGAGTTGCATGTTAATTTGTAGTGCACACACAAGGATCTTTACAGAACAATGTCAAACATAGCCTAGATGATACTTAAAAATGCAAATAATTGTAAGTTGGAAGTGCAATATTTACATTTTCTGGTGATGTGTGTGCCACCTGCTTGTCTCTACAGAGGTGTTGCTTTGCCTGAAATTGTCCATAGTATTGCATTAACCATAACAATGTGTATTTACTTACAGGTGTTTTTATTGCTCAGCAATATCTTAATAAACATACAATCTGTGAGCCAGATCACCCCTCACCTCTACAGTTCTGACTTGTAATTTAGCTGCTTGTTTCCATGGAGGTACGCCAAAATTTACATCTGCAGTTATTGTAGACAATGAAACTAAAAGAAAAGACCGCTGACAAAATAGGTATACTTTCAATGTCATTTACAACAGAACTCAGTGTCAGCTGTTGGGAGGACATCTCACAGATGCTGCAGAACTTGCCTATAGAGGAAGCATATAAAGAACAATAGCAGCAGCAAGATGTGTCTGAATTCTTTATAAAAAGGGAAAAAAGGACTGGAAGGAGACATCAGTCTCATTTTATTAAGTCATAAAATAATGAAACATAAAAAAAAGTTTTGAGACAATAAATCAGAATATGCCTGCATAACTTAATAACGCTACACATTTGTGGATTAGTTTGGCAATAAAAACTAATTATATAATTCAAATTTCAAAGATTGGTTTCTTATGTAATCAAAATAATTTATATAGGTCATCAAAACAGTGATACATTTTATTTTGCAGTCATTTTCACTAGGTCCTTTTTGTTTATTGCAAAAAGTCTCCAGCCCTCCTCAGACGACAGGTCAGCTGCTCCCCTGCGCTTGTAAAAGTCAATGGACTTTGTGTTGTTTTCTGCAACAATGAAATGCATGCTGCTACAGCGGGTCTTAACAGCAGTCTGGAAGAAAATGATCTTACATTAGAGAGAAAGATCTCGATTTTCCAATTTTTACTTTCATTAAAATTTTCAAAACTATTGAACTTTACCTCACTGAGCACTTTCAGGATCTTAGAGCCAATACCAAAACCTAGAGGAAATCAAATGTCTTATAATAACAAGAATAGAGCTTGCACTTTGCAATGTAATATTAAAAAAGTAACATAATTCACAATTATAAAAGTGACCTTAACATACCTCGATAATCTTCCATGACATAAAAGTCCTCTAAATACAGCAGTTTCCCAATCCAAGGGTCATAGGTAAAGTAGTACATTGCGAAGGCTACAACACTGTAACCTGTTAAAAAAACCCCTCTTTGTTTATAATGTTCAGTGCACATCAAAATTGCAGTTTTAAGGTCATTTTCAATTCACCACCTTGTGAGCTTTGTTGTTTAGGTACTTCAGCAACCAGGCAGTGGTAAAATGGATGATCCCCAAAGCCATCGTCAAGAAGATCTGGTTATATCATACATATTACATTTGAGGACAACATATTCACTTTTCTTAACCATAATAGAATTACAAAAAAACCCACCTTTTTCTGTCAGCTTGACCTGCTCCTCCATTTCCTCAAATTTGGCAAGTTCCTAAAATTGGATACAAAAGAGGTAGTCACAAGTGTTTTCATGTGATTAACAAAGAAACTACTTAGATAAGCAAAAAGACAAATTTTAAAAATACACTATACGTACTAACTATACATACCTTTATGAGTCGCAAGATATCGGTCACATCCTTGGGTTCTGCTTTCCTCAATATAAAATTGGCCATTTTCTCTTTTTCCCCTTTTTCCCTTTGCTTACTAGTCCTCTGAATGTAAACAAAAGTAGGATTTGTTTCTTCATTCGCTCCTCAGGAGATTACCCCCCGGTATAAAATAGGAAACTATCATATACTGAAAAACTTTGGCTGCGTCGCACAGAATGAGACCTACTTCCTTCTACTCTTGCTCTATAAGCACAGAGGTGGGGAATGTCGTCAATATCCTTATAAGGTTGCAAAACTGTGTAATTTCCGGTTTTCAGCCTCTTGGTCATGTTTTTCAAGTAAACTATTAACTAGGTCTGGAACAAAATGGGAATGTAAATAGTTAACATCTACTAGCCTGCATACAGCAAAGTGTGTTCACAGACTGTAGAGTAGAATATATGAATTTATATTTTCATCCATATACTTTGTTGTTAATAGAATTGTATGACTTATAATTGTAATAATTGAAATGAAAATAAATAACTGTGTTAAACATAAAAACATATTATTAGGCAGACAGTTAATGCCTCCATTATGTTCATTAACCTATAATATGCAGAATAGTTGAGTTATTTACTATTCAGCTTATTCTGGATTTCCCCACTAACCAAAATGCTGAACATACTTAAATATTCATAGGTTTCAGCGTTTTGTTATATGTAACATTTTGAGGATTTATTCCCATTTAAAACATATATTTTGTTTTAAATTGTCTTTTTTCCCCATTATTCTGGACTCATGTATAGGTGTACACAAAATCAAAACCAAGTAGTCCACCTGCTACTCTGATACTAAAATATGGTCTTTAATAAACTTTTCAAAAAGACATTTTACAGACTAACATTTCTGCTTTTTTTTTTTTTTTTAACAGACAATGAAGTGCTGTAACAATGTAGAAATATTTGTAACATCTCATGAACCAAACAAAACAAGCTTTTAACCTGAAGGGTGTTTTTTTCTCAAGTGCCTGACTAAAATGACCCCCAGTTCAAGCTGAAGCTCTCTGAACCCTTTAGAGTGTCAACAAATGAGCTCAATTCTCTTTCCAAAAGAGAATCAAGCTCTGCTTGTTGCAACGTATGCTTGGAAACTCTTATTTTAAGCCTTTAGAAAGCTGATGCCCAAATGACTAAAATAAGGTTTAGGGATAACCCTTGGGTTATAAAGTAACGGCTCATCTTAACAGGCTGTTTAAGACAAACATTTTATTAGACCAAGTGTAAGGTGGAATAAGTGCAGCTTAGTTGGACTTGCCAAAGTATTTTAGCTTGCCCGAAGGGTCTGGAATGATCTGTGAAGAAATTAAACAAGTAAATGTAAAAACCATACAAACAAACTGACTATTAACAAAAGACTATTATGATTATTGTTGACATATTTTACAAAGAAAACAGCACCATGTCTGTTCTTTATAATGATTCAAATCATTAACTCCTGATACTCACTGTGTCACTACCAGGCTTCCATCCTGCTGGGCACACTGCAGGACAATAAAAATAATTTGTTACCCTGTACCAACTAACAATAGAAGAAGTAATGACTCCACTCATACCTTCTCCATGTTTATCAGTATACTGAAAGGCCTGGACCAAACGGAGAGTCTCGTCTACAGATCGTCCTACTGGCAGGTCATTCATTGTTATTTGCCGCAGGATGCCTTTGTCATCAATGATGAAAAGTCCCCTTGACAAGCCAAAGCAACAATTACAACCCTTAGTCCTACTCAGGTTCTTGAATGTATCCATTATATATACACCTTAGTGTGTGTCCCTGGTCTTCAAGGTAAACACCATAGTCTTTGGAGATTTGGTGAGTGAGATCTGACAGCAGTGGGATCTTCATTTGTCCAAGACCTCCTTGCTTTCGAGGTGTGTTTATCCTGATAAATAAATAAGCAAAACTGGTTATATATTTTCTGCATACATAAAACATGTGATCAAATCAATTATACAATTGCACAATTATAAGATCTATTGTAATTTTGGGTGGATCTCACCAGGCCAGATGGGTGAACTGAGAGTCTACTGAACAGGCAACCACCTCTGTGTTGATGGCTTGAAACTCGTGCACGCGATCACTAAATGCAATGATCTCAGTGGGACAAACAAAAGTACTGCAAAAGAAATGGCACTCACAAATACTTGTTCCAATGAGACCAAATGGTGAACTCCAGCATCGCTACTCACAAGTCCAATGGGTAGAAGAAGAACACGAGATATTTGCCTTTGTAGTCTGACAACTTCAGCTCTTTGAATTCCCCATCGATAACAGCTGTTCCTTCCCAATGTGGGGCAGGCTTAGAAACTGTAAAATGTCATATTAAAGACGGAATAAGTAATTTTTCAAGTGTAAGTTCTACTACCACCTTGTCTCCCAAGAGATGTTTTTGCTTTACATATAATGTTGCTCAATATGGCATTAAACTTATCCATCTCCACTGAGACAAGCCGAAGGGGCAACAAGGCCTAGTTACAGATCAGATCTGGGAAAAAGTAGCCACACACAATAACAATGCATGTTTTTCACGGTAATTTAGAGCAACAAAAATTATTAAGCCTTTATTTAATTTTTTTAATTTTCAATCACATACTGTGGAACATTCCATGTACCAAACCATACCAAATAAAAATAATTTAATGGAGACACCCAGGTAGCAGACTGCCTACAGGAAGTTACATAGTACACCTTTACATTTAAAATATTGAGGGACTTATTATTTTTATTGTCTCTAATAACGAAAATTAAAACATAACAAGTAATTCATTGCTTCTATAATAATAAACTCGTTGCTCTCTCTGACACTTGAATGCTGAGCTGGTCTTTCTGCTCTTGTGTGACTCTTGTGTTAGTGTATGAGCAGTGTTGGAGATGTGCCATGCAAAGTCATGTGTTACAGTGGCGGACAAATCACCATGCTTTTCATAAGAGTGACGTGTCCCTTAATTTAGAAATAAATCCTCGTGATAACATATAGCCTTTGTGGATGGATTACAGTCAATGTCTACTGAGAATATGGGATTTAACTACAGGTGGTGATCGTTTTCTGTACATGACTAAAATGTGCATGAAAGTGATTAGAGAGAATAAAATCTTGGATAAAGATGACCAAAGTTGATAAACGCTCAGGTAACGTGACTCACTCTTTGCTTTGCTGAGGTGCAGAGAATGGTCGGACACGGGCACACGGAAAGCCTCCCCGGGATAGACGTGTCCTCCCGCGTAGTTGTGGCACTGGGAGTACTTCGCGCCATCCTCCGCTGCAAAAGTGATCTTGGTGATGAAGAGCAGAAACGTGCACAAGACACAGAAAAGATCCGTCTTCAGGTTTCGCTGCAACAAAAGCTCCATTGCGGCGTTGCTCCAGGTGCACGTAGTCACCACTCGCTGGCACAGTTTGAAGCGCTTCTTCCTTAGTTTTGTCTTCCTCTCCTTTCCATTCATCGAGTATCTGAGCAGCCTTACTGCCATCTTCTGGACCTTACAAGCTATTCCAATTGCTGTGTAAATAGTTTCAATACAGTCCTCAAACTGAATTTAAAATACACAACACTTGTAATCCACTCCAGTCACCAGAAGCAAGAGAATATCTACGTCCAATCAGATACCTTAAAGAGTCTTTTATTTCCATGCTACAGATAAAACCATTACTTTCATGGAGTCATTCTTTACAAAAGCTGTTTTCCCTTTCTGTAACAGTCATTTAACAACTTTTCTTTTCTTCCATATGGGTCAATCCACATTTGAACTTTAAACTGGTCTTAGGTAATTCACCTTTAGGGGTTAGGGAATATAAGATGAAACAAAAATACAATCATTGCTTGTATATATATAATGTTGACAGGCATGTGTAGTTCACCATATTTGATTTATTATTTCATACCCGAGTTGTAGAACTTGGCACAGTTATTTATGGATAGTTTAATTACTTGGGCTTAGTGTGGTATACAGTTTGTACTGTTATGTTTATAACAGTTAAACATAAGATACAGAGATGGATGAGCCAAAATTAAGATCCCTTTCAGATGCTCCTTGTGTATAAATAACAAATGTATGTACCCAGAGCAGAACTGACACGGGATATTTACGCAACAAGGAGTGTAAAAGAAAAAGGCAGCTGGGACCTCATTATAAAGACTCAATAAAGGTAACATAGAAACAAAAAACATTTTAGCTAACAGATTTGAGCTTGGACCAGGGATTGGTGCCGCGCACCTCGATAGCTGGGTTGTTGTGATAGATGTGATTGCACAGTTCTTCCAGTGGTGGTTCAGGATCTGTGGTAGCAAACTGTGAAGCATCTTCAATTTCTTTTCTAACTTCAATGTCTATTTCCTGTGCACAAAAGACATAAGATATTTACATTTATATAAATACAATAAACAAAATGTATATTGTATGTATTAGCATTTATCAAAATATATGGAGACAAACAGTACCTTAAGCTCCTCTACATTGGCCATATTGTTGCTCAGCATGCGATCTTTCAGCAAAGAAATAGGGTCACTCTTGCTGCGGACCTCCTGGATCTCCTCGCGTGTACGATAACTATAAGCAAGAGGTCAAAGTCAAAATCAAAGTTCCAAATGTAGCATTTCAATTTATAAAAAGGCTCCACCATAAAGCCAAATGACTCCAGTATTTCAGAACTTCTATTAGAAGTGTGCTACAAAATTGGAATTTGATGGTTCCTTAATAGCAATGAAACTGTAGAGTTGAATATTGAATTTTGATTTACCTCACACCAGGATCACTCATGCTGTGTCCATGGTAGCGGTATGTCTGTAGTTCCATAAGGATAGGACCCTAGTAACAAGTAAACAGGACATTTAAAGTACGTGAATAACCATTTACTTTAACTGTGCTTCAGCAAAGGGCCTTACCTTTCCAGATCGACAGTGATCAGCTGCAAACCGTGTTGCTTCACGAACACACAGGACATCCATACCATCAACCTTAAAGCACAATACACTCTTAATTTAGTCTCACAACATTGAAATAAATTGTGATGATATATTATGCCATACTGTATTGTATTACATTGTCATTTAAATTTTTTTTTTTTTTAATGTGATAGTATATTTCTTACCCTGAGACCAGGAATGAACTCTCCCCTCTTAAAGTAGTCTGTGCTGGCAGCTGCACGCTCTACTGAAGTTCCCATACCATATCTGTTGTTCTCACAGATAAAGATGACAGGAAGTTTCCAAAGAGCTGCCATGTTGTAGGTTTCAAAAATCTGACCCTATGAAAAGTAAAACAAGTCAATACACTATTCATGGGTTTCAGTTTCCTGTTTATATGCAATATTTTGAGGACAATGTCTTATTCAGATCTTTTATCACCCTGAAACCCACAGAAAATAATTCCATACACCTTTCATATCATGTCATACCTGGTTAGCAGCTCCATCACCATAGAGGCAGACACAGAGCTCATTCTTGCCCTGATATTTGCAGGCCAAAGCCACACCTGCTCCCAAAGGAACCTATATAAATAAAGAAATATTTGTCATTACTTGAAATCAAATGTTTTACAGTAGCAGTGCAATAGCTTTAATGCTGCCATGATTATCGTTTTTAAATAAATACCTGAGCACCAACGATTCCATTTCCTCCATAGAAATGTTTACAGTACATGTGCATAGAACCACCTTTTCCCTTTGCAATGCCTCCTCTTCTCCCTGTAAACACAAAACATAAGGGCATGAATATTCATTAGGACAAATATGTTTTATCAACTTTTTTTCTGAACAGACCAGTGAGCTCAGCCATGATCTCCTTCACAGTTCCCCCCCGAGTATAGGTGTAACCATGGGCCCGATATGCAGTAATCAGGTGGTCAGACAAATTAATAGCTGCTTCAATACCAACTGCACAGGCCTCCTACAAACAGATGTGAAATGTGTTTAATAATGGGAATGAGGCTTAGATCATATTAATTATAGAAGAGAGAGCTACTGAATGACCACATACCTGGCCATCATACAAGTGACAAAATCCTCTGATGATCTTCTGCTTGTACAGCTGATCGGCCTTCAGCTCCATGCGCCTCATGGTCTGCATGATGCGATAATACTGTAGCCCCTCATCTCGGGTCATCACCACCTGAGTGGCAGGGGCCTCGTCCAACTTATGTGTGTCACACTTCTACTAACACATTTAACACTTAGATACCCATGTCATTTTTACACACAATATAAGAATAACCTGGCCTTACCTTAATCTCAAATGTTGCTTCAGTGGTGAAATCAGCGTAGGTGCGGGCTGATATGACCGCTGCTGCGCCCTGGATATGAAAAAGTAAGAAACAATGGAGCACTCCTAAAATCCTCTCCTGAATAAGGAAACACTAAGTGTCCTCTGGGAGAAAGTACAACAGATTTTTGCGTGGTGGAATTTGGTGGAATGCATGGAGATTCCATGTTGCTAAAGGTTACATAGTGTGTTATTTAATGAGATTATTAAAACTTTAAATAAGTTAGCTTATGAGAACGTTTAGCTTGGCTGCGTTAGCTAAACATGCTATCATCGGCCTACCAAGGTCAGAAAACCGCAGGGGTTTTTGGAAGAAACCTGGTCTTTTTACTCCCATAACATAATGTACAGCTAAGATCACATTGTTTGTTCATAGCTCTGACTTACATTTCTTTGGACGCAGGCTCTGAGCACATTGGAGATATTGGTCAGCATCTTTAGCTACAACCTGCTCTCTCTCCCGTCCTTTTCTAACACCACCGCACACTTCCGGTTCAGCCTTTCTCTTCTAAACTTTTCACACAAACAAACCACCGTCGCCACCTACTGGCAGCGCTTCGTTTATCACCGCAGCACAAACAAAACAATCTTACACGTGGTCACTTCAAATTGCGCGCATGTACTTTCTGATCTTGGGGTGTGAATAAATCAGATATAATTGTAGTTATTATGTGAGATTATAAGCATTATCTGTTTGTCGTTAATAACAGAACATTGTTTCTTTCATTTTGCTGTCAGTAAGAAAAGGTTTTGGTAAACGGCTGCTGTTACGGCTTACTGTACATTTTCTTTGTCTTTTAACATATAGCTGAGTGTAAATTCATCTTTGCACTTCTCACACTCTGTGCTTGTGTGCTGAAAGGCTCACAGTGCGGAGAGGTCCATATTACGCAGTAACGCTCTGTATGTACGCACAGCACAGTGGGTCGGTCGGTGGTAAAGTGATTTAGTGCGCAGCATCCTCCGCACCAGCCCCAGCTCTTGTCCTCTCCTCTCCATAATCGGCATCGGCCGCTCTTATTGACCTTCGCAGCATCTGGCTCATTTGTGTTCCGTTTGTTTCTCTCCATTGGTGCTGCGTTAGCTTTCTGCTGTGTTTTGAAACGGATCGCTGCACTGGCGTCACTGCAGATTGTTGGGGGGGACAGCTCATGTCTACTACAATGGCGAAAACAACCGCATCATCTGCGAACCCAGGTAAACTACGTATATACCTAAACTGATTGTCTGATTCTGATTGATTCTCTTTGCCTAGGCCCATATTTTGTAGATATTTTAAACAAGCCGTGGAACTGCCGCCCTACATACTTAGCGAGAACCAGGATCTTGGATCTTGGATATATATAGCTCATTCACAAATTGGAAAGGCAAATGCTATTTGGTGATGATCTCACCACAACCCAAATCCAAACCAAGTCCTTCTGAATAGTGGGACTGGAGAGGAGGGTAGGTGCATATTGAAATACAACAGGATTAGAGAAAAAGATTAAAAGAGTAGAAATAGCCAATTAATCTGACTCAGAACAGCTAATTTCAGTCACTGAACAAAGTTGCCTATTCATACACCATCAGCTAGATTTCCAGACCTGAATTACTCCACATCCTAGTCAAAACATGACCACTTCATTAAACAAAGCCACTTACTTGTTTGATAAGAATGTTGCTCTGCATTTTGTTCTCAAATAATTTTCACTTTAGTGAAAATTAATTTCACTTTAGTGAAAATTATTTGCCCCATTAAAGCTACATTTCGAAAGTGCATATTATAAATCACACTCCCTATTGGATATCAAAAATATATTCATATATTTGTTTGGTTAGAGGAGAAGATGGCACCACCCTCAGTCTCTCTTCTTGAAAAGAAATCTCCAACAAATGGTCACAGCTCTCCGGCCCGAACTGGCAAAACTAGTAAGTAACACCCTCATTCTCCCCTCTAGTCTACATCTACTGAATATAATATGCGATTGTTATTTAATGTTGTTTGGTGCCTGTAAAATAGAATATCAGTATAGACAATATGCTGCTCTCTCTTTTATTAAGGTCTTCTCTGCACCCTGGTTGTTTCTATAGTATATAACAGCAGTTTTCTTGGCATGGGGCTTGTTGGCATTTTACACTGTGCTATTTAGTAACACTGTGCACAGACTTCCCATTTCCCTCTGCTGGTAACAAGTCAGCACTACACCACTGCACTGGCCTGTAATGTCAGACAGTAAGATATAGATGCTGAGTCTCCTCTATAACTCGCTCTTCTGGTCCTTTGTAGCTCCAGCAAACATAGAGAAGAAGCCACAAATAAATGGTCATGCATCTCCTTTGCACGTTCAAGTAAACAACAGCAACAAAGCAGGTAAGTAACTCAAAATGATAATTTAAATAAACTAGGTAAATCTTCTTTCATTGATCTCTGTTCTTATCTGTGTTCAGTCCTAGAGGGTTACATGAAGACTGACGACAGGGTTCGTTTAGCCAAAGAAAGGCGTGAAGAAAGAGAGAGAAGTCTTGGTAAGCCATCAAATCATCATTCTGTTTAAGACGTTTGACATTTATCTATTGTTCACTCAGTTATTTGCCCTGGGGCAAACAAATGGAGATATGCAGCCTTGTTGCTCTTACTGAGCACAGGTTTCTCTGTAGCCTTCAATCTCACACTAAAACTATTTATGTTCTTACAAAAGAAGGTAAAGTAAAGAACTAAATATAAAAGCTGCAAGTACTGCTGGTATCATGGACAGCTCAAAGAGTCCTCTGGACAATGACAATCTGGCACTGGCATATCGTCTGCATTCATATCAAATGGATACCATACCACCTGCATTAGATTAGTGACTCATTTGTGGTACATAAATACACCAGTCTTTGTTGAACATATAAATGTAAATATAATGTAAACAACTCTCAAAACTAAGGACTGTAAAATTCTGTATTAGATTTTTTGTTTAAATTGGTTAATCTGGTTAAAATTATCCTCACATACACTGTCTCCACAATGATAATGTGTCACGACAGAGTTCACTGATTTATGTTTCGCTTCAGAGGATGTAAAGACAGAAGCGTTAGCAAATGTAGGTCTCTTGTTCCCATAACGCTGCTCTACATTTGCCCAAAGATTTCACACTTTACTGGACCTAGAGTGGCACAAATCACTTCCTATTAATCCAGATCAGATTAAAGGAGATAACCAGGTCTAAATAAGAATTTTAACTTAAGCAATAAGCAAAAATTTAAACCACAAGTTGATCTTAAGAAAACCACTGAACCAGGTTTGAATCAGATCTAATCCAAAAGTGCATTTGTGGAGTTGTTAAACTTTTTCTCCAAACCAATGCAGAGTTTGCCTTCTGTGCTTCAGCGGCCCGAGAGCAGATGATTAAAGACAAAGAGAGGCGTGCACAACTACAATACGAGCGCACATTGGAGGAGCGCTGCCGGCGTCTGGAGGAGCAGAGGCTGAGGGAGGAGCAGCGCCGGATTGCGGTGGAGGAGAAGAGGAGGCAGCAGCTCGAGGAAGAGAGGGTCAGGCACTGCTTAGCAGAGTAACCAATATTATTCAGCATGTAGTTATGATCCTGCTGACACCATGAAGGACAGAAAACTAGTTGGTAGCCATTTGGTTGTTCAGTGGTGACCGCAGATAAAATAAAGGAATCAGCTAAATGTAAATCTAATGAACACAATCATCAATAATGCATCAACATAAACAATATCTTAAACAAAGCTTTATTTAATTTTTTAAAAGTGTGCATTACTTTGTTCTTTATTCAGTAAATGTTCTATTATACCATCTAGTATAAAATGTACTTAATTTCTGATTTATAGAACAAGCAACACAGTATCAGTCCATCCATAATCTTTCTTTACATACCTGGGTCCAAGGGAGAAGCAGACATGCCCACACATCTTCATAAAATAATTATGTCAAAACACACAACTGAGTAATTAATGTTATAGTTACAATTTTACCCAAGACTTGTCATATCCATTTATGAATGAAAGATTTGTATTGACCTCATTTGTTTGCTGTTTTTTTTTCTTTTAAAATGATACCTGTAAGACAGAGCTGTATGTTTGCTTTAGAAGAGACTGAAGGCGCGGATGGAGAGATCTCTGGAGCGCAGACTTCAGCTGGAGCAGAGGAGCAGACGATGGGGCAGAGGATACCCAAGCGCAGGTAGGTCCGGCTTTGCACACAAACATCCGGAATGCCTGTAACGTCAGAATGCAGTTTGCCACATCCCACATCTAACACAATGTGAGGCACTGTGTCTTTCCTTTGCCTTGGTTATTTTGCATGGGCTGGAATAAAGCTCAAAGAAGGCAGCTGCATACAATATCATCTATTGTATGAATATCTGTGATCAGAACACTGTAATATTGGTTTAAAGGTATAATATAAAATTATCCTATTATTAATAACCGAATAACCCTATTATTAACATAATTTATAATTATCTAAGTAAACAAATACAAACATTAAATGACAGCTTAATAAATATATTTTTATTTCACATAAAGTCTTTTCAAACCCCAACATAAACATTGCTTTGAATGACTTGCCATCCATCTCTGTAGATCTGGATGTTGATGCCTTAGATAAACTATTGATAATGCTTTGTTTGCTCTGCTCCGCCTGCTGCCTTTAGGTGACTGTGAGAATGCCTCTCTCCCCTCCGCTGCCTCCGCCTTTCCCCATGGCATTGCCTCCCCCATTCCTGCTGTCAGCGAATCTGGTAAAGTTCTGCCCCAGTATCCTGCCCTCATGTATCTCTCCGTTCTGTCATTCACTAGTCATTTGCTTGTCTGTGGGTGAGGTTAATGCAAAGGCATGACATACAAGCTTCCCTTTGCTCTACTTATTTATTCTATTGGATTTTTGTTGATAATTTTGTCAACAAAAGCCAATCAGCAAGCTTAAGGTGTTTTGATGGCTGTGTTTCTCTGTTCAGTGGCCATAAACATTCTTTTTTGGTGCATGTTAAGATCCCATTGCAGTGTGAGTGTGTAAGAAATGCAGTCACTCCTCACTTGCACAGAGCTTGAGAAGAAATCACTTTAGATTTAATTTGCTTTTATAAATCACCTCTCATTGCAGCGCCCTGTAGCCCGCACAGGTCCCCTTACCACATGGATCACAGCAGAGTAGTTCTGCAAGGAGGCTCTCAGTCCACCCCAAACACCCCTAAAGTGAGTTCACATGACAACACACAGAAGAAATATTATTATTATCTAATTAAGTTTATCTTTTTTGTTGAATTTGCAGAAACAACGCTTTCAGAAATATAGAAATGCCTCTCCGGGTTACGGTTCCCCTTTGAGGAGGTCTGAATCTCCAGCTGCCGTCAAACACACAGCTTCTTCTACATCTAAGTAGGACAATATTGAATTAATGTATACTTATTATGTAGTTATTATTATTTTTCTTTTAAATATTTTAATACATTTTTCAGGGTTGTGTCACAGATGCGTTCTCATTCACCCAACAACTTACAGCAAAACCAAAACTCTCCAGTCAGGCAAAATGCATATATCTCAAAGGGGGTTAAGAAAGCAGAAGAGGTGAAAGAAAAACACAACAAACTCTCTAAAAGTGAAAGTCCTCAGAGGAATGTCCAAGATGAAAGAAGCAGCACTGATCCCAAAACTAAAGGTGTTCCTCCTCAGGGAATAAAAGTGAACATGACTGAAAAGTACCATTCTCCTGAAAGAAGGAACAAAGGAGCTCAGCCAAATGTCCAGGAAGCAGACAAGAACAAAGGTGCAACTTTTAATATTATTTTTTTTTACACTGAAAATCGATTAGTGACTTAAAAAAGATAAAGATAAATTGAAGACAAGACAGCTGTATTGATCAGTGGAGATATCCATTGTCATTGTTGATCATCACATGCCATTTTATAACTTACCTGCTGTCACTTTAACCCTCTGTTCGTTGACTAGGATTAGGTGGTAGCTATCTTTGGTCTGTGTTGTTTATTGTGCAATGTCCCAGCCAAATAAAACATAACAAAATAATTAATTAATAAGGAAAGGAAAATGTGTAGGTAATAAAAAAAGACAAGAAAAAGGTGCTAACAACCCCCCACTCCCACTGCATATTGAATAGGCCCGCCTAACTAACAGAAACAAATAGGTGTGGTAGTCTCAGAGTAATTTCATTGTAGTTAGTTCCTCCCATCAGGCAGATATAAAGCAGTGTCCACCAGCATCTGACCAGAACTGAAGAAGCAGCTTGAATGAGCTGCGAAACATATTTGACCAAATAAACTTTTGTACAGTTGACAAATTAAATTTCTCCTTTTGCCCTGGATTCTGCCTGGACGACTGAGGGATTCTACACACAAGAAAAAGGACATTTACAAGCATACAATTATTTAAGCAAAAATATAAAATTAGTAAAAACAAATACAGTTAGAAGTTAGAAACTGAAAGTTTTAAAAAGCATCTCTCAACAGATAAAGTCCTGAGTGCATTTTCTGGGAAGGTGGCTGCGGGAACAACCAATGAAGAGGAGGCCACAAGGCTGTTAGCTGAACGTCGGCGCCTGGCTCGAGCTCTAAAGGATCAGGAGGAGAAGAAGAGAGCACAGGAACACGAGAAGAAGAGAGAACAGGAACAGGAGAAGAAGAGAGCACAGGAAGAGCAAGAAAGGTGGGTTATTTTAAATGATAAAGTGTTTTGAGTTATGGACTATAAACTGTACTACTCTGCTACATAGACTGAAAAAGGAAACAGTGACGAAGCCAATCGCTCAACAGCAGGAACGAAAAGTTGAGGTGCAAAAAGAGGAGATTAAAAAAGTAGAAAATCTGAAAAATGAAAGTATGAATAAAACAAATGGGGAAAATGAGCAGCTGATACAAAATGGGAAAGAGGTAAACATCTACATAGTATATAGTGCATGTTTGTGCCATTCAGTATATGATGATAGTTATTATGATGTTTTGTTTGATTTTCAACAAAGGAAAAGGCCAAAATGCTGACATCTGAAGAGGCTGGACGTCAACAACAAGAGCGAGCTCTTCAGAAGCAACAGGAAGAGGATGAGAGGCAGCTCCGCAAAAAGGTTCATTACACTGGAAAACCAAAATACTGGATGTAATTGAAATATCAGGGTTTTAAATTAAAAAGTAATAAATCTTTCCTTTCTGCAGAGAATTGAAGAAATAATGAAGCGAACACGAAAAGGGGAGGGGGACTTGAAGGTACCGTGAGAGACGTGAACTTGTACAGTTCTTCTTCCTTGTTCTTTTTCCTCAATGTTTTTGTAATATATATTTTTGAGTCAGATATTTATTAAATGTACTTGCTTTGCTTTTTCTATTGATTCATTAAATCTGAGGATTGCTGATCCTGTAGCTTTTGTGTGACTGTTTTCATGTTTGGAGCAGGTGGAGGAGAGTGCCGGGGCAGACACAGGTCAGTGGGTCGCTTGTTCTTAGTCTTTGCTCTGCTACCGTCCCATGCTTTTTCCACTCTGCTCTCTTTGCCTTTAAAACATATTATGCTCACTTTTGTTATTAAGCATGTAGCAGTTACTCCAGTCTTACTTTATTGCCTTATGGAAGGTTTTGAAAAATCATGGTCATAGCGTTTCTTTGGGTTCCAGCCAAGCTGAGTTTTGTTTCATATTTTCTATTATTTGCTTCGCGATTGATTTTGCACTGACATATGCAGTGCCTGATTAAAAATATTTATCCTCTTGGTCTTTTCATATGTAGGCATAGTAGCATGTAAGTAATTGCACACAAAAAACAAAAGTCCATCTTCAACAAAGATTATATGATTTCTCCTATTAAATATCAGTGATTAAAATTGTATTTTGTATGCATTAAAATGTATTTTGTAACATATTCTGATACATGGGCCAGTCATGGGCCTATTTCTCTCAGTGATTATTTGGCTTGTGCAGTTTGAAGACAAAATTATCAAAGACTGTAATATATTCCTTCAATTTTTAGAAAAGTAACTGTATCCTGAATACCACCTAATGAGAGAGTAACTACCGGAATACAGTTACTCAAAATTTGTATCCAGAATATGTATTCTCAGTATTCATTTACTTCCCAACACTGATTGTAGTGGCTAGTTTGATCCTATATATGCAAAGATATGCAATAATAATGATAGTGAGATTGTATTAGATTATTATTATTATTATTATTATTATTATTATTATTATTATTATTATTATTATTATTATTATTATTATTAGTTTTGAGGAAAAGCCAAGAGGATAAAGGGTTAGATCTCATTATAAAACTGGTTGTACTTCTTCCCTGCCCTGCGCATGTGCTATGGAGCTACATGCCTGTAGTATGGTGCAGTGTCCATAGATCTGCTGCATTTGGACACGATTTACTATAGGGAGCTGTGCACTGGGAACTGAAGTAAAATTAGCTCCTCTTGAAAATGCCCTTGGAAGAATCTATTGCGTCTGCCTCTAGGGACCAGCTCTGCAGCATGAGCCTGTCCTGCCTGCTGTTAATGTAAAACTCTATGGCCTTGAATGGGTGTTAAAGATGGTCAGGGCGAGTAAAGTGTGGCCATTTGTGTTGTTTTATTTTCTACAGGGGAAATACCAGTCAGTGTTGATGGCAAAGAGATGGAGCAAACAGACCAAAAAGTTGAGGTGCAAACTAAAAGTGAAAACAAAGCAGTTAGCACTTCAGTGAAGAAGGAAGTACTGAACACTGATCAAAAGGAAAACCCCAAAAGAGAGACTATTCTAAAAGGGGATATTCAAAAGCTGGAAGAGACCCAGAAATCCAATGACAACAAGAACTGTAACCCGAAGAAAGACATGGATCAATGTAAGCAGAGCAATGCAAATATTAAAATGACAAACCAAATAAACAAGGCAGTTAAAAGGGAAAGCACTGGGGAGTTGGTGAAGAGAGTGGGGAAAAGTGAGACTAATTATGTGACCACAGAGGTTAGCAGACAGCAAACTCTCCATGTGTCAAAGGCTGAGGTCACCGGGGAGACCCAGAATCAAGTGACTAAACCCTCAGTGACCCCCCTCGCTTTGGGACAGCTCACTCCCCCGGTCATCAGACTCGCACCTCTGGATGTATCCGCTGCAAGCTCTGGAGATGAGGTGCAGTCAATGGAAGTCAGGTAAGTCAGTGTATAGGCCTAAAATTAAAGGTGCACAATGAAACTTTATGATGGAGGGTCTGTGTCCTTGGAGTTGTTAGTACTTTCCATGAAATGTTCCACAATATGACATAAAACTTACTGATTCCATTGGAACAAGGATGTGACACTTCCAGACCAAGTTTCAGATCAGATCTATGAAGAGGCGAGCCCACTAACAGTGAGATTACAATTTATTTATTTATTGTGCAGAAAAGGATGGGGTGTATAGGAGGGTTTTGTTTTTGTTTTGTCTATTTTTGTTTTTGTTTTGTTAAATGTTGAAATATATCTAAAATATAAAATATATAAAAAATCAAAAATGCAAGGTAGACAGGTTTTATGCTATTCTGTGTAAAGTTTCAGGCAAAGCAAGTCTGCATCTCTCCATACAGACCCTCCACCAGAAAGTGCATCTATAACTATAGCCCACATACATAGAATTTAAAAGTATTTTAATGTGTTTCAGCCCAGTGTCAAAGGAAGAACTCATCTCAATCCCAGAGTTTTCTCCAGTAAACGATGGTCCAAACAGCGGCTTGAGTAACAGCAAGGCCCTTGAAGACTTGATGGATCTGACAGGAAGTGTGAACCCGCGGCTCTCCCCTCAGAACCATATTGGGGACTGTAACCAAAATCTTATCCAAGGCGTGGTCAGCCCAATGTCAGATTCAAAACTGGTCAGGAAGTCACCTCCATCCCCAAATAAACTCACTGTTAAGTAACTGACAAGCTTGCCTTCCCACTATGTCCAAGTGATTCACCTACAAACATTTGGACTCTTTGCTGCTTTTTTCATAGGAGTTGAGCCATACTGGTTGGTGTTGAAATATCAACTGTATCTTTACGAAAAGAATATCTTTACATTTAACTAAAAACATTTGTTCAAATATTAAAAATAGTCAGGGAAAAGACAAACTATACATCCCTTTTTAGGAACACTTAGAATTGCCCTAAAATGCTTTCAATACAAAGAGTGAAATATGCCTGGCTGTTTTATTCACACAGCTTTATTATAAAAGCACTTAAGAAGTCATAGTTGCCTTTCAACAAAATGTATGTGCATGTATTAATAAACTGCTGTATAGTATTCGTCATAAATGTGCATGCAAGGATCCAGCTACTGGATGAAAGAAGTTGTGGGAGTAGTGGTGGAATTTGTTTGTATTATTTTAAATCAGTGGACAAATCTCATGGCACAGTAAATGCAGAGCACCATCAAATACTGGTGTAACATGATAAACAGCTTTGATTTATTTGAATAAGCGTGTTTCAGACAAGCTGGAACAATACATCTTGTGTATAGTCTATTTGATGCACATCTAACTGGACTATATGGAAAGTAGAGTGTAGTGGTGTAGCCATGTTTATGTTTGCTTTACATCACCCAGGACCCTCAGAACCCTCAGTATCAATATTGTCATGACGGCCTTTTGCGCATGTTCACTACAATCACAATTATCTGAATGAATAAAATGTACAATGATATAATTTTGTCTGGCTGTTTTTTTAACAGTTGACATATAAGCTTTGGTGCATTTATTATACTGTAGTAAGGACTCAGTCACACATGTTGGGGTTTCAGACTTTTTGGGGACATTACATTACATTTGATGTAAATCAAATGTAAATTTTAATGGAAAGTGATCATAACTTTAGTCACTACTTGCCTAACCTTAACCTAAACCTAATGTAACCTTTATTTATTTTAACCAGTATCAACGATGGTTGTGGATACATGCACTCCCAAAATAATTAGTTGTTTTTCTGGTTATAATATCATTAAAATGACATGAAAATAGTAATGTCATCTGATTTCTTCCTGATCTTGGTCCTTCTGATTACTCACATCAGTGTTTGTGGTTTTCAAGTCATTTAAATCATCTTAAAGGTCCAGAAATCACACTTTTTGGTGTGTATGTAACCGCAGCCACCATCTAATAATAAACAATGAAGAATTTACGACGCAGTTTATACTCCAGGCCGACAGGGGCGCGTGTTCCTGTGAATGTTGGTATGTCGTGGTTGCAGAACATAGTTGCAGAGGCGTTCGACCATTCGACAGAGCAGCCCCTGAAGTTGGTTGTGCTGCACTTCTTTTGATAGACTTTTCGTTTTGGTGAGTTTTAATCTTAAATGGTTTCAAAATAGCTGATTGTCATTGTGTGATCCGCAATTCAAGGCTCTATTGTGTATCTGTGAGCTGAGATAGTGTTATTTTAGGGTGTTGGTTTCGGTTAAATGCAGTGTTAGGCCCGTCATGTAAAATGGAGGTGCGGCCCAATTATTAAAGATTAGGTCAGCTTTAATGTGTGTCCCCTGAATACAGACACATATCTGTCTAGTATTAAAGCTACCACACGTTGTCTTTGTTCGGATAAAAAACGTTGACCGTTGCTTTCCAAAAATAGAACCGTGAGCTGCCCAAATGCGTCACGGCGCTTGGCCTTTCTCTCGGGTTTGCAGCAAGATGTGTTTTCATGGGGGAAAAAAAACAGGGTCAATAAAAATGGATACAAATACTGCAGACCGATGATATTATGCACCAAATGGCCTTTGGATCTTTGAAATATTTTGTTCTGTTGTCACCCATCTTTAGACCTTTAATCTTAGACTGTTGATAACATGTGGATAAGATGTACTTTCGGCATCGATTATCTTTATAGTTTTTCTCAAGTGTACAAGTGAACAAAAATGTCACTATCAATCACTCAAGCCCGAGTTGACCCATTTTGATATCCAATTCGATGTTTCTCTATTTATAGCTACTTGGCACATTTTACTTTCAAAGATGGTACGTCCACATTTTGGACCACCTCGCCTAAAGCCCAGGTAATGTTTATAAGTTCATTTGTGCCATTATACCATACTAATTTACCAAACTAAAACTGATTTATTGCTATGTTTAGACCCTATAGAGACGATGGCATGGGATCATCAAGTGACAGCAATTACAGGTCAAGAAGAGACGACCACGACTTCCATGGAAAGCCCCCTCCTCTTCACTGGAAAGACTCCCGAGGTAGAGGGCGGCCCCCGCCAGTGGGGGAGCCCCGAGCTTCGCGTTTCAACAACTGGAGGCCTACAAATGAGGATTCTTATCACTCTTACCCCTCCAAAACGGAACCATATCACCAGAGGAGACCCTCTCCTTCCAGGCCAAATCGGTCACCCCACAGCCAGCATCACCCCCGCAGTCCAGCACACAGAGGCCCACCTTTCCACAGTCACCCACCCCCTGGTCACAGGTCACCATCACCCAGGCATTTTCACAGCCATCCAGAAGACAGGAGGCCTGGCCCTCCCCACCCCTTCAGGGGCTCATTCAGAGGAAAGCGGCACCCAGGTTTTTCTCACCCAGAGCAGAGGAATCGAGAACCTCCTACGAACTACAGTCCAAGAGACAGACCCTATGAGCCCTCACACATGAGGCGCTGGAATGGGGCAGGAGCATTTTCTCACAATGACAAGAGTCCCAGAGAGTTTCATGGCCGAGGTCCAGAGAGGTACACAAGTGATGCTGGGGCTTCAGCGGGGTAACGGTACTAAGTGGGCCCTCCAGTCGTGATTCTTTTATTAAAAATGTGTTCCCTGTCTCAACTCATTATATTAAAGGGTTAATGGGAGGATCTTTGCAATAGTGGCAAATCTATCTTCAAAATGTATGTCTGCTAAAGCATTGTCATAACATAATAAGAGGGTGGATTAACAATGGTTAATTTTCCGGTTCCCAATAACATGGCAACGGAGCTACCACTGTAACCATGTCTGTGTTTGATGGATATGCAGGTGGGCTGAGCAAGACCCCAGGCGGCAGCGAAGACCAATGGAGAGGCAGCACAGCAGATCCCACAGTAGAGAGCGGGTACAGGATGCTCATTCTCACCCACCACCATTCAGACCCCCATCATGGAAAGGAGCACCCCCACAGTCACCCCCTCATGAGAGGCATATGCCAGTGCCACGCAAGAGGAGGATATCGGATGTCCACCCGCACCCTTCAGACCATGCCATGGGTCATGATGATGCAAAACACCCCAGAAGAGAGAGGCCACAGCTCATGAACATGCCCAGACCTCTGGCTCCCAGGCCTTTTGTCCCCAGACCCTTTGGTCCCAGACCATTTGGGACAAGGCCATTTGGTCCCAGACCATTTGGGACAAGGCCATTTGGTCCCAGACCATTTGGGACAAGGCCATTTGGTCCCAGACCATTTGGGGCAAGGCCCTTTGGTCGGCCTTTGTCTCTAAGAGACAGAAGTTTCCTGATCAAGAGCAGACAAATGAGAGCAGAGTCTCTGATGAAGCTGAGATTACCTCCATCGTTCAAAGCCAGAGCCAGCTTTAGCTCGGTCCTTGCTTTGAGAAAGAAGAGATTTGAATCTGGTGCAGCGCCCCTGAGAAAACCAGAGCAGAGGGAGACGAGACCCAAACAGTCACCCACCAAGACTGAAGGCACTGCAAGCCAGTCCTCCTCAGACTCAAAAGAACAGGTGGAGTCTCGCCGGTCCGTGAACTCGCACAGGTACAGTATTTCCCTATTCGCTCTGTCCACTGGGGCTTGATGATGGTTGAAAAAAAGAATGGAGATATTTGGGCTTTGTGTGCCACGATGAATCAGTCTGAAAGTACCTCATATCATCATGTTTTCCCGTATTTGAATATTAAATGAAGTGGAATGAGCAGAAGTTAAGTTTGTGCAAAATGTTTGTAAAGAACACCAGAATTTAATGCCATTTTATGGGACGGTGAGATGCTATGCTTGGAAGAATACATTTATTCAATGCTGCAGAAGAGGTAATAGCTGTTGACATGAACTCCCTGAACAACAACGGGAAACAAAATGCACAATTTCTGGGTAAAGATGGAACTTCATCATGAGCCCCTCTACACAAACAAAATCAAACTAAACAAAAGCTTATACTACAAATCAACATGAACAACACATGTTACCGTGGGAACTGGCTACGACTGATAATGACCGAATATCATATTAAATAATGAAGAAACCAGGCAAATTGTGGCACAGAAGACAAAGATGGTTCACATACATTTATTTGATCACACTAACATTCAAAAAGATGTACAATTTTAAAAGCTGTGTAATTTGTCCATGTATTCAGTAAAACAGCCATTTAAAGAGTATGCTTCTTTAAACAGTTGCACCGGCACTGTGTTCAGTTTAGAGAAAATTTGAAATGTGCGTTGGATAGCCCTGGGAAAGTGGAAGATGCACCATGTCCTGTATTGTTAAAGATGCTGCACACAGAACAAAACTAAGGCCAACATGGATGTATGCTGGAGCATACAGAAGAGGAACCTGGAGGAAGTATTCCTTTAGCACAGAATCATGCCTGTGACCAATGGCTCCAAAATGGCTCCCACATCTGTGCAACATGTTGGGGTGTGTTTTGAAGATTACATAAGAAGAATATATACCATAACACATTATGTTACAAAGGACTCAAAATACTAGATATATTTTTTATGCCTTAAATGAGTTTTACATTGGGAGACAAACAAAATGATAATTTAATAAATAAGGCTGTGCACTTCTGTAGATATGTGAAAATGGTGACCATCTTGATATTCAGATAAATCCAGTCCAGGCTAAAACCCTACAACCAGAGTTAAAGGCATGATGGTCTCATCCGGACTGCACAAGAAATGTCTCCACATGAACACAACACAAATCGCTATCAGTGTCAACGAAAAGGTCCAAATCCCATCTGCTCACGGTGCCCTGCTTTTAAAATGCATCTCTTCCATGATGAGTTTGAAGCTGAAGATGTTTTTGTCTGCATGGGCTGAAATCTGCATACACAAGAAGGATTCGAAGAGGAGAAAATGAAATGCCATCATGTCAATCATTAACCAGCACAACATCAAGTGTGGCATCATGGAGAAAACTGGTTTAAAGAAAGATTTGAAGATTTGTGGCAACAACTAGATGTGTCTTCATATGATAGGTTCCACTGAAGAATTACTTCTACTATAACAAAATGTAACCGAAGAAAGCTCAGGTTCAAAATAGGATAAGGAACAAGGACACTCCATGGTTTTGTAAGTACCCAAGTATGATGTCTTTATGCCTTCATTCTTGAAGAGTTGATGGGTGTTTTGTTACTTGATGTTTTCTAAACTACTGTAAAGCAAGAAAAGCACACATTTTATCTAAAAAAAGGTTTAAAAGGTCAGTGTTCTATCAGGATCTCCTTAACACTGGCATCATTGTTCTCCTTTCAGATCGTCACCACCAAAGAAGGATGACCTTGTTGTTTTGTCCCATTGGGAATCTGGAGCAGGTTCTTCTTCGAAGGACCACTCTCCTCCACGGGATCACAACCCCAAAACTGGTCAGTAAATATAATGCCAATAGTCAGGGAAAAAACTAATGTAATTTCAGTGCATGTGAATTCCTTCTGTTGTAGAAAGGAGTTCAGGAGCTGAAAGTGCATCAACCAGCCGAAATGCCAAACCACAATTCACAAGGTCGTTTGAAGATCGTAACCGGGGCTATTCTGACTGTAGGCCGGACAAACCAGATGGATTCTTCAGAAGGCCTTTTCCTGCTGGACCAAGAAGACCTGGCCCACCAATGGTATATTCCACTGCTTCATTGTTTTCATTGAAGCAGTTGTTTATGGACAATAATTTTGTGAGAATTCAATCATGTATTTTTTATTTTATCAAGGACCGTTTTCAGAGACCAGCATTTAGAAAAAGTCTCAGTATTGTGTCCAAATATCGCAACATGAGAGTGATGCGTCAACGTGGATCGCACAATCAAGGTCCTGATCAGCGCTGGTGAACCCCTTGCGGTAAGTACAGTTAAAAAGGTTGAACATGATTTTTACTTTCATATTGTGACATTTTGGCTGGTTTTATCTTTTTTAGGTCCCATTGAACAAAAAAATGACCTTTGTTGCTGTGAGCACCTTTTTCTACATTTCCTACCTGTATATAGGAGACAAGTGCTAATATGTTTAAGTTGATCTTTTTAAGATGGCTAAGCCCTTGTTTTAGTTTGACACCAACAACTATGCCCCTTTCCTTCACACTGCCCACTTTTTAATTGATGTTTCACTAATCCTTGATTTAATAAACGTGAAGATATTATGGGTATTTGGTGTTTAGCAAAGTGTTTTTTTGTTTTTTTTTTAAGCACCTATGATCGAGTATCTGTGTCATATGATTATCTTTTAATACTTAGGGCTAAGATTTGGTCATGGGTGGTACAATGTATGTAAAAAAATGAATTATTTTGGTGTCTTTTTGAAGAAACTGGAATTACTGTCTGTTTGAATAAACAGTTGTGAAAAAGTGGCTCCTTATGAGATACTTTTTTGTCTATTTTAAAACACATTTACCTAATCTATTCATCATATTTATGATTAAGAATTAATGAATTAATGAATACTTATTAACATAAGTATTAATTCATCAAATCAATTTCTCAATAGGCCTACAATGGGTTGTCTGATGGTAATCCTGATTTAAAGATGCATAGTAGAAATTTGTGAGGATCTGCCACCTGCCTCTGTCTGTTGCGATTATTGCTTAGCCATGCTACACAGTAGGCCTAATAAAAATAATCAGTTGTGAAAAGTTCCGTTGTGCACCTTTAAGCTTGGTATTTGAAACAAAACTGTCGCCCTTCACCCTGCTCAGACATTTGCTCGGAAGCACGGCTCTGGATGTGCTAAACTTAGCGGTGACACTCTTCGACACAGCCACAGTCGACTCTACAGTGAGCTACAATGGAAGGTGTCGAGTTTCCTCACACGGGACAGTTTCTCCACGGGAAAGCTGCAAAAACAAGGTGAGAGCCTCATCCTCAGCTCGCTATAATCTGTTAAATGGTTTACTGAGCACTAGAGCCTGTCTGTGTCTGTCAGTGTGTACTGGGGACTGTAAACACAGTCGCCTACACATTTGTTTTCTGCAACTGTCAGATACAAACAGCTGTGAAATGGCAACTAAACTTAGCTCCTTATGATCCTTGGGATTCAATTCAATGTTCTCCATAGAAAAATAGGCCCATTGAGAGAACAGATTTATACTTTGGTGTTGTCATTTGTCTCATAGATGTAGTTTTGTTATAGCAGCGTCTACCCTCTTGTAGTCTTCTCCTCTGTGTGTCTTTGATGGGCAACTATAGTTCAGTCCTCATTCCGGGTAAGCCTCATAACTATAACCTTAATAACCTGGAGAGCAAAAACTGAACTGTTTATTTTATTTTAAAGATACTGAAGAATTTGAGTCTATTGTGGCTCTAGTGACAGAAAAAACAAATGAGCCCAGCAGTTTACTGTCCGAGCTCCAAACTCTGGGAAGTATTCCGCTCATAGCCGTATATACTGTACATTTTTATCACCATTAAAATGACTCAACATGTGTAACATTGTTTCACTCCACTTAAACACTGATATCATTTGATAATTCATTCTACAGTAACACATGGCAGTTTTGTTTTGGCCTGTGTGTCCTTGAGATGATTTTAACTTTTAACTCACTGAAACACTAGATAACTTGATTCTTGGCTCTGACCTTCTACTAAACTTTCAATATGATGAATTTAAATTGAATTCAGTGATCAGAAATCTTGAAATCATGTCTTACAGGTGAATATGGAATCAGAGAGAGGAAATAACCAATGTGTAGATGAAGATTCAAGTAAGGAAAAGTCTGACACTGTGAGTCAAACTGCACAATAGGCCTGTCATGATAATTACTATCTCGGCTTGTATGGTTCAATAAATAGTAACTGGAACAATATTTTATTGTGTCAGTAACATAAAGTAATTTCAATATTGTTGTTCATTGTGATATTTTGTGTGCACTTCAAAATGTATTATTGTGACCAGCGATGGGAAGAGTGCTTTGAAATGTATTTAGTTACAGAATACTGACTACCTGCATTAAAATGTATTCTGTCACACGGTCCAATCAGAGTGCTGTATTCTTAGAATACTTTACACTGAGTTGCATTTAAATTATACAGTAAAACCACACTGGATTAAAACCAGCTTTATGTTTGTTTCACTATTTGTTATGTATTTATTTATCACAAATTGGAGAAGGAAAAAATCACACATGCACCAACACAAGAGATGTGATATTATGTGCAGTCTGAAGTCTGCATTTTATGACAATGTACTGCAATGTATTCTTTTGATTTTAGAAAAATAACTGTATTCTGAATACCACCAAATGAAAAAGTAACTGTACCTGAATACGTATTCTCAGTACATGTATTCATTTACTTCCCAACACTGATTGTGACAGACCTACTGCACAACAGGTATAACTAATTACCTGGAATAAACTTTTTTTTTTTCTTTTTTTTTTTTTTACTAGTCTATATCACCAACATCAAAAGCAGAGCCTGCAGCTTCCAGTTTGGGTGATTCCCTCTCCTCTATGCTTCCCAAAGCCTTGTCCGCTGTTCTCCATCGGACAATTCCCCCTGGACAAAGCAGGAACCACCATCCCACCAGTGAGAACTCAACAGCAAACTCCTCACAACTATCGAACCTGGAGCAGCTGCAGACTGAGCTGACAGTCCTGAGGGGGCAGTTTGAACAGATGAAGGCCCAACACAAGTGAGTCAAAATAAACTAACACATACACTGTATACATTGTCTGTACTTACAAGTTATAACTATCAACTGTGCATGCATGGTGGCAGAGTGGTTAACTTACATTATTGGAATCATATTCCATTCTTCCATAAATTACCCCTAGTAAACGAATGCTGATGCTTTGATATTTAAGTTACACGGTACATTTAAATTAATGTAATGTTGACTTTTGCTTTCCCTTCCTAAGTTCCACAGTATGACTTTAAACTAATCTATTTTGCAGATTTTTGGTGTTTTTTTTTTGGCTAAACAAATGCCTGAATTTTTTTTTTTTTTTTTTTGTAAAAAGTCACAGATCTAACCTGCAACTTGGCTTGTTGGCACCCCATATTTTTAAGCTTATACACTTATATGAACATCAAATGGAAAGCAAAGGCATAACATTTAATTATTTTATTAATGAGATGAAATGATTATGATGCAGATTTTTTCTTTCTTCAGTAAAGAAATAAAGCAGTTAATGAACGAGCTGGACGAGGAAAAGAAAATACGCTTGACTCTGCAGGTAGGCTGTGCAAGGATACATACAAATATGGTCTACTGTGTATTGTCTAAGTTAACTGCAGTAACCTTTTTTGTAGATGGAAATCAAACGCATAAAGAAGCACATGCCCAAATAAGGCAGAAAACAAATGATGAATTTGTATAATTTTTCAGTATGATTTTGTTTCAGTTTTAAATATTCTTTTTTAGTTTTATTTTCAAAATGTTTAAACCTTTTACTTTGCATTTTAGCTAACTAAATATGTCTTGTTATTTGTTGCTACTGTGTACTTGTTTTTATTGATCCTTATAGACAGGATTAATGTAGAGACAGCATACATTTTTATCAGCATCTGTATTTAGTGTCAAAAAATAAAGTTGAATTCTTAACAGGCATTGTTTATTTTTGGCAACAATAGTGATACATCCACAAATAATACTTAATTATTACAAATACAAACAAATACTTTAACAAATACTATATAAAAATATATTATCTCAAAAAATGTACATGGCATCACATCTTAATGATAAGATACTATATACTGTATGATTGGATTGTCCTGCAGTCCAATTAGATTTCCTGGTCAAGACCCTAAGCTCTCCGATTGGCGCTCATAACCCGGAAAGGCGCAGTCCTTAGAAATTGGTATCCTCACATGGAATAGGCCTGACTGATTTCTTTTGGTTTTCCTCAAGAATAAAGTCATATCGACACAGAGGCCTGGCGGAGAAAAAGATGACAATTTTCAATATCTTCAAAAAGACAAAAGTTGTTTGTTTAATTTTGGCGTACCTCTCTTTGGTCTCCACGGGTGTCAGTCGTAGTGTCAGGACACGGAGTTTATAATTGGGCTTCAAGATATTTCCAGTGGTGAAGGTGAGAGAGATCTTGTCCACCGGACCCGCAATGTATGAATCAAAATGGGCCAACATCTGGGTCTTTGTGAACTTCTTGAACTTTGTTGCTCCACTGAAACATGTAAATAAAGTTGTTAAATGTACTAAATGCAGCATTTTCCTTATAAGTTCAGTTTTTTAATTTATTATTATATATATAGTAATTTATTATGTTGTACAGTGAAAACACAGAACCAACTTACTGATCAATAGTGGCCACTGATTCTTTGCTGCCGCTGTGAAGTTTAATGGTGATATATCCAAAACGTACTTCCTGGTTCCATGTCACTATATCAACTGTGTAGGCTGTCACTGAGAAAGAACATTTAAATAAAATTAGAATAAAAATAGACATTATTAAAATACAGTCTAAATGAACACCATTTGTACTCACTGCAGAATGGAGATTGTGGATTTGTTTTAAAGTAAGTTGTAGTTTGGCTCATCTTCACAAGGATGTCCTTTCTCTCAATAACATCATAACCTGCAATGATCATAATGTTTTATTTATGTTATAGACAAGTAAAATTAATACACCTAATGTCGTGGAGTACATAGAGAATCAACAAACCAAATATGGGGCACCCAGCAGGCCCAAACTGCTCACAGTTCAAGCATTTGCCATCCAGAAAGTCTTTGTAAGAACTGCAGGGATATGCCCTAGTCTTACAGTTTGGCTTTACAGACTCCATATAGAGAAACACTGACCTCTGGTGGTCACATTTGAAATAGGCACCTCCTAATGAAGGAAAAAAGAAAGGAAAAAGAAAAGAATGCACTTATATACAGCATATATACAGTCATATATTTAGAAAATGTATAAAATTAAAGTGTTTGTGTGCATACATACCTGAAAAGATGGTGGTTGGACAACCGGGTTGGTCTGTGCCACCATTGGGGTAAAAGTCTATATGACCTAAAGGTTGTCTGAAGCCCAGGGCTGAAAATACAAAGAAATCATGTTAAAATACTGTATTGTGTTATACATTGAGATATGAGTAAAAGCTCTACAATGGAGACTGACCATCAATGTCAGTGTGCAGGGCATCTACAAACTGAGCGTCAGTGGGATCTAGCCTGTGTTCTGGAGAGCTGCCTGTGAACAGGGGCCCTGCAGGGTCCAGCGCTGCCAGCAAAAACAATGGTCATTCAGTATTCTTTGATTATGATTATTTTATCATAGTATTATGTTTCCATCATACCTGTTATTCTACCAATTGAACTATTAAAGTTGGCTCCAACAAAACCTGCAATATGTGCTCCAAGACTGATTCCAATGATGTGAATAGAGTCGAGAGAAACACCATAATTCTGAAAGTATAAACCACAATCAAGCAAAAGCTTGTTATTATGTGACGGCAAACGTTTGTACAACATTACCTGCATGACTTTGACCAGGGCTGTGAGGTTTTCTCCAGCTTTTAGAGTGTTTTCTTTTGCTTTGACATAATTGAAATTGGCTGCTCCTCTGTTCCAGTCCACCACAATGAGGTTCATGTCTTTTCTTTCCAGTAGCACCTGAGTGAATTCATCGATCCAAACAGGAGGAGAGCCGGTGGGACGGTACCCATGGATGATGAAGGTGGTCGGACGAGATGCATTGAAACTAGGCGTGGCCGACAGGTTTGTGTGGGACATCTGTAGAGCACATGATGGATTTTCTCTGGTGTAGAGGAGCAGCTTTACTCTGAGATGTGTTCCAATGAAGGCATGTTTTAAGTCTAAGTCGGTAAACTCCTCACACTTCTGCGCTGTGGAAATAAAATAGAAAATAGAAATAAAATAAAATAATTAAGTCTATATTTCTAGTTCTGAGGTGAAATGAAATGCACTATTTATTCAGCCACAAAATACAAAGCATTCCCCTATTAAGGACTTACAGGCAGACAGACATCTTTGATAATAAATATATATATAGTGAGGAAAATAAGTATTTGAACACCCTGCTATTTTGCAAGTTCTCCCACTTAGAAATCATGGAGGGGTCTGAAATTTTCATCGTAGGTGCATGTCCACTGTGAGAGACATAATCTAAAAAGAAAAACCCAGAAATCACAATGTATGATTTTTTAACTATTTATTTGTATGATACAGCTGCAAATAAGTATTTGAACACTTGTCTATCAGCTAGAATTGTGACCCTCAAAGACCTGTTAGTCCACCTCCACTCCATTTATTATCCTAAATCAGATGCCCCTGTTTGAGATAAGATAAGATAAGATAAGATAAGATAAGATAAGATAATCCTTTATTTGTCCCACAATGGGGAAATTGCAGAGGTGGTTAGCTGCATAAAGACACCTGTCCACCCCATACAATCAGTAAGACTCCAACTACTAACATGGCCAAGACCAAAGCAGCTTGGTGAAAAAAGGTCCACTGTTGGAGCAATCATTAGAAAATGGAAGAAGCTAAACATGACTGTCAATCTCCCTCGGACATGCAAGATCTCACCTCGTGGGGTCTCAGTGATCCTAAGAAAGGTGAGGAATCAGCCCAGAACTACACGGGAGGAGCTGGTCAATGACCTGAAAAGAGCTGGGACCACCGTTTCCAAGATTACTGTTGGTAATACACTAAGACGTCATGGTTTGAAATCATGCATTGCACAGAAGGTTCTCCTGCTTAAACCAGCACATGTCAAGGCCCGTCTTAAGTTTGTCAATGACCATTTGGATGATCCAGAGGAATCATGGGAGAAAGTCATGTGGTCAGATGAGACCAAAATAGAACTTTTTGGTCATAATTCCACTAACCGTGTTTGGAGGAAGAAGAATGATGAGTACCATCCCAAGAACACCATCCCTACTGTGAAGCATGGGGGTGGTAGCATCGTGCTTTGGGGGTGTTTTTCTGCACATGGGACAGGGCGACTGCACTGTATTAAGGAGAGGATGACCGGGGCCATGTATTGCGAGATTTTGGGGAACAACCTCCTTCCCTCAGTTAGAGCATTGAAGATGGGTCGAGGCTGGGTCTTCCAACATGACAATGACCCGAAGCACACAGCCAGGATAACCAAGGAGTGGCTCCGTAAGAAGCATATCAAGGTTCTGGCTACCCAGTCTCCAGACCTAAACCCAATAGAAAATCTTTGGAGGGAGCTCAAACTCCGTGTTTCTCAGCGACAGCCCAGAAACCTGACTGATCTAGAGAAGATCTGTGTGGAGGAGTGGGCCAAAATCCCTCCTGCAGTGTGTGCAAACCTGGTGAAAAACTACAGGAAACGTTTGACCTCTGTAATTGCAAACAAAGGCTACTGTACCAAATATTAACATTGATTTTCTCAGGTGTTCAAATACTTATTTGCAGCTGTATCATACAAATAAATAGTTAAAAAATCATACATTGTGATTTCTGGATTTTTCTTTTTAGATTATGTCTCTCACAGTGGACATGCACCTACGATGAAAATTTCAGACCCCTCCATGATTTCTAAGTGGGAGAACTTGCAAAATAGCAGGGTGTTTCAAATTTTATTTTCCTCACTGTATATATATGTGTGTGTGTGCAAATTACACCTTACATTTCACTTTTACTATTGTATTTTTGCTACAAAAAATATAAATAAAAGCTGAAATCAAAACTAACATGCTATTATTGATTCCATGATTTCTTAATGAGAACGCCACTGTTTCTTAATGTCACTCAATTTCATGAGAATTTTCACTTCTGCAAATTCGTCTTTCCAGAAACACAAAAGTTAATTGTCAAACGCATAGTGCATGAACCCATAGTAAACTGAAACTGTGTTTAGCTGTGTGGGTGTCATGACTTACCTTTGCATATTTGAAGAGTTATCAGCAGCACAGGTGTCAAATATTGCCACAGGAACATGCTTCACTAACACGGAGAGAAATTTCTCTACAAACACAACACATACAATGTAAAAGTCAACAGGAGCAAAAGAATTTACGTTAAAAACACAGTCAGTGATGGCTACAATGGTGCAAACTGTGTTCCCTAAGATCAGTCAATAAGTAATAGGTTACACTGTAATTGTTTCATTTTGTACTATGCCACAACCCTGGTCAAGCCTTTAACAAATATGTGCTTCAAACATGGCAACCAGCCAATAAAATTGCTTTAAAAAGATAAACAATAAAAAGATGTAAGATAAAAGATAGAAGTAATTTCAGTCTAACCTGCTATATTAAACTGTATTATAATATTACTAATACTATAAAACCCATTTGTTATATGGAAGCAAGTAACACATCTACTACCCTTTTGTATCTTTTACTTAAGTTGTAAAGAAATTTAAAATAATGACTAAATTCTATCTGATACTGATACAATACACACAAGAATCAAAACAAGAAATAACTCTTGTATCTCTTGACAAATCACAACTAAACAATTCCAAATGATGTCTTTTTAACTTTTAAAATCTACAATAGTGCGCTTCTTCTGTTGTTTCTTTTATTTTTCAAAGCAAAACTGAACTGTAAAAGTCAAAACCTTTGCTCCTTGCTCAGCCTTGAGTTTCTATTGCCACCGTAGCCTCCTGTTTACTACGTAACCCACTCCAAGCCCTCAGATGAGACTAGGCAATGTCAACAACAACAATAACAACAATACGGAACATTTTTCTTACCAGTGTTTCCTGACTGCTCACCGTGTAAGTCAGAGCTGAGTGTGTAGTGTCTTCATATTTTGCCAGCAGTTCTTTCTTGAGGAGAGAGAAAGAAGTCTGATGTAGTATTCCCGCCCTGCATGTCCTCACAGAGAAGGTCCCACCCCTTTGTCAAAGTGCTCTCACAGGTGATCTCAGCCAAGCGATATCGCCTCAAACCGGTCAGGCCACTGCAGAGCATGTTGGTGCGGTTCTCTGGTATGGCTGAAAATCACAGCAAAAGTAACAGATTAATGTCATTTGCATAATCACAAAGTGTACATCTGTTAAACAATAATCAGATTCAAATAATATTAACCTTGTGCCAGTAGTTGTAGTAGTAAAGTAATCAAACAAAAAAGGACAATGTGATAGAATGTAAGTACAGATAGTTTCTGTGGGTGTTGACATAATTTGTAATCATAAATCATCGCCAAAAAATAGAAACGTGATTTAAAGGTGTGTGAAAAGGCTTTCCTACAGTAAGATATATTTGGATAAACAGCTGAGGTAAAGTTAAGTTAAAAATAATTTAGATACTGCAAATTATTCTGTAATTACCACAATGATAATTATTTTTTTTAACAATAGAGTTTAATTTTCAGCACAAAATGATAGGATTTCCTTTATAACATGAAACCATGTAGTCTTATGATAGTTCTGATAAAGCGCCAGAATTTTCTAAAACTGTTTAGGAAAGGTCAAACTTTGTCCTATTTATGTGATTTGTTTCAGTTCTAGTTTCAATTCTGGTTTTAGTATCAGTTACTATTTTAGTATCAGTTAGTATTTTTAATACTCCTGACAACCCTATTTCAGGGTGTAATAATTTGGTGGAAATCTGTGTCTCTGTGTAAAAAAGTCTCATCAGACTCTTGTGTCACAAGCCCCAAGCATCAGAAACTGTGAGTTTGTGTTTTAATGTGAGGTAGTCTTTTTACAAAAAGCTAAATTATATAGAAAACAAAACTGTGTGATTTGTTCTTGTGATGGGAGAAGCCAGGCATTTATTGTATTGCATCACACAAGAAGGCCTCAAGGTGCAGTTTCATTCATTCACCAAACTGGCCTGTTTTAAAAATAGTAAAGGGACACCAGAGAGTAGTGCCTCCACCCAGAAAATCCATTAGCAGTCTGTTCCAGCGAAACCAGTTCTATGGATTTTTTCTGACAGTTCAATATTTTAAGCCCGATTTTTAACTTTTTAAAGAAGTTTTCACTTCTAAATAGTGTTACATGAAGTAATAACAGCAAGAACATAAAACGTTCTGACTTGTTCTTTCCTTTACATGTGGTGTAAAAAGAAATTGCATTAGGGGCAGTAGTGTAATTAATAATAATGTTTAAAATGTATTAATGATGAAAACTATATAGAAGTAAGTGAATAATTGCTACACAGCACAGAGACAGTGTAAACAAAGTTACTGATAGTATCTGTTCTCATTATATAACGGCAGGTACAATCCTCTGTACACCATGTAAATTTAAAATGCTCAATCATACTGTTTGGTTCCAAAGGCTGTTGAAGGGGATGTAACATGTCATAATATGTGTAACTTCACTTACACCGTGCTCCGAATGTTCAAACTATTAGATTAAAAACAAATCTATTCACACGGTTTTGAATCAAGTTTCCAGCTGGCCTGTTTGTTGTGTTTAGATTTTTCCAGCCACATTGTTTTCTCAGGAAATACGGGAAAGTCTCCACTCTCCACACTACTGATTATCTTTGCCTCTGGAGTGAACTTTACCCACTACATACACTCGTCACCAGGGTCGGGTCAGCAGGCAGCAGGCTGTGCACTTAAACAGGGAGTCACCGATCTCACTGTACAGAACATTCACCGGCTGAGGCCATGGCAGGGAGAAGACGAGGCCGAAATAACAATGGCCATCAGCAGCAACAGGCCACTCAAAACCAAAGAAGAGTCCCACGAAAGGTAAGTTATAGTACAAACAAATACTTCTAGACCATGTAGAAATGTAACATTAAAAGAAAACACAGAATATAACTTAGAGAGCATGTTGTAATTCATTACACTTAAGTCTGTAACTGTAATTGAAGATATCAGTCATAAGGAATCGCAGTCATTATGTAGAGAGAGTCTGGATAAACTCTGGATAAAGAAGGATGTCAATGAGGGCATCTGGCATAAAACAGTCCAATCAACATGCACACAAGAAGCAATATGATCTTTTGGTGCAAAGCATAATCAACTAAAATGTACAGTGTAGGTAAAATATTTGTATTTTTATGTTCGCCATGCCAATGTTTAACACTAGTGTAGCATTTTACAGTTTAAAGTACAGTTTATCTCTGTCACTGCAGATAAAGCATGAGTCTATGTACAATAAATATCAGCAAAAAACACAAAGTCCAGAACAAATTTGTATGACAATTGCTTTATAACTATTATGTATCTAATTTTGATAAAATGCAAAGTGAGTGCTTTGCTTGCAGTTTATTATGTTGTGAAGATATTAGCCAAATATATTTAATGATAATGTAGGATGAATGTTGTCATGTTACATTCTTTCTCAGAATACAAGTCCACACATGTTCAAAGAATGGATGCACTTAGGGGGTGGAAATACCCTTAGGTGTTTCTGGAAATGTTAACATTTTGAAGAACAGTGTCCTTTCTGAGGAAATCTGGACCAATCATGGTTTTCATTTGCGTTTTCAGGCGCTGAGAGAACCAGCTCCTTTTGCAAAGCCTACAGGCTCTGAAGTTGAGACTGAAAAACTGACAATCACCCAAGCGCGGAGGGGCACTCCAGGTACACAAAATATTAATTCAAATGTAGAGAGGCAGTTTGTGTAAGGTGTGTTCAAAATGAGTGAATAAAAGAGATAATATGCCATGTTATGACTATGAAAAATAAAATATCACATAATTTGTTGTAGCACATCGTCCTGTACGAGTTTATGCTGATGGCATTTTTGACCTTTTTCATTCGGGACATGCTCGAGCCCTGATGCAGGCCAAGAATTTGTTCCCCAACACCCACCTGATAGTAGGAGGTACTTTTAAATTCTACAATCTTTGTTTAAATTATATGTAAATAAGTTCAGTAGTATTTGATTTTGTCATTAGTTTGCAGCGATGAGCTTACCCACAAATATAAAGGGTTTACTGTGATGTCAGAAGATGAACGGTATGACGCCCTCACACACTGTCGGTATGTGGATGAAGTTGTCCGGGACGCTCCCTGGACCCTCACCAGTGACTTCCTCAAATTACATAAGGTTAAAATGATGCCCTAATCAAAATAAAACATAAAGGGTACTTATGCAGGTGGGCTTCATCTATGCATTATATTATTAGATTGACTTTGTCGCCCATGATGACATCCCCTACACCTCTGCTGGATCAGAAGATGTGTATAAGCACATCAAGGAGGCAGGTGAAGAGACACTGTTTTGGAAATAATTATATATATTTTTAAACACAAATTGAACGAAGCCATTAATATGTTTGTTTTTACATGACAGGCATGTTTGTGGCCACTGAGCGAACAGAGGGCATCTCCACATCTGATCTCATCACGAGGATAGTTAGAAATTATGACATATATGTCCGACGTAACCTGCAAAGAGGCTACACAGCAAGAGAGCTCAATGTTGGCTTCATTAATGTGAGAACAATTTGTTTTAAAGAGATGTTTTTGTAGCATAGCATCTTTTCAGTCAGTGATGAGTATCATGTCTCTTAAACAGGAGAATAAATATCGACTTCAGAACCAGGTGGACAAAGTAAAAGAGACGGTCCGCACTGTGGAGGAGAAGTCCAAAAGCTTTGTGTACAAAGTGGAGGAGAAGAGCCATGATCTGATTCACAAGTGGGAAGAAAAATCACGAGAATTTATTGGAAACTTTCTGGAGCTTTTTGGTCCTGATGGAGCTTGGGTAAGGTTATATTTCATTATATGAAAAAAATAAAAGCATGTTTTGTTTTGTTGTTTGTTTATAGCACTGAAAAATATGTGTTACTCTGAGTTGGCTTGCATCTCCACAAACCTTTCCATGGAATGATGCAGGTGACATGCCAACTCCAGAAACTTACATAATGTACCATTAATGTAGTTATAAATATAGCTTACTAATACAAACAAAACCTGCATTTTCTGTATCTTTAGTGTGTTTTGTATACCTGGTGCACAAAGGTATATCTAAGTGTAAATGTTAAGGCTATCATTAGTAAGATTAAACCATGCTTTGACTGTATCTCTACTATTGTATTTGTTTAGCATGCTATCCAGGAGAGGAGTGGGCGGATGCTGCAGGCGCTTTCACCTTACTCGTCGCCACGGGGCTCTCCCAGCAGCAGTCCCACCAGACGACGCTCCATATCTCCAGACTCCTCCCCATCATTGTCTCCCTCCTCGTCTCTCAGTCCACCTTCCTCTCCATCAGCATCTTCTCGGAAAAGGGGCTCAAGATCTTCAGTTAAATCTGCGTCCACCTATGCCAGACATGTACAATAAGCATGGAACAAAAAATATTTTTTTGGTTTTTGTTAAATTAATTTTGACGATAAAATAACATAATAGACAGATTGACTGCATGGTACTTTCTGCCATACCACTCCTACACAGCACCTTAATATGAGAATTTTGTCTTTGTATTTCAATGTCCTGTCTCCATTTGAATGATTCTGCTCTCTGAATGTGTGATGTGAAGACAATAAAAAATAAAATAAGATTTGCTTATTTTATTTTCGCTGTCTTTTTTGGACTTTTTTGACTTTATATAAATGAATCTAAATCTGTAATCTAAATCTCATCACGATCATACTTGGTGATAAACAACCAGGACACGCTTTGGACATAAAGGCTAACTCAAAACTGGACCTAAATTATCTAAATAAATTGCTGAATATCAAAACGATCCTTACTACCGCCTGAATATCTTGTACCAGAAGCGACCCGGCCCCGTACCACAGTTTTAGAACCACTGCGAAACGTGCACTTTGTTTACAGACACAAGCAAAACTGCGCATGCGCCAGACGCCGACCAATCCTGGGAGTTGTAGTTTTTATTGTAAAATCACCTCCTGACGTTACGCAGCTAACTGTCCCGCAGATTAAAGATGGCGCCCTCTCACGCGCTAAGGTGCTGTAAACGGGCTTTAAACTGGGTACCTGTTCTGTTTATTAACCTGGTCATCGGCTGGTCTTATTACGCCTATGTCATAGAGCTGTGTGTCTGTAAGTACACTTGTTTTCTACTCTTATTTTCTTTACAGTGTTGTATGTTTAATGATCGATAACAACTTTGTCAAGCTGCTGCTGAATGGGAGGATGTAACGTAAACTCCACTAGACTCCTCCTTTAGGATAGGAATGAAAATCATCTTTAACCCTAAAACAGTATAATTTGTTTTACATGTTTATGGCAGCAAAACTGTATTATGCCCATGTAAAACCTTGGTTAAACTTTGTACAACAGTGTCAGCGTGGCACAATCTGTTTATTCATCATCAGTCATTACAAATATACTTAAGCTAATACATTTACAGTGGACCTGATAAGATATTATTTGACTGTGCAAACAAATTAGCAGGTATAAATATAATAATAATAATATCAGTACTAGGCAGTAGGTAATTTTATGTTATAGTAAATCATCATTATGGAAAACATGTAGTGGTACTATTTGTATTTATTCTGTTACTATGTAGATACACATATGGGACTTTTATTTTTTTAAGTAACTGGATATAGTTTTATTTTCTGTAAATGCACTAGACCATTTCTCAAGTGACTATGTGGCACAGTGTCTAATGTATGTTGTACATTATAGTTCTGTATAAGTGCAGGAAAACAAAGCTCTCTATTGTGAATGGGTCAATGCTGGTCGTACCAGGCTGCTGCCACATGGAGGAGTGGCGTGAGACTATGGGGGATGTGTAGAAACAAGATGAATACAGTTAATTCAATATTTCGTTTATAAGATTAAAGATATCTAATGTAATGTGTGCATAGGGCTGGTTGAGATGCACATATACAAAACAGAATTTTAATAATTGCAGTAGAACATAAAAAATAGATTAAAGTTCTTCCTTGAAAGTCTGAACTCTGCTCTAAACTAGATGCTTTTACATGCAGATAATTGGCTGTAGACCTTTGATTTAAAAAAAGCAACCATATTATTGACAATTAGACATGACTGAATCTTAGTCTCGATTAAAATTAGATTAATTGCGCTGCCCTACATAGAAATTACTCGGTGTCTAATTTAGTAATGATTTTTCTTTATTTCCTCTTATCCAGATACAATCCCAAATAATACAGAGAGAAGTAAGTTATACGCCATGTTACACTTTTTGGATTTACCTTTGCTGCCTAAAAAATTAAGTATTTACACAACATCCTGGTTAAACTTTTATTCTTCTTTGTACAGTCAGTTATTTGGTCATCTTCCATATTTGCCTCATCATGTTCATCTGGTCATACTGGAAAACCATTTGGGTAACACCAGCTGAACCGTCCAAAGCAGTAAGTAGGTTTCTGAGTTAGTTCTCCATGGTTTTATTGTGTTTTGAGCTTATTCAACTGTTCTGGAATATATCCTAACAGTTTAGCTTGCCCAGAGCAGAGAAAGACCAGTTTGAAAAAGAGGAAAGAGCAGAAGTACAACAGGAGATTTTGAAGAAAGTGGTTCGAAATTTACCTGTGTACACCCGCACTGCAGGAGGAGGTAAGCCATGACACTACTGAACAACATTAGCTCTAAAATACTATAAACACTGACTATGAATTCATGAATACACTTTATTTTTTATTTGAACCTGTGAATACAATTCCCAGAAACAGGATAACATAATGTACCTTGTATGTGACATAAGCTGTTTATTTCTTTCTGTCTGTGACTCATGCATCTGGGGTTTCCAAAAGGCTCAGGTGCCAGTTATTTCCTGTGGGACCCTGGTTCATTTAGGCTCGTTTTCACTGACACATACTGACTCCCACTGAAACAATTTAAATGTAGTGACTCATAATGTCTTCACTGAAGCAAAAGGAGTCAATGTATAGAATAAATATTATCTGTTTAAAAATAGATGCCATTTGCAGCCCTACATACTTGACACACGTAAGCTTAAACCAGGATTACTGTGTAACAAAACTGGGCTCTCTTAAACACAATTTTAACATTGACATTTTCATAATCTTAGTGATAAATTACATCTACAAAGTATATTAAGTAGGGCTGGCCTGGATAAATTTTGATTCCTTTTTTTACTATAAACAATAGATTGATAAACTATTTAAATAATCCTCAAGTTAAACAACATCCTCACAATACAGTTTAAATTCGATTAACTGCACAGTTTGCAATGTTTAAGTAAGAAGAGGTAATTGCTCTTTTTAATTTTCTTGTCAATAGCGGTTCCATATTGTAATTCTTGCCAAGTAATCAAACCTGACCGCTGCCATCACTGCTCCACGTGCGAGAGGTGAGTAGTTTTCCTGCTCATTTCAGACTAAATAGAAGTCCACTATACGTATACAAAGAAATTTTATACATACAGTGGGTACGGAAAGTATTCAGACCCCTTACATTTTTTCCACTCTGTTATATTGCAGCCATTTGCTAAAATCATTTAAGTTCATTTTTTTCTCATTAATGTACACACAGCACCCCATATTGACAGAAAAACACAGAATTGTTGACATTTTTTGCAGATTTATTAAAAAAGAAAAACTGAAATATCACATGGTCATAAGTATTCAGACCCTTTGCACAGTATTTAGTAGAAGCACCCTTTTGAGCTAATACAGCCATGAGTCTTTTTGGGAATGATGCAACAAGTTTTTCACACCTGGATTTGGGGATCCTCTGCCATTCCTCCTTGCAGATCCTCTCCAGTTCTGTCATGTTGGATGGTGAACGTTGGTGGACAGCCATTTTCAGGTCTCTCCAGAGATGCTCAATTGGGTTTAAGTCAGGGTTCTGGCTCTGGTTGTTCTGAAGCCACTCCTTTGTTATTTTAGCTGTGTGCTTAGGGTCATTGTTTTGTTGGAAGGTGATCCTTCGGAGCAGTCTGAGGTCCTGAGCACTCTGGAGAAGGTTTTCGTCCAGGATATCCCTGTACTTGGCCACATTCATCTTTCCTTCGATTGCAACCAGTCGTCCAGTCCCTGCAGCATGATGCTGCCACCACCATGCTTCACTGTTGGGACTGTATTGGACAGGTGATGAGCAGTGCCTGGTTTTCCAAAAAGTTCTATCTTGGTCTCATCAGACCACCAAATCTTATTTCTCACCATCTGGGAGTCCTTCAGGTGTTTTTTAGCAAACTCCATGCGGGCTTTCATGTGTCTTGCACTGAGGAGAGGCTTCCGTCGGGCCTCTCTGCCATAAAGCCCTGACTGGTGGAGGGCTGCAGTGATGGTTGACTTTCTACAATTTTCTCCCATCGCCTGACCCTATCTCTGGAGCTCAGCCACAGTGATCTTTGGGTTCTGCTTTACCTCTCTCACCAAGGCTCTTCTACCCCGATTGCTCAGTTTGGCCGGACGGCTAGCTCTAGGAAGGGTTCTGGTTGTCCAAAACGTCCTCCATTTAAGGATTATGGAGGCCACTGTGCTCTTAGGAACTTTAAGTGCAGCAGAAATTTTTTTGTAACCTTGGCCAGATCTGTGCCTTGCCACAATTGTGTCTGTGAGCTCTTCAGACAGTTCCTTTGCCCTCATGATTGTCATTTGCTCTGACCTGCACTGTGAGCTGTGAGCTCTTATAATAGACACATGTGTGGCTTTCATAATCAAGTCCAGTCAGTTTAATCAAACACAGCAGGACTCCAGTGAAGGTGTAGAACATCTCAAGGATGAGCAGAACAAATGGACAGCACCTGAGTTCAGTATATGAGTGTCATAGCAAAGGGTCTGAATACTTATGACCATGTGATATTTCAGTTTTTCTTTTTTAATAAAACTGCAAAAATGTCAACAGTTCTGTGTTTTTCTGTCAATATGGGGTGCTGTGTGTACATTAATGGAAAAAAAAATGAACTTAAATGATTTTAGCAAATGGCTGCAATATAACAAAGAGTGAAAAAATGTAAGGGGTCTGAATACTTTCCGTACCCACTGTATATAGTTACTATGACTTAGGCGATGCTCTCATAAATGATGGTTCATGCCTCCTGTCTGCTTTTCCCCTGCAGATGTGTGCTGAAAATGGACCACCACTGCCCCTGGTAAACTCTTGTGTCCTCATATATTGTTCTTTTATCAGTTATTTCAGTTGTATGGGCACATATTACACTGTTTTTGTTCATTTTGTCTTTGTTTTTTTCAGGGTCAATAATTGTGTTGGATTCTCAAACTATAAATTCTTCATTCTATTTCTGGGCTACGCTTCACTTTACTGCCTCGTTATTTGTGCCACAGTAATACAATATTTTATCAAATTCTGGAAGGTAGGTAAAGGACTTCTTCTTTTCAATTTGTCACTGACACAGCAGTTTTACACAGCAAATGTGTTCAAAATAAGATCGAAACATGAACCAAAAACCACAAAACTGCTACAAGTGTCATGTGACGCGTTATCTGGTGCTTCTGTTCACACTTTACACACTGTTCACACACTGACTGTCACACGATCCAATGGTAGGAAGCTTGTTGTACTTGGGGACCACTTAAAAACAACTGCAAAGCATATTTTAAATATATACTCTGCAACAATCATTAGTTGTAAATTTTCTTTTTTATTCACTTTTTTGATGATTTTTTTACACAAATACGGAATAACATAAACTAGGCAATATGAGCATGTTATATTTAGTTTTAAAGAAATTATTATCTATTGTATTAATTGCTATTGTTTTTTTTTTTTACACTGTCCAGAAACCTTTTACCAAATCGCTTTGTTTAATTTCACATCTGTATTGTGTCTGATTTCAGAAACTGCTTCCTGAAACTCACGCAAAGTTCCACATCTTATTCCTGTTCTTTGTAGCAGCTTTGTTTTTCATCAGCATTGTTTCACTGCTCAGCTATCACCTGTGGCTTGTTGGGAAGAACCGGACCACTATAGGTACCTTTACTCACCATTTACTCTTATGAAATGGCTTAATTGCCTTTTAATTGCTTTTTGTATGTTTAGAGGCTTTCAGGGCCCCTGTCTTTACCAATGGACCAGACAAAAATGGCTTCTCTTTAGGCTTCAGAAGAAATGTTGCAGAGGTCTTTGGTGATCAGGCAAAGTACTGGTTCTTCCCTGTTTTCTCCAGGTCAGCATATTTTTTCAAGATTTATTTATAAAAGCACTGTAAAACATTAACTTGGGTGATTTTGTTTTGTCAGCCTTGGAGATGGACATTCATTTGTTACCAGGCTGGTTCATATAGATCCTGAGCATGCCAACAGCATTCTTCAGCAAAATGGAAAGAGGTCAGTCAAATACTTTGTCTGAAATACCCAAATGTTGATATAAGTTAAAGGTTAAAATAGTGTGTATGGATTTTAGTTGCAGCCTAGTGGATGGTGCAACAAACATGTGTCACCCTGCAAATAATGTACAACATACACTGGACAATAACAAAACAGGTATGATTTAATTTTACTTTACAGTAATTATGAAAATTGGAACCATAGGGATGTAGTATTAGATTTTCCTTTTGTTTTGTTTTAAAGGTCAAGCAGACTCTGTGGTGATAGAGAATGAGCCATAGTGAGTAACAAAGTGTCTCTGCTGCTTCACTGTCACATGTTTTCTTTTCTCATTAATTGTTGTTTTGTTCCAATCTTAGAATTCAAGCTAAAACTGAATACGTGATGCCTTAACCATCCTCTCTGTGATTCCTCCGTGCCCCGCCCCCGGTGATAAGGTGCAATATTCTGTACAAATTGCCTCCATACTTCACAATAGAGATCAAATGCACAAGTAAGGCCAGTTTAAAACCTGTGAAACTGTTTGGAGAATGATGGATTAAATTATGATACTGATAAATTAATGATGAATGATCAGATGTTGAAACTTCCATTTACTGTAACATAACCCGTGTGTATCCTGTCATATACTAAAATGTGATTGATCCTTGTCACAAAGATGTGTTGCTGCCATAATTTTAATATAATTTTGTAAAAAAAAAAAAAGTATTTCCAACATCTGTAACATTTGTAGTACTGTTTTGTACAATGTGGTTTCATGTGTTAAACTGAATGTTTTGTACAAAGCCACTCAAGCCATTGTTTCATAATGGACCAGTATTACTATGACTGTATAATATGTTAAGCAACAGTTTCCTAGATAATGATGTCAATTTGAAGAATTTGTTTACGTGTATTATTTTTGGTTTTATGTTGTTCAGCCACTGTGTTTATATTTTACTCCAAACAAAACAAAACCCTTGACCAAATCGTTGCACTGTAATGTAATGAAATTTATATTATTATTATTTTTTTAATATATATATTTGTTTTAAAGTTGTATTTATCTGTGCGTTTTGTTGAATAATGCAGTAGTTTCAACCAAGGAAAAGACTGGCAATTTTTTCAAGATAATGCTTTAATTTTATATTTATTTAATTGAAATTATGTATTTTGTGTAACATGAATGCCCTCATTTCTATTGATCAAACTTTTGATTCTGAGTGAGAACTAATAATGTGCTTTAAGTAATTAGTTTTGTATAAGACAGCTTTTTACTGAGAACCTGTTGAAGGATTTCTGTTTCTTAGCTGTTACAATAAACTCTTATGTATTTAGATTGGTAGTCTTATTCTTGGCATTATTATATTAATATCGCCTTATTATATCAAATGGGAGATGTAAGGTGACTGGCACAGCGACTGAGTGGATAGTTATTACTTTATCTCAAAACATTTTGTATCTAAATTGTTTGGGGTCATAAAATCTGTCCAGTAGGCTAATCCTTGTGCTGGTGATAGTGAAGTGAAGACATGCAACATTATGGCTGTCCACAGTTCTGACAGGTTAAACCCCATTGAAGAACACACCAAAAGGAGTGGACAAAGTTCTCTGAAAGTATCAAATAAAATTCAAGTTGCACAGTACAGTTGTATCATTACTTTAAATGTCATTTTGTTGTAAGAGATAAAGGCCTCCTCAGCTGAGGGTAAATCACCTGGGAGTTACTGATCTTCACCACTCAAGCCCTGACTAAAAGCTTCTTAAGAAATCACCCTCATTAATGACTAATAGTTAAACTAGACACTTTATAACCTTTGAACTTAGAAGTTATTGGAACACTTGATTGGTTTATTACGCATATGTCATATCTTTACAATATTATAGTTTTTATTTGTTCCTCTGGCAAAGGAAATGGCACGTGTCAAAGTTCACACTGGTGTAGGTCACTGACCTGTGTGTCTTCATTGTTATAGCTCAACACCATGGATAAATAAGTTACTTGGATGGTTTGTGCTGAGAGCAGCTGTCATTCCTTCACTCCACTGTTGGACCAGTGCAGATAACAGACTTCTGACCGTTTTGTGCTTTAGATGTTTGAAGATATAGCATGGACAACCTGGAGGAGATGATAAATAGTACAATTCATCCATCGTGTTTACAGGAGCCTCCGCTGGCCATTGATGTGATAAGGGGTGAGAAAGTACTACTGTACTACCATATTAACATTTTTGTACAATCAAAGATTGTTTATAACATCTTTATAATGTTTAACACACTATAAATGTTAATGGATGATCATTTGCCATGTAAAACATGTTTTGTAACAAATTAAGATAATATTTAACTCTGTAGTTCAACAGTAAACTACCAAACAAATACTATCTAAAAATGTAAATGGAAGTGAGAATGAGAAATCTGTGATTTGGTGATAGCCTTCTCGTCCCATTCCCATTTTGTCCCTGTGTTTTCCTTGTAGAACTGGATGTGTATGGAATCTGCCTGTACTCCATTCTGACCTTCATGTCCTGCCTCTCACTGCTGCTGTATCTGGACACCTGTGTGTATATTTACAGAAACCTGCCATACCCTAAAAAGACTACTATCATCTGGATCAATGGAGCAGCACCCGTAAGTTCTATTTATGGATTTGAGGTGATGAAAATGAGGACTGTTGTTACTGGAACAGTTCAATACACTTTTTTTTTTTTTTTTTTTTTTTTTTACAAAAAAATGGTATCCATAACAAATGAAAAGACTGGGTTAAAGTAATCCAAATACATTTGAATTTAGTAAAAACACAAATATATTGTAGTTCAGGACTTCAAGAAAAGAGGAAAGTAAAACACATGCTCATCTTCTTGAATTTAATGATGTCATAATTTCATATGGAGGGCACTGAACCTTAGCATTATTTGATAGGGATTTGATCTATTTGTTCTATTGGTTCAACTGACAATAATCATGTCTCTGGGGTGGAGTAACCACTTTATGATGTTATTGTGAAAAGGTTTTTGGGTTTTTTTTATCTTATTTATGCTGACAGTTTTTGTTTCATGTGGATAGGATTAACCTGCAATCATCTGCAATCTGACAGTTAACAGCTAAAATTTGATAAAGATCATAATCATCATAATGACTTAAATGCAGACCTCAAATTAATTTCCCTTGTCTTTTCCAGTGCATTGCCACCTTGTCTTGTTTTGGGCTGTGGATCCCCAGAGCAGTCATGTTCACAGATATGACATCAAACTGGTGAGCTGACTCCCTCTCTTCATTATTTCGACACATGATACAAACACATAAAATAACTTTTGTCCTTGAGATTATGTCCTCAAATAAAAAGTGGATGAATCATTACACAGAACTTGTACAAAGATCTTACATTCAGAGGCATTTTTATAGGCTTTTCTCTGGATGTACTGTACAAAACTATTAATATTACGAGACTGTAAAACCTGGTGTGTGCAGTTATTTCGCAGTGGTGGTGTACAAGATCCTCATGTTGATAGTGGAGGAGCTGGGGGGCAGCAGTGGCTTCCTGAAAAGGTTTTCTGGTCAACCCTTTACGATCAGTACAGGACCGTGCTGCTGCTGCTGCGTCTGCCTGCCCAAAGTGCCCATGTCCCGGTAAAACACATTTAACTGGCTAATGTCATTTTTAAAAAGAAATCCAATATGATTTTATGTAGGGCTGGGTGATATGGACAAAAAGATGACTTTCAATTTTTGATTAGATTTCCTTTTTTCTTTTCAAACACAAAATAAAAATGGCTTTACATATTGAGCATACACGGAAATTTAACACAAAAAATAGCCCAATTTCTCTTCTGTGCTCTCCTCTAAACCACGTTTTCATAGACTGAGAATTGGTGGTAATTAGGAGTAATAAATAATAAAAAAAGTCAATTTGTAACAATGGTGGCCAATCTAGAATACAATTAGATAAGACAGCAGTCACCAGTCCCTCATAATGTAATGCTATATTTTTGTATTAAGGACAATAATATAATTCCTATATTGATATTTGCCTTTGTAGACGCATGTTGTTCTTGTTGAAGTTGGCTGCTCTGCAATACGCCATCCTTAAAACAGTCCTCTCGATCCTCTCCTTTATTCTGTGGACCAATGGAAACTTTGATCCCGCAGATGTAAGTAAATATTAAGTTTGCCAACTTCTACCTGGAATATTCCACAGTATGGTATTAAGTATCTGGTTATCGTTTATTCCATTCTATGTATTTTTATTGCCTGAGAAAAAAATAAATAAAAAAGATTTGTGGTATAGTCCCCTACAGAAGAAGACTGCTAAATTGTATGACATTTAGTGGAACATTTCAGGCAAAACATCAATCATCCCCATGGAGAAAATAAGATTTTTCATACATAGTGCCCGATTTAAGTACATTATTGTTGTGACAAGATTAAACTGGATGTGACTTGTGTCCGGTTGTAGCTGAGCATTACTGGAGCAACCATTTGGATAAACCCGATCGTAGGAGTCCTCACCATCATCTCCCTTTGGCCTGTGGGCATCACGTTCATGAACACGAAAGGGCTGCTGCGGCACCTCAAGATGGTCCCCAAATACGCCATGTACCAGGTCAGTTATATGCATCAAAGATTGTGCTAAACTTCTGTGACTGTTTATTATACAATTTTATATAGAAATACAGATCAATCTATTTTATGATTTTAGAATGTGATGGTGTCATATTCCCAGATGGAGCCAGATTTTCTTATTGATTGCATTGTAATTTATGTTTTTGGAAATATCCAAAACATAAATTCACAAATGTTGAAACCCAAGAAAAAAACTGTATTGTAATATTTATTTTAGCTGCCTCCATCTGTATTAAACATTACTGCCCTATAAAATGTGGGGATAGTGGCTTGGATGGTGGTTCAAACCTTATAATAACCTTTGATATTATTTTTGGCCTGTGTAAAAGTAAAGGTTCATAAGTGACTGATTGATCATGGTTGTAGGTGGCACAGATAGGTAATCATGATTCTGTCAGCCACAGGGCAGCTATGGCAATAAAAATAGCTTACCACCACCAGATGTGTACAGTGATAAGTAACAAAATACAAAGTTTGAGTAACTTGTCAAGCTTGTAAAGAACAATCTAAATCTGTGCTAAATATATGACCAATTAAAATGTAAATCACTGAAAGTGGGCAGATGAATTATTGTGGTAATCCTCAAGAAATTAAGATCTTCTGTAATTTTTCCAGTAGGTCAACAGAAAACAGTCTGCAAAAAAGTCTTAATGAAAGGTCTATTCAAAATGACAACAAACATTATATTTAAGAGAGCTTTTACAATTATACAATTATATTCCATAAATATATTTCTTCTGTTCTCAAGCAACAGAAACAGTTATTTTGTTTGAACTTAAAATCATCCATTACTCATAGTGTGGTTCTTGTTTGTTGTCCTTTTAGCTGGTCCTGGTCCTAAGTCAGCTGCAGACCTCCATCATTAACATCTTGTCCTTGGATGGGACAATCGCGTGTTCCCCTCCCTTCTCCTCTATGGCCCGTGGCTCCAGTAAGCACCTTCACATATTTTTGTAATGTTTAATGATAAATAACGTTTCTACCTGGTTTGTGTTGTTTCTTTCCCAGTGCTCAGTCAGCAGCTGATGATCATGGAGATGTTCATCATTACACTGGTCACTCGCTGTTTATATCGACGCACGTACGACTCCCCCGAGGAGCAGGACAACACCCACAATGGCAGGGAGGCCCTGAAGGCACCCTCTGAGGAGCATGATGTATAAGACTCACAACTATTTTGGGACTCTAAATGTCAAACTTTAATATATATGCTAAAATAACTGTTTACATCGAGTGTGTGTCCCTGACTTTTATTTTATATCAAACATCTAAATCCTAAAAGGTTCTCTTTGTACTGTAAAACAATTGTAAGGTAAAACAGGTAAATGTTCCTTTATATATAAAAGTATTTATCTTTTTTGTAACTGAACAGTAAGTATAAAATACAAACTGAAATAAATATCTCTGGTGTTCAAATTGCTTTGATGCCACTGTTATATTTTTAGAGTTAGCTACTCCAATTCTTTCTTTTATTAAAGCTGTAGAATGCCAAAAGGGTGCCATAAATAGCACCAAACGTTGTCAACAACTTTTCTCCACAAGAGGGAGTGCTTGCATCTCATCCTGCCACACTTTCACTTAAGGTGACAGTATACCATTGGCCCAAATGCATTACACATTACACACATTACGCAGGCCAAAAACACACACAAAATAAAATTGTACAATTAAGTTCTGCAAAAAACATACAAAAAATTCCATAAACAACTTAAATAAGTGGAGTGTACATTTTCAAAATTTTCAAATTAATAACTGACCCAAAATCTAAAATCATAAATTATTTAAAAACTGAAAATGATAACAAAAATAGTTTAGTTTACAACATCACACCAATTTCTCAAACAGCACAATTCATTGTTGTCTAACACTGGTTACACTATCAAGAAAGTCACAACTCTCAACAGCAGATTTCTCATCAGATTATGAAATACAACAACAGTATCACTATACCAATATGTATGAATGTGATGTGTGAGTGGTTGGAGGGGCCAATGGTGCAGTTAAGCAATCTCTCTTCCTTCTTCTACCAGAAAGGCTTTGAGAGGATTTGTTTAGCCTGTAGAGTGCAATACAAATGTACAATGATTACATTGTATTATTAGTATTAATTAAAAGGTCACCAGTTTTTTGCAATGCAGTGCCCTTTGATGTTTAAAAATGTTATCCACAATTTGCCCGTAAACTTCAGCATTAACAAGGATAAAGGCGTTTATATAAAGCTTGATCAATGAGAAATGCAGAATTTGGCCGTATTAAAGGAGTGTTTGTTTGTGGGCCTTATGTAAACAGTCATCAGACAGCGATGGAAGAAGAGAGGAGAGAGAGAAGTGTTCAGGGTGCTTGCTTGATTGCCCCTGGCTCCGCAGCGTTGACGAAAGCTGCTTAGCCCCTCAGTTTCCATGGAGACCCACAGAGAGCAGCCAGACAAAAAAAACGAGGCAAAGGGGAGTGGCTTAGAGGGAGAAATAGAGGAGAAAGAGCTGGATGGCAAGATAGACAGAGGGAGGGACACACACAGACTGTAACGTTGTGTGCTGCTGAGGTAACATAAGGCTACACGAGGATAATAAAACTGCATTGCTCCCTAAGGAATTATTTATATTTACAAGTGACTGGAGGACAAAGCACTGAAGATGGATGTGCAAACGGAGAATGCAGAACCTCCACCACCTGAGTCGCAGTCCAGCGGAAAAATCAGAAAGGGATTCAAGCTGTTTGGGAAGCGCAAGCCTGGTAACATCTTTTCTATTCGAAGCAAAAGCGAAGGAAACAACAAGTCCCCACTGCACAGGAGCAAAACCCTGGACGTAGCAGACTCTGCTGCTAACGACTCAGAGGACCAGGAGAGAGAAAAGGCTGACGGAGATGAGGAGCAGACAGAGGAGGGACCACTGGGCGAAGATGGCGTTCTGGCTGCCGCTCACGCCCGCACCTCCATCTCCTCAGCCAGCTCAGCCAAGTCCCTGGGCTTCCTCTCCATCCTCAGAGGGGGTCGGAGGGGAATGGGGGACCGCAGATTACAAACTGTGTCCCAGCCCACAGGACGCCAGCGCCGGGGGATTAAGGGTCTATTTGGAAATGTTAAGTTTCGCTCAAAGGACAAGGACGAGAAAGAGGAGGTCCCACCAAGCCCGCTGTTAATGTCGTCTAGAAGTAACAGTGTGGAGATCATCAAAGAGGACTTGACGTTGACCCCCAAATCTCAACCACGTTCGCTGGACAGCCCCGGGACAGAAAGCTCAGAGCCAACCAACAAGAGTATAACAGCCCAGGACAGCTCCACCACATCCCCTTCTAGGACTCCGGGCGGTGAACCAAATGAGTCACATTGTACTATGCTGGCCTCCATGGTTCCCGGTGAGACCAGCCTGAGCACACTATTGGCTGACATCTCCTCGCTTCTGACCTTTGACTCCATTTCGGGAGGGGGGGACATCATGGCGGATGTAGAAGCAGAGTGGGGCAAAGCCAGCATGGCCATTTCCTCTGCTGCCTCGCCTTCACATACCACGTCATTTTCAAAACCTGTCTCTTCAATCTCACCTAAAGCTGTTAACTCATTTCACACCACGCTGCCTTCTTCAACTGCACCATCTTCTCCTATGAAACCCAGCAGCATCATCACCACTTTGACCAAAGCTACAACTTTGACAACACCAACCATCAAACCAACAAATGAGACAACAATAAATGTCACAACAGCTGCCACAAAACCATCAACAAGTCCATTAAACATTTCCGCACCAATTATGTCTTCCCCAACGATTACGATGAAAACTACTTTGGGCGTAACCATATCTACAACAGCTCCTCCTAATACTCCAGCCAGTGCTACAAAAGCACCATCGGCTAGTCCAACCTTAACCTCATCAGTGAACAAGCTAGCATCGGAGACAAACGAAACTCCCAAAACAGTTTCATCGATGGGCTTTGTATCCACATCACCTCCAGCAATAATTAACCCTCCTAAAACTACGCCATTCACCCTGACTTCAACTTCCAAACCTGATTTGTCAAGCAGTTTACCAGACACCTCTTTCAACAAAATCCCAGTGACAGTATCAATGTCATATCCTTTTACAGCCAAGCCCATGACTCCCTCTCCACTTATTTCTTCAAAGATTCCGTCGACAGAAGTTATCTCTGCAACAGTATCAGTGTCTACAACAAGTATAACTACACCTACCCAATTCTATACAGCGGATCTGAACAAAACATCATCTTTTGTCAGTGAGTTTTCAAGTTCAACAGCTACAACTTTCACTAAGACCCAAATAACTTCTGTATCGGTACCACCTACAGTATCAAAAAGTCAAGCCCCGCCCACGTCTGCTCCACCTGTTTATTTAAATGGGACAATTCCGACTCAACCTGCTACTATTTTGTCTTCTAACTCTATACCCACGCCTGTTTCAACCCAAATCTCTTCAGTCCCCTCCTTCTCCTCACTTTCTGCATCTAAAGAAGGCCCTCTGTCTATCTCACAACCTAAAGTTTCTCCAGCACCTTCTGAAATGCCTTCTTTCCTTTCAAAGATGCCTATGCCGACGTCACAAATCTCTGCATCGTCACCTCAAATACCTCTCTCTTCTGCTACTCTGTTCACTCACCCTGCACTCTCTCAAACTTCCTCTTGCCCCATCTCCTCTGCCCCGCTGTCTCAGGATGGCCTGGGTAAGAAAAGAGAAAGCGACGCATGTTCGGTAGATGGCAATTTGATCCAAAGTCCTAAAACTCCAGAATCTCGTGACATCCTGCAAGAAAATTCACATCAGATTAAAGAAGATAATAAAAAGAGGACATCGCAGGGACATAGCACAGGGCTGAGCAAAATACCTGTAGTTGGAGGGGGCAGAGTTGGTAAGATCCCTGTGCGCATTAGCCAGAATACAGAGGAGGAGGCAAATAAGGACACGACTGCATCTGCCGCCCTGGAGGAACCAGTCTCTCCTTTAAACTCACATGACAGTGGAAACAAAGATAAAATTGCTATCTCTGAGGTTGCTGTGGTCACCTCTAAGCATAGCCAAGAGGAGAGCCAGATGCAATTAAAGGCTCCCACCTGTTCTCTGCGTGACTCCAAAATCCCTGTAAAACATGGTTCTCAAATCCCACAAGCAAACAGAACCAAGATCCCAGTGTCTAAGGTTCCAGTGAGGAGGGCAGTAGGGGCCAAACCAGCAGTTCAAAGTGGTACCACGCAAATACGGAAATAGAATAATGGACAAAATCATTTACTCTGAATGCAAGTCTTATTAAGCTATTTTTGGCTCATTTCTCAGCTTCTCAACAAAACAGGAACAGTAAATATAGACTCAAGCACAAATCATCTCTCTGGGCAGCCTAAGGAAGTCTAAATTTGGACATGTCTCAGGAAAGATTTGGGTCAGCATTGGTAACTTCAGTGAACAACATGGTCCCGGTACAGTATTGCTTATAATACACATACGCCTTTGTAAGAGGTGCTTTTCCCACAGACAAATGTTTTTTACTTTGTTAACTTCCATTTTTGTAGAAACAGTTTTTGTGTTTCTTTCCAACAAGTCTCTTTGATAAACTGTCTACTGTCTACTAATGATTAACTGCAGCCAAAATCCAAACATTCCAATCTATCTGGATGTACAGTATGTAGCAGAAAACTTATTATTTTTATTTTTTGCACATTTTCGGACTGTATAGTGCCTATGTGTTTGTCTGCTGGTACTTACAGTAAATTATGTGATCAAATCTCAATGTGAACTGCGCAAAAGACTTGCCAATACCTCCTCCCAATTAGAAGTGGACAATACAAATGGCTAAATGGACATTGGATTTAATATGGGAGAAGGCATTGAACCAATTCATGCTTATCTTAACCGCACTTATTCTCGGACAAGAGCAGTATCTGTGTATTGTCTCTCCTCTATGTTGTTCTGTTTACTATTTAATCAATAAATATTTCAAGTCGTTACTAACATGATATCTTAATTAAATTCAAGCACTGAAAATACTGACCTTTCCAAATATATATTTTAACATCAGTCAATTTGAGTTAAAGGTGCTATTACGCAAAATTGACTCTTGTGAGCTTTAATCCATGTTATATTGTTGTTACCTCCTCAAAAACATACCTGGAGTGTTTTATTTCATTCACACATATTTAAGTAACCCTTTATTATCAGTCTACATCTCCAAAGTTCAAAATGCTCTGTTCCACCTTATGATGTCATGTAGTGGGAATTTTCAAGTTAAGAGCTCCTTTTACTTTTATCTCAGTAAAGATTGGCAATTTCAAGGCTGAAATCACTCAAATAATTCTAGTAAAGGTGTATGGAGTTTAAAAACACAGTGGAGCACCACATGACATCACAAGGTGGAACAGAGTGTTTTCTGTTTGAGAGAAGAACTCAGCCTGTGAATGACACGCAACTCCAGGTATGTTTTTGATGAGGAAACAACATTCTAACAGAGATAAAAAAAAATAAAAAATAGTGTAATATGGGCCCTTTAACCTAGATAAAGCATTATTTAAGTATGAAACAAAATAGTATTAAAACAATCAAACAAATCAAACAATCAAAAGTAGTAGCTGATTGTGTTGTTTGACCTAATTTCTCTAAAATATATGTTTTAATAAAGAAAAAAACAACAACAACAATTTCCTCAAACCAAAAATATCCTGTCTTCTTATGTAAAAGATCAGATAACCCTGAAGTTTAGACTTCTACAAATAAATTCTGAAATGCATGGGATTCTAATATTAGTTCACCTTCCCTCAAATGCTAATATTGTGGACATGTTTACAATGTGAACTTAACAGATTCCCAAAACGAAAATATAATTGCGATGCTTATCAGAAAATTCGCAATTACATAATTTCCTTAAGTCGCTCACGTGAAGATGATTTCACTTGACTTTCCTCAACAGATCCCGATTTTCTACAGTAGCTACGCATCCTTCTGTCAAATGGCCCACAGAGCAGTATCACACTAACTTCATTCACAGGCCAAGCTCGCTGACCTGAATAGACAGAGCCTGAATGTTAGTAGCGGCTGTCCAATCAGATGTGAGGGAACCACTTAACATGCATACCTCATTTGAGACGACTATGGGAATATGTGTCACTGCTATTCTTAGTGCGACATTTAGACAATTGGGCTGCAGAATAAAGCTACTAATTGAGTTTAAGGCTTAATTCTGTGTTTTTCAAATTTTAGTACACACATGCTGGTTAAGATCTGTTTTAGTGATTAGTCCTGGTTTAGTCCGGATAAAGACCCTATTTATTCTTAGTTGAGTCCTGGTTTGGTCCTGCTTAAATTAGATTTGTTCTAGCTTAGTCCTGGTTTAGTCCAAACTTAGTCCTGAATTGCCTGCTCGTTTAGATCCTTTTAAGAGACTAGTCCTGGTTTAGACCAAGTTATTCTGATTCTGTTAGGGCCCAATATAATATTTTTTAATCCTGGATGAGTCCTACTTTAGTCCTTCTATAAATTTGTTATTGTTACGTCCCTGGTTTAGTTCTGGGTTAGTCCTGGTTTGTTCAAATTTAGCCTGTGTTTTGAACCTGTTTTATCTTTACAATGCATACATAAGATGGTCTAAGATCAAACTTACATAATATTTCCTGTTGAGATGATACTTGATGTGAAAAGGTTAACCACCACACATAGAAACAAAGCCCAATTGCTTTTCAAAGTTCAGACCGAAACTATGATGCAGAGAGGAGCCTGATGTTAAGAATAATACAAAGAGGGGTTTTTTTTTTGTTTTTTTTACAAATAAAAAGCACAGCAGAGGTGACACAAAAAGACCTCTGTGTATCATTGGGCCAGAGGCGGCAAGCTGAGAAGAACACAATCATTTGGCAGAGGCAAAAACATGCGGTTATGAAGGCGTCAGGTGCTGTTGCAGACCATAGAGATTGAAACCGTATCCCTGAGAAAAGAACAGAAAACCCCTGAGGCCTAGACACAACTCAAATAGAGCTTGTATTCAGCAAACACCTGCAATTGAGGATCAGAGAGTTTTTTATGGGCACCTACTGTAAATGTGTATCAGGTCTCACTCAAGAGGGTAACAGATAAAGGGCAATTACTGAAAGGATCATCACAAATAACCTTTTATCTTTGTAAAACAGACTGTAAACACAATAGAACTCAGCCATACAAATATACAAAAGAAAATTATGAAAAGGTTTTGTAAAGTACTTTTTTTACATAAAACATTTAAGAGGGCTGTGCAGTCATATTTTGTCCATATTAATCATATTAAAGTGTCCATAAAGTGTTAAAATAAAGCTTTGCATGTATTTTAGGTACTAGTTTGACCAAAACAAAAAATATGGACCTGTGCTGGAGATATAAAGCCCATAGCCAATACACTAAAAAGTCCAAACATCCTGATATATAAGCCAACCAACATGAGCAAGTATAATAAAAAAAAAGTAATATTGAACAAATTGTTAGTAGTTAAAATATATTCAGTCAAGTTAGCATTACAAATCTCTCCCATAACATGGGATACTGTTCAAACAGACACTTGAATGCAGCGCTTTGTCATGATGCATTCACATGATTAAGAGCAATGTGGTTGTCATACTTCTGCTAATAACACAATACAATGCTCTTTCAGGGCACTTTGCATAAGCTGTTTGATTATATCCCCCTTTATAGTTTTTGTGAATATCTGCTGTGATTTTGAACCCAGCCGTCGCCCTTAATATGCTGAACAAATTATAGTACCCATAATGCAGTGGGGCCATCCTGGCGCTCTGTTTATACTCTATAAAGTGTATGTGTTTGTGTATGTGTTGCCTTTGGAGAGACTTTTAGAGCCTAATTTAGCATGCCTCATTCTGAGTCTCCATGCCAACCCTACTAGGTCAACCAATAGGAGGCCAAGAATGGTAAATGAGGCGGGGCTTAAGAAGGGTCTTACTCACTGTGTAGATGTGTATAGGTCATGTAGAAATTAGCAGTCAATAAAGATTTATGTGGGGCAATGAAGAGGAAATGATTAAGCTATTATTGAATTTCCACATCAGCGCATTTAAAGTCTTAGAATTCAAAATGTAAAATAAACTTAATCATAAGGATGTTTTTGCAGCCATATCATCACAAATAATGAAAATATTTATTCTCATAATTAATTAGAAAACATAGCATCTTATCACTGGAATGGCTATTGTTCTAGTAAAAACATAACATAAAAACATAAAGACATAAAAATATTAAAATGTATAAAAAAGCATTTCTTTTGTCTCAAGCTGTGTAAGGATAAGTCATCCTCTAAAATAAAAATTCAGCACAGAAAACAACTCATCCACAAATTGTGTCAGCAGCTGCTCTGGGTCAACAGCTGCTCATTCCAGGTTAAAAGTGATTAATACAGTATACACATCAAAAACATACAAATCTGCTGTTAGAAGATTATTCTATTAGAGGATAAATACTAACAAAAACTAAGGTGTTTTTTTTAAAGGAAGTTCAATGCCTGCTAATTCTCTTAGTCGATTCTATGCGCATTTTTGATCCTTTAAAACGTGACGCATCATTTACAGTTGAACGGTCTGCCAAAGCATTACGTCACTTTAGTGCACTGCAGACGCAGCACTGAGGCCCTCTGCCGGTGAACAGCGGTAGTGCAATGATGGGTGTTATGACACTGCAGTGTCGACTATTCCATTGTCTACACTTACTAATAATAAAAGGCACGGGCTGCACACTTGTCAAAAGTTATGTTTTTATATATACGTCTAAAATACAACTTACAAAGTGCCAGATAATTATAAATACATGTAAAATAAATGTTAAACTCAATAAGTATCTAAAAGATGTTGAATGAAGGTTCAATCAAAATAAGGTGAATTTTAACACTGTTCATGGTAATTGTAAACTCTGTGTGAAAAAGTCCTGATTTGGGTGGAAGTAATATGAGGTAAAATAGAATATGTGCATTTTTGCAACAATGTGACATAACATTCAAATGAAGCTTATAATATAAATGCAAAGAATAGAATAAAAGCTGAAATACTATATCATAAAAAAATGTGAGCAGTAAGGCAGATGGATACTGCAGTGAATGCCCTTTAATATACACAGCCATACTTAATATTGGCTGAGTAGCTTAAGTGGTGTATAACATTCCCTATGAATTTTTGTAGTGGCATTCAGTGAGCTGTAGTCACAGTGAACATGACTGTACAAGCTCTTTGTACTGTGCTCCAACAGATGAGGCTTGGAAGGAGCATGGTGTCCTTTGCCAGACAATGTTCATGTGTTAGACCATGAAGTGCATGTGTCCCTCAGCACCTGTGACTATTACATCCATCCAGATACGCATGGCCTCTGGAGATGGAGCCACCATGTAATATACTCGATCATGGGTCTTCACACTGAAGGTCAGAGAAGGGTTTGGGCTCTGGAGAGAGACAAGAGGCTGTCTTATAGATGTGGACTTATAAAATGACGGATAAATAATTACACAAGTGTATTTACTTTGTGTGCGTTTTTTAAGTGGTCATAATACACCTCCTCTATGGCCTGGAAGTAGATGACTCCTTTCATCTTGGTCTCATGTTTGTCTGCGGTAGAGAACATAAACACAGGGTAGTTTGTGTAGGACTGATAAAACTCTGCCATGGTCCTAACCACTGCTTTATAGACATGCAAATGTTGTGATAATTTTATTTGTATAGTTTATGCAATAAGGCAGGATAAAAGCACTTACCTGCATAGTAAGTGAGTGTCCTGCGGTTTTGGTCAAAGACAAACCAGCGCTTCTTCCAGGTTTTGATCTTTCCGCCCATTTTGACCAGAAAACCCCGGCAGGTTTTATCAGTGATGGCCAAATGAAAGCACGCATCTGGATTGTGTCCAGCTGCCTCGATGTGTCCATGTAGATCAAAGTCATCTTTCCTGACCGGGAGGTAGCGTGACAGGAGGCGGGACTGTAGATGCACAGACACATGGAAACACAGTTTAGAGCACGGGTTCTTCAGATTTGTTTTAAACTGTGTCTCATATTAGTCCTTTGCTGCCATAAACCTACTTTAGTTCTGTTTTTTAGGCAAACTGGATTAATCCTGGGCTATATGTTGTTGATTCTAGATTAAGTCCTTGTGAAATCCTTCCAGAGGATTTTTGCATTGAACATTTAGAAATATGCATCACTTTCTGTAGTGAAGCAGATTTCTGCATTAGTTAAAAATATCTCTTGATTTTGATTCCAAGATTTGGATTTGGAAAGTCCAAGTCCCTTACAGTATTTACAGGGTAGTAACACTAAATCTACTAAATCCATCAACTAAGCCTCACATGTATAGTTCCAATACCTGCGACCTCTGCTTTTCGCGTAGTTTCACCTCTCTCTCCACCAGTTTCTGTCGTCTGCTTGTTTCTTCTTGTAACCGCTTCTCCAGTTCTTCTCTCCTCCTCCTCTCCTCCTCCAGGGCCTGTTTGCGAATCTCCATCTCGCGCTCCTACACATAAAGTAAACAGGGCTTAGCATCAAACACACACATGTATACAGTTGGCATATGGTCACCAATTACAGAATGATAGTTACTCGATGCTCCAGCAGCCTTTGCTTCTCCACCTGGGCCTCTCTAAGTAAACGCTCCATCTCCTCTATTTTGGCCATGTTGGATGTGCTCGCACTAATAGGAACAAGATTGTCAAACATTGGAAGAATGTAACTGTCAGAACAAAGGACGTGTAATACATTTATATACCACATATATCTTGAATGTAATTCACTGTCAAAATGGCCTCAAAATGTCCAAGCAAGAAGCACTTCAAGTATCTTGATGAAGGCAAAATAGATATATACAGATATATTACATACTTACAAGAAATTATACTTTAGTGAAGCTCAGAAAGCTTTTTTCCATCATTTGTGAGAGAAAAGCAAACTTGCTTATTTTTTTAGCATATAGATCCAGCCAGTTAATCACTAAATTAATTTTCATTTCGATTCCAGACACCTTCATTGCTGAATTTTGAACTTTCTGATGAAACACAATTTTAAAAGTAACTGTATTGGTCAAATCCATGTTTGAAAAGAACAGCTGGATTGAATAAGTGAGTTATACAGAAAATCAGAAACATTCCTCTTGAACTTCTGTGTTTCATATACATATTTCTGGTGCCTTAGATCTTTTGAGACACACAGACATGTCAAAGGCCTTCATGACTCCCATAGTGTTTCTGACCTGGATATATTGTCCGGGGAGCATGCTGAGAAGCTGGTCTCCAGGCTGTCCGAGCTGTCCACGCTGATTGTGTCCGAGGTCTGGCTGTTGTCGGCGAAGGAGAAGTCCAAAAACACACTGGGCTCTGATACCATCCGGCTGCAGAAGTCACTCCGCCTCTGTCTCTCGTCGCTCATCTGGATGTGGTTATTATTGTCTGAAAGAAAAACAAAATATTGCACAAATAAATCAGGCGCAGAATTGAACCTAAGACGCAAACACTATTCTGTCTGAAGTTCTTTAACCAAAATATTCATCATCAAATCAAATCAGTCATTACTAATCACTGACTTTGAATGAATATACAAACATTGATGTGCAATTAGCTGTATTTGCCTGTCTTGAAATAACACTCAATAAAACAATCATCAATCAAATTTGTTGAACACAACTGAAATGCTTCATATGAGAGTAGTTGCCCCATCTCTGGATTTTTAGTCTTGACACAATGCACTCCACCATGTATTTGATTCATATTTGTATAACATTAAAGGGGTCAGTTTAGACCCAGTGGAGAAGAGGACATGTTACTATGAAGACAGAAGACGGCGAGTGCATCATGAGACTCACTCTTCTGCAGGCGGCGGGTGTTGAGGTCCCGGGACAAGAGGGTGAATCCTGGAGGAAGCACACTGCCACAGCTAGAGCTCTGAGACAGAGGGGGGTGGGCCTGAGCAGAGGCATATAGGAAGTGTCTCAGTGAAAAAGTTTATGAAAGACAGAATGAGATAATGGATAGAGTATTGTGTCAGTCTAGTGGCAGTGCCTTGTCAGATCTCCCCCATAGAATGAACATCTTGCATCAGTGCATTTGCAATCCTGTAGTATTATTATTATTATTATTATTATTATTATTATTATTATTTTTAATAGTTAATCTTCCCAGTTTAATCAATTAGAACTAAATAGTAGTTTTAGTAGTTTTAGTAATATTCTTTTAAGGGTATGTTCAAACATCTCTGCACCTTCACAAAATTACACACAGAACAGATGATTTAAAAGTGTAATAACAGTACTGACCTTCGGGGGCAGTGTATGTCCCATAGACCTGCTGTAGGATGTGAGGATCTGCTGGCTCCTCTTGTGAGGTAGACTGTCACTGTGGTGGGATGAGTTTTCTTTGCTTCTTCTCCTTTCCTTTAGAGAGTGCAAGTGCTGGTACAATCCAAAAAAAAAAACATTAAAAACAAACTCACACCATCTCTGCTGTGTGACGATATTTGATTTTAGTTCTACCTCTTTAATGGGGTTGTTAACGAAGGCATGTCCTTCAGATAACTCAGCATACTTTTCTTCCAGAGATGCTAATTTCTCTTTTTCCTGCAAGAACCCGCATAATAAACACACCATATATTTTAATAATTTTAATATTCACATTATTATAAGCCCCCTGGAGTGCTTGCTTACTTTTTGAAGCATGACAAGCAAATTGTTTTTCTCTTTTTGGAAGCTGTCTCGTTCTTGCTGTGCTTGCAAGGTAATCTGTGTGGACTGTTTCTTCAGTGTCATAATCCTTTCCTGCAAAGAACAACAGTGAATGGTGCTCTGTGTGGCCTTTACATTCAGAGGCACTGAAGGAAGACACAGCCTGCTAAGCTCTGAAAAAATGCATAGCTCTATCCACATACCACTCAAAAACACTATTATTACCATGACTTTATGGTTAATTACATGTTTTATTTTCCAGTATAAAAATAATAATATGAATGTTACTATACCTTGCGTGTGACAGAAATGCGCTGGTACTCTGCAATCTCTCGCAGCAACTCTTGGCTTTGATTCTCTTTTTCCTCGTCTTGGTTAATTTCTCGTTCTAATTTTTGAAAATCCAACTCCTCCAAACTTTTGGCCTGTTCTTCAACCTCCTGAAGGAGAGATACATATTTAAATTCACATAACACAGATAACATTCCTAAATAAAATACGTCATAGATCCATTTCTGTTTCAGACAGTGAGCCATGTAATATCCTCTGACTCCCTGAAGGCTCTGTACCTGATTTTTACTTCTTAAAACATGAAAAACATAACCAGTTCATTTTAAATCGTTTGCTGAGGTCAGGAGGTATACCTCATTTACCTTATGCACTCCTAGCATCCTAATTATTCACCACAATGAGTTTCTAAGCACTTTTCCACTTTCACAGAACAGAAAGTTTTGCTGTCACAGTAAACAACTAGCATTCTACTGCGCACTTCCTGGACAATTTGATGTAGAGAGCACACAGCTGACATATGACCTCAAGACCTGTTTATACAATATATCTATTAAAAATCTATATATATAAAATTGGGTACAGGGCCTCTAATGCTTCTCATAGTTATATATATCAAGTTAGTCACTAAATATACCAGAAATCTACTGCCCTACAGATTAGAGTCACATGCAGTGACTAGTTGTTTTTTTTTAACACATGACAACTATTTGGGGCCCTTCTTTTGGACTCTTGGTCTAAATTGGGAAAGTAAAACAGCTGAAAATAGGATTAAGCAGAACAAGGTCAAGATCTACAAACATACATATAATTGTGGCAAATTATGTATAAAACTTCTTAAATCTGAGTATTTCTTGTGCTTTATTTAATCCCCTCAAATTATAGACATTCATTTAAATACCACTTGGTCTTGAGATGGTGTGACTATTCCTTTTTTTAAATTATGCACTGACTCAAAGTTTACTAACTTAAATGTATTCTGAAACCTTTGAATGTGATTTTAGGCCAGTGGCACAAGGTGTAATGATACCAGGTAATAAAACAGTAGTAGTAGTAGTATTAGTCCTGGCAGTATTTTGTTTCTTGAATCTAAAGGCTCAGTATGTAACTTTTCTGAAAGAGACCACCACTACTGCCTGTCTTCATGGCATAGTGGTGCCAACTGCTTGTCTACATGGAGATAGGTGAGTTTAATGCCATATTGTGCAACAGTCGAGGCAAAGCAATAACATCTCCATGGAGACAAGCAGGTGATGGACCCTCTACCAGAAAAGTTACACATTGCACCTTTCAAAGACCTTTTCATGCAGAGGACATTTATTTCTTAATTTCTTTTGCAGAATCCTCTTGCTGTATTTATAATCCAGATGCGCATTTTCTCTTATGTAACTGTCTCATTTTTTTACCTCTGTCTTCTCCACGCCGTTTGGTTTTTCGATGCTGTGAATCTTTTCTTTGAGTTGATCCAGGAGCTCTTTCTCTCTCTCTAACTGGGACACCTCAGACTCATGCTCCCCGTCCAACAGTGCACGCTCCACCTCCATCTGCACCACATCAATACAACATCACTCCACTTATGAAGAAAGACCATACTGCCCTTTTCAAACAAAGCATTAAAGTGTCTCACTGTTTCCCACATGTGTTTGAGGCAGAGCACCCCAAAAGGTATTTGAATTTCAAAGGATTTTTATACACTATAATACTATTAAGTTAGGCATCAAATAGATTGGATTCTTCTGCATTTATAGTGTTTGTACATTTTTGTTCTCCTTTGGATTAGAATTAGAACTACTGCAGATAAAGAGTAATTATATTTTAAACCTGATTTAGTCTTAGTTTAGACGTGTAATGGTCCCGGTTTAGATCTGGTTTAGATACTTGAAAAGCCAATTATTTTAGGTGGTACATGATACAAAAAAGTGAGAGAACCAGTGGTATATATTTGAGTAAAATGAACAAATTATTTTGTTAAAATCATAAAGATTTCTAACCACACCAGCCATTTTTTATATTTTGTATTTTATATTTTTGCTCCACCAAAACAAAACAAAATTAGAGTCTATCTTTAAGTCTATTTCTAAATTATTCTTTTTTTAGCCGTTATCTATTATCTTGTTTTATTGCATGTTCCATTTTCCTGCTGTTCTTGAACTGTGCGTTGCAACACTGGAATTTCCCCACTGTGGGACTAATAAAGGCATATCTTATCTTAAAGGAGAAGGCGTGGGGTAAGCTACCTGAAGTTTTGGAAGTGACTGGACACTTTAATCTGCTTTATTCATTTATGAAGATGCTGTTTTTTCATACACATTACACTTCCTTATGCCTTACTTGAGCTACAGTACACCCCTGGCCTCTACCTCATACCTCTCTGATGGACTCCTCCATTTGGTTGTCCAGGTCTTTGATTTTCTGCTCCAGCTCCTCGATGTTGTTTAGAACCTGGATGCGCTCTTCTTCGATCTGTGTCACTTCCTGTTTCAGCTGCACACTCTCCAAGACCTGCAGTGAAACCAGGAATTCAAATAAAGGCTTTGTTTTACAGACTCCAAAACTACTCTCCTCTATGCTTATTGCATACGGACACACCCGCCAAGAACCATAGATCTTAGTGTATTAGTTGGCAACAGCTGTACATTTTTATCTCTGTCAAATTTGGAGCATTGACAACAAGAGATTCTTTTCAGCTTAGTGCAATGGAAATTTTGTGCCCTCCATTGCCAGTCTGTCTAAAAAATTCCCACACAGCCCATCATGGCAAATACTACATCAATAGCAACCATTCATTCCCACAATAAGACACTTATTTATTTTAAATCTACCCGTGGAGATCAATGTACTAGGAGCAGGCTTGAGTGAAGAAGGGCACCTGGCTTAAAACTAATATTGGTAGTGCTAATGTCCCCAAAATTAAAGGTCCTTTTGTAATAGTTTATGTTGTTTAACAGTTTATATTTAATTAAGATTGTGCGAAATTATAATCTTAAAAAGCACTTTCATGAGGCTTATCTCATGCTCACAAGTTTGGAAAATACTTGTTTTAATTCCTCATTCCTACAGTACAAATCAGTGTACAAATCACTAAATGCCAGTGAGCACATGATATGCACGCCCAGAAGGAAATCACAAAAAACACCCACAACTTAATAATTTGAAGTAGCTACAACAACAAAGTGGCAAACATTAAAACCATTGGAGTACTATTGTGAGAGGAGTCAGACGACTGGAGTCCTGGGCTGTGGTGGTATGTGGGAGATGAAGAGAACGTACCAGGATTTGCAAACATCTGTCACTGTTGACACATAACAGAAAATCGCCTCAGTTTCTCTAAAGGACGTGTAGATAGATCAAGAAACGTGTTGATTTGGCGATGACGTGTAAACTACAAGCTCTATTTTGTTAAGATTGTTCATCTGTTGGTTTAAGGTATAAAGTTTACACATCTGGAAAAGCACAGGTACTTATACGCACATGCTCACACACACACATGCGCAGGCCAATTCTCTGTGGGATAAAGTCATTTCCTGTTCCCCCTCCTTAAAGGGTCTGAAAGGCTGAGCAGCAGAGCGAAACTAGGACTTCATCATTAAAACCAGACGTGCCATTCGGTTCTGCCCCAGACTCAGAAGAACAGTGCTATACACTGCACAACATACGCGCACAGTGACACTAGGGCTAAGAAAGTGGGTTACCCTAGTCTATGATCAAATCCAGGTATAATCAATATGACTATTATATTATTTCACAGTGGACATAGATGTTTAACTGTTAGGATATCCTTGTCCACTTTTTGTTTCTCCATCGAGTCACCACAGCTAAATATTTGAAGAGGTTTCAAGATTGACATTTTTGCATATTTAACACCCTCCGAAATATTGAAGCATAGGATTGAGTCAATGTCTGGATTTTAACTTTGTGTCAAGTTTTTACTTTTGATAAGGCTGGGATAGTATCTCCCTGTAATTCTTCAGAATAATGAGTGTTTTTCCGGATTACGCACTTTTCAAAACCACATAAACAGGAAGCCCCTTGTGGAAGACCACCACCACAGCATCCACTATTATTATGATTATTATATTTTCCGCTGTATACTACAACTTCTAAGCAGCTTTGAGACATTTTCCTTTAGCTCAGTTGAAAAGGCTGTTGAAAAGTCATAATAAATGTGCTGTTTTCTGGTAAGGAGTCTGCTAAGTTTCAGCTCATTGTTGAAGTTAAAGACACACATTACACATTATCAAGCAGCTTGATTTTAGTGAAGCATTTTCTCAAGCTTAATATTACTATTTACAGCACCCATCAGTTTGTTTGTCATCAATATGTGAAACTAATGCCACAAGAACCCACTTGTTCCTAGTAATAGGACCAATGACCATTCCCTGAAAAAGCATATTATTTACTAAGGCACTTCAGTCAGAACCTGCTATAAAGGCTTTAGTGAAAGAGAAAGAGGTACATAACTTGGGAAGGGCACAGTACAAATAAACAAACTAATATAAACAACAAAGTGTGACAACAACAACAATAATTTTCAGTTTACTAAGATGGAAAGGATAGCAAGAAATTGTGATAAAAAGAAAAAGAACAAAAATCTTCTACTGATTACAAATTAAGAACAGACTTTTTAATCATTAGTGTTGAGTTTTCTGGTGTGTGTGTGGTGCGCCCTTACTTTGGTTCTGTGGTGTGTGGAGGGCGAGGGGGCACTGCTGTTAAGGCTGACTGCAGGTGACTGTGACCGGACCCCGCTGTATGCGCTCTGTTGACCCCTCTGGCCCACCGTGGAGTCTTCACTCAGGGGGTAGTCTCGGGTCTTGGGAGTGAAGCAGGTGTCAGGAGCACTGCTGCTCGGCGAGTCTGAAAACACAGAGTCGTCGTCCGAGACCTGCAGTTTCTCCAGCTCTTTATTGATCTTCTGAAGGCTGGACACGGCTGAACTGGAAGTGTCCCTCTCCAGCTCCGTGCACAGGTTTAAAATGGTCTCCAGGCGTTGACACTCCTGCAACAGCCCAGAGGGTTAGGTGCTGTCGTCAGTTTTGGTATTTAAATATATAATACAATCTTTAACTCTTGATTTTTGTTAAACATGACAAAGAAACTTACCAATCTTTGAACTTTCTGCTCCCTAAGGCGCTCGTCTCTTTGGTGCTGATGGTAGTCTCTCAGTTCCTCTTTCCCATTCAGAGAGCTGATGCTGCCAACTCTTTGTCCAGGGCTGAGTCCCCCCTTCCCAAAGGACATCCTCCTCTCTCCAAAGCCCAGGTCTAACCCTGTCCCATCCAGGTCTGCACCCAGAGAGCTGAGAGAAGCCATGCTTGCCCTCCGCGGGGTGTTGGGCATGCTGGCCGGGACAGTCACATCAGGCGGCTGCTCTAAGGAGGATAGACTTCTCCGAGCAGAGCCCCCCGCCTTGTGGGACACTGCAGGGTTACGTAAGGGAAGTGACAGAGCGGGGGGGTCAGCAGGGTTGTGGAGCCGAGGCAGAGAGCGACTGTGAGTACCTAAACTGGTCAGTGATCCGGTGGAGTACTTCCTCTGGCGGGACTCCCCTGCTTTAACCTGGGAGTAGAGTCTGCGGCCCATACGAGGACTGGAGGGGACACTGGCTGCACCACTCTTGATCCGAGGAGAACGCGGCACAGCGTCATAGGAAGGGGACAGCAGAGAGCTTCCCTCACTGGACAAGAGCAGACTGTCCTGGGACTGGTGGCGAGAGTGCGAGTGGTGGTGAACACCATTGGAAGTGATCTGGCGCTCCCCTTGGCGAGGAGAGGGAGGTACACTGCTTCCACTGGACACATAAGCGAGCATCCTGGACGTGGAGGGGGGCCGGTCCATGCTGAGGGCCGACAGGGGCCGAGGGGGCTGGGCTCCGGCGGCAGAGGGCACACTCAGGTACTTCCTGCTGCACTCGGCTGCCCTCAGACTGGCCTCCAGAGCACTTTTCCTGCGCTGTAGTGTCTCCATCAGCTCCTGAAGCTCCGCCTTAGAGCGACCGCTCCTCATGGCCCCACCCACAGATGGGCCACTGGGCTCCAACTTCACACAGTCTACAAGAAAAGTATGATAATGTAAGCTCTATATTGTGACAGGTTTTGGAGTCTTCCAGCAATAGCATGGGTGGATCCTAGTTATGAGAAACACTGGTTCTTTATATCTAACAGCATTTGTTATCTACATTAGTTAATTATTTCCATGTATTTTCACAGCAGTAACTAGAGAACTGACTGGTAAAAAAAGACAGACCTGGATAAATATCTCAGACCCTTGCTTCTTTACCAGAGCAGATAATGGTGTGGTTTACTGTAATGATGATTCAGCGGGACACAATATGCAGAGTAAGAAGGGAATACCAGGAAAGAACATTCTGTCATACTCTTTAAAACCTAACACAAACACTAGCCCAAGTGCGTCTTCTAAAAATGGAAAAGGCTGGTGGAGGTTGGTGGACCAGGACACAAAAATTTACATTTAAGTAACACTGCGGGCACATTCAGCCACAGTGCATGTCACTTACAGACCTATGGCCATACTGCAATATGAAAACAGACCTGACACAGTGAGAATACAAGTAATGACATCACGGGAAGGAGTTAAAGGTGCACTGTGTAACTCTTCTAGTAGAGGGTCCGCCACAAACTTGTTTTTATGAAGATAGTATAGCTTTGCCTGAAAGGTTTCAAGGTATGGCATTAATCTAATCTATGTTGCATTTATTCAAGGTGTTACAGGTGTTTTACTGCTCAAAAATCCTACAGAAAACATGCATTCCTACAGTGAGTGAGCGTACCTGTCCACAGATCTGATCTGTATTTTGGCCTGGAGGCATTGTGGGCTTATCTCCATGGAAATAGATGAGTTTTATTCATTCTAGACAAAGCAATAACATTTCCATGGAGACAAGCAGGTAGCAGACCCAGGTTCAACTAATAGTCTGTGAAACAACATTGAGCCATTTAAAAATGTTGAGTGTAATCTGAATAAAGGGCACTTTATATTACTGTCGCTAGTAACTTTAAATTAGTGTCAAAGTCACAGATAAAAATACAATGTTATGTTATACTTCAGTTATTTTAAAAAATCAAGATACAAGAACTTATATTATCTTTATATTATATAGATGATGTTGAAATGATGCTAGTCTTTGTGGTGCTCGTCTTTGTGGTACCTGTGCTGTAGCCGAGTGTATTCATCGAACTCCTCTGAGGAAGCATGCTGCTGTTCATGTTGACCTCCTTTCTCTGATACAGCCCGGTACTGCAGATTTCAGATGGATGAGGCCGTTAGTGTCTGAGGGGAAAAACAGAGGAGGGAGGGAAAATGAAATCTATCCAAAATAAATAAACAGTTAGCTATGAACACCTTGAGTTAAGACCTGATATGTTGGAAGATGGTGAGAAACGTTGCCTGCTGTGTGTAGATTACTTACAAATGCAACACACACATTGTACTTCTAATAAACATGTGTGAACAATCGGAAATCAGATTACTTACAACAGATGTAACTGTGACATTTCAATAATCTCCAGAAATCAGATAATGATCATATGTGTAGTGTTCATGTAAAAGCCTGTCCTGTTCATACTAAAACAATTGTTGTTGTTTTTTTACAAAGAAAGTCCCAAACAAATACAAATTAGTAAAGCAGACACAGAGGTCGTCTTTTTAGAAACTTGGCTCAGTGTCACAAATAAACACTTGAGGTCTGGACTGCAGCATTTGCCCAGCAGCTTAATTGATCTTTTAGCCCCAGACACTTGAGCACTCGTCCAAAGCGTTCCCTCAGAGACCCCAAAATTCATTGAAAGAGCAGCCAAAGTCAGGCCAGTCCCAGTCTGGGAATACTGAAGGAGATGAAGAGTCCTATAGTCACTGCTGCTGGGGTGAAAAGTGAATTTAAAAGAGAGACAAAAAGGTTTTGTTCTAACAAATACTCTCATTAAGATTCACACTAGAGTAGATAATATTAAAAATCCACTGATAGTAGGTCATAAACAACTGCATGGGGAATTAGAATAGGGATTATATTTGGGCATAGATAAGCAATTATGGAGAAATGCTTCATCCAAAATCAATAATCTATGTTAAGCTCTGGACTCAACCTTTATTATTAGTCTGTTTACATCTACAAAGGTCAAAATACTCTGTTCCACGTTGTGATGTCAAATAGTGGTAGTTTTCAAGTTAACAGCTACCTTTTACCTTCAGTTCAGTGGAGACTGAAATCATCCAAATGATTCTAGTGATGGTGTATAGAGTTTAAAAAGTGGAGCACTTCCTGCATTACCATGACATCACAAGGAGTGTTGTCTGTCTGAGAGAGGAACTCTCTAAATATGCAGGGTCTGTGTGTTAAATCTCTTGTGAATGAACCAAAACACAACTCTGGGTATGTTTTTGATGAAGAAACAACATAGATCAGAAAATAGTGTAACAGGGGCCCTTTAAACAGCCCCAATTTTCACTAAACCTGCGATAAAATGCATTGTAATCATATGATAATTTGATGTAATTAGGTAACATATAAGTTTCCAAAATAGCTTTTTGTGACACCTGGATAGAAGTAGCAACTGACAGACCAGGGCACAAACCCATCATATAAACTATGTAACATCCAACATATAAATTACTGCATATCAGGCGGCTGTGGTGATGACCCCAGAGGGCAAAGGTCAAGTGAAAGAGTAACAATATCTGACCTATTCTGGACATTTTAGTAAAGTGGAGGAAAGAATATCCATGGTAAAACAACTTGATTACATAAAAATGATGCAGTTTCTTGTCTCTCCAGACCACACAGAGAAGAGAGAGACAGACAAAGGGAGAGATGCCCAATCCAAGGTTTTCTGGTGAGCCGTCTGGAGCGAGAGCCTATACAGGAAGTGGGGTATCCTTTTACACAGTCACACAATCAATCAGCATGAGTTCATTCTGCAGACCTCCTGGAAAAAGAGGGGAGAGCGAGCCCCTGCCACATGTGAGGAGCAGGAGTTTTTACTGCATCACCCGGACTACAGAGCAGCAGGGCAGATTCACCAATAACATAAAGGAAAGACCCACAGTGATGAACTGCAAGCATCTCATATAGAGTACTGTGTGTAACTACTGTATGTGTGAAGTGTATGCTGGAGCAATGATACTCAAATGCTGGGTCCAAGAGTACATCTGGTACGGTTGCAATCAAGAAAATGTATTAGTATTGAAATTATTACATCAAACTAATTAAGGGTTAATTTAGCAAAACTTGGGGTCCCTCTATATAGGCACTGGACTGGAGTGACTGCTGGACTGTTATGGCAAACTGGCTCCATTTAATGACACTAGTATGAACAATTGGCATTAGATTTCATTCATATTCACTTCTTATTTGTCTATTATCATCATTAATGTTCTGCTCATATGAATGATGCTCAATTCAAGTGACTTTTGACCCACTTATTCTGCAACAGCTCAAGTTTTTTTAAACACAAAAATCTGAAAAGTTGCGCAAACCGTAGTTGGGTGGAAGAACATAACATTACAATAACAATAACAGTGTCATGGTTGAAAAATCTATAATGACTTACCTGACAGTATTTCCAGAAGTCTTTACATATCCCGCAGCATCCTCTGAGTATCGATCAGCCAATCAGACCCCATTGACGGCGAAACTTTCTTCTCCTCTCCTGACCATATTCGTGACTTTTTGCGCTACATTTGTCCGATTTAACTCATGATAATGTTTTTTTTTTTTCCATAAGGAACGGCAGAGAAGTCCAAAGTCTTCTCATGACAAAGAGAGACAGGAGACCCTCTGCCCTCCCACCTCCTCCCACAAAATGTGTTCCAGGAGGGGAGTGTTTACAGCCCGGCATCAGCGCCAGTGCACCAGTGCGCCTCCTACTGGCGAGCAGTGAGATGTGATCAGTAACAAACAGTAGTGAATTAATTTGATAACAAAACATGACTAAAGTTACACAATTACATAATTACAGTACAGCTTTTGTTTCCATAGAATCACATTTATGATCAATACATTGCCTTATATTCACTTGTAGCAACAACATTTTCAAACAACATTTTCAAAAGATCGATTGCGCTCTTTGACCCCAAGGAGTAATCAATAAAATAGCCTATCATCTCACATTCTTATCATATTACATTTGTGCACAAGGCATGTATTGTTCTTAAAGCTCTTAAACATAAACTGTAAACTGTTGGTGAATTAAAACATTATTATTATGCTCTATCAAGAGTTAATCACACGTGTTCCTGAAATTCCTCGCTACACTAAATATTTTGGTAAATGATCAAATTTTTATATAGCACTTTTCCACCTTCAAGTCACTCAAAGCATTTTATATCAAGGAACCACTCACATACACATACATACACACACCAGTGTATGTAGACAGTGGGGGTGGGTTAAGTGTCTTGCTTGAGGACACAACAGCAGCATTGATCTGTGGGAGCTAAAACAATGACGATTCGAAGCATTCACCCCATCGTTTTATTTGTTTAACATTTAAATAAAAACTCTATTTCAGTTCATTCATGTTTATATTGTTTTGTTGACAAAGATATCTTATCTATATTGCGTGGAATAGGCTTGTCCTATTCAGTTGTTTTATTGTAAGTAACTGAAAACCAAAATCACAGCAGGTTTTTACATAATGTATATTTTCCGCAATGGAGAAGTATTCCCATGTACTGGAAAGAGGTAAAAACTGCAGACTCCTGAGTTTGTTGTTTCAGCAGTACTGTAGAGTGGAGGCGGTCTGGGGCCCATGCATACTGTTACTGTTATAACTATGTTTGAGAAAGAGCCAAGATCTCTCCCCCTCCTCAAAACAAACTGCTGAAAGAGTACGGAAATGACTTCAAATCAAACACTATCGCAATGTTGAGTGTTGAGAGTTGACTTTTGATCTGACTGGGAAAAAATAAAAATAAAATTATATCAACAGTCTCAGACTAAAATGGGTTAGCTTTGAGAAAGGAATGAACACGAGACAGGCCCTCATCCTGACTGCGATCTCCGACCATTAGGCACAAACCTTCAATGACATCATGGGGAGAGGGGCTGTGGGGCGCCGCAGGACTACATGATTACTTCCAGACGTTACTGTGTCGTAAAAACACACATACATAAACACACTATTACATCTGTGTCTGCATCTCTCTCTTCTCTTCACAACCCAAATCAAGTAATAAATCTTTGTCACATTTGGGAAGTGTGACATACTAAATGAGTATCAGCAACATGTAAAAAACAAGAATGTTGCATTAACAGCGCACTGACAATTTTGACTGTGTCTGTAAAGCAATGGGGATTTCAAATGACTAAGTGCTCTTGGTCCAAACCCTACATTATTACATTCAGATTTTGGTATTCTGAGGAATGCTGTGGTACAATAAGCCACAAGAAAATAAATATAACTTGATGAAAGTCTTACTCATGCCCCCAATACTAACATCCTATGCATTTGATTTAGTTCTCTGATTACGCAGTCACTATTCACCAAGAAACTATGGACACTCTACAGCAGCATTCCACTCTTTAATCCTGGTTAAGACCTGGTTTAGTCCTGGTTACATCCTGCTTTAGTTTTGACCTGGTTTCTCCATCACTGGTTAGTTTAGTCTAGTGTAAACTTATTATACATTTTCTGATGCTTGCATGGTCTAAAACTGCTGTGGTAGAAAAACAAGTAACGGGTTTAAACTATTACAAGTCACATTTGGTTTAAATTTTAAGGACTGAGGAATGATTTATGTCAATGTTATCATAAGAGACATTGAAACAACAGCCAAAAACGTATGACCACCCAAGAATGCATCTCAGCCCTTGTTATTCTTAGACATTTTAAGAAACTTCAAGGTATCCACTGCAGATGAACCAAGCTTTAAATATCTCCATACACACAATCAAGGTTGGGTAACTTTTCCTAAACTTTTTCTCTAGCATAAATGGTCCTCATAGGGATAGTGAAATCTATAGTATGTGTGTGAGGCTTGTATTTAAAAAAAGAAAAAAAAAACAAGAGTAAAACCATATGTGGAGTAATTGTGATTCTGGCTGGAGCCGTGTGGAAAAAGAAGATTGGAGGGGGAACAAGTGGAGAAATGGGTGTCACATTTTGGGAGTGGGATGTGCAATCTGTTGGGAAGTCTGAGTCACGCCATCAAAAGTCATATCGAAAGTTATAAGTGACCCTCAAAGTAGACTAAAATTAGGTTAGTAACTTATGACTAAAACTCAAATACATGAAAAATATGGTGTGTATTGATTATAGAATAAACACTTGCTTTGGATGTTTTTGGCTTGTCTCTAATTGATTGTGCAGTGATTTGCATAGAATTTTAAATCAGATGCCCTGCCATACCCACGTTTATCTAAGTTACGGACCAGAAAAAAGAGCACATTGGCTTGTGACTGTTTTTTTTTTTTTTTTTAATCACTTTTCTGTGCACATAAAGCAAATATCACTGAAAAACAAAAACCATTAGTAGTAGTGTAATGTGACCATTTCCCCTCCCCTTAAACCCCACTCCCATTACCCTCCCTTATTGTCCCCAGAGAAAAGAAAAATAAATTAATAAGAATAATAAAACAAAATAAATAAGTAAATAGTATTCATAATAATAACACATTAATACAGATAGAGTAACAGGTAAATAAAATAAAATAAATAGATATAGGGAGATAAGGGAAATAAAGAATAAAAAGTAAGTATGTAAATAAATACAAGGGAAAAACAGAATCTTATATCAGTCTAATACAGTTGAAAGGTTTAAGCTGGAAAATGCACAAATTACTTCTTGTAATAAACTAAATAACACATGTCTAGTAATACCTAAACTTTACATAAACAGCCCAAAGAGAGTACAGTTGAAGTGACCACTAATGACTAAATAAGTCCCAAAGCCTATTTGTGGAGCACACTAGCAATTAAGTCAATTAACATAGTCAAGACTTTTTTTTAGATAACTCTCATAACCACTAAGCAAAGGTTATCTTACTCAGGCAATTGAGTTAATTAGATGAAGAAAATAAGGGTCAAAGTTTAAGTCACCATGCAGGAAGTTTGAGGCAAGAAAGCACTGTTTTTATTGGCTACACGTTTTGCTTTAATAAAAAGTAATTTTAGAAATTTTGAAGTAAAAGTTTAGTATATTTATTATTTCTAAAGCCAACAGAAATGGATTATTGCTTTGTAATAAATACATATAGTCCTTTATGTGGTGTTTGTATGTCAACTTTAAGTCCCAAATCAGTGGAGTCCAATTTTACATTACCATTCAACTGAACTACATCATTTCCATTCATTATAACAATGTTTTCTTCTTGTTCATTTGTTTCCTGTGTCTCTGGTGATACATTCTACAAACCTTCTGGTGAAAGCACAATTCATACGTCTTCATCTATTTTCACTTCTTCCACGTGAGATTTGCCATCACCACTGTGCACAACTTGATATGAAGCTGTGGCGTTCAGAACTTTATGGACATCTGCTGATCCATTGTAAGTGTGTGAAACTGTCTGCGTGGAGATTTCTGGAAAAAAAAAAATAAATAAATAAATAACAATCAGACATATTTACTGTTTATGACATTGCATATTAATAACAGATGTGATTATAAGTCAACATAACAATATATGTTGCAACTTTTGTAAATAGTATCTGTTTACCATTTGACCATGACTGCATTTACTCAGCTGAATATTATCAATACAATTTTTTATTCCAGCATTTTAAAATAGCATTTTATCATCCAATAACTCATTGTTGGGTGTATGTAACAAAGAATTTTTGTTACATACACCCAACAATGAGTTGTGTTCACGTTCAACCATTGTAAACATGGTCAACATATCTGCAATCTGACAGCCAATTCCACCATAGTATTCTTTTAAACTATAGGATTTCAAGAGTTTTATGAGGTCACATGAACACAGACTATTGGTTTAGAACACTTCTAAAAAAAGTGCTAGGCTACATACCTTTTTGTCTTATACACTGAGCAAGAGCTACAATGACGACCGTCAAGACAAAAACGACGGAGGCAACAGTGCTCCACCGTGAACGCTGCACTCTCTGTTCATCTGTACCTGTCAAAAATAATAAAACATAATTTAATACCAAAATATTATCCCTATACTACATATCCAGTCAGTCTTACTTATAGGAGCTTCTGTGATGTTGACATGAGTTATCACAGTGTGCCTGCCTTGGTCATTAGAGAAGACACAGGTGTAAATCCCTGAGTGCTCCAATGTCTCTGTTTTGTGGACCAGGAGAGACCCATCGCTGATCAGGAGCAGGTCTGGGTTCAGTTCTGCCAGTCCTTCCCAAAGGTTAAAGGTTAGTCTGGTGCGGTTGTCATAGCGCAGGATCACCACAGGTTCAGAGGAAGAGGTAAAAGTCCAAATAAGGGAGTAGGTATGGATAATGTGTGGGGCAACACAGGGAATGGACAATGTATGACCCTCTTCTTGTATTATATTCTCTGAAGACAAACACAACAAAATACATAATAGTACACACTATTTCAAACTGGGAAATCATTGTTAATACTTGTCTGAAAAGGGATTACAACACAATTTTGTAAAATTTTTGTTATAAGCATTTATTACATAATTATCTCCATTCAGAATTACATGTATTTAACATTTAAGTCAAATATTTAGAGGTAGATGGTCAAATTTAAACCCAAACAATGTGAATACAAATATACTATAAAACAATAACCACTACAATGGGGGCACAAAATTCTTCAAACTTACTTAAAATTAAAGGGTAGAGTATCCAACATAAAACCAATAGCAAATCAATGCACAAGTATGTGTGGCCTATTACTGCAGGAACCCATCTGTTTAAGGGCTGTTGTGGTTCACAGGTGGTCTTCTGCAGACCTTGGTTGTAACAAGAGGTCATTTGAGTCACTATTGTCTATCATCTGGAACCGGTCTGAGTAGTAGTCTCTTTCTCCTCAGACCTCTGGGATCACCAAGGCTTTTAACTGAAGCATATTTTGTGTATTTTTATGTATGGTTGTGTATTAACGTTTACCCATGCTCAGTACATGTTATTATTTAAATCTAACTTCTTTTGTTTGAATTTCAGTAGCTTTGTCTTACACATGTCTAGAATCTAAATACACAATGCTGATGCCATGTTATAATCTGCCTAAATATTTGCAATTAGTACCATCAAAATGAATAATAATGACAATCCAAATTTACCTTGTATTTTCTGAGAGGCTGTCCACACTTGCATATTGTCTGCTGATGTAAATGTGCACACGTAGGTAAAATCAGATAGATTGCCCACAATTCTTAGAGTGCTTTCCACAGTGAAAAGTCCTTTGTGGTCTGTGATTTTGATGGTGAAATTGTCCAAAGCCTCCTGGGCTGAAGGCGGGTCAGTCGTCCAAGTCAGTTGTGGGACAGGGTAAATGTTTGAAGATGAACAGGTGACGGCTTCATCTGTCATTGCCAAGACAACTGTCTGGATATGGGCTGAAAGAGAAGAAGCAATTAGTAGTTGTAGTAGCAGGGGTTGAATGTAACTACAATTACAAATACTCACGTTACTGTAATAGACTTAAACTTTATTGATCCAGAAGGGAAATTTCTTTGACACAGTAAAGAAGTAGCTCACAGATCACAATAAATATAATAACAAAGAGCAAAAATATAAATGGTAAAAATACATTCAAAATAAGTAGCAAAAATACCAAGGGATTGGTGTCAAATAAGGCATAAGAATTGTATATGAACAAGAAAAATAAAAATATAGGAATATAGTAAATATATCTCGGCTATATACAAGAGGTTGTAAGGAGAAACAGAACAAAGATAAAATAGTGATTTACATACAGGGTTTTCTATTACATAAGGGTGAGTTGTTGTACAGTTGTATGAAGTATAGTATGAATGTAGTCCTGTATCTCACTGTTTGAGTGGAGCTGTAGGAGCCTGTTTGAGAATGAGCTCCTCTGTCCCTCTATAGAGTATATGCAGTCACGTGACAGGAAGTTGTCAATCCGCCATATTGACGGTCTAATCATGACTGACCGCCAGTGCTCTAGTGACAACAAAAAGCCGTCTTTTACTCATACTGACTTCACTAATCACCTAGATAGTAATCAGAAGAAAAGATATGAGGACAAGCTTGCTAATCTGAACATATCGGACCCCTACAGCGTGCCCCAGGTCCTTTTTACAGCCCTAACAGCGGTGTATTCTGTCCCAGACCTTCAGTGGCCAGATATTTACAACTATCTAATAAATTTCCCATCACACTTCACCGGGGAGTATAAATTTATAGTTTTCATATGGCTAATTATTAACCATTAAATGAATAATAAATAAATATATAATAATACAAACATACACTAGAAAAGCACTCAGAGAGCGCAGACCTCCGCCAAGCCCCATTTAACGCAATGCTAACGAAATGTTCAAAGTGATCCATGTAAATGTCAGTCAGTCCAGTAGATGGCGCTCTGGCCTCACCTGTTCAACCACATCCCTTCGGAAGTGAAGCGCTGCTCAGAGATTGCTAGTTCTATGTAAAACGCACGTTGGGCACCATGAAAATTTTATTTAACACTTGCAGCCCTCAGAGAGCGGAGCGAGGTACTTGTCTGTTTGTTTTATATTCATAAGTAAAGTCACCATTTATGTTAGTTTATTTAATTTCACTGTTGAGTATTTGTATTTTTCTGTTCTTTCCCGTGTAGTTTTCACGGTGCTGTTTGATGTGAATTAAACAGTAAATATTGGCACCAGTCGAAGCTCTCTGCGTTTTGATTGTATCTGAGGGACCGCTACAGTGAAAACTCGACCGTCACCGGACCGGTGGACCTGTTCGCCAACCCAGAGAGGCTTCTCTTCGCCAGTCAAGTTGCAGCCTGCGCATCACTACTCGTCACCTGCCGCCATTTTGAGTTCCGATTTAGTTACAAGATTAAAGTCTACACATTTTGCCAAAGTAATAACACAACATAAGACAACAAAATGTTAGATTCTGCTGAAGAAAGTAACAACTCGGAACAGTTAAGATGCAGCAGCCGTACACGTCTCTTAAGTGAAAAGGGCAAAGAGATGCATGAACAGGAGACAAAGAAACATGAAAAGGCATTTAGCAAAGCTTATGAAACTTGGAAAGAGTTGGCCAAAGCAATCAGAACACAGCTAAAAGGTCTCTGCTCTGCAGAGGAACTCAATGAGGCCAGCCATAGCATAAGAGCTAAGCACGATCTAGTCAAACAAAACTATGAGCCCATTCGCCGCAACCACTCCATGACTCAGGACATTGTTAAAAGGATGGATGCGTGTACTGTGATCACAACTGATGTATGTGAGCTCATTCAAAAACGGCTCGACACTATAGAGGAAGCCTTTAATAATCAGCTTGAGAAAGAAAGAGTCAGAATAATACTTAACAAAGAAGACTATGGCTCAGTATTTGGAGAAACAAAAACTGAAACAGTCTTTTCAGCAGCTATGTCAAAGATTTCTGGAAGTGGCTGTGCAGGTGCTGAAGCTGAACTAGCTGCCAAAGTGGAGCAAGCTAAAGTGATAAAAGAAATACTTGCACAAGAAGCTAAACTGAACAAAATAGAGAGTGATTGGAAAATGACAGAATATCAAGCACATGCCGAACTTAAAAGGCAGGAAGTTGAAATGAAAGCAAAGTTAGAGGAGGAAAAAACTAAACTACAACAGCTTAAGGCAGACAGTGAAGTGAAGGTGGCAGCTGCGAGAGTAAAAGCTTACAGTGCCCTAGATGGGTCTGTAGACACAGATACGTCAAGCCACTATTCAGATAACCCTGTAAGAGGTAACGCTGCCTTTCAGCCCTTCCCAAACCCACGGGCACCAGCCTTTCAGCCTTTCAACACTCTCTCGGGTCAACAAGAGCTCAGTTTAGCTCAAACTCTTGCAGGTTCCCTAAGTCTAAACCGCCTGCCTGTACCCGAGCCTGCTATCTTTAGTGGTGACCCACTAGTGTTCATGGACTGGAAAATATCCTTCATGGCATTAATAGGCAGTAAACCTTTACCTGTATGTGAGAAAATGCTGTACCTTAAACGCTATCTTGCAGGTGAAGCAAAAAAAGCTGTAGAAGGGTATTTCTTTCGCGATTCTGAGCAGGCATATCAGGGCATTTGGGATGTACTACAGGAAAGGTATGGCAGCCCATTCATAGTTCAACGAGCTTTCAGAACTAAGCTTATGAAATGGCCACAAATAAATGCAAATGACCCCCTAGCACTTAGAGAGTTTGCAGATTTCCTACAGAGTTGTGCGGAGGCCATTCCTCAAGTAAAAGGTTTAGACATTCTTAACGATTGCGAGGAAAACCATAAGCTCTTAAAGAAACTACCTGACTGGATTGTAAAAAGATGGAGTCGCATTGTAGTGGATGAGTTGGATAAAAATCAAGAGTATCCCAGCTTTGCCCAGTTCACAGACTTTATAAAAGGGGAAGCTAAAGTAGCTTGCAATCCCATTGCCTCACCATTCTTAATAAATGAAAGGGCTTCATATGAGAGAGTCATTAAGCGGGCAAAGGCACTCAACACTACCGCCCAAGTCAAGTCACATATGTCTCCAGTGGTAACCCCTAAACCTAAGCCACCTTGTTTGTTTTGCAGTGATAGCACCCACGGCATAGTCAAATGTTCCACCTTCGCAGGAAAGACCAGCGACGAGAAGACGGCGTTCATGCGTGAGAATCACCTCTGCTTCGGATGTCTCAGAAAAGGCCATGTAACCAAAGAATGCAAAGCACGCCACTCTTGCGGTAAATGTGGCCGACGCCACCCAACATGTCTGCATACAGAAAGGGTGAAAGAATCAAGCCCAAATGAAACTAAGGAGAACGCAGGAGAAAGTGCAACCAAGGAAGTGCATAAAGTCATGGCCCATGTATTGACAAGGAAAACATCCGCCACTTCCAGCATAGTACCAGTCTTTGTGTCAGCTGCTTCACAGCCCCAGAAAGAAATACTTACGTATGCCTTGCTTGACACCCAAAGTGACTCATCCTTTATCTTAGGAGAGTTAGCCACTGAATTAAAGGTAGACTCTAAACCAGTGCAGTTAAAGTTAAGTACAATGACCTCTGTTGACACTGTTGTAGCGAGTAAACTTGCTTGCAACTTAAAGGTGCGTGGTTTTGACTCGGACACCCATGTACAAATAAATCAAGCATACTCAAGAGACTTTATCCCTGTTGACAAGTCACATATTCCCACCAGAGAAACTGCACGTCAATGGCCACACCTGAAAAGCTTAGTTGATAAGATAAAGCCATTGCAAGATTGTGATGTGGGTTTGTTAATTGGTTATGACTGCCCATCAGCTTTAGCTCCCCTAGAAGTTGTTACTGGACAAGTGAATGAGCCCTTTGCTCAGAAAACTATACTAGGCTGGAGTATTATTGGGTCAGCAAATCCCCATTTAGACAGACAGGGCAACCAGAGTTTTGTGCATCGTGTCACAGTAAAAGAAATGCCTACCCCATTAGCTACTGATGTGCTCAAGGTCTTAGAATCAGACTTTAATGAGAAAAACTATGAGGACAAGTATGTGTCTCAAGATGACGTTCGCTTCATACAACTTCTAAGTGACACAATAGTGCAAAGGCCTGATGGACATTACGAAATGCCCCTCCCTTTCAAAGACAGCAAATCACCCACCCTCCCAAACAACAAGAAGCTAGCCACTGTTCGTCTGCAACACCTTAAGAAAAGACTAAAGGCTGACAAACAGTACCATGAACATTACACAGCCTTCATGAATGACATTATAAAGACTGGTAATGCAGAACTAGCTCCCGTTGTATCTGGGAGTGAGATTGTGTGGTATATCCCACACCATGGGGTGTACCACCCAAAGAAGCCCACAAGGTTAAGAGTGGTCTTTGATGCTTCTGCAAAGTTTCTTGGCATCAGTCTGAATGATACACTTCTCACTGGCCCTGACATGACTAACTCTTTGGTGGGAGTATTGTGTCGCTTTAGAAGGGAAATTGTGGCGATAATCTGCGACATACAGAAAATGTTCCATCAGTTTTATGTAAGTCCTGAAATGCGCAACTATCTAAGATTCTTGTGGTGGGAAAATGGACAGCTAGACACAGAACCTAAAGAATACAGAATGGCTGTTCATTTATTTGGTGCAGGTTCCTCGCCCGGGTGCGCCAATTTTGGCCTAAAGTATCTTGCACAGCAGCACAGATCTGACTACCCCAAAGCCTCAGCCTTTGTCGAAAAGAACTTTTATGTGGACGATGGGCTGACAAGTGTCCCATCAATCAAAGAGGCCAGAGAACTTATAACAGAGTCCCAAGAGCTGTGCAAACTCGCAGGCTTACGTCTGCACAAGTTCAACTCAAGCCACACCGACGCGCTTTCCCATCTTGCACCCTCCGAGAGAGCAGATGCCACTAAACTGCTTAATCTCAAACCAGACATAGCCTCAGAAGATCATGTGCTTGGTATCCAGTGGTCTATTGAAAATGACACTTTCGGTTTTAATACCAGCACAAAAGAGCAACCTCCCACCCGCAGAAGCATTCTGTCTGTTATCTCATCCCTGTTTGATCCACTTGGTTTTGTAGCCCCTTTCACCTTGAGTGGCAAAAGCATTCTGCAGGAGTTATGTCGCAGAGGTATTGGGTGGGACGATTCCATTCCTGAGAACTTAAGTGCACGGTGGGAGGAATGGAAAAGGGGTTTGCAATCATTAAAGACTGTTACTGTTTCCAGATGCTACCACCCTTCTGATTTTGAGAACATTGTAAGAGTCGAGCTACATCATTTCAGTGATGCTAGTAATGTAGGGTATGGTGCATGCTCCTACCTGAGGTATAAAAATGACACAAACCAAGTCCACTGCAGTCTAGTGATTGCTAAAGCAAGAGTCGCACCCACAAAGGTCACAAGCATACCACGATTAGAACTTTCAGCTGCAGTTACCTCAGCTAAACTCAGTGCAATGCTTAAATCAGAACTTGAAATGCATATTGATGAAGAACACTTCTGGACTGACTCCCAAGTGGTCCTCGCTTACATCAATAATGAGGCACGAAGGTTCCACGTTTTTGTTTCAAATCGTGTCCAGTTGATTAGGCAAACAACTGATCCCAAACAGTGGCATTATGTCAGCACAGCACATAACCCCGCAGATCATGCCTCAAGAGGGCTCAGTGCATCAGAAATAACTTCAACTGATTGGTTGTCAGGCCCAAAGTTTCTGTGGGAGCCAGACATCCCATTCCCATCTAACACAACAACTGAACTGTTAGTTGGAGATCCAGAAGTCAAAACGGTTAGGACGCTTGCAACCTATGCAACTAAACAAAGTGAAGTTCTAAGCCGCCTCGCAAGGTTCTCCAGCTGGTCAAGGCTCCTCAAAGTGATTGCTAGAATAAAGAGACTCGGACCAAATAAAAAACAACACCCCACTCTTGTAACTGTTGAAGAAAGGAAAGAAGCTTCAGACACAGTTATCAGCCTTCTGCAGCAACAAGCATTTTCCCAAGAGCTGGAGAAGTTGAAAATGGGAGAAAATCTTCCCACTACAAGCCCACTATTCAGGTTAGATCCCATATTAGACCAGGGGCTCCTTCGTGTTGGGGGCAGACTAAAGAAATCCACGCTTAGTCAAGGACTGAAACACCCCATCATTCTCCCTAAAGACCATCATGTAACTAAGTTGATCTTGTCATACTTTCACTCCAAGATCTGCCATCAGGGCAGAAGCCAAACATTGATGGAACTGAGAGCAAATGGATTTTGGGTGATGGGTGGAAGTAAAGAGGTGGCTAAGTTAATAAACAAATGTGTGCAATGCCGAAAGTTAAGACGTCCGACCGAGGAACAACGCATGTCAGAACTACCAAAAGAACGAGTTGAAATCTCAGAGCCATTCATGTACTGTGGAATGGATTGCTTTGGCCCATTCATCACAAAGCAAGGCCGCAAAGAGCACAAAAGGTACGGATTGCTCCTCACTTGTCTTTCATCTCGTGCAGTCCACATTGAAATGCTTGAAGATTTGTCCACAGACACTTTCATCAATGCCTTGAGATGCTTTATTAGTCTGAGAGGAGCTGTTTGTAAACTGTACTGTGACCAAGGCACAAACTTTGTGGGGGCAAAAAATGAACTTAAAGGAGCCCTCAAACAATGTGACACTAGTGCCCTGGAAGCATTTTTCGCTGACAACCAATGTGAGTTTGTGTTTAATGCCCCATCTGCAAGTCATGCAGGTGGTGTTTGGGAACGCCAGATCCGAACTATTCGCAATGTTCTCAATGCCACTATCGCTCAGTGCCCCGGCAGATTGGATGACGCTTCCCTCAGAACACTCTTCTATGAGGCAATGTCAATAATCAATGGACGACCACTGAGTGTTGATGGAATCAATGACCCTAATTCACCTGAACCTCTTACTCCGAACCACCTCATATTAATGAAATCCAAGGTTGCTTTACCGCCACCTGGAAAGTTTGTAAGAGAGGATTTGTATGCAAGGAAAAGGTGGCGCAGAGTACAATATCTCACAGAACAGTTTTGGAGTAGGTGGAAAAAGGAATACCTTCTTAACATCTCCACAAGGCAAAAATGGCACGTACCACGTCGAAATGTCAAAGTCAATGATATAGTCATTATCAAGGATGAAATGTTACAAAGAAGCCAGTGGCAACTAGGGAGAGTTGTAGAGGCTCCCCAAGAAGATGACGGGTTAGTCCGCAGAGTAAAGATTCAAACAGGCAACAGAGATCTGTCAAAGAAACAAGGCACGCCGCAAAAGACTCATGTAATCGAGCGGCCTGTCCAAAAACTTGTAGTCCTTGTAGAAAATCACTGTGTTGTTGCTAATTGACTGTTAATATTGCAAAGTTTGTTTATGTTGACATTTGTAAGCTGGAAATCATGTATTTTATTTTGGTTATTATACATGATTTGGTGGGAGTGTAAATGTCAGTCAGTCCAGTAGATGGCGCTCTGGCCTCACCTGTTCAACCACATCCCTTCGGAAGTGAAGCGCTGCTCAGAGATTGCTAGTTCTATGTAAAACGCACGTTGGGCACCATGAAAATTTTATTTAACACTTGCAGCCCTCAGAGAGCGGAGCGAGGTACTTGTCTGTTTGTTTTATATTCATAAGTAAAGTCACCATTTATGTTAGTTTATTTAATTTCACTGTTGAGTATTTGTATTTTTCTGTTCTTTCCCGTGTAGTTTTCACGGTGCTGTTTGATGTGAATTAAACAGTAAATATTGGCACCAGTCGAAGCTCTCTGCGTTTTGATTGTATCTGAGGGACCGCTACAATCCAGAATCCAGGATTTCTTCTGGATCATCACCAAAATTTAATCATCTGTTGGATTGACCATTAGGAACATTTCCTAAAAATTTCATCAAGATCCGTCCATAACTTTTTGAGTTATCTTGCTAACTAACAAACAAACAGACAGACGCAAGCGAAAACATAATCTCCTTGGCGGAGGTAATGATATGTTAAAACTTTGTGAATAAAGACCAATAAAGTGATAGCTATGTGCAAAAACATACAAAAACGCTGCAACATCTGATAGTTACACTGTATTAATAGTAATTAAGTCTTCTTGCTTACAAATGTGAAACCACTCAATGTGATTGACCTACTAGTAAAATTGTAAAGATAAAATCAAACCACACCTGATATGAAGTGTCTGCTACAAAGCCTGGAGTGTTTGGTTGGTTCCCAGGGCTTGTCAGCAGTTTTATGATGGGCTCGTCTAATCGCAGCAATCCACCTACTTCTGCGGTCAGGATCAGACTCAGCAGGAATCCTGTACAGCTGAATGTTTTTATCTTTGTCCCTTGTCTGAGCACACTGATAGGCACAACATTTCCCCGGCATTTTGTGACTTTATGACGCGTAATTTAGAATTGAACAGTGTGTTTACTATGGCGGCCTACGGAGATCTGGACCGCCGGAAGTGGATCGGGGAAACCTGTGACGTCAACTGCATACACTCTATAGTCTGGTGAAATAGTACATTTTTCAGGTAATTATACTTCTACTTGACTACACATTTTCAGTACTCTTTCCACCACTGGTTAGTAGTGTAGTAGTAATCTTTTCCCCTTGCATGTTATAATAGTATAGGCCCTTTGCTATAAATTACTATGATATCTTTGATGACAGTAACTGGATCTTAGGACTGGGTCAATACATGTGCCCCCTTGTGGCTGGGTTAGTGTTATTTCCCTTGTGCTACAAAAGCTGCAAAAACTTAAGCTACAAAAACTCTAAAACTGGGCACATACCAGACTTCACTTTGTTGCTATTACAGTCTCTTTATTGCAGATATTTTTGGCGTCAGAGTAATGAGAGGATTTTAGAAAAGCTTATAAAATGCTCCCCTCCTGTAAATCTGAAATGTAGTGCATTAGTGCTCTTTTTGACATTTGTGATGACTCTTCGAGGGCAAAACACAAAGTATTTAATGATGTTTTAAAAACACTCGGAATCTATTTTGGAATTTCCTCTATAAATAGTGGATAGAGAGTCCACAGGAAAAAAATCCCTTGATGCTAACAGCCTGGGTTATGAAACAAAGCCTTGTCCACTTAAAATGTGCAAATTATAGCATTAAACTGTTTATTAACACAAGTTTTTGTTCAGCTATTTTGTAGCTTGGGTGGAAAGTTGAGAGAATGAAAGAAGAAAATGTTCCACTTTACTGTCACGATTGGTAAGGTAATTTAGCCTCTTGATTTGCATAGTGTTGAAGAAAAAGCTCAGTGTTTTATAACACATGACTGTACCTTTCAAATCTAGGTTGATGTAGACCTCCTGGTTGCCTTTCCTGGTGCTGGTGTAGCACTTGTACCTGCCCTTGTCTTGAACTTTGACCCTCTTAAGAAGTAGCGAAGCGTTGCCTTGTGGGATTTGGGAGTTGAACAGTGAGGTGCGTCCGCTGAAGTGTTTGTTCTGGAGTCCAAACTGGTCTTTGTTGTAGTAGAAGCTGTGCACTGGGATCTGCTGTTTGTACCAGTGAATGACCACAGAGCCGGTGGGCCTGAAGGGACAGGGCAGCACGCAGTCCTCATGCACCAGGCAGCTCACGTTCACATCAGGAAGAACCACTACCAACAGCAAACATCAAGAGTATTATAGTCAATATGTATCAATATAGTATCAATATGAGGTTTATAGTCATTTCCAAGATCATGCAAAGTGTTTTCATGTGATGTGTTTGTGCTGTTTAAAAGATACACCATGTAATTTTGGTGAAGGGCTCACCACCTGCTTGTTACCATGGAGATGTTATTGTTTTGTCTAGAATGTTCGTATGACATTAAAAGAATCTATCTTCATAGAGATGAGTAAGTGAAGCCACAACACCAGTTACTGCTCTGATCTGTGATCAGTGAAGTGATCCTGCTCACAGTATGAATACATATTTTTCAAGGTATTTTTGGGCAATAGAAACACCTGTATTTGAATACATGTAAAACAGAACATTTAATGCACACTCAGGAACATTGCAGGTGTAGCATGGAGAGGTGCCGCCTCACGCTAGAAAAGTTACATAGTGCCCCCTTATGTAAGTATACGTTAAAACTATTTATAATGCTCATTAAGTAAAAATGCAACATTTTGATATTATGAAAACACACAATGGACCAAATGGAACGTCTCCATTTAAAAACAAAAGCAGACATGAGTCTTGAGAATTTAATAGGCCAGGCCAGTTCTATAAAAGCTGGAGTATTTCTGCAGCTGTCCATAACAATCAGTGTGGGCACTAAAACCTAGGAATTTAGAAAAAAGATACACATTTTATTTTATTTTTTTTAAGTTGTGCTCTTGAAAAATGCATTATTACCCATATATATCACTTTAAAAGTTACACATGTGTACTCTGCTAGCTAGAAAATAAATAAAAAGTCCCAGCTCAGAACAATACCAACTGATTACACAATTATTCAGTTGCATTGTTCTTTACTTCTTGAGAAATATTGTTTTTCTTAACAATGTTATGTCATGTAATTTATTTGACACTGGTAAATTACACAGATTGAAAGTCCAACTGTACCTTTTGAGTTTGTCAGTGGGAGAGTTCCCAGGAACAAAAGCAGCAGAGGCTGGAGTGGTGCCATGTCCCAAAGAGCTGCAGCTGGAACACAAATCTGCATCTGTGAGTGTGAATGCACCCAAGTGTGTCTGCACACCTCTACAACATCCTGTCCAACATCACAAACATGTACTAATTAACCCAGCAGGTAGAAGTTTAACCAGGGCTACTGTGAACGCTACAATTTGTAACTGCACTGATACACAAATATAGTGTTAAATTATGAGGATATCAGTGCTTAACTGGAAATGCAAACATCTTTAAATTTGTAATAAACAAGTCTTATTTATATTTATATTCTCTCTTTCCATTCCAAAAACAGAATTATTTTGACATTGTTTTTAATCTTATTTGACTATTAGCATCCAGTAATTTAAAAATATATAGACCTATTTATTTATTTGTCTTCTTCTAGTTTGGTGCTGTGGATTCTACAATTAATATTTCTGAATTAATGAAATATTATATTGTTTATAAGTGTATTATTATATTTTAATCCATATTATAAATAGAAACACTCTAATATTATCCAAGGTGAGAGCACCTAAGGGATGTTAGCACCCACAAAATAACTACTACAACAAAACAGTTGTAGATAGTGACCTCTAGAGACACAGATGAGACCGATGAGTGTGATAGGTTAGAATGGTACTATATGCCCCTAATACTATGCTCTGTGAAGGTGGCTCAGGCATCTGTTCTGGATGCCTCCTGGACACCTCCCTCGGGGGGTGTTCTGGGGATGTCCAACCGGGAGACCCAGGACACACTGGAGGGACTATGTTTCTCGGCTGGCCTGGGAACGCCTTGGGGTCCCCCCGGAGGAGCTGGAGGAAGTGTCCGGGGTGAAGGAAGTCTGGGAGTCCCTGCTTAGACTGTTGTCCCTGCGACCTGGCCCCGGATAAGCGGAAGAAAATGGATGGATGGACTATGCTCTGTGTCTGTTTACAGTGATGAAATTCATAATGTGATGATTGCTAAGAGTTTAAAAACAGTAAAAGGTTTGCAATAAATATTAATTTACATAAGCCTTAAAAACAGTTAAAAATCTGCTAAAATGTTTATTCTATTTTATTTTTCAGTAACATTCCTGTCATCTCGTTCAAGGAAACTGTAATCATATCATCCGTAATCGACTACTAAACCTGGGATCCTTTGTTTTAGTGATTGGTAATGCCTTCACCCACCACTTTCGCCTGTTTCTCCTCATTACATTAAACTTTGCCATGAGAGAAGCAGCACGTAAATGATTCTCGTGGTTCTTTTTCTTTGTTTTCAAGTGAGGATTACCAAATGTTATATATCAGTAATATGTATATTGTTAAGGCACTCAGGGTGCAATATTCCCCATTTCCAGTGGTACAACATGAGCAGCTGTGGTCCTGTGTGCTGGGGTCACATGTCTAACAGACCCAAGATCCACGTGAACTATTCAAGATGCAGCTGCTCATCTCTGCCTCTATAATCAGATTTGATCCAGATGAAACAGATCTTGCCACTCAAGTGGACGTTGTTGTTTTTTTATTATTATTGACTTTACTTTATTCATGATCAGACTTTTGTATTCTTACTAAATGTTCATAATTATATTCTGGATCTGGTTTTTCAAGACAGCAGACCATAAACCATCGCCAAATCACCAAATCAAGCTTTTTACTCCATGAGGCAGAAATCTTAAAAAAAAGATTGCTTATGTCTGAACATTATTGTATAATGAAAAAGTATGAACAACCCCGAAATTGGCCAACAAAACTAGAATAATACAATATGAATAATAATGGTAAATAAATTTATATAAAATATATAAAGATGAGGTAAAGGAAATACAGTTCCTCATGTTGAAATATCCAATATTTCTTGCCAATGGAGACATGTGGCTGTTAGGAATGTGTTGTGAGGGGTCTAAGTGTCTTCTGACTATAGCATATGCCAGTGCGACATCTGTCTTGAGTGAAAGGGATTGGTCATTCCTCCCTCACTAAGAGTTGTACCAGGCTCCAGTGCACTTGATCCACTGTCAGCAGATACAGAACGATGATGAAACAGCCACTGGCATTATCCCTTTCCCCGCCCCCTGTTGCCTCCTGTTTGTAGGTTACTAAAAGATTTCACCAACCACAGATAAGAAGATTAGAGAGAATTAATGGTATTCCTTTGTCATTATGGGAATAAATTGATATTTGGGTTTAGATGGAGGGGTGGGAACAATGCCATGCTGTGTCCGCAGACGTAAGCGTGTGGGAATGACACAGTGGCAATCAGCGTGAAGTCGGGGATGCCTGGATCTTAAGCGCTGCACACACAACTGATGGTCTGCATGTTTGCGGAGATGATAGAGCGAGATCTAGCCAAAATGAGCTGGTGTGTGGGTTTCGGGACAGAATGTGCAGCTGACGGGACATGGATGCAGTGAGGGGACAGGGGCAGTGGAGCCACCTCCCTGGGATAGGCACTGACGAGGTGTAAGGGCTGCTCTGGGTTCTCACCATGAGAGTGGTTTTGCTGGCCCTCAGACTCATGTGCATGGCCGGACTGTGGCCTGTGACGCAGCTCAACACTGGCCACTTCAAGAGGAGGCACAAGGAGCACTACCTGGGAGGGGACACCGTCAAGCAGAAGCACGCTGGGTAAGCAAAGATGAAAACTAGACTAGATTTTTGTGTTGGTAGCCGCCTAAAATTCTGAGTTTAACACACCTTTACTATTCTGCCAGTGTGGTTGCATAACTCTAGTAATTAAGATGCTTTCCCATTATAATGAAAGTGGATTGAAGAGGGCAGCACAGGTTACAGGATCATGCAAGGTCACAGACACCATTGAGAAAGCAATAACAAAATATACAAATTCAAAAAGCTTTTTTCATTATGTTTTGCCAGGGTATTTATGTAATAGTGCATGTAGTTGTACTCATTTGTGTGAGGCTGTGATCTGAGCAGATTAAAACTGAGGTCTCTTGAGGGAAAGTTGTGTCATACTTGTTATATAAATTAAACTGACAAATCCTCTGACACTTTAAAAATGTGTTGATATAAGTCGTACATGTTATTCCAAAAGGTTCTTAAAAGAAGGCAGATACTGGTTAAAATCATGGGATTAAAGGGCAAGCTGGTGGGAAAAATTGTTTTTTTGATACATCGTTCTTGCCCTAATTTGTTAGAAGTCTGTCAGATCAGTATCCATGTTTAATTTCCTTCAGGCTTTTCCTTTTAATCAGAATGCTGAAGTCCAGTAAGGCAGCACTAATTCCAACACCAGATGTCTGTTCAAGTGTATTCAAAAGAGTGGGGCAAAGTTTCACAACGTATATTATTTGTTTTGCAGACGAGTGGATTCTAAGATGAAAAAACTTGACAGCACCAAGTCAATGCTAATTAAGTCTGAGCAGCTGCTTCGAATAGAAGACCATGACTTTGCAATGCGACCAGGATTTGGAGGTGAGATTCTTACCACTCAACACGTGGACATAGGGCTCACAATTTACTATTTGATTTTACTTTGTCTTATTAAAAAACAAATGGCTTTCAATATTAATTTCCTTAACTTAAAGTAGACAGAGTGTTAATAATTGCCATTTAAAATAAAATAAAAAGTCAAAGTCAAATGTCTTCTTCTAAACCATAAGCTTTTACTGATAAAATATAGGCTGTGGATTAATTTATTAAAAAGCGCCAAGTGGATGACTGATGATTAGAAATGACTAAATCGATCTAATTTATAATTATTTTATTGCACAGCCCTACACAGACATATTCAAGGTGAAAAATATGCCATTATTCACTCCTATTTTGGCTTAATTAGATTTTTTATTGTATGCACTGTCTGGTTAACTCCATAAGGTTAAAGTAGGTTACTGTGTTATCTTTGGTATTATGCCTCCAAAAAACTCGGTGACTTAGATTTTGTGCTGTGTGAGACAATGATTGCACCCAGTAGAACTGTTTTAGAAAACTGCTTTTGCAATGATTACATACAGAAAATGGAAAATGAAGAGACTAGAACATCCAGAGAATAAGCAGGATGAATTCAGGCATATTAGTTTAAAAAGTTACTATATCAGTACTATCAGTACTAACCACACTTTCCCTGTAAAGAAAGGCAAAAGGAGAAATTCAATTTGTCAACTGGACAAAATTTATTTGGTCGAATACGTTTCTCAGCTCATCCAAGCTGCTTCTTCAGTTCTGGTAAGATGCTGGTGGACACTGCCTTATATCTGCTTGAAGGGAGGAGCTAACTACTGTAAAGAAAGCTTTGTCTTAAGAAATATTTGTTTTTCAATCCAGTTTGGCAGATCAGCAATATATGATGCAAGTCATCTTTGTAAAAATGGACAGGCTTTTAATATATCTGTATGGCCATAATCCTCTGATCTTCATTAGATAATGGCACAGAGAACATGCTGTCTGTACCACACTAAATGTTCACCGTGTTATTCTGCTGCAGAGGAACAAAAGGGCACTGCTCCTGCTTACATATAATACAAGCAGCTGGTATGCCACAAGATTAGCAGAATCTTTGATTTGCATTTTTTTTTTTTTTTTTAACGGAATCTATTTTCAAAGTCTGAATGAGTCAATAAATGTTTTAAATAATCACCAATACGATATTTGATATTTGGCTTGCTGCTATGGCCGATAGCTTCTAAAATCCATAGCAAGGTCCACACCTTTATCTTAAGCTGCAGTAAAGATCACTTTTCACGTTTGTAAAAATATTAACAAAATGTATTTACCTGGAAAATTAAATCATTTGTTATAAACAGCCTTATCGCACTCTTCTATTTCCATTTTTACTAATTAGTTTGTTCAGAAAGGGCTGTCAGAGAATGGGTACGTGCAAAAAATATCAGCATTGAATGACAATAGCAGCTGATACTGATATCGATATCAGTGACTCGATATCGCCCGATATTGATACTGGAACTGAAATATCACCCATCCCGATAAAATAACATGAAAGATAGAATCATATTAATTAAGATGTCAATTCTATCTTAAAACTCTTTGCATTAGAAAAAAAGTTCAGGGTGTCTGAGATCGATGGAATAAAATGTTTGTAAACTAGATAAACGAATACTTCTATTTTTTCTACTCATGGCATACAGCTGCCTATATATCATATTTAATCTTTGATCTCTGTGTTGTAAGTGGCACAAAGAGAAAATAACAAAACAAGTACAAGTGTTGAGTGTTGCAACAATAGCTGTCAGTGTGTGATTTCACTATACAATACATGCTTTAGAGGATTAGGAGGATGATAGTAAAGCTGATGATTCATGCTGGACCAGTATAATGCCTCTTTCTTTAGATCTTGCCGTCTCTAAAACACATTTCATATAGTTTAGGATTAACACGTAAACATCTATGACATTTCAGCGCGTGAATGTGATCTCACTACTTTATCTTTTAATCTTTTGCAGGTGGCGCCCTCCCTGTGGGCATAGACGTTCAGGTAGAGAGCATTGACAGCATATCTGAAGTCAACATGGTGAGTGATCTTGCATTGTCCTGTATTTCAGTTTTCACTTATCTCCTATCTCCGCCCACTGCTCTATAACATTCTCTGTACTAATTTGAAAAAATCTGGGTCATGTAGGTGTAGATTTCAAACAATAAAACCATGCGTTCTGTAGTTTTGAACAGGAAGTCTATGGAACTGTTTCTATTATTCATCTGTTTTATATCAATATTGTGGTTTAAAATTAAGAAACTATGAAACAATCTGTTATGGTTTCATAAAAATATCCCAAAAAGCATAATACTTATACGTTTTACAAGTGCTCCATTTTTGGTTAAGATCTTGTTTAAAGCTACGGCTCTTGTGGATCTCTTCCTGGTCTGCAGAGGCCAGTAGAAATTGAAAATATTCATAATTTAATACAAGATTATTAACACAGAGTAAAATATACAGTAGTGCTAGTGTCACAAACCCTTTATTCTGTGTAGTGCTTCATGTTAGGCAGCTGATCATAACTGAATTCTAACTGACAGCTTCTCGGTTAAAATTACCTTCAGTAACTTTTACTTGTGCACAAAAACGCTTTATGACTTGCACACTATTAAATGTTACATGTATATTTACATTTATTTATATATATATATATAGAGCTACCTTGTGTAATTATTGTAGGACTTCACCATGACATTGTACCTGAGGCATTACTGGCAGGACATCCGCCTGGCCTTCCCCTCCAGCAGCAACAAGAGTCGGACTTTTGACGCTCGGCTTGTGAAGAAGATCTGGGTTCCTGATGTGTTCTTTGTCCACTCCAAACGCTCCTTCATCCATGACACTACCATGGAGAACATCATGCTGAGGGTGTATCCAGACGGCCACATCCTCTACAGTGTCAGGTAGGAGAGGGTCATATTGACAAAAATTTAAATATTTTTTAATATCAATTTTTTTCATTATGTTAATAACAATATTCAGACAATATATTAACAATGCATTGGGAATCTGCTGAAATGTGGCTGTGCATCTTTAGTTTTGGTTGAGGATAAAATATTGCACAAAATGGAACTTAAAGGGCCCATATTACGCATATGGCATGTTTCCTTTTAATAGTTCCATTTTAATTATAGACAATACACTCAATATTCTAATTTGAGATATTGTCCAGATTTTAATTTTTCTCCTAACCCTAACCTCTAATGTCAAGTAGGCAAACATGTGTCAGTCTGGTGTTTAGAAGAGCTTACCAGCCTCAATAACATGAGCCTGTGCAGCCGATGGATCTCTTTCAGCCACAGATGTTGACAATATGGCATCTCACGTTGTGACCATTGTTCACACTGTGGACCAGAAAAACGTTCTATACAATTTATCAGTCGATATCACTGGTGCATCATTGGTCATTAGCAATATTGCAATCATTCTGACAAATAAATGGAAATTGTAAAGTAGGGCTGGGCAATATGATGATAGAAAATGAAACTGTGGTTTCATCCCTGTGACTGCTATTTTGGTTCTATTGGCAAGTTACCTCTTAAAGGCAATAGAAAAATACAGAGTGTACATGAATCATAATGAAATCAAAATTATAATCTGGCCCCATGAAAATATTTATGTACAAAAGATAAACAAACACCAAGTAAATTTTTAGCTGAATTTTTCAAGAAGAAGGCGGCACGGTAGCTGAGTGGCTAGCACTCATGCTTCACAGTAAGAAGGATTTGCTCCCCGGGTCACCCGGGCCTTTCTGTGTGGAGTTTGCATGTTCTCCCCGTGTCTGGATGGGTTTCCTCTGGGCGCTCTGGCTTCCCCCATCAAACCTAAAAAACATGCACCAGGAACTACAGGTGGAAATTAGCTCTAGTGCTACAACCTGCACAATGCATTTCTCCTGTTAAGGTTAATGTAGATTGTGCACTGTCCCTGTCTCATAAATAAACTAGATAAAAAATAAAGAATATTGTCTGTTCTATGCAATTTTAAGAGCTTCTGCTTGTCCACAATATCAACTGTCCACTTGCATTGCTCTTTAGGATCACAGTGACTGCTTTGTGTTCAATGGACTTCAGTAGTTTCCCACTGGACACACAGAACTGCTCACTAGAGCTGGAAAGCTGTAAGTAAAAAGCAACTTCATTTATGTATGTGTTTTATCACATAATATTTACTTTCAATTTTATGTACCTGCTCTTGCTTGTAAACAGAATTTCAATCAGCTAAAAATAACCCCATCAGTGTGACCCACATTACCATTTTACACAATGATGGGTAAATTATTACTTTTGATTGTTATTTAATGAGATCTGATCTAACACTGGATATATTTAGACTCAGCCTGACTGAAATAATCAAAAACAAAGCATGAATCCTGATGGAGTAGAAGAATTATTACTTGAATAGTTGTGCCACAAAGTCTTGTTTTCCCATGTTGTTGAAGATGCTTACAATGAGAATGACCTCATGCTCTACTGGAAGAATGGGAATGACTCCTTGAGGACAGATGAAATGGTGCTTTCACAGTTTTTCATTGAGGATTTCCAGCCTTCCTTCGGGCTCGCCTTCTACAGCAGCACCGGTATGTAAGACGCCTCTGCTTTTGGGATAAACAATATCATATTATTTACTCAAGCAATCAAACAATAGCCTAGATTTTTATTTACTCAAGCAATCAAACAATAGCCTAGACCCACAAGGGTGTCACAGAAGGTCATTGCTAAAGAAGCTGGTTGTTCACAGAGTGCTGTAGGGCAATCACCTAAATGCCACGCTGCACTGATGCTGTAATTCAGGTAAAAGGAGGCCCAACCAAGTATTGAGCATTGAAATTAGCATACTTTTCAGAAGCCTGACATTTCTGTTTAAAATATAATTTTGGGCCTTCGTTATCTGTTAGCCATAATCATAAAACTCTTGAAATATTTCAGTCTACATGCCATGAGTCTATATAATATATGGGTTTCATTTTTTGATATGAGAGACAAAAAATACTGAACTTTTTCATGATATTCTAATCTTTTGAGATGTACCTGTAAACAAGCATTTATCTACTAGTTTATTGTGCTCACTTCATTTAGCAATGCATATTTTCATCTTCTCTTACAAACACTACAATCGGCTTTAGTTGGTCTAGTTTGGGTGTTATTTTTAAACACCACCTCTCTGCTGTCACATTTCTGTCTTGTGGGAGGAAAAGTGTTTGAAATAATCTCCAAAGAACATGTGTCATCAGACTGTCTATTACATAACACCAGCCCAAGACACATCAGCCACTAGTAATCTGTTTACATACTGTATGTCGTTCACATCTATCTCAATGCTCTCTGTTTGTTACAGGGTGGTACAATCGGCTCTATATAAACTTTATTCTGAGGAGACACATTTTCTTCTTCATGCTACAAACGTATTTTCCCACAATGCTCATGGTCATGCTGTCGTGGGTGTCCTTCTGGATCGACCGGAGGGCTGTACCGGCTCGAGTCTCTCTAGGTAGACTAAACTAGTTATTTTATATAGCCTCATATAAAATATACATTAACATTTTGTTGGTAAAACTTTGGTTTAGGTTTCTACATATTAGTATCAAATAGTATGCTAGTTATGATTACTCAGCTATTAGTTATAAAACATTTATTCATGCTTATTAAGATTATTAATATTCATAAGAATCTTTTACTAATAATGCTATGAACCATTTTAATGGGGTAAAAATAATGGCCTTAAACAAAAAAAGTATAAGTACTAACAGAGATGTAATTAAGCATTTGTTATGCTTTTATTATTAATTAGCAATTAATATGTGGTCAATAAAATACTGTTACCATTGTGCTGTATGCTAGTGCTTTAAACATGTTTAATTACATACACTACAATCAAGTTGGTAGTTGTGGTTGCAATAGTAAGTTACTAGATTAAGCCCTATGAAACTGCTGACTGCTATGTTGGACAGTGCAATTAATTAAATATCAAGATGGGGTCTTGTTAATTGAGAAGTCTACAGCCAAATAATAAATAAAAATAAAATTTAAAATTAAAATATTGTCATCAATCAAAAAAAAAAAAAAAAAAAAAATCCCTCATTTGATTTTAAAACAGCAGAATCCGCAACTGAAACTAATTTGCATCACAGACAAACAGTTTGCAATGAATATATATATATATATATATATATATATATATATATATATATATATATATATATATATATATATATATATATATATATATATATATATATATATATATGTGTGTGTGTTTTTTTTCTTTTTGTGTGTATAGGCATCACCACAGTCCTGACCATGTCCACCATCATTACTGGGGTGTCCGCCTCCATGCCACAGGTGTCTTATGTCAAAGCTGTGGACATTTATCTTTGGGCCAGCTTCCTGTTTGTATTCCTGTCTGTCATCGAGTATGCAGCAGTAAACTACTTCACAACAGTGGAAGAGATGAAGAAACTCAAACGGGCAAAGGTTGGAAAGATTAATATGTTTATCACAAAACTAACAACACTATAAAACCATGAAAAATATGATGACTATTTGTCAATATGGTGATTGTAACAGTTACAAAAAAATTGTGCTGTTATGTTTTTAAAATTGGTTTAAGTTTTATTTTATTAAGAGATAAAACAATCATTCAAAATCAGGTTGTATTCTATTTTTAATACACAATTATAGCTTGTCCAAACATCCTGTGAAACTGGATTAAACAAGGACATGATTGAAACCACATTCAAGCCTAAACCAAGTCAGGAAGCTTCCTGTATTCTCACAGTACAGTGTAATTTACTGACAGATTACACCTACATTTTGTAGCACTTCATGCTGTGGCATAAGAATGTTTCATTGTCTGCATTGTGTATGACTGAAATGTTTTCTTTCACAGGTGCCTGCTTCCTTCAACAACACACAGGCCATGGCTTTTGACGGCTGTTTCCATGACAATGACATAGACTTGACCTCTTTCCCAGAGAGTAGCCCAAATACAGAAAGGAACACTCGGGCACGTAACTCCACCGTCTCCACCCCCACAGAGGGCACACGGCTCCGCTGTAAGCCCCCTTTAAAACGCCACCTCAGCTTCATCATGAGCAACAGCTACATGATCGACTCCTACTCCAGAGTCATCTTCCCCCTCACATACTTGCTCTTCAATATCATCTACTGGAGCCTGTACTCATAGGACAGCCCTTTGGGGCCAGGATTCCTAAAGTTTGGAATGTTTGGAAAACTTAATAAATGTACAGAGTGAACTGCACAGTATGGACAGTTTATCTGTGACATTGTGCTTATTTTCTTATCAAATAAGTATGTTGTTAGAAAATTAACGCACCTGCCTGAAATTGGTGGTCACACCATTCTGTTTCATCCAGCTCTAAGGATGCAGACAGTTCACCAAACCACGCAGACAGCCTTTGCACTGGGAAACATTTGTTCCTGGTTCAAGATTGTTCCTACATCGGAGAGGTAACAAACTCCAGAAGGGCTAGATCTTTATGCAAAACAGAAACGTCTAGCAGTGAAAATGCAGTTTTATGGCCCTTTGTCATATCTCTAAATGCTCTATACGTGCTACATGCTCATTTTACCTGTTAAAATATATCTGAGACATTTTACTGGTTAATACAGTGCATTTTGTCATTTACTGATGTCACAATATTCACTGGCAGACAATTGCATGGGCTCTCGCGAAGGCTATTGAGTGTTTTTTGTGTATGTATAGCACCCCCTTGTGTGCATACTTATAACGACACACCTACATTCTTATTAAGGGTCATTTTTTACGACCAAAATCTACCAGTCCATGACTCACCATGACTGAAACTGACACGAGGAAACACGAGCTACCAGCCTACGCCTGGATGGATGTGCAGATGAAAAAACAAAAATTTCAAATACAATTCAATATACAATATACAAGCCGAATACTCTTGGTTTTAAAAACAACATAGTGCAATTATTATTTTTTCCATTGCACTTACATTGAGCTCATTTCACAGAAAACATAATTAATTTGCATTTTTCGCCCAGATTAGATCAGTACAGATTATAGGGTGTAGACCAAATGTATGAGGTAGTTATGTGAAACAATAACCAAAAATGATCTGTAATAATAGGCTTTGCAATTAGTTCGTATGACCAGTTCCTCCTATTCAGACTCGGGTAACAGGTGCAGGAGAGGACAGCCACACAAAGAGTTTGGTGCGTGACTTGTGACGCACCACAGACATTTCTCAACGCACAGACTTTGAAGTGTTTCTGAATGTCTCCCTGGAAACATGTTTGGACACACCCTGAGGCACACCTTGACGTGTGAATAGAGAAAAGTCAAACACTACCCAACTATTATTGAATTAATATGTGTTTCTATCAGACAAAATACTAAGCGTACTAAGCGTCAAATGCTTTTGAAATTAATTCAATCCTACACAAAAGCTGAATGTAGAGTCAGATTTTGACAGAAGAAGTTGGCCTACCTGTTTACCATTTTGGGGGTGGATCTTAAACAGGTAATAATCTCATGAGAAAATCACAGTTGTACAATTGCTTGCAAACTTAACACGTGTGAAGACTGACTTCCTGTGAAGCAAAACTGAAGCTAGACGTCTAGTCTGTGGATTTTACTTTTTGGATTTTACCTTTTAATGTTTCACCAAAATGAGAAGAAAGCCATGAAATCTGCAGATGTCAAATCCAGAGTGGATCGTTCCCGACAGATGGTGGTACTGTCTCTCAGGTAGAGCCTTCTCTCTATGAATGTGGATCAGTAAATATGTTATACGCACTGTATCATAATATACAAAAATAGAAAGATAAGATAAGATAAGATAAGACTTTATTGATTTCACAGAGGAGAAATTCACTCGTGACAGAAGCTCACAGTCAGGGGACAGTATAGTGCAAAAAGTTGTGATTTATATAGTTATGTGTTCAATATGAAATCATGATCAATACTGCTGATTTATAATTGAATACTAAAAGTGTATTGCATAGACATTATATTATGCAACACTTAGTGAAACACTAGTGAAAGCTTCATACAGTCTAGTCTAATGTGTGTAACTGCAGTTTAATGAAAAACATTACAATAGTATTTGCTTTATATTTCTAGGTGTGACCAAAACTACCACCTGATAAGACTTAAACATTTAAAACTCCACATTCAGTGTGACTATGATTAGATACAAGTGCAAATAAAAAGAAGTCAAAATCAAAACATTTTATTCTCTTTGGGCACAGACCAAATATATTACTAACTTATTTCCTTGTCGTTTCTAGATTTTCTTTCCCACACTGTTTGTGGATACACCTGGTTCTTGTGCTATGTTCAGGTAAAATGTGTCCTTAGAAGTTACATATTTTTAAAAGTTCTATTTTTAAAAGTCACATCCCTCACATACCAGCCCAGCTTTGTAATGTGCGCATTCATCCATGCCCTTACAGTTTTTAAGGGAACACAACCTGTTCTTCGAGTCTCTGTTGTTAAAGAATAGACGTCACAATAATGCAGTCTCCATGTGGAGGTGGAAATAACAATACATTATTACTGTATCAGATGCATTGTAGCTTTTGTTTGATACTGTCTTTTGCTAACAAGAAGAAAGGGTGTAATTGACAGACTAAATATGCTGTAAAGATTTTGTGTTGAACCTACTTTTTAAAGTTCTTATTATCAAGACACCATTAATCTGATGAGTAGATAAAAGCTGATTATACACTGCCTGTTGTAAATTCCCCAGTATAACTGCTAGTTCAGTAACGGTTTATTTAGTTCAGGCATTCCTAGGCAGCTCAGGGGTTGTTATTTAATGTTCTGATGCTAATTAACTTGATTAACTTGATTCAGTGTCCCAGTACATCGCACACAGTCTGCAGTCTCCAGTACTACCAGTGAAATGTTTGGACTCCCTATATCAAATGTAGAAAGTAGTCAACATATAGAAAAAAAACACTGAACGAAAGGGTGAGTCCAAACTTTTGACTGGTAGTGTACTTTTATTATTGCAGGATAGTGATATTCACAGGGTTCAGCTTCCCATTTATTCACTTCACCTTTCAAATAATATTCAGTTTTGAATTGTTTATTGCCATGACAACAGCACAAATTTTTTATCGCTCTTTTTTCTCCCTACCAGGTTTTGCAGCTCCTGTCTCTGCAAAGGCTAGTCAAGGTAAAACTGCCAGAAACGATACACAGACAGCAGTAAAATACCAAGATAAAACATTTCATTTATTTTATGGTTACTTTACTGTTTATATTTTTTATTGTAGGAAATATTGTATATTTTATTGAAGTCACAGTGGAATCAACAGAATCAAAAACAAATGAACAGGCCATTATTAACTGGGTATGTAAAACAGAATAACAGAATTTTTAAAATAAATATACATAATAGTCATATGATTTGTATTGTATATTTGTTTCAGCTTCAGCCAGTGCTCGAAAGCACTCTACAAACATGTGGGGCTCCTGTCAATACAACAACACCCACCATCTCAACAAATACATCGGTTACAAGCACTGCTATGTCGACTACATCAGAACCAAACATAACAAATAATACAACTGCCAATACTACTACTAGTACTGCTACTAGTGCAGTTACTACAAGTGCAGTTACTACAAGTGCACCTGCCAATACTACTACAACTCCAGTTACTACAAGTGCACCTGCCAGTACTACTACCAGTGCACCTGCCAGTACTACTACAAGTCCAGTTACTACAAGTGCACCTTCCAGCACTACTACAAGTGCAGTTACTACAAGTGCACCTCTCAGTACTACTACAAGTGCACCTGCTAGTACTATTACAAGTACAATTACTACAGGTGTACCTGCCAGTACTAGGACAAGTTCAGCAACGCCAAAACCAGACACAACTACTACTGGCAGAATAACCACAACAACAATTTTAGATGTGATAAGCTCGACAGTCACTACAATAGTTCCATCTGTGTCAAAGGAGAAACCATCAAATCCCAGTTCAAACGCTGGGAAGCCTGTACGGCTGGTTCGAGAAACAAAAGGAAAATTCAAAGTAAGAAAAACAAACTACTTAATGGTACACTATGTAACTTTTCTGGTGGGGTTCGGCCATCTTTTTGTCTTTATGGAGATGTTATTGCTTTCCCTGGAATGTTCCTCAGTATGGCATTTTACTTACCATCGCTGAAAGAAATGCATTCTTACTGAGTCGGGGTCACCTTTCCACATCTGACCTGTAACTTGTGTCTAGTGGTGTCACCTCTTTGTCTCCATGGTGATGGAAACATTTAATGCCATACTGTGGAACATTCTAGGCAAGTAATAACATCTCCATGGAGACAAACAGGTGACGGACACTCCATCAGAATTACATAGTGCACATTTAAGAAAATATTAAATGCACCTACAACAAATGAATGAATATCTCTTTGGATTTTTTGCAGGATTTTGAGCTAGACTGTGTTGACAAAACATCTATTGTGTAAGATTTGTTCCCTTTTTTAACTAAATTATGTTAAGCTATAATAGTCACCCCATTATCATTTGTTTATTTGTTCAGAAAGACCACTTGTTTTGTGTCTTTGATACTGGAGGAGAATGTTGACCCTTGTTGCATTCTGAAGACTCTCTGTTCAGCCAGTGTATCATCCTCCAACTTCAGCATGGTATGGAAATGTGCAGGAAGAGGAGGTAAAAACTAACACAGATACCATCACAATATGTTAAATAGCTATTATATATCATAAGTTTAATAATAATTAATATTGTAGTCTCCTAATATTTACAAACTGGTCTATAATATTGTCTTTGCTTGTATAAGATCTTCTGCCAAATCGAAATGACACATGCAGTAATACTCCAGAAGATGTCTGTGTTTATACAGAACCAACCAGTCCAACATGGTAAGATTTTTAAATGTCATTTGCATGTGAATTTGTGATAAACATTTTAACTATCATTATTATTATTATTTTTCTTGTTTTTTTTTTTTTTGTTTTTTTTTTTTAGTAATGCATATGAGAGTCGTCCAAGTACAGGTAATTGACTAAATTGATTATCCAACACATCAACACAATTATTATTTTCCTCTGGTCATTTGAGGCACATTTCTTGTCACATTTGACATTTAGTAAGTAGTCATTTATAGACTACTGTGCATTTATTACTTAATTTACTTAGATTACTGTTAATTGCATCAGTTTGTTTGATAGTGTTTGTACTAGGCCTATGTCTTAATCTTCTGTCCCCCTTTTTATATGATGATCTATTGAGCAGACAGCTTGGCAGCAGCTAATGCACTACTGGAGATGACCAAAGATGCCTCTAAGCTGAACTCCAGTGAAATTGACAAACTAGTGTCAGCACTAGAAAATCTTCTTTCGGGGCCAAATGTCAGTCTGGCACTAGGAAACATCAGCGTAAACATCGTCAGCAATCTTCAAAATGCAACTCTGGAAGCAGTGTACAACTCCAAAAACAGGTCTGGTTTGTTATGAACAATACATGTACAAGAGTTTGTGACAACAGTACCTTACTGACATTTGTCTCTTTTAGAATCATGGGAATAGTTGATACAGTTGGTCAGAAGTTGGTCCTCAGCAATTCCACGGAGTCCCTCCTGAGTGAAGCTGTGGCCCTTTCTGTGCATAAGGCAGACGGGACAAATTTTGAGGAAACATATTTCTCCATCTCAAATCCAAACAATGTACAGGTAGGTTGTTTGATATTATAAATGATATTGACACTTAGCAACTTTTCTGGTGGGGTATGCCATCTGCTTCTCTCTATGGAGATGGTAGGCCTATTGCTTTGCTTGTAATGTTCCATAGTATGGCATTACCTATGATGCATTAATGCAACAATAATCCTCCATTGTTTTTACCTGGAAAAACATTCGTTCTTATTGTGATGAATGTCGTCTTTGCAAAGAGCTGACCAGAATAAACAGGGCAACTTCAACTGAAATGTTATAACATGTTTGAAATGTTTTATCATTTCAGTAATAAAAATGTTTTACATTTCAGTTATAAGCTATTTTAGAAGTTCCTGCAAAATGGGACAGAAAAGCCAAAGACAAAGTATCCTAGCAAAAAGGGAAAATTTAAACTTTTCCAAAATTTGACTAATGAAATTCTGACTAACCCTAACCATCACGAATGTTAGCGCTGTCTCTTGCTATCCTTTTTGCTACTTATTTAGAATTTATTATTACCATTTATTTTATACTCTTTGTTATTATATTATAATATGATTAGTGAGCTACTGTGTCCAAATAATTTCCCTTGTGGATCAATAACATTTGTCTAAGTCTAAGTCTAATTTAGCCTAAATGTTGATCCTTGTGTTTGACTCAGATTAGCACTATTTTATGCACAACATAAACATTTCAAAGGACATCTAAAGTTCTGACATTAAATGTAAATATTAATATTACATTTAGTTTTCAGTGTTTTATGATTTTTTCCATAAACACCGTCATGTACCTATAATAAGCGCTGCACCTGTCCCGTATGTTTGCAGGTGGAGTCCAGTGGCACACGTGCGGTGAAACAGGACTCCTCCCTCCCTCAAGGCTCCATCAGGCTACCCCAGAACCTCACTGAAAACCTCTCAGCTGAGGAGCGACAGATGGTCTCCAGGGTCCAGTTCAACTTCTACCAAAAGAGCACACTATTTCAGGTTTAGTATTTCACTGTTGATTATTTTAGCCATAGTATACAGCTGTAGCTCCTCACTACTCACGCCAATTAGGCTGCCACAATCATGAATAAAACTGGTTCAATGCATGGCTCAAAACAGAACCAAAAGGGTAATTGTGGAACATGTTAAAAAGAAAAGTAGTAGGACTATTCACTGTAAAATCTATCTCATTTAAGTAAAGACAACTTTTGTATTTGCTACTTTTCAGCACTACAAGAAGGTTAGGCTAAATAAGTTTCTAATAAATATACCCAATCCAATGGGCATCCTGACCTGAAAACGTGTTCATATATAGCTAATCTATAAACCAGGGGTCACCACACTTTTTACTCTGGGGGCCACATTATCTCTCCTGACTGTGATGGGGGGGCCGGGGTCGGGGCCGTATAACAGAATTGTTTGACCCAGACCAAAATGACCATCAGGCCTCATTGTGTAGTAGAAATGACTAGCCTGGCACAGCCATCCACAATACTATATCAACACATAATTCCTGGCACATATTTGTTTATCGTTACTAGTGATTTGCAAAAGTAGTAAGTACTTCACACTTTGTTTTAATTTGAAATACAACAGATATTCCATTTATTTATTTTCTAATAACAATAACATCAAGGTAAGAAACATCTGGTGACTGACACTGGCAAAGGAGAGTGAAAAATTACAAATTGTAGGTAGGCCTGTTGATATTAACAATAATAATATTAATAACAATTGTATTAATAATAATTGCGTGCAGCACTTATTAAAAATCAAATAAATAGGCCTGTAAAATAAATACATACAAAAAATTGGTGGCAAATTCGGTGGCAAATGTAAATACATCTTATAATTATTTAAATATAAATATAAATACTTCATATAAATATTGTTTTTTAATTGAAAAAAATCAACAAAAGGGGCGTAGCGGGCTGGAGTCGGCTTGTGGGCCTAAGTTTGATGACCCGTACTATAAACAAAAAGGAGTACTATTGAACCAGGACTGAACAATGACTACACCAACCTGATATAACAAGAAACAAAGGCTAATAGTGACAGACATAGATACCTGAAATAACGTTTTTGGGGGTTTTTTTCATTACAGGACAAAAATTTGGGGAAAAGAATACTCAACAGTGGGATAATTGGAGCAGGTGTTTCCAACTTGACAATCTCTGGACTGCAGGACAATGTTATTATCAACCTAAGAAACATACAGCCTATTCCTGTAAGTTATTTTTATTTGTGCATCTGTGTAAGACTACAACTTGCCATTACTAGTAGTACTGATAATCTTTGTAGTCTATAAATGGACATAAATGAACATAAATAGCAATCTGCTCTTTTTACGTAACAGTTACTTCTCAAATACATAAGCCTTTGATAAACTTTGATGTCTGTGCGGTGGTGTGCACAGTACAAGTGCTCTCATTTCTTCATTTTAATTCCAGGCCAATTATGCGGCTTCATGCGTCTTTTGGGATTTCACATTGAATGGTAGGTTTTTATAGATATAGCCTTAGTGAACATGTAAAGACAAAAAGAACAATATTATTCATATTTATTTTCTAGGTGGATCAGGCGGTTGGAATTCAAAAGGATGTTCAGTCCTCAGCAGTACAGACACTGAAACCATTTGTGGCTGCAACCACTTAACAAGTTTCGGAATACTTCTGGTAAAAAATCCTAACCGCATAAAAGGTTTTGATTAAAAGACACAGTTATGAAATGTTATTTATGTATTTTATTGTCTTAGGATCCTACCAGGGGGGAGATTACCAGTCGGGTTCAGGCCACGATCCTTACTTTCATTACATACATTGGCTGTGGCATCTCTGCAATATTCCTGGCTGTTACCCTCCTCACTTACTTAGCATTTGGGTGAGTGCCATATGACTGTCTGTCTGCATTATTGTTGATTAAAATGTCATAATATTACATGTCAAACAACAAACAGTGCAATGTAATACTGTTAAAGGTCCTATATTACGCAAAATTACCCCTTATGAGCTTTAGGCCATGTTATAATGTTGTTACCTCCTCAAAAATATATCTGTAGTTGTGTTTTGTTTTATTGAGACATGTTTGAGTCGTCCCTTATTATTAGTCTGTTTATATCTCCAAAGCTCAAAATGCTCTCTTTCACCTTGTGATGTCATGAAGTGGTAGTTTTCAAGTTAACAGCTCCCTTTTGCTTTTAGTGCAGTAGAGATTGGCAATTCCAGAGCTGAAATCAAGTGAAAGTGTATGGAGTTTAAAAACACGGTTTTCAGTTTGAGAGAAGAACTTAGTCTAAATATGCAGGGTTTGTGTGTTAAACATGTGTGAATGAAATAAAACTCAACTTTATGATAAGGAAACATTATAACATAGATCAGAAAATAGTGTAATATGGGTCCTTTAAAAATGCATGTGGTGTGAGTGAAAGCATGTTAGTTTGCCCAAGAACCAATTATTATTGAAATTATATACAATCACAACTATTAATACAAGGCACCGTAAGATATACCTAGTTTTGTTATGCGCTTCTTTAAATAGTATGAGTAATGTTCTCTAATTGGTTTCTTGTTGCACTTTGCAGAAAACTTCGTAAAGACATTCCTTCTAAAATCCTGATCCAGCTGTGTTTGGCCTTGCTCCTTCTAAACCTGGTGTTCCTGGTAGATGCTTGGCTGGCTCTCTATCCCGCTGCAGTGGGCCTCTGCATCTCCACTGCTTGGTTCCTGCACTATTTCTTGCTGGTGGCGTTCACGTGGATGGGGCTGGAGGCTGTTCACATGTACATAGCCCTCGTAAAAGTGTTCAACAGCTACATATCCCGCTACATGGTCAAGTTCTCATTGGCTGCATGGGGAATACCTATGATAGTGGTCATCATTGTAATCGCAATCAACAAAGACAATTATGGCCTTGTGTCTTATGGGAAGTTTCCAGATGGCTCTACAGATGAATTGTGAGTCTTTTGTAAAATTCTCCTTCATTATTCATTGTAATTCTGGCTATGGATTTCAGGAAATATTTATGCAAGAAATTAAAAATAAACAATTCCATGTAAATGTTATTATAAAGATTTAGCAAACAGAGATATACAGTATTCTACACATTTATTAGTGTTTTTGTTTGTTTGTTTGTTTACGAGAATCCCTATTAGCCATTGCCTTATATTGCCTCTACATTATAAGAACATATTCCATCATCAAATAACGCCACAGTCTAAAAACACACAATGCAAACATTTAGAATGCATAAAAAAGCTTAAATAGATAAGTACATATTCATAAAATTCCCTTACAATGTTTTCAGAAGTATTAAATAATTTTCAGTGGTTACACTATTGGTAATATCGTAAGACCATATATGTACATATACTTGTACTGTGTGAGTTGTTTTAATTCATCTCCTTTCTCTGCTCCACAGTTGTTGGATAAAAAACGACATAGCCTTCTATGTGGCAGTAGTTGCCTACTTCTGCGTCATTTTTCTCTTCAACATCATCATGTTCATTGTGGTCTTGGTTCAGCTGTGTCGAATAAAGAGGCAGAACCCACAGAACCTACAACACCGGACCATTCTCCAGGACGTCCGGAGTGTACTGGGAATAACTATACTCCTTGGCCTCACCTGGGGCTTTGCATTCTTTGCATGGGGACCACTCAACCTTCCGTTTATGTATCTCTTTGCAATCTTCAACTCTTTGCAAGGTGAGTGCTTTTTGAGATAAATCTACACCAGTCAGGCATAACATAATGAGAAATGTCTCTTCTTTATTGTGTTGGATGGACAAAATTTGTTAAAAGCAGGGGAAAAAAGTTTTACAAGGGGCAACTGAGATGGTGTGATACCTGTTAGTAGTGGCCACTGGTTACTGGCTATCAAGAGTGGCCTAAGTTTTTTAGACTGAATGTGAGGCAGGTGAAACATTTTTTATTACATTACGTCTTCCTTGTCCTGTAGGTTTCTTTATATTTGTGTTTCACTGCGCTATAAAAGAAAACGTGCGAAGACAATGGAGGACCTATCTGTGCTGTGGAAGAATGAGACTAGCTGAAAATTCAGGTGAGGTTGAACTGAATTGGGGAAACACTCTCACTCATCTATTATCCTTGTGCATTGTCTGATTATTTACTTCTTCATTTCATCACTGTTTTTCCATTGTCAGAGTGGAGTCGTACCGCGACACAGAAAACCGGAAAGAAGTCAACCATGAGAGTTACATCTCATTCATCCAAATCCAACAACTCCAGCTCCTCTTCATACCTCGTCAGTGACAGCTTTGACCACATGAATGGCTATGGTATGTGAGCGCTCATGGTCTGATCTGTCTTCATGTGTTTATGTGACAATCTGCTGTATCTTAACTACTTCTATGACTTTTATATGGTTACACAAGCTAAGTGATACTAAGTCATACTTTTTAGAGACAGAATGTACAGTTTTTATGTAACACCAGTTTGGGGTTTCAGTCTAATTTTATCTTGTCAAAAATCCAGGAAACTGATCTCCATGAATACTGTTGTGTTTCAGGGAATCCCCATCCTGATCATGTAATTACAGCAGATGAGGACCCCAGTACGGACGTGGTACTCAACGAGATCAACAGTCAGTATCGAGGCCTATAGTCACAGTACTATGTACAGACTGGATATGGAAGTAAATGTAGTATTATCTATTTTTGAACAAATAATTAACACTATAATCACTTTATAAACATGCACTTCTTTTCTATGAGAAAATATATATTTGTACAAATTGTATCAATGCAGCGTAGTTCATTTTTTCTAAATTATTTTTTATATTATTGTTACTGGTTAAAAGTAAAAATTAAGGTCCAGAGCTTATATGGAAAGGAAAAATAATAAATATAATCGTACAATAACAAGATAAATGCAACTGGTTCATAATTGAATACCCACTCATGGACTCTCAACTGAGGAAAATTTATTTCAAAAGTTGGCTGATTTTATTTTTACTAGACATGTATGCTCTGAAAAGCACTGGGTGCAATAGTGTACATACATTTTAAATGTGAATAAATATTGCTGTATACAACATTGTTTTTTAAGATATATTATATAATAAGATATTTTTTAAGATTCCATTGTTTAAATAAATAGTAAATTAACTTAGAAGTATCAAACAACATTTCAACATTTTCAATCATAACCATGATATAAGGGAAAAAAACACTAGACACAGTTTCTCCATCAAAATACAATTTAATATGTAATGGCCACTAAAGTGGGACAACAGAGCTTTTGGTGAAATCATAATGAATAAATAAAAGTATGTCCCCACAAGATTCATCCATCTTAATTGAGTACTGTATATGCAGCTACATTCACCGTCCTTTACATGCACCTAAAACAGTCTTTAAAAAATGTAAAACAAACTCAAAACAAACATAAAACAGAAAGGCGGCATTAAAGTGTGGAACCATTTCCCTTTTAAAACACATTCGGACAACAGTCTTTTTGGGCATCATCACATTTTGTCACCCCAAACAATCACATTTGAGTGCCAGAAACAATAACATCTTAAAAACCCACGTCATCTGGGTTGAAAGTAGTAATTGGCCTTATCAGACAACTCAAGTAATGTCAAATTTTCAAAAATAAGTAAAAAGTAAAAAAGGTAAACACTTGTGAGATGAGCTACATCTGTGTCTTATCAGTGTTTATAAGCAAGAATACAAGTACATGCAAATGGACATTCATTATCAAGTAACATAACAAGCCAATGAGCTGCATCAAAATAAAACAATTAAAAGCAGTAAAACTTGGAAGCATAATCCATACTGCATATTATAGAGGATGACGGGGGGGGCAAGTCAAACAGTCACCTTCAGCTTAACGTATGTTCAGACAGTTTCAAAACCTTTTAATTAAAAGGTAAAGAGTTGCAGGAAATTCTGGGGTGACAATCAACTGTTTTTAGTTTGGATTAAATCTGGTTGTGCATTAGCTACAACTGTAATAAAATGGTTTACAACATATGTTGTATTATTTCAAAGCAATAAAATTGTACACTGCAGATCAGTCTTTGGCAGTCTGAACATGCCTTTAGGACACAGCAGAAATGGGAGCATTCACATTTGAGCGGCGGGGATTCAAGCAGATAATAAAATATTATTTCTTCCACACGGTGTAGAAAACCCATCTGACAATTAGTATTAAGGAAAACTAAATTGTTAAATTTTTACTTTATATTATACATTATACCAAACTCATGCATGAATGAGTATGATTAAATGCTTAAAGGATACAGCTCCAAGTAGGAGGGAACACACACCACCTCTTTAGAGAAACCAACGGGACACGAGAGCTTCCCCAGCTGCTCTTCATACAGACCCAGTGCCTCTGTCAGATTCACACTGTTCCCCTGTTTGACACATTTTGACAAGTGAACAGGTTATTAAAATACATTTTTCTGAGGATATTGAAGGAAAATTTATTAGATGATAAAAGTTTAGAAAAAACAAAGCTTACCTGTGTGAAATATTTCCCAGTGGCATGAAGGACTTTAATCGACAGATCTAAAATGAGACGTAGAAACTCCCATGTAGAATCTGCAACAAACCAGACACGTTTAAGAGTGTACAAATTAAGAGTAAAGCAGAAAAATAAAATCAATGGTTACCATACCCTCTTCTGGCTCTGTGGATATTGGGACAGCAGTAAGATCATTGATAACATAATCAAATGTCTTTCCATCATGAACATATTTCTTCAGCACAGGAACACAGTCCTCCACCAATATCTGGAGAGGGCAAGTAAAAAAAATAAATAAATAAAAAGACTTTAAAGCCACTAAAAGTTTACAGAATCCACAAGTCAAAAAAGTACTTACTTGGTAACAGTCTCCCTTCAAGTTGTCCAGAATATTGCCACAAGTCTTCCTCATGTGCATTTTGCACCCGTCTATTACTTTCTGGTCAATGTTTACATTTCATTAAGAAAATATCACATACAATTACAGTTATAGCTACAGAGGACTGAGATTTAGTTTACCATAGTTATTTAAAGGATATCTCTACCATTGTGACCATCTTTGGCTTTTGTTTCACTACTTCAGCAAGGATTCCCCCATCACCACCTCCTAAAATTAACACCTCTTTTCCAGCATAATTCTCTTTTCCGCTTCCCATAATAGCTTCAGTATATGCCAAATCACTCTCTGCCAAATCTGCAAGGAAAACAAAATTAGCACTTCTCAAGGAAGCATAAAACATCTTATTTAACCACTCATTTAAGAATGAACATCCGTTTAGATTAAATATTGCAACAGCACTTACTAACGTCACCATTGAGGACCAAGATATTCCCAAACTGTTGAGAGTGGAGAATCTTAATGTTTTGGTATGGAGAATCCTCCTCATATACCACTTGATCAATGTCATACTCTATGAGCCTGCCATCTGCTGTGGGCCAGTACCTGTCCACCTTTGCTCCACGTCTGAGGGGAGGGAGTCTATAGATAAAAGCACAGTGTTCACATTAACACAATAAATACATTGCATATTATGCATTACTCTAGGTTCTATGTTACCTTTTAATCCTTGTAATATTGCCATTTAAGAGAACTTTAAGTTTCTTTTCCAGTGCATTTAAAAGCTGTGAATAAATATTGACATACATATATTACATGTGCTGTATAATAGAAAGTGGCATTGTCACTGATGCTACACTTACATTGTCTAGTTGCACAATGTTATCATCGTCATAACACTGCAGATCAATGGTGACTAAGCCTTGGGAGTGCACACGAAGCATCAAAACTCTGTAGCAAAAAAATGAAAACAATATTCAAAATGTTCACACTAGTAGGGTTAGGTTTGTACCCGTGATCCCATTACACAATTGTGCAAACTAAATCAGTCTAAGACTTGACAATGACCCAAAAGATGTTCACAACGGTTAAGAAATAGTAGCCAACATTTTAAAGTGCCTTGGCCACAAATCAGACTTAAATCCACCCAAACATTTGTGGAGAGGACTGAAGGACAGGACAGGCAAGAAAGCCTTAAGAACAAACAACATGAAGAACAAACAGCATGAAGAACAAACAACAATCATCTGTCTTGGGTAAGATTAATTTAATGTTAAGAGATACTTAAATTAATCCCTTGTGGAGGAAATTCATTCTCTGCTTGCTCAACCTGTCAGAAACCTGTCTCCAGATAATGAGCCCTGCTCCAGGTAAGTGTAAAACCAATGGCTTCTGCACATTCCCGACAGTTTTGCAGCCTGCTCTTCACTATTTGTACAAGTCAACTTTACTGATGATTTTCCCATCAACAATTAGTAGGGATGCACCAGTACGATACTGGCATCGGATACAGGTACTGATATTGAACATTTTGATGGATCAGATATTGATTCCAAGATATTATTTCAATCAATATCTTATTTGTTTCATAAAATGATTTACTGGCCACTGTTGATTCAAAATGTCTTATATTATTAAACTTGTATTTTTTCAAAGCTGTTCTGTAATTACTTTAAATGATAAATAAGTCACAAAACACATTTGGGTAATATTTAACCATACACCATTTGTTTAAAGAATAATATATGTAATAATATTTTTAGTCTCTGCCCTAGTATCAGCTGATATCGAGTATTAGCAGATACCCAAAGCCAAAGTATCGACATCGGTATTGTAACAGAAAAAGCTGTAATGGTGCATCCCTTTCCCAGTTAGGCTAGTTGTCATATCTTTCCACCAAAGTCATTCTGTGATAAAGTCTGGCCAGCCCTGCCATGTTTTGAAATGACAAATTTTGAAATCCCTCTGCTCCAAAGAACTGCTTAAATTACTAAAATATCCAGAGCACGTTTATAACCCTTAAGTAGCTAATTTCAAATGGAATTAAATGCATTCATTTATATTTGCACAAGTCAGACACATTATATAATGTGTTCAGTCACCCTAGCGACCTCATTGTCATGTGTTTACTACCTCTTTAAATTATGGTAATAAATAAAGACTCACCGGCCATTCTTGCCCACAAAGGTGGCAAGGCAACCATGTCCATCTGTGTCATGAAGAGTCTCTGTCATTTCCTGCTCATGAAATATGGATAGGAGGCTCTGCACTGTGGAGGCACAGTCGACTGGAAGGAAGACAAATATATTACAGGCTATCATTAACATGTCAATGTTATTCATAACATGAATAACATTGCATCCCTATGGACATGCAAACATCCTCAGCTGACCTAAACCCATATCAATAAAACGATTTTGTTTTGAAGGACAAAGTCACATTAGCAGGTTAATATTAGCAGGCTAGTTAGCAGCTAGCATGCTGCCCTGATGGTGCCCGTCCTCCAAGCTCCTACCTGGCGTGGAGAGACAGACGTCGAGGGTGTAATGTTGCAGTGCCATGTCGGTGTGTAGCCGTCATCCATGCCTGGGACAGACGGGCTGGGGAATAACAGGAGTCGTCCGTAAGGTGTGTTTAGCTTGGCTTTTGAATGGACGAAGCACAGCCGCAGGCGACTGCGGCAGGGGGCGGTGACAAAGATCCCGCAGTGTAACCCGAGCAGAGCAGCAGCCTATCCAGTCCGAGGGTACAGGAAGTCCCCGCGCCCATCCACTACCAACAATGTCATTTTGTCATAAATAGGCACAACCAGCCCTGATCCTGAAGTGGAGGGTTAGGGTAGGCATAATGGCATAATGGACAGGTACAGATAGCTGTATCCCAAGGGATACAGGGATATAAGGAGGTGTGTCAACCAATCTTTACTGATCTAAATAACCTGGTATGTGTAAAACCTACGCCTGCTGCACATTCCAGTTTTGCAGCCTGATCTTTACTTTTTGTACAGGCCAACATTACTGTTGATTTTCCCATCAGCAGTTAGACTGGTTATTGTATCTTTCCACTAAAGACAATCTGTGATATCAAAGAATTTCAACATGCAGTCTTTAGGTTATGAACAATGTTTTATTGTGCTATTCAGTCTGTTGAAGACTCTCAGTGGAATACCAAACCCATTTTAAAAGGCAACATTTGGATTCATAGGATCAAGTCCAGATAGTTGTTTATAAACCGTGTTAGGTAGGCTATAAACTTGAGAGGCTGTTGTTTTTTGCTAGTTTTATGGGTTCATAATAGAGACAAGGCACAGCCATGTTCAAGTCAAGATGGAACCTTCCTTCATTGTCCTTCCCCCCGGGAACATATCACAACATGGTTCCTACCCATCACTACATCCCCCTTTCTTATCAGGAACATTTAACTGCATATTCATAAACATCAGTAGCATTAAAGTAACACAATACAAATACTTTTTTTTCTTTAATACAGAACACAGTTGATCTCTTTTTAATATGAACAACTTTTTAAATTAATAAGGGAATGGGGTAGACTGCCCAAACCCTTGGTCTAAAGATGGGGATTATTCTACCCCAACTCTCTTCAACTCAAGTAACATAGTCTTTCAAATACTCTGGTGTTTTTCTGACTCGGGCAGGATAGCAACTGTGGAGACAGCTGGGTGGAGTCAGGGAGTACCTCGGTTATCTGAAGGTGTATCTGGAACTGCGATGTGCAGCTGTGGAGCCACCGGTGTGCGTGACAGATGATACGGGTTTCTCTGGAGGTTGCCACTTGGTGCTTCCACGACGTAGGACTTGGGTGTGCCTGCTGTGGACACCACAGTTCCTCTCTGCTGCCCACACATGCTCACCTGCCTGCAGACTGGGCATGTTGTGAGCTCTGTGCCTTTTGTTGTAGTTCTGTGTCTGTGTTTTAGTCTGTAAATCTATTCTCTTATTTTCACCTTTCACAAGTCCGCTCCGTTTAGATAGAGCTGAGAAGGAATGACAGGGACAGTAGTACATATCTTTCGACCTAGAGGCACGGTAAGCCATTAAAGCTAGGTAAGGATCACTAGACATTTTAGTAAGTTTTTGACTGTCCTGACTGCCTCCCTGTTACTTTGTTGGAAGTGGGGAGTAGATGTAACATGCGAGAAAATCCATGTTTGTGCAAAAAAAAAAAAAAAAAGCTTCAGATGCAAGTTGTGGACTATTATGCTGGTGACATTGGCATCCTCATAGAGATCAATCTCTTCCTTGTAGAGTTGCTCCCCTTAACATGTGACTGGTGCTCTTGACAGAACATTGGCAGTGGCTATTTCTTTGCCAGCCACATGTGAGATTGTAAATGAAAATCTCATGAGCCTCATTTTCAAACATTGAATACGTGGAGGTAGTTCATCCAGATTTCTTGAGCTTAACAAGCTTAACTTTTTCTGGGTCTGGACTGACCCCTGTTGCTTCAATAACTTGACCCAGGAACTTGATGTTTGTCTTTGAAAATTCACACTTGTCATTCAGTGTCACACCTGCGTCCCACAGACATTTAAGAGCTCTTCTTAGCCTTCCATCATGCTCTTTCTGATCAGCTTCCCAAATGAGAACATCATTCATTTGACACACAACTCCCTCCAAGCTCTCTTGAATCCGCTGCATTTGTTTCTGGAAATGTTCTAGTGCTGAAGAGGGTCCAAAGCACAGATGATGGTAGCAGTAGCTACCAAAGGGAGTGAAAAAAAGTTATCTGCCAGAAACCTGCAATGGAATCTAGCTTTGAAAATACTTTGGCGCTGCAAAGCTGTCCTAGTGTGTTTTCAACTGAAGGTAGCTGATGTCTCTCTCTTAACACTGATTTGTTCAGTTGAGTGGGGTCCAAAAAGATTCTCACTCGTTCACGAGTGCATTTGGGAACTTCCATAAGTGCACATCATTCTGTAGGTTGTTCCACATTTGAAATGATGCCTTGTCTTTCCATGCTAAGCAGCTCCTCTTTTACTTTTAGCAGTAGAAGGAGGGAACTGCGCCTGGGTGTTGAGACGGAGAATGGTTGTGCTCCAAGCTTTAGAATAATATTGTATTCTCCTTTCATTAAGCCTAATCCAGAAAAGAGCTCTGGAAACTCCTTTTTAATAGAGTTACTTTGGACTGTAAAGAGACTATCAAGCCTAGCTACCAGTTGTAGAGCTGTGGCTGCTTGCCTACTTAGTAAGGGTATGTTTAGTCCTTCAGCCACATAAATGTGGTGTAAAGCACTCCGCCACTGGACTCTAGAGCATTGGAGATGCATTCTCTTCTCCATCTGGCAATCTGATGGATGAGTCTGGGATTGGCGGTTGCCAGGAGAACGGTACTTGTCTGACTGCATTGTGCCAAGTGTAAAGTTTGGTGGATGGGGCTTATGGTGCGGGGTTGTCTTTCAAGAGCTGGACTTGGCCCCTTAGTTCCAATGAAAGGAACTCAGAATGCTTCAGCATACTAAGAGATTTTGGACAATTCCATGCTCCCAACTTTGTGAGACAGTTTGGAGATGGCCCCTTACTTCCAACATGACTGTGCACCAGTGCACAAAGCAAGGTCCATAAATACATAAATGAGAGATTTTGGTGTGGATGAACTTGACTGGCCTGCACAGAGTCCTGACCTCAACACCTTTGGGAGCGGAGACTGAGAGCCAGGCTTTCTCGTCCAAAATTCCCATAAATACACTCCTAAAAAGGCTGTCTACAAGGCTGTTATAGCTGCAAAGGGTGGACCAATGTCATTTCACATCAATGTCACTTAAGTTCATATGCAAGTCAAGGCAGGTGAGCGAATACTTTTGGCAATATGGTATACATACATATACATACATACTCAGAGTCTTTACGTGTGATGTTGTTAAGGCAGCGGTAATCCACAGAGAAACGCCATGTCCCATCTTTCTTCTGGACTAGAACTACAGATGCGGCCCAGGGACTGTTTGACGGTTCAGTGATGCCCACCTGTAGCATCTCTTCAATCTTTTCTTGTGCTTCCCATTGTTTAGCGAGGGGCAGCCGGCATGGCTGGAGGCATACAGGGTGGGCCTCTCCAGTGTCAATGTCCTGAAAGACCAGATTAGTGTGAGTGCAATCTTCATCTTTGGCAGCAAACACCTCAGCAAACACATCAAGCAAAGCTTTTAGTTGGTGTTGTTGTTCAGCATCCAGTCCTTCACAGCTTCTTTTAAAGAGGTCAGCGATGGCTTGGCTTGTCTCAGGGGAGGGTGGCTGATCCACATGTGGCTGCTCCCCCGAAGGCTCTCTCTGCAGCACTGGCAGTTGCTCCCCAGACAGCAGCTCTCTCTGCGGTACTGGCAGCTCCCTCTGCCGCCCTGGCAACTGCTCTCCCGACAGCGGCTCTCTCCGCAGGGCTAGTTGCTGCATCCACAACGGCAGCTCTCTCTGCGGTGCTGGCGGCTGCTTGTACTTCTAGGGAGAGAGCAACATGCCCTGCCGTCTCCTTGGCAGACCATCTGTTAATCTGTGCAGTGAGCTGGACCTGTAGCAAGTAGGTGTTGACCGACTCTTCTCTGTTGTAGCAGTTGAGTTTTATCTCGGACTGACGGTGATTTTGAAGCGGCTAAGCGTTGGGTCCTGCCAACACACCAGCCTCGCCCCACGGCTCTGCTTGCCTCGTGGTCCAGAGATGAACTTGCTACCTGCGTGCTACATCCACCACAAGTAGGCGCTCCTCTTCCCACTCCTGGTAAGCCGATCTGCGTATTAGCAGGTTGTTCTTTTCGCCTCTGACGTGCTCGCCAGGGTTTGCTGGCTCCATCGGGATGGTTAACCACAGCATTCCCTGGCTTTCTTCTCCACGGCTCCCCGGTTTCTCCCTCCATTACGGCTTCTAAGCAGGCGATTAAGAAGTTTATTTCTTCTTGAAAAGATGTCATCGTGCGGTAGAAATCCCTACTCTGACACCAATGTGACAATCAATGCATGAAGAATGAGTGGAAACAGATTTGCTCATATTTCGGTTTTATTTAAACGACTCAAACACCTCTGCCTAACTCGTGTCCAGAACTCCAAAAAAAAGAAAGAAAAAGAAAATGACTTCCTGTCACATAGCTAGCCCCAAAGCAAAAAACCTTCCCATAAAGCATTGTGGCCAAGTTTATAGGTTGCTACAATACTGTGCCATCTTGAGCTGTTATTATGGTGCTGTGACCAACTAATTACCGTTAGCTCCCACCGAGCATTGAGTTCCAAGCTGCCGCTAACGTGGTTATTTTTAACTTTTTGGATGTTCTGCCATTGGCCACTCGTGCTCGTCTATTGACTCTTCTCCAAAAAATCATCAGCACTTCTGACACCATATTCTATGCTAGTTTTATGGGTTCATAATATAGACAAGGCACAGCCATGTTCAAGTCAAGACGGAGCCTTCCTTTATTGTCCTTCCCCCCGGAAACATATCACAACATGGCTTCCTACCCACATATCACTACAACAGTAGCAATCAGCAGGCAACCACAGATTAATTAGTTAATAATTTGATTAAATAGTAGACATGCTAGTGTGTAGCCTATAGCCTAGATGTCGCAACAACAATTTTATGTCACACCTTATATTTAAAGTGTATGCAAATATGATTACATAATCAGAAAGTAAACCCCCCACAATCAAAGGCATCAAAGTCTGAGTCGGCCATCTCGAAGTCAAAGGTGTTAAAGTGAGGCGAGTCCAGTCCCGGGCTGCTGGTGTGGTACGTCCCAATGAGGTCTATGCCAGAGAATTCTGAGTTGGGTGGTAAATCAGGAGCTTTGGCCTCCAGATTAGAGGGGGAGAATGCACCAAGGTAACCCAAAGCTGAGGAGGCAGCAGCCCCTCCCATCAGCAAATTCACAGCCTTCATGGCCTGGGCATTGTTGATCGTGCCATGGCGCAGACATCCCATTGAATGTATACGTCCCCTGAACTGCTGAGAATGCAGAGCATTCCTGCCTGTAACATGAACATACAAGTTACTGCTGTACAAACAAATTGAAGTAAAAAACATTTTCACTCATTGAACCCACCTTCCTTTCTTGGTGACCCACAGGTGCCCGCTGCTGGGGAGGCGGCCTCTGTGCTTCCGATGGGAGGAATGGGTGGATCTCTGTCTGAGAGCTGCTCCAGCCTCAAATCTTTGAGAGTGATGTGCAGTGGCACCTGATGCCTCCTACAGGGAATGGCTGTGGATGACACAGTCTGAAGGGAGTATGTGTTCACATGTTAATGCACATATTTAAATAATGCAACAGCTATAACCAAGATCAAAACACACCTGTTTCACCTTTTTCAATATATTCAGCCACTGACTGAAAAAGAAAGTCATGTTACACAATTATTATGATTCATTCATCACGATTATGTCATGCCCACTGCTACCTGCAGTCTGCAGCAGTGTCTGTGAGGAGTAGAAGATACTTGTTCTGGTGCAGTATGAGAGCGAAGCAGCAGCTCCGGCTCCCGCCTGAGGGTAGCTTAGGCAGATTGAGGATGTCTTTGCCCTCTGCGATGGCCTGACAGTCGCTCTGCAGGGACACCAGCTGATCAGGGGGACATGTGGTACCATGGCAGATCAGCAGGCTGCCCCCAGGAGTCAGGAGCACAAACCTTTTCTTCCACTGCTTGAAAAGGAAGCCACCTGAATGCCAAGTATATTCAAGAAAGTGATACCCAATCATTACTAAGCGTCATCCTCACAGACATCATAGCATTGGTAGTAGCATGCAAAAGGATTAGAGCCATTCTATCATCCCTAAAGATTAAAGGCAGTCAGATGGTTGAAAGATTAGATATGGGTTTTTCAACCAACTACACTGCCCCATTCACACATCTACATCTGGACACAAACCAAATGAACTCTTACAAAGGGGAAGAAAAAAAACAAACAAAAAACCCCCCCAAAAAACACTTAAACAATAAAATTCTAAAATACACAATATAGCAGATATAGCCTAATGTTTGTGGTTGTTTCTTTTTTTTTTTTTTTTTTTTTTGGGACACCATGAAATGCTTTAATTAAATCTTAGCATGCTGATTGTACATTCATTATTATGCATAGATGGTAATTAAAGTTTGCTTCTTTTCTTAGTTTTTTTTTATTTTTTAGATTCATCTACTGACCACAAGTAGCCCACAATAAAATGTTTATTCAGAAAGACTCACCTTTTTATGAATAATGCCTATATAGTTCACAAATTTTTTTATAAAAATTCCTATAGTAAATATAGTACTCACCATACATCCGAAGCATCCCCTGGTGTATCCCTGTAGCATTCATGTTTGCAGTGGTGAAACAAATGCAGCTCGAGTTCTATTGAGCAGAAGCACATGAGGCTCTGTGAGTTTTAATGCTCACGGCTAATCCTCATTCAGATGGGATGTGTTATACAGAAACCACAGTTTAGCTGCTTAATACACAAAAACATAGAAATGGTTTGGGAATGGCTGCAGTGATACAAGCAGTTAGGGGATGAACTTTTATTACATTTTAAATTTAATAGGTTGCCATACCTTGGGTTTATAGGGTATGGCACCTTTCAAGATTCTGTCAGTGCTCTAGAATGCATTTTTTCAATTCACTGTGGTGGTAAGCTACTATTCACAGTAGGTTCATGGACAATAAGTACATCTACCAATACAATAACACTGAATTGGACTTTGCACAATGACATTAAAAATCCACATATCTGTCTGTATGTCCCCCTCCTTGAACCGCCACCTTAACGTGGTGGAGGGGTTTGCCCGAATGATCCCTGTAGCTATGTTGTCGGGGCTTCATCGCCCTGGTAGGATCTCCCAAGGCAAACAGGTCCTGGGGGATGGGTCAGACTAAGAGTGGCTCAGAAGCCCTTTATGAAGAGGAAAACAGCAAGGCCAATTACGTCACTTGGATTGGCATTACCGGGGCCCCACCCTGGGCCTGGGATGGGCGCTCAATGGTGAGTGTCTGGTGGCCGGGCCTTCTCCCACGGGGCCTGACTGGGCACAGCCCAAAGGAGAGGGGTGGAGCCGTTCTCCCATGGACCCACCACTCACAGGAGGAGCCATAAGGGGCCGGTGCATGGAGGAGGAAGCCAGAAAGACCTGGGAGACCCAAGCGTATAGTGAAGGTCTGTTAGGAACATCTGGCAGAGCCCTCTGTCAGGGGGGCCTTCAACTCACACCACCGGGAGAGCTTCTCCCAGATTCCGGGGCAGGCTGGGGACATGGAGTCCGAGTAGGCTTTGTTCTCGGCCTCTATTGTTAGTGCGGCCACTCGTAGCTGTGGTCGTAAGGTCTATGGTGCCTGTTGCGGCGGCAATCCCCGAACCCGGTGGTGGACACCGGAAGTAAGGGATGCTGTCAGGCTGAAGAAGGAGTCCTATTGGGCCTTGTTGGCTTGTGGGACTCCTGAGGCATCTGACAGGTACCGGCAGGCCAAGTGTGCTGCAGTCCAGGCGGTCGCAGAGGCAAAAACTCGGGGCTCGGAGGAGTTCAGAGAGGCCATGGAGGAGGAGTATCGGACGGCCTCATAGAAATTCAGGCAAACCGTCCGACGCCTCAGGAGGGGGAAGCAGTGCTTCACCAACACTGTTTACAGTGCAGCTGCTGACCTCGACTAGGGATGTTGTCGGACGGTGGAAGGAATACTTTGAGGATCTCCTCAATCCCACCGTCACTTCTTCCTCAGGGTGATGGAGGAGTCCGCCTCTGAGTGGATGGGATCCCTCCTGAGTATCTTAAGTCTCTGGATGTTGTGGGGCTGTCTTGACTGACACGTCTCTGCAACATCGCGTGGTGGTTGGGGACAGTACTTCAGGACTGGCAGACCGGGGTGGTGGTCCCTCTGTTTAAGAAGGGGGACCGGATGGTGTGCTCCAACTACAGGGGAATCACACTCCTCAGCCTCCCCGGTCAGGTCTATTCCAGGGTACTGGAGAGGAGAATCCGACCAATAGTCGAACCTCAGATTCAGGAGGAGCAGTGTGGTTTTCGTCCCAGCTGCAGAACACTAGACCAGCTCTATACTCTCCATCTGGTGCTTGAGGGTTCATGGGAGTTTGCCCAACCAGTCCACATGTGCTTTGTGGATCTGGAGAAGGCATTCAACCGTGTCCCTTGTGGTATTCTGTGGGGAGTGCTCCGGGAGCATGGGGTTCGGGCCCTTTGCTAAGGGCTGTCCAGTCCCTGTATGACCGGAGCAGGAGCTGTGTTCGCATTGCCAGCAGTAAGTCAGACCATTTCCTTTGAATGTTGGACTCCGCCAGGGTTGCCCTTTGCTACTGGTTCTGTTCATTGTATTTATGGACAGAATTTCTAGGTGCAGTCAGGGACCAGAGGGGGTCCGGTTTGGGGACCACAGAATCTCATCTCTGCTGTTTGCAGATGATGTTGTCCTACTGGCTCCTTTGAACAAGGACCTGCAGCATGCACTGGGGTGGTTTGTAGCTGAGTGTGAAGCAGCTGGGATGAGGATCAGCTCCTCCAAATCCGAGTCCATGGTTCTTGACCGGAAGAAGGTGGCTTTCCCTCGCCAGTTGAGTGGAGAGTCCCTGCCTCAAGTGGAGGAGTTCAACTGTCTCAGGGTCTTGTTCACGAGTGAGGGGAGGATGGAGCGTGAGATTGACAGGCAGATCAGTGCAGCAGCTACAGTGATGTGGTCGCTGTATCGGACTGTCGTGGTGAAAAGGGAGCTGAGCCGAAAGGCAAAGCTCTCAATTTACTGGTCAATCTACGTTCCTACTCTCACCTATGGTCATGAGCTTTGGGTAATGACCGAAATGAGATTGTGGATACAAGCGGCCGAAATTAGTTACCTCCGCAGAGTGGCTGGGCGCTCCCTTAGAGGTAGAGTGTGGAGGTTAGTCATACGGGAGGAGCTAGGAGTAGAGCCGCTGCTTCTCCACGTCGAGAGGAGCCAGCTGAGGTGGCTCGGGCCTGTTCCGGATGCCTCCTGGACGCCTCCCTAGGGAGGTGTTCCGGGCATGTCCCACCAGAAGGAGGCCCTGGGGACACTGGAGGGACTATGTCTCTTGATTGGCCTGGGAATGCCTTGAGGTCCCCCCGGAGGAGCTGGAGGAAGTGTCCGGGGTGAAGGAAGTCTGGGAGCCTCTGCTGCTTAGACTGCTGCCCCCGTGACCTGGCCCCGGATAAGCAGAAGAAAATGGATGGATTGATGACTGTATGTCCATGTTATGCCCTTCATGGTGCTGCTAAGACTGTTACTATTTATTACATATGTGCTGCACTGAATTTCATTATTGTGCTGTTTACACTGAGGTTATTTGATGGTCTAAACATAATTTCATTGTTTTATATCACAATGACAATAATAAACTCTCTTGAATCTTGAGTTTTTAGTTTATTTTATCTGTTTGAGCAACATGTCTCCTTGTCCATACACAACATGTAGGGCTATACATAACATGAAAGAAAATATACTTGTTTTCAAAACAAGTAGTCCTAGATAGAAGTCAGAGGAATATAAGAGTCCTATCCCCTCACTATCTACAGCTGCCCTTGAATAGAATTATGGAAGTGAGACTAACGATCTTCTTCTGCAGCCTCTCACCATACAGGTGTATGGGGGCAACATGACTGAGATGTCTTGCCAAAGGACACATTAAACAGTACCCTATGCTTGGCGGGGTTTGAGCTGTTGACCTTCAGGTTGTTGGAAGAGTGTGCACACCTTTGAGCCACTGTCGCCTATTTTTGAAAAAGCCCTTTTTGGGATGGACATTGCAAATTAGCCTTGACTGCAGTGTGTTTCATGTTTGATGCCTACTCATCTTTATCAAATCAAATAAATGTAATTATTCAAATGGTTCAAAGAGCCTCACTATAAACATAAAATAATTTTACTAATTGAATAATTATCGACTGTGTTACCTAGTCTCGGTAGAAAATTGTTAAATGCAGTATATGTATTTGTATGAAAGTGAAATCTACTACTGCCTGACCTGATCACCGGCTAAAATACTAAATACATAATGGTAATGGTGGTGATTATTTGATATGGACATAGGATTTACATTGGATAAACCAGATGCACTGTTCAAATGTTATAGCAAAAAGACTTATTTTCAACACATGTCCATAGAAGGTTTTTAAGAATAGAAGGCCATTAAGATACAATAAAGCATTCATTGTAAAATTATAAACCAGAAAGTGGAACAAGGTGCATGTTATTCCTTTACAGTACATTACAATATACAGTGCAACTCTTCACTGATTTTAGACTCCTTTTCAGACGTCTGTAAAAAGTCAGTCTTTTGACATAGCGGATACTGATGTCAAAGTAAAATTTATTCTAATACATATGTGATAAACAGACACATAAATACACAAAAAATAATCAATAGCTTCAATAACCACTCACTAAAAAGTCCCTTTGAATAAATAACATGGACTGACACCAACACTTACAATAAGCTATATAGCGACACCACAACTGACATTATTATAGTTAATGAGTAGAGCATATACAGTACACTCTAGATCACATAATCATTGATTTGAAATTTTGACATTTGAATTCTTGTTACAAAAAGGCCAGGAATGATTAACCAGTTGAACAAATGTATCTCTAAGGTCAGACTAAGAAAGCTGATCTTCATATTGCTTTCTGAAACAGTCTCCCGCAGGGAAGAAGTCCCAGCATCTCTCCTGGTACATTTTCCACACATATGACTCCTAAATAAAACAAAATTACATATATTGAAGACTGAGTTCAGAGATAAATGCTAAAACAAAGAAAGCATGATCACTTTTAAACATGACTGACCTGGCCTGTGTGTTCAGTTTCATCTTTGTTGATAAGGTACATTAAGAAAAACCTGATGGAAATATAAATAAAAACATAGTCACAAGTCCAAAATGGATAAGGAGCATTAAAAAGAGAGGTTGACTTACATGTAATTGGCCAAGTTGTGTTCATCAAAAGTGTGGGTTTCAAAGCCATGTGGCGTAGTGTCAAAGTAGTCACTCCCAATGCCACATATAAAACATTTTGTCTACCAAAAGAAAATAATACAATATATTTTTCTGCATACCAACGGTGAAAGATTATAAACTTGTCAGTACTTTTATACCTCCATATCTTCTTTGACTTGCTCCTGTTGGTCTCTCAGTTCTCCAAAAGCATCAATGATCAAACCTAAAGTAATTGTAAAAAAAACAAAAACACAAAAACATATTTCATCTATTTCTAACAAGTGTTTGCAGTTGTGATCTTGTTTTAGGAGTAATATTCTCACCTTGAATAATGGCCAGCAGAATGACAATAACAAAGAAGAAGAAGGTGATATCAAAGACCACTCGGTACAACTCATATTCGTCTCCAGCAGGGTCCTCAATCTCATCCCCGATGCCGCCTCCAGCACGCACTCCCACGTACATGTGAAACAGGTAACACTGAGACAGGAAGGGCACAGTTTAATAGTGAAATTATTGTTTATTCATGTTATGTAAGAATATTTTGTTTTGTGTTTGTGAAGTCAATACAAAAAGGTTAGTTATCTAGACTTTGCAGTCCATTTACTTTCGATGCAATACTTCAACCAAGACATTTAAAGACACATCTGAGCATTTTTCTGGTGAATTCTAAAATGGATTAATTATTACATAAATAATAACTTACAGTCATCATGTCATCACATTTCATATCAGGCTCGTCCTCATCTTCACTTTTGTTGTAAAACTTTCTGAAGAAGTTGAATGCGACTACAGTGTAAAGATAGACTACCACAGCCAACAAACCCACAGTCATCATGAGCTGTGTATAAAAACAATACAAGAGTCAGCAGAACAGCACAGTATAAAAAAAACAACTCTATTTTATTATGTAGTACCTGTTTGCCATTGTGTGTGACAGATGACAGAATTGTACGCAAAGTTTTGACACCCATTGCAATATCCAACAGGTGGCAGGCAAAAAAGAAATTGTTGTAGTGCCCCAGCAAAGACATAATCAGGTACCAACACAGATAAAGAAAGGTCTAAAAAGACAAAAAATATATATATACATTAAGGCCATATCTTATAATTATTACAAAATCGAGCATGACTGTAACACATGTGTTTACCCCATCCGTGAAGACTACACCAAACTTCCATATCTGGTACTTGAGGTCAATAGAGGTCATCCTGAGATCAGATAAGCGAAGATCAGAGAAAGAATGTTCTGTCTGTGTGTATCATAGGTTTGAAATGTAAAGAATGTACTGTACCATGCAAATACTGAGTTGTCTGGTTCTTCCTGCTTCTTCCCATGCTGCTGACTTACATCTAGAGAAGCAAGATCTACTCCCAGGAGCTCAGCAATCCTCTCCCTGCCATAAATATCACCATACTTGTCCAGGACCTTGATATGAACACAGGGTTGATCACTAGTCTTAATCTATTTCAATGGACCAATGAAGAGTTAAATATGAGACAAATGCTAGTATACCTTTCGTTTCACAAACTTGTCCCAGTAGTTGTTTGGGAATGAGCTGTAAGACAAAATTTGCCACTATAAATATTTCCAGAGTAAGAGAAGCCGATTTAAACAGATGAGAGGGAAAACATACGGTGTGTTTAGGACCAGTCGGTCCCACTGGCCCTTGATGTCATCGTCCTCCGGCTGCTCTGTTATGTAAAGCCCATCAAATTCCAGCTTTCGGGCAAGTTCTTTCTCTCTTTTGAAAATCACCAGTGGAATCTGAAAGACGATTTGAAATCCATGTTAGCTTGTCATTCATACAGTTTCATAACTATAATACAGTAAATATTTAATATAATATATTTAAGTAAAAACTAATATAAAATTAAAGATAAAAAATAAATACATTGAGATTATAAAGTGAATAATGAATAGTGAAAATAATGAAAGTGTAAACACCTAACCACCTTCCTAACTAACTGCCAACCATTTGTTTTTTGTTTACACTTTACTATGTTTTTTTTGTGTGTTATTTTATACTTTACCTTGAGACAGTTGTATCCAATAATGCAGATAAATGAGATGATTGTGTGCAGAATAGCAAGGAAGGACAGAGTAGGCTGCATGTATCCAGTGCTCTCTTCTAAATAATAATAAACTGGCACATCTTCTTCATCCTCATCTTCACCGAGTCCTGATCCCTCAGAGTCTCCAGACCCCTCAAACAAACCAGACCCTTCGAAAAGACCACTGCCCTCGGCGAACCCAGAGCCCTCCATCTCCTCTCCTTCAGGGGGAGTTTCAGACACCTGCAAAAATACAACAGTAAGTAAAATATATTTGTTGAGAGCAATTAATATGAGCTGTAAATATCATTAACCCTGTAGAAGAGGAGGATGAAGTTCAATGCAAATGCGATGAAGAGAGCCAAGAAGCGCAGATTGTAGAAATTCCTCGACAGGTAGTTCTGCACATAAGAAATACATGTGTTATATATATATATATGATTAAAATATTTATTGCGATTAATGTCATGAATCTCATTAACTCGTGATTAATCGCAAATTAATCACAGACTTTTGTTCCTTGAATCATCATTTAAATACTCTAATCAACATGAAAAGTGGATATCCTGGCTTTGTGCAAATGTGTTTTTATTGCAAACCATAACAATTGTCAGTGAGACAACTTTGTGTCAGCAAAGTGCTTCTCTTGTGTCTTCATAACAGTCAAAGCGACTAAAGTTCCCACTGTGAAATAATGTGCTGTGACCCTGAGGTAGTTCTCATTACAGAGGGACGTCCAGTAATCTCCAGTTAGCGCGACTGTGATTGTCTGCCCCAACGCCTGCTGAAATTGGGGCGCGCGCGCTCTGGGACTTTTCAGACCAATCAGTTGAGTTTGTTTGCATGTCACGCAGTGATCCAGGGTGGGTCCAGCGGCATGGTGTGTCTAGTGGTGGGACCGAAGTGGGTCCTGCTGCAGTGCGTGTTCCTCCGTGGGTTTGTGGATGTGGTGGCGGTGCGGGGGAGTGGAGGCGGCTGGGAGGCTGTGGGGCTTCTGTCCCTGTCCACGGTCCTTGTCGGCGGTGGGGGCGGATTCGTCGTATGTTTTGAAGAGGACTTTGTTTTGTGTTTTCCTCGTGTAGGTGGCATCAGCGCATGCGCAGGGCTTGTGTGGTCAAGTCATGTGTGTGCATGTGCATGGGCGGTCGTGCCGTGCTTTGGCCCACCTCCTCCAGCCGGGATTTCTCAGTTTCGTACAAATTGTTTTCCTTCCTGTTTACAACCGGATCCTGTAGTTTTTCTAACGTCACTAGCAGTGGCCACAGGTTATGAAAAAAACTAGTTCACTAGGTCACAAAGAGCAAAATTGTTTTGTGTTAACAAAAAAAAAAAAAGAAAAAAGCATTAATATGATAACAGGATCAAATGCCATACCATGAATTTATTCCTCTGAGTCTCGAGCTCAGTCCAGATCTGGAAACCTCTTTTTTTCGTTTTCTTCTCTTTCTTGGTAGCACATTTCTTTGGCTCCTCGGGTTGCTTGAATTCTTTGGCCTGAGACTCCTTTTCTGCCTTTTCACCACTTTCAGCACTAAAACACAAACAACCACCATAAAAAAAGACTACATAACTGTAAGAAACACAACATATAAAATGATTAACAAATTAAACAAAATAAACAAACAAACAAATAAACAATAGCATTTGCTTCTAAATAAATAGCAGTTTAATGGTTACTTACTCTGCCTTCTCAGGCTCTGGAGGGGGCTCTTCAATCGGAACAGGTTCAGGAGGTTTCTGAGCACCACTGGCCTCTTCTGGTTGCTGCGAATATAAACAGAACACAATGATCGGCTCTTGTGTGCGTCTATGCCATGCCCCACAAGTGCCGTGCCCCGCAAACAGTGCGCCCCGAAGAAGCTAAGCTCTGCAAATGCAGCGCCCAGAAAATGTCACGCCTCACACTAACCCTAATAACCATAAACCCAACCACATATCTAACCCCTAGCCCCAACCCTAACGCTAGGCCTAACCCTAAACATAACCCTAACCCTAGTCGTAACCCTAACCATAGCCCCAACCCCAACTCTAACCCTAGCCCTTACCCTAACTCCTAACCTAACCCTGCCAAAAAATACAAAATGGCGAACTTCCAGTTTGCTAAGGGACATGGTCACAATAGAATTTTTTTTTTCCCTATTGCCATGATACATCTGGCTACCAAATTTGGTTTGGCTATGCCAAAGTTTGTGTAAGGACATCCCATTGGCTTGGATTTTTGGCTTGTCGCCATGGCATCACAATGTAAATGGGGTGTGGGCGTCATTGAGGTTTTTAATTGAGACCATGCCACAAATGTGGGTACCAAATTTTGTATATCTATGACAAATAAAACGTTATTGTTCCATCCAAATTGTCTAGGCGGCGCTATTGCACCTATTTTTGTATTTTCTTATATCAGTCTGTTCAGGGTTGGGGTGTGCACCCACGATTAAAATTTGAGCGAAATCGGCCAAAGTTTGTGGGATTCGGCGATTTTACCATTGGAATAACATGGAGAATTTATGTCATCACTATGGCGACGCCGTAAAAAAATATAAAAAAAAGTCATTGAGTTTTTGGATCAGGATGGCAAAATGGAATTTTGTGCAAAATTTCAGAAATTTTTGAAAAACTTAACTTTTTTCCCCCATATTAAATTTTATTTCAATCTGTAGGGGGCATTAATGCACCAAATTACAATTTTTTCACATTCAGTAGCTTTAGGGCAGGTAGTTTCACTGACAAAATCCCCAAATTGTATGCATTTTTTGTCGCTTCACTGTTTAGACGTGTGTCAAAAATTCCCTTGAGATAATGTGTACCAAATTTTAGCATGTTCAGGTGAACGCCCTAGGAGGAGTGTGTAAAAGTATGAAATTTACAAAAAATGCTGACATGCTTAGCAAACATTAAACCAATATTGCTGACCCCTGGTGGCGTTGGTGTAATAGTATTTTTTCCTTGTGTTGTCATGATCTACTTCTGTGTCAAATTTCATGATTCTACGTGAGAAGTTTTGGCAAAATTTCGTGAGTTTTCGTCATTGTTCACTGGGTGAAAATTGGGTGAGCTGGTTATGAGAAAAATAATAAGAAAGAAAGAAAGAAAGAAAGAAAGAAGAAAGAAAGAATAATATTCTGATATGAGAACAATGTTCTGCTTTTTTTTTTTGGCTAACAAACTATACATTTTCGCAAAGCTCTGGCGCATTCCTACATTATGGTGAGAGTCCCTGGTCACTACGGGGGAGTCACATCGCATTTCACTTCGCACCCACCAGGAACATCTCTTTGAGATACTAATAGGACCTTCGCCAGCTTCTGGCGCTCGGGTCTAATTTAGCGATGTTTGCATGCAATTTTAATCAAATAAATATATTTTCTATACTATGATAACAATTCATTTGAAAGACTTGCCATTTTCCTCTTGGTTATGGGGGTGCCTTCAGGTGTAGGAGGCTCCACAGTGGCCTCAATGCCCATGTCTCCAAGCCCGCCAGGAGCATCCATACCCGGCAGCCTTCCTCCTTCGTTCTCTTGAGTATCTTCTTCCTCTTCCTCTCCACTGCCAGTCTCCCCTGTGTCTGTGACCCCACCTGTGTCCTGCTCCTCTCCTGTCCGCAACTCTCCTGGACCATCGCCGTGCACATCGTCTTGAGTCGGGTCAGGCATACTTGCTAGGATTTCAGTCACTGTAATATTTTTGGCTCCTTCAACTAGTCCACCTCCAAACAGAGTTTGCCAGATGATCATGAAGATGCCTTTACACACACTGTAGATAAAGTGAAGGATGCTCATGAGAATGGTCCAGAAGAACACGGACAAAGCGACCACGATTTCCTTAAGGGTCATTTTCCTGATCCTGCGATACTGACGCCGAAGATTACGGAAGGTGAAAATGCTCAAGAAGCTTAAAGTGCTGTTTATGAAGTCGGCAAAAGCAGAGCTGGATTCTGGTGGTATCTCTTCTCCATTAATCTCCTCTTCACCCCCTCCAGCTCCTGCACCCTGTCCTCCCTCACCTCCAACTTCTTCTACCTCATCATCTTCCTCACCTTTCTCCTCTTCCTCCTGCTCTGAGATCTGTGACGCGATGTTCATTTCAAAGATGGTGTCCTCACAGAAGTTCACAAACATCTCCATCTTCTCTGACTCGCCGCCCTCATTCACAACGTCGAATATGAACTGCCTCTTAGACTCTCGCACTTGAGGCATCTCCCACTGCTTGCGGTTGACCTCACTAATCTCAAAATAGATTCGTTCAATCTTTCTGCTTGCGCCCATTATCTCAATACGGCCCAGGAATGGTCTGAAATAGTTGAGCACGCTTTCGGCTTGTCCCAGGAAGTTCTGTAGTCTTGTATCATGAGGCACATGCTCAGACAGGTTAGTCAACAGCACTGCGATGTTGAAGCCAATGTCCTTCGCAGGCTCCTGGAAGCGGCTGGCAAACTCCTCATAGTTTATCATGTCATTCTCATCCGCCTCAGAGCAGGACAAGAGGAACTGTATCTCAGAGGGAGTGTATTGTTTCTGACTGTCCATGGCTTTCTGGAAGTCCTTTTTGGATATGAGCCCCCGCGGATCAGTCACATAATCACGGAAAGCATCTGAAGCCACAATGTCTTTGAGTTTGAGGAACATGTCGAAAAACTTGAGGATCATCTCAACATTACTAGATGACTCTACCAACATGTCCACCATTTGACGGGCTATTGTGCCATTCACCACATTTCCTGAAAAAGCAACACAGCATTGTTGAAAATGTCAAAGCTAAACTAAAAAGCTTTTTTTTTTACCTTCTAACAGTGAGAGCAACATGACAACCATGTCTTTTTGAAGATCAAGAAGTTCCTTGAGCAAACCAATCTGACTGGAGTCCTGATGAGAGAAAATCGCTTTACAGTACATTCTAATGCATATCAAAACATCAAAATGAAAAACAGACAGCGTTCATGAAGATGCAGTGGTCATTTGTCACATGGGAACAAACTGTCGGGAAGGTGTGGTTATCACACAATAATTTCAACAGAACATCAAATAACAGTATTTAATAACAGATTTAAAATGCTGGGCTCAGAAAACATTCACATTTGCGACAGAGGGGAATTCAAATTCATGCTGGGAAAAATTTCAAAAAGCTAAGCCTTACTTAGTACTTTTAAAAAGGAAAATAGTCTTTCAAAAAGCTTGTTTCATTTTAGAATCTAATTTTGAATGTGCGCCTCTGATTTTAACTAATTATTTAATTTTGCAGTGCATTAAAAAGGGCAATGAGCCCAATGAGAGAAAATATACTACTGCATTACCTTTAACTGTTAACTTGAATGTGACAATATTAACCATATTTACTCAGGTTTTAAATGTATACAATGTAAATACATTTCAGAAAAAAATGCCCTTTATGCTGTAGCTCAAGCAACACAGTAGCCACAAACACATCACCACAAGCAAAAGCACATCATTTGCATTAGAGGTTAGGAGAAGCTTAATGAAGTCTGACTTGAGTTAAACGTGTGCACACAGGGTGGATGTCAAATTATCTTGTATTAAAGTGTTTACTTCAACCAACAGTGGAGGTTAAAGGTCAAACCCTTCCTCAGGGAGTTTTTCATTCACCTGCTTTAATTTCAAAAACCTAATTTATTTACTTAACAAATTAGTGTTAGACCAGAATGAAACATAATATATATTTCCCCTAAGATATCATGATAATGTAAAATAATGGCACCACTTTGTCAATTGCATGCCCCCCATTGGGTGACATAGTGCTTTTTGTCCAGCTACAAAATGAGACTCAGAGGATGACCCTGTTGACTTAAGTGCATTTAACCAGTATACACTTGTATTGCTGAAGCAGGTGAGCTAAAACAGCCTGATAAGAGAAACCAACACTGAACTAGTAAACACATGATCACATCAATAGATAATGAAATAGATACATACTTTACCCTGCAATGACCATGTGGAAAACAGTTTAAATAATTATTATTCAGCTTTTGAACATTGTACATGTATTTGTCAGCACATTTTAAATATTTATATAACCTTGGGCCTAAATGTGTGTATGTATAAGGGTGAATGGGTGAAGCTGACAATGCTGGAGCTGTGTTAGGTGAATTATGAGTTAGAGTTTGCTGAGCTGGGGACTTCAGGATGCAGTAAGGCTATGCGCTACACTGTACAAGGTTATACATGCAGTACACTGAACCAGGCAGTAGGCCACAATCATCCTTGAAGAATGACTTCAATTATGAGACTCCCTCAAAGTATTTTAACCTTTTATTTGTAAGGTGTTTCACCATATGGTCTGCAGCGGTTCCACACTTTCACAGTGATACATTCCATTAAAACAAAATGAGACTAACACAGTGTATGAAGATTGATTGATTCACACTGTATTTTATGCCTGACATGTTGATTAAATATAAAAGTGTGGAAGCACTTTTTAGCCAGTCCATACTGGTGGTACAAACAAACTGTGTGAATACTTCTTGGGATACCAAAGTGACTTTATCAATAAATCCATTATAAGCTTGGGCCCTCAAGTCCTAACTGTATTATTCACATTTTTATTCAGTTGAATAAATGTGTTTCTCACAATATCAAGCCCCACGTTTATGGGACTTATGTCTCCGTCATTGCAAATAGGTCAACCTCATTATGTAAGAGATTTATTCTGTCAATACTATATATTATTAAGAAGATTATATAATACTTAAGCACAATTCTAGCGGCAACTAAAGTAATTAAAGAGGTTTGTTTTTCTATGTTAAAGCCATACTAAATAACTTGGATGCAATACCACCAGGTCTAAAGCTCATTTATCTTACTGAAGCCACACATTCAACAAAAATATTTATTATCCATCATCATGTGGGAGTGTGGGTTTATTTTTTGGTGTCTGAAATATCTTTTTATAATTTTACTGCTCTTTATTATCAGCAGAAAAGCTAAAAATGTGTTTTACAAACAATATAAAAGCTTATTTTTGTTCTTACCTGAGCGAGCTTCATCATCATGTGAGCAAATACATGAAGGAAACCAACAATTGCATCCCACAGTCTGCTGTGAGCTAGGGACTGCTGGTTGCCAGTGCATGGACCCTGGAAAAAAAGTATTTACAAACATGACAACAATATAAATGAGAGGGATTCCTCTCAGACTCACCTGTATGTATTCTGTGAGACTATTGAAAATCTGTTTTGCCACTGTCATGGCTTTGGAGAAGTTCTTTTTGCCTGGATCATCAATGACGTCTTTGCCAGAATAATACCAGTAGAAATCACTGATGGACTCCTGGGAAAATATCATGGTATTTTTATGCAACAAATAATTACTTTTTTTTTTTAACAATTCAAAGTCCTGTGATTTGGCAAACCAATGAAATTATTAACTGCACCTGAAGTCGAAGAAGGTAGTCAACCGTGCAGATGATAACGTTGATGGTGGTCGTACTGCCCGTCTGCGTACGCAAGTAATTTTGAAAATCTGTAATGATATATTAGAAAATTATGTTTTGTACTTGAATGTATCACTGACAACTCTTTTGATATGATCAAACCAACCATTATTATGACCCTCACAAAGCAACTGCAAAAACCGAAAGAGGTCACATGTGAATTCATCATCAGCCATGACTTTTTCATCTAAAAAGAAATTAAGAAAATGTTACATTCAGGTTTAAACAATAGAACAAAGAGTCTTTATGTTAATATGTGAAATGTGAGTAAAAGTAAGAAATGTAATAAAATCAATTAATTGTAACTTACCATATAATCTCTGATTGAGGTTTAGTATTGCCACACTGCAAAATCACACACCAGAGCAATGGTTTCTCATAAAATTAAATGAGTCATATTAGTCAGTATGAATTATTTAGGTAATAATATAAAGAGAATGATATTTTAAAATGTCTAAAATAATAGGTCTTGGAGTGATAAGCTCGTGGACTCTATTATTCAAATACATTTGTTTCTTTATGAATTTGAGATGTTTTTGTTGTAGCTAGCATGCTATCCAAATGGCTAATAATTATGAAGAACTGTTAAAGAATGACTTAAGATCTATTGTGCCAATCAAATATTTTAAAATAATCATTCTCATGACTTAATGGCCACGCTTTTTACCTGAAATATTATGCTACCATACAAACAGCACTATATGACATAAATATGACAATACAACACATATAATATGGTACTATAACATATACACTAAGCAAATGTATTTTTACAAACATACAGAACACAGTGAACCTGGACAACTAGTCAGCAAACTAGTCTAACCATTTCATGTGATTTAAGCAGCACACATTTTGTGTTGTTTTTAGCCCTATAGCCATGGGCAAAAAATACATGCACATCCAAAAGTTTTAAGAGTTAAGATAAGAGAGACTGGGTCAGTGTCCATCAAACCATAAGACATGACTAATATGATTCAAGTGACCATGAACTTGTGGTCATGATGAATTTCCCTCTTCAGAGTTGAAATGGCAGTAAAAGATAAAATAAGTAAAACACCACTCATGGGTTTAGTGGTTTTAAGTGAGATTAGACCAGATCATTCATTCATTTCCTTTTGCAAATGAATGACAACAGAATTGAAGAAATGGAGATGGAAGATGGACAGGATGAGCCAGTCCCCTTTTGGCAGAAATAAAGGGTTATTTTAGACAGAAGAAATGGCGATACAGGGACAGGAGCAGGAGAGAGGGAAGAGAAGCAGAGAGACAGGTGGATAGTAATGTGATTTACCCCGATCTAGGCTCATGTCTGAGGACCATGAAACGAGGGACAAGGGAGAGGTGGCAGTGATCATGGGGAAGGGAGAGAGGATCAGTTTGTTGACAACAGAAAACGACTAAGATGAGGACGAGGATTAACACCACTCCATGGAAAATTATAAGAATTATCAATGGGGCCCCACAATTAGGTCACAAAAATGGTCGGTAACGTTCAATCAAGTCCAATGTAGCTACACTGTACAACAAAGCAAGCTATTACCAGGCTTAACTCCAATGTTAATTTAAGGTTAGAAAACTGGCCATTCAATTAAGACAATCCGTAACCAGGAAATAAGACTATTGACAGAAACTGCATTGAGTAGATCATTTGTTTTCTCAGATGATATGAACAACCCAACCAGCAATATACATAGTGTTGCTATATACTGTGTGTGTATATATATATATATATATATATATATATATATATATATATATATATATATATATATATATATATATATACACACACATCATTTTATCATTTTTCATTTAATCATTTTATTCTAGTAGTTTATATTCTACCTTTCTTTATCTGTGATAAAATATTGGAGTTACTTAGGACAACATGTTAGCATGTCCTTTTGTCCATATTTAACTTTATGAAATATAATGGGAAACCAAAAAAAGTATATAGAGTATACTGAGACTTACTCGTGCCTTCTTCTGAAACCATGCCCAGCCCCTCAGCCTTATTCTGTCTTTCAAAGGCATTCAGATCCAATACACTGCAAGATAAAGTAACGGTTAATATGAATGTTTTTATAAACCAGTACTGAATAACAAACTCACCAACATGTCTGCATCAGAGACTGGACACTCAAAAAGAAGCCCACGTCCTTCTTGTCCTTCAAATACTCCAACATTTTCTATGAAGCAATTAAATAATAAATAACATTTTCAAGAAAATTATTATTTCCTCTTCCCATTGAGTCTATTTTTTCAGAGCCTTACTCGTTGAACCTCACTGTTTCCTCCGTTCAGAATAGAGATACCCAACTTAAGAGTTGTGGACACCATTGGGCCAGTTTCACCTATAGAATATAATAATGATTAAAGATGAAAGATAAAACAAGAGAAAAAAGAATTAGAGCGATTTAAACCTTTGCAGGCACTGATCATTTGAAGGACCATCTCTGCAGCGCCGCGATTGTGAAGTCTTGACTGCTGATACAGCAGTCTCTGTTTTTCCATCTCTTTTTCCTGAAGATGAATATATGATAATTAATATACTTAAATAAAAAGTCTCTAGAACAAACAATATAATTAACATCTCAAATGGAATTTGTTTATGTATTTGAGGCATCCAAATACATAAAAAACAATAAAATATATATATATGTCCATTATATTTTTACACAAATATTCTCAATATTTACTTACCTCTGGCCCAACAGCATTATAATTATGAATCACTTTTTAGGGTTACTCAATAACATCAACACTATTACACTCTTTCACACATTCAGTCCACTTCATTTGTTAATATGGAGTGTTTAAATTACTTTTCCACGTTTGCAACATTTAGCAAACGTTGGACTACAGAAAGCACCTCTCTTATAATATATCCAAATTTGTCTATACTTTATATAACTATACATTATATATAGTATGTAGCTAGAAGGCCTATAATAATAATAATAATAAAAAATATACAATATCATCATATGAGATTCACTCATTCACTTTCCCATTCAGACACCCCACCTCCCATGCCACCCAGCCTCCCCCCTCCCACATATGCCTGGCCCTGGTTTAGTCATTATGTGCAGTGCAGGGGCCTCAGGTCTAACCTGTTACACCTCTTCTTCCAGACTAATCTGTATGCAGCACATCATAAATGTAGAGGGATTGTTATGTATTCATTGAGAGTACTATGCTTATCTGGCTTTCTTATCTGTAGTCTGTCAGTTGACTATGTGAGTGAGGAGGGACACTGATCAGTTCATGCCATTAATAATAAACACTGTTATGACAACGCAAGACATGACATGGAGAGATGGAGAGACAGACAGCTATATAAACTGGGAGGAGGAACTTAAATATCTGTTTGCTTTCAGCTTTTAAATTGTAGATGTGTTAATGGTAATGTCTTAATGACTTGTCCAACCCAGTCTGATATGAGCCTTAAGACATACAAGAGGTTTTACTACAAACAATACAGTAAACTACACAGCAAAAAATAGAAGAATGATCTGAGGTACTCTGATTTTAAATATAAAAATACCTATTATTTAGGGGACATACCAACGTGTTTCAACCTTTCTTCATCAGGGCAGCCTGCTTAATATCAAAATGAATTCTTCTCTTTCTTTACTGTACGTTACCAAAGGACCCTTGATGAGCACCTGAATCTATCACTATAAGATCCACTGGGACACTCACTTTTTTCTCAAATAAGTTTAAACTGCATCACAATATTTTCTTCAATTGACTACAGTGTAGTTTCTGACAAATAGGATTTGCAACATTTTGCGGTAACACAGGATTTTGAAAAAGGTAGATAAATATTTACTTTGAGTGGCTGCTTCAAACCTAAAACACACTAATAACTGTAGTAACTGCCAATAGTGTTTAAAAATGTCTTTCTACAACAGTCTAACCAGGCAAGTTACTAAGTGACTAAGTTAGCCCCTCAATAAAAGTACATGTTAGTATTAGTACATAGTTTGCATTGAATAACTGTTAATCAATTTGGTCCAATCCAATTATTTCGGAATATTTTTTAAGTTTTTGTTGACAAAATTGCAGTTTTTCTTTCTTCAATTCAAAACTCAATTGTGTCAATTATTACATAAATGGCAAGGCATAAATTGGATACTCTATAACTCAATATACACTGCATATGATGTGAACTGGATTGGTCCAAATAATTCAAAACAAAGACACACTAAAGACAAACAGAGGGAGGAGAGACAGAGAGATGTGATAGTGCAGTGATGTCTGATGATGGATCACTCGTGCGTCGAAAGCTACCGCTGTGTCCTGGTCCCAGCCCCTCGCCGCCCATTACCAGTTCTGACTGTCGCACCTCAAAGGACATCTCATCCTCTGTACTTTCCACTGTTTCATCTCCCCCTTCTTCCTCTTCGTCAATATGGCAACTCTACAAAATAAAACAAGGTTGAGTAATATATTTTCACTAGGATCGTCACATCCAACGCACATGTTAGTTTAACTTACCTTTGCCATAATATCAGCATACGCCATGTAAAGATAATCTGTGTCAAGTTTGCTATAGTACAAGAACATAACAAAGTGATTACAAAAAACATTTAAACCAAACAAAATTCATATCTTAAGACAACTTGTAACCTCTTTTCTGTTAAAGCTGTGCGGCTAAAATGCAATATAAGTTGATGGAGAGGATCAGGCTTTGTTTCTTTTTCCTCTTCTTCTTCTACTTCTTCCTGCTCCAAAGCTTTCTATGATAAAAAGCTGATGTTAACAAAAAATACATTTGACAAAAGTAAACATAGCATGGAACTTGCATGAGATGACTGCACTCACGGATAGGTCATCTATCATCCGGTCTTCAAAAGCGTAACCTTCGGAAAACAGCCAGTTGCGTTTATAACCTTCAAGGAACATATTTGAGGCTCTATGTCTGTAAAATGCACACACAGAAATAAGGTGAATTTCCTCATATTAAAATAGTAATGCAATGAATTAATAAACTGTAATTAATTTACCTTGGAATGTTGTACAAAGGTGTCATCCTGAAGCAGGCAACTACAGCACGACGCCTCTGCTTTGACAGTAGCTTGTGCCACACCATTTTCTTAGACTTAAAGGGGTGCTCTGTCTGTTTACACAAAGTTTCAGACTATCATTTTCAAGAAACTGACCAGGAACCAAAAGTATGAATAGAGATATATCAAAATATAGATAATATCGCAATTTTGTTCTGGAGATAAGCAAAATTTGAATATTGAGTTTACGATCAGTTATTAAAAGTATTAAAATGACAACAAAAAGGTCCTCTCTGTGCTTGCCTCGCAAATCCAGAACGATCTCTCTGTGTTTTTTCTACAGATTGATATCAGTCTGATATCCTCTGTCACACCTCAAGTCCGGCCAAACGTGATCATGCAGTCAGAATTCTTTTTTCAGTGAAGCATATGAAACAAAGGAGCACCTTGGTCACCTATGATTTATTAAGAGAGCTAAAAAAAGCAAATTTATCTCTCTTCATAGTTAAGTGCTTGACTCATTCATTCTGCAGAAATCTGCAATGTTTTTCTGCCCCCGTTATGTTTTTTTTCCCCTTACTTTTTTCGGTACAAGTGGGCGATGCATGCCCCCGATTGGCTAAGCCACTTGTCAATCAGGCCGATTTGAAAATGACTTGAACCAAGACATTTACAGATTGTAAAAAATACTGTCTAAATACTGCTATTGAAAAAGTATCAAGATATTAATTTTAGTTCATATTACTCACTAGTATGAATAAAATAAAAATATACATGATAGCCACTTACCACTTCAAGATGGTAGAGGACAGCAGAAACCTCCTGGACCCTCTTCACAACTTTTACTGGAGCATCTGCGTCCTCTGCCTTCCCTGCCATCTCTTTGTACAGAGCCATCTGCCAGCGCATGGAGGGATTGTCCACCTTTTTAAAACAGAACCAGTGATTTTAGATGAACCTGAACTTAATTCTCAATAAGGTGATTTGATGATTGTACCTTCCCCTGAAGATGGAGATTGTTCTGCAGAAACTCTCTTACTTCCTCATCAGTGTCCCTCTGCAAAATACATACAGATATATTGAACTGAAAATATATGATTGTCACTTAATATTGTAATACAGAGATAAAGTAAGTATAACATTAAAGGGCCTGTACCTGATTATGAATTTTAGTTTAGCTGTTAACCCCACCCACTTAGTCCTTTCTGATTTTGCACCGCAACACTGAATCTTCTGTCTGTAATAATGTCAGGCAGTTGTTTTCCCATGATTCTTGGTGAACAACCTGATTCGACAGTCGGTAGCTTCTCTTTTAGTTATTGTCCAATAAAATGCTTTGCAAAATGCATAGGTTATGAAATAATAATAAGGGCATCTACTTTGACCAGAGCATCAAATACAGGTCCTTCATTGTTACAGATATGTTAGTTAAATCTACCAGTGAGTATCGTATCTTGGCCAGGTTAATAAGCTCCTGGTCAGCGGGGGAGCACATGTTTAGTCCAATGGGCAGCATCTTTTTCAGAGCGGCCACAATGAGAGAGGTCTGTACGGAGTAGCGATCTCCACGCTTCTTCTTCTTGGTTCGTTCTGCATCTGAGCCTCCCCCCTGAAATACAGAGAGATGATCTACAGAGCATTCAAACTCCCTCATAATGTGCCAAAGAGGTGACCAAAATCAGCTGTTTTTAAATTCCTTTTGAACACTCTTGGGCAATTGTGAAGCACTTTACACATCAAGCAATAAAGAATACCATATTACAAAATCCTTCAAAACCATGATAACCAATTAACTTGGAAAAACAACATATCATATTTGCTGTTGATCCACTGAGAGACAGCACCTTTAACCTGAGGTTCTTGATACAGTACACTTTTACCTCACTGCCATGGTCTGAGGTTGTTATAGGTAAGGGCCATGTTATAAGGAAACAATAGGATACAGCTAATTTAAGGAAGGAACAGGGTAAATTAAAACACACCCATGCAAAACAAAGGTCTTCTTACAAAGAAGACATATACGTAGCAAATACACTGAGGTGTATTGTATTTAGGTTAGGTAGTCAGTTAGGTAGTGGTAAATACAACTTAAGCATTAGCTGCATTATTTGTAAATGATGAGGCTGTTATTTGCACACACACTTAAGTATATTTACTGTCCTCCTGCTGTCTGCTCTTTCTAGAGTCCTCCAAAATTAGCATAAATAATACACATATTATACAGTATATTTAGTTTAGTTAATGCAAGCTGTAAATTTAGATCCAACATATTTAATGCAAATAAATCAAATCAAAGTACTTTAAATACTGTAAAACAAAACAAAAAAGAATGTAAATTAGATGTAAAATTATGAATTTCTGGAATAATTATGTATTGATAGCATAGCAAAATGAAAGTGAAAATAAAATGTGTGCAAGAGGAATGCCTTTAAATCTTCACATGAGCTGCTTACTTAGTGCCAGATGCATGTGTGTTACTGAACACAAGTAAAGAAAAAACAGGGGACATTTAGTGGATCACTTTGTGTCTAACGACATATTAATATGTTGGTTAGAATTGGGTCATTAAGCACATTTGTGTGGAAGAGGTAAGTTAACAAATGTTACCTGACTGTTAGTGGGTATGTTTATCAGGAACTATTAAGGAAACTAAACCATGTTGTACCATGGCATTTCCAGGGAGGAAAGAAGAAAGAGCACAGAGAAGACTAACATCACCCCCTAATGGCAAAAAGCTGCATTACAAAAGCTACATGTCATCCATCCTTGAAAAAATAAACAAGACATTTTGAAAGACTCTGACTCAGCTATGTTGAAAAAAGAGCAAACTCAGAGTGTCTGGGCGATGGCACAGTGCTCACGGCAGCATTTGGTCCGGCCTGAGCCCAGTGCCATGAGCCCAGCATTAGCTGAGTACTTTCATCAAGCGCCTCCAGACTCCCCCCCTCACACACTGGCAGGACAGAGGACCGACCACAGGGGGAAGCGTCCTGTCCAGCTGTCCCTGAACTACAGTGTCATCTATTTGTGTTGAGCATGGGCATGTTGGGTGTAGTAGTGATCAGAGTATTACATGATAGTGCGGCTCTAATGCCAGTGTAAGTGGATACAAACTGACTATGTTACTTCTCTGAAGTAAGGCTTGAAAGGATTTTTATCTTCTATTTATATCTAAGAATAACATTGTATCTATAGCAATAACACATTCTTAACAAGGCTTAGAGCTACTCATGGACTGAAATGTCTTCATGGCTAAGAAGGGCTACAGCTGTAAATACAAAGCAGTATGAAGAGTACTATTATTATCTTCTGTCATGCCTTCATCATGTGACCATGAGTTATATGTAATATATGGATCAGATGTGCCAGTGTGCTGGAGAGGTTGATGAAAAGCTCCCCCACAGTGAGGTGCCATGCGATGAGCACAGCGGACGTGCAGAAACAAAGTCTAACCTCTGAGTCCCCGCCCTGGAAACCCAACAGAGACGGACAAGAGGAGCCAGAGAAAACATAATGTTAACACCCACGTCTTCAACAGGTTAAGACCCAAATATCAAACATATGGACACAAAGCTGAAAATATTGCTTCTGATAATACACAAAAGACGCACGTTATTTCATAAATATAAGAGATGTCATAACAAAAAACAGATTACTAGTTGATTATATATTGCATACTAAATGTGTGAAGTAATGCGTTACCACCATATTTCTATAAAAGACCCCCTGATTGACTCACCTTGCTCATTTTGCTCTTGCTGTCAGCCGTCAGAAAAGACATGTTGTTGATCTCATTCATCACCACAAAGTTCTGTTCTTCTCTCTTAAAGTTCTGCACGTAGATCAAAAGACATTAAAAGATTCAGATACTATATACATTGCTTGTGTATTGTGCTTTATTAAAACATACATGAGATTTAGACCAGAAAATGAAGACTTCCCCAACCATTCGGAAAAGTTCCTCTGCATCTGGGTCTGGACAGGTCAGCCACCTTGCTCTTAAGCCAAAATATAACAAAGGTTTATGCCATTATACTGCAAGAACCACAGTAAACAAATGATGTGTCCTGTTAATTTTAGCTCACCTGTTGTTGTCCACATATCGGATAAGCAGAGGGTACAGCGCATACAGATCTCTACAAAGGACAGCAAACTCGTCACGTATGGTGCCATCTTCCTCGTCTCCCTCTGACTTGCCCTCCATTCTCAGATGGTCTTCCTCAGCCACTACTTTTGATGTGCGTTTCTTAAGTTTTTCCATTGTTGGGATAAAGTGGGATTTGAGCATTTCTGGCTTTGCTCTGCTCACAATTGGCTGTGAGAACACTAAAACATAATAGTTATTTATCCACTTAATCACTGAATTTGTACCAAAGACTCTTCTGTACTTTAGTAGTGTTGAACTAGTGCTTACCAGCCAATCTCTTCATCCATGAGGCTTCGTCAATACCCAAATTATTAACTACAATTTTCATGATGCTTCCCAACAGTTGATTGAGGTGTTCTGAAGTGACATCAGTGCAGACTCGACCCTCCAACTCAGGAAGGTTTTCGGGGCCCCTTTCCCACCAGCGTGGCAAGTAGTTACACAACATGGGTAATGTAATTTCAATAACATGAGGCATCTCAGTGTATCGTGCACCTGATTCTGCCAAGTCCCCAATCTCCTTCAACAGGATGTCAAGTTCTGGGATGTCCGGGCATAACTCTTGAACTTCATTAGGCAATCCCAGAACTGTATGAAACAAACATTTGGTAATTTTCTCACATAGATCAGATATCACATTCAAGTGTGAATGTTGTGTGTGTGAATGTTACTTACTGGCTCTCTCTCTAGGTGTTTTCGTGGTGTAAACGGAGAATGCATTAAATTCATTGAGGTGTGGCTCTAAATAGGCCACAGGCATAGCTGCCGCGAGATGAGCCAGGCACTCACCAAGAGCGGGCCGCTGTCTGTACACAAAATATAATCATTAAATACTGAATAATAATCTGTTGTAAATGTAATAAGAAAACTAAAATAATCTAAACTCACATGCAAATATATATTGCTCAGAAATTAACTCTTAACTTTAGATACCAATTTCAACCTCACCTCAGCACTGCTACATAACCTTGTTTACCTTACCTCTCAACATGAGGATTCTTCACAGTCCCCAAAGAGTAAATGCTGCACATAATGCGATAACATGACATCTGCAGATCATCCACTGAAAAAAGTATGTTAAATCCACTTTAGTGACCTTTTTTGTCATCATGTCATTATTTAGTGAACTTACAGATAACATCATCCCCAAATCCGTGCTGAGCAATGTGATCGAACAAAGACGTAAGAACTGGCAGTAGGGCAATGGTGGTATAGTTGATGTTCTGAGACACACCTTTCACTTGCTTCAACGTATAAAACAAACTAAATAAGCCACTGGCATTGTGTATTGGTTTAAAATAGAAGAAAGTTCACTGTTAATAATTTGACTTACCTGGTTGCCTTTGGATACTTTGCCCAGTTTTAAATTCTCTACCATTTTTTCAATGTCATCAGCTGCACTCTCAAAGAATGACCGCAATCCTGCCTTTACAATCTCCGGCCCTGACTTCATTACCGTCCTAAAAATATTTTCAATATTAAAGTCATCAAAAATATATATGTTTATGTTAAAAGAGCATTATTACCTTGCATCCAGGGACCGTGCCAAAATGTGAAGACAGTTGACAATAGCAGAGGCATCAGTGCCTGTTTAGTCAAATAAAGTTTTGGTGAAATCTCACTGCCAATTGTCACAACTAACATAAAATGTAAACATATCTTACCAAAGAGAGAGACTCTGTGCCTCACAAGAGCAGCCATCTTACAGAAAATACTGTAATTAAAAACAAGTTGACAGTTAAATATTTTTTAATAGTTTAATGATAAACTAATATATTACCTTGCAATCATTTCTTTTTCCTTATTTGATGAGTGTCCACCACTGCCGAGCACTTTTGCAGGTGTAGACAGGAAGTACAGACAGTGGTTTTTGAAATATTGGTTGATCAAAGGCATCAAGATCTGTTATGACGCAACAACAAATTTGGTAAGTCAAAACAAACTACTGTGTCTTCATGTGATACCTTACTTGAAATAAAAAAAATCAGCTTTACCTTGGCAAAGAACTTTATTTCTTGTTCATGAGGAGACTTCTCTACACGTCCACTGCTCACAACGGCCTCTGAATAATGGTTTTGAAAAAAATAAAAAATAAAATAAAAAACAATAATTAGATCATTGTTATCTTAAAAAACTTAAATAATTAATATAAATGCTAAAACAGTGACTTTACCAAGGTGAGCAATGAATTCTTGAGCTATCTCCATCCATTTTAGGAGCTTTTGTAGGAACCCATAAGCAAATCTCTTCTCAATAGAGGAAATGTCAGACTCCATGTCTTTCAGCCCTCTGGAATATATAACATCACAATGGTATGTTTTTGGTACGACCAAGAATGAAGAATTTCAAAGAAGTAACTGGTCTGACCTTGTGACAGCATATCCATTGAGCTGCAGAAACTTCAGCAGCTCGTAGGCCTTTTCTCTGTCTCGAGCTTTTTCCTTTGCAGTCAAAGTGTCATAGGGCACCAGCAGAGGATGAGTACCACCTCCTATACAACACACTCAAGTCAAAACTTTACCAATTGTTTGTTTAACAGTTTTTCACAGGGGCTTTCATCATACCCTTGGACTGTAGTTCCAGTTTCTTTTTCCGACCCCAAGTGTTATGGTAGTTTTCTGCCAGCTGCTCTGCCATAGACTGAATCGACAATGGTATATATTTGTAAAGCTATAGGTTTAACTGTAATTCTAAAATATTTTTTAAGTTTTTTCATACCTGAAGATCTCTTGAGAGAGCCATATGTGTGATGTCAATGGGCTGTGGGCTATAACCATGGCTTGGGTCATAGGTTGCCTACAAGAGAGAATGTATGCAATTTATCTGTACCACAAATTGATAATTTAGTAAAAGCTTAACCAGTGAACACTGAGCTGTACCTGTGCAGTCTGGGAGATCTTTCGAGATGCCGCCTTCTTTTTCTCTGACTCTTCTTCCTCTCTGGCTTTGTCAATGGTCCACTCCCACGCAAGCATGGCTTTTATGGACTCCTTAATTGGCCAGCGGTAGATCTCTTTGTCCTAGTAATTGTCAAATATTCAGGATGATTGTAAATATTGGGCAGATAAAAAACAAAATGTGTTGGTTTTTTTTTTGTTTTTTTACCTTTTCTGAGAATGTTTTGTATGGTCTAAGCATGGGGTGAGTCTTTGCGTTTTCATCCAACACCTCTCCATATGACCAGTTATTCTGAATCTGCAGAATAGAAAAATACAACATAGTGTTGAACCATAACTCAAATAACATCACCTGTACGGGCATGTAATGCCATACCTTTTCAAAGGCCCATTTGTCATGTGTATACTCAGCATACTTGTTGATAAAGCCATCCAGACGCTCAGGGATAATAGTGCTGCATTCAAGAACACATCATATTAATACAACAGTAATCAGAATGACAAAGTAAAGTACATTTCAGAAATCTAGTCTCACTTTGTGGTCTCCACAGGTTTTGGATCAAAGTTTCCTTCTGCATCAACTGAGGCTTTTTTCTCTGTTTTAGAGGAGTAGCTCGCATCAACGTAGTCTGGAGGAATGGCTCCTGCTATAGCACATATGCATGGCATGGATATCTTGAAAATCTCAGCATCAAATTTCTGAATGAGCAAAGAAAGGACATGTTAAAATTAATTATGATGGTATGATTTAAAATAATGATTAATATCTGATACCTTATGCTCCAAGGACTCAAAAATGCCCCAGAAGAGTTTGCGGGTCAAATGAAGCTCCTCCTCTGAAGCCACTCCAAAGTTTGCCCAGCCATTAGGGAGGCAGTAGTATTTCCAGCAGCGCTCATAGTGATTGGTCAAGAGCTACATAAAACATAACAGTAATGATGTTTGCACTCTGTTAGTTAAAAAATACAAATATTGCCCTTTCATACCTTAAGTGGCATTTTTGCATATTCATTCAGTATGGGCACATCAAAAACAAGTCGCCTGAGCAGGTGCTGTAGCATTGAGGGACGAAGATGCCTGAAATGCAAAATTATTTGTCAATATAAAATACCCATTTGAAGCTAGTGCACACTCAAAGTTTGCTGTATCTATACTAACTTGCACAATGCCATGAGACACTCTTCAATGATGTCTCTTTGGGCCTTTGTGAAAGCTCGACCGCGGGACAGGCGGTAGATTGTATGCAACATGGAGTCGATCATGATGGCTCTGTGGTCACTGCCAGCAAAGAGGGGGGCACATTTGGTGATGAGGGGCAACACTGCAGAACAGAGGTACCGGTTCAATGCCAAGGCCATCTCTGTTGTGCTAAAGGCAGCCTACGAGAAAAAAATATCAAGATTAATAGGTTAATTTGTTGCAAAATTGTCATAAGAATGATATAATATAGTCGACATATTGTCTAATAAATTATTGTTTGAACGTATGCAAGAACTATGGGCCTCATTCATGAAACGTTCTTACAAACAAATTTGTTCTTAAAGCCTTAAGAACATTTTTGGCATTCACAAAACTTTTTCTTAACTGAAAATGTCCTTCTGTGAGAACAAATCCTACGAACAGTCAGGAGTTTTAGAATATTATTACTCTGATAATGCAACAGAAAATTCTAATGCCGTCATGATTATAAGTTATATATTTTCTTTAATTATTTCCTAAAACATATTACTATGTGATCCAATAGCATTTATGAGGTGTTTTATAGAGCATGTGGTCTATTGGGTCTAAGAGACTTTATACAGGCTGCAGTGAGCCTCAGTCTGTCCCAGTCTCTGTGGGCCACTGTCACAGCCCTGCGCCTGGTCACCGCGCTGGACTCAACACCCCCATCATCCCCCTGACCCTCCATAACCAGAGCGCACTCTTATGTACCCCTACCCCAGCCCTCCTCCGTCGCTAGTTACTGCAGGGGAAAGCACGATAAATACGATAAAGCGCCCGCTTATTACAGTAAGTTAGTGACTTAAATATTCCCTCAGTGAGTGTGTTCATGTGAGTTTGGACATTTGAAATCGCCGCTGAAGCTGTAAAACAGCCGTAGTCTGTAGACGCGTTTCACCTCACTTCCTCGTTCAATTTCTCCCTCACGCTTTCACGCGTCATAATACCAAACCCATATATGTAAATAAAATGTAAATGAGCGTGGAGGTGTACGTAGCTGGGTGTTTTGGTGAATTTGGCGCAACTGTCACTTAAGAAGAAATTTGGCTGCATAAGAACGCTTTGTGAGTCTGGAGCAGAGTTCTCAGCATTTTCAGCAAGTGAAAATTACGAAAAAAAAATTTAAGAAAAGATTCATAAATGAGGCCCATTGAGTATATTCGCTAAGATAACAACTGCTTCAAAAAGCGTTCAAATTAGCATTATCCATTTTCAAACAATTACAATAATATAAGTATTTCTAATTCGTTATTTCCACCCTGGTAATTAGAAGAACCCTCACTCACCCTAATCATAATACATGTTTCATTTGTATACTTACCGTGTCTAGGGAGGCTGCCGCTCTCATATCAGGCAAAAAGCCCACTTCAAGAACATGGAGAAGAAAATCCTGATTGTCAATGCCATACACTCTGTCCAAGAAGAGCACCATTGGAGCCTTGTGGTCTGGGACAAAACTGGCTGACATCTTTGGCTCAATGATACTGTTATCTAAAAACAGAACAGTATTTAAATGCACATATAATAACTATACTACCCCACATTCTAAATATTTTTTGCAGTAGTACTCAATTAAGTCCAAGTAGTTACCTTTTCCAAAAGTAGGAATCTGAACAGGAAGGCTGATGACCCCAACAAGATCTTCAATGGGCACCAAAGACCTGAGGATGGCTCTTATTCGGAGAGCCTCGCCTTTTCCAGCCTGAATTAACTGTTGAAAATAATTAATATTTCTGTGAACAACTCTTAGTCCATTTCTTTATTGATATTTAACATTTTTGGCACAAAGATACTGTTTGACATACGTGCATCTCGGGAGCACAGCGCCCCAGCAAGTCAATGAGGGCAGAGTAGAAGGACATGATGGAATTCCCAAGGTGTACTCTATTCTCCTCATGCTGCTCCTCTCCTCCAAACCTACCATAATCAATAAGCAATCAGTTGTGTGCCAGCTAGAAATTACATAAATAATCTCATTAAAAAAAACTCTTACATTGGAAAGCGCCTGTCTTTCTTAACAGATGGCCCATCTCTAGCAGGATCCTCTGATATTTTTATTGCTTCTTCAATTGCAGCCAATAAACCATTACCACCTTCACCTCTCAGGGCAGGACCAAAGCACTCAGGTCTTCGAATTAGCAAACGCACAACAACATTTGCATTTTCCTCTACGCTTTCCCCTAAAAAGGCACAATTTAGCTATTTATTCCACATAAGATTAACATTTATTTTGCATAATAATGTGTAATTGTTTATAACTGTATGTAAGAACAAACCATTGACAAAGACAGCAAAGCGGAGGAAGTCCAAGTATTTCTCTCCACCACAAGGATTCCAGCCAATATCTGGGTAACCTTTAGCCAGTAGCATTGGGCAGCTCTGAAGTCCACATCCAGCCAGATACTTTACCACCTGGGAAAAGATGAGAAATAATGATTGGAACAAGGGTATTAAACTAAATTCATAATTGATTTTTATTGCCTTTTCTTTTTACCATTTCTAAATCTTGTTCTTGCAATGCCAAAGCTAGCTCATTATTATCAATGCAAGAAGCAGCAGCAACGTCCAAGGGAGTTGATCCTCTCATTCCTACCACAAATGTTTTATTTTTAGTACATACAACTACAAGACAAAGAGCGTAACACAAAATACTAGCTACACTCACCCAGACCAATGCCACTGTTTTGTAAAAGATAGCTGAGGTGATCAAACATGGATCTCTGGTTCTGACGACTGATGCGACAAAAATAACAAAGAAAGCGACAACAGTTTGTCACCACTCGAGGAAATCTGATCTCCTGTAGGCGGAAAAGTATAATTTAATATTCAAATGGGTGGCGCAATAACAGAAAAGCTGTTGACAATTGTGTGAATATTAATACAGAACCTTTGAGTCTCCGCCACCGAGCACATTCACCATGACCTCCATGACGGTTTCATGCATGCCCAAAGCTCGCATCAGGTTTGGATGTTGATAGAAGACTTTGTTACTCATGATGTTCCTATGTGTAAAAAAAAAAATATGTTATAATAACACACTTTCATATAAATTGTAAAGTAAGAAGCGGTGGGCAATACTGACTAAAAGGATTCTTCTCTTGATAACAATAACCACAATCCATAAGAAATATGCTAAAATATAGCTGTAAAAGTTTTGCACAAATGCAAGCTGTAAAATGAAACACAAAAATGCAGAAATATTATAAAAGTATTGACAATTTAGTCTATATATATTATTCCTCAAAGCAACAATTGCAGTATTATCGAGTAGACATTAGGTTACAACATTACATTTTAATCTTATGAACATCACAGTTGTGTGATTATTCACAATTATTGACTCCATGGCAAAAAGATTGTGAAATCTTTTGTTTTCTTTCATTCACATTGTCTAATTAAATGATTATTCGTAGAATCTGACATAATGTGACATAAACAGCCAGATAAAATAGCACTTCATATTTAGGATGACTTTTTGACTATACATCAAATAGTAATATTATATATGCTTACATATTCTCACAATTATATATTTTCATTTCATATTTATTCTGACCTGAATAATCCTAATTATCAATCTAATAATAATTATCTTAATTATTATTAACAAAATCATCTTGACATCCCTAGAGACAATATGGCCCACCTCTAATAGTGAAAAACCTTTACAAACCCAATGCTTTGAATCATTAGCCTCTCCTCTTCTGGACCCATCTGGACAATAAGCAAAGATCGTATCTGACCCAAACACTCCAGGAGGTCCATGGTGTCCTGGATTGACACTGCATTGATAGTGTAGGCTTTGGGCAGGGCACGCATCAGCTCCCCCAGTCCATCATACTGTCTGTGGAGGAGACTGAACATCATTCGCACAAGCTCTGGATTCTGGATAAATGACTCTTGGGCCCAATGGATCATAGTGTGTGAAATCAGCTCCTGTAGTGTGCCTGAGAAAAAAATATATAAATATGTATAAGACCATGCAGGAAACAAATATATGGCTGCAGATTTGAGACCCACTTGGCTTTTTGTCCTCTTGTGGCTCAGGGTCTTTCTCCTCTTTCTTTTCGCGAAGTTTTTTCACCCTTTCCACCAGACGAAACAGTCGACCTCTGAGTGATGTGTCCACTGCTTCCTCCTCTTCTTCCTCCTCAATGTGTACACCTAACACAGATATTAGAGTTATCACAATACCATCGTTAGAAAGAAAACACACACTTTTTCAGACATTAAATAGTATTTTTTTACATAATAGTAGTAATTGTTCAAATAGTATCATGTGGGCTTATTCTGTGGTAGAGCTAAAAAAAAAAAATCAAATGAGTTTCTGGCTTTGATACTAGATATAGTATCAATATTTGGGTATTTTTTACAGGAGATTTTTAAAAATGTAGTTTCAATCATTTATTTTAGATGACTCTTTTACGCTTCTTCGCAAAAATTAATATGAGAAGGGGATTCAAACTGACCACAGTGAGCAAGAACAGCACGGTGGAAATTTCCCATCGCCTCTCGGACTTCATCTGGGACAGGGCAGTCCTCGTCTTCAGAGCAGTTTTTAAAATTCATCAGCATGTTAACCTATGTGCAAATCAATCATTAAACATTATAACAAAGTAATAGTAATTTGTTTGAACTGTTGTGTGATATTATGTGATTACCTGCTCTTGTGGTGGGGACCGAAATTCACGGGTCTTGCGAGCGGTCTCGGCAGCGCTCATAGTAAATGCTTGCATGAGGTCATTGTAGCGCTGCCTCTGGTTGGACTGGATCTGACTCACAAACTGGTCAGAGAAGGCAATGATGGCTTCCACTCTGTGACGCAGCTCACAGTCACAGAAATACTGCAGGAGGGTACACATCTAAAACAACAATACAAAGATTGTAGTATTGTGACACATTGCATATAGAGAGCATGATAACTGCAACAATATGACTACAAATAATTGTATCGTATTTTAAATCAGAAATACAAGACCTAATCAACATGATCTTCAATCTAAAAAAACTAAATAATCTCTAAAATTAAAGGTGCCCTATGTAGCTTTTTGGATGACAGGTCAGTTTGTGTCTCCATGGAGATGTTGCTGCTTTGTCTGAAATGGAGACAAGCAGGTGAGACCACCAACCAAGGTGACAGACACAATAACCCTAAAGAATGATTATCCTAGTAAACCTTTTTGGAAGTGAATGATATTTTAAAAATAACACAATCCAAGCAATTACTGGGTTGTACTCAAGGCCTTACAGAAGCCCTAACAGAAGATGGATTATGTATATTGTATTAATACATTTACAAAGACTTTTAAAAGGTTTTCTGAATCATTCATGCATTTGAGCGATCTTGCAATCTCTCACAGGCATTTCACACTTTCCTTCTGGTTAAACAAGACCACACGTCTAACTGTCACACAGTCCCTCACTGCTCAGCCCCCCCTTGCAGAACATCCATCCATTTTCTTCTGCTTATCTGGGGCCGGGTCGAGGGGGGCAGCAGTCTAAGGTGGGACTCCCAGACTTCCTTCACCCCAGACACTTCCTCCAGCTCCTCCAGGGGGACCTAATGGCGTTCCCAGACCAGCCGAGAGACATAGTCCCTCCAGTGTGTCCTGGGTCTTCCCCCGGGGCCTCCTCCCAGTGGGACATGCCTGGAACACCTCCTGAGAGAGGCGTTATTGGACTTCTGTGCTAGCCACGGTTTGTCCATAATGAACACCATGTTCGAGCACAAGGGTGTCCATCAGTGCACATGGCACCAAGACACCCTAGGCCGGAGGTCGATGATCGGCCATGTGTCTTGGACACTCGGGTGAAGAGAGGGGCAGAGCTGTCAACTGATCACCACTTGGTTGTGAGTTGGGTCAGCTGGCGAAGGAGGAAGCTGGACATACCTGGTACACCCAAGCGTATAGTGAAGGTCTGTTGGGAACGTCTGGTAGAGCCCTCTGTCAGGGGGACCTTCAACTCACACCTCTGGGAGAGCTTCTCCCAGATTCCGGGGGAGGCTGGGGACATGGAGTCCGAGTGGGCTTTGTTCTCGGCCTCTATTGTCAATGCGCCCGCTCGTAGCTGTGGTCATAAGGTCTGTGGTGCCTGTCGCGGGGGCAACCCCTGAACTCGGTGGTGGACACTGGAAGTAAGGGATGCCGTCAGGCTGAAGAAGGAGTCTTATAGGGCCTTGTTGGCTCGTGAGACTCCTGAGGCAGCTGACAGGTACTGGCGGGCCAAGCATACTGCAGCCTGGGCAGTCACAGAGGCAAAAACTCAGGGTTGGGAGGAGTTCGGAGAGGCCATGGAGGAGGACTATCGAATGGGCTCAAAGAAATTCTGGCAAACCGTCCGACGCCTCAGGAGGGGGAAGCAGTACTTCACCAACACTGTTTACGGTGCGGGTGGAGAGCTGCTGACCTCAACTGGGGATGTTGTCGGACGGTGGAAGGAATACTTTGAGGATCTCCTCAATCCCACCACCACGTCTTCTGAGGAGGAAGCAGAGGCTGGGGGACTCAGAGGCGGACTCGTCCATCACCTCCTTGGTGGCAAGGCTTGGGGTGGATGAGATCCGTCCTGAGTATCTTAAGTCTCTGGATGTTGTGGGGCTGTCTTGGCTGACACGTCTCTGCAACATCATGTGGCGGTCAGGAACAGTACCTCTGGAGTTGCAGACCGGGGTAGTGGTCTCTCTGAAGGGGGACCGGAGGCTGTGTTCCAACTACAGGGGAATCACACTCCTCAGCCTCCCCGGTAAGGTCTATTCCAAGGTACTGGAGAGGAGAATCCGACCGATAGTCGAACCTCGGATTCAGGAGAAGCAGTGTGGTTTCCACGGAACACAGGACCAGCTCTATACACTCCATTGGGTGCTCGAGGGATCATGGGAATTTGCCCAACCAGTTCACATGTGCTTTGTGGATCTGGAGAAGGCATTTGACCATGTCCCTCGTGGGGTCCTGTGGGGAGTGCTCTGGGAGTATGGGGTCCGGGGCTCTTTGGTAAGGGCTGTCCAGTCCCTGTATGACCGGAGCAGGAGTTGTGTTCGCATTGCCCTCGCAGAACAGCGAGCATAAAAAAATAAAACACAGAGCATAATAATAATTATAGAAACTGATTTTCCTCCCTTAATTTCTTAAAAGTGAAACCTAAAAAGATGAGACTCTGTCAGATTGTTCCCCATCACAAATAAGCTCTCTGTAATTTGTCCACAACAGATTTACTTTTATGAATTTTTCAAAATAAATATTTTGGAAGGCGCTAGAGAGCCTTTCTAAGATAGCTGCAAGATTTGCATATCATTGTGTCCAGCTCACAAATCTGTAGGCATGCTTTATTGGGTTCATTCCAAACAAAAGTTTATACATGCTTAAAAACACCTTTACTAATGTTGTTACCCTAGTATGTAGTGCCATAGATGTTAATTAATTGTATAACTACAGCTCAGTGCTCATGTTATCACACAATAACATATGACATATATAGACAATGACAATTAACAACAGTTTCAGGTTCCTGCTATGTGGAAACTGTGTTTGCTGTCTACAAAAAACAGCTACATGTTATGTTGCACTGGATGCTGTTTGAGACAAACCTGTAGTTTGACAGACTCTGGGAGCTTCATCTGGAAAAGCCCTTGTTCAAGATGTTCTAGTTTAGTTTCACTCTCTCCAGGTTTTGGCTCTTTCTCTGTTTCTTCACCCCCTTTCTCCCCATTTACTGGTTCTGTCTCCACCACTGCGGGCACAGGCTCTGGTTCTTCTATCTCCTCCTCCTCCTCCTCATCCTCGTACTCCTCCTCCTCTTCCTCACCCAGTCCATCATCTTCATATGCCTCCTCTTCCTCCTCATTACTTTCTTGTGGAGATTCTTTTATAGATTTTGGAGGTGGTTCTTCTTCCTCCTTTGCCTTGTCCTCTACAGGCTCCTCCACTTTCTGACTACTAAAGACCACAGGTTCGAGCATCTTCAAAATATGTGTGACATCTTCATCATCAAAAACGCCCATGATCAGTAGGGTGCTGATGAGCTTCAAAATAGGCACAAAATGAAACTCCACGCTGCCCCCTACAGGATCTCTCATGGCTTGACCTCCATCTTGCACTGCCTCCGTCAGCATGTTCAAAGCCTTATTTTTCAATGTCTATTGAAAGACAAGAAAATGCATTATTATTACTGGTCAACCACTCAATTGGGTGACATTTTGTAATCAAAGCAACATTAGAAACCAGAACCATTTAAATAAGTTACAAGCATAGTAATATACAGTAGAATAATGTTATCATAATAAATTCCAACATTGGTAATAAAGGTTTTGAGTGATAAACCTGATGTAAACCAATACAAAATTAATATAACCAGTAAGTACATAAACACTTACTGTACTTACTATGTATAAACATAAACATGTTTATAAATATGTGTAAAAGCTCTGTGTAAACTATCCAAATCTCAATGCTATTGTTAAGAATGAAATAACATAACAAAACAACTTGACCTCACCTCTAAAGGTATCACAGGGCTCAGGGTGTAAATGCCCTGATTTGTCCCCACAAAACTAACAGAGGAGAAATGCAGTTTGGGACGCAGGCATGTAGTTAGCCCCACTCCAGGAAGAGTATTGGCCTTGTCGAGGTACAAGATGATACTGCGTGTTTCATCCGTCATAGGAACTATAAACTCTTTGTTCGTTCCCAGTCGGTTCCTTTTGGCTGACTCCAGGTGCATGCTGATTAGTAAGTCATAAAAGCCGCTTCTTATTGGTCCTGGGAGGTAGGTGTTTTCAATGGCGTAAAAGAGCTGAGATTCATCTACGTGGCTGCAGAGGGCATGGGCCACACGGTTGTTCCCCAAAGCACACACCGATCCATAGAGCTTCAGTGTGTGGTAATGGAACTTGAGCAAATCCATGCGCTCAGATAACTCCAGGATATCGATGCACCTGAATAACAACAAACAGCACATAAAGTTACCATACAAGAACACTTATTATATAGCCCTTAGAATTAAAGTGAGATAGAGAGAGATAGATTTATTCTTTTTTTCACAATCATTAACAATATAGACTTTAAATCAGTGCAATTTAAGACAAAAAAAGCACATTTATTCCTCCAAAGTACAAACTCATCTACAAACCATATGCTTTATTAACCAAGAATTGGTTGTAGACATGACTGACTCTCAATCTCAATTCAAATTTGATTAATTGCCCATCCCTAATAAATAGACAGATATACACTCTATCTACTGCCAAATTATCCATTTGTTTTTGCCCAATTACCAACCATTAGATCATATTTGACATATCCAACCTGTTTTCTTCCGGGATATGAAGTGCCATCATTGTGAGGGGCTCCTGACACTGCACCATCCAGCCCATTCTCTCACTGGCCCTCTTTGTCTCAGGGGCCAGGAAGTGATTGGGCATGCGGCTCCAAATAACAGGGGTCAGCATCTGGATGTCCAACCGGGGCGGGCACTGGGGGACTGGATTCTTACGTTCACTCCGAAACATGGCAGCTGAGATTGGCATGATGTTCTGTAATGAAATAATAGACATTCAGGTATTTGATTAAAAAAAAGATTATTAAAAGCATTATTTAAATATTATATACTGTACCTTGAGCTTTCCTAGTTCAAACTGAATCATGTTTTGACTTGAAGGAAGAACAAAGCAGGCAGGGAACAGTTTTGTGTTTGGCTCCACCTAAAAAAAGAAGGCACTTTGTTAAATCAATGACTAATCTTAAACTTTGTTTTTCAGTGTTGGGAGTAACGCGTTACAAAAGTAACAAATTACTGTAATGCATTACTTTTTGCAGTAACGCAGTAATGTAAGGCACTACAGAAAAAAAGGTAATATTTTACCTGGACTGAAGTGGTGTTTTTTGTTTTTTGTTTTTTTTCATACAAAATTGCTAAAATCACCACGAGATCAGTGGTGAAAACATCCGATCAGATCCGAACAGATACATAACATCATTGTGAATCACGTCAAAATGTATTATTTAAGGCCGCCACACACTACAGGAGAATTTGCCAGATTTTGGCTGCGATTTGCTTCTCCCCAATCAGGGACTTTGTGTCTCGAAAACATCCAATAAAACAGAGAGTCAGGGGCAGAGGAGTGATGAACACAGAGGCGCAACATACAAACTCAGGAAATAGCGAAAATAATTATCACTTCTCGTAAAGTTGTAAATATAAACTGCAGCATCTCATCCACAGTATCCATAGAATTTGTCCTCCGCAAATAATGACACCCAGTCCACAAAACAGCGCTGTTAATCCTGTTTGAATATATGTTCTTGAAAAATAAAGGCAAGAGTAGTTCCTCACGCGTGTCTGTTTACATCCACACAGCACGCAGATCAGGGTGAAGCTGCATATTAGCCATAGTCACTCTACTTCCTGTTCATCTCAGTCAAATACCTTCCTTTTTTCTTTTTTTTTTTTTTTTCCTAAGGTGACCCAGTGTAAAACATAATTACAAATAATAATGGTAACTTTTAACTTTATCCAAAGATGTTTTCATGTCCATATATATAGTTTCCTTTCTCAGAATATTTTATTTTACCTATAATTTCTGGACCCCCTTTTTATTCTTTTGATCAGGCATAATTCTTATATCTTTCCTTCTTTTTTATTATCATATTCATTTAATACATTTAATCTTATTGGTTTAAATTTCATTATTTAACATTACCATACTATTTTTTGTTATCGTACTAATTTAGCAGTTTTATATTATTAACTTTAAATTAATTATTTTTAATTAAAATTCCTGAACATAACTTTGAGTGGGTATATAGGCAAAATAAAAAATATAAAATGCAATAATGTAGAAAACAGAGCAACATCAAACGTAGCTAATCGTTCCTAGAAAACATGACAGAAGCTAATTGAGCATCATGAGCTGCATTTAGATTACCAAATCATATTTCCATTTATTTTGGTGAGAGTAACTTAAAAGTAATGCAATAGTAGTGTAATGCCTTACATTTTAAATACTGTAATATTGTAACAAATTACTTTGAAATGATAGTAATAAGTAATAAATAACACATTACAGTTTTGAAGTAACTTGCCCAACACTGTCAATTATTCATTTTAAATAGAAGTAGATATTTTTTTAATAAAATGGTTCTTTTCTGAGTAATTTTCAGACATCATATTCTGCTCCTACTTAAATCCGCTGTGACGTATAGACAATTACTCTTACTTAGTAGTTCACCAATACTTATACTTGCGTAATATTACTTTACTATTTACTTTTACTTGAGTTTACAATTGTTGGCTACTCTACAGCTCACATTCTAAATTAAGCATTAATACAATGAAAACCGTTGTAATATATGACCTGATAAAATGTGTTGATCTCCTTTCCATTGGCAGTGAAAGTCATGAGCCCAGTGTCCAAATCAACCAGACAGCCAATGATGAAGTCCTCTTGGCTGACTCGGGTCTGCTGGGAGCTGCTAAACTCTCCTCCACACACCATGTAGCAGTTACTCCGTTTGATGCTGATTATAAACAATAAAAATATATTAGCATTTATAGATTTAGAAACGTTGAGAAAATCAGGTGACACTGTTGGTGTACCTGTCATGTATGTTTCCTTTATCATCTCCTACAGTGACCGTCACATTTCTGACTTTGTTCAGATCAAAATGGGAGTCATACTGGTGATAGTCAGGCGTGATCCAGCCAACCCACACGCCACTGAGTTCCTGGCCCGCAAACACTCTGACTGAATAGTAATACTGAAAAAAACAATGCAAGATAAATATATTTGATGGTAGTATTGAAAATTAAAGTGTTTATTTGATCTTACAGTGGTGGTGTTGAGGATGATGTCGACGTCGTCACGGTCATCCGGCACCACGTCCTCCACAAGTCGAGGCATAGTGGGAACAACAGGAGGAGGAGTAATCAGTGCAGCTTTCTTTGCTTTGAAGAGGAATCTGTAAATATGAAAAGATAACAGAATATTTAATTATCTGTTACAATATGCACAGGGACAATCTTATTTTAGGGTAATTATGGATAGTCCTTTTCAACCATTTTCAGTTTCAGTACAGTTTCAACAAGATGCTTATGCTTATGCTCATGCTTAGAACTTTTTTCGCTACATTTTTAGACTTGATCATGAGGAATTATTAGAAACTCTTCAGTTAAATCTATACATCCTATGGTTAAATCATATATAGTAAAAATATTACTAGACAAATTTTGTATGGACAGAATTTGACTGGTTGGAGAGTGTTACTGTCAAGTCTTTAATGTTTAATAGTTACATTTTTTCTGATATTACAATACTGACCCTTTCTTCTTGCTTTTCTCAGTGGAAGCATCCTTCTCGTTTTCACCATTTTTGATAGCAGGGGGTTCCTTGGGTACTGATGCCTCTTTTTTGTCTTCTTCTTGCTCTTTGCGTGAGGCTGACTTTTTGAGTATTTCAAAATCCGAATCTGGGTCCACCTCTACTACTTCATCCTCTGGGATGGTCAAGGCTCGAGTGAGGAGCGTAGTACCAGCTGGGACTTTGAATGTCTCATGAAATTCAATTGGCATGCTCAGTCTGAAGAACAAGAGGTCTGTATTGGCATTTTGAGATCCATATGTCTTGTGGGTCACTTTGAGACAAGGGGCTGTGTCCACTGTTCCATCCACTCTAGACACCTACAGGAAGATGGGGTATATTTTAAAATGTTCACAAGTTCAAAGTGAATGTCCCAGAACTAAACATACCTCAATATGGGGATGGTCAGTTGGCACAGATATGTATTGGGGAAGGCTCTTGCTAAACCACATAGTAATGTCTCTTTTCATATTTATAGCAAAAGGTTCAAATCCTTCTTGCAGGCCACAGATGGTGAAGTACTTGAGACTGCTGACGTTCTGACCCAGGTTTATTCTGCCAACCTGGGACATGCCCAGACTGCACACTGGTATAAAGCCTGTGAAGGATAAAACAGTGTAAATCAAATAGACACAAAAGACTATAAGAACCTTCAGTATATAGACCTACCTTCTCCGATATCTACGTCCTTGAAGGCCATTTCTGAGCCTGAATCACTGATCAGCATCTCACCATTGAGTGTAAACATGATGTTCATTTCTGTGAGGTCAATCATGCAGCCAACTACATCACCTGACTGCCACTGACGACCAAAAGGCTCATTCCCCACATGCCACCGTTGGGCCTAAAAAAACACAGAAGTCATTTTATTCAAATACTTTTTAACTACAAAATACTCAACAATGTCTTTCCCTGCACCTTGAAGCCATTGAAAACATACGCCAACTCATCTGCACCAAGTTCTGTGTCTGCACGAACACAAGGTCTAGCCCAGCCGACTCGCATTTCCCCAACAGTCATTGCCTCAAACTCAAAATACCACTTTCCCTGTGTGATAGCATAGGACTTCTCTGCTCTGAACACTCTGATCTTATCTCCACGAGTTGTTCCTGGTCCATGTCCACCTGAAAAGATAAATTAAAATAACATATCTTTAGGTCAATAATGTTTAAGTAAAATGAGGTGCATTTTAAAACGTGCACTTACTGCTTTCTTGGTCAGGTGGTTCAATGTTGTACCCATAACCAATCAGTGTGCGGACAGCTGCACAGACGGTGTCTCGGTTTGTCTTTTTTGTTTTTTCATCTAACAAATTGTATGGGACCAAGCGTGGATTGCGCTTATTCATAATATCCTGAAACAAGAAACAATAATAAGCTTATGTAACAAAATATGTAAAGCAAATATGAGTCATACAGGGCAGTGGATAATACCTGCACAATACTGTAAGTCCACCCCTGGCGAACACGATCTCTGGCCCAAACGTTGTGCCCGTTTTCTGCCAGTCTCTCCACCAGTGTGTTCTGGTTGGGAGTCAGCTTCACATGATTCAGGTCCAGTGGGGCGGGCTTATATCCATTACATTGTGTGTATCTAAAAGTTGTAAAAATTCAGATTTGTTAACATTTTCTAGTGAGTACAAAGTCATGATGGAAATGCAAGTTACGTTTTAGGGAGCTTCAGTCTTTTCAAATTCTCTTCAGCCTTTTCATCTCCCATTCCAACATGGCAGCCCAAAGCCAGAAGAGTCCTAAAGAATATAAAACATTATTTGTAGCTTCTGAAACATTGCTAAATATATAACAATATTTATGACTGACTTGAGAGTCTCCCCGGACATGGCTAAGTTATAGTTTTTCTCTGGTTCAGGCAGGCTTTGGAAGTCCACAAGGCAGGGGTGCATCTTCTTGTTGTCATCACGGAACTTGAAATAAAAAAATAAAAACAATTCTCAGACTATATCACGTACAAAACGCCTTTAGATAATGCCGTCAATGAAAATACTCACTGATCCATAGGTCCACCCTTGCTCAATTCGAGTTACAGCCCATAACTCATGACTATTTTCTGCTAGTTTTTCTCGAATGCGCTCCAAATGAGGAGGGAGAACAATCTAAATAATATTTTATTAACACAAGCAAAAGTATTTTTATTGTACTTGATTTTACTCGATTTTGTACTTGATTTTTTTTAACTTGATATTGGATTCAAAGTAAGTTTGTTACCTGAATAGTGTCCACAGGGCAGGGTGTAAAGGCTGTATGTGACAGAGACACTGTGGGACCCAGCAGATTACGGACGCCATCAAAATCATGTTTATACTCTTTGATGGGCTCAATCCTCAAACGATCCCTTGGCAGCACTGCCTCGTAGCATGGAGCATAACCCGGAGGAGGAAGGAACTTGAAATCTCCATGACGACCTCCAAGGAGAAATCGAAACCTTATAAACAGGGAAAAGTCATTATAAGTTTGTGATAGGTTTAAATCAATTTATCATATGATCTTACTTGACTCCAGCTGAAAAACTGACAACTGGGAAAAACAGGCCATCCAGGTTGAAGTTTTCAAACATGCCCTGAACTGGATGTCCATTGATTCGAAATGAGATGCTGGGAACACTCAAATCAAGGCAGCAACTGACCACGTCCTCTGCAGTGAGCACATGCTGATTGGGCGTGGCGACATGACGGGCAACACGCCCTGCAGAGAAACACAGAATTAACTATTTGCACTTTCTTTATTTTTATCTTTATTTTTGTACATACCAGCTGAATGTTATTGACTTATATTTCAATATTTTACAAAAAATATAGGAGACCTTTGCCTGGAATGTCCCACGGCATAGATACTGTAAGTTTAATGAGTTTAATGCCATATTGTTAAACAATAAAAAAAAAAACTTTGCCATGGACACAAGCTGAAGGTTACATAGTGCACCTTTAACTTGCATATAACTAAAATAATACTGAAATTCATTTACATATTTAACGTGCATGTTTGCCTTACCAGACCATAGATGAAGTCCATCAAAGGCGTAGGAGTAGAGATCATCCCCGACCCCATTGGCCCCCCAGCCCTCCCCTCCTCCGGGGTATGGACTGTAGCCTTCGGTCAGAGCCCAGCCCACGCGTAGGTGATAGGGCTGAGCTGTGACGAACGGGTCCACATGGTCCACCATAACCTCGAAATACCACTTCTTATACTGAGTCGAACCTTCACAAGTCCCAAGGAAAATATTGGGTCTCATACTAAGACACAAGAAAAATGGATAGTTAAGAACAGAGAACTAGAGTAAGATTCAAGATTTGTATTGCATTGTCATAGAAAACAACATAATTATGTTTAGAGCAACAAACACTGCCTAGTTTTGGTGATTAATCAGATAATCCAATAATTAGATCTGATTTTTGGTCTGGTTTGGACAAGTACAAAGGAATTTAAAATCACTTCATTCATAACATTTGTTTTTGTCTTTGCCACAATGGTTTGCCCTGTTTTGCATAAAGAAATCAGATTACTCAAATCAGATGTAACTGTTTACGTGACATTTCAATAATCTGATAACTCCAGAAAACAAATAATGATCAGATGTATGGTGTGTATATAAACATAGCTAAGCTGTTTTTGTTTATTATATTACATACACTAAATATTTCAAATGACTAACCTTGTTACATAGTTGATAATGTTGGTTTGTAGTAGTAGGTCTCGTCCAGGAAGTAAATTCTCTGTGATGAGATTCTGGTTTGATCTCACAGCAACACCATTGCACACACACAGTGAACAGAGCACATCCAAAACCTAGTAACCGAAAACATTTAGGGAAAGGTTATGTCATTATGGTCATTATGGCAATTATAAATACACCAATCTATAGGGTAATAGTATCTTTCTTACCTTATGATTGCGTCCATGTTTATCCAATAGGGAGATGATGGATTTGATGTGGTTTTCCTGGATAATATTCAGCACCTCTGGACTCTCAATGAGGACACAGTACAATACTTCAAGAATTCCTGTGAAATTTAAAACAAACCAGGTATTACACTTGTTTCTTCTTACAAACACATTTTTTTTGTAGTAAAAGACCACAATACAAAAAATGTTTTTCAATAATTCTTTTTTTTTACCTGATGATGCTTCAAGCCGGTCCAGTTTACTAACCAGCCAGTCCAGGTTATCACAGAAGAGGGCACAATTGGCACGGTTACCTCTGATGAGAGATGCTGTGTAAAATGTAAACAAAGATTATGCTATGAAGAGCAAAGTGTTCCGATAAAGAAAGAGTATGGAAAACCTACCTAATAATTCGTACAACAAATTAACAATTTCTTTCCAAGATTCAGCAGCTTCTTCCCCAGCGTACTCGGAGAAGTGAGCTGCAGTGTTGTAGACGTTTAGTCGATCAACACAGTCAAGCACAAGTGTGATCATTCCCTATTGGAAAAAAAACAACCACATAATATAAATTCACTTACTAATATGCTCACTGTATATTTTAGTAGGCACACTGACCTCCTCTTGGAAGAGATTTTGCCTGTTTTTAAGTGAACGAAGCTTAAATTGTTTCTCTTCGTGCTCCAGCTCTTCCTCAGGAGGTCGGAAATAGAAGATGAGATCTTGTAGTGAGAGCACCACAGCGTCCATGGGCAGTGACGGTGGATTAGCTGACTTGTTTTTCCCACTAAGAGCATCCAGGCCTCTGTTGTTTTGATATAGCAGTAGTATTTAGTGTGATCTTCATTTTACCGTAAATGAAAATAAACACAGATGTAAATATGATTAACAGTTACTTGATGAACTGGCTGAAGAGCCCTGTTGTACTGTAAATCATTCGGGCTGCTTGTGACTCCTCTGTTTGAGACCGAGCTACTGTTAGTGCATCATCCATGTGGCCCTCTTTGTGAAGAATAGCCTTTGGAAAACCAGAGATTAAAAAGGGAACAATGCAAATGGGGTAGCTTTGCTCTTATGTGTTACCTTTCTCTTCAAAGGCCCCAGTCGAGCAGATTTAGCATCCACAGCGGCGTACGTGAGCCAAAGTCCAGAAGAGACGTGCTGCACAAAGCACAGAGACTCTCCATACTTGATTTCAGGTATGCCCATTCCTTCCACGTCTCGCTTTTGGGTCACTTCAATTTTTTCCTGTAGTTCAAGCAAAGGTTAAGCAGTGTTTTTCAGCTTCTTTTGAGTGGTGCCATAGTTTTTGTTTAAAATATGCTGCTGTGGTAATTTTTGTGCATTTTCTGGCTTAGAAGTTTTCCGTGGGACTCTAAAATGGCCATTATTACATTAAATAACTGGGTTATAATTAGGGTTGTCAAGTATTGAAACAAAAAAAATATAACCAAATTTGACCTTAAGGTACTATTACTATTTTGTGTTGAAAATTACAGTCTGTTGTCTAAATTTTTTTTTGATTATTGTGGTAGCAAAATCAGTATTGAGTATCGACCATAGTAAATAAAAAAAAAAAAATCAAAAGTTTTCATTTAAAAAAATGTAGTAACAGTTGTTATTACACTAGTGTGCATTACTTAACACAAGTTCCCCACTAGTTAATATAGCAAACATTTAATTTGACCTTTGATATTCTGAAGCAGAAAGCAGACATCTTGGAATTTGCCTTCTCAGGGTCAACCAATAATAGCCCCTTCTCCTCGTCCAGACAAAGGTATCGGCCGGTGGTGATGTGTCGAACGCGGAAAGACGTGCCCCATTTAATGTGACTGCCACTCCACCTAAAAACAGACCACAATAATGGGCCTTATAAAGTCTTAACATGCAGATACTACAAGAGCTACTTACGCTATACGCAGAGGCTCTAGTCTCCACAGTGAACGGGCATGACTGCAAACAGCCCCACCTTCATAGTGAGCAACTCTGCAATAAAAAGTCAATACAAATAAACATGTTTTTACTGTATTATCCAGGCACATTAAATAACATGTATTAACTCAAAGCACAACTGTCACCTTCTTTGATCATCTCCTTGGTCTGCTCCAGGGATGGCCAGACACTCGTCCATGTGGCCATGAAACAGTCTGAGCACGTATCCACCAGTCAAAAATCCTGACCATCACAGCAATAATGTATTGATAAACAGAAGAGAAGAAATCTGTGTTGTGTTTATTTCTTAAACAATGAAAATAAATACCTTCAGCGAGCTCACATCCAGACATCACAGGGGTCATAGTCCATAGAGTTTGCATAAAAGACGCATCCACCATCAGGTCACCACTTGCATATGAAAGATGCTTTAAAGAGCATTTAGAGCAAATTAATTTTATACAAACACTTTTCATAATGTACAATGCATAATATATCACAAATTACCAAATATCTTTCTGAGGAAACGCTGACAAGAATGAGGTCATCTCCCACCCGGACCTTCTCACCCTCAGATCTCTGTTTTGATGCAGGATGAATGGTCCACCAGCAGGCCTCCCCTGAGACAAAGTTTGCGCATAGAATATACTGAATTAAAATCTAACAATTTGTAAAATATAAACCAGGTAACAGCAAAGATTACCAGTGGAGTCCTCCTGTAAACCCACGTCAAAAGCTAGTTTGTCTGTCAGTGATCGTGAGGTGGTCAAACAACTCAGGTACTGCAACATATAACGTAAAATGAATGAGGAATGGAAATAAAAAGGTTGTGTTTTCAGGGAGGACATATGGCAGTATCTCACCATGCTAGAATGAGTGTGTTTGAGAAGGATAGCGTGTCCGTACAGCAGTGTCCGGTGTCCTCCACCTTGTGAAGACTGGCATGGGGAGTTCATAAAACAGTCAGTATAATAAGAAATGGGTCAAGTGATTTAGCTCTGCGCTGACCTCCATGACTTAAAAAATAAAAAGTTAAGTAGTAAAATGATAATAGAATAAACCTTACCCATTTGTCCAGATCAACGGCCTACAAATATAGAAATACTTGGTAAGATCCAGATCACATAAAAATGCATTGTATTGCAGAGATGTTTTAAACTATTGTCATTTACCTCATCCACAGAGGTGTTGGACAACATCTCCTGTAATGCACGCACTGACAGAGACTGCTCCAAAATGAAAGTGCAAATAGCCAAATCTGGAGGTACATTCTGAAATAAAACACAACCCATGGTGGGAAAATCTCAATGGTAACTGATAAACATTTACACTGAACTACATGTTGACATAACATTAATAGAAGTAATGCAGTTATTATGTGTAATAAGTGCTATATATACCTGTGCATTGGAGGTGGTCTCAAGAAAGCACAGCCGGTTCCCAAAGCCTTCACAGGACAAACACAGTTTAATCTGCTCTTTGAGGATGGACGCAGTGCACTGGAGCACCACATGGTCATCCTAAAAGAAACATCCAGGGACATATTACACAATAAATGTTTGGAAATATATTTATAAAGGAAAAAACAGGAAGGTAGATTGATACATTCAAGTAATTGATTTATAACTCAGATGTATACACTTTATATGCACACTATGTCAAAGGAAATTAAAGGTTTGTGATTTAATTTAATGCCATACAGTGGAACATTCCATGTAAAGCAAAAATATCTCTGTGGAAGCAGGTAGCAAGTTACACAGTGTATGTTTAAAATGTAATTAATATATTTTTGAATAAACAAAAGTGCATTCTGCTGACGTCTACCACCAACTCCTTTTGCCCAAACTTCCCTTACTGATTTGTCAGTAACTTTAAATAAATACTTTCTTGTTATGACAACTGAAATAATGCTGAAGCCATCCAGACAGCTGTTGTTCTCATGCAAAACAATGTGCCCTCCTGCATGTGGTACTGTATTTCTGTGGCCCATGTCAGAGGCCCAGTGTTAATCCGCCTCCTCTCTGGCTCCGGGACACAACCCACTCCTACAGCCTCTATTTCGGTCCCCTACACCTGCTGTTCACACATCCTCTTCTGGAGACCACCACATATTTATGTTTTAACGGCCAGAAATCAACGCCTCACAATGCACTACCAACCTACTAACACCATTAGAAACCCAGCTAACAAGAGGTACTTTCAGATCTTTACTTTAATTTTCTCTTCTTGTTGTTTTTAACTTACCAACAATATTTGACCTACTGTATAATAATAATAATAATAGCAGGATAAGTGGTAAATGATACAGAAATTAGCAGTGCGTGTTAAATTATGGGTAATTTGGCACTTAGCAGTCATTAAAATATCATATTACGCTAATGTTAACTTAGAAAAACTGTGTAGCTCAAGTTCTAACTTTCTAATTGTTCCATACCTTGGATGTCTTGTTACATAAAAACAGTATTATAAAACGCTTTCAAAGTGTTTTCAAATTGCTCTTCGTTATGGACTTTTAGGACAGTTTAGGATATAAAAAATTACTTATATCTGTCTATAACATCTTCTAACAATCTTACTAACAGTTACACTACAATGTAAGGCTCCCAATGACACAGATGCTACCACAATGGGCATATAATGTGTCCCTCAGACTCTCATCTCTGACAACTGTGAGAACAAAAATGCATCCAAGGCAGACACTTAAGAGACGGCCGAGCTGACAGATGGACACAGATAATGTGAACAGATGACATAAGCAGAAAAGAGAGGTGAACACAAGCTGAATAAGTAACTTTTGTGAATAAAACAACAGATTTCTTACTATGTCAGTAATCATATGTGAGTCAAACAACAAAAGGGTTCAGAAGTAGTACAGTATTACATTATATGAGGGTTTATGGGTTCTGCTTCAGACTAGAGAAAGCAGGTGTAAAATTGGTCCAGCGCCGAGCCTGTTAATCCTCACATAGTAATTATAGACCTGAAGCAAGTTAACTGACATTTGGAGACATTTTTCAGACCTGTCAAAAGATTACGTTTAAGATTTTTGGACATTTACATTTAGGTCAACAATAGGCATCACTGTGTTATGAACGCAAAATAGTTGTTAACAGTCAGGCTATAACAAGTCCAAAGCCAAACACTTTCAAATTTTGAAAAATAGGTTAATGAAGCGGCCAGGGTTGAGCGTCACAGTCTTGACGCATGCTCAAGTTACGCTTGAATATTAACAATAGCCCTGCATCATCAGACTCTATTTAAACTCTGAGGTGTTGCATATAGTACACTGCTAGAAGGCCACAATGCCCTTCCACTGCCTTTGGCACAGACTTCTGAAGGAGGAAATCTGATCAGCTGTCCAGCAGCTACTTCACCAGTGAAATAAAGCCCTGATGAAACTATAGACAAGTTCTATGTGTAATCACTTTATATCTGACCATAGCTGGCACAAAAGTAGTCTGAATCTGCTAAAAACAAACTGAAATTACATAAGAAGGTCAGATATCAATTTAAAATACATCCTCAGTTGTAGATTATCCCACCAGTAGTGCACTGGTTCATGTTACCAATTACTAATCATTATTTTTAGACTGGACATTTCTCAGCAGATAAATTTGGCCCTTGGAAATTCACTTTTACATTTACAACTTCCACACAGTCAGCAACTTTTACTTGGCCCTCTCACTGAGCATCCATTAAAGTCAGAAAGTAATACGAATTAGATTGTACTGCCACCAGTATGAACTAATGACATTTATACTGTTACAGAAGGACGCGTGCCACCTGTCACTAGAAGTTTTGCCCTCAGAGACAAAACAAAAACATATCAAACAAACGTAGAGCTAAAAATAGATAACAATGCAAGCAAAACCACCTGTCCCTGTCAGTCCCTGTTTAACAGACAACTAACCAAAAGGTCTATTATCACCCTAGGTAGTACAAAGAGAGACAATTGTGTAAGCTGTATAATGACTATAAAAGGTATAACAGCATCTCTTACCGTTCGCAGGAACTGGATCTCTTCTTCTCCATCTGCACCTTCGGCCATGCTCCCAGACACTCAACACACACTATGACAACAAAAAAGTAAAGTTTTTAAGGTATGCATGGATTATTCCCTCTTATTCCTGGACAGAGCTGATGGGAGTGAGCGGGAGAGTACTAGTAGCTCCTGTGCCTCTCTCTCACTCACTGTTAGGAGCCACAGGGATGGACTACTTCATTTCCATACAATATCACATGGGGGTGGAGTCAGTCAGGGTCTCAGCACCAGTGCATGTAGTTTGTAGGGCTTAACAGTTTAATATTTTCTTTCATTGTTTATTGTATATTTCCACACATTTAAATGTTGAATTAGAGCCAAAATAATTTTTATTTTTTTTTACATTTATGTATATTTTTGTACTGATATGTTGCCCAAACAAATAAACTAAACTAAAAAAAAAAAAAAAAAACGAAACAAAAAAATTCCTTTTGAGTCCAGGAAAATTTCAAAAGGAGAAACTGAATTTCTCCTTTTGCCATGAAACAAAAAAAAAAAACCTTTCATCTGAACTAACTTGGCCTGTGATAAATCAATTAGCTTTATACTATCTTAATGCAACAAATCTGTTATCATTTGGTATGAGGAGAATTGTGAATAATAAAGCAAATATTGTAAATGTGATGGAAAGCAATAAAATAATCCGCAGTAACCAATATCAAATGTAAATGCGTAAAGGCCAATATGCTTCGACCGCAGAAACCCACCTGAATTTGGACGGACCCTTGGGCGGAAAGGCTAATGTCTATGTGCCGGTTCACTGCGTCAAACGAAATTAAATAAACAATACAATGAGATTTAACAGTGAAACAGTTAACATTTGCGATCCAAATCCTAAATTAAGCATGTTTGAACAGCAGAGGGCGATGCACTGGTGGCGTACGTGGATGGTTTAGGACGAAGAATAAAGTGGTGTCACAGTAAAATAGTTCCCCCTACAGCAAAGACAAACACATTAGGGACAAAACTATGGATCTATAACTACACCGAAAAACACACATCGAAACAAATATACAGGTAAGTGTCATTTTAATAACGATGTATTGTCTATATATGAATCTTAAATAGCTTTACTCAAGAAGCAGCCCTGTGGTATATTAGTAAGCACACTTGGTACACTAAAGCAATTGCACGATTCAAACAGGCGAAACTTAAAATAAATATTTTGTACCTAACTTAATGATAAATTATGGTGCTTTGCTTCATACGTGTAAGTCTTCTTTGATTCAACGCGTTTTAAGATGACCCACATCTTTGTAAACAACACGCGCTGCTCAGAAAGTTATACCTTGAATGCGGTGATCATTGCAATCAGTTTACCATTATAATTTTAGTGCAATAACTGCGTTTGTGTCTATAGGAGTAAATAATGGATCCTATCACTCACATGCTGGCAGACCCTCTTGACTCTAAAGAGGGGAACAGTGGCCATATCACAGAGGAGTGTCTGCTGGGAAACTGCAGAGTGAGTCTTCCAGAGGACCTACTGGAAGATGTGAGTTCAGTGCACAACATAAGCCAATACATTCAGAATTATAAATGCATTTACATATGCATACATATTATAATTCATACTTTTCTTGACAGCCTGACATTTTCTTCTCTGTGCTGAGTGGAAGCACTTGGACTGAAGTTCTGTCAGATGCACAGAGGCAGCATCTGCGCCAGTTCTTGCCACAGTTTCCCGACCAGAATATTTCAGAACAAGATCGCACCATCAGTGATTTATTCAATGACAGAAACTTTCACTTCGGAAATCCCCTTCATCTTGCACAAAAGCTATTCCGAGGTGAGGTCAAATAGTATAATATTTACTAAGTCTTCAAGACAAGCAATCAGTAATGTTTTCCTTCCTCTATAGATGGCTATTTCAACCCTGAAGTGGTCAAGTACAGACAACTGTGTGCCAAATCGCAGAGGAAGCGACAGTTGTACTCTCTTCAGCAGTATTACCACAAACTCCTAAAACAGATTCTTGTCTCACGAAAGGTATTATTTTCTATACATACAAAACGTTACATAATTCAGCACTATAACTTATCATCTGATTCCATAGGAGCTTCTGGACTATGCAGTTCATAATGGTCAGGACTATCCACCAAGAAGAAAAGCCCTGAGTAAAAGTCATGCTGAAATGCGGGAACCAAGGGTTAGAAGAAGACTCAACCGCATATTGAAGGAGGTTAAAGCAGAGTGTGGTGACAGTAATGCATCCTCCTCTGATGATGGTAAGAATTTAGACTTTGTTACCTGTAAATCTAATGGACCAACATGCTATTCTAAATATGGCTTGGCATAATTATAGAGTTGTCAATGTGGACATCAGCATCTCAGTCGCCCTCATCCCCCACACCTACCGTATCTTTACGGGTCCTCCCAAGCCTCTCTACTCAAGACATGAAAACAACAGGTGAGTAATCTTGCATGATCTAAAACTACGTCTACTAATTTTGGAGAAACAAACTGTAAAAGGATTTTTACCTTGCAGAAAAATTAGAACTCGGAGAACAGGATCTTAAGAGAATATTGCACAATCATCGGGAGAAAAGGAAACGGCAGCCAGTAAGTTTAGTTTGAGTTGGATAGGCAGCCCAATAATTAAGCACCAGATTAATTGCATATTTTTGTAGGATCATCCAGACCTTGTGACTTCTGATGTTCACCTCGGAGACATTCTCTCAAGAGCAAACATGGGACGAAAAGGACCCATTTGTGAGTAAAACAAAAACGGAGGAAAGCTAAGCTAAATAATCAATAATGGTGGCAGGAAGTGGCTAGATGTATTTTGTTTATATTTTTCCCACAGCATTATTCGAGCTGTCTTTCCCTAAAAAGAAAATCAAAGAGGAAAGACGGAAGAAGAAAATGAGACCAATCAAAGTGGAATGTGAAGATCCTGGTGAAGCTCTTGGTTCAGACTCAACTTCGGTACCTCCAGTTAACATGATCAACTCTCTGCCAGACACTCCCTCTTCTCCACTTGCCAACATTAAAGAGGAGTAAGCCAAATTTACTGTTACATGTGTGCAAAATTCATAATCATTTTTGTATTCATTAACTAAACTGACTGTATTTCAGAATGGTGGATGAGAGTCAGATCAGCCCTGTTGTAGTTGAAGAAATCGCCATTAGTTTCTTCAGTTTGTTAGAGAGCATTTTGAGAACAGAAGCCCTCACCACATCTGGGGTATATGTGTATTAAGTTCAGAAGTTTGTTGCTTTTGCTGTTTTAAAAGCTTTGGAACTTATTGGACATTTCAAATGTCTTAGATTGAAGAGAAAATCCAGCTGTGGCAGTCCTCTCCAGCCAGCTCCCTAAATGCATGGTTTTCTTCTGCCTCTTGCTGGTCCGACCTGGTTCTTCAAGCACTCCAATTTCTTGCTGGAGAGACCAAAGGTATGTTCATGTTATTGTAGAATATAAATTGGGATTTATATTCTGTCATAGTTATGTTTTTCCTCCTAAGATGGACGCATGGCATTACCTAGTGGTTTCTTACCTTTTGTGGAGTTTTCAGATGAGACACAACAGTGGAGATGGATTGGTAAGAACCATTTTTACATAGATATGGTTTATTCTATTGGTATTAACAATGTTAACAATTTTCAGGCCCAACCCAGGACACAGAGAAAGACTTGAGTGCGTTATGTCAACTGTGGCTTGACTCTAAAGATCTGGTTATAAAGGTACCTGAAATAATTTAACTCACCTTTAACCAGCTGACTTACAGAGAATAAACATTATTTTTCTATTTTGCTTTTAGACAGAAAATGAAGAAATGTTAGAAATGATCTCACCCACACCCAGAGTGTAAGGTTAAATTTAAGATCTAAATAATACTGCATTGTACTGCACGATTATGTTATTTACTGTGGTCCTTATGTTATGTACTGTGGTACTTTTTTTTTTTCCCCCCACAGATCAACTGATTATGTGGTTCGACCAAGTACTGGAGATGAAAAACAGCTGTTTCAAATCCAGGTCAGTCTTTTGTGTGTATATGTGTGTGTATATGTATATATGTATATATATATAAATATACATATAAATATAAAATTTATTATTATAATTTTTTTTTTTTTTTTTAAACCATTTTCAGGAACAGCAACGATACAACCAGCCTCATAAAGCATTCACTTTCCGGATGCATGGATTTGAGTCTGTGGTGGGGCCTGTCAAAGGAGTATTTGACAAAGAAATGTCACTGAACAAAGCCAGGGAACACACACTGCTGCGATCAGACCGGCCACCATATGTGACCATACTGTCTCTAGGTTAGACACAGTGTCAATTTAATTTAACATGTACTATGGGGTTACATTTTACATTATAAAACTAGTAGATTTGTTTTATCAACAGTGAGGGATGCTGCAGCCAGATTACCCAATGGAGAGGGGACCAGGGCAGAGATTTGTGAACTACTAAAAGACTCTCAGTTTCTTGCTCCAGAAGTCACAAGTGCGCAGGTCTGATACTCATTTTCAATAACCAGAAACAAACTATTACTCAACCATGTGTAATTTATAAATAACCAATGTAAGAAGTTTTATCTTGTGTTATTTAGGTAAATACAGTAGTGAGTGGAGCTCTGGACCGACTTCACTACGAGAAAGACCCTTGTGTGAAATACGATATTGGCCGTAAACTGTGGATTTATCTGCATCGCAGTCGGAGCCAGGAAGAGTTTGGTAAGCAATATAAATAATACTGTAAATAAAAAGAGGTTGGGTATAATAAAGCATTTATTACACATTTATTAATACATCCAGAGCGAATTCATCAGGCACAAGCTGCAGCAGCCAAAGCAAGAAAAGCTTTGCAGCAGAAGCCCAAGCCTGCCCCAAAGGCTGTGAGTCTGCTCAATATAAAATTTATTAGCACATGTGTTCAATTATTTAATTTTGAAATTTATTCTGTTCTTTTGTGTGGCAGAAGTCTGGCAGCAAAGAGGGGGCCAGTAAACTTGGATGTTTGGAAGGAGACATAGTTACCACTCCGATGTCGCCAATTCCCACGACCCCAAACACACCTGGAACTCCCAAGTCACCTCTGCCATCCACAGTCACAACGCCAACTAAATCTGCAGTCCCTGACACTATTAAAACTAGCCCTGGGTGGGTACAACAACACAAAACTTGCATATTGCAATTTACATACATAAAACATTAACTTCAATAATTATTAAATATTTTTAATGTACATGTCACAACTAATAACATGACAAAATTTTCCCCTGTGTTTATTTTACATAGTCTTTACCTATACCTATGTTGTTTTTTCCTTTTTCTTTTCAGTGTGCTTCTTGTCTCTCCACCACCCTTGCCTCAGTTGGGAACCATCTTGCCCACGAGTCAGGCAGCCCCACCAGCCTCACAGACGGTTTCGTCCCAGCATGCAGCACGTTTAGTGAGCCACCTGGCAGCTGGTACTCTTCCTCAGGTCCGCGTGGTTTCTGCTCAGCCTGGTCTTGGTGCTGCCCCCGGAGGTCACCAGGCCACACTAATGCACCAGCCCACTCACCAGATCAGAATGCCCGTTTCTGTGGCCGCAAAGGGCATCTCACAGGTTTGAGACTTGTACAAGTATATTTGTTGTTAAAGGTTTTTACACTTGCTTATCTCCATGGAGATGTTATTACTTTGTCTAGAATGTTCCACAAAATGGAATGAAACAGATCTATCTTGCTTTTAAATACTTTAAAAACATGTATTTTCTGGGAACAGCAACTCTTCACTGATCTGATCTGTAACTTAGCCTATTGGCATCACCTTATTGCTTTGCCTGGAATGTTCCACAATAACATTTCTATGAAGACATAAAGGTGGTGGATCTTCCACTTGAAAAGTTACTTAGTGCCCTTTAAAACAAATGGTTATGGTTTTGTACAGGCTGTGGTGTCTGTGCCATTGAGAAGCCAGCCCAGCAGTAATCCAGTCCAGGTGCCCACCACTTTGTCTGTTTCCACGGTAACGGTCACTAAACCACAGACAGGATCTCCTGGTAGTCCTTCAAATGCTCCTTCTTCACCCGCGGTGCTTCAGGGAGTCAGCAGCCCAAACATCAAACAGGTGGGTCTGTACATTATTTGTACACAAGTTGTAATAAGTTGTTACAACAGCAGCTGTTATAGTAAATGAAATGTGTGAAAATTTAGTCATATTTTATTCAGTCAGACAGTGGTATTAAGGTATTAAGTTTTATTTACCCCTGGCAATAAATTGGACATCTTGTTAAGCATTTGCTATTATAGTAGTATTAGTTTATTTACTTTTTATTTTTTCTAAAAAAAAAACCAAAAAAAAACAAAACCCTGCAACCCACCAATAGTTGTAGCTACCGTTTTACCTTTTCTAACGTTGTTTTAAGTGTTTTGTTTTTTTTTAAACTTTGCTAACATTGCTCATTATTTCTCTGAAGGTCTCTATCACTGGTCAGTTAGGTGTAAAGACTACATGTGGAGGTGGTATCCCTATAACTGCAACAAACCTGCGCATCCAGGGCAAAGATGTGCTCCGCCTCCCTCCGTCCTCCATCACCACAGATGCTAAAGGCCAAACAGTCTTGAGAATTACCCCAGACATGATGGCAACTCTGACCAAGTCTCCAGTGGCAACGGTCAAACTCACGCCGGAGTTTTTGGGACAAGCTGCTGCTGCAGGTAGTAAGAGCATATCAGCCACTCTCCATGTGACACCGACACACCCCTCACCCACCACAGCCTCCAGCTCTGCTTCAAGCTCCGGAGAGGTGCCCACCAGTAATGCCAGTCCTGGGACTGCACTTTTAAAAGCTACTGGCGATACTGCTATTCGTCTCATGCCAACTTTAGCAGTGTCTGTGGCTGATCAGAAAGCAAGGACATTTACCACAGTCTCCGCACCTGAAAAGAGCAGCGCCACTATTCGCATAATGCCAGGCCTTGGTGTGATTCCACCCAAACCGGCTCAGACCATCACAATGGCGCCCTCTACTGGCAGTAAACCCCCAGCTGCATCTTCAGTTGCGTCTGTGGTCACTATGGCTGCCAATGTGGTGGCCGGTGCTCAAGGACTCACTGTGGCCTCAGCTGCCTCTGGTTCACCAATCACTCTAGGAACTGCAACAGCAACTGTGAGACAGGTCCCTGCTACAGTGGTCTCTACGCAAACGGTAAGAAAAACAAATACTAAATACGCTATAGAAATAACATAAAAAATGACCTGTCTTTTCTAATATAAATTACTTATTACATCACAGGGAAAGCTGCCTGCCAGGATCACCGTTCCCCTCTCTGTCCTTAATCAACCACTTAAGAGTAAAAGTGTGGTGACAACACCTATAGTGAAAGGAAACCTCAACACAAAGTAAGACCCATTTTTCATGTTTGTATATATATTTTTACACACACACACACACACACACGATAATGATTGTAGTATTAAGATTAACCTAAGTAATTCCGCATAAAAGTTGTGTCTTAAGTGTTTGTGTATTTGTACAGCAGTCTAACATGCTTCACCATGTTTCTGTTTTGTGCAGCATTAGTGGTCTAGGGAGGAACATCATCCTGACCACAATGCCGGCTGGGACAAAGCTGATTGCAGGAAACAAGCCAGTCAGCTTTGTCACTGCTCAACAGTTTCAGCAGCTTCAGCAGCAGGGCCAGGCTACTCAGGTGAGGGTACTTTGCATGTTACACAAGTTAAGCGCTTATCTCCCGTTTTTCCAAGGTCAGTTAAGTGTGATACTTTCTATCGTAGGTTCGAATCCAAACAGTCCCAGCCCAGCAGCTGCAGCAGCACATGGCCTCAGCAGGGTCGCCCAAAGCCGTCTCTACTGTTGTCGTCTCAGCACCTTCACCCAGTCGTCCCCCTGACCCTCCCCCTGCCCCACCACAGTGAGCTTAGGCCAACTGGAAATTGAAACTAATATGTAAATATATTTGTTATGTTGGGGGGGGGTTTATATTCCAATTAAGTTTGATGATTCTTTTGTCACAGCAAATGTCTTTACATGTTGGTTTCTCTACAGTGTTTATATTTTCCTGTGATGTAATTTAAAATATGTAACATGCATAAAAATACAATGCTGTTTTTGAATGCATTCTTTTACCCTTTATTTTCAAAAATATCCTTTTAAAGTGAATAGTTTTACAACATGTACAAAATGTTCATAAATACATCGATTGTATTCGTTTGTGACTTTCTATTGAACTTGAGGAATAATAGTGAAATAGAATAGTGAATTTCTCAAGCCAAAACAATGGTAATGTAAAATGAGCCTATTCCTCCTCCGATTCTTGAAGCAAAGACTTCTGGGAATTGGACACAGACGAAGTCTTCCTCATTCCAATTTCAATGTCTCGTCCATTTGCGGACAATCTCCTCAACATGCTTAAGAGAAAAAAAAAATTACACTGTGCAAACAGACACTATTATGACAGTGTTCATTATAAATCTATGTTTACAATGTAAACTTAGATGGATATCTACTTACAACCACACCACAAAGGAAGTACTGGTCACCAGAAGCACAGCAACAGCTAAATGCCAGCAGAAGCACATGGTGACAAACATGATGTTGTCATGTTGCTCCAGTTCCCACTGGGGCCCGCTCAGCGGATACAGGACAATACCAATCTAGAACATAACATGAGTGCAAGGTCACTTACACAGTTATTCACCATTATAAAACTAATCTGAGTTCAAAGTGTAAAAACTAAAAATAGTTTTATAGGTTGACTAGCCATGGTAAAGTTCTTTCTCAAATAGTAAATCTAGTAGAGTTATTAGCCATGGGGTCTGGCTGCCTCAGGGCAGAATCATTTACAGAGGTAAGAGCATTTCCACTGTCTCATAGTCATTACACTGTGATATGGCTGACCTGGTAGAACCATGTGCCCTGCAGAATGAAGAGCCCTGCCCCCAGTAGCTCCAGGATGATGTTGTGTCTTTTGAAAACCTCCAACATGGTGGAGGCTGCTCCCCCAAACACTGCCACCAACAGCAGAGTGTGGATGTGTGCGTCGAGGTGAGGGCGCATGCTCACGTGGTAATAAAACAGAAACCCTGAGATACAGGATCACACTGTCAAACATCAGCTCTATGTTCATTTATACTAAAATATTGCAAACGGCAAGATGTAATATACTATACTATGTCGCAAAAAAACATTTTAATCATATTTTCATATTAAAGTAAAACCCAAACCTAAGTTCATTATTAGTCTGTAAAAGCACTATTTAATGAAGACATTTTTTTTCAGGTATTTGGTTTTCAATGAGGAAACATCTTTAAGATAGATGCATTAGTATGAATCATTATCAATCATACAACATCATCATTTACATTTTTATAGTATAGAATAGTACAAATGCAAATAAATTGTATTTTAAAAGTTAACCTGTCTTGACTCATCTATTTAACTCCTTATGCTCCATGACTTACCCTCAACAAACAAAGCCATGGATAGGGTAAGGCGGTCCACCCCAACAGGCACCAGTTTGGAGGCAGTGGAGGCCACCACTGCAACCCCTGAAATCCCAAAGAACAAGTACATGGTGCTGTGTTGCCAGTTCATCAGCTTCACCCATTGCCCGTCCGAGATCAGGTGAGCATGAGGGCCGTCTGGGACAAACTGCTCCACTAGTATACCTTTATCAAAACAAAACACACTGCTGATGTGATCCAAGTCTTTAGACACCCTTTCTTAAAAGACTTGAAAATTAGGATATTTTTTGTTACCAACCAACAGAAGCAGCAAATATTTGTAATCCTCCCTCAAAGTAGTGCATCTTCTTCAGAAAAGGTGCTGTCCCTTGAATGCGTTTGGGCTGATGCATCCTCCAGTAGAGATGGAGGATGTGCTTCACCGTCAGCCACACACCATACAGAAAGAAGAAGGACCCTGGGATGGCATGTCCTCCAAAGTTGGCCATTTTCAGGCCTAGAAAGATATTGTATTTACTGGTCTTTACAGTCAGAATTAATGAGAAAGGACTTCTGCTGCTGAGTAAAGTCCATATTTTATTGTCTGAGACAAGTAAAGCTAAGCAACCTTTAATTCTAAATGGCATAAATAATGTCTGCTTAATAATGTCTAGTTGTTATTTTAGTATAATGCTGTAAATTGACATTTGTGTTAGGGGCTACATAATGGCTAAAAATAAGAAAATTACACTGTGACCAGAATTTGGGTTGTGTAGGCTATGTGACTCTAAAATTAGCAAATAAGCTGTATAGCATGACAAATGCACACATTATATTTATATCTTAAATAGTCCAACAATCTTTGATGCCACAAACATAAATATATACTTTTTATAAGTATATATTTATATATATAAGTATAAGTTAATCCATTTGGCCATAGGCCTAGGGGTTGGCTTAGACTTTATGCTCATACTAGTAATTTGTTTTGCAAAAACAAATTCAAACAACCTGTGGGTTTTGGTGACGGAAATTCACTTTGTAGCTGATTCATTGTCCACTGTCTTGTTATTTTTGTGTAGTTTGGAACATGTGCAGTCTGTGTGTTAACATGACGTTTAAGGGGACCCATGTCTTCCCTGTTTTTAAGCATCCGTATTTTTCATAAACGTGCCGAACGCGTTTTACGGACTCGGTCAGACAAGTTTTTCTTGATCCGTCCAGTTTAACTTCATGTCGCATGTTACACTTGCTCCACTAACAAAGGCCAAAGGATCAGCGAGCCAAAGACAGGCCATGCACTTTCATATCATTTTTACTCAATTTGTTTAAAATGTATCCTATATCTATAAGACGAAATTGCTTTAAAGCTTTAAGGCTATTTTTTCTAAATCCTTTAGATAAATTTTAAATAGGCGACACAAAGTCCTGCAGGCATTTGACAGCGGCATAGAACCAAAGAGTTGATATAGACCTACCTTATTTTGTAGCCCAAACTCCCAAAGGTTGAGTGAAATGAGTAGAAAATGTGCGTGGATCCACTGTCAGTGACAGAAGCGTGCGTAAACTGCGCACACCTGTAGTTGCTCCGACCGGCTCCACTGCGATGGCCCCACCCACCACCTGCAGCAGGTCCAAGGAGAGTCACTGCAGCCCGTGGAGACTTCAGCACATCCTATTTCACCACATCCTGTTTATTCAAGTAGTTTCTGGAGTTACTGAGAGATTTAACCTGAATAAAAACAACGTAGGACTGTTCTCTGTCATGCACAGTGACTGGCATAAAAGCAGACAAAGAAACAAATTGATTGGCCTGAAAATGTGGGTATTTATGCGAGTTAATAATAAACATAGAGTGTGCTTAGGGAGAGGCAGCAGTTGGAGGCAGTAAAACGGACCTTTGTACTATAAAAACTTTATTGGTATCAGTTTCCACTGACAACCAGCGTCCCAATTTGTAAAGGTTAAATGGTTAAACGTTATATAAAACATAAAAAGACATCAAACTATTTAAACAACAACTTTAAAACATGTGATTGTTTTTGTTTGTTTGTTGTTGTGGATTTACAGAATGACACAGAATAATTTCTTCTCTCTGAATGGGTTTTCAGATGAAGGGACCGGAGTGACCAGAGGATCCTCTTTGGCGTGAGATTCACAGTATGCCATGAGTTCAGCAGCAGCCTTAGACACCTGCACACAACATAAATTGGCAATAGTCTACCTGTAATCTCAAATATGTTGAATACAATTTTTACTAGAGACAGTTGTGCATATTAGCCTGAACTAAAGACTTGTGCAATTACTAAACAAAATTGAAAGCAAAATGATAAGATAATTACAGCTTTGTATTGCATATTGTGAAATACTTGTCCCATTGCATAATTCATGTATTCACTGTTTGTATGAATGAGATAACTGCTTATAGGACATTTATTTTGAATATATGATTTCTTACCAGCATCCTCTCTATGTTGACCTCCAGCTTTAGTTGCTCCACTGTCTTTCGGGCATCTGCAATCTTGGCCATATTATTCGACATCCTACACAGCAGTGGCACTGATACCAACAATCTGGCATGAAGAAAAAGTATATTACATGTTTTGTTCTAGTTGTTTTTTCACATTTTACTATAACATAATAAATTAGTACAAAGAGGCTAAATTAGCAATGTTAAGACAACTGCACTTGAGGAAAAGACAGGAGGCAAAGCAGAAGGGAGCATGATTATTGTTACTTTTGGGAGGCAGAAAACACAGTAAAAACAGTTTATGTTAGAATCAGTTTATGTTAGAATCAACATGAATAAATAGATAATAATAATAATGCATCAGCTTTATATGGCACTTAAAGACGCTTTACAGAGCATTATTCATTCATTCCACACTCTGTAATGGTAAGATACTATTGTAGCCACAGCTGCCCTGGGGCAGACTGACGGAAGGCGCCATCGGCTCCTCTGACCACCACCATCACTCACGCACGCACACACACCACTTTCATACTAGGCAATGTGGGTGAAGTGCCTTGCCTAAGGACACAGCAACAGCTTTTGCCACTGGTGTCCCAGCGGTCTCCCATCCAAGTACTGACCGGGCCCGACCCTGCTGAGCTTCTGAGCTCTGACGGGATCAGGCTTTGACAAGCCAGTCAGTAAAAGATTCTGAGTCCTGAGGAAGGCAATATTATTATAAGATTGTGGACCAAAAAGTAAAATGTTGTAGACTAGGAGAGAAGAGTGGAGGGAAAACAAATCACTGTGGCCATCCCCAACCTTAAAAACCGCATATTGTTTTGATGAGGCCATTGCCCAGAGATCACATGGTGTCTCTAGGCTGTTTCAGTTTGCCTTATTAATTGTGCTCCCTGGGTCTCAGCTGCAAGTGGCAGAGGATGGTCTCAGAGGAGGGCCAGGGAGAGGGAGGGGCCCTCCGCAGGGAACCATCCGCTCCTGCACAGTGTAAATACAGTTATCCCTATGTTAACACTTTGTAACATTTGATACACAATTTACTTGCCACTTTTACTTTAATAACTTGTTTTTGTTTTGTTTTTTAATTTTCTTTAAAGGTGCAAGTTACAGCTGAAATCTCAGTTAAAATCTAGTAAATTGAGTGACTTTGAAATGAAAAACAAAACAGAATAATTTGCATATATTTCTGTTTTCAAAGCAGAGATCAAGTTGTGTAAATATTTCAGAAGCATTCATGTAAAGTTGTGCCCATGCATGCTACAGTTAAGGAACATGCAAAGAGAACTATTGCTGCAAGAACTATTACTTTTTCAGTTAGGCAACATCAGTTATTTTAAAAACAGATAACTTACCAGATAGCCAGTGTCACTGACTCCTGATTTGGTTTAGGTCTTGACCCGGTCTGCGTTACAGTAACAGTCTTGTGGAGTTGACTGGAGAGATGAGGTGGAGTCACTGGGTCTTCAGCAGGTTCCCACCTTCACATAATGAGGCTCAGCCTCCACAGCTCCGCATGTGGCCCTCGCCCTCCGTGTGGCTATTTCTCTACAACTCACACATACAAAAAGGTCAAACTTATCAAATTTAGTTTGTTACAGTATTTTGTATGTGGCATGTTTTTCACTGGCCCTAATAGATTTAACTATTATTAGATATTGCTGTAGCTAATACAATATTGATACATAATATGCAAAAATCATAGAGAAAAGAACACGTACAATGGTGTGCACATATACAAGATACAGAACCCAGGTCAATTTTCTTTTCTTACAATGATAATGCATTCACTTGAACTTTTAACGAATATTTGATACATCCTGATTAATATTCCTTGTATTTTGGGTAATCGAGTTCTCATATCCAACTCCCTTCTATTATTTAATAAATTAGAAACAGTTAAGCTCTTCATGGGCTTGTCACCTCTCCTGTAGTGTAGACAGCGGCAGGAGGCAAAGAGCAGTGTGGTAGTGAAATGTCAGGCACATCATTAGCATCTCTGTCTAATTGGTCTCATTCAAACGAGGACCAACACAAGTCAGTAACACACAGAGATCCACACGTGTGACAGAAAAGTTAGTATGTGTCTGTCTGCCAAGAGAATTTATAAAGACAACAACACAAATATTCATGGATTTCATCTTGTCTATGTATGGATATTTATTTATTTCTATGACCTTCAGAATGATAAATTATATTATTACACAATTATTATAGGAGTTAAACAGTTTAAAACAAAATATATATTTTGAATGGGAAAAAATACATACAACAGGAAGCTAAAAACCATGAATAGACAACATAACCCTAACCCTATTTTGTTTTAAATTATTAAGTGCTACATTTTGCACTAAAATAAATTAAAATTAAAATTAAAATGTATAAGGTTAATGTTTTCTCTTCAGACAAATAATACATTTGTTGAATAAAAATCAGCATTCATTCAGCTCTCCTCTATTGTGGTACTGAAACAACGCCATCTGCTGATTAACCACCGGTCCTACATGTCCTTTATGTCTAGAGTTTAAGTAATCATCAGCTATATAAACATCCAACCATGCATGTCTCTGACTGTTCAGTAAGTGACACAAGTGTAGGCTTGAATGAAGGATATTCTGTGGTAATGTTGAATTAAAATGTAATGGTATAAAATATAAACAAATTTGGAGAATTTGGAGAATGTAACATAGTTTGGTTTCAATAGTTTGGTAGATTCATCCATCCATTTTCTTCTGCTTATGCGGGGGCAGCAGTCTATGCAAGGGCTCCCAGACTTCCTTCACCCCGGACACTTCCTCCAGCTCCCTGAGGCGTTCCCAGGCCAGCCAAGAGTCCCTCCAGCGTGTCCTGGGTCTTCCCTGGGGCCTCCTTTCAGTGGGACATGCCCAGAACCTCCCCAGGGAGGTGTCCAGGAGGCATCCGGAATAGATGCCTGAGCCACCTCAGCTCGAAGCACCCAATCTCTAAGGGAGTGCTCTGATGAGGAAACTCATTTTGGTCACTTGTATTCGCGAGCTTATCCTTTCAGTCATTACCCAAAGTTCATGACCATAGGTGAGGGTAGGAACGTAGATTGACCGGTAAATCAAGAGCTTTGCCTTTTGGCTCAGCTCCCTCTTCACCACAACAGTCTGATACAGTGACTACAAGGTTTAGGGTGTGTTTATGGGAATTTTTTAGTTGCTGTCATTCCCAATGGCTGCCACTTTGTTATACCACTGACAGTTGACTGTGGAATATTTAGTGAGGAAATTTCACGACTGAACTTCACAGTACCAGGCTGGAATTCACTGAGCTCCTGAGTGAATACTTTTGGCAATATAGTGTATCAACAGAGTAACATAAAATACTGTTTTCTATTTTGCAGGAAAGCCAAAGTGACATACTACTGGAGGAAATGGTGCTTTTGCTTTGGCTTTACAGAAAACCCTTATCCCCAGTGATGGCTACAGATTCAAGAGAAAATAAAAGCCTTTTTACCACCGCCGCTGGAAAACACGAAGAGCATAACAACTTCTGTTTCATTTAAACAACCCCCTATAACTCAAAATAGCCTCAAATTGCCGGCTTTGTATGAAATAAATTACAATAAATTTAGAGGAATATTACTTTTTACAGGAAGCACACAAGATATCGAAACAACAATCAAACAACTCATCAATGTTAAAAGATGAACACCCAGAGAAATTAACCCCTCGTGCCAGTCGACAGTTTTGGGGACCCAGGGCAAGACACCTCACATGGGCCCCCCCCTCTAATATTAATTAATAGGCAGAGGTTCCAATTCACCAGGACTTTGGGACCCAGAACAACAGACCCCTGTGCCCCCCATCAACTCCCCTGACTCTACATAACATCAGAGCGCTCACTAAGTTTTACTATTACTACTTAAATACATGAAAGGTTACGTTTTATTGGAACATGAGTCACTTGAGCATTTCTATAACAATATAAAGAGCAGGTGAGCATTGTGAGCTTGTAAGATAATATAACATTTGCTGTTTTTTATTTATATATATATATATATATATATATATATATATATATATATATATATATATATATATATATATATATATATATATATATATATATATATATATATATAAAATGTATAAATGTATAACATTACACATTTATATATAACATACATATATAAATGTGTAGGCCTATATATGTTTATTCACTTTTATTATTTATTGTTAAAAATAATTATTTTTCTGGTGTAGCATAAATAATAGTAAATTAATAGCCAAATAGAGTATGGCATTATTCCTATGATTCAACCATTGTTTAACTTAATTGTGTGTCAGCTGAAAACCCCCTCTCCATTCAGTGGGATCAGGGCTGAACCAATCAATATTGTTCAACTTCTGAAGATGCCATCGGCATCCTACAAACAAAAATACAAAGATTTTGCCCTACATTGTGGTTTATTTATAGGTTATTTAGATAACAGGCTAATTTGTCTATAACCTACTTTTCTGTAATCTTTCTGCCTCTACCAAATAATTTGCTATGCTAAATTGTAATCATAAACTAGGCTATTATGCATTTTTGGAAACTAAACTCTATCATAAATTTTCAAGCAAGTTCTAAACTGCCTGACTTTGAACAGATTTCTAGTCTAGTCTTCTTCAAGGTGTGCACATACAATGTAAATGACCTTATATGTAAGCACGTTATGTAAACATAAGGGAGCCTATTGTTTTATTCATAGCAGATATTAGATTATAAGATTGTAAGAATGAGAATATGAATGCAATATGTTACATTACCATGATTGTTTATATGTTGATTTACATAACTATTATTGATAGGCTTTTATTGCAACTCTATAATGAGGCATTTACTTACCTCTAATGGAATTTACTTTGTGCCATGCATTTTACCGAATGCCATTTTCAACCAACAAAAAGGAGGTGTGGTCACTGCCCCTCCCACTACCCTCTTGTCCATTTTTTTCCACTCTTCTGAAATGTTTACATCTGCACCTACAGTATCTTGTTATTTACCAAATACTTGCTGAATGCTGCAAATGTACATTGAGCAATCTAGTTTATGTTGGTGGCACAGATCAGCAGCAGGATTGAACCACTGAGTGCGGTGGGCGTGTAGAGGCACCGAGCGGCGCGATGAATGACGTGCGTGAATACAGTGAGCAGAACCGTCTCGTTTGGCTGTCACCTCGGGCTTTAGCTGTAATGACAAAGGTAATAACTACACACAACTAACGCTATGAGACGACCTTTTACCACAAAAGCAGAGTTTCGGGCTCTGTGAATTGCGAGGTAATCTTGAAATTACCAGCGGCTAATACCCAGTCAATGAGAGTAAAGGACGGCGGCGTGCGCTCAATGGCCAAGTACACTGCTCCCCATTGAGACATCCTTTGAGCGAGGCTCTAAACGCAGCTCTCGACAGCTTAACAGCGATCTGAACCAAGATGCACACGAGATCTGGATGACAACAAGATGGCTAGTGGTGTTGGAAGTAAGTAACCGTAAGGCGCGCAGAAATCATGACATGCTATCCGCTACTAGCAGCACATCGCTGTGTTGTAATGTTACTAACTTCCTGCATGGCTGCCTCTGCCTCCTCTGCCCGCATGAAGCCTGCGAGGATCGAGCGGGGCATCTCTGTGTAGGCTTTGTTTACTGGTAATCAGTAAAAGTCACACGTTTGACCTGTGACTACTGGCTCCGTACTCAACCCGCGGATTCTGCCTACTTAGTAAAGAACTCTCCTGTGCACGATACGTTCAGCAAGGAAGGATCTAGCCTTCCACTTTGGCCAATATTTAAATCTATTGTCATATTTTTCTCTTTTTATTGTCACATCTCTTTTTTCAGCATTATTCATTTCTCAACTTTCTCCCAACACACTGCAGTGATTAAAAGATCTATGCATTAGTGTCTAGTTTAAAGGCCTACAGTGTTACAGTCACCTGTGTGAAAGAAGACAGCCTGAAACCCTGTGCAAGATGTATTTAATGGTTATAGTCATATTTATACCACTCCTCATGGAAATATATGTTCAATATTTTGTTAGACAAGACAGATATTGGTATTGTGTCACACAGACCGCGCAATCTTTGAGTAGGTCAAATAGTTATTACTGAGTCGTGGAGGCTACAACTGTAGCTTTTACTTCATTTTTGTATTCTTTCTGCAGAACACAAGTTACTGGTCATTGGTCCAACGGAGCCATGGTCAGTGAGAGAAAAACTTTGCCTGGCTACATCGGTGATGAAAAGTGGAGACCAGAATTGGTATCCATACAGTTTCAATTGATATTGTGTATTATATGTTTTGATAAATATATTGTAATAATCTTAAACCACCTCAATTAACCCTTGTGTAGCTATACATGATGCAACCAGTCTTCATACTGTGCATCACTGGCATAAAAAGCCACATTGTGAATTGCTTGGTATTATTCTTTTAAAACAGGGTTTCTGTCAGTCGTGCAATTAAACCATTTGCAGAACCTGGAAGACCACCTGACTGGTTTTCACAAAAGGTGTGGTATATTCACAGATCTTGCTGTTAAATCTCACTTATAATATCCTAATAACATGCATCTTGCACTTCTGTATTCTGTTTCACAGCATTGTGCATCAAAATACTCAGAGCTCCTCGAAACAACAGAAGCTCCAAAGTAAGTGTGTGCATTTCATGTCATTTTTGAGCATAATATGTGTGTATAATAACAGCATCAGTTATTCATAGACGGAAGCGTGGGGAAAAAGGTGAGATTGTGGAAACTGTGGAAGATGTGATTGTGCGCAGACTGACGGCAGAGCGGATTGATGAGCTCAAAAAGCTGATTAAAGAAACTCAGGAGAAGCACAGGTGAGGCAACATCAATATAATGCATTTAGTACAGAATATATGGAAAACATGCTCTGTCTTTGTAGGAAGCTGAAGAGGGAGGCAGAGCTTATTCAGACAGGCCACCTTGATTCAAAACTAGAAGATTTGTGGGAAGACATCCAACAGTAAGAAAACCACTATTTGCACACACAGAATATTTTTGATGTGTTTACTTTTAAGGAGTAATAATATTTTTTAATACTTTTTATAGGAAGAAAAAAGAGGAGGAGGAGGCAGCTGAGTTAAAAAGAAAGGCCACTGATACTGCTTACCAGGGTATTTACATATTATTTTACAAACATTAATATCAGTATGCTTAAGGTTATTTGTTGGAATGACTTGTGGGGGTTTACCTACACGTATGTTATGTTACACCAACTTTTATGGTAGCCTTAATATACTTACATTTGTTAAATTGTCTTGCTTTTTCAGCCAGACTGGCATTAAAGTTAGCTCCCAAGCGTATCTCTGGAGTTACCATAAATTCACCTACAGGCTGTGGATCCCCAAACCAGGAGTTATCACCCGGAGACCCACTTGAATGCCTAACTTCAGAACTGGCCTCTACAAAAAGTGTAAGTTTAAATAGCCATGGGACATTTCAAACTTGCATACAACTTATACTGCATCTTGTTGTTTTTCATAGTTTGTGATGATTACTTCATGATTATTTTTACAGACTTTGGGATCAGCTCAGTTGATCTCGCTCGGCTGTTCTGGACCTGGTGCAGATGAAGGCTGCCATCTCTCAGTCCTGGATGAGTCACAAAAAAAGCTTTTGGTTCAGAAAGCCACACCTCCACCTTCTCCTCTTCTGTCTGAGCTCCTGAAGAAGGGAAGCATCTTGCCCACAAATGCCAGACTGGTAGTTGAACAAGAATAATAAATATGAAATACTATTCTAAAATAGTTAATACTATGTATTGCCCTTTAGAATATATCAACAGTATTTATTCAATGTTTATTTTGAAGATTGGAGATGGGGAGCTCTCTGCTATTCACATGGTGGACTCAGGCACACCACCTGGTCTTTCACTGCCTCAGGTCCCAGGTACATATGATTGCTAAACAATGTACATTATTATTGAGCTACTAACATCATATTTTTAGAATTGACCACTGTTCTCTCCTACAGCAATCGTAAAATCTGAAATGTGACCAACAGCTAACTGTGTTATTGTATGTGACACGGCAGGTGCACCAATGTTGTCTCGTCTGCTGGAGGCTGGGCCCACTCCTTTTTCGGCCTCATTAGGTTTCATGGTCAGTGGAGACAGTGCAGCTTCTGCTGCCTCTCCTGTTACAGAGAACACAGATGCTTCAGCATGTGCAGGTCTGTCCATGCATACTCTCTATAAAACATACTGTGTATAACTGCATTATTATGAGCAAATAACTTCACTCGAGACATGTAGACACTGTTAAACACATCACTGTCTTGTGCGCAGAGCAAAATGCAATGCCCTCTATGGGCTCTGGATGCAGAAGGGGCCCTCCTGAAGTGAAGGAGTCTGAGCTGAGTGAGGAAGATGTGAACGTAGCGTACATGGGAGATGAACTGGATTTAAAGACAGTGGGAGATATCATTGCTATTATTGAGGATAAGGTCCAATAACATAATTTTGTTAATAGTGTATATTGTACATTAAATGAATCATGCTACAGTGGCTCACTCGTGTGGTTTGACTTCAGGCTGACGAGAGTGCAGAGGCGCTGGATGCAGCGGCCGTGGAGGCGGCTCTGTCTCTGTGTGAAGAGAGTGGGCACACACTGGCAGCTGCCTGGGCCTCAGGGCCTTTCCAGCCTCAGGACAGTGGCCCAACAGTGTCCCCTACAGTGACTCCTGGAGCCCCACAATGTCCATCTCATCAGAGCAGTCCAGTGGCAAAGACAGAGCTGTTACAGACAAATAGAGGGGCTTCTGCTGAACACGCATCTCTGTGCAATAGTCAAGAAAACTGCCCCAGAGCTTTACCCAGGGGACTAAAAGGCCTATCACAAACATCATTGTCTTCATGCAACTCTTCTCATTCTAAAGCAGAGAGAAAGCCTGCAGATGATATGCTGCAAGTCAATCAAATCTCAACTAAAATAACAATCAAATGTGAGGGTGAGAAGTGGACACAACACCGAGGTAGGTACATCAATACAAGAAAAAAAAAATACATCAAGATGTTTGTATTGCCTAATATATTATTACTTTACATATTGGCAGACTCATTATTAGACGATAGCCCGCTGACAGAAAGAAGTCTTAAGGTATGGCACCCAATAAAGATAAGATAAGATAATCCTTTATTTGTCCCACAATGGGGAAATTGCAGTGTCACAACGCAAGTTTCAGAAACAGTAGGAAAATAAGAGCATGCATCAAAATCAAGATAAATAATAATAAGTATTTACAATCAACTAAAAAAACACAACATAAGGCAAACATGATTGCTTCATACATCTGTTGTACTGAATCGCATAATGTGAAGATCCACCTGTATTATAAGTCATTTAATATTTGTATCTCATCTGAAACTTTACAGGGGACAAAGGTAAAGGATGAAGCATGCTTTGACACAGCACAAGCGGACTGTGAGAGCACTGGTGCTGAAGACTGTGGGGTCAAAGGGGAGGAGGATGAGGCCTTTCTCTCAGAGCTAGAAGGTGATATGGAGCTTGAGCCTGCAGCGAGTGAGAGTGAAGATGGATACAGTCTCACGGCTTCCTCCTCTCTCCAGCTCAACACAACCGCTGATTCCATCCCTAGTAGCCCCGCCTCCTCTCAGTTGTGAGTGAAAAGCCTCGCCCACAAAACAGGCAAATGTAAAAATGTTTGAATAAGTGTTTGCTTTGTTCACCAAATCAGACGCAACATTATGTCCACCTCCAATTAAGCTTAATAGTAAACGTGACCTCTGGTGCCATGTTTCTGATTTTTATATTTTCTTTGGAAAAAATAGCTACCCAATTGCTGGCTTATGCATTTTTGTGCCTAGTAGTGAATATTTCAAAACATAAATCGGGACAGTTCATTTTAATTGTATACACTTAATTGAATTTAAAATGTATTTTATTAATGTATTTCATTTAATTATACACCCTATCCACTGTGGAGCTTCAGAGCAACAAACTGCAATGTGCTGTGTATTCTGGCACTAGGAGACATTAGTTTTCCAAACAATTTAACAAACAGCAACTTATTTGATGAATCAGGCCTTCACATTATAATTGTACAGGTTTCCAACAAACCATCAGAATGGAAGATTTTTTTCAAACTCTTTCCTTGCTGGTCATAATGTTTTGTCTGATATCTCTGTATATTTGCCAGTTCATAATAATGTGTAAGGTTTCAAATTAGGTTTTGGAATAGAATATTTTGCTCAAGGGTTCTCTTTTATATTGTTGCAGTTCAATGTGCAGTGAGGATCAGGAGGCTTTACAAGCGCACAAGATTTGGAAGAAAGCCATTATGTTAGTGTGGCGTGCAGCAGCCAATCACAGGTCAGTGTGAACACAATATGATGTTAATATAATTCAGACAAAATTTTTCTTCAAATGTATTATTTTTTTATGCTAGGTACGCCAATGTTTTCCTGCAGCCAGTTACAGATGAAATAGCTCCAGGATACCATAGTATTGTGCACAGGTAGGAAATTTTGCTTATATCATTGTTTGCAGACAATAAGCACTGTAATGAGTTTTTTTTAATCTGTAACTTACTAGTAACTTTCAGTTCCCGTTATAGGCTCCCTTTTAGGAATTTTCACCATTCAAAAGACAAAATATTTAGTTTGTAGTTAATAACTGCAATGTGATTTTTTCATAACTCTGAAACCTTTGTATACTTATATATATTTGTTAACGTTCACATTTAAATGATTGAATTGTATATTTCTGGTTTAAGGCCTATGGATCTTGCCACCATCAAAAAGAACATTGAGACAGGTTTAATCCGAACCACGGCAGAGTTCCAGCGGGACATAATGTTGATGTTCCAAAATGCGGTCATGTACAACAGCCTGGACCATGACGTGTACCACATGGCTCTGGAGATGCAGCGGGATGTCCTGGAGCAGGTGCAGCAGTTTCTGGCTACGCAGCTCATCATGGAGACCAGCGAGTCAGGCATCAGCGCCAAGAGCTTGAGGGGGGGCCGAGAGAACACACGCAGACAAGACTCCACTGACAAGGTGCTACTTCACAAGATTTGACAAAAGCTGGGGTCAGAAGAAGAGGCAAGGGTGAACGCCATGCTTTTTACGTTAGACAAAACTGCGTAAGATCTGAGGCCTGTTGCAAAACGTGTGTTTATACATACATATACATTCTGCAAACTTGGCTTAGTATTCTTTTCATTTTGTCAATATTCTCTCCAATGTTCACTATTTTAATAAATGAAAGCCAATGGGAGGTTCTGAAACAGGTAAAAGTAGTTTTGTTTTGTCTCTTATTTTAAGACTTTCTGCATCTGGGCTGAATCTTGGATGTGTCATAGGTATAAAAAATAAAATAAAATAAATAAAAAAAAGTGTTAAATTAGTACTCTTTTATCCAAGATTATTGATTTAGATGAATGTCTAAAAGAAAAACATAATTTTTCACTTTAAGTTAAAAAGCGTTGAAACAAAAGATCAGGAGAGATAAGCCCAATATTATGCTTTATTTCCTTTTCACTTCTGAGTCTAAATCTGCATCGTTTTGCTCTGGCAGGACTCTGTCTCCATGTCCTCTCCTGCCTTTCTTCTTTCTCTTTTTGTAAGTACCTTGCCCTAAAGCTATTTTTTTCCTTTTCAACGTTTGTAAAACATAATGACAACTAATGTTTGTACTGTGTTGTTTTGCAGGATGGAGGCACTAGGGGGCGCCGCTGTGCCATGGAAGCTGACCTGAAGATGAAGAAATGATTTCTGGGAAATGTTGGCTTACAGTTTCACTCAAGTTGAGCAGTGAATAATAGTGCTGCATGGATGCTCCTTTTAATGCAGTTTGTGTAACATGGCGTGTTATGATTTATTTGCACTCTAAATCAATGGATAGACTATAAATGTGTAATTTGAGTCATCCACATACAGGGCTTACTAACAGATTAATCCAGTGTGACTACGGGGCATTCAGATACTAAATCTTTAACAGAGCTATTCATTCATTTCCTGAGCCTCTGTAAAAGGTTATAAAGGATTTTTAGCAATGTGGTGATATAGAATGAATCAAGAGGCCAAAGAGCATAATACTTGTAACCATCAAATGAAATACACTATTGATATCTGCCTATATACACTGTGGTACTAAGTATTTGAGATATTTTTGTCACTTGTTATGTTGGTCAGTTACCCTATAGGTGAACTATGTCAAGTGCTTAAATACAATTATTTTCAGTGTTTCAATATAACACTATATACTAATCAGTATTGTCAATTTCAAATAAACTTAACCTACAATCATGAAACTGACTCTTATTTGCAATTATCTGCATGTACAAAAAAAGAGCAGTAGTCAATATATTGTGAACTTTTTATTTTTTTCTTGAATGTTGGCTAAGAGCCACTGTTGCCTTTGTCATAATTTCACAGTTTTAATGTTTAATGTTTTAATAATAATCTGAGGTCTTGGAAGTTAGCTTCAATTAAGTAAAGACATAAATCATGACATTGAACGGCTCTGCATGCAACAATAAATAAATAAACTTAAATTTGAACAAACATTTGAACTAAAGTGCTTGATACAGACTTCGTACAAATGAGAACTTCTAAAGTAATGGTCAGTCTAGTCAGCGACATAAGCGCATTCATATTGGAGAATATTGTCCAGAAATAAACAAAACACTGAAGTCTGTTTTGTTAATGAATAAATTTTCTAATGATAGTAATTATATAAAATGAGATCTATTATCACAATGTGTGAAGGATTAAGCACTCCATCATGGTACATTGTGAATGACTGTTACACAAACATGTTTGTCCCATATTTGTATATTATATTGTATAATGGTTAAAAATTACTATTAAACACGGCTATTTAGTAACACTTTGGAATTCCTTAGTAAAAAAAATACCTGACGTGACCGTGGAAGTAATGCTTTGAAGCAAGAATAAACAGTGAGACCCATCATACTGTAGATGGCCAACTGGCATTGGTAGTGTTTCTGAATTTGATTTGTCCTTACAAATAAAACGATAATGCATGACACTCTTGTAACATTCACAAGGAAAACTAAAAAATACAGACAGGTGCTAGACAGAGACCCTGTCTAGTTACATAGAAAGCAAAAAAACCTTAACTGCCAGTTGACAGCCTTCAAGCCCACAGCTCCCTACCAAACACTGTGCAATTTCTATGTGTTGTGTCTCCACTAGTACAACACTGTCATAATAACACCATACCTCACCGCTTCCATCATCAGTACTGGCTGCTAACATGCGAACACTATTTTCTACCATTCAAGAGAAGGCACATAGTTTTCAGTGGCATTGGCTACCACTGCACCATTCCTCACTTCTCCAAAAGTAGCCAGATTGGAAAAACTACACTCACTCAAATGTGTAGTTTAAGATGAGTCAGAAATGTCTCCTCTCTCACAGTCCACATTAGCCTCTTTGTCTTTGCACTAGTCGATGTAGTTTCTCACAGTTGTCCAGCCTCATTGTTTCAGCCTTCTGCTTTAACCGCTCATCTCGGTAAAGCTGCCCTAGATTTGCCAAGTCTGACTCTGCAAAAATAAAAGATAATTACAGCAACTAAGCATAACATTTTGGCCATCTAACACTTAAAAGACAGACACAGGGTAGTCATCACAATTCGGCCACTTCTGCCAGTGGTAATAATGATAAGTCTACTTGCTATTATTCAAATTTGCCCAAATAGTGTCTTTATTATATAGATTATTTATGACTTACTTTGCTGTTTCTCTTTCCAGCAGCTGCTCTGAAGATGCTCAATGTAGTCACTTTCTATAGTCTTCTCCAGCTCGTCTAGTGCAGCACCGCGGTACTCCTTCTCAAAACTTTTATCTACATAATAAGGTACGCCCATGTGCTGTGTCTCCCTGGACACCACCAGCCCCAAAGCTCTGGAAATAAGACATACCATTTAAATTAACCCATTAAAACAATCAATACTACATATAGGCTGGTTATGCAACAGACTTACGGTTTATAGAAGAGGCTGTAGGGAGGGTTGGTGGCCATCATCTGAGTAAACACTGATATGAGGATTAGGACCAGTACAGGGAGGAGCTGGAGCAGAGCAGTGAAGGTGTTCTGTGATAAAATCAGCAGCAGAAGGGAACAGATCAGGTTACAGGACATGCGGGCTGCAGCGCTAAACTGCATATTCATGTCTTTAAAGCAACATACAGCTAATGCAGATAACAGAAAATGCATATTATTTTGAATTGTATTACAAGAGCCGCCGACTATTGTGCTTATAGAAATGTATTTAAAAAAACTAACAAAGACTAAATCATGTGCTGTTAGAAACCAATCCAATTATGCTATGTATATAGTGGCATTTAAGTATTCTATATTGTAATAATAGGTATATCATTACTGAATTCAACATAATTTTGAGAAGAACAGGAAGAAGTATTTGTAGATTTTTTTTGATAAACACCTTTTTTTTTTAAATAAATACCTTATTAGCAAGCCACTAATAAGGCCCAATTCAAACATTTTAAAATTAAAAACTAATTAAATAACAAAATAAATCATCTAGACAAGTGACACAAATTCTTGGAAACCATGTCCACTTGACCTCTTGTTGATACCTTATTTTATAATATTTTTTAAAACTGTGCCACCCTGACTGCCTGAAATCATCTTATGTGTGTTAAAAAAGCATGATGGGAGGCTGTGAGTTACAAACCTGACTCTGGTTTTCCTCCACAACCTCCTCACGCCTCTCATACGCTCGCCGGCGGCGTGGCTGGTAGAACTGGGAATAGGAGGTTCCCTGGTTGGTGTACACATGAATGTTGCCTGCATAATGGGAGATACATACTAAAAATTACAGTATTTCTCTTTTTGTCTTTTTTTATATATGGCATGAATATTGTAATTATACCTGTGGGGAATCTTCCGCCGAAGAAAATGTTGAAGAGCTCTTCAGGGGAGATGTCAGCCTCAAAGTCTCTGTGGAAGTTGCGGTAGTGTCTATGGTGGGCGTGAGTGGAGTGCTGTGAAGCTGGAGCACTGGACTGGTCTCCATACTGATCATACTGTTGCCTCTTCTCTGGGTTACTCAACACTGCATATGCATTTCCTATTGCTGTAGAAGTGGGAATAAGAATAACATGATTTCTTGATGAGACAAAAAAAACAGATAAAACTTAAAAACACTATTTTAACTAATTTAACTTTAACTTTACTGTACATAGAACTGTTTCACAACACAATATAAAACTTAACGTGCAAGAACAATTTACAAACATTGTTTTGAATGTTTGAGTAATTTAATAAGCTCATGCAACTCAATACACAATCTATCAAACATGAACACTTTTATCAGTTAGAATATGTGTTATAACTCACAAATGAATGATTACTGTGGAACACTAGTACATTATTCAGAATTCTAACATAAAATACCTTTGAATGCATCTGTTGCCCCAGGAGCACAGTTTTTATCAGGGTGAAATTTTAAGGCCAGCTTTCTGTATGCTTTCTTCAGATCTTCCTCACTTGCATTTTTGGGAACACCAAGAATCTCATAGAAGTCTTTGCAATTCTTTATCCTGTAATTTTGATCACAGAATTGCGTATAGAGGTTACTATTCCTTATCAATTCAGCACACATCATGAACAAAAAATAACTATTTATTTATTGTTTTAGAGAAACTTCACCTAGATATATGTGAGTTATTAAAGCATAGCCTCAGTGTCTTGACAGGAAAACGGCCTTGCCTCAGTTGTAATGTAAAGTCAAATATGAACTTGATACCTGTGAACAGACTGCTGTTGATCTTCTGTGTAGCTGTGCTTTTCGTCACTATTTGTATTATTCGCATTACTAGTTCCTTCACTGTTTCCAAAGTCTTCATCTCTCCAGCCCGATGGCGGTGGTACATGGTTTGATTCTGTTTGAGGAGTGCCTCCGTTTCTGAGTATGGCTTCAATGAGGACTATAAGAACACACAATAGAGATGTTTTAATGAAAATGGAAACATAAAAGTAACACAAATCAAATGATATATACCTTACATGAAATAAATCTAACACCTACGATTACTATATCTATGAAAGTTATTTGAACTGGAGGATTAACAATAAAAAGAAAACCAGTAAAACTAGAATAACCAGACAGGGGATTAATTTTATCTGATATTTGACGTGTGCTTACATACGCAAAAGAAATCTGATCAGTTCATTATCATAAGTACATGGATTTTTTGAGTGACGGGATGTATTTGGGAGACAAAGTACAATAAATTACCCTTTCCTTTTGGACTTTATCACATTAGTTTGCCCTTTAAGCATAAATCTCCACAATCTGGTTACTTACATGAGATGTAACAGTTTACAAACATGACATTTCGAATGACAGAAATCAGATGATGAGATTTATTGTGTGCATGTAAACATAGGCTGCACTGATGGATGAGAAACCATAATTCTGTAATTTATATACCATTTATATACATTGTGTTACTACAATATGTAACTTATGTCAGAAAGGCTCCATTTAGCAGGCATATTGCACTGTTCGTGTCGTACAGCAGGATTGCGTTAGTGGGTATTTTGCCATTTCTAAATTTACCTCTGGCCCTGGTACTCGGGTACAGGCTCTGGGCTTCGTTCAGCAGCTGCAGCGCTTTCTCTTTCCGTCCCGAACGTAAACACAGCTTGGCCTTTTCTATTAGCCTGTCCGCTTCTTCTTTGTCCATTTTAGCTTATTCGAGGTCAATTCTGCACGATCCGTAGCTATTTATATCGCTGAAATCTCCGTCCGTATCATATGTCGGGACAGACAACTGCAGCTAAGCTAACAGCCCGTGTGCGCTTTGGTTACTGACAGCTGCGTACAGCGTTAGCTAGCTCCGTGTGCGAAGAAACTGACCTCGCTATCAGAAATAACACGCGTGTGGCTGCTGTCAAACTGCAAGAACAATTTAAAAGTTGTCATTTTGAAGACCGCATGCTACACACATTCATCTTGATTGTGATATTACAATAATTTGCCTTAATGTGACAGCACCGTTATCCGAAAGTAATCCTTGAGGAGGGCTCGACGACCGATGGGGGAGGAACCAACCGAGCGACGTCATATCCGATAAAATAAATAAACAAATAAATAAAATACAACTAAGAATAAAAATAAATAAATAAATTACAAATCTTAATAATTAATAATGCATGTTTTCATTAATTGCAATGCAACTGCGATCAGATTTTAGTTGACTGTAAAACAGTACATTAAGCATTGTTGCAGAACAGCGCTGCCTTCACGGCCTACAAATTATTGTCACCAAACAATGCGTTAAAAAGCCTTTATTATTTGGTATTTTAAAGAATTATTGTTGGAATAACCAAGGCAGTGTGTTTATTTAGACAAGAGGAAGATCTTCTCAGTCGTCGTCATAAACCTACTGAAGTTCTTAACTATTGCTCCATTGCTATTTAACTATGTAACTTTTCTGGTGGGGAATCCGCCACCATGGAGATGATACTGCTTTACTTGGAATGTTCCATAGTATGCCATTAAATTGTTGATCTTGCATTTTATGCCAATACAGGTGTGGACTCTCCTTTCCACAGATCTGATCTGTAACTTATATGAAAAACTCAAATGGCTCAATTTAACTGGATTAAAAAATTAAAAAAATGTATTTACTTTAACTGTCCCCATCATCTACATCAGTATTTAGTCCCAGTGAGATCATCATATTCACTTAGAAGCTCACACTGTCTCACTTTTTCTGTTCCCCGACTCTACAAGGAAGTTGGACGCAGATCATTTCAGTACAAGGCCCCTTCAGATTGGAATAGTTTACCCACACCCTCAAGAACTTTATCTTTCTATTCATTTAACTCATCTTTGTTTTCATATCTCAAAACATAAACTCCTTGTTTATGTTTTAGTTTGTCTTTTTTATTTTTGTTTGTTCTAATTTTATTTCTCCATTTGTTTATATCATTGTGATATAATGTAAATATAAATAAATCCATGTTGTATCTATGTATGTGTGTGTATGTGTGTGTGTGTTGTAATGTAAACCTGTAATTTTGTATTCTGTCTATTGTATTGCATTGTACTATATTGTATTGTATTTTAATACCAAACATTTCAAGCTAAACAATAATATCTTTTATGGAGACAGGAGGCTCCATTTACACTCACATTTCTCATTTTGATGAAAATGTCAGTGGACAAGAGATGTAAATATTACAATTGGTGAGGAAGTAAAATCACAGTACAGCGTATGTTCATGCATATTTTATTCAAGAGTAAAAAAATGTGATTTGTCCCATAGGGCATGCTTACAATGTGTGTATCATTTAGGAAGTCAAATGCCAAAACATATTGTATTTCCAGAGATAATAAAAAATGTTGCAAGTTAAAGTCCATTATATCAGTTTGTTGAAATATGCATGTAGACCATACAAGACCCAGAAACAAAGGAAAATAACCATAAGCTTAATTGTAACAATAATCATATCAGCAGTAAATAGAATCAGAGTACAATGTTTCCTGTTTAAACGTGTGACACATGATTTCCACTGTGTCCAGTTCATTTACATCTGAAAACCATGCTATCATGCTTTGGCAGCCTGAAAGTTGCTTTTCAATGAGATTATATTCATTCACACTATAGAACATTTTCTGTACATTTTCAGTACAACAGAAAGACACAAGGCTTCACAGCTCAGAAGAAGGGCACCTCTGCATAACAACAAATCAATATAAAATCAAAATCAGCAGTTGTAATAAATAACTGAATCCAAATGAAATTTTGACAAGAACAATTAAAGGAAGCCTATTCATAAAAAAAATATAAAACAAGACAAATCAAACTACAAATATATCTCCAAAAGAAAATAGTTCAAGTTTACTATTTGAAACACAACTATCACAATTATAATCTCACATAACAATTAGGAACTTAATTGCATGCATTGATGCGTTCCATACCATACAGTAGATGCTGTGTTAAAAATCACTGTATTTGTCCATCCTTAAGTCACGTACCATTAGGATTAAATAGAAAGATGAAACATGGAGTAGAAAAAATAGTTATGTATATAAGATGTAAGAAAGGAAATTCTAGAAATGTCTTTTAAATTCCATCATGATTTTCCAAATACTTATTATTCTCAATTTACATCCAGTTAACATTGAGTTCAGTGCAAAAGGGATACAAATGGTCTGATTATTCAATATAGAGACTTTTTAATATATAGTGTTATACATATGCATATTTTGTTTGTATTTCCCAATTTATAGAATTTCCTTTTCATGTTGATATAAGTCTTTATTTACGAAATCACATGGAGTTTGCAGCATAGCAAAATGTGCAAAAACTCAAAGGGTGCTCATGTACCTCATAGTGAATGAATGGTTAATATTTCTCTCAACAAGCAAGTGAGCAATACTAAGGTTAGTGACAGCAGGTTAACTATGTGGCACTCATTCTCCGTCTGATTTATTACAAAAGATTTGCAAGCATTCAGGCGCATGTCATGATTGTTAGTGTCTGTGAGGTATAGCTTTGCCAAGTGCTAGATCAATGTGACAAAAATCATTTTGAAAATGAGTTGGAATGGACTTCCCTCTCAGAGATTTCCAAGTTGTTTTAAGGGACATTTTTATGATTATAAATGATTGTGATACCTCAAAGACAATATTTTCCCTCATGCTTAATTGCTCCCTGGCTTTTGCTCCTCATCCCCTCCAAGTGTTGCCTGCTAGGTGATGACTGATGCCCAGAAAGTAATAGAGCATTATTGGAGAAATGTATGACTTTCTAAAAGCTATAGTTTAAACTGAATACACGATTCTGAGCAGCCTGAATGTTGTTTGTCCTTTACAGGATTGCATCTTACCTCAAATCAGTCAATAAAGCCCGGCAGGTAAAATTGCAAGTTGAAAGAGGTACTTTTTTAAGCTTATTTTTTGCGTTCCATTCTTTTTGCATGTGTTGTAACCTGGTAATACTAGCAAAACATGTTGGTAAACAAGCGCATATTCCTCATAATGTGAATTTATATGTGATTCTTCATAAACATTTTAGAAAATAGTAAAATGTGTCATGGATACTGCAATTAAATCTTCTCTCTGATAAAAGGAGCAGACATTTTTGCCAGCAATCATAAAATGCACAACCTTCTTCAAAAATCAGTCCATAATTGAACAGGCAGAGACAACTAGAGCCAAGCTGCAGCCAGCTGTCCACTCCTCATCCCCAATTTTTCCCCCAAAACTGTGCAATGACACAACGTCAAGAAAAAAATGACCCTTTAAACACCCCTTTAAGATTAGCTGCAGGTTTTCATTTGTCTTTCTGTGGGCCTGTTATATTTCTATATTGGGAGGCCTGAATTTCCCATTTTGGCAAAGTGTTGCGGCACAAGGGGCAGCAGCAGCATGGTCCCAAGGCTCGGGCGGCGAAATCACTGGATGTTGCTGTTGTCATCTGTCCCATTGGCCTCAGACATGTTCATCTTGCCCATGGAGTGGCCCACATGGTTCACCCCGTCTTTACGCGGGGGCATGCGCTCGTTGATGCGGTCCAAGCCTTTAGCCTCCTCAAAACTGCTGATCTTATGCTGAGGGGAGAAGCCGCGGATTGCTGGAGAGCAAACATAAAAAGAAGTCACACAAAAGGTACAGGTAAGAGTGAAGAAGTCTTTGTAGTTTACAGCTAATGAATAGAATAGCAGTCCTATAATAACCAGCCAAATTATGAATTATTGAGTCTGCAGGAATGTTGTCCTCTCCAACCGCATATGTTTACAAATTACACACTTACCTTATTCTGAATATTTTGAATGTTTTGAATTCTGAATGTGTGGAAAAAAATCCACAGTGAGGAAATATATTTATGTTGTTTAGTATTTTATTGTGGGCAGTGGCAATTAGTGCTACTACTTGTCACTGTGCACTTGGTACTTACTCACAGTGATGGCAGAGGGTGTACTGATGGTACCAGGGGAAGCCCTGTGCAGTACTAGCAGTAGGACAAAGTACTTGTAGTAGCAGTAATAGTGAGTGGTTTATTAAGAAATCATAGTAACAATTTAGGGGTCTATTTAAGTAATATTAACAGTATCTAAGTAAGTATAGACTTGAATTATTGACTTTATGGTCATTCTTACTTTCCACTCACTACAAACTCCCTGCACTGAAATCTGTTACAAGGTCATTATCTATTCCGGGCTTTAACATATAACATATAACATATTAAATATACAAAAACACTGTTTTGGAATGGAATTGTAAACACATTTCAAAATCACATTTCCGAGCCACAAATCCCTTTAGAAACACATTCTTACATCCCCCTTTTCCCTGACAACTTTGTTTTCTATTTCACTGGGAGAGCCAGTTCTCACTCTCCCAGTGAAACTAAAAATACATCAGATTAACAAAGATGTACATAAAATCCCTTTAATCCATTTGTTTCTGCAATATCCAAGAAACACATATGGTGACAGTTTGCAGCCAACAAATCTTTGTAGAGATATTTTCACACAGCAAATGTTTACCTTTGAGCAAATACTTATAATACCAAAAGATTTAAACTGCTGTGTCACTGCTGAATCCAAGTTGGTGATTATGAACTTAGACAGATCATGGGAACAGAAACTGGCTGGTGCATATTTGATGTGGATGCTGTTTTGCTTCTTGTTGTTGTGCGTGCAATGCATTTCAGAACCAGATGGGGGCCATTTGTGAGCCAAATCCAGAACAATGAAGCACTTTAATCATGTATCTCTAAGCTGCACTTGACTTCTTAGTGTTTTATTTATTATGAGTGTGTCTTGATGGCACACAGAGCACTTCCATTTGTTCCACTTTGAATTCAGTTTTCTCTTTTTGCCTGATGCAAGAGGAGGCTATGAAGAACCAGGTGTCAACTACTCATTCTGAATAAATACATGAACATAAATGTGTGCAACTTTCAAACTGCAATTGTAATGCCAATTGTGTATGAATGATGGTGTGCATTTAGTGGCAAATACACTGAAAATATTAAATACTAAATAAATACTTACTTAAACTGAACTTCAAGTGCAAAAATACTGAAATATTTATAAAACCAAAGTAAAGCATATATAACATTTATTAGACTAAATGACTGAGTAATCCGTTTTGGACAGATCAGTAGGAAAATATATAGGAATTTATTATTATCAGTGGCTGATGCTTAAATGAAAATGTTGTCATGAGTTGGAAAAATACTCATAAATGGTGCATCATGACCAAAAATCAAGAAGTTTCACCAAAATAAGGACAAAATCCAAAGATTTTGAGCAAAGTTTCTGATTCATGCAATCACTGCTCTAATTTGTCACCACGAACTGTTACGCATGCCGTCAATATTATCCAATGACAATAAAAAACACTTTGTTTTAAAAGACATTAAATGCATAATAGGCAGTGTATGACGCTGTTGTTGCCAAAGCATGAGTTGTGGACTTGTGCACAGTTACCTTCTCTGTCCTCCTCATGCGTCTCGATGGCTTCAATGGCCTCAATGGTGGCTGGAGGGAGGGAGGGAGCATGTTACTCCTGACAAAGCCATGCAAATGACAGAAAGGCAGCCCCAAACTCAAAAGTAAAGGCAGCTCATGTTGGGTACAGTGTTACGGGGCCAGATGAGATCAACTATTGTTTGACATGCCATGTCAATACAGCCAACATGCACACACCAACTGGTCAATCAAAGGGTTATGGGTAAAAATATGAAAGATATCAAGGGCTAAAGAGCAGAGAATAACTACAACTAAAGTATAAATGCTACCGTTGTATTAGCAAAAGATTTAGTCTTTTGAGGAAAGGGGCATATTCACTTATATGTATCAGAAAAAGGTAACAGGAGAGAAGACAAATGGGAGAACATAAATAACAGAATTCTTAACAGAAATTTTACTTGTATTTCTCAAGTGCACTGTTTGAATGTCTTTTGTCTAGTGTCAACATGTGAGCAGTTTGTTAGTTTTATTAAAATGTTCCTTTGTTATTTAATATATAACATTTAAAAAACATTGTTCTTCCAAATGATAAGAGACATTTGTAGGAGCAGGAGCAGAGCTGAAATGGAGGAGCACATGTATGGGGGTGTATGGGAGAGGGTGGGACTCACCGCTCTGCAGAGTCTGTCGGCCTCCTGAGAGGACTCCACTGGGCAGCATGCCAGTGGGCGTCAGCCCCTTCAGCGTCAGCACGTTCTCACTCTCCTCTCTGCAGGACACACAGCATCAGGAACAGCTCCACCCCGCATCCACACAAATTATTTTTTTACAGGCTATTGTATCAAGTATGTGTGTGTCACACTTATGTGTCTTACATGGTCAGAGCTCATATTGTTGCATTAATGGTGTTTTTGACTTAGCTAAAAAAATGATTGCTTTATTTCTTGCTATGACAAAATGTCTTTTACAAGTATCCCAGTATTTAGGAGTGGAGTTCATTTCATGAAGGATCCAAAATATGTCTTTATCATAGCAGTATACCTGAGGACTGAGAACATCTTGGCCATCTTCCCAATTGCACGGATCTTGTTCTTGATCACTTCCTTGCGAGCTGCAGCTGCATTGGCTACAAAAATGAACACCAAATTGATTATAATAAGGGGTGTATGTGTACGTGTAAATACGTGCATGTGACAGTGTCTGACAATTTAGTGCTGTTGTGAGAGTTTCTTACCATCAAAAATCTCATCTTCATCGTTCATGAGCTCATCATCGGAGCAGATGCTCAGCACATTCACCAACATCTCTGTCACTGCAGAAGAAAACACATCTTAGACACTGAGTGAGTGAGGCATGATGTGTTTACTATGATATTACACACAAACCTTTCTCTCCCACAAAGGGCAGAGACCAGGTGAAGACGTCCATGAAGTTTGGCAGCCAGTAAGGATGTGGGGAGCAGTTAAACTGCCGAATGTTCATCACATTATTCTCATACTTCAGAACTGCAGCTGCAGTGAAAAGCAAAAAACACAGGATTAGTATATATAAATATCAAATGAAATTTGAGAGATTTAAGAAATATGGCAGAGCTACATCAGAATGAGTTATGAATGAATAACATAATCTAAGTCAATGATTTGTGACAAGAAAATGTCCCTTAGTTAGATAAAAGCCTTATGTAAAAGATTGTGTAATATTAAACCTTATACATATTAATAACCTACATGGTATAAACTAGCAGAGCACGTGGGCCTTGTGATGGCCCATTTTCATCACAAAGCACAAAATGATACTGTGAAGATGACTCAGGACATTGCACAATATGGATTTAACACACAAAATAGTGTACTGTGCTGTAAATATACATGTTTATACCTCATCTAAAATAACTCTGAGCATACATTGGCCACTAGATGGCCCTGGTGAGGCCTGGGACACTGACACTGTTACATCAAGAGGGATAAGGCCACATGGAGAGTCAGTGATGCCGACAGTCCCTCCCACGCTCCCTACAGCCAGCCGCCCTTGGCAACAAGACACACATGTCCACAAAAACAAACGGGGCTCCCTAATGCATCTAGGCCTGCTCTAACTCTCAACACTATTTGATTAATACACACTTGAGGCTGCGAAGTCAGAGTAGCGTTAGGGCAGCCATGATGGACAACGTAAATCTGCACCTTTGTTGTTGTAAACATCCAGGTAGTTTGGTGCTGAGAAGATGGTGATGAGTGATGGGAACCCAGTGGTCTGACTCTTGCGATACATCCGGTAACTTCAGAAAGATAAAACATGTGTAAGTAGACAGTAAAATATTAGTGTAAAAGTGTAATAGAAGCCATAGAAGCCATACCCCGCGTCTTGCGCTTCATGGGCCCGAATAATTGATAATAGGTTATTGCTCTGTAGGAACTCACACACAGCTGGGTAACTGGAAAGAGAAAAAAGTGAACATTAAATACAATAGTAAATATATAGACTATACAGGTAACTTTTTCCACATATGTGTTCACTTGGCAGCCAACAAAACAATAAAGATTCATTGTTCATAAATGCATTAATGAAAGCACTGCTGGAGATGATGCAAGTGGGTGAAAAGCAGCCCGACAGCGATCTGTTGCAGCACACAAACTCAAGGAACCAAGTGAGCAGCTCTGAGACTCCTGCCCAACAGATTTAGCCAATGTGTTTTAATGTACATCATTCCAAACTATTAAAAATAATAGTGGAGTTATTACTATGTTACTATGTCATTTATCAGCCTGGAATGTTCCACAGCATGGCATTAAACAGATGTATCTTGCATTTATTCAATTACATGCTTTTATTTGGTAATACATACCATGAAAACATAAATTGTCCACAAATCAGATCTGTAATTTTTCCGTATTCTGTCATTTACTTGCTTCTGTGGAGATAATTTTATACTATACTATAAAATTTAAGAAGTGTGTTGAATAATTCCTGTTTTCTATGGACCTTACTGGTTTGAGGATTATTGACATGACTGACCATATATATATGCTAATACTATTATTTTACAATAAAGGGACTGGTGTTTTTTTTTTTTTTTTTTACATTTACTCTTTATTGTTGTTTTACCATCAATATCTGCTGACAGCTTATCCAGAAATTACACAGGGTCCTAGATAAACAGGTTTATAAATGAGATCTGTAAACAAACTGTGCTAAAGTGAATGGTATGAAAATACTGTTTTTTTGTCCCAAGACTGCATGCTGGGGTGGGCCTCTATGTTTTGCTGGCCAGATGGACAATGAGCTGTCCCACAGAGAGATGACAAAACCACATGACTTCCAATGTGACAGTTCAGACTGCACCTCTTTACAAATATCTCCAGGAGCCCCACAGTGTACGTGTATACACAGTACACTAGTGCAGAATATCATGTTAAAACTGTAGTGTCACAATTATTGACACAATAACAAAAAACTTCCTTAATTCACTTGAATCCACACAATGCATAACCTATGATCAGCTTTATGAATTCAGAACTTTATAAATTCAAACTTTCTGAATGCCAAAAAATAAATAGATTAAAAAAAACAAAACAAAAAAACCAGCTAATTAAGCTTACTTAAGGCCAACTTTTTTGGAGTGTAAGTTGTATTGAAATGACTTTCTTATCTTAACACAGATTTTACAGTTATAGTCAGTGCAGCAGTCATAGACAGGACAGTGATTAAAAGGCAGACACTTCCAGCTGCAGTGTGAAGAGCTGAACATTTAGCAGCTCACACTCCGCTTATATAATACCTCAAGGTTGTGTTATGGCACTCAGACACAGTAGCAGCCATTCAAAACAAGTCTTCTAGATTTCACAGAAGATAAGGAATTGACTCTTCATTTTATCTCAAATACACAAACATGCTGTCATAGCTCACATGCTACATAACAGAGTAGAGTTCAAATACGTTTGCGTATAAGGTTGGTTCTTTGAAATGTGCATGATCTTTTCTTTAGCTAGTCTTGGTAAACACTTCCAAAACAATCCACAAAACACACTTTTTGCATTTGAAACCTGGCTCAATCTAGTTGCCTATTCCATACTACAATTTTTCATTTAAGGATATTTTTTGAAACTTGGTTTAGTTTAGTTTGATCATTTGATTACCTGAACAGGGGCACAGGTGGTCAAGTCATTTGGAACATTTCTCATCAGTTCACACAGTTCTCAGGCTCTTTCTCAGAATACACAGCTCTCATTCAGGAATACACATGATCATTGTTTTCATCTTGTTTTATCAATACTACAGGTCTGTTCTCAGGTAGTAAATGACACTCACTTTCAATGTAAAAATTCAAACATAACAGCAAAAAATTACAATTTGTGACTCATGTCATACTGCATTAAACCAGTGATTCTTTATAGTCACTGAGAGCAGGACTAAAGCTTCTGAGCTGCACTGTCAAATTAATTAAAGAGGACAGAAAAAGCACATGGCCACAGTTTGAGAGTTTTGATGGTAACATTTGCTTTTCAGTGATGATTTATCAGTTTTGAATGTAAAACTACATTTTGCTGAGATAAAATTTTATTTAAAGAGCAAATACTCAGTTAATGTTGGCACAACCTTATATATACAGTACATTTTCAAGCCTTAACTCTCATATCAAAACTACAAAACACTTCTTTCAACTATATAAACACAGATTGCAATAGTAGCTCTCTCCTTGCATAAGCTATAGTCTGTGTACCTAAATACACAGTCCATAGACTCGAAGAACAAAACTGAACACACAGGACTCACAATATGAATAGATTTTATAGACAGACATAGAAGCACTAGAAACCACAACATAAAAGCCTTCTGTATGAAAACCAGTGTAAACAAGTTTTCATTCAGAGGTCCAAGTCAGACATAGTTCACATACCAACTGCTAAAAAGCACAGATTTGAAAAGTTTGCTTTTATTGTACCCTAAATGATTGTGTAATATTGAACACATATTTACAACATTTACCTCAATCTCAAGCCATCAGAAACAGTGCAGTCCTGGTGCTACAGGTCTCAGACTCCCTCACACTGCACATGTGAAAGTGTGGGAGCATTCTCCGGCCAGTGTCTGGATGATGGTTAGATAAGTTTATAAATTTGATGACCGTGTTTATATTTTAACCACAAAGTGTCCTTTTTACAAGACTGTTTTATGTTTTGGTTAAGCTGAATGATCTGCTTTTCCTGCTCTATTCCGATGTCAGATCTCCATTAAAATGTTCAGTACAGTATCTAGGTCACATGGCTGAGATAGTGAGATTCCCCTGGTGGCCAATATATAAACTACAGAAATAGGTTTAAATAGGTAACATGGCTTTAGTGTGTCTGCGTCTGACAATGCACTCCCATAATGGCCACTATAAAAGGCAACATGTAAATATGCAGTCCATAATTCAAGATTTAATTTCTTAGAAACTGTAATCCCTCATTTGTACTCATCTGGACAATATTTTCATCCACCAATACCAACGTATTGGTGTGAGGAGCTAGAATTTATAACTGAGACCAGTGACTCTAGTAAGTAAACAGATCAAACTTCAGGTTATAACTCCTTACTGAAGGACTAATCTTTCTCCCCTCAGGGCAGTACAAATTGGCAGTAGTCCTATCAATTAAAACGATTTGAAACAACTGGATTTCAAATGACTAGATTTCAAAAGTTAAAAAAAAAACAAAACAAAAAAAACACATTCCACTACAAACCATGCCATAACACTTAAGAACCATAAGATTATTGCACCACACAGTGTTTTGTTATTTTGTGTTACTAAAGCAACGGCAAACATCTGTGATCTATTGTGCAGCACTAACACAGCTCTAAATGTATTTTCTGCCCAAACCGTGCAGTGGATATTGATTACTGTTGGTGGACTGTGGCCTGCAGCTCACTCTCCTTCTCTCTGTGAAAACACTCTGTTATGTGTTGGTGAATCTGACAGTGAGAATGAGCAAGAAATCTGTCAACTACAAGCCAAAGACACATACAGAGATGGAAGCACTGTGCTACCAGTCAAACTGTAATATTTTTTTCCATAATTATACCAAAATTATACCCAACCATTATACCAAATAATTATACCAAACCTATAAAAATATGCTCTGCATAGAAATAATATGACAGTAAACAACTGAGGTCTTATATGCTTCTGAAATAAAAGAAGGTAGTGAGTGAGTGATCTGATGATATGATATTTTTTGGTATTTATATGTAAAAAGGCAGATTAAACTCAAGATGCACAAATTTAATCTGACTTTATATAAATACATTGTTTCCTAGTATTTTTTCTGCATAAATAGTAGTTTTTGCATGAACTCCAATTTAGGTATAGTCTTGTGAGTGCAATTTGGGCCAGATATGTAATAGTTTGTGAGACATGTCTTTAGTCGACCAAGAATTTCTTTAGTCGACTACCGCCCTAGTGCAATAACAGCAGTCTCCTTTGAACTTGACTAAACTTCACATTTATAAGGGCTACACAGCCAACAGATAATATTATAGGTTATTGTGCAACCCTCAATCTTCTGCTTTGATGCGTATCATTGACATATCTTGAAACTTCTTAATGTCCCTATTTTATACGCATACCTATACTGACACCTCCAGAGACTCCCACACACAAGCAAACTAGCCCAGTCTCTTAGGACATATCCAAGGTGCATTCAGTATTCACACCTTGCAATGAAGTCTGCAAGGAATTCAATAATTATGTCCAATCTGAAATGCAATACCTCAAACAAATCAAGACACTACCTAAGACACTGTTGGGTGGTGTGCGCATTACAGTATCCACAGGTGCCAAGTAAATGTTAAATGTATCAATTGATTTTAGAGAATGTATTACTGGTGTTGAGTCCATGATAAATATATTGTTGCAGTATGAGGTAATGATGGTAAGGTGAGTTTTTTCCAGTACAAGATTTACAGCAATGTAAGTAAAAAAAAGCCACAAGGGAGAGCCATGACTCTTGTACAGCAGCAACCTCCACATACACTATATTGCCAAACGTATTCGCCTGCCTTGATTCACATATGAACTTCAGTGACATCCCATTCTTAATCCACAGGGTTTAAGATGACGTCGTTCCACCCTTTGCAGCTCTTCTGTGAAGGCTGTCCACAAGGTTTAAGAGTGTGTTTATGAGAATTTTTGACCACTCTTCCAGAAGCGCATTTGTGAGGTCACACACTGATGTTGGATGAGAAGGACTGGCTCTTGGTCTCTGCTCTAATTCATCCCAGAGGTGTTCTATCGGGTTGAGGTCAGGACTCTGTGCAGGTCAGTCAAGTTCATCCACACCAAACTCTCTCATCCATGTCTTTATGGACCTTGATTTGTGCACTGGTGCACAGTCATGTTGAAGAGGAAGGGGCCATCTCCAAACTGTTCCCACAAAGTTGGAGCATGGAATTGTCCAAAATCTCTCGGTATGCTGAAGCATTCAGAGTTCCTTTCACTGGAACTAAGGGGCCAAGCTGAGTTCCTGAAGAACAAACCCACACCATAATCCCCCCTCCACCAAACTTTACACTTGGCACAATTCAGTCAGACAAGTACCGTTCTCCTGGCAACCGCCAAACCCAGACTCGTCTATCAGATTGCCAGATGGAGAAGCGCGATTTGTCACTCCAGAGAACACGTCTCCACTGCTCTAGAGTCCAGTGGTGCCGTGCTTTACACCACTGCATCCGATGCTTTGCATTGCACTTGGTGATGTATGGCTTGGATGCAGCTGCTCAGCCATGGAAACCCATTCCATGAAGCTCTCTACGCACTGTTCTTGAGCTAATCTGAAGGCCACATGAAGTTTGGAGGTCTGTAGGGATTGACTGTGCATAAAGTTGGTGACCTCTGTGCACTATGCGCCTCAGCATCCGCTGACCTCGCCCCATCAGTTTACGTGGCCTACCACTTTGTGGCTGAGTTGCTGTTGTTCCCAGTCACTTCCACTCTATTATAATACCACTGACAGTTGACTGTGGAATATTTAGGAGTGAGGAAATTTCACGATTGGACTTGTTGCACAGGTGGCATCCTATCACAGTACCACACTGGAATTCACTGAGCTCCTGACAGCGCCCCATTCTTTCACAAATGTTTGTAGAAACAGTCTGCAGGCCGAGGTGCTTGATTTTATACACCTGTGGCCATGGAAGTGATTGGAACAACTGATTTTGATTATTTGGATGGGTGAGTGAACACTTTTGGCAATGTAGTGTAGTCTCCTATTCTCTGTGTGCGAAGCTAAAGGATGGCCCTCCTGGATATCCCTCTTATGTATAATGTTATTAGAACAAGGTAAAAGCAGCATTCTGAAGTGAATAACACAAAACAGGGGTCCTAGGATTTCTTTTGTAGAACAATAGCATCTGATACATTTTGATCTAATGCCAGGTGTTTGTATGTTTTGAAAGCCAAAATATATATATATATATATATAAAATGTGTTCCTCACCTTCCACGGTGGTTGGTCTCTCTCACCCTCATCAGCTCGGGCCCTCTACCAGAGGCCTGGGAGCTTGAGAATTCTGCGCAGTATTTTTGCTGTTCCTAGTACTGCGCTTTTCTGGACTGAGATGTCTGATGTTTTTCCGGGTATCTGCTTTAGCCACTCTTCCAGTTTGGGGGTTACAGGCACGAGTGCTCCGATTACCACGGGGACCACGGGGACCACTGATGCCTTCACCTTCCAGGCCTTCTCCAGCTCTTCCTTGAGCCCCTGGTATTTCTCTAGATTCTCGTGTTCCTTTTTTCTGATATATATATATATATATATATATATATATATATATATATATATATATATATATATGATTATATGATTATATCATTGTGAAACCCATGTATATTTTTTGTCTCTTTTCCCATCTGTCTTCTAAGATTGTTCTAATTGTTTATTAAAAAGGCTCAAAACAACAAATTATATAAACAAACTATTTTTGTATGAAATTCATGAACATGGCAGTTACACAACATAACGCTATTTCCCACTTATTTGTGTCCAGTGAGCTGCAGCTGCAGAGGCAGAAGAGGGTTAACTACCTGTAGAAGTAGGAGCAGCCTCGCACTGTGTTGTGACTGAAATATTCCTGGGTTTTCTCGTTCCCAAAGTCTTCCAAAGGGTCTGACCACAAGAGGTCGCACATCGGGCCAAAGGCTGGTGGTTCCTTAAATCGATCCAACTGCAAGACAAGACGGCATAATTACTGTTACACTTATTTAAACACTTGAAAATGGTGGGTGTTACCTTTTTAATATCATCTAAAGTGTGAATTTCCGGTGAGAGCCCGCCGTGGACGCACAGAAACTGCTGGTTCATGAGGGCAGCCAGAGGAAGGCAATCAAACGCATCCATACACGAATCGTACACCTGCTCTGAGTATTTGATTTTACCTGACCACAAAACACAGTATTATCTTAACATACAATGAATCATATTTTTATCACAAAAAGGGTGTAATGGAAAAAACAACAATAAGTAAAATTATGTACAAAATAATGGGTGCTTGTGACTTTCAAAACATAAATCACAAAACATTACTAATGATAATACCTATACTGCCTCTACAGGTTGACCTTTGACAGTTGTTTTAACACATTTCTGATGGATGAACTGAGAGTTGATATGTATGTGTGTGTTTGTGTGTGTGTGTGTGTGTGTGTGTGTGTGTATATATATATTTTTTTTTTTCCATAATCGATCCACCCCACTGTAAACTGAAAAAGCTTCGTCATTTTTTGAGAGTTAAGAGGGGCCCCAAGACAAGACAAGTGCATTATTTATAATAGTTACTAAAAAAGACTGCCACATGTGACATAACATAAAAAACATTGTAACTCAGATAGTAAAGTACTTACATTCTTGTTTGAAGGTAAAATATTCTGTCAAATGTCTACATTCATGATTTCCACGCAGTAAAAATAGTGTCTTTGGATAGAGGATTTTCAGTGACCAAAGGTATAAAACACACTGTCGAAAAAAGAACATTATTTTTAGCATCAATAACATCAATAACAGATAAAAACTGTATTTATGTGGGCATTCTGTTGTGTTGTACCTCAATACTGAAGTAGCCACGGTCAACGTAGTCCCCAAGAAACAGGTATCGTGTTGTGGCTGGTGATCCTCCCACTTCAAACAGCTTCATGAGATCAAAGAACTGCCCATGGATGTCCCCACATACTGAAAACAACCACACACACACACACACACACACACACACACACACACGCACACACGCACGCACGCACACACACGCACACAGAGGCATGTTACTGCTGCAGTGTTTCATGTGCATGCTAATATGTTTATAGAGAACAACCTAGCACATTGTATCAAGAGCTTGTATTGTCTTGTTTTAAATGTAAGATGCATATGGGAAATAACACAGCAGAGCAGTCAGAGCTGCAGCAGACGGTACACTGTGTACCAGAGTTGTGGTCCATGGCTGTCTGTAGTAGTCTGGCTTCAGAAACAGACAAATAGTGTGTAAGACTAGACTACAATATGGTGAATAAAACAAAAATATCTTCTATATTATTCTATACAAAAAAAAATTAAAAATAAACAATAGGCTACTAAACAACACATTAGTAAACTCCGGGTGCTCATTTAAAAGTTATCTGATAAAAGTGTGTAGTCCCTATGCCAGTTTCCAGTCCACATAAATTGAGAATGTTGAGTCAGAAAGGGCATATGACAGGAGCCAGGTAACACTGCATTAATGAATGCAATTATGAAAAATAAATATCAAAATCTGGAGAGAGATCAGTTCATCGAGTTTTATTTTGCCCATCCTCTATTATAGGTCTATATTTTGTGATGGCATATGAAATACAACAATGTCTTGTCATATACTATGTGTAAATGTCATGCTTTAATTATGTGAGAACATTAACTGCATTCTTTGTGTTGTTACTGGCTCTGCATAGCTTTATTCAAGGCAGCTAATGAAATTACTGTGTACTGTGTGATTTAACTTAATATGGCAATGCCACGAAGATTTCTTTATTTTCTTAGCTGGAAGGCCTGCTTCCTTTGCTGAAACCGAGAAACCCCACAAAGCGCTTAAGCCCCCGGGGAACACAGAATTTTCATAGTGAACAGTTTGGCTCGGGAGTGCAAACCTACATCTCATTTCCTCACTGTCTTCAATTTTTCATTATCATCTTCCTGTGTCTCCTTCTCTCCTACTCATCCTCCATCTCCTCTCTCCTCTCTGTCTCCCCTATCAGCTCCACAGTGGCCTTCGCCCACTCAAAGCTTAGAGCAATGTGAGTGGGAGACACAGTGTGACTAAAGCAATCAAACACACATACACACACACGCACGCACAGCCAACAACACATCCATGCAAAGAGCTGCTCTCCAGCGCATAAATGCCTCATAATATATGAATGTACATACAGGGGCAGCGCAGACATTTAAACATGGCTCTACAGCAGATCAACAGACTTGCACACCAACACAATACTCAGGATAACATCCATATTTCATGTTTAGCTCATAATATAGTAAACCATTTTCCTAATACAAGTCAAGATAAGGAGCTTTGAGTCAACAAGCACTTCATGCACTCAGCTCCTCTGAATGAGTTAAACACAATCACTATCAGGCACAATTAGGCTAAAGCTGAGTTAGCATGTTAAATTAGTTAAATGATGCATTCAGTATTTGAGAAGAGTCTGGCTGCAGCCAAAGGAGAGAGGACCCCCACACACATACAAATTCTGGTTTATGATTGTGTATTTGGCACAGTAAGTAAATAATAACAATCCCAGCAGAGCAGATCCCCACTCATAACAGAAAAAAACACTGCAAACATTGTGAGGCGAATCGTAATAATATTCATCATTTATTGTTGTGTACTGATATTAAAGGTACTGTTGACCATGATAGGTATTGTATGGAGGTGTGCTCTAAACACAACTGTGAGTCTCACCTGTGACTGGGGCCTCGATGTCCAGAATGGTCTTCTCCTGGCGCAGTATGGCTGCTCCTTCGTTGATGATGCGCAGAGCCACTGCCTCCTCCACTCTGCCCTCTTTGGTCAAGTGGGCTTTGAGCAGATCCACACGAGGCTTCCCTTCACAGTCAAAAACTTCCTTCATGGTAAGGCGGTGGCTCAAGGGGAATGGGACAGCTGAGAACACACACATGTACAATAAGATAAATAACAATGTAAAATGCCACATTTATAGATAGTCATAGTCTTTTTTTTTTTGTAAAACTACAGTATGAGTGTGAGGAGACAGCAGAAGCTCAAACATAAACCTCACTTGTGAATTTCCTTAGCATGTTCTGCCTTTAGGCCTTGTTTTGCTGCTGTGGAGATGATGACTTATATGCTGGACAGATCCATTAATTTACAAGATGCAAATTCAGTGGGGGGGTATTCGCCTCTTCATGTTTTAATATAAACAGAATTGTCTCTATATATAAACAAATGTGGATATAATATTTAACAGATAAAATAAAGTGGTGGGCTTGTCTTGACGTTTCTCTGATGTTATGAACAATGAATCTGGATTGGACCTAGTTTGTATTTGTACATTTGTACATTTGTACACTGACGTTCACTATGATTTATTTTATGTCCTTAATTAAGAATAGTACATATTTTCTATGTACCATAGTACTGAGGTAATGTAATGTTTTATTTGGACAAAGTGCTTAACAACTCCTTGTATTTTTTAAATTCTCATGTCGTTGTATCCGAGCATGGAGAAAACACACTTTTATGTTACAGTTATGTCATGTTACAGACTCTTTAAAAGGTTATGTCATCTAAATGTTCAAATGGATTCAATGGAGGTGACTGGGGGAAAAATGAAGTAGCCCTACCATAATAATTTAACTTATAATAATTTAACTTAAGCAAATAAACAATAAAATACAAGTATTCATGTGTTCTAATCATGCTCATAAGTTTTTTTTTTGTTTTTTTTGTTTTGTTTTGTTTTTTTGTCAAAACCACCTTTCTTTTTCACCATTTGTGATATTCTGAGGCTAAATCAAGTTTTGGCCATTAAAATTGAATTATGTTCCAAAGCTCACATTTGCCTCAATTCCGGAAATTGTATATATTTTTCATTGACAAACTTTTAAAGGATCTATAATCAAGGACTATCGGTGAATCACATGTCCCAAAATACTCACAAAAACACACCGATAGATATATTTGGACTTTTAAGCATATTGGCTATCGGCTTTAAATTTCCAGCACGGGCTGATATTTTGTTTTGGTCATCTTCTGTATAAAAACTACACACAAAGCTTTATTTTAACACTTTAATAGAAAGAGAACTGCACACAATGTGACTACACAGCTCTCTTAGAGGTTTGTGGTAAAAAGCTCTGTGGGTGAGTTTATAGAAAATGTAATTATTTGCATAATTTGAGGAATATAATCAAAATTGGCCCCACATATTGGCCCAGAATTATCTGCAGAGCTTATTGGCCCTAGGTTTCTCTGGATCCTAAACAATCGGTATCTACATCGGTCATGAAAATACCCACACTGGTGGATCTCTACACATTGATATGATAAAAGATCAGCTTTTTGTATGCTGCCAGAGTGGCGCTAACAGGGGATCAGCCACAGCCAAGTAGATTAACACAAACACTTAATAACACATATCACAGTGCAGATGTTTAGTTCCTTACTGAGTATTTACTGGATAAAACTAACCTCTAAGTATACACCATTCATCAACCACTCACCATGGATTGCTAAAGCTTCAGGCCATTAAAATGTACCACCTAGCCCAGTATAAACGCTGTCTATGAAACTGTGAAATCCTAGCCCGGATCACTATTCGAGCTGTGTCAAAGGTTTTTTATTAGATCTGCTTGTGGCTTGATCCCTGTGTGCTTTCAGGGACCATGCATCCAAGTTAATCTATGGGTCATCTGGCTTAACACAGAAAACTCTTGCGCAATGTCTGTGCTGTAAATAATTCTGATGATTGTGGAAAAAATTATACACAAATGTGAAGTCTAGGGGTGTAGCTTGCTTGCAGACAAAATACACAGAGTCAGCAATAGTGAAGAGTAGGGCTAGTTGCCAGATTTGTGCAGCGAATAGCAAGAAGGGCCACTCAGCAGCATCAGTGCCAAGAAAGACAAAGAAGGGAATCTCTGAGCTTAAGGATAAAATGATCAACATGCTCTTTAATTATGAATGCTTCACCAGAGGAATCTTGAGCCACACACCCAACCCGCTATAATGAGGCGAGCCCCAGCCAGTGTTTCTAATAGGACTTTAATATTCACAGTAAGCAGTGTGTATCTGTGATGATGGCACTGACACTCCTCCAGCCAGTACAAACTCAGCTCAGTCACTGCATGCAAGCTTCTCAAGTTTGAGTCAGGGTGGATATGCCAAGTAACCGCTCTCACAACAACAAGTGCCCTATAGTACACGTGCAAACAAATCATGTAAGAAGACTATAAACTCTTTGGTCAAAAAGTTACATTTATACCATATTATTAGAATCACATCATCATAATTATTTAATATTGCACAATGTAGGAAGTGTCTGGGGTGGGAGAAGTCTGGGAGTCCCTACTTAGACTGCTGTCCCCGTGACCCAGCCCCAGATAAGAAAATGGATAGATGGATTATACAATGTAAATATTTCATTGCTACCTACTTGATATGGTAAACAGAGATTAAAATTGTATTCAATCGTCAAAAGGTATGTATATTTAGAAATCGTCTTAATTTACTTAGGGTAATTTTGTGTGAGAAATGTGTAGGAAAATATAATAAACATTGTGAGGTATTAATAAAGCATTTTTTAAATTATTATTATTATTATTATTATTGTTCCTTTTTTTATTCATAGTCTCTGTGATATAGCAATCTTAGTCAACCAGACAGACATCAACATAACAAATTAAATAATAAACACAAATCAAAACAATAATAATATTTAACAAAAATTACAATCAAGATTAAGCCATACTGACATACAAAATATAACAATAATTAAAAAAACAAACAAACAAAAAAATTACCAAATAAACAGACACAGACAGGACAGACAGGACACAGACAGAACAGACAGGACACAGACAGGACACAGACAGGACAAACAGACCGGACAGACAAAACAGACAGAACAGACAGGACAGATAGGACAGACAGGACACAGACAGGACAAACAGACCGGACAGACAAAACAGACAGAACAGACAGGACAGATAGGACAGACAGGACACAGACAGGACAGACAGGACACAGACAGGACAGACAGGACAGACAAGACACACAGAAATAGACAGGACAAAACTGAACAGGACAAGACAAGTACCTGAAGTCCTCGTCCTAACCATAGGTTTCATACAAAGTTGTAGCCCTCAAACTTCTTGACGTGGACAAACATGTGGCTAAATATACAATAAATTACAATGTTCGAGAATTTAGAACCACTGTTTCAGTCCCATTTTAACAATTCCCATTTTTTGGAATGTAAAAACAACCTATTATTATTTGTAGCTATAATTTTTCTCAGTTATAAATTGTAGATTTAATTTATTTTTGAAGTGTGCCAAACATAGGTCCACCTTATTAAGGCTTTGAAAATCAAAATTTTTTCCCACTAAAATAATGGTGCTCACTAATTTTAATAAAATATTACACAGCACAGCAACAAATATATTCATGTGACTACTAGACTGATTCTGAATTCCTTCAACCATTTTTGAATTGAAAGCCAAAACTGTGACACATACAGACAATGGTAGAATACATGCATTATAGCCTCCTCCTGCTCACAGAATCGACACATCGAGATAAAGCATAGTTTAAGGCATCTTTTTGTAGCTATAATTTTGTAAAATATTTTTAATTGAAAGATTCTTGAGTAAGAATCTATTGTGGTGTTATATATATTTCTAAAAAAGTTTTTTCCATATAACTGGAGTATTAAATTCATCCAAATGTGTACAGACTCTGTGAGGATAAAAGGCAGTAGTGGACCTATACAAGTTAAATTTACATACACTGTTGTTTATTTTGACGTGTATTTGAGTATTATTTATTTGTTACATGCTGGGTCTCACAATCTAATAGAGAAAGGCCCTTTCGGGCAGTACTATGCACCTGCCCTACTTTATCAACATATTTACACTACACTACACTACACTACAGGTAATAATGGCAGTTTTACTCAGTCACTTGTGAAATCACCAGTATTATGATAATCATTACCTCACATGTAGAGGTGTGACTAAGCAGGGCCGTTTTAATGCTCTGCTTCAAGGGTTTCTCTTGTCTATCCTATCTCTGTGTCTGTCCTATCTATAGGGCTGTGTAATTCTTTCATTTTAATCAATAATGACTGTGTGGGTTATATTAAGTGTTTTAGGATTCATTGATTAGTTAAAATACTCATTTTGGACTACATAAGACACGTGAGTGCTTCAGGATCTCTCATACCCCTGATACCTTGTGACTAAACACATTATATTGAAAATGTGTCTGCATAAACATCGTCTTATTTAATGAAGTCTTGAAAGGCTGTAACAACTGCTTGACTGTGATAATGGGTTTTTCAACAATAAGCATACACATTTAATTGAAGCCTTTAAGAATGAGTGTAGTATCATTAAGCAGTTTTGTATTTTCTATAGATCATAAGCCTTATTGTACTAATGTACGTTTTAATGCTAATGTATGTATCTCATGCACACACAGGCAAAAAAAATAAATAAATAGTAGTATAGTCTGGCTTGAGAACTCCTCTGAAGACTTGCCTTTGTACACAGAACTGTAGTGCAGAAATGCAGTCGTATGGAACGATTCATGCTCAGATCGAGTCCAGAGTTGAACTATGAAATACTGTATGTTGCCGGGCAACAGCAGCAGCAGCAGCAGCAGCAGCAGCAGCAGCAGCAGCTCACTGTCGGAGTACAGCCAGTGCCGGCAAAAAAACTGCAATCTGCACTGACGACGCTGCTGCATATTCACATACAGTAAGCACACAACTACATAAAAATGTATATATTATTATTGATCAAGTATTTTATTCAATCATACTGAATGAAATTGAAACACATGAAATGAAAAGGCTAGAAATCCTAATCACACCAGATTTGACATGACAATATTTGAACAATGAAAACATGCTGCAGTAAAAGGTAGTGCCTGTAAAGGCCGCCACACACTACAGGATTTTTCGGTCTTAAACGATTTTTAAACGTGCGACAAAAAGCGCACACCACTGACATGAGGAGAATCTTATGAGATTTTAAATCTCCGATCGCAGGATATGGCTGAGCACCACAGGCTATAAAACTGAGAGTGCGATCACATCAGCTGTTTCCTGTCAACACTAAAACCACTCACTTTGAGACTCTTAAAGTCTCACAGCACTGAACTTCTAGTTTAGATACAAGTCAAAACTGTGTTATTATTCTTTGAAATGTGGTACAAATTTCAGGTTTTTAATACACAGAAGGTTGGTGATAAAGTCCACAGGAAGTAGAAGTAGAGTCACTGTCCCTAATCTGTAGCTTCACCGCGATCCGCGCGCTGTGTGGATGTTCTTTTAAAGAACGCTTCAAACTGGATTAACAGCACTGTTTTGTGGACTGGGTGTCATTATTTGCGGAGGACAAATTCTATGGATAATGTGGATGAGATGCTGCAGTTTATATTTACAACTTTACGAGAATGCAGCGGCTTCAGAATCACACACAAAGACACAAAGTCGGGTCACGCCTCCCCGAACTCGGGGAGAAGCAAATCGCAGCCAAAATCGGGCAAATTCTCCTGTAGTGTGTGGCGGCCTTAACACGCAATAATCTTTAGTCTTAAAAGTGTACCAGTGTCTGTGTCTGATCAGCTAGCCATATCTGTCAACCATTCTTGTTTAATATTTATACGGCAGTCACACACCACACATGTCAGCAACTGATATGACCGTAAGGAAGCATTAAAGTACCACCACAAGGTGTGCTTTTATAAATTAAGTTAATATCTGTTATTTAACCCTGTATTAGCACTAGCAAGAACAATTCTGAATGTGACAGACCCATATTGTCAGTTTCTAAAGAACAAATTGAACTGGTGAATGAAAACATTGTAGGCCTACTGCTGTACCTACATTTCAGTTCTGCATAATTGATAAATGGCCAGGGGTTGTGTTTAAACATATGCCAAATTAAATATGCAAATGAATGCACATCTGAGTGTGCACATTCAATAGTGAAAGCAGGTTTTTGCTAAATGTATGCACAGGTCTCTGCATATACCTGGAAAGGTGATAATTGATTTACTACAGAGAAACCAAGATGTCAGCCTGTGTCGCCAAGGTGCTTTTCTTAGTAACACAGTAAGATGAGTTCACACCTGAACCAAAGGGCTCCTCCCTAAAATAACTGACCTGAATCTGCCTTTCTAAGCCCATAGCTCTCTCTCTCTCTTTCTCACTGACAATGCTGTTACAAACTGCACAGACCAGCAAATACTGTTTCTTTAGATCTGAACTGTCAGGGTAAAATATGGAAGAGAAATCTGTCACCATGGTTAAAGATACACACAGAGATACAAAAATTACCCAGGAGTTTGAGGGATCATTACAACAGGAAAGTCTGTAAAAATGTCAACCTCCACTTAGTAACAGCTCCAGTGTCCCAGTGGCTTCCTTTGATCAGAAAAGGGATAAGAAGTGAGGTTTTGCATCTTTATATCTTACACGGTTTCTATTTTAGACCAGGAAACATCTCAGTTTCTTTCACATGAAGAACTTGTAGAAAAAGATCATGGTGCTCATTTAGGCTACCTCATCTATTATGTGTCCAGTATTGTTTTGAGCTGCTTTGTAAAAGTGGTACAAATCATTTCACTATATTTCAGTCAAATTCACTTTATTCTATAAAGATCACCTTTGCCTTCATTCAATTACTCTTCAGTGGCTCTGAATCAAGGCTTGAGTACACTATGCTAACAAGATGCCAAAAATATGTCAGGATTATTTTAATTATAGACTGATATGCTGAATTAAAATTGCATTTCAGGTATTTGGTGCTACCTTGAAAATGTAGTGGCCTTGGAAGAAAATCCTAGCATAAAAGAATGAGTATGTTTAGAACTCCATCACCCACTCAGTGAAGAAGATAAAGATCTAATCTGATATTAATACAATGTGACACCCAAAGGCCTGTGTTGTTAGAGCTGCAGCCTATAACCATTGGGGTTAAAATAGTGTATATGTAAATCAAATGCAGTCAAGGCGCTGGGAGCAGCTCCATAGAGAAAATAAAGGGGGCTAAATGAGTTATGACACAACTGTGAGCACTTCATCCTCCTCCATTGATCCAAGTTGCATTCCCACATTGAGACCCATACAATATAATCTACTCCACCATCTCCTGATTCAGCTTTGGGACTCCTAATGAAATTATAGAAGATGACTCACTCACTCCCGGTAACATACACCCCATTAAATGTCAATTTGACCATCTCCCACTGGCCCTGCCACTGAAATCCTGCTGCATCACTGCCCCAGCTCCGAGCTCGACAATTCAGCTCTTTCCTCCTCTCTGCGCTGTGGCCGATCTCAATCCAACAACAGTCGTGACAGCGAGTGCCCTAGCATCAATAAATCAGCAGCTTTTTGTAAAAAATGTATACCACCGCTACTGTGGGATAACAGCCTGGTTTTAACACCGAGGCTAAGGAGCAAAGATTGTTTATCAACATCAAAGGAGCCCACAACTTGACGGCCGTATGTAGGCTACAGCTACACGGAGCCAGCGCACGACATCACGAGAAATAAAGGCGAAAGGCCACGACTCTCCAGATGTTATGTAATATGAACAACATTTCCCTCACTTACATTTGACCACCCGATCGGTGGCGTTTAAGACGATGTCCGTGTTAGACATCTTCATGGGCTGGCGCTGTCTTCGAGGCTGAAGCGGATTTTCCCCCTCTCTTCCCTCCTTTTTTAGGATGAGTCCTCAGAGGTGGCAGCTGCGGAGATGCGAGAGGAGCTGTGGCATCACTCGGACGCCGGGTAGGACTGCTCTTCCGCGCAAGAGGAGACGGGATACGGGGGATGCTGGATGCAGGGATATGATGCTGCCGCTGCTGCTGCTGTTGCTGTGCTAAGCTTTTAATGTGGGGGAGGACGCACACACACGCACACGCACGCAGAGGGAGGGACGTACGCTATCCCGATATGGCGGTGGAGAAGGGAACTCCCACGCAAATGTTGCACGGGACTGCCTTCAGACGGAGTCTGAGAGGGGGTTGTCCCCACGTACGCGTGGGGCCACAAAAATAAGCTTGTCATGACTTCCCTGTAAAAGCAGCTTTGGCAGACTCACATTGGTGTACTGCGGGGTGTGTTGCAATGGCAACATCTTGAAAGTCGAGTGAGGCCCACGATGAGCAAAACTGAACAATGGCGGTGAATTTTCACTTGAGGGCGACAAAGCGCTAGTAATAGTGTCTGCACACTGACTGGTTTGCCTCGTGCGTCAAAGTAAGCCTATACTAGACTAGTATTTAGCCTACGAAACATGGAAATAACAGGATCAGTCAAACAGCCTATTGTGTGATCCAATCACATCATATCCCTATGCTACAAACTAACAGTAGTAGTAGTAGTAGTAGTAGTAGTAGTAGTAGTAGTAGGCTATATGCTTCCAAGTTGTGAGAGTTAGTTACCTTTTTTAGTCTCGGGTGTGTGTGTGTATGTGTTTACAATTGATGTAGGATTTGTCTTTTTTGGCTATGTATTCAATTGGATTCAACTGTAATTTTTAAGTTTTTCTTGTAGATCAGTGACTTGTCACTTTGCAACTCTACCACTAGGTGGAGCCCTGGGCTTGACAATCAGACAACAGGAGGTAATGGGTTTCATTGTTGGGCTGATCCTGAAAAGTTGATACTTTGACATGACCATTTATTCATACATGGTACAAAGGTTAGTTGTTTATTGTTCACTAAAATGCATTGGCACATAGACTCGGGTTTCTGTGTTTTGTGTTGAAAATTGTAGCTGCATTTGTAGATTTAACTACTGTTGAGTACAGCTAAAACAAGTTGTGAGTAATGTGGGAACAAAACTTAGACGTTGTTGAACAGATGGTAAAATGTGGTGGCAGGTGATGTCAGCATCTGTGGTTTTGTAAAGGAAGTGACATCATTTAGAGGCAAATAGCAGCCAATGGGAGGGGAGTCCAGTGTCCCATGAATAACCATCATATCTCACAAATAGAGAGGCAAACTATAGCCAAAGTTGCAATGAATTTGACCTTGTAGAATAGTTTGAGTGAATGTCAACGTTGCCTCTTTTCCCCCTTGCTGCTCTTGTGGGACGTGTGTAGGGGCTTTCCTTCGGTGTTAGTCATGTGTGCAGCTGGAGATGAAGGCCGTCCGCTCTAATCCCTCTCTCGGTTCAGGAAAGTACCCTGGCTCCCTTCACACAAGGGAACAACAAAGAGCTGAGTGTGGACACAGCCTGCGGATCCACTGCACCAGAACAAGTCTGAGGGACAGCTTCTGCTCTACCAGCCATCACTGGGCAGGACTTAGCCTACTCCCCATCATGCGCCCCTGTACCACCCATTTAAAGTTATAGCCTATTGGTCTGCTATTATCAGGCTATTATCAGGCTATGATAGAAATAGTAGATGCATAAATGGAAATTAACAAAAGAGCTAGAATTCTTGTAGTTGAGCAAAAGGGGTGTTAGTGGTAGAGGTCTGGTGATACAGAGGAACTTGGTAACAGGAGTGAAGTGGTGATTTTTGTAGAAAAAACACTAGGCTATAGTAAACCTGTGACTTCATAATGCCACACAGGTGGCCAGATCAGCTTGGTTCGCATGTCCTAAATCTACATTTTAGGCAATGACATGAAGGTTGCGAAATAGTAATGGACCTTTTTTCAACACTGTTTATTTGTACATAGCCTAAGTCAACAAACCGTACTAAATAAAAAACATACTAATAGGTAGGCCTACTAATGAACTATCAGGGTGACAAAGATGTAATAGGCCAATACTTACTGAGTCATGCAAATTCATGCAAATTTAAAAACTTGGGCTACACTTTTGCTCAGGCATGGACTCTCTGAGATTCACTTGAGATGCCTGAATGTGGCCATGTTTGTCTAGACGTGAGAAGCGGGAGTCCCGTGCGGAGCCTTTGACTTAAGTATTTACTAAGTGAGTGTCATATTTACGAGCGGCAGAGCATATTTGTTTACAGAGGCTGTTGGCTACTGCCTCTCTCTCTCCCATCATCCCCTGGCTTGGTCTGCGCTGCCGCCACGATATTTTCCAGCTCTAGAGCCTCCACCGCGCAGCTCGATCGATTCGCATTGATTGTCCCTGACGAGCTGCTCCACTTTCTAGCCAATGTCAGCCAGTCTGCGATCGGGAAGGAGAGAAATGAAGGAAAATCTCTGCCGCCCTGGCGGTGTCATTTCCACACACTTGGGTTGGCCGCCTGCCAGCAGACAGGAGGGTGGCAAAAGGCGGACTGGACTTCAGCCTGCATCTGGACGGGGACTATCACTATACCCAAACTCAAAGAGAGATAAGCATCTCTACTTTCTGGATCTGTTGCTTTAGAAATGAGTTGTTTTTGCATTTTTGTTTTTACACCACATGCCTTTCAGCAGTTTAGGGCAGTCTGGGCAGGAGGAAAGTGGGAGAAGTGTCAACAGTGGGCATAATAATAATAATAACTTGTGATAATTGACTCTCCTGTTATATGCTGGTGCCCCTTTGGAGCTCATGGCCTGTTTGGTTTATTTGGGCTCCAAACAACTTTTTGTTCAGAAAAATAAATCACTACATTTGTACCAGTTTACTGATTGGGACATAGAGGCGTATGGTATTTGTAAAACCAATTTAGATGATCTTAAAGGCTCTGTAATGTGCTAACTTCTCGTTTTTGACCTGCATTCTAATGAGTAACAGCAGACATGTTTAATTACATGTCATGACATGTTGTAATCAGTCAGACATCATTTATAGTGACTTTGAAGCAGCATGCTAATGTAGGCCAATTGACAATCCACATTGCTAATATCAGTGGTTAAATGCCATTCTCCTCTGAGCCCTTTTCCAACTATTGTCAATACAAGGTAGCAGACACCTAATAAAGTGCCAAATAGTCATTTAGGCCTCTTATCATTCTACTTTCTTGGCCAGGCAAGTCATGTAGCCTAGCCACTGTTAAGAGTGAGCCTATCCCATGTCAAATTTATTTATAAAGCACGTTTTAAACAACGTCAGTAGACCATGTAATTATATGCTTTAGTTTAGGCTGTTCTTCCCCAGTGATGGAGCATTTACACCTGAACTTGATCATCTCTGTCCATTTGGGCTCTCAGTCTCTTCGTGGGAAAAGTGTCACTGTTTGGCTAAGCCTATTCTGCAATGAATGCAAACTCTGCAGCCTATTTTCTGTAAAGTATTAAGCTATAGACCATAATCCAATTGGTAATCGTTGTTGGGGTAGGGTCTGAATAATAATGCCGCGCCCATAGCTACTGAGATCCATTCCGCGTTTTCAGTGAAGCTCCAAAAATCTATGAAATGTGTTTGCATGTTCCTCTGTGCGAGCAGGGATGTAGAGGTGGGATTGAGAGGAGCGAGAGAGCTGGGGGAACCCACGCGTTCAGCCTCTCAGAGAGTACGCTTCTCTCTAATGAACTGACGCCGAAACATTTTTGTTTTCTTTTGTAATTTATTACTGACCAGAGGCCACACTGTTGGATTGTGTAGCCTGAGAAGAACCTCTTTTTCCCGTAGCCTTTCTTTTTTGTCACCACTCGCCAGCAAGCAGGAGACGGACCGCTCGGACTGTGGCAGCCCTCCCCTTCTGCTTGGATGCGTTTTGGTAGGTGTGAATAAAACCTAGTCGTGTTTGCAAATATGCTCATCCATAAAAGGGAGAGGGATCACTAGCAGAGGGATATACTTTGTTGAAGTCTGCTCAAAGTTGGGATGTCATCTTCATAGTATGAAGTTATAGCCACTGGAAAAAGCGCGCAGTAGGTCCATCCACAAATGTGCGTCTGCCTCTAATCATGCTATCTAGTATAAAATAATATAGGCTAACACATATACCTTATTAACCTCTTGTGCCTTATTGGTGGTTGCTCCTGCGCCACGTTAAACCCATTATTGACACTGTTTTCAACCGTGAATGTCACGCTTTTGTGATTTAAGATAGTGGCACATTGAATTTACCCGCACGAAGACTTTTTGTCGCTCTTAAATAACACAGTTCATTGCGCGTAGCCAATTTGAGTTTTTCATCCACTTTTTAAACAACTCACTACATTTGCGTCCCTTGGTATATGTCATATTTCATATTGCAATCCAAGGAGCATCGCTGTATGAAGAAATGTTACCAACCCGCCTAGTGTTTTTCGAGCACGATTAGAAAGTTGTTGCATTTCAAGCAGACACGGTCACCTCTCATTCTTTCCCTCTCTCGTTAAGCCACTAATAATAGCTATATTTTCCGAGTGCTTTCATTGTGCGTTTGTGGAGCATCCGAAACCACCGTGTTTTCACTCCTGTAAACTTTCAGTGAACACGGCCTAATTAGGGAGAATGACACGCAGCAGGATGCGGACAATGGATGGAGCATGGAGTCTAATTATGGTCTCAGGACTTTTTAACTTCCTCCATGTTTAGGGTTTGGTGCGTGTTTGCGCGTAGGCTGCCCATCCATGTGCGCGCGCGGCCAGGAGTAGGTGGGAGGAATAGGGAATGTGAAGCTTTTTAGCGTAGACCAGTGTAGCCACAGAGTCCGCAGACAGCAGCGCGTCTGGAGAGAGGGAGGGACATTAGCCAGGACCGATGCATTAAGCGTCCTCACGTCTCCGAGGAGCAGCCAGGAAGCTCGTAAATCTACCCCACAACCAAACCCCTCACGCACAAAAGACGCACTCAAAAAGCACACACACGTCTCCAAGCAGCGCGCTACCTGGCACCTGCGCACGTATGACGTCAGAGGCCGAAACTCATTCAGGAGTAGCTTCAGCCAGTGTGTGATTCACTCATGACCAACCACACGTGACAGTGGCCTGATGTGACTAGCATTCACTTAAGTGAGTGGGTCATTTTAATAGTTGACTCTACTTAAAATCTATGGACTTGTCTGGCAATGGCTGATGGACCAAAGAACAATGGCGAGAATAATAGTGTAACAGCCCCATATCTAGTTCAGCAACATAGTAAAAAAAACAAATAGGTATATTTGACTGGAAATTTTGTAAATTTTGAAGATTGACCAAAACCAGAGTGGCCAGAATGGGAGCTCAGGTGCAGTGTGTGTAAGCATGTACTAGTAGGCAAGAAGAACACTGAGCACACTGGAAATAAGATCTGTTATTTTGATAATGTATTTAATGTGAATTATTTTTGATTAGTGCTATGTGAGTTAATGTCATTTTTGGAAAGGTTGTACTTGACCGAAGCGCAGAATTTCTTTCATACTTTGTCTTATTAGAATGTGTATCTAAAATATAGCTTTACACTATAGTTTTGCAAGTGATTCTTGTGATGGTCAGGTGCACAAACATAACCCTCATATTCTGAAACTAGAGCTGCCAAACTGGTTAGAGGTTTGAGTATATTAAAAGTAAATTTAAAATGACCATACACATAAAGTCATTCATTGTAGTATGAGGCTATTATTTTTGACTATTCAGGCTATAACTTGAAGAGATGGATACAAAATGTGTCAAAAAGTTCAATTCAAAATATTAACTGTTAACAGCTGAGAGCCGCATGTCAAATAAACTATAGTTCTGCAAACACCTGTTGTATTAAAGGACATTTAAAACATCTGGATTCAGGTTAAGGTTTTATATTTGCTTTTAGGTTTACTCCTGTCTATTTTAGTTAGATATATTTTACATCATAATATATTATTAATTCACTGAATTTCAGGTTCTCTTAGTTTAACCATGTAATGTAAATACTATTTATTCATTTTATGTTGTTGGGATAGTGCATGTTAATGAACATACATGAGAGACATCACATACATGTAAATAATGGCTCATTTCCATCCGTTGTTCCACAGAGACAAAAACGTAATACTAATCAATACTGCTACAAACAAAAGTCTAAAATAGCAACCAGACCCCTATATAAACAGGTGATGACACATCATTACCCAGTTTGCCTTATCAAAATTATTGTATTATATCACATTTGTGTTTAATATCTTCCTCACATACACTCAAAATATAGATCAAATTCAGTTTTAGTACATGTATAATCAATATGTATTAGCTGCAATTCTACAATACCAAAATCTTTATGACAACAGGGTGCCTTAACAAAGTGTTCTTTGAATATAATCATCTATAATCTGTTAGTGGCCCAGAATATACGATACTAGATTAATTCCTCCAAGTTTTTTCATAAAGACATTAAACATGAATCAGAGCTGTCACCACTGAAGTTGTTCAAACAGTAGATGACCAATTATCGTTATAGATGCTGCGATTGTGTCTGTTTAGCCACGCCCGCGCTCTCCAGTCTCCCACTGAGCTCACTGGTCGATCTGAAAAAAAAAAAAAAAAAAAAAAAAAGCTTCACGCTTAGTTGTTGGGCCGCATCGATTGCTTGCACCATTTATATCCAGATCTTTATCTCCACTTGCTAATTCTCTGTTGCTGCGCTTTGTTTTTGGATTCCTTTAATAAGATGCAGAAAGCAAGGAATGATTTGTGGCAGTGGAAATAGTATAAATAGTTTCACATATATAATGGCATTTTAATATGAATGTACTGGATCACTTACAATAATAGCTGGGACTATCATGTAATAATTATGTCATAAACACATCGCAGAGGATAACTGCCAGTATTGAGCAAAATTTGAAATTTCAAGCACAGATTTAAATAAACAGGTGAAGGCATAGGCTAAATCTGAGTCTTGTTTGAAGATTATTTTTGCTCTGTTTACAAAGGGAAAGTCAAACGGAGGGATAATAATCAAGCATATTATTCACAAAATTCACCGGTACTATTTCTGCAAATAGGATTTTTCCTTTTGAACATTTTTGATGGACTATATAACTGCATATGTAAGTTTTGATTCATTGTTTAAACAGCTGTTACACTGTAATACCTCACAGCTTAGCCTATTGCCCCAGTTCCAACTTGCTGAAATGTGTCTCACTATTCCATATTCAAGATAAGCCATATTTTTTTTTCTTCCTGAATGGTTTCATTAGCTCTGCATGTTTTGTGCATTCACTATTTGACAACATATATTACACAGTGTGGCCATGTTAGGTGTGTAAAGTTGTGTTACATCCTCTTAATATCACAGTTATAGTTTTATTGTACTTTTACTTCAATGGCGACAGAAGAGAGCAGCGTTCATTATCAGGTCCTTTGTGTCATTGGTGTGCCAGTGGGTCGTGGTGCAGCAGTTCACCTGAGGACAAGACTCTGGTGAGAGCAACAGACGAGAGCAGGCTCTGATTAGCCTCATGCTCAAGTGTCACTGTGTGTGTGTGTACATGTGTGTGTGTCTGTGATGATGAGAGGGCACACTACATGACACAGATTTACACACAACAATGCAGCACTCTACACGAGAGCTGGTTAAGTCATTAGTCGAGTTTCCCCTGTTGTGATGATGAAATCTAACATATAGTAGTGTCACAGTGTAAAATTTTAGTTTTGTTGACACCTTGACCGTGAACAGTAGCTTAGTATGTTGGGCCAGTTTAGGATAGCAGACTTTCTTGGATGATAAACGTAATGCGACATAAACAGCTAGATAAAAATATAATGTTTAACATTTGAGTTTACTTTTTGGATGATTATGATTATATTGAGACAGGAATAATCACGATACTGACATACTTCTGACATAGTATATGTTGAGATGTAGAGTGCACTTTGTTATGGTTCATAAAGTTCTGTTATGTATACTGACATTTACTGTATGTTTAGTAGATGAAAAATTACACCTCTAAATCTGTATGACGTATAGTTTGAACTTAACAACTACAAAAAGGAGATCAGTTCACACAGTAACTCAAAGGCTGTAAGTTTGAACCTCACCAAAGCACATACTAATCTTGTGTCCATGGTCAAGACACTTCACCCACATAGTGATGTAACAGTATATCACTGAAGGCAATAATATTCCTGTATGTCAAATTCACTGTGGCGACCTCTACTGAGTAAACACACACAAAAAAACACACAACAAACAAACAAACAAACAAACAAACAAACAAACAAACAAACAAACAAACAAACAAAACAAATCTATAATATTGCAATAGAAAAATATAATAATACTATTAACCAAGTGAACACATGAGCAGATAAATTATTCGTTTAAAAGGTAGGTGCTGGAACATCTCACTGGACTCGTCTCATTTAAAGACATGTTGAACCAGAGTAAATGCAATTTATGTAATTAATGAAAGGGCAACTTTGAGAAAACAACAAAAATGTCTTAATCTCTGAAAAAAAATACTACAAATCTGCCTAAAATTCAGCAGTTACCAGTTGATACCAATTCAATTATAAGTGATTTTCTTGATGATGTGTGTTCCTAAAATTCAGTGCCCACCTGCTTTCCAAATGAAAATAATTACAGGGACATTAGAGATTGCTCATACACCCGTGGATAGTGCGGTGCTCATTGCACTGTCGTCATTGTGAGCGGTTACTAGACTGACGCAGGGCCATTGTGACACCAGTATGATGTCAGCCCTGTCACTAGCAGCAGTGACCAAGCACATTTGAATGTGAAAGGATTTGAGAAGGACGTCATGCTCTCCCTCTGTGTGGTGTCTCGTGTTACAGTACTTTAATGCCAAGTATCCCAATGTCATCAAATAATATTCCATCATTTTGTTAGCACATACTTTAATTCTTCAATTTATTATAACATCTTTATCATATTCAACAGGTAGGCCTGTTCATGTATTCATTTATTCATTATCTGTTTAGGCAGGGTAGAGTGGATTTCAAAGTAAACATCATTGACATGTGAGTGAGACTCCGCCCATTGCTGCCGATCTACTGAAGTGTCCAACTATGGGTATTAGGTGGTTGTGAGAATCTTGTTGATTTTGATAGCAACTAACCTAAAACTTATTTTCTTCATTTAGTATTCAATTATTCCAATGTACCTAGACATGTCTTTGGAATTGGTTAAAGCACAAGCAATGGTGTTCACATTACTGACTGGCCGCTCTTTCTGACTATGAGTCGGCAAAGTACAGCATGGTGTACAAATAACTCCAACTGCAACTTTTATTAAGCGTAACCAATTTTCCCTCAACACCGACTGTTCTGCCTTTCAAACTGTTAAAGTATTTATAGCACAACCCTCGCCTGACCGACCAGCGCATGCATTGGTTTTTAGATTCAATACTCAGTTAAACCACAAAGCCCCCATGCCCCTGGTGCGTGATGGTTCTTCTGCTCTTATAGGCTCACTCGTACCGGTCAGACGGGTATGGCTGTGTGCTGAGATGCAGAGGGGAAATCGGAGCTCAGCCAGTGCAGGAGTGGGAGAAACTGAAACTGGCGACGGCAGCTCGTGGCTCTGCTTCAGTGGCGCCACATCCCCCTGAGCTGCTGAGAATGTGGGGGCTGTGCTGCGCCTTTGAAGCTTTACCTCCCACTAATTCTGGCCTTCCAATTTCCACACAGTGCACACACAGACACCCCCCCCATGGTCCTCCCCCCTCCCGCTGCCTTTGTTTGCCTTATAAGGACAGGCCCAGCCATTTCCTCAGCCCTTCTGTGGGAGGTGGTCTGCTGTTTGTGAACGCGGACAGGTCAGGAGCAGAGACGCACACTCATTCTCATAGCCGAGCAGTCATGGGAATCTGATTATAATAGCTTTGAACACAATCGTTTCCACTCATGTCCCCCTTCCCTCCCTCCTAACCAACGGCACTCTTTGGTGGGGAATAGAAACAACTTTTTAAGTAATTTATCATTATACATCAAATATTCTATGATAAATCTTCAGACATGCTATCATGAAAGTCCTGGGTTATGTGATCTTGGATGATACCACTGTTGATGCTGTCCTGAGATTGTAACTCATGTGTCCTCTGTGTCTTTGTGTGAAGTTGCAGATGTCCATGGCAGACCGTGGATGAGGGCAGAGTTGTAGTGCAGTCCCTGGGCCCTGGAGCCTGTCTTTCCACCACACTGACCCCTGGAGGTGAGCGACTCACTCACCAGCGCAGAACGGACGCAGCGGAGGGTCCCCCCCTCGCTCACCCCTGCCCCCTCTCCACCCTCACCCCCGTCCCGGACACGTACGCTCTGGACCATGTCTAGCGGGCTCTTGGACGGGGGCCGCACAGATGAGCTGGACAAAGGCAGCAGTAAAGCGGACTCTCCTGTTATAGAGCGGAGGAACCGCAGTGGCATCATCAGTGCTCCTCTCAACAAGAGCCTTAAGAACTCACGCACATTGTCCCAGTACACAGCCGTCTCCTCGGCCACCACCAATGGACACACAGACAGTAGTGAGAGTAAAACCAAGCCCCCTGCGCCCTCTGCTGTCCAGCCCACTGTCTCTCCTCTGTCAGCGGGTAAGTTGGACCGCACCCTTGAGCAGGTTCTGGAAGGACAGAATGGCCTGCTGCACTTTGCCCAGGCAGCGGCCTTGTTGAAGCGAGCCGGGATGGAGCACATGCTACTGCCTGGGGGCATGGGAGTGGGACTTGGGGACGCGAGCTCTGGTGCGAGCGACTTGGAGGGTACGTCTGTGCCGGACGCCGTGGGGGGTCCTGTGGACTTCCCATATGGAGTAGGGGGTGGCTTCCCCTTCAACCCGGGGCTGTTCATCATGACGCCGGCCGGGGTGTTTCTGGCGGACAGCGCTCTGCACATGGCGGGCCTGGCTGAGTACCCAGCTCAGAGTGAGCTGGCCTCTGCCATCAACTCCGGTAAAAAGAAGAGGAAACGCTGCGGCATGTGCCCACCTTGCCGGCGGCGCATTAACTGTGAGCAGTGTAGCAGCTGCCGAAACCGCAAAACTGGCCACCAGATCTGCAAGTTCCGCAAATGCGAGGAGCTGAAGAAGAAGCCCTCTGCTGCTCTGGAGGTAAGAGGGTCAAACATATTAGCTCATTTCAATTCACAATTGTTTCCTCTTTAAAATAAGGAACAATGATTCGAGATTGACAAACATAAGTGCCATATTGTTGGAGCATTGACAGGTGGTAAGGGGTGTTGGGACCAGGGTAGGGGAGGTGCACCATGGGGCCCTTTTAATCTCTGCTACACACAAAACCCATCATCACTGTTGGTAAAAACCTAATTGAGTCTTTATGAGTCATACTCTATGGTGGATTAGTTATCCTGTGTGTATGGACATGAATATGCTTGTGGACATCAGCTTCTACTGGGAAAATATTGAATGCATGCTGTTCCATTACTGTGAATATGTGTACAATATGCATTTATGACAAGTGTAAACGGCCTGGCGCCTGCGCGTGTGTACATGTGAGGGGTCCATCTGGGTGGGGAGTAGTCATCTGGAGCGCCAGGTGTCAGCGTGGCTCATCGCCTCCTGTACCCTGCGCCGGTCCCCTCTCTGCTCACACTCCTTCTGCCTAAAGTGCCCCCTGAACTTCCTGTCTGAGCATGCTGCGACCTCACTCACCCTGACTGTGCCGACTGAATCACAAAATCCATTTCAGCACATGTTCCATCTCAAAGGAAATAAACTTCACTGATCAATGCCTCATAGTGTCATTTTAGCATTACATAATAAATGGATGGATATGAAACGCAGGGCGAGAGGCTGCTGCTCTAATTGACAGTGTGTGTAAAAGTGGATCGTTGCTTCAAATGCCTAATGGCTTCATTTCATTCTCTCTGTGATGGTGATTGAGGGCGACAGCTTGGCCTCTTGTTTATGGGCTGAAAGGTCCATGTGCTGACTTTGGCAGTCCACAGTGAGATCCGGCTCTAAAGGATATGGTTTACAGGAGGACTTTAAGACCTACTCTGACCCAAAGGAAGAAATATCCATATCAGTAATAGTTTCACTGATGTCAACAATATTTTGTATTTGAGTGGGGCTAAATCTGTGCTGGTTGGCTGCAGTGTCAAAGCAAAAACAAACAAACAAACAAAAAAAAAAAACTTAAAGGAACAACGACAATCGATTTTTGACAATGCATATGCAGTTTTTTTTTGTTTTTTTTTTTTGGTTTAGTATTTGTAGATGAATATTATGGACATAATGCAACAAAAAGCAAAGTGCACATTTTCTGATTTTGAATGTTATTATTTTAATATAGAACATTAATTACCTTGTCTGTAATTCTTTTTGGAATTAGGATTATCAAAAATACAAGATACGTAAACTAGTATCAAAATTAGGTACTCATTTGAGCAAGTAGTGATACTGAAAAAAAAAAAACTGAACACATAGGACAAAATGTTTACTTTTCTGAACACTTTTAGAATACTCCTGAGCTTTATCAGAAAGAATATATAACCACATGGTAACATTAAGAAAGTACTATTATATGTTAAGTACTGTTTTCATTATAACTGTGGTATCGAAATCAATATCGAGTATCGAGTCTATCCTCAGTATCGAAATGAGTACTGAAATTTTGTTGTAACTATTAAAAGTTAAATTAAATATTCATTCACAAATTGGATTAGTTATCTTCACACCCCAAAAGATTATGGTTATGAGGTGATAAAAAATATTGTGCAAAAGAGTCTAAAATATCAAACTCTAATTGTGTGACTTTTGTACATGTCAGGAATATGTTCGATGTTTCTAATAATCTCCATTCAACTTCTTAGTGTTGCATTGTTCAGCTTTGAGTGTGGGCATGATTTACTCACATGCTGTCACTCTGAGATGTAGGTGGTGGTGGTCTCAACACAAATGATTGAAAATTGTATTTATGATTTGCAGTTAATGTTATCATGGCAGTTTTCCCAATGCTAATTGTTGAAAACAGAAATGCCAAGAAAGAGTTGAATATTCATACATATTGTTGATATTGTTTGTGTCCCTCTGTTTGCCACTAGAGATGAGGAAATTAATCATTGGTTCTTAATTCTTTTACTTGAGCTTATTTTCATAGGTAGTTTGCCAGATGTGAAAATGGCAGCCTAAAAGTGAATACAAATAAAATCACACATCAAGGTTGCTCATTTTCATTATTTTAGTGGCACAACTTTAGGAGGAACTCTAGTGAGTGCACTCTCATTTGGGAACAGGCTTTTAGCTGTAAGGCTCTGGGTTCAGTGTTTGAGATTGTCAGGAACAGGCGATATGACAAAAAAAATCAGTCATAATTATTTTCCTCATTATTTTCTATTTTATTTTTTTGTATTAAAAACAAGTAGACCCAGCTTTTATTAAAAACATAAACAATAGACTTTTAATCATTGCTATTGAACAGAAAAAATAGTCAAAATTCTTCCTTTAAAATGTGAACTCCAAATCACATGCTTTTGCTGACAGAGTTAGAGATAACTAAATCTCGACCACAATTTAAACTCGAGTAGTTGCACAGCCCTAAGATATAATAGTGAATATTAAATGTGAGTGTGAGTGATTATTTGGCTGCCTGTGTGTCCAACATGTAATTAACGTGCTATTTTGCATCTTCAAATAGCAAAACTGGCTGGGTAGACAACAGCTTTTCACATCTAAATATACAAAATAAGTTAAAATAGAATGAATACTAAAAAATCAAACACAATTACATACTGGTAGTGTACAGCCTTTAATCTTCACTGTCTACCTAAACTGACCTCACCATCTCTCATTTTTCTGAAAGATATTACAACATTTTGAATTTGACAAGTGGTTTATTTATACTCTAATACATCTGCCATGATCAGTTCAATAGCTGTCTCCAATGGCTGTTATTGAGTCAACAGCTCTCATTGAGGCAGTGATTAGATCAGAGGAACCATTGTGGGCTTCACTTGTGTCAGACGACAAGAACAATGTGACAGCACCACATTCGTGTTGAAGATGCTTCATCAGGGAAGAGACAGTCAGCAGTAAAGTAAAATAGATTTGTCATTTTACAGTATACACATTGCAAATTATGTGTTAAAGTAATAGTAATATCACAAAATGTGCATTGAATTACACTTAAATAGTTGGAAAATGGAAGAGACAGACATGTACCAATAAAGAAGCAATGTAACTTTAAAGTATTACTCAGAACAAGATTACATAAGTAAAACTAACTAAATGTTCCTTCTATTCTTGGCTTTCAGAGTGGTGAAAATATAGCATAGTTGAAATAGCTATTAAAGTGGGACTAAACACCTAATATCTTTTTGAAAAGACATAAATCCTCATAATGTCTACAGTATAAACAGGAAGCTCAAACGAGTATTGCAATAGTACCTCCTATTCTTTCTAGTTGCGTGGTGACTGCACTTAATTTTAAAGAGGGCAAAATAAACTTTTTTTAAGTTTTCTACCACCTCATCAAAAACAGGTTTGAAAAGGTCTTATGTCTTACCCATGCATGTTTGAGTGATCAAGGTATCTCTTCAGGGTAGTATTTGAAGCCTCTTTACAGTTAACAGCCTATGTCACCTTTGCTCCTGTATGGCTATTTTTCATAAATATATAAGAGCAGGATACAAAACAATACCCTACAACTTCACAAACCTGATGTGATGTGCAGTCAGTACCCCATAGAAGTGTAATAAAAATCTACAGTTTTCCCTATGGCCTCCACTGTCCCCACAGCTTGTCTCCAGTCTGACAGTGGCCAACTTGGACCCCGCCCTGGAGTAGGTTCTTGGGGGACAGAAAGCTCTACAGCATTTTGCCAAGGCCTGTCCAAAGACTGAACAAATGGATATGACAGTGTCAGGAAGGGCATCTGACATAAACATGGTAAATGTGGTTGACTTGGACAGTAAGTTGAAGCCCATCATGTTTTCTCCCCTTATTCAATGGGACATGACATCTCACTTAAGTGGAGTCTTCTCATGCTTTCATGCAGCCTTCAGTTGCTTTGGCTGTGTTACGTGCCCAAGTATCTGGCTCTGGTGAATATAGTGGGCTTGTCTTACACTTGTGTGAATCTAAAGCGCGTGTATACGTGTGAGCGGCCGCGTCGGTACACAAGCGCAGTCCAGTAGCACTGTGCTTATTTTAAGGGTGTTGACGTTTTCCATTGAAAGCGCATGGCAGCTCAAAGGGGAGCGTAAAATTGGCAAGTGAGGGGGAGTTAGCATGCGGAGGCCTTTGCCACCTCATAGCTCACTGGCTGAAGATGTCTGGATTTATTCTGGGAATGCAACATTTGAGAGAAGTAAGTGGGAAGGCTGTTCAGCTCGGCTCGGCGTCTGAATCCCCTCCAGTCAGTGTCAGATTCAACGTTACTGCAGCTCCTCCAAAAACAGACAAAAACACCAGCCGGGGTTAGGAAGTTGTACTGTTGTTTTGACTTGAATGTTCGTGTGGTTTCACTATGTAGGCTGCTGTATGTGTGGGCGGCAACTGCCTATTTTTAAGCATATTAGTTAGATTTCTCATATAGAACAATTTCTCAAGAGTTTTTATTTTGTACGGCAAGTAAGAATATATTTGGGACGTCACGCAAAGTTGCAAGGTTGGAAAGCTGCCCATTGTTCAAATTCAAAAATAAAGTCAGCCGTTTATTTCAGTGAGTCAGTATTTACTATTAACTCATGCTATTGGAACTACAACATTATTACTCTACCTCCTATGGTATGTTGGTGCTTTTACAACTTTATCCTTTTCTACTCTAATCATTATAAACAAAGCTCACCTCATACTAAATATAAATAAGTATATTACTATACACTGCACTGAAGTGCTAAGATTATTTCTGTCCTTTTGATCGTTAGCTGTCTTTTTTACCAATGCGTGTTTTTGTCATCTCACAGAGATATTTCAGATGACTCTTTCCTTCCTGCCCTGGCCACACTTCATCCATATATGGGGACAGTTCAGGTCTGGGCCACTGAATGACAAACTTGTAGTGACAGTGAGACACAAGTCGCTCCAGCCTGCACAGAGAAAGAGAAAGGGAGAGAACAATACACACAATACAATGCACTTCCATCTAATGCTCTGGGAATGGGGCATTAAGTTCATATTATAGACCAGCAGTAAAGATCATAAGCATTTTCTAAACATTTTTATCACCTTAAAGATTATACAATGGTTACTACTGTGCTAGCTATTATTGTTTAGTTTTTAGCCATGCTAGTGCAGTTGAAGTAGATTTTAGTTTATATTACATTATTTTTACAGTAGTAGTTTTTTGTTTTTTATTATGCTGTAGTAAAGTGGTGCCAAATAAAGCACTCAACTAAATGCATATTCTCTCAAATCTTGTGTTTCAAAATTATTCTATACTGATTAAAGCTTAGCTGGGGTACCTGTTTTCACACCTTATTAGTAGAAAGTAGGTATTTAAGGTCATCCCTAGCTTTCACAAACCCCTTGGCACATTGTTAATATCCACAAGTATATATTTAAGATCAGTTAGTTTGGATGTCCTTTTGCTGACAGCTTTACCTGTATTGTGATGTGTCAAGCTAAGCGCCATGTTACTATCTTGGGGTACATGTCTCAGCCCTTAGAGAGAAATGTATTATGTATTTTCAATCACACAGCTCTGGTCTTAGGTAGGTGGTAGAAGTGTCTCCCTTTAGCTTTAGACAAACTGATGTTGATGCTAGCTGGAGTTCACTGCTTTAGACGCTCTTGTTTTAAAGTTGCTGTTTTTTCAGGGAGACATTTACCATCCCACATACACAGTGGAAATGCTCTGGCTTCATTGTACTGCTCTGTTGTTGTTTTTACTGTAGGTGTCCTTTTGGGAATCCTCACAATATTTGATAATAAACAATAAGTCCAATGCTGAAGCCCAGGGGCAAGAGCTGAACTGGAGATGGCTTAACCGAGCTTACATACATTTGCATGAGTAACAGCTACCAGCACACATCCTTTTTTTACATGATAAGAAGCAGATTTGTTAAGATACTGTTATGTATATAGTCTTAGAGGCCAACTGTAACACCATGTTAAAGGAACTGTATGTAAGATTTTGATTTCAAATTTCATAAACATGACTTAACTGTGTGCCTAGATACAAGATAAACATGTTCAAAACTACTATAACACTTATACCAATCGTAATGCTGATTTATTCTTAATTACAAAAACATTGGAGTGATGGCCAAAAGTTTTTCTGTACTCGCTACCAACACCCTAGCCATATGGCAAGAAAAATTCAAGTTGGGATCTGATCCTCTGACTATATGCTATTGTTATGAGATCATCTTATAATGATTTTGTGACAGATGGATTTAAGCGATCACAGTGAATAGTGAACTCTCAGAAGATGCAGATGGCTTTAGTTACCTCTTAATGGCAGATATAAAGATGCTGATTTAATTAATTGTGATAAAATCAAAATGATGACCTTGGCGTATTACCCACCCCAATTACCACTAATAATAGAACTACTAGTTAGCCTTATCTAATCTTCCAGCCTACACATACTTCTAAAATGCTGGCTGTATTTACTATGACAACTGCCACCACGAATACTACTTGGGTGGTTGTAGTAGTTTGCCCACCAATCTCTGATCTCCACTTACACCTGTGCATACTGTTGGTGGGTCCTTGGGCAAGACACCATCACTCATGTTGTAAACCACATACCTCTGTGGTCACCTTGCCACTAGCACAATGGCAAAGCAGTTGGCATTCTCATCTCACAGTAAGAAGGTCCCAATCAAGTGGATCCTTTTGGTGTGGAGATTGCATCTTCAGATTTCCTCCAGGCACTACGGTTTCCTCTACCACTAAACATTTGGATACACTCTGGGGCCAGGTCTTCCCTGAAAGAGAAATTTGGAATATTTTCACTTGGTTAAATAACGATCAATAAATGAAAAGTACTACCCGCTTGTTACTGTTATAACTCCCATTAGTACAAAACCCCACCCTGAGCTGAACCCAGCACTTAATGGTTTGAGGTTGCTATTGTTGGATTGGTCAAGATATTATTAGTCTTGGAGCTCTGAATATTTGTAGCCTGGAACACACAAACAGTGTGCTCTTCACAAAGACAAACGCAGAAAAACACAACATTGATTTTAGTGATTGGCTCCTTCACACCCACAGGCCCATCTGTTTGAACCTGTGCAATCAGTGGTGGTTTTCTATTTCTGAACGCCTGCCATTTTCCATTGATTGTGCACATGTCTGATAATGAGGAAAAGCAGCATTTACAGTTAGAGCAGAGGGCTGTTGTTGTTGTACTTCCCACACACATTACGTCATAGTCACGTCTGCCCTGGTCCCAACATCTGTGCCCCGACATCTGTGATTGAGTCAGAATGAAAGGTCAACAGAGACAGACTGGAGAGAGACATGTATGTAACACATTTTAAAAGTTATAGCTGAAAAGAACTCCTTCATCTCAATGCCATTTGTGACAATGACATAAAAGGAAAACTAAACTAAACTTAAATGCATGATAGTAGAGGTGGGCAGATTATCAAACAATTTATTATTGTTGTTTTGAAGATATAAGTTGAATATCAAGTATATTGTTTATATAGAAAATGTTGAAAAAGAGCTAATTAAAAATGATAAATGGAAAAAATGTATGTTGTAAACTTTCAAAAAATAGTGGTACTTCTTTTGTGAGTAATTTTACAATAATTTCACATTTGTCTTATACTTAATCCTTAACAGTACATAAGAACATGTTTCTTTTTTTTCTTGTATTGTATTCTTGACACAATATTGTCTAATTATAGTTATTGGAATACTGCAAAGAAATATTGATATGTTTTTCTCAATATGGCCGACCCCTACACCAGTGGTCCCACAACCTTTGATCTTGTATCAGTAATAAACATAATTTTAAACCTGTGGAGAGGGGCAGGGCCAGTAATAACAACACAAAATGCTTATAACCTTTAGCCGTAGTTTGAAAAAATTATCTTAATAATAATCATGTTTACTGTTAATGTATTAATAATCTGTTCTGTATTAAGTTAAGGATTGAAAATACTAATTACTGTCCTTTAAGGTGACTTTGAGGAGGTCAAAAATGTGTGCCCTCTATAAACTGTACTTTTTAAATGTTGTGGAACTTGTATGTTTTTCAATGTCTGTCCTGGGCCTAGATTCACCTTCTTTTGTTGTGGCACCTGTATTGCAGCAGTCTTATATGTAGGCCTATATCTAATACAGTTCAGTTGGTATATTTGATTGGCTTTAAGGTCATTGTGCTACTCAATGTTTTGCCAGATTCGCCCTGATTGTGGCTTTTTAACAAATAAAGCACAGAGTGGGCTATAGTGAAGTACAAGAATAATTACCTGGTATGAGTCTTTCTGCTTGAGGAGAAATGTTCATTTGTTGTCAGCGGGAGTTAACTTTGAGAATGAAGGTAAATTGAACCTGTGGAGCCTGAGCCCTGCTGCTGTTCAGTTTGGAACAAAAGCATTTAAAAGAACAATGCGTGGCTGATTCCAATGTAGACAATGGTTTAAGTGGCTCTGAAAAGTAATTAGAGGCGTCGTGTTTTTGGTTTCAAACAAACTTAAGCAGACTAATAGGCCATTTGCCCCTTTGTTGAGAAACTCATAATTTAGCCATAGCTGCGTGAGCAAGAGCTGCCAAAGTAGACACCACTTTAACATTTTCAGTATGTTTTATTCCCTTTGTACAATTTCAAAGTCTGAAGTTTAACAGAAAGTATGAACAGAATAAATCATTTTGTGTATTTGTTATACTGTTGTACATTCAAAGTGTACAACGCATGCAACGCGTGCTGCTGTCAAATGTTTAGAATCTTAATTAATGAAGGCATTAGATATAATAGTAGTTATGATTTGTGTGGCAAGTCCAGAATCAGTCTCTCTGTATTTTCTGCACTCCCTCACGCCACGAGCCAGACTCCAAACACTACGGTGCAATCAGATTTGTTTATTTCAGTGACACATGTTTAACAAATAAGCTCATTAGTCACCCATCATTTATAAGCAAAATCAAACTTCTCTCACTTCAGATTAACAGATTTTAGTGCTCTGTTTTGATACAGACAGCCCATGTGTGTCCCTGATTGGCTAATCCACCTGTCAATCACACCCATTTGAACTCAGGGCAACAATGAGCAGACTTACATCTTAATTAAGTATTGGTGTGTTTTCTGGATACCAGGCAAAGTAATAATAACTGTAAATGTAAAAATAAAAAACTAAGCGCAAAAACTGCTAATCATTAGTTTAGTTTAATTGTGACTAACTGTTATGACTGAACTCATCAACAAGGTCTCTTGGAATGTATATGAACCAATCTGTGTGATTAGATACATAAAATATTAATGTCAGGATTAGAATAAACTCTAAAATAGCACTTCTTTTCACTTCACATTCTTTTTTATATTATATTCTTCAATGTATTTTATATATATTTACATAACTTTCTTTGTAATTCTGCCCAAACTACAGTTCATTATTACACTATCTTGTCTAAACCTAATCAGTTTCTAAATTGAATGGCGCTTGCCTGAGAAGTTGTCAGTGTGGTGTGATTTGGGTGGGAGTATTGTGAGTTTGTCGTACCTCTGTGTGTGGAGGTGTGCGACTGTGCTTGAATACATATTGGCTCTGTGCGAGAGTGTGTGTGGGTGCATAAATGTTTGCTGAGCTCCGAGCGGCACTGGCCATTGGATGAGACTATGTTACTGCAAGATTGAGCTGCACCTTGTACGAAGCCACTGGCAGCCTCAATACTGTGAGAGTGCAGTGATGGAGGAACAGCTCTGTGCACCAGTGTGACTTCTCCCAGATGCAGAAGGAGAAGACACAGGGGGTGGGAACATGACCATCGCAGAGGCGGGAGAGGCCCTGTGTGAGGCGGTTAAATAATAAATGGGGTGTATCAGGTTTTGTGTGAAGCTGGGGTTCAAGGCTCGCTGGGTGCTAAGAAACAGATTCACAAATACACCTGTTTAGGATCGGACAAGTAAAGGGCCCATTTTACACTATTTTCTGATGTATGTTATAATGTTGTTTTCTATCACAAACATACCTGGTGTTGTGTTTTGTGTCATTCACACGTGTTTAACACACAAACCCTGCATATTTAGGCTGAGTTCTTCTTTCAAACAGAAACACTCTTGCACCTTGTGATTTCATGTGGTAATACAGGAAGTGCTCCACTGTGTTTTTAAACTCCATACACCTTCACTACAATCATTTGGATAATTTCAGCCCTGGAATAGCAAATATTTACTGAACTAAAAGTAAAAGGTTGCAGTTGACTTGAAAACTACTGCTTCATGACATCAGAAGGTGGAACAGAGCATTTTGAGATTTGGGGATATAGACAGACAAATAATTCTAAATAAAGGATTACTCAAACGTGTGAATGAAACAAACCACAACTCCAGGTATGTTTTTTGAGTAGGTAACAACATTATAACAATTTAGTCAAGTCTGCATAATTGAATGCTTAAATAATGTCACCAGACCTCTACCGGTCTCATAACTTGAAGTCATGGTGATTCGAATTCATAACGTAAATTCATGGTGATTAGAATTCATAACCTGAATTCATGGTGATTAGAATTCATAACTTAAATTCATGGTGATTGGAATTCATAACCTGAATTCATGGTGATTAGAATTCATAACTTAAATTCATGGTGATTAGAATTCATAACTTGAATTCATGGTGATTAGAATTCATAACTTGAATTCATGGTGATTAGAAAGATAAGTGCACTCTATTAATAACTGTATTAAGTGGCAAATAAGTTGAAACATATAAAAGAAATAGGTCTAGTAAATGACAATCCTTAATACTAAATTCCATCTTAACCATATTTGCTGATGATTTGATGAATTTGGCCATAGAGAATACATGTAAGAGTCAATAGCTGCCTGTGTTGCCAGTCCCCAAACTGACCAGGGTGCTCCACTTTTTGCCCATAGTTACTAAATCAGCACCATCTACTGGGAGTAATTAAGGGATGACGAATGATTAAACAAAAATGGTTGCTTAACTTGCTATGTCTTTGTGGGTTTGTCGTAATTGTATCCACCTCTTGATTTCTAATAGTGTTGCATGTATTGTCAGGCAATGTAAACTGGAGAGTCTAATCAGCATCTGTTTTGTCCATAAAGTTGTGGGTGATGTCACAGTGTCAGTGGGCCCATGTGCGGATGGTGCCATGACACGACTGCAGATATTTTCAGTCAGTTCCTCTCCAACACAGAGCCTCACAGAGCAACAACATCACAGCCTCAAATAGACAAAGTAAAAAGCAAAGACTGATACTACATTTTGTAAAGCCAGTTTGTATTTAAGTTAAATTTGCACTATGTAACTTTTCTGGTGCAGGTTTTGTTACGTCTCCATGGAGATGTTATTGACTTGAATGTTCCGCACTATGGCATTGAACTTATCTAGAGGCAACCACACGCACAGCAAGCATCAACGCATTTCTAGTAATATAACATCTGTAACTGAGACATTTAAAGAAATTTAAAGGTTCTATATTACGTTTGTGAGCTTTAAGTCATGGTATAATGTTGTTATTGCTGTGTTTTGTTTCATTCACGCATGTTTGAGTAGCTCTTTATTATTAGTCTGTCTACATCTCCGAAGCTCAAAATGCTCTGTTCCACTTTGTGATACAATTCCAGGGCTGACATCATCCAAATGATTTTTGTGAAGGTGTATGGAGTTTAAAAACACAGTGGAGCATTTTATGTATTATCACATTTTGAGCTGTTTCTGTTTGAGAAAAGAACTCCGCCTAAATATGCAGGGTTTGTGTGTTGAAGATGTGTGAATGAAACAAAACCCAACTCTGGGTATGTTTGTGATGAGGAAACATTATAATCTAGATAAGAAAATGGTGCAATATGGGCCCTTTATATCCATATTGTGTAACATTCTAGTCAAAACAATAACATCTCCATAGAGACCAGGTAGCAGATCCTCCAGCCGACAAGTTATAGAGACTTTAATGGATTAAAATAGCATACTGGGTCTTTAATTAATATAGACACGGCTGGTCAGATCTGTGTATATGCCAAAATGGTAAGTTTTAAACCAGAACATCATTTATAGTTAGAAAGCTGTCATTAAGTAGCCCAAATGGAGTAGCTGCAAATGAGCGCAATTGAGTTTTTTCCATAATACTAAGTTGAGTACAACAGTTTGCATGCCAAGAGGTGTTTGTGAATTGAATGCATGTGTCTGGGGAGAAATTATTATTTACAAACATAGAAAAAAAAGTGTTGATTTCCATTAACAGCGTCTGCTTCCTGTCTCCCCCTCTCCCCTCTCTCTCTTTCTCTCCCCCTCTGTGTCCCATGTTGTTCCAAGAAGGTGATGCTTCCTACGGGGGCGGCGTTCCGGTGGTTCCAGTAGGACTCCTCCTCCTCCTGCGCTCCCTTCCCAAAGCTCTGCCATCAAGTGCAATGCCAACTCTTGGATTGTCTCCAGAAATAGACACTGGCTAATAAACTAAAATAAGACAAAAAGAAGAGAAAGAAATGTTTAAAAAAAATTACAAAAAACTGTTTGGTAATGGATGCACCTACTTATTCCTTGAACCAAAAATGAATCGTAAAAATGCATCTTTGGCAACATTCATTCCCTTTTTCTATTTTGGTACATTTTTGTCTCGTTTTCCAGCAGTTTTTTCAGTTGCTTCGAACATAAAATGGAAACCGAGTTTGGACAATCAATCAACTAATTTCTGTGTTTGGTGTTCTTGTTGTTCATGTGTGGAAAAGAACAGTACTTGTGTAGAGAATGTAAATTTACAGCTCTATTTTAAAAACCTTTGTGGCAAACCTTGTTGTAATTCTTCAACAGATTTCATTTTGTCCAATTTAATTTTCAGATTGATTGCTGGTTGGGAATGTTGTAGATTTGGGATTAACTGGGTTGAAGACATGGCTGGGTTGTCACTACTGTAATATCCTTAATCAGCCCATCTCTGCATTTCCAAAACATATTTTTCTTTGTAAAACTGGCAGCCTTATGTTTCTATACAGCCCCAATGAGCATGTGCCAATACAGCTCAGGGCAAAAGCACTAAGAGACAGCACTTGAGTCTCCTCTACTGAACGCACTGACAACATTTTTATTATTGGTTGTTTCCATTGTTTTTTATGTTGCTGGATAGCTACAGCTTTTAAGAATAACTTTGTATTTGTTTAGAAAATTGGACTGGTTTTGTGAATAAAAAGGAATGCATGTATTTGTGTCAAAATTTACAATGATGTTTGTCTAGCCTACTTGTCCTTTTGCATGTTGTTGTTTTTTTTTGTTTTGTTTGTTTTTTTTAACAGCAGGTTTGACCAAATGAAAACATGACGTTTTCCACCAAATCAAATAAGTGTTTCTTTCTTTGGTCATATATAGCATACTTATCAAATAGACTGTCAGTCAAGTCATGCTATGCTAATGCTAACAGCTGACATGATTTCTTGATAAACACAATAATACAATAGCCATAATTGAGCCATAATTGTTTATCTACTACTACTACTACCATTACTACTATTCTGCATATCTTCCATAAGCCATCCATTGCCCAAATTGAGCTTAAAATCAAGCCATAAATTCCTGCATAATTGTTTTGCCTTTACTTGAATTTTAGGTTAATTTAAAAACCTAATCTATATTTACGTAAAGCGGTGCAACAACAGTACACAAGTCCATTTCGCCTCCTCTGACAGGTGGAGTCTGTACTCTTATTCAGGTGGAGCCTATAGTCTTATTCAGATGGAGCCTATACTCTTATTAAAGTGGTGCTATACTCTTATTCAGGTGGAGTCTATTATTCAGGTGGAGTCTATACTATTCTTTAGGTGGAGTCTGTACTCTTATTCAGGTGGAGCCTATACTCTTATTAAGGTGGTGCTATACTATTATTCGGGTGGAGCCTATTATTTAGGTGGAGTCTATACTCTTATTAAGGTGGTGCTATGCTCTTATTCAGGTGGAGCTTCTGATTCAGGTAGAGTCTATGCTATTATTCAGGTGGAGCCTATACATTTATTCAGGTGGAGTCTATACTCTTCTTCAGGTGGAGTCTATACTATTATTCAGGTGGAGTCTATACTCTTATTCAGGTGGAGCGTATCATTCAGGTGGAGTCTGTACAGTTTTTCAGGTGGAGCCTATACTTTTATTCAGGTGAAGCCTATGATTGAGGTGGAGCCTATACTCTTCTTCAGGTGGAGTCCACTGTTGTTCAGGTGGAGGAGTAAATGGAGATTCGTGCTGCAGTCTGGCCCAGGCCTGCTTTAATTAGTGCATATCTGAGACGCAGCCCAGTATGGTGGTCTGTGTACGAGCTTGTGATCGGCTTGGCCAGGCGAGCAGAGCGCAGCTATATTCCCTGCTCCCCCAGTGACAGCGCTGGGCTGGTGCCATCGCCATGGCAATGAAAGTGTGCGTGTTTGGGGGGCGGCTGAGGCCTTTCATTATTAATGTGCACCGCAGCGTCCTCACCTCTGAGCCGCACAGCTCACTGCTGACCTGCCATCCCCGAGAGGGAGGGGCTCACACAAGTGCACTCTGTTCACTACACTCACACACTGTGTGTTTAGTGCACTTTACATTTAACACTGCACTATTGGGTGACCTGGGGGAAAGTGGTTTTACAGGGGCAAGTATAAGAACAAACATGGGAAAAATATTTTGCTTAAATGACTCTAATATTTATGATGTTACAAACCCTTCTCTGACAAATTCCCAGCACACTGCCTTAGCAGCCTTCGTCTCTGCATGCTGAAGGAGCGTCACCTGAAACCACACCCAGCCGCTCATCTGTCAAAGTCCTGCAGCTCCAGCGCTGGTGCCGGGACATGTTCACTGAAAAGAAATCCCTTTTTGCACATTCACTGCTTTGGAAATGGAAATTCACTTTGGCGTCACACACCTGAGGCAATAGATAGTAATTACATGAGCGTGTGATACTCAGCACAGTGTGTTTTAATGAGGCCTGCTCTCACTTATCCACGTCCAAATGTGCCGCCTGACTGCTTCTGTGCTCAAACGTAAAACCCTAAACACCTCCTATTCTCAGGCCCACGCTCACCAATACAAAACTTCTATTCAACAGACTTCAGATACAGTGATATTGGGCCTATGAATTGCCCTGTAGACTTTGGTTGTACTCACAAACTGAATCATCACGCAAAGAGAAAACTGGAATCTGAAAAGGGACTTAGACGGTCTTCGTCGTTTGTGAACATCATTGGCTAAATTAATTGTTTAAACAATTGTATAGTTCTAAATTGTCTGAGCTAGATAGTCTGAAGTTAACTATAACTTCACACTTACTATACTTTACCAAGTGATTATACCACATCTGATGGGAGTGACTGACCAGCGGATTACCCTAACCTGATTAAACAATCACCGAAAAACATGGTTCTCTCACGTCAAAACAAACATAGCATCTTAAAATTAAAAATAATCTGAGAAAACATCTCAGCAGAATCAATGAGCAAAGCACTAAACTCTATACATTTTAAGGGAAAAGACGTTCTATATCTCAATCTGAAGAAACAAGGGAGGAGATGTCTTCTGCATTTTAGAGACATGTGCTACAAATGTACAAAGCAGCTAAAATGGACAGTTGTGTGCTCTATAGTGCATTCAGGTTGGGAACAAGATAACGGTAAAGGTTAGTTAGGGCTTGTTTTAGTTTACAGGGTGAGATTGTCGCTCTGCCCCTTCTGCTGTCAGTATGGATATTAGTGGCACTGGTCTGATCATTTAGGATGGGGAATATATATTGCAATATCAGACTTTTCCTGGATATTGTATTGGTCAAATGTTGAAAATTCGATCAATATTTGACGCCAATATTTTGAAGCTATTTTTACATCCCAAATAAGGACATTTCCAGTTACTTTGCAAACTTTAATCAATATAATCATCAGAAACATACCTGGAGTTGTGTATTATTTCATTCACACATGTTAAACACACAAATCCTGCATATTTAGGCTGAGTTCTTCTCTCAAACAGAAAACACTCTATTCCACCTTGTGATGTCATTTTGCAATACAGGAAGTGCTCCACTGTGTTTCTAAACTCCATACACCTTCACCAGAATCATTTGGATGATTGGATGATGCTGTAACTTGAAAACTACCGTTTCATGACATCACAAGGCAGAACAGAGCATTTTGAGCTTTGAGCTGTAGACAGACTAATAATAAAGGATTACTCAAGGGTTAACATGTGTGAACGAAACAAAACACAACTCCAGGTATGTTTTTGATGAGGTAACAACATTATAACGTGACTTAAAGCATTTTGTGTAATACAGGACCTTTAACATTGTACTGGCAGAAAGAAAAAAAGAAAAGAAAAAACTTGTTCTTTTTAGTTGGTGATTTGAGTATCCTCAGTTGAACTAAGGGTAGTTTGTGTTTGTTCAGGTTTGAGTTGTTTTGGGGGGGTCAGGTGGTATAGTGGCACGTTTCCCCATGCGTGTTGGTGGAGCACGGTTTGGTGAGCAGGCCTGTCACACTGGGAAAATCCTGGAATCTTATCAGCGCCTCGCAGACACTGAGCTGCACTGATCTGCCTGCCCTGGCTGCCAGCAGACGAGTCCCTCCCCCACACACCGTTCGAATGCCCCCGCACGCATGAGGCTGGCCCCTGCTCCTTCCTCCGGAGCGAGATAGCAGCCACTGATGCAGCCCAATTGTTAAGCGGCAAGGAATGCTGCTTGTAAAACGCACACCATGGAAGAAACAGCCGCACAGACCGGAGCAGTGTACAAGGACAACAGCACTGAGCCTGTATCAAACATAGTGACCATTAACAAAGATAAGGAGGCTTTAAAATGATGGATGAGTAGGTAGGTTCAATATCTGAAAATATCTGCTTCATTAAATACTCTGGACCAAGAATGTCGTGCCCCTCTTCCCAATCACAAAATCCTTCTTCATGGGGGTCTGTTTCATAATTTGGAAACCTCTGCACCACTAGACCATAGACCATATACTACCAAGTTATCTACAAAATGAGTCTATCACTAGAGATACTACTAGAAATTATTTGTCACTAAGTACTGTAGTGTTTTTTGTATCAGTGTGTTGTGTTTTCCCCAAGCTTCAGAATCTGCCCAAACAAATCAATCAAATCAATAACAACTTCAAAATGGATTTTTGGTGAGTTTTGTGATCAGTTAATTGACAAAAAATAAATAAATAAATAAATAAAATAATAATAATAATAATAATAATAATAATAATAATAATAATAATAATAATAAAACATTATTATGAAAACACTTTGTAGTCCTCTGCTCCCCAGTGTCAAACACAGACTCCAGTCCAGTGTTGGACTCTACTGAACTCTATCTCAAGAGTAAACTTAACTTGGCTTGGGACTGTATGTATTCTGAAGCAGTGTTGACTCTCTAAGTTTTAAATCTACACTTTCAGTTTTACTGTGTGATAATTGCTCTCCATTTAACATGTTAGAGATACAAAGTCTGGAAATGCATAATAGTATTTTGAAGTATTATTCTTTGATATGGTTGATACGGTGCGACTGATTCATGTTATGTCCATGGTCCTCTGTCATACCTGACACATTTCAGGGGCTCAAATGTATTAAATTCCTATTTGCGATGCTACAGTACCATACCATACCGTCAGTGTTTATGGTCCATGGTGTTAAATACACACATTTGACCTTATAACCTTTGGCATATTATCAGTTTTAATCTTAAAACAAGGTTGATGAGGTGACACAATGTGTCTTGTCAATCACACAACCATAGAATGCTGTTTTGTGGAGGTGATCTATAGCACTTGTTATGCCGTTCAGAAAATATCTCCCATTTTTCCTCAAATGGCTCAAAGAAAATACAGAACCAAAGCTTAATTTGTTAAACTAATGTGACATTCTAGTTAAATGGAGAAACTGTTTCCTGGACGGGCATCTGGACTAATATCCTGTGTAAATGGTGGGATTATCTCTGAGGGCACTCCAGGAGATAAAAAAAGATTGTGTCTTTTAAGAGTTAGTTTGTTAAGATTTATTTGGTGCTTGAGCAGCAGCATCCACATTTGAACAAAATCATGATTTGAGTTCAATACAAATTTTTCAAAATGGCATATTGTCCTAATGTCCTAGCTAAATATTTGAAATTCAAACCTTAGAGAAAGAAAAAAGTACTGTGTAAGGCCTAACATTGAGGAAAGAAGGTTATTCAAATTGTTAACAAAAACTTGTATTTTATTTCACTCTGTAGCACTGCTCTGACTAAACTATACAAACCTCATGGACATTGGGCCATTAGTTGTATCTTGCAGAATACAAGAGCATGTTCAAAAACCACACATGAATACACAAATGAGTAAGTATTTACTCATGCACTAAATCATATACAACGATAAACAGTTTTAGTTGAAGACGCGCATCCTATGTGTGCACACGCACACGTGCACGCGCACAGAACAGGGCACGCAGAGCAGATTAAGTCCAAATCAATGGCTGTGGCTGGAGCGGAGAGAGATTTCAGCCGGGGTTCTCGTTAAGGTCTGACACATGCGGCAGAGGCTCCGGGGAGTGTTATTACCAGGGTGATGGTTGATAAGACGCTCGTTTCTCCACGCTGCGTCCCGCGGGAGAATGCGCTGTGGAGCCATGGAAACCATAAGGCTAGGTGTTATGCTGTAATTGGGCCAGGCTTTTTAATGGTGCAGCTGCTCTGCCAGGTATGCCACTGTCTTCAAATGAGAAATTATAGTGTAGCCGCAAAAGAGAAGATTTTCCACCCGCTTTTTTCCTTTTAGCTTCGAGGTTTGTTTTGAATTGGGTTGTGTAGAGTGAATCTGAATCAGGAGGGTTCACTGAGAAGTGCAAAATGAAATAATATCAACTCATAAGAAGTTTACAGTTTATAAGATGGTCTAAAAGTGCATCAGGAAGCCCAGTATAAAATGGTGGAAGGAGAAAAGGGAGGAGTAGAGGGAGGAAGATGGTCGGCGGCCAATCCCTGCTCAGTCTCTGTAACTTGGTTGATTACGATCAATTTCCCTGGTATCGATGGCCTCCCTGGCCCTGAGCTACACTCCCTGCTGCACTTTGCATGGTACGTGCTTTGTGTACCATGACGTGGCTCTGAGCAGCAGAGCCGCTCTTACCTGCAGTCCTCTACTGCGGCCTTGGCAAACAGCAACAGCTGGGCTCACACATAAACCAGTGCTTGAAACACACTCTCCCTGTGGTGAGGTAAAGTTTGGGTGGTGCTACTGCGGAGAACGGGGAGAGGAGATTTTTTATTCAGATGAAGATTGAGCTCTTTCCAAAAAACTCAAGGTGGAAATGACGCGCTGAAGTTTGGGTCACGACTAACGCCTGGGTGTGTATTTGTTCTGGGGAATGCAAAAGTGTCCTCCCTCCGGCTGCATGTGCGAGGGCGCGTCCTGCCCGCTCTATCTCTGCACACTTGGCACGCTCGATCCGAATTAATTGCATCTCTGCGAGGGAGAGCGGGAGATGGAGAGAGAGAGCGGGGCAGGGCGAGCGAGCTTCAGTCCTGCTGCTGGGCTGGTCTTGCTACGAGGGAGTTATTTAAAATTCTGCCTCCCATGTGGCTCCTGGTTTTCACTTTAATGACCCCCTCCTCTCCCCCTGTTTCTGCCCCGTCTCTCCTCCACCGCTCCACAGCTACAGCCCAGTTTCCTGTGGCTCCCCAGTGCTCATTTACATATTTTCAACCACGTTTACAACTAGAGATACTTCCATATTGACGACGTAGTGACGAGCTTTTACTTTTGGTTTGCACTCCCATAACTCTTCTTTGTCTTTCATCAGTCCTTCCTCCACTTTCGCATTCCCATACTTTTACCAAACAAACATTCACCATGTTTTTGAGGCCTCCTGACACCTGTTGTTACGCTATTGTTGATTGTTTTCTGTATCTTGCTCAAGTTTTGATACAGTATATTGAATAATTCTGGAGTTTAGCATTGCATTTATTCACCTTTTGGATCATTCAAACGCGTATGCGATGAGACTGCATTTATCAAAAAAAAAAAAAAAACAACACTTGTGGATACATTGAATGAAGATGGAGAAAAATATATTTCCAACCTAACAAGACATAACCTTGAGGCCCAAACTGTCTCTTTACTGTACCAGCCATTCCATTCGCATAGTTACATTTGATTCCATAGGCAAAAGCACTATATTCACCAACAAAACATTGCTTATAAAACGATGGTCCATTTTGGAGCTGGCGGTGCATTCCAGTGCGCTGCCGACCCGACTCAAGGCCCCGTGGATGGTATAAAAACTGGCGCTGCAGTGTTTACCGGAGTGGCTGAAGCTTGGTGAGCGATAGGAAATGGCCTCGTCTAGATAAGGCTGGGTTTTGTGCGTGCAGCTCTGCAGGGGTCTAGGCGCACACACAGACTATATCTACGAAGGGGAGAGGGGGGGAGATGGCCCACAAGGTCAGAGTGGGCAGAGGCAGCGTATGTGCTTGTTTTTCTCCTGTTTTTTCCCTCTCAGCAGTGGAGCCGAGCACAGCCTCCCCGGGTCTCTCTATCTGGTCAATACCTCCACGCAGCGTCTGGCGATCAATGTAGGGTCAATACCTCTCAGACGCCTGCCTCTTTGTGCACGCTCTGATTTAGCTACCACCTACCCGGGCCCATCTTTCTCTCCGCACTTTCTCCCTTCTTCCTCCCCGTGCTTTTTATGACCCTATAGCTCTCACTTAAATACGTGACCCTGCTGAAATTAGGGAGACAGTAGTAAATCTGACAGAGAAGACTTTGGGACGAGCTGTGTTAACTTTGGTCCACTAAGGTATTCAGGAGATTGACCATGTATATTGAAAGGTAGATCACAATAGGGTGAAGAGAGTGAATGGTGGAGATGACAGAAGACAAGCAACAAAAAATCCAACAACATTTGGTTTTGTGTAGGGGTTGATACTCATAGCTCTTAATGCAGCAATATTTTCAATTTTTCTGGGTTTGGGCTGAGAACAAATTTATTTTGATTTAACTGACCACTTTGTACACTTACAGTTGTCAGTTAGCCTTGCAGATCACCTTTACTGTTCTAATACATAAAACATTGTTAACCAGTAAATCTGCAAAAAAAAAACAACTTCTCTCACGGCTTCACTCAAATACAATGTGCGTGAGATTAGTTTCACCACCATAGCATATGACATAAGAGAGGTTCAGAGAGGACATGCAGTCATGCGTGCGTCAGGTGACCTGCAGCCAGTCAAGTTACATTGTAGTGGACAATAAGTCTTCTGAAGTCAATTTTAGGCAAGTCTTAATCTGTCCTCAAAAGAGACATATTGTGTGAATTTGACTTTGATGACCGCTTGAGCATGTTTTCTCTTATAAGTTAACTTATAGTTGTATTTCAATTGACTCATATTTGAGTAATCCTATATTCTATATGATGCATTTGAGGTTTGAGTACTCTTTCTCAAGTATTTCTGTTTTCACCTACCCCCTATCTCCGCCTATATTTCTGCACTTACTTGTGATTATTTGAAAAATTCAGACATCAAATCATACTCAAATGTTTTGCAGCCATTTTTGAAAAATAGAAACACTATAAAGCTAAATCTGCTTCTTGCTACAGTGAAATACCACTAAGAGGTGGGGCCAGTAGTTGAGAATTTGTTCTGCAGTTTCGAACAGGAAGTCACTACCCCCATTTTACTTTTAAGTTCTTTTAGATCAGTATTGCAGTGTACAATGAACAAAATGTTAGATCATAATCTACACATGTGATTTAGCTTATTACAAAATACCATAAATAAATAGCATAATATGCCTTTTTAAATGAAAAGGTATGAGCTAGTACTGTGAAAACATCACAGCACACTGGCATTATAAGGATATTGGCCCATTTGTGCCATTGCTTGTTATAAGAGGTGAGGTAAAGGTAAGACTGTTGTTAATTAAGAAAAAGAAACATTGATTTTCCAGCCTGAAATGTGAATATTTTCCAAACACATGGGGCTGTTCAAAACACCTACTGTGCCGTTTGGCATTGTTTTAGAAGATACCAGTAATTTTAACTAGTTTCATGCGGGAATACACAAACAAACAAAGTTGTATAATAACAAAAATCATGCCTCCTAATGATCATCTTAGTCCAAGCTTCATAATAGCACGCAACATAGAACGGCATAGATAAACCATGTACACACAGGGAGATGAGAAATACTGCAGTTTCAAATGAGCAACTTAATGATCAGGGCACCATGACTGAGATTTGAGGAAGTCAAGATAGAAACTTTTTTTTTTTTTCTATTTTAACAAAATGCACTAATATAGCTGGATGAAACTTTCAAAGTGATATTTGGAGATTTTGGTGAATGAAGTGCACCTTTTTAGCCAATCATGATGGTGCTGACCTTTTGAGAAACAAAAGAAAAACCTAACAAAAGAAATACTTGAAGTGGTGATAACTAATCAAACTTTCTTTTTGTTTCAGCTTCTCCCTACTGGGGTCGTCACAGCAGTCATTTCCCTCTTACTGTGCAGCGGTTTGCATATTGGTGGAGCAAAAGATTTTTGCCACCACAAGGAGCACACTGGCTTGTTAAAAGGGCCAGCTATGGCCAGAATTTTGGTTAAGTATAAATAAATATTTCCATAAGCTTCACAAGCTCTTAAGGGCATACCTTTTGTGAAGGAACAGTAAGTATTCTAGAGATCACCCAAGTTCAAGACACTGTCATGGACTGTCGGATAAATGGTAATTGTGACAGATTGAGAGGAAAGTGCACATAAACTTTTGCTTAAATCTGAGAAATTTTACAAACAACACAACTGAGTTTTAACATCAGGGGTGTGTGACTGGTCAAAATCAAAAGAGAGTTCACAACAAATTAGATCAATTGCAAGATAGTTTGTATCAAGTGAATATTACTACTTGGGAGAACTAAGGTAAGCTATTGTTTTTGCTCAAAATATTGAGTCGATTGAACAAGATAAAAATCTTCCATCTGAAGTGCCCAACATGCATGTGAAACATCAGAATCTTGATTACTGACAGAAATAAAAAAGAAAATAGAATAGAAATAAATATATATAATAAATATATAAATAAATGATCAATGAATTCAAAGTCTGTTCAAACAGTGAACAGAATTGTGACAATCAAACAGACTTTGTCTGTGCTGTGTATGAGCAGTTGACTAACATGTCCTGAGAGGTGGCGGTGATTACAAGCCCCTGTGGAGTCCGGTGACATTATGGTAATTGTCATTACTGAGGCTGTGGTGCGTCTGTGACTGACGCCATTAGAGGAAGTGCAATTACAGTAGGCCCGCTGACCTTGCAGACGAGCAGAGGTCAGGCCTTCTCATTACAGAGTGGTGGAAGGCAGCCCACTGTCTCCTCTGTGCCAATCAATACGAGCGGAGCGTGCTCGGCGCTAATCATAGCTTTGACGTCGCCTCACGCCCCACCACCCCCATCAGCACCAGCCCCGCTCCACCTTTTAGCTCCTTATTACTTTGCACTAACTGCCCTGCAACATGACCCAGACTCAAAACAGGCCTTGCACGGAGACGCTCTGTAAACCTAAGTATATCATCTGTATTATGCCTTCACTCCTACAGTCACTGGACAGGGGAGAGGGTATTTTATCCCATACAGTTCTAAAAGACTTCAGTAAAGTAAACATTCTTTAAAAATCTATTACATGAGAGATGCAAAAATACTTATGTTAAATAAGTCATGTTGCTAAAGTAGTTCAGGTTTAACAGTCAGGCAGAGGTCCTTGATGATGGGAGAGTTGATTAGCTGTGTGCCAAAATAAATACTATCTCCCTGCAATAATAATGAAGTTTGTGAACTGCTTGAACTTCTTGGTGCACTCTAAAAGAGATAAAGTTGAAAACTATGCTAATCGGTGCACATTCACTTTGCTTCAAAAAGTCCAGTATGTTTACAGGTGCATCCCCAGCCAACATCAGTCATGACACCAAAATAGTAACTGGAAATTGTAACTAGAGATATAGTTAGAAATGGCCACTATTTTACTCTCCCCACCAATGAGCTTACAGCCTAAAAGATTATTGTATATAAATAATGATTTCAACTGTAAATCTTGCTCTGAAGAATTAGTTGTGATAAAGAACAGTAAATCAGACATTTCTTCTTTATATGAACTGGTAAATCCACACATTTTAGCCAATATAGTTTCAAAACTAATCTATTATTCTGTGATGGGATTCCCCACAGCCACGTCCTAGTCCCGCTTGACTTTTGCCTCAGTCCAGTCTCTGATGTTGCTTTCAATATCTGCTTTTATTTTCCGCTCATGGTCAGCTGGAACTGCACATTGTTTAGTGTAGATGTGAAATTGTTTTAAAATGTGCTGTTTTGAGAATGACATACTTTATTCTGCCTAAGATGTAAAATGGTAACCACCTGTGACTACTGCAGTGGGGTTTTGTGTGGTGTTTGTTTGTAGCAGTGGCAACAAAATATTCCGAAGGGACAATCATTATCATCCAGGTCTAAAAAATAAATCTAATAGAAATAACACGGTCTTTCCTTATGTACAGAATGATAGTAAAATCTCTAAAAAGTAACAGCAAGCTTGGATATTTACATTAATTTTGAGTTTAAAGTTATAGAAAGTGAATGGAAACCTTATTAAAGTTCTGGTTTGTCGACAAATGAAAAAGACCTTGAACTATGTGATTTCAAAAATGTTTTCATTAATTTACAGGAGTAAAGACTTCAAGTGGTTTAGGTGTGTGCTCCCAACAATGGCTAAATGATTAACATCTAGCTCTTATCCATAACTCAAATTTAATCAAAGGGTAGCAAGGTAAAACAACCACAGAGGTCTGAAGAGTGCTACTTGTATGTAGCAATATTAGATTACATACAGTCCAGATGAAAGCAATCGATCATTGCTATTGGACAGCAAAAGTAAAGGATACACCATTATTATACCAATTAGGCAATCACTCAACCTGCATTTGTGCCTTTTCAGAATGTTTGATATCTGCTCTTTTTTTTTTTTTTTTGTAGTACTTTTATTATCCCTGTAGGGAAATTATCCTCTGCATTTCACCCATCCTTCCAGGAGCAGTGGGCGGCACATGGGGCGCCCGGGGACCCATCTCCATGATCTTGTTGCCTGGCTTGGTCAGGACCTCAGCTGGAGGATTTTTACCTATGGCGCATGTTTTGAGTTGATGGGGGAAACCGGAGTGCCCGGAGGAAACCCACCCAGACACGGGAAGAGCATGCAAACTCCACACAGAAAGGCCCAGGCAACCCGGGGATCAAACCCAGAACCTTCTTGCTGTGAGGCGTGAGTGCTAACCATTCAGGCACCGTGCCACCTCTATTTACAGTCATATTTTATTCATAGTTAGATTAACTGATAATCTTTCATTGTTTGTGGACAGTAGGTTTTGCGCACCTATTGATTCTGAATAGTCCAAAATGTATTCTGTTTTTTATTCTGTATTTTTGGAGGTAAATATCTCTTTATGTTTCAAGTAGTTTTTATTGTATCTTAATTTTCAACAATAAGTTTCATGGAAATGGCTTTGAACTGAGCAAACCAGAAAAAAGCACCCTGACTATCATGAAGGATATAGCGTGCACTCTTCCAAGCCAAAAGGCAGCTCAACAAGGCAATCAGACTGGAGAGCACGGGCTGCCAACAGTGACTCATGCCCTGGGAGAGGGGTCCACAGTTCTCCTCCACACTCGCCAACACCCGCATACTCCTTTATATTGTCTTAGCAAGACATAAATCTGCTCCAGACATCCTCCTGCTATGGCTTTTCTAACACTTACGCACTAAGATCTTTGCCATTTATTTTAAAGATTTTTCATTTTTATTAAGCAATGTTACCTGCTTATGAGGGGCATTGTTAGAATTAGGGGGAAAGCAACTGCTAACTACCAACTACTAGGTGTACAATGCCTCTAAAGTATGCCTCTAAAGTAAAATAAATGTATCTGCGATATTCTTCAGCAGCAAAACCATCAGCCCCCGCAGCTTGCTTGTCTCCTCTTCTCGCTTCTAGAAGTTCTGGGAAGATCACATTTTCCCTGTACATTTATTTTACCAGGTTTATTCCTTCAATGAATTGACAATTACATACATTAGTCTCAGATTCTTGTGTTGTTTTATATTTATTTTAAATTTTTGTGTTATGGTCAGTCCATTTTAAAAGCCATTTATTTAAGCCTGTTGATATTGATGATTTTATATTCATGAATGATAGCCGAGGTTATTAGAGGGTGCACTTTATAAGTAATAGAGATCTTTTCACATATATTTAATCTTGAATAATTTTGGATCCTGTTTTTGGATTTAATGAAATATGTGATAGTAACTTTGACCGCGGTGGCCCTGGTGTGAGTGGCAGGCCTAATCCCATGTCCATTGTTTGGCCTGTAATATGACGTGAGCCTCTTTCTTCTGACCATTTGGCCCTGAGTGCCCTGACAGTGAGAAGCACACAGGAGGAGCATCCCACTGTGAGGAGGTGTCCATGGGGGAGACACATGCTTGTTTACTGGCCTCATTATGTCACAGCTGTCCCGAACCGGTCGTCCTGTGGTCCACTGTCCACCTACAGGAGCCCAGAGCCTGCCACCTGACACCCACTCACTACAGAGGTCTCCTGGACTATTGCAACAACAGGGTAGGTAGGGAAGGGCCATATGGAAGGACCAAAACATCATCTATTAAAATCTACAATATGAATATATATATCATCTACAATATGAATATATCATCTACTATATGAATATATATATGGAATGGTGTCATAACAAGTTAGGGAAGTAAGAATTAAAACTATACTGAGGGTGCAAGTACTAGATGATATTACAATAACTAGTACTACTACTGCTACTACTACTAGTACTACTACTTCTGCTACTACTTCTACTCGATTTGCTATGACCATTTTGACTGAAATATTAACTACATTTCAGAACACTCTTAATAGTAGTACTGCAAGTTGTATAGGAGCAATAGTGTAGAAGTATTTACATATTTCATTCAAATGTTTACGAGTGCCATTTTGGGAAGTTTTGACCATACAGAAGTTATGGCAAGTATTTTACAACATAAGTTTGGACAAATAAAATAAGTAATCCGAGAAAGATTTGATAAAAGCAGAGACACAAAGCTCTCTGAGACTTGAATGCATTTGTGGATATAATCACCTGTTGGCTCATTCACAGCGTGATTGTGTAAAATTATGATATTTCTACAGAGAAACCAAATTTCACACTTTTGCTGCGGATCTGCCGATTTTTGGTGATAGTGTGGAGAGGAAAGTGAGGTGTGAATGCGACGTGTGAGTGAAATGTAAACCGCACGCTCGCCAGAAAAACTGAGAGGAAAACACAGCTACATAATCAACTACAATGATATGTATTCATTAACATGGCAGATCATTTAAGCAGAACTACGTATGTGTGTTAAAGGTCCTATATTATGCACAATTGACTCTTGTGAGCTTTAAGCCATGTTGTTACCTCATCAAAAACATACCCGGTGTTGTGTTTTTTTTCATTCACACATGTTTGAATAATTCTTTATTATTAATCAGAACTCAAAATGTGGTAGTTTCAAGTTAACAGCTACCCTTTACTATTAGTTCAGTATAGTAGTCCAAATGGTTCTAGTGAAGGTGTATAGAGTTTAAAAACACAGTGGAGCACGTGCTGCATTACCACATGTTGTGACATCACAACATCACAAGGTGGAATGGAGTGTTTTCAGTTTGAGATACAGGGTTTGTGTGTTAAACATGTGTCAATAATACAAAACACAAGTCCTGGTATATTTTTAATGAGGAAACACCATTACAACATTGATCAGAAAATAGTGTAATATGGGTCCTGTGATATAGAAGACTTTTAGTCCCCAGCAGGTAGACTGTAAGTTTATGTGTAGGAGGGGACTGAGAGTAGTAGTATTAGTAGTAGTATTTGTTTTGATGGAAAGGCAAAAGTAGTAGACTGTGATTGGCTAACAGTGACAGACTAAATTTCTCACAATTTACTCAAAACAAAATAGAGTAGTATGCCATATCGATTTACCTATTCTATTCTCAACAGAAGAGATAAAAGGCACTCAAAATGCCATAAAAGCTTCAACCTACTTTTTCAGTTAATATTGTAGAAGCATATTAAACTACTACTGCAGCTGCAACTCTCAGCGACTTTCTACCAGTCACAACATGTAGCAACAAAAAGAGAGTCACCAAACTAATTAGAATATTATGTTTTTGGCATATTTTTAATTGTGTATATTTTAGCTGCAATTGTGTGTGTTGTTTTGCCTCTCCTCACTCACTCCCCACATCTATAATCCCTTTTATTGAAATCCGTGTCACCTGCTGCAGTCCTGCACCCTCCAGCTTTAGACGTCTGGTCACTGCAGACTCAGGAGACCAGAGCATCTTTTGTTTCCAAGCCATTATTTCACCAGTAAAATCACCAGGAAGCCCACGAGCGGAGACCATATAGCGATGTTCTATCAAGGGAGTACATACATATATTTGAACAAGGCAGAAGTGATGGCCTTATGTTTGAATCACGGTTAGAGATAAGTGATAAAAAATAACCATAAGCAAATTACTAATTTTGTGTGTGAGTGATTGGTGGTGGTCAAAGGCGCAAATTGGCAGCCTCCTACTGTCAGTCTACCCTAGGGCAGCTGTGGCTATATTAGTATCTTAAGGGGCCCATATTACGCTATTTTCTGATACATACCTGGAGTGTTTTGTCTCATTCATTCTTTCATTTTTTTAGGCTGAGTTCTCTCAAACAGAAAACACTCTGTTCCACCTTGTGATGTCATGTGGTAATACAGGAAGGGCTTCACTGTGTTTTTAAACGCCACACAACTTCACTTGAATCATCTGGATGATTTTAGTCCTGGAATTATTAATCTCCACTTTACAAAAGGTAAAAGGTTAAAAACTACCACTACATGACATCACAAGGTGGAACAGAGCATTTAGAGCTTTGGAGATGTAGACTAGACTAATAATAAAGGGTTACGCAAACATGTGTGAATGAAGCAAAACACAACTCTAGGCATGTTTTTGACGAGGTAACAACATTATAACATGGCTAAAAGCTCAGAGTCTATATGGAGTAAAGGGATAATGTATTGTAAAGCACTTTGGGTGTTTGATTATTATTATTATTATTCAAAAATCATTTACCCCTGAAGTAGATCTTAAAGTTTTAGTCCATATCTGCAAGTATAGCCCTTTCAAAATATAGCAATGCCTTTAGATTGAATACTTTGTAAATCTTGTATTTTGGCTCACTAAAACACTTTAAATGATCATTTAATAAAATATTCTCCTGTAGTAGCTATCCAAACATCTTGTATAATGTTTAGTCAATGCAGTTTTTGCCCTGGCTTCTTTTTGGAGAGTGTAGGATTGAGATTGAGAGTCCGCGCTATCAGGGGGAAGGAGCCGAGGAGACAGAGTGAAGGAGGCAGAGAGGATAGGCCAGAGGGTAGGAGGGAGGGAGAGAAAGAGAGAGGATGGAACACTGGGCAATTTTGCAAACCTGTGACACATTAATTATTAACAAACTCAGGCTAAATGCGTAAACTCTCCTCTTGTACATTCTCAGCACATCTTTCCCATACACACAAGTGGCTAAGGTGACAAACGTGAGTCTCGTAACACCAAGTGGAGCATGTCAAAGGCTGGGAGTAGGTGTCAGGATCTGGCAACGACCGGCCTGCAGAGATATGTGGTGGGATGACGTGAGGCTCAGGGAGGAGGAGGTGTAGAGCCGGACAAAGACGGATGATGGAGGGGAGGGAACAAACGCAGATTAGTTATCAAGGAAAGAGGGGATAACTACAACTAATACTATTAGTGTTATTACTACTAGTACTATGTCTACTATTACTACTGCTACTACTACTACTACTACTACTACTACTACTGCTGCTACTACTACTACTATTACTACTGCTACTATTACTATGTATACTACCTTGTCTACTACAACTACTATTACGTCTGCTATTACTACTACTATTATGACTATGCCTACTACTACTACTACTGCTAATACTACTATTACTACTACTACTACTACTACTACTACTACTACTACTACTACTACTACTACTACTACCACTACTACTACTACTATTACTACTTCTATTACTGACCTTGCAAATAATGCACCTATTACTTCTGTCCCTGATACTACTGCACTACTGCTTCTTCTTGTAGTACTTATTTTACTAATTTGGGTTCTACTATATGAAGATACTGTATATGCAAGGATGTCATGACGTTAGGGAAGTAAAAATTTAAATAAAACTGTACTGAGGATGCAAGTACTATATGATATTACAACAACTACTCCTACAACTACTACTACTACTACTACTGTTACTACCCCTACTATTCCTACTGCTTCTATTACTACTTCTACTTACTGTAAGTAAGAAGTAGAAGTAAGAACTATGTGTATAAACATTTATGCTGTGACAATTACTACTACTACACTACTACGATTACTACTACTGCCATTACTACTACTATGCCTATTACTACTGTTACTACTACTCCTACTAATACTATACACTGCTACAATTACTTCTTCAACTCAAAGGTACATTTGCTATATACATTTAGGAGAGTTGTCTGGACGCTAATCATTGATATAGGTGGTCAGTCACTACTTTCTAATCAATTTGCTGAATGTCGCATTGGCTTTACAGGGACGTGCCTGAGTGCGGGAGCGTAGTATTGGTGGCTGGCGCTGTGCTGCTTGAGCGGTCAGTGTGCCCCTCTGGCGGTGGCGTGTTTTGGAAGGGAATAGATCCTCCCCCAGGACTGCAGGCAGCGAGAGAGGAGTGTGTGTGTGTGTCCAATGCCCTGTGCTGCAGTGTGTCCTCTCCACTAACTACACAGAAGAACCACAAAAACCTGGCAGAGTCGATAACACAGCAGCCCCAAAAGAAGGTGTGGACAGGCCAGACAATGTGCCGTCTGCAAACTGGCCACAAAAGACATGTATATCTTTATCCTTAAACAAACCTTTGGCTATTGTTACATCGTGTTTGTTCGCATATGTTTGTGTAATTTTGTATAGATTGTCAAGTTATATTATGCAAAATTGCCTCTTGTGAGCTTTAAGACATATTATAATGTTGTTACCTCCTCAAAAATATATCCGGAGTTGTGTTTTGTTTCATTCACGCATGTTTGAGTAGCCCAGTATTATTAGTCTGTTTACATCTCCAAAGCTCAAAATGCTCTGTTCCACCTTGTGATGTCACGAAGTGGTAGTTTACAAGTTAACAGCTCCTTTTACCAGTAAAGAATGGTAATTTCAGGGCTGAAATTATCCAAATGGTTTTAGTGAAGGTGTGTTGAGTTTAAAAACACAGTGGAGCACTTCATGTAACCACATGACATCACAAGGTGGAGTGTTTTCAGTTTGAGAAAAGAACTCAGCTTAAATATGCAGGGTTTGTGTGTTAAATGCGTGAATGAAGCAAAACACAACTTCTGGTATGTTTTTGATGAGGAATGAACATTATAACATAGATCAGAAAATAGCGTCATACGGGCCCTTTAAAAATTTTAAACTGTCTGGGAAGTTTATGGTAATTTGTATGGATTTGGTACAATTGCAAGACAGGGCCAATGCTACCAAGTGATCAGGATATAATATTATATAATATAATAATAAAAATAGGCCGATCTAAGTGATTGTTGAAATGATATGGTAAAACAACACAATTATCTTTAGTTAATTAATTTAGTAAAACAATTTTAATGAGATTTGCAACTAGTTTTCTATTTTGACTTAGTAACACATTGTCATTTTTCCACACTCTGGTCTGTTAACAAGAGAGCTAATTATGTCCCATGTCTTACCAGTCTGAACGCTACACTGAAGGATGTGTCTGTCTGCAGTGATTCCTGGTGGTGGTACGTTGGCGTGCTGTTGTTTCGTGATGCCATGTTGACTTTCACGCCTGACCACTCCTCTGTGCTGGGTGCTGTCCAGGTGCTCGGGTGCTCCCTCCCTCATGTGTCACAGCGCTGACCCCACATGTACACATCCACTGTATGGGTTCAGTGGACAGTGGTCACCTGACAAGAGCAAGGGAATGTCAATAATAAAAATACATCAAAATAAAAGAATCATGAGAGCCTCGATATTCACTTTGTCGTCAGGTGTTTAAACCAGTTTATGAAAAAAGACGGTAAAATAAAGGTAAATTATTCAAATATTTCTGACTTTTAGTTATGTTTAGCCTTTTTACTGTATTCTGTTACATACAGCAAAACAAGTAATGCTTTGAACAATTAGTAACAAGGTACTTATGTAAAAAATAAATTAGTGTTAATCTCATCATGTTACTACAGTGAACTGCACAGAAGCTAAGAGCATCTTGAGAACAGTTTATTTTGTTGCTAAATATTACAAATTCCTTTCGATCAAAGTTTGTAAGAAGTGGAGAAAAATAAACTAGAAGCTGCATGTGTGTTGTTAGGTGCAGCTAATTGTGTACCTAACAACACACATCTATCCTTATGCCTTTAAGCCAATCGTGTTTGACCGCAGGCCTCCATACAAAGTAGCCATAAGCCAGCAATGCCTTTAAGTACTGTTGGATCCTACATAAATATTCATCCATACTTACAATATTTATATATTTTTTTAATTTTGTACCTTAATAAGCTCTATAGAGCCTTTACGTATCTGTATTAAACTTGGCCAGTTATAAACAATAGAGATCCACTGACTTTTCAACAAACTCACCCACAGCCCCGTTTTACTACAAACCTGCAGTATGAGAGACCAGTGTCACTTTTTTTGCAGCAATCTCAGCAAGTATGTGTTCAAATAAACCTTTAAGTATTTCCTTTAGGCAGGTTGTCAGCAGCTAAAAATATTAAAGTTGACCTCTGCCCACAATTTAAGGCTAATAGTTAATAAGCTAAAAGGGCAAATATTGTCCTGATCTGATACATCAGTCTATCTCTAATAAACAATGATGGCAGCTGTCTGAGAGTCAGAGCAGATTGTGAGGAGACGACGTGTGACGCCGTTCAAGTCCTTCCTCGCAGTTTCACTGCATGTGCAAACACCATACAACTCTAAAGCAAGGCAACCCATCAAATATGATGCACTACCTTCATTTTAAAAAGGTGCTTACCCGATTTTTACTTTCTTAAAACTGTGAAAAACATAACTAGTTCATTTTGAATAGTTTGCTGCAGCCCAAACTTATTCCTCACTTTTCTAACAAATTGTTATATCATCCTAATTATTCACTACAATGGCTTTATAAGCGTGTTTCACAACTTTCACATGCCAGAGAAAAGTTTTGCTGTAATACCACTGCCAGCAACAACCAGCATGCTAACGGTGCACTAGAGTTACTTTTTGGGAGGTCAGCTTATGTTCCCACAGATCTATGTCTAGTTTTGAATTATGCTTAAGGTTAGGGTACAGGTTATGGATTTATTTTCAAAATTATCTTTAAATATGTAAAAACTGGGCTGTGAGAACATAATAAAATCAACATAAAAAAACATACTTTGTCTGGAGACATATCAACATTTTTGAGGGAATTAAGGTGTGTCAAAGTAAGTAGATTGTAAATAGTATGACAAACTACAATAGTTTCCTTATAACAGTCTACCTGCAGAGAGAGAGTTGATATGCTTGTGATAGTGCAGACTCCTCATAACCTGCGCCTGTCTGCTCCTGTCACAGCCCGGTGAGTGCAGCAGACACTCGGACACTTGGACACTGTCACTGGGCCCTCATCCTGTGGGACCGGTCCCTGGGGAGCTGGTCCCACAGGACTCCTCTGTCATTCTGTCTATGAAGAACTAAACTGAAGTTACAATAAGTGCTCTACACTCCAGGGAAATCTCAAATGAAGGAAGAAATCAAAAATGCCATGATGTATTTTACCAGTTGTGTTAAAACAATACTTTCAAATATGTAATAATAGTGAAGATTAAACAATACATACAAACATTTTTTATTATTTATTTTAGTCCAGATTTGATTCTCATATGGTCTATAAAGCATGTAATGTAATAAAAATAGCATTTTCAATTGTCCAATCTAACTATACCTATGCAAGCACTCTATAAACAGCACACTACAATTGTTTTCTAACCAAGACACACTTTCAAAATATATTATATGTCCACATGCAAGTCCACATCAGCTTCAGTGGTCCCTGTGTTCAGCTACTTTGCCTGACCAGTCAAGACTGCTTTTTCTATACAAACGTGTAGTATTAAACGTGTAGTCTGGGCCCTGGTCTTATCTCTGTGAGCGCAGACTGACGTGATTGACAGACGAATTAGCCAATTGGAGAATTTCATGGTCTGTTCGCTACAAAAACATGGCTGCTTGCGAGGTATAAGAAGGAACAAAATAACACTTGGAACCAAGAAATATCACGGACTTCTGCAAAATCTATGAGTGAAACCCTAAACCCTAAACTCTATTAATCGGAGGTGAGAGAAGTTTTATTATAATTCTAAATGGTAGATGGCCAATGAATTTATCAGTTTCCCATGTGTGCTGAAATAAACAAATCTGATTGCACCTGATTGATTGAGGAAGTGGTCATCAGATCAGATCTTCTGTTTTAGAAAATTAGTCTGGATCCCAGGCTACGGGTCACCATGGCAACACGCATACAGCTTGGACCCGGAGCTGCACCAGTTTCCAGACAGATCACGTGAACCAGGCCTCCAGCATCGCAGCCACTTTTCCTCAGGCACAATCGCCATTACCACACAACAACATATACAAATACACAGTTAAAACATGATCATAACCAGGAGTAATATTAGCAATCCAAAGTATTACTAGTAACTATAGAGTCCAAATAAAATATAATGGTAGAGTATCACCAAAAATGTAAAAACATAACTTGAAAGCTCTCTGAAAAAGTACAAAATAAAAGAATAAACTACTATGTGAGTGCTTGATTTATTAACATCCACTGTCCACATCTGTAGTTTGCAGATGTGTTTTCATTCATTCATTCAAGTATGTATATATGGATTATGTAGATTTAAATAGCAGCTACAACTTGACAAAGTAATTACAACTTATTAACACACATCTTGGTGCTTGGAAAATAACAATGGTTGTGTCAGGAAGGGCATGTGGCATAAAGCTAAAACTAATATTAAAATCTCAGAGATGACAAAGATGAAGAAACCAAAAGAAGAAGCTGTGGTATACTGGACAGAGGACTAACCTTATGGCATCCATCCCATATGTCCACATTGAGGTGCTATTTATTTAAAACCTACAAAAGCTCTTAAAGTAGATCACGTAGCCCCTCTCCTCCTCCCTGTCCCCTCAGTCTCGTGCAGTCCCTGTTTTGTCCCCCTGCCCACTTCCTCTGCAGCCCGTGGTGTTTCCGCTGGTCCGGGCCGGTGCCAGCTCCCTCCCTCTGCCTCCCAGTGGGGTCCTGCCTCCCGGCATCTGTCAGGGCAGCTGTCTCTCCTCTCCACTCTGCACCGCGCGCTGCCAAGGCTTCACACAAGACCACTATATTCACACAGAGGCTACACTTGCACTCATTATACCAAATATACACAAACCAGGTCTGATATTGAGACTCTAGAGAAGTGGGTTTGCCATTCATAAAAAGTGTGATCTGTCTGCATTTTGAGTCAGGAGGATAGTCTAATGTAAAATTATAGAAGTAGTTGCAATCACCAGAATGTATTAAAGTGCCCCAGCGACACTGAAGGAGGCAGAAGACAAATTTCCCTACACGGACAATAAAGTGTACTTTAACATTAACCTGAATGCATACACATAAATCACATTAAAACAAGTGTTTGTTTTTTTTTAATATAGCTCTATCAATAAAGTTATTTTTTTCAAATTTGAATTCACCATTTGCTATAATTCTAACACTTTAAACTTGAACACATAGTTTATTAAGAATGATTCAGGATTAATAACAACTTAATTAGGGGTTAGGGTTCAGAGTTTGGGTTAGGGTATACACACTATTTAATATACTGTCTATCAAAAACAGACATATCGTACTTGGAAAGCACAGACCTCTTTACTTCAAGGCATTTCATTATTTTTGAATTAACTTTAAATTTTATTGGCAAATTCAAAGTAGAACAATCAATCATTTTCTCTATGTGTTCTTTTCACATTCGCAGGTTAATGAAGATGCAAGGTGAAAAAGGACCAAGTAACAGCTCTCAGCGTGGAAGAGAAATGCAGCTCAGCCCACTGTGGAAACTCCACACTTACTGGAGCCATATTATTCATAACTAAATCTGTTATTCATAAATAAACCTGGAGAGGGACCAGACAGGCGCAGCCAAAACAGTGGCGAAGGGGAAAATGAAGAGAGAGCTTCAGGTTGGGGAGGGGAGAGGGGGAGGAGGGGAGAAGGGGGGGGTCCAGGTGTGCCACAAGCTCCAGGAAGTACACAGAGGCGGTGGGCTACACAGGTGCTGAAAAATGAGGTGCGGGCAGGAAGAAGCATGTGTGTTTGGGAAGAAAAATAAAACATACCAGGAACGCTGAAGGACAGTGAGCTACGGAAAGCTGTCCATACCAAATTACAGCCATCATCAACAACATCCGCCATGCCATCTCTGTCACAGCACAAAAACAGACTTCTCCAAAAAAAAAATAAATAAAAAAAATCCTGTGTGCGAAGACAAAAACACTGCTGCTTCCCCTTGGGGTAGAGGTCCATCCAACACAGATGTAGCCCTGATTAATTGGGCGCAACATGGGGAAGTGGGTCTGGAAACTACCTGGCAATTTCCTGCAGCCACTCCCCCACCCCCTCCCCAACCTCCCTCCTGTTTCTCGTCCTCACATTTGGATCACGTAAGTCGGCAGGTGGGCAGCTCAGAGCAGAGAGTGTGTGTATGTGTGTGTGTGTGTTGATATTCTGCCCGCGTCCATCTCGCCGGGCGCCCTACATTGCAGGCTCTCCCTCTGGCAGTGCTCGGCTTGGCTCCGGGCTTATGGACTGGAAACATGGAGAGGCAGACACACTCAGGTACACACATAAATACGCACAAATGGAGAGCTCCACGCTGGCCACGGCACATCAGAGAGACTGGGAGAGGAGAGCAGGAGGAAGCGGGCAACAGTGGGCTTGGTAAAATGGACATTTGCATTGTGGAGGCAAAGCTAACACAGAAACTGGTGTGAGCTGGAGAGGTGGGGGTGATGGTTTGGTGGAGTTAGTTCAACAATAACTTTTTAATCGACATCAAATTCAAGATCAGTCTCTCAAACCTTTTCTAATTATTTAACACCACATAGGGTTTAAACCAAGGAGTCCAAACTTTTTCAGTGAGGGCCGCATATAGAAACATATCTGAATCACAAACTCTGTAAGGTGGGACATTTAAAGGAGTGCCAAGCTTCAACAAAGACTCCATACTTTTAATAAGGCTTGGAACATTAAGGTTATATTGGTAGAATTACTTAAAGGTCCTATATTATGCAAAATTGACTCTTGTGAGCTTTAAGTCATTTTAGAATGTTTAGGTTGTTACCTCATCAAACACATACCTGAAGTTGTGTTTTGTTTCGCTGAAGCATGTTTGAGTAATCCTGCATTATTAGTCTGTCTACATCTCCAAAGCTCAAAATGCTCTGTTCCACCTTGTGATGTTATCAAGCTGTAGTTTTCAAGTTAACAGCTACCTTTTACGATTTGTTGAGTAGAGAGTGGCAATTCCAGGGCTGAAATCATCCGAATGATCCTAGGGAAGGGGTCTGGAGTTTAAAAACACAGTGGACATCACAAGGTGGAAGAGAGTGAGGAAAAAAACTCAGCCTAAATATGCACGGTTTGTGTGCTGAACATGTGTGAATGAAACAAAACACAACTCCAGGCATGTTTTTGATGAGGAAGCAATTATGCCATAGATCAGAAAATAGCGTAATATAGGCCCTTTAAATTTGCAGTAAAAAGTAGTATAACCATATGGGCCAGTTCAACAGCAGGACCATAGATTGGATACCGCTGTGTTATAAACATTTTGGCTAATATGCACGAGACACACTTGAGCAACCTAAGCACAAATCTCACACCAGGTTATTGTCCTGCATGGCCTTTAAATCTCATAGCTATGAAAATCTCCAATCAAATGCAAGGATAACTGTCCCCCAAATCATACATGGGTACATGAAAATAAATAGGCTCCAATTGCGCATCCAAAACACATGAAGCTGAACATAATTATTTCAGCAAATAATCGACTACAATAAAAGCATTTATTTGAATACAGACTTGCTTTTACTGGTCATTTATACCTCAAAAAATATGTGTTCTGATATGGCATAAGTCAAGTCTGTGACTTAAAGGTGCATTGCGCAACTTTTCTGGTGGAGGGTCTGTCACCTGTTTGTTTTCATGAAGATGTTATTGCTTTGTCTGTATTTGTTCCACAGTAGTGGTTAAACCTATCTATCTCAAGGGTGACAACTATAGTCTACATTACAGGTCAGATCTGTGGAGAGTCACCCCTGTTCACAGAGAGAATTATTGTATTGTATTTAATTATTTTTGAGCAATAGAAACACCCGTAATGATAAATGTTAGATAGATGTGTTTAATGTCATAATATGGAACATTCCAGGCAAAGCAATAACATCTCCATGGAGACAAGTAAGTGACAGACTCTCTTCCAGAAAAGTTGTGTAATGCACCTTTAAGGATCTTAGGTAATTCATTTTGTTCACTCACACACTGAAATATTATTCAGTGCCCAAACAGCGTGAATACTGTCCATGAGCAGAAGTCTAAAATTGTTGTTTAGTTTTTGACTTTTCATAGCAAAGATGTCAAAAGCCAAAAGGCCAAGCAGTGGATGGACAGACGTCAGTGTTTACCTCCCTCTCCACAGTGAAGCATGTGGATTACCCCGAGGACTGGGAGCTGTTTAATGAACGCGCCGAGAGAGAGAGCGCAGCTGGTGGCTTGTGCTGAACCCTCCCACACCATCCGCCTTCGCCCAAACCTCCTCTTCCTCATCCCCACAGACAATATGAGGCTCTGTGTGTCAATGAGCTGCCCCTGAACTGGTACCAGACCCAACCAGGACCTCCCAGAGACCAGTACAAGGGTCCAACTGCACTGGGAAAAGCAAAACAAATGAGTGAAATGCAGAGACAGAGGAACTGGCCAAAGGCTGAATAATGTACTTGCTACAACAGTCAGAAACAAAAGACTTGAAACAGTAACACTTTGAACATCATATTTGAAATCCTGGAAATGCACAGAGTCAGAGGTTAAATTCCCTACTTGCAGTTTCTAAAATCAAAGCTCTAGCCTTTATTTCGCCTCCCATCACCTGTCCGTCAGCAAAGGACAGCCAGCCAGCCAGCCAGCCTTCTTCTTAGCCAATCACCTCTCAAGCCATTCGTAAATATACCCAAACCCTGTAATATTAGCCTCCACTCCACATCTCCACTTCAGAACCAAAACACCTCAGTCTCTTATAATGTTATCTGTTTTATTACTTTTAATTAAGGGCCCTGATTTTTCCCGTGTATTGCCTCAGTACAGATATATTGTATAAGCAGCTCTTGGGGTCAGAATATGTCCACTGTGTACTATCTGCCTTTAATTATAAAGCATGTTATTGTCCAATAAACAGGAAGTGTATGTTAGCATGCTAGTTGTTGTTAGCATTACCGTGATGGCAAAACTCTGCTCAAGCCTCAGGAAGTTGTGAAAATCTATTATAAACTCATCATAGCGAAAGATTAGGCTGCTCAGAATACATGTAAGGTGTAAGAAGAGAAGAGAAGAAGAGAAGAGAAGATAACTTTTAAAATGAACTAGTTTTATTTTTCATCTTTTTAAGACAGGAAAAATCTTACTGTGAGCGGGGTTCGCTCTCCACACTGGAAGTAGATGTTTAATGCCAGTGTGTAACTTTTCAGACAAGCTATAACATCTACATGGAGACAAGCATGTGGCGGACCTTCAACCAGAATGTTACAAAGTGCAAATGTGCTTGTGGAATTTCAGAAATTTCTTAAGATCCTCAGCATGCAGTTCAATCCATAAAAGTAATTTCTATTGTAGATGAATTTGTTAAGAGGAAATCTGTGCAGACAAACCATAAGGGAGTGACAGTGCAGGGGCCTTCGGTTTGCACCTTTGTGTTTGAGTGCACTGAGGCCTTATCAGCCCTCTGTGCTGCACTGTTATCTCTGCTCTGTGGTTAAAGCATGCAGGTATGTGTGGGAACACTTACGTCAAATCACTCAGTCCACATCTCGAAACTTCAGCACTGTCGGACAGATATGTGTTAGTCGATGTGGTAAAGATGAAGGTTCAGTCACTTATTAACACAATACGTAAAATTAATCACTGGTAACAGGACTGGAGATAGACGATATATCAGTTGGACAGTTGGACTTTTTAGCGTATCGGCTATTGGCCTTAAATCTCCAGCATAGGCTGATACACACAAAGTGTTATATTAACACTTACAAAGAGATAGCTGCACAAAATGTGACTATACAGTTTTCTTAAAGGTGTAAGGTAAAAAAATGGCTTGGGAGGAGTTTGTAGTAAATTGAAATAACATAATTTGGTTTAAATATCAAATCATTCAAAATCGGACCAACATATTGGCCAAAAATATTGGCAAAACTTACTGGCCAATACATTGCTTTGTATTCTAAACAATCGGTATTGGCATTGGCCATGACAAATCCATATTGGCTGATCTCTAAACAGGGCATTGTCAGTTGCGGTTAATGCTTATTTCTCAAATGTAAAAGCGCCATTCCTGTAAACACATCCTGCACTTTAAATATGAGAAAGTTGTAGGCCTACCATATCAAACTTTTCAAGGCAAGGCAAGTTTATCTGTATAGCACAATTCTTACACAAAGTAATTCAAAATTACACCATACAAGGTGGTATTTGGTGTTGCTTTCCGAGTACCACCAGGCCTAAAGTATTATAAAATGAGTCTAAAATAGGTCTAAAATTAGACTAAATGTGTAGTTCTAAATAATAATTACAGACAAATACATTTGTCTCTAAATAAAAGAAATACTATAGAATATAACTGGTGGTACGTGGGGTTATATAGTTTTACCCCAAATCTTTAATTGCTTCACTAACAAAAGTAGTCCTGAACATCCAAAGAGTATGCTAATGTAATTTTGGTTTTGTTTCGATACATTTCACATAGTGGATATTATAATACATTTTCCATCTAAATATTTCTAAATAATATAAATATATCCACTTATGATTCCATATCTATGCTGAGCTATTACCCGTCTGAACCACCAGGCCTAATACTGTATTGGTCCCAGTTTGAGGATGAGCACTAGGGGCAGAAGTATTGTCTGTGTAACACAGGTGCCAAGAGTGCCCCCTAGAGACTGGGGAGCTCATTACATGTCCCCAAACGCTCCAGATTTTCCCCTCTTTGCCTCCCTATCCCCCTCAGATTGAAACCACGTCCTTCTACACATCGACGGAGGCAGCAACAGCATCCGCCGTGGCAACACCATCTCCTAGCAACGCCCGTCCTCTGCCCCAGGAGGAATGTGAAGGTCTCCGTTGTACAGTCACACCATGCGCTTCCTGGAGGGCAATCAGCTTTCCCCCCGTCTCTCCGCACTTACCTCGCTGCTCTCTCCCCTTTCTCTCTTCCTCCATTCCAACTGGCTTAGGAATATGCTTTCTGGAAAGAGTCGCCCCTACAGAGAAATGGGGGATGGAAATTTAACAAGCTTAGGAAATTTAAAAAGTGAGCGACCCTTTTCTTGACAAATGGAAGACAAAAGCTGGATGTCTGAGATGATAGTTTTTTTTCCATGTGTAGAAGAAACCGGAGAAAAGTTTTGCGTGACCTTGTGTGACCTTAAAAAGGCAGAGGCAGAACACAATCAAAACATGCCTAAAGTGTGTCTTTTTGTGTAAATAAAATTAAAGTCTCCCCCCTTCTTTGCACTACCATCACTAGGCCACAGCGTTCCCAAAGAATTCCCAAGACTCTTCCAGCAGCCAGCGCTTCTGCTTTGGACTGATGAGCGTTGGCGAGGGGGCTCCAGCAGCTTTAGCCCACCTTCCACATCTGAGAACCGCTGTGAAATCCTAATCCCCGAGCGGGGTGAAGAACGGGACCAGCTTGCCTGACCTCTTCGGTTGCCATGGATACAGCACACTATAAATAAAACAGAGGGGATTTTTTTTCCAACACAGTTTGGCAGGACGGTGTGGCCTGCTCACTAGTGGGACTCCAGATAATTTTTGCCTATACTTGAGCATGTCCAACCCCAGGCCCGTGGCCAGGTTCTGGGTCGGTGGTGTTTCCAGGTGGGCCGAAGTGTGCACTTCATTCTGGTTGGTGGACTGGTGTCAACAAGTTTAGCATCCATGTGATTTCACTTAAAACGCTTTGGTCTTATGAAATTCATTAGGTATTTTGTAACTGTAGGTTTACCCCATACCATACTATACCAATGTTTTATTTAGATTTTTTCCCTATATCTATTTATCTATCTATACATATATTGTATTTCCAGGAAAGTAGCATTCACTTTAACATACTTTCACTATAGGACATGGTTCATTCATCTTTCTGTGTCACGTCTGATTAGTTGCAGGTCGTTGGAATCTACCCCAACAAGGCTAGAAGTAACACCTTGGATAATGGCTCTTAAGCTGCAGGCTCCAGGGCTGATATAAATTGACAACCTTCTTTCACAAAAAAACCCAAAACAATTAAAATTTACCCTGAAAAGCATATGTTTATGTGGTGAGGGTTTGAGAATTTAGATTATCCACATATTATTACACACCACGACAATATTCTGGATTCAATGTTGTATTTGCAAATAGGACACCTGTATTTGCATCCACACATTCAGCTGGTGTCATGTCCATCTGTCCTACAAATGTCAGTGCACGCCCAGGTAGTAGAGTGGAGAGCTGTTTTCCTGGTAGAGGGGGAACAGCGTCAATAGATGCATGGACCAAATCAGGGCCATGGCTACGCTTTTTTTTTTCTTCCGGCATGGCACAAACCTCAGGAGGCTTGAAAAATAATTTGGTCACGGTTGTGGGAGGTGGTTGGGAGCGATGCGGCGGAGAAGGGGTGACTAGTCGTTGGGAGGAAGATGGGTAGAGGGGGGCTGGCAGTGTCGAAAACACGCTTGACACTTCATTCCTTTCCAGTTAATGTGGAGAGGACTGCAGGATATTAACCCTCTGCCTGCCTCTTTGATGCTCTACACGTCCTACTGTACTTCTGAGTAGATGGGACCCGGCCCAAGCCAGACAATGTGATAGCTATAAAGTTAATGTTAAACCTAAGGATGTGAAGAGCAGAATACTGTGAGACAATATGACAGGGCTGCCAAGCAATTTTGAGGAGCTGTCGTTGTGATTTGAAAATTTGACAATCATATGCCAAGAAGGAAGAATTTTGAAGGTTTCCGACAAAGACCGTCCAGCAACCCACGGCCAAAAATGGAGAGGTCGCATGAGACAGTTTTTACCATACTATGATAATATAATTTAGTTTAGTTCTGTTGAGCTCATATATCCCTGTAATATAATATTGATATTTAACATTAAAGTTGTAATAGTTTTTTCAAATGTGATACAGTACCCACATTTCCAAATAGCTCTTTTATACTTAAATCTTGTAGTTTAGGTTAGTACAATCATATACAATTGGTAACTCCAGCTATTAAAAAGGCTGGGTTCTAAAAAAGGCGGCCAAAGGTCAAAATGTTAGGTTTTTAGACCAAACCATATGTGTGTGTGTCCCAGTGCTGCTGGCATGAGGGCCTGGTCTGGAACTGGGGAATAGGGAGTTAATGCAGCCAGGACTGTGGCAGTGCTCTGCCCCTCAGCCAGATTAATCATGCAGGAGAGACACAGCAGGCCCCCGTTCGTTCTGCCTGGGGGTGAAGCTGTGCCCGCATGCTCTGCGTATCACATGGCCCGCCCCCCTCCGCTCCTCTCGTCTCTATCCCGCTCCACTGGGGGTGCAGTGGACGGGGTTATCACTGTGTGGTGGAACGCTACAGAGCCAAATGGAGCCTTCTTTCTTTCCCTAGAAACTGTTGAGTTTTATATTCATGCCCCCTTTTTGTGTGGTTTGAATGTTAAAGTAAGGTGAAATGAGGAAACAGACCAGCACTTACAGCCATAAAACAACAAGCCTATTTCATAATCTCGCAGTGACCAGTCCATCCTCAGTAGATCAGTGTAAACCATGTGCGTGTATACATGTTCACCTGCATCAGGAACAGCCACACCAATTGTCTGGACCAATGCACCCCACATTTAACAGGGCTGGGGCTCTAATACTATTGTGCTGTTATTTCACTCTCGCAGCTCTACAACTGCAGTCTTGAATGGCTGTTATTTTAAAGTGTCATGAATACATGAAGTGTCATGCTACAATTAATCTCAGTGTGAGACTGATTAAACATTTGTTTTGGGGTAGGTATGTTTTAATGAGTGTGATGTACAATACTTGTGCCCAGATGGGCCTGAGACAAAGGTTATCCATATTACAATAAAACTACTTGGGATTTAAGCAAAAGTGGAGATGGTCCGTCCTACACAAAGACAAAAACCTTAGTCAGAAACTATTCATTATTCAAAGGAAACTATTAATTATCCAAGTATCTAAGTCAAATCTGCGGTTACAGTGTAGAAGTCTCTGTAAATGTAGCTCACACGTAAAGTGCCTAGACTTAAAAAACCTAATACTAGTATGATATAATGAAAAAAAATATCCAATGACATATGCTGCGGTGCTGACATTACATAACTTTATTGTTGTTTAATTGCACCATACAAGCTTGTCATAACCCAGGCAGGCATCACTGATGAGGCAATGCAGTAGTGTTAAATATCCCATTACAAAACAAGTGTATCCCTATAAAACATATAAAAGACAACTACAGCATCAGCAAAATTGAAACAGGTTGAGAGTGGAGGGGATCTTATCCCCAGGTTTTGGCAGAGACTGTCTACCTCGCCAGGATTTGATCCACTGGGAGTGACAGACGAGACGTTTGGCACTGTCATTGGTCCACAACAGGTCGCAGTGAGGCCGCTGCCAGGTGGCACGGGAACGCATCGCATTGTGACAAATAAACAACCCCACGCTATTCCAGGGAGGAGACAGCAGCACGAGAAGCCCCCCTGTACCTCATTTCACCTCGCCCAACTGTCCACCAGCATTCATCTGCTCACAGCCACAAGACACAAGCTGTGTCTGGATAGAAACTGGACAGGAGCGGTAGCACTCAGAGATTTATGGACTTAAATATTGTTTTCCACACTGGGAAATGTCAACAAGTAAACAAAGAGAAAATTCCCCCTTAAAATACTTACAAAGTTAGACAAAAAAAAAAAAACATGATTTACTTTGGACTTTTCTTCCACTTTTGCAGGACTGCAGACCACAGATAAAAAAGTACATTCAAGCATCATTTGATCATTTGTCTTTTGTTTAAGAGCAATTGCAATGTGTCCTCTGAGGCTGTAACAGCAGCAGGTGACTCCATGAGCAGATTACCTCACAGAGGGCGTGGCTGTGGCACGCAGGTGGCTGGGCTTGGTGGGGAGAGGAGGCTTGGTGCCCCTGGTGAGAGTCTGTCCTGGGGCCTGGGGGGGTCCCGCTGAGCCCTCTGTGCTGAAGGCTTTCATGAGCTGTGCCACCCTGCCCCGCCCGGCACATGGTGGCGCCCCGTTCCCTGAGGAGAGGGGGTCCTCTGACGCAGCCCGTACAGTCACTCGAGAGGGAGCCACATCTGAAAAACAAGACATTTCACTGTCAAACTTTTGAAAGCACCCCAAAATTAGAGAAAATTAGGATCAAGAGCAAAAACTAATAATATTACAAACTCTTCACTAGAAGCCACCCAGAAAATTATCCATTTTTGTTTTGGTATGGTATAAGATAATAACCCAAAAAGTCACAAGTTTAAATGCATAATATATTTACAATTATTCTGAGGAAGAAACTTCAGATAGATAAAGTATAGCATAAAGTAGTAGCCCCTTCACTGGAGTAAATTCTTTTATACACCAAGCTTCTAGTCTCCTCACTGGCTCCCTTCCTCCCGCTCCGGCCATGCAGAGGTCACCCTCGCCTGGTGCAGCGGGGACACAGCTGGGTGCAGTGGGTGGGTGTTTGGGAGAGGGGTGTAATTGCAGGAGGGATGAAGGGAAGAGGAGTAATGGAGGCAGCAGAGGGAGGGCCACAGGGACGCAGTGCAGAGCAGACAGACGCTGCTCAGACACCAGAAGGCTTCAGGAGCCACATATTTTTAGCGTCTTTCCCGAGGGACAAAGATATGCGAGAGTGCCTGCAGATGCACGCACAAACACACACAAAGTGAAAACACGTGCGAGACACACTGCCTCCTCCAACAGGAGAATTCAACAGAGCCACACACACTCATGTTACGCTCACATCTATGTGCACGCACTCACACCTGAACTAGACACTTAGTAGTCACAGATTCAGCCATCTTTAATGCTCTAAAAGGTGTGGTGTGGGCCAAAATCTCGCCAGTCATTATCTTTAATGACAGTTAATAAACACTAGGAGGCAGTATGCATAGGGTGTTCTGTTTGTGCCTGTAGTGTAGCTATATAAATCTATTTAAATGTCACTAAAAAGCCAGCAGCACTTGTACAAAGTTGTCCTGGACGAAGGGCAACAGGTAAGCCCTCTAGCAGCTCACATCTCCCTCTACTGGCAAAAGAGAGACAACAACCCATAAAATATAGGAATAATTCAATCTTATTGTCAAAAGCAGAGTCTGAAGTCTCTCGTCATTGTTTACGGTTGTTTCCACCGCACTGCCGCCCTCTGTGTCTAACACCTCTCTGCACCTTCCTCTTCCTCTGTGTCCAGCCCTGCCTTCCTCTGCCCCCTGACCCGCAGTTCCTGTGTTAATGTCCTCTCGTCGCGCTGCGTGGGCTTGCCTCTGATTGTCTCGTTGTGTTGTGTGGTCACCACGGAAACCTTGGATAGGCTCCAGCAATTGAGGCTGACACAGATTCAGGCACGCACCGCAACACACAGAAGCACACAAACACCAGTGCAGGCACGCACACATGGAGCCAGGGAGTTTCTGAGCTCACAGCCTCAGAGCAGGTCTGAGTGGAATTCTTATTAGACCGACCAAGGGAAGGAGGGAGAGGAGCGGTCAGGTTGTCCAATGTAAACTCAAATGGACATGGATTGGTTTAAAAATGCAGGAAAACCTACTTTACTTTTTCAGAAAGAAATAGTTTCCAACAGGTAACTTAATAAGCCTGTCCTAACACATCGTCGTCTGCCTTAAAGCCAAGAGCAGCTGCAGCACCTCGAGCTCCGTCAGCAGAAAGAGTCATTAATGCTACCTGTGAAAACACTTATTAAAACATAAGAGAAAAAAACCCCAAAACATTCAATCACTGCTGCAGATTGATGAGTGTCCCATTTGGGCTTCTTTGGGACTGCACTTTTTACATCTTGGTCCAGCTCGTAAATGTACAGGCAGGACAAAGAAAGAGGGAGTGGGAGCGGTGTCACTGACCGGCCTAGCGCAAAAATTAAAGAGCCATCTATCTCTTTAAAGACCTCCTCGTCTTGGCAGGAGAGGAGGGGGGCAGAAGTGGGGCAGGGGGCAGATTCCCGAGGGCAGGAGGAGGGGGCTGGGGCCCCTGTCACTTATCAGCTACGGCTGAGCGTCGCCCAGGGCTAGAGTCGGGAAGCAGTGCTGGAATGTGTGTCCTTCCCTCTGAAGGTGAGGAGAGGAAACCAACGCACACACACTCCGTAAACACACACACACACACACACAGCCAGCTGCTGGACATTGATGTTTCCTAAAAACTCCCTACAAACCAAACTGTCATCTACCTACATACTACATGTTTAATGGTCATATGAATCCTGCCAACTCTAAACTTGATCTGATGACATATGTAATATTAGCTCTCATTGACTTAATGTTTTTACTGTCCCAAAATACATTAACGCAGGAGTAAAATGTAAATTTGGACACCAGGATACACACAAGGTGCACCCTAGGAAATTTGTCAGTCCACATTCAAAGGCGTGGAGCTCAGGGATCTGTCCAATTCCAGTCACTTTTCCCTCATCACAACAAGCTTACTGCCACAGCCAAAAACAGACACTTTGTCAGGTTTTTTTGTCCAGTGTCAAAATACATTTATTCAACATTGCATCAAGTCTACCTCAACTCCCACCACACCAGCTGTTCCTCTCCTCTTCTTTTCCAGATGCCATCCTTTGTTATGTGCTGCCACTGCCCATGATTCCACATCTAGCTTCTTGCTACAGATATTGTTCCATAGGTACATACATTTTCTTCTTTTATATTTTATACTTTTATATTTGTTTATATTTGAAAACTAGCCTTTAAGTCATAGATCAGATGTTTATATCTTGTTCTTAGACAATGACAAATGTTATGCAGACAAACATGTCTAGTAAATTGTAAATGTATGTGACTAAATGAAAATCTGAAAGGTTTCTTTAATCCTGTACAAGTGTGAAGAACAGCACCTTTAATATTGCTTTTGTTTTATCTTGATTTCTTAAATCAACATAATTCACAGCTTCATCACCTTTACTGTACTTGCAGCCTGAAGGATGAGAATATTTCCGTTCAGAAACCTTATGAATACTGCCGGCTGGTCAATGGCGATAGTATAATTTTCCTCCACTAGATGGCGCTAATCACTCCAGTCCACCAACGCTTTCCTTTTCAAATCTGGGTCACACGTGGTCAATTAGAAAGGAAACAACTCAAGTTATATGTGTGTTCCCAGCAAAACAGAAATAGCCAGAAATATACAACTATAACACTGGATCTCAAAGGGTCTGAATGGAAAAACGTACAGTATTTAGTTGACTTTTTAGGTCTGTAAGAGGACCCTAAACTAAACTAAAAACAAGCTAACCAAGACTTGACTTGTTCATAAACATAACCAGTATCCAGGACTAAACCAGGTCTAAACCCTGTCTACACTAGGTCCAACATGAGCTCTTTAAAAAACTTAAGAGCTCAGTTTTTTTAAGTAGTACATGAGCATGACAAGTGAGTGCTACCTGCACAGCAGACATCTGTGTGGTCACAGACAGGGAGACGTGAGCAGCAGCTGCCACACACAAACACGCACATGCACACAAATGCACACAAACATGCCCACAAACACACACACAGCACTAGCCTGAGTAAACTAAGTGAAATGGGCTACACTTAATTGGCTAGTCACAAGCGTTCTCTCGTCATGCCTTTGCAAATTCTTGACAGCAAGGAAAACACTTTAGAAAATTATTCAGTAACTAAAATACATTTAATGTAGAAAATAGCAGTATAAGAAATGTAGATCATTAAGATGGTAATGTAAAATGTATTCACATCAACGGTACTTTACTTTATTCAAAACTACAACCTAATTTGTCATCTTGATCTTACTATTGATCTTAAATACTGTCATCTGTTTATATACACACACACACACACACACACACACACACACACACACGTATTTTTTCCTACTAAAACAAACGTAAGAACATATGAAACTCTGACATAAAAAGCCGACATAAAAGGAGACATATTATGGACTTTAATCAAGAGGTCTACAGATAATCCTCAGCCAGTAAAAGCATGTTGTTTGGAGCAGAGTTCAGACTTTGGAGGAAGGAAATATACTGTTTTTGTCTGTAATGTTTATACTTGGGTAATACGAAAATAATTTAATTTGTTTTTTAATAAAGACAAAATATAATCCAAATTTAGGATTGAGCAATTTGAGGAAAAGCAAATTCGAATTATTTGTTCATCATATCACCAAGGCCCTGTGTCACTCTCACCTTTGCAGATCTCCTGAGTTTTGTGGTTTTCTTGTGCAAGGGGTGATTTGGATGTTTTTGCTGGTTCGGGGGTGACGGTGCTGGTGGGAGAAAAGGGCTTGGAACGACTCAAGAGGGAGCTTGGTGTAACAGCAGTGGAGGCCGGTCTCACGATGACGCCATTGGACCTCGCTAAAGGCCTGGAGGTGTGGGGAATGGACCTTTCCTCTGGTTCAATGACGACTGGCTTCACCTCAGACTGCAAACAGTGACAAAAAGGGACAGAGGGGCAGGATGAGTGTTGACAGCTAATTCACATACTGAGAAATTACTGACATGTTTCATTACATCACTGCAATAATGATCTGCCAAATTGTAATCTGATACATTGCTGCACAGACCAGATAGCAATACAAAACCAGAGCAAAACTGGGGTAACTTAAAGAGATATTATTATACTCCTAGTCTTTAATTACCTCTAATATAAACTATTTTCTTTACACTTCACTCTGATTTTTCTCATATTGCCAATCTTTATAAACCACCTATAGAAGAAAAAATATTAGAATAAAAATATCCAACAGTAAAGAATAGACCACAAGAAACCAATACACACCATGGATCATGGACCATAATCTAGAACTAAACTATGTGGAATTAACAGCCATGTTTCATTAAATCCCTGTGTACAAGTTTCTCCAAATTACAACCCTTGAGTGACACAACCAACAAAGAACACACTATGGCCTCTGATAAGGAAAGAAGAGACAAAATTATAAGGTGACTTGACAATCAGGCTGTCTTGATAAACTTGCATTCTTATCCCACACCTTTTTAATCAACAATTTCTCACCATCTACTCTTCAAATGTGCCTGTTCTTGTTCCCAGCTACAATAAAGATCCTTTCAACAGCAAATTACTCAATGTATAGAGACCGTCAGGTGTGATGGTTGGCGTAGGTGTACACATTTATTGTCACATCCACATGGTTTGGCTCAGACTCATGTGTTGGGTCTGTAACACGGAACGCCTGGAAGCAATACATGTCCAGGAAGACGCTCCCTTCTGTGGTGAAAACAGGAACAGAGGAGAAACTCGCGCGCCCAAACCTCCGGAGACTGCCCTGCAATCCCCTCCATCTGTGAGTGACGCATTCTCTATCTCGGGCGTTTTAATTCCCTGATCAAGTTCATCAACCATCTGTTCCAGGCCAGTCCAGAAAATCCTCACAGTATTTGAGTGAGTGTGTGTGATTTAGCTGTTCACAAGCGTATACCGTATCACCTGCGCACACACATAGACACACACACACACACACACACACATATAGATACACACACAGATACACACACCCAAAGAGGAGGCAATGATAAAGCTACAGGGACCACAGAGAGGCTCAGCTGTTCCCCAGAGAGAGACTAAGAGAGAGGGAGAGCCAGAAACACAGGGAAGAAGAGAGAGACAGAGAGAGAGAGAGACAGAGAGTTAGAGAGAGCGAGAGAGAGGAGAAAGGGTGAGGTTAGAATGATGGGGGGGGGGGTCAAAAAGAATGAGAGATAAGAGGTAGAGAGATTGGGGACAAAGAGAGAAAAAAGAGAAATGGGGAAAGATGGGAATGAAAGAGGGAAAGAAAAGAGGGAGAGAGATGAGGGGTGTAGAGAGAGGAAGAAAGAGAGAAAAGGAGGGGGGGGGTAGAATCTGAGAGAGCATCAGAGAGGGGGAGAGAGCAAGAGATGGAGAGTGATGGAGAGAGACGAGGCAGGTCCAGACAAGCTTTGAAAGAAAGAGGGGAAGAGAGAGAGAGAGAGAGAGAGAGAGAGAGGGAGAGAGAGAGAGAGAGAAGAGAGAGAGAGAGAGAGAGAGAGAGAGAGAGAGAGAGAGAGAGAGAGAGAGAGGGAGAGAGAGAGAAAGAGAGAATGCTGGGAGAAAGATGATCTGCTGCAGACAAACAGGACTGAGGGGACAGCTGGCCCGATCACACCATTTCCTGTTACTCACACAGGGAGGGGACACAAGCACAGAAAGCCAATACTAATACTAATATTAACTTTAGATTTAGCAAAACTTTAGGAAAAACTACAAACTGGTCAACCGGTCGCTTGCATAAATGACGTATGAATCTTTGCAAAACACGCAAACAATTGTATTGGAAGTTCACTATAGTTAGTTAGTTCTTCAAAGATAACATTATGGACTAAAAATATTTATTGGGCCATTACCAAAATTCTGTCAACTAGTAGTTTTATATCACTTCCCTAACCTCTGAAAACAAAAAAAAAATTAATATAAATAGGAAGAAAAATACACTGATACATTTTCGAGCATGTGTACATTTCTATTACAGTATGACAGCGTTACAATACCTTTTCTGCAGCAGGAGGCGAGGAGTGCTCCCTCACTGACACCTGTGGGTTTCACAAAGACATTACATGAGCCTGATTTAAGCACAGAGCCATCAGGAACAGTAGTACCAATCTGTCTCACTACTCACCGACAGAGGGGGTAAAGTGCTTGTGTCCTGTTGGGAGAAACAGAGCAAAGTTTCACTACTAATTCACTGACAAAAGAAATCACATTCAGTCAATTAAAAAAACACAATATTTAACTAATCAACTGTTTCTTGGCATGTTACAGGATTATATGGAGGGGAATAGCTGAAGCCTTAAGTTGAGTAATATTTGCTCATTTACACAGGATCTTATTTAAAATAATCATTGTCACTGTTTTAAAAGCCACTGTGTCTTAAAATTGATTGTAATAACATGTAATTAAAAGTACTGTCCAAACATTTTAATAAACTGCACATGCCTATTATACACCATAATATATAAAAAATGTAATACTTTGAAACTATAAAAGTGGAATACTTTTGAGACCTTGATGGCCATTTAGTTAAGAGTCCTCACTGTGGATGGTATTTCAGAAAAACACTATCTGGGTCTGGGATTTGAATTTGTAATGGGTGAGCAGCGTTGCAGCACTAGCTTGCCGAATCAGTGCGCTCCCACCAGATGAGACCTCGACTCTCTCCTGCCCACTGTGTCCACAGTCGCCATGACAACATGGCAAATCTCCTTTTAAGATAGCGTGAAAAAGACGAAGCATCTATCTTCCACCTGAATAACAACCTTCATAGCGTGTAAAACTAAAGTCTAAGAACAGTCCTCTGAGAATGTTCAAATAAGAAGCTATTTTTTAATTTGGAAGAATACATTTGCACTGGCGGTGTTAAAAACCTTGTTAGAGTTTACACAACTGTGCGGCAGGTACAAATGTGTAAACGAGGCAGTGGGAGTGTGAAGTTGGATGTGCTACATTCACAGACAGGAATCAGTAAAGACATACCAGAACATTGCGGTCGTAACAAATAATTATATAATATTATTAACATTTAGACGGAATATTTTGTCAAGAATGTTTGTGGAATGTATTTTTGTGAAATATTTAAGTCTTAAATTTACAGTGATTTAAAAAGTGGGTCAAATCAAGGTCACCCAAGTATGTGGTCAAGTGAGACACCAAAGTGCACAGATTTTAGTATTAAAATTACTTTTAAGCTTTTGACCAAGACACATATGGCTGAATCCTATACTCACTGGGCAATCCACTGAGTTAAAAAAAGTGGTGAATGACAGCTTGTGACAAACCTTGTTTAAAAGAAGGCTTGGTGTTACAGAAGGAGTGCTATCTTTCTCTGTCCTGTTGGGTTCAACCATTCTTCTGTTTACCAAGATGCTTTGGTTGCTGTAACAGAGAAGAAGACCCTTTTCATTTCTTATATTATATGAGACAAGTTAATCCTAGAGATCACATTCACTTGATTTACTTGGTATTTTTCCAGTACACTCAGTGCAGTGTGATTGCAATGAACAAAAATTAAGAAACTCAAAATAAGCCAATTGGCCAGAACAATTCTTTAAACAGGTTGATACGGTAGATCCTTTTAATGTGTGTTGCCCATTTCATTAATAATAAAAATTAAAGTGTCACGTACTGCGTGTTGTTCTGGAGGCTCGGTGGTGACCTCTTCTCAAGTCCTGAGCAGATGAACCTGGAGCTGAGCTCATCCACTTCTCCAATCACAATCACGGCCACATCCCCATCGCGCCCTAGTAGCCAGCTCACATTCTTACCGTTTGCTGAGAAGTACAGACCAGAATTTACAGACTTTAACCAAAATGAAGTTACCGTTATTGTATATAATGGACATAATGGATTAAAAAAATGGTGCAACAGCACTTTGTTTGTTGCTTTTTTTTGTTGCTTTTGTCTTTGCCAGTAATCTTACTCAGTTATGTAAAAATGCATAATTTAATGGAGTCTATGTACAATATAAAATATAATGACTCAAGAGACTTGTGACTGCTCATAGTAGTTTTGTAAAACCAGCTGATATTAGCAAAGAGGCTGCAAACAGGACAGGCCAATTTCATAATGAACTGGTTCTGCCCTGGTCCGGACTGGGTTCCTACGTGGCATTTAAGGGCTACTGGATAAACACGGCTCACGGTAAACAAGGAAATAAGAGTAACTGGCACCAACACAGATAGAACTAGAAAATCATTATGCTGGTATGCATGTATATACATAGCATACAAAAAGACAGTGATGGGCCTACAGAAATGTAACAATTAGAATGACAACTGGGGGCTAGCAGAGTCCAGAGACATCACAGCAACAGTTTCCATACTTCAGGGGGCTGGCAGTCTGTGGCTGCTAAGACCACCTTCAAAACTGTGCTAATATACTCATGTACTATAAGGGGTCTTATGCTAAATTATTATAAATTATTCATTCATCAAATACAGGCCTGAAGAGCTTTTATATGTCATCCATGCATGTTGGAGTATTTTAGCAATCTCTTCCAGGCACTATTTGAACCCTCCTTACGGTTAGCTGTATATTTTGTGCAATGCTCTGCCCACAAGTCTATGTCATCCATGCTCCCACACGACAATTCTCCATAAATATACAGAAGCATGTTGCAAAATGTGTGTTGTGATAGCACTCTGAAGGGGGAGTGACTTTGCATGGGGAGCAAAGTGAGGGGAGTGAAACTTTGTTTTCGGCGAATACAGCATTTTTGTAACAAAAGGTAATACGGCGATCTAGTTATGTGTTAGCAGTTTATACCCGATTGAAGTGAAATACCCCCTCTTTAAAAGAAACCAAATTTTCGTAGTCGGCTCAGATTTAGGTCAAAGTTTATCAGTTACTTCTCCAACTGAAGTTTGCAGATGAAATCACTACCCCTTTGTTTTCCACACACATACTCTTCCTGAGCGCTTCCTGCTCAGACCATGTTCTTTGTTTGAGGGTCTGGTGCTTACTTCCCATTTACACTCTAACAGTAATTAACCAATATTTGCTTTTTATCATTTTCTAACCCTAACAGAGAGGTCCAAAGCCAATCTCCAGTCCATAAAAGCATGTGATATGGAGCAGAATTCAAATTTGACTATTCTTTGATTGATGGATGATTGAATTCTTTTTGTTAAATTTTGCAAGCTTTTTTATTTGTTTTGTTAAGACAAAAACAAAACAGAAGTTATGCTAGTTCTACATCATGAAAAAAAAGGCTGCTTTTTAATTTTTTGTCATATCACCCTGCCCTACAAACTAACCACCATTTCCTTCCACGCATGGCATGGGCCCTGTAACAGGAAGAGGATGGTGTTCATGTGATGAGAGTCTGGTCTACAGCAGCTGTCACAGTCATTAAAACATAACTCAAGTGTTGTTCTTCGACTGCAGTTGAAACAGGGTTCTTTGTCAGCTATGGAGGATCACACAATGTGCAGTCTGCTATTGCATTAAGAAAGCATTAGTACATCCTTTACACGTCATGCAGTATTTGCTTTTCTGTCACAGTATAAATAGCCCGAGTCACCATCCCAAAGCCAATCATGTCCCACTGCTGCTGCCACAACAAGCAAAATGCAGACAAGCAAGATTCCCTCTACTTTGGGTTGAACCAGTTTCACAAGTAACGTGCAGCCTTCCGAGTTTCTGCTTTGTTTATTGTGACTGCTGCCTGTTAAATTCAGTGGCTGCTGCTTCCTACTAAATCAATGTACTATTTATAACATACCCCCCACCCCCCTCAAAAGTTAATAGTTTGCCTCCATAGTCTAAAACAACCTGAGCAATACATGTATGAAAACAGTACTTTGTTTTTTGTTTTATCATAAATGTATAGAAGTAACTTAATTTAATCTTTCATCATTCCTTTTTGATTAGTACAAGCAATAAGAGGATATCTGTTGAAGATAAAGGATTGCTTGTGACACCATAGTCTTAGTGGTGCCTTTCTCTCTCACTCTACTCTTTTTGGGTATTTATATATAAAAAACATATTTCAAATATATAGTAACTACATATTCACTCTAGGTGGTAGTTCACCTTTGCAATATAATCTCTTCTTCAACAAAACAATAACAGGGCATTTAAACGACATCACTTTATCTGAATTTAATATGAATTCCTTTGCTGTAATTGTGTAAACATTTACACCACTAAAAGGAAAAGCTCTTTGCATCTGGATCATGTTCTCTGTCATTTTTTTCCCCCACATATCAGTCTTATTTATAGCCTTGTTTTCACTGAACAGATGGAGTTTGTATTTTGTAGAACGGACTTCAGGTAAAGACTGTATTTGTGATGTCCAACAGCTGCAGCAGTGGAGGAGCAGGGAACATCCAGAAGTAAGATGTTTGTCAACAACAATGAAGTTTTGACACTAAATGCATCTACAGTACCTCTCACAAAGAGCAGTCTGGAAGTTGTATGTGACAGCCATACGTTTTCTATGACATGCGAGGTTGCTATTTACAGTGTGCTGGGGACAATTACCTTTTTTTGGCTTTGTTCGTTTGGCATCTCCTCCGTCTCTCTCCAGTTTGTCCTCTCGCTCTTGCCATCGTCGGACCTGCTCCTGGCGCATTTTAAGGAACAAAGTTTTCTTCTGATCTTCATTGAGTGCCTCGAGTACATCAGGGTCAATGTACATGTCCTTTAGGATCTGCTGCAACATGTTGGCAGCTGGACAGGGCTCACACTGGGCAGTAGCAGGAGGTGCTAGCCCCAGGCTAGCAGCTTCTTAAAGTTGATAATGCTATTTTACAGCGGCATGTCTTCAACACATCTCCAAAGCTTCTTTATTCTGATAGGACTTTCTTCAACCCACATTCAGTAATCAAAGCGTATGGTTCTCCAGCATCTACTAGTCTGATACATACTGTACAATCACATTATCAGGCAATTGCAGAGGCTTCCTCTGCACTGACAGTTCCTTTTGTATAGACAACAACACTTAAGTTGCCATCACTGGAACTACAAGAAAAGAAAGGAAAATAATTAAGAATAGCAGCAATACAACCAATTAAATACATACCAAATAATGCACAGGTTTCTTACATCTATTAATTTTTCTATCAGGAGAGACTGTTCATACGGTTTCCCCACTGTCCGTTCCTTCATGAATACGAAAGAACAAGAACCCAAAGCCTAAAGTGTCAGAGCCTTGAATGGGAGGAGATTCTAAAGGAATGGGGCTGTTTCTGTCATCAGCAGCTCCCTCCTCCTGCCCCCTCCCTAACACACATCTTACCCCAAACCCTGCTCCTTTCTCCCCGCTCGGCTTTAGTATGTTTCACTTATGAGCAGTTGAAACAAAAAACAGTTTAAGGCTGGATCAGTGTAAGCCAAATTCATGCCACAAGAACTGAAACTGACTTCTCCAGTCACAGCAGGGAGTTAAACAATGGCTACCACTTGGAGGGAAGAAAGCTGAGAGAGTATCTCTTGAAGACTATAGATGTGTCTCGACTTAACACTTTCTACTGCGCTGGAGGTTGATCTGAGCAGAAGTGCAAGCCATCACTCCATCTACATACCGCAAAAACAAAAGGTAGGCGCCAGATAGGGGTAGATAAGTTTGAGTACTCACAGTAGGACGTGGACAGTCGCTCCAGAGTATGCTAACTAAGCACTAAGCAGTGGATCAAGCGCCTGTGGGTGCTCTGTGTCTTTGTGTTTGACTGGGCTGATGACATCACAGCATTCCTTCAACTCTCTCTCTTTTACACACTCGCGCGCGCGCACAACCCTCAAGGAAAAGAAACAGATCATTGACAAAAATCACCTTGAAAACAACTGATCCAAGCTCCACAAAACAACACATTTCAAACTATAATATGTTGTTTAAAGTAACATTTAAACACAACAACACAAATAACACTAGACACTAATACTTTACTCAAAAAAATAAAAAAGCAACATCAAGTAGCCTATTTTCGTGCCCAACACAGCTTAATCGTGCCCATGTGCTTGTGGACATCTCTTGTCAGCTTTGTGGGTATACTGTATATTTGTGGACAAAGAGCGACCTCTAGTGTTAAGGAGACCAAATGAGCCAGATATGCCATTACGTCATTATTAAATCCATGCTCCAGCGCTTCCCTGATTGTCCAACAACTAAGGCTGCCAAAGCCAAAAGTAAAAGGGTGGACAGTATGACTACATGAGACACGATTATCCAAATAAATCAATATCAACTACATTACTGTTGTTGCAGCTTCTGCGGGACAACTGGGACTGGTATTTGGGTAACATGATTTTGCAGGACATGCTGTATGATACACTGTCAATGTGTTAAACAGCAAACACACCTTTTTTTATTAGAGTAACCTATACATTTACACAGTCCTGCCTGTGCTGTCTGTCGTCCACTGTGACTTCACTTCCCTGAGATTTTATTTGGGATTATTTTACAAAATGTAATGGATGGCAGTTGGGAATGGATTGGGCTATGGGAATACTTTTCACACATTTAACTTTACAACAAAAGGCTACAAGACCACTATCAACCATAATAAACAACTTGACTTTTTACAGTTTTTGTACAATGAAAAACACATACATTAATAATATTTTACCCCCATGGGTGAATTAAATTTATTTTAAAATTTGTAGATGTACATAAATTATATTTAATGCATTCAAATCCAAATGAGGAAATCAAAGACCCTCTTGGAAAAGAGGCAACATAAGAGAGAATGACATTCTTTGTTTAGATCATGTTGAACAAGTATTGGTCAGGCAATTTATTAACCTGGGGAAAAAGTGCTACACACAACAACCACTGAAGACAGTTCACCACACCTTAATGGGGATAGGACAGAAGCACCTTTTCTTAGCATAAAGCTAAAATGGAAATCTATAGATTTTAGGGAGTTTTCTGTGTAGAAAGCTCCAGTTATAACTACTTTCCACAGCACAAAGCAAAACAAAGTTCACTCCTTTGAAAAAAAGGATACTTGCAGTGACATTGTTCCATTTCAAGTTAAAGTACTTTTTGTGAACTGCTTGACTCAACTGGCTGCTAAGACCTTGGTTTCACCAACAATTTCCTCCTACACAGAGCTGTAAGTGCAAAAAGGCATACAAGTCCTTCATAAGAAATAAACATGGAATTCAGCCACATGCTTTCAAATAGTAATCATATATTTAATAATGATATACATATATTGCCACCATTGGCACATACGATATTGCACACAGTGATGAAATGTTGCACAGAAAAAATAGATATATCTTTAGTGGGCAAAAACATTCCAAAATTACAAATAAAGTGGAATAATGCTGAAAAGGTAAAACTACATAAACAAAACATGACATGCTTGCTACACCCCATTAATTGAGCGACTCACAACTTACATAGAACTAGCCAAGTCAAAGAACAGGCATGTTAAGGGGCTTAAACATGTAGCATGTCACACTGTTCCCAGTCAGCCCCGGCCCTCCGAATGTGCTTGGCCAGCGAAGAGCCAACTCTTCGGCATCATCTTGCATTAGGTGACCACCCCCTTCCATGTTTACATGTAGGCCGATACCTGGATGGCTGAGGAGTGGGAATGGCAACAAGGATAGGGAAGAAGGAAGAAAGGAAGAAGCAGAAAAATAATTCTACTCCTGTTGTTTCTTAAGAGTTTGAAACAAACTCTTTAGCACCACGAGTCGTGCACTAGCACACAAGGGGCTGAGACACAGACATGAAAAAGAGAAATCAATCATAAAAAGCAAATCTGCAATCCAAAGCACCAGGCCAGCGTGTAAGCATGCGGAGTGTGTAAGGCACCACGTTGTTTATATGCTGAAGAGGATGCTCCCGACCAGGTATCTATACCAGTGGCTCCAAAAATAGGTGGCCAAGGACAGTCTAGTTTGCTGGTTTCCAGTCAATCTAAACATGGGAGCAGTCATTGAGTTCAATGCTGAGGTACATCTGACATATTCTGATTGTGGCCAGTATCTCTGGAATTTACTGACAGAGTTTATAAAACTGCTATCACACATCTATGAGATGCGACTGAACTGGAATACAACCAGTTGCTTTCCGTGTGGCAGCCCAAATATTTACAATTCGACCTAAACTGAATCTCATTGCCTGCATGATATTTGGGCTAATAATTCTAAGTGCTATGAATGTGCATCAAAGTAGCTCCAGTGAACTTCACACTTGCAGATGTTAAATGGACGGGCACAGCTGCTAATAAATGCACAAGTTTAAACTTTAAACAGACAACTTGGACTATAATTTCCAACTATCAGATGGCCCTTCCCACAGTGTTAAAGTACAATTTGAATTGATTTTGAAAACCACTTTTATACCAGCACACTTTGAAACAACTTCCACTATTACAACACCAAGCCTTTAGATGGTGATGACTCAGTACTCAAACTTGAGATTCATACAATATCGGCTGATAGATACATATGGAAGGGTCCTTGAGCCAATATTTTGGGAGACCAACGAAATCTGTAACTTAGTGCAGATTAACATGCAGCAATAGCACTCCTTGGCACCATTTAGACTTGATATATGGTTTAACATGTTTACAAAAGCACTCTGATTCAGATACTTTTTCATAATGTTCTGGTTAAATCTGCCCGTTACATAGCAGGTGTAGGGTGATTCTTTAAAGTTGTCTCCTATTCAGGCCATTTGCTACATGTTCTCACTGCATTTCTTCTATCGTAACACACATTAAGTACCTGTATAATGAACACATTGCATCACGAGACACAAAGGTAGTCTATAATATATCCATCTGCATGGCAACAATTTCAATGGAAACAAAAATTACAATATTAATATATCTTTGAATGCCTCTGGAAAATGTCATGTCGAGACCCATTCAACAGTTCAATATACTTGATTTTGTATGCAATGCATATTGCACAACAGATAGAGCACTTAATCATTTGATGAAAATGCCTATATGTTCTGTTACTGCATGACATCTAACCAGTTTCCAAAGCAGGCCTAGCCCTCTTTTGATTAATGTGTAAACACATCTCTACTCACAGGTAAAGGTAAAATGGCAAATACACGTGACAACCCTTTACAAAGATTTGAGAATTTTGGTTTAAAAATTAATATATTTATCTGATTTGTGCTGAAGTCTTTAGCTCACATGGAAAGGAAATGTTTTCCTCAGAACTCTGTAATTCCATTTGAACATTGCAAACACTTTTTACAATAGCCTCAACTGGTACAAAAGTTTTCTGTTAAGGGAAATTAACACTCAGTTCAATATTGTTTGTCAAGTAGGAAACAATGTTCAAATATAACGTTATTACTTTGTTTAGCAGCCTGTTACTGTATTAATGGTGGATAAGTGGAGTAACATCCAGCGATGAGTGACAACATGTCATAACTGTCAGGTCGTGGAGGTTTCTGATATTTTGGGTGATGCTCCCTTGGAGTTAAACCATTAAAGTTAAATCTTTAGATTTCTTTCGTTATACAATAGTTTTAATTATATTTCTCTGGTTATTTTGTTTACTCTTGAATGTTTTACTTATATCAATCATCATCTCCATCATCGGCCTGCATCTCCTCTTGTTGCTGTAGCTCACATGCCCTTTTCTCCCGCTGTTTCTCCTGAATCTTCTTCATCTCATCAGCGTATTTACAGAATGTATTCCCAAATTTGGACCACACTTTATAGGGCACTGTGATTGAGTTGCGGTACGTGGGCTTCACCTCGCTGACCCTCATGAACACTCCATACTTATTGGATCCGACGTCGAAGAAAAAACGTTTGTTGTCCACAGTCAATGATGACCCTTCGGGCAACTCCGCAGGTTCGTCCTCCACACCGTAATCGTCAATAAGTTTAGCCAAAGCGTCACGAAACTCAATAAGTCCCTGGGCAGGCAGTGCAATGGTCTGGCCCTGCGTGGATCCCAAACCAGGCCCCCGGTTTACGGTCTGTCGGATCCTCAGAAACCGTCCCCTCTGGTTCTCTTTCAGATCCATGTAGTATTTCCGATTCTCCCGCACCAGGAACTCGCTCTTGAGCGCTCGTCGCGGCTCGTCTTGCACCATCCCCGGATTGCTTGGTCCCAGCTGGGCATAATGCTCGATAAAGTCCCCCAAATAGTCACGGAATTCGACTGCCACGGACATGGAGAGAGTGAGGCGGCTCTTGTTTCCACCGGCCCCGACTTCTGCTATCTTTAAGAAGCGGCCTTTTGCGTTCTGCTTTACGTCCAAATAGAAGCGTTTGTTTTGGATGTCAACCCGTTTCGACGCCAACTCTTGTGTCTCATGTTGGAGCCCGGAAGCCGAGCCCGCCCCTCCTGTCGCTAGGTGCATGGAGCCGAAGCCTGGGCCCGGAGCTGCTCCTCCCTGCTCACTTCCACTGTCTCTGTCCGCCATGATGCTGCCTGCCTTCTCCCTCCGTCTGCTGCAAAGCCTCGGCCTGTCACAGAGAAATCTCGCGAGATCTAGATGGAAGCGTAAAATGTGCTCAGCGGCAGTCAACAGCACGAAAATTCTCGTCAACATTTCTTAAACTATTTGGCCTAGTCGACCATTACCTCAAACAAGACGATGTAATTGTTTTAAATATGTTTTAAAGTTATGTTAAATTATGTTCCAAACTCACGTCCTTTTCAGCTTATGCTGATCACGCCACATTCACTAGTAAGTATTTGCCTCATAAAAAAAAAAAGTCTCAAATCATTTTCTTGCCCAAACCAGCACATTGACCGTTTTGAAAATAGCCTAAGATAGATTTTTTTTTTTTTTTTTTAACTTCAAATGCTATTTTTGTATTCCTAGCGTTAGGCTAGCTACATGTTTTTTAAAAGGTAAGAAACTTTCCTTTTGCTAATTTTAGCTGAATATTTCCCGAAGGACAGAGAATTTAGCCTAAAGTTTGAGGGTTTTTTTTTTTTTTGGTTTTTTTTTTTTTAACGTTTTTATATATTGTTTTTGCACATGTCTATGAACAACATCTGTCTGTCAGTAGCGTAGGTAGTTATTAAAGTTTATGACTCGATTCCGAGGTCGAAAAAAAAAAAAAAATGATGTTATACTTTCAAATGGAGGGCGATGGTAAATAATTGTCTGGGTGATGCACCAGACTAGCGTGAAAATAATATCTACAAATGTGATCGAGCCTTGTCCTCATCATTTCGTTTAAAGTTCTTTCAAATGACCCAAGCACGTGTGAAAGCATATTGTGGAAAAAAGAAGGTGCTGCAAAAAGAGGACAATGAGATTTGTGCCCAATTGGCTACAAAAAAAACCACAAACCAATTAAAATATATTCAACGCTACGCTTTTATATTACGTGAACGCAGCAAGGCATATCCCTCATTAAAATATCAAGTATTTGAAAAAAATAAAATAAAATAGCCTGAACTAGGCCTATTTACACGACGCGTCATATAGGACCTATCCACGCTTGCTTTAGCATATTCCAACACCTTGAAACAAGACAAAGACTGAACTTTAAATATGTTGCAACTACTTAATAAACCAAATTACACCATAGTGTACAATTTTCCTCATCACTTCTAAAAGCTTTCCAGTAGGCCTATAGGGCCCAGGTGATCTATGAATAACCTTATTCGTTTTCATAGAATGGTATACTAATTGTTTGTGCTATTAAGCAATATGCATTAGGCTAATTATTTAGCCATTTACATCATATTATCACACTAGTTTGTCTATGATTGCTTATGATGAAGTGAAACCACAGTCAATGTGTAGGCGGGTAGTATCCAACAAAAGTGTCAGATTTGCGCCTCTTTAAAAGTTTAAAGTTTCGTCCATTCTAATGCTAAAATGGAGTGCATGTTCTCCTGTAAACTTCAGTAGAAATCGGGACTCCACTTTTTTGAGATTTTAGTAGCTAAGTTAATTAAAAAGCAATATCTCTTCATTTAATTTCACAGTGCATCTTTTACCCTCTACCTTCAGGTTTTGGCTTCCCTCAGGACCCCTTCTTCACAGTTAAAATTGGGCACCGTATTTAGTAGCAAAATTACGCCACTGATTGCGTCTGGTTGCAACACAAGATGGACCAGAGTCGTGGCACGGGAAGGGACAGGCGCACAAGTTCAATGTTGCACGCCCCACCGCTGATGTCAACACGCACTGTGGGACCGCAGCGAACCGGCGCCTCCTTTTGGTAAAAATAAAATAATACAGCGGTTTTCAATTTCTGTGCAGGTAAGACTTTCTTTACTTTAGTGATGATTTGTTGTGAATAAAAACAACAACAATATTCAGCATATTATACATACTAATTACTTTCTCCATTATTTGTGGGGGATTTGTTTTTTAAAATGACGTCTTTCAAATGAAGACGCCACCAACATCCATCAAAAACTAAAATTAAATGCCACATGCTTTCTTTTGGTTCTGTATAAATTGGAAATTAATTTGTAAACGAATTTTAACTGAATATCCTTTTTTGGTTTTATGCATATATGGCTAATGCAATTTCAGCACCATGGAGAGCACCTTGAATGCGCAGGTAGCCTTAAGTGACAATTCATTCTGTCTCACTTTGGATTACACAGATTGTTATATGTTGGCAATGAAGAACGATATCTATATATTTTCTTAAATATATCTTATTATATTGTCCGCCCCTTGCCCTGGTTCAGTGTGAATATTATACTGGCAATACAACAATAATTTAAACTCTAACATAACTGTAACATAATTAATTCAAAATTGTCTGTTAAGCCAAAGAAAAATAAACCTTTGCACCAGTGCTGTATTAAATCACTATCATAGCTTACAACCCAGTGATTATCTATGTCCAGTAGATGTCGCTCTTTATAAATGCAGCGCAACTGGTATCCGCATTCTTACCTGCCTGCCTCCAACCCACTACAGGTTCAACTTGTTGAAATCGGTTATTATAAATAAGTTTTATTAGTATAATATATCCCTACGTGTCTCTTTGATAATTAACTAAAGTAGTTTGCAAAATATATTTAGTATAATTGTCTTGACTTTTCTTTCTTTTAGAGGGATCGCAGAGTATGACTTAATGGGATGAACTGCTGAAACTAATTCAAAACAGCCGAAGAATCTGACAGGTATTCGCCTCCTTAGTCATCGAAGCCATGTGAAATCTTCAGTCTGGACTGCGTGCTGCTCCCTTCTTTCTCTCCAAATTAGCACGCTTGATTTTTTTTTTTTTTTTTTTCTTTCTTTTTTTTTTTTTTTGGAGTGATGCCTTGGCTACAGTGAAATGAAGGAGGGAGAGTGTGGATTTGGGGTTTGGTTGATTTTATTCGGGCGTGAGCGTCGCTTATAATCCACTATGGAGTGAGTGACATACAGTAGGCTAATTGGGTTTAGGAGCGAGGAGATCGACCCTGTGTCATCAAGGCTTTTACAGTTATCCAGTCGCGCGTTCCTGTTGACGGAGCCTCTTGGCAATCTGCATTATTTTCTCTCCGTCTGTGGCTGGTGGGGGAGGCGGACAGAGCCGCGGTGGAAGGCGGCGTGTTAGCGTTGGAACTGCCCAACACAATTTTTGTTTTGTTTTTGGAATGAATCGTGGATTGTATCTTCCGACTGGACCGCCAAACTTGTTTTATGTTGCAGCATCTTGCGTATTTCCCTTCGCTGCAGATGATACTGAGAAGAAGCAACATAGCTGTACCACAGCACTGCAATTTTTGGGCAAAGATAAGTGTGGCGTCGTCTTGCTACTATGGAAGCATAATGGGCAATTTCTAGAGGGGAGAATCCATCAGTTCCTCGCTCTGCCTCTTTACAATGCCTTATTATTAGCAGTTAGCAGTAAGTGTATTTGGAGCCTAGCGTCAACCCGTGGTTTCTCAGATTAAAGCCTGCCGTTTCCATCTGAAAACCAGCCGAGAAGCAGCAGATCCCGATGGCATGGACACTTATGCAAGGTCTGCCGCGCTGCCGTGCTTCTGGAGCCTACTTGCTGTATCGTCTTCTAACCCAGCTCCACCATCGCCAGCGCCCCGCAGCCCAGAGAGTCCTGCCGCAACGCGACCAGCCACCACCTAGCCAAAGCAGGCGGCATGAGGCTTGATTCAGTGCATTTATCCATGCTGCTCATCGGGGTCTCATTCGCCTGCTACTCCCCGAGTTTGAATTCCCTGCAGGACCAGGCTTACAAATCCGCTGTGGTGATCGAGGGCAAGGTGCAGTCTACGCCTGGGAACGTCACCGCGGAGCCGTATCGTGTGAATGTCAAAGTGCTGGATGTGTGGCCCGTCAACAGCGGGGGTCTGGAGCGAGAGCAACTCGTCAGTGTAGGGGAATTTGGATCTGAGGCGCCGTGCACCAAAGTAAAGAAAAACCATAAGTACATTTTTTTCATGGACCCCACAGATGAACCCCTAGTTTTCAGAGCATCATATGCGCCAGTGGACACGAGCGGAAAGAACCTTAAAAAGGATGTAGGGAAGATCCTATGTGAGGACTGCGGTAAGTTCATGTTTTGTGGATTCCCGGTGAAGTGCAACCCGGAAGAATGATCAGCTGCTAATAGCCCCTGGCTTATGGGCTTCTGCTAACGCGTATACTGATGATTTGTAGTTTGTGCGACCACGTTACACTCTTGGAGACAGTGGGCACCAGGTAAGTGCCTAAGGGGCGTCTATGCAGCAATTTTCGACAACTCTCGCAGTCTCCCATAGCCCACATGATCAATCAAACTCTCTTTCTCTCTACCATTGCCTTTGCGTGAACCGCATCAGACATGCGCCTCGCACTGTTGCTCGAGTGGAATTGCAGTGTGTATCGAACTATCTGCACCCCGCAAACCGCATTACACTTGACAGGGTTTACATACAGTAGTTGTCCGCTGCTAACAAGCTTTGATCTTTATTAGTTATCTTTATCACTGCACTTAGGATGCTTGAAGGCTGTTGACGGCGATATCTTTTCAGCACCACGGACAGCGGCCTGTAGCACCGAGGTCACGTGTTCAGATTCACGCTGTTCTAAGCAAATTGGTTCCTGGCTATATTTGGGCTGGTGTGCACGCCTTAAACACTTAAATACGTTTAATTAGGCCCGCATAAACATGCAACATCCACCAGGAATGAGGCTTTAATACACTAGCTGTTGCTCTTTTAGAGAAGACTAATATGTAAGTCTTTTGCTGGCTAGGTAAACATAAGCCTGTATTACTCAAATTTTATTTTAGATTTTTTTTTAAACATCTTTCAGTTTTATATCTGTTCATGTTTTATGATATCTCTCTGTATTGGTGTAGTGTGTATTCTGGGTTCCACGCAAATGCTTTGCAGATATTCCTTTATAAATGTGTCACCAAGAAATGACTAGAGGCAACATGTTGTGTTGGTGTGGAGAAATAGGGAAATGAGAGATGCATCTTTGACATAGTGTATACCTCATGGATTAAAAAACAACAACATCTAAGTCTCAAAGCATCTAATAGTTGAAAAATACATCACTCATTATATACTGAGTTTATATTATAAAATATTGTTTGTTTATCAGTGCAAAATTCAAATTATAGAGGCACATACACACTGCACTGGTTCTACTGCAGTCACTCACCTACTTAAACTATCCATCCTATTAACAGAGATCACCCAGCACAACCCTTATCACCTCAAGTGATCCCCTCCTAATTTGTCCAAGCAACAACTTTTCAATGGTCTAATCAAAGCTGTCACTGTTTTACATTTTACTCCATAAAGTTGCCACACCCACTTATTTTAGTTTTTATACTCATATATACTCATATATTGATTCAAAGGATAGCATGGGATTTGGTAGTTAGTTGGTAGTAACCACTAACATGTCCATATTTCATATTTTTTATTTCTGAATGAAACTATGGCAAAATGTTGTAGCCTATATTCTGACATTCAAAGCTTAATGTCAGAATGCTTAACAGTAGGTAAACGAACACAACACATAATGTCTTCTGTTAGTACTTTATAAATGTTTGACTTTATCACTGTCAAAACAGATTAGATAGTATTTTTTTTATTTTAATATTTGCCTTACTTTATAAAAACGCATTACTGTGAGAAAAGTCTGTGTTTTAGAAATTTAAACAACATTTAGTTTAGTTAGCAAAATAGTGTTGCTCCTTGAGAATTATAGACGTTTGCATCATATTCATGTAACTTTTGTCCAGGTCTATGGTGTGCCAATTGAGAAGCTTGTTTTATGGTTAGAGATGAATGTGCCATTTATCTACTGCTGGAATGGTCTGCTGCTGCATTAAGGGGTAAGAAATTTGGGGAGCCAAGGGAGAAACATCCTTATTACTATGCTAACGTTTTTATGTTGCTGTGGGTGTTGGGGTCTTATTTATTTGGACTCTTTTGTTAATTTTTTTAGTATGTGTATTAAAAGACAAGGAATGTAAGTTTCTTACACGTAGGCTTGTGAGACTCACAATAGTTGAAAAACACTTAATAATCAAGACAGCCACTCTAAAAAAGTTTGAGCCGCATGACGGAAGTATATTAAAAGTCCTTTTCTTCTTTTCCCTTGCGTGACTCAAAAGTTTTTTGTTATTTAAGTTTGAGTCTTGTTTCCAAGACCACCCTCTAACAGTTTTACTGTTGTTTTCCAGACTTGCAATAATATTTCCTAAATCAAATTCATTCAGAGGATTCAAAGTAATTCCTTAAAGTTTTGAGAATATTTATGTTATATACATTTTATTATTTTATACAAATTCCTCTCTTGATAATATGTATCCTGACTAAAGGTGGGCAGATTATCAAAATGTCATATTGTTGCATTGAAAATGCAAAATTTGAATATCAGGTATATTGTAAAATGCTGCAAAAAGAGCTAATAAAAATGTTAATTTCTATCAGATTGGCATTTCATATTTTTTATTGAGATACACCTAAAATTTAATATATTCATATTTATTCATATTGCATATCAGGCAAAAGTCACCAATTAGAATGTACATGTTGATTTTACAGTGCATGTTTACACTCTAACCACCACGACAGCATGTGCACTTTTTTACCTGCTGTTGAGGCCTTAGGGCAGGGGTCATCAAACTAAGGCCCGCGGGCCGACCCCAGGCCGCCACGCCCCTTAGTCCGACCCCCCAGCCCCTCTGCCCCCCACCTCTTGAACTGGCCCTATGAGGTAATCCTCAAAGGTTGTCATGGCCTATTTTTTTTAAATTACTTTTTGGCAAAAAATAACATGTCTGCATCTTGTATTTTGTTGATTTTTTTCAATTAAAAAATTATATTTATTTTAAGTATTTATATTTAAATAATTATATGACCTATTTATTTGACTTTTATTAAGTGCTGCACGCAATTATTATTAATATTATTATTGTTAATATCAACAGGCCTACTTACCTTTTGTAATTTTTCACTCTCCTTTGCCAGTGTCAGTCACCAGATGTTTCTTACCTTGATATTTCTTACCTTGATGTTATTGTTATTAGAAAATAAATAAATGGAATATCTGTTGTATTTCAAATTAAAACAAAGTGTGAAGTACTTACTACTACTAAACCACTAGTAACGATAAACAAATATGTGCCAGGAATTATGTGTTGATATAGTATTGTGGATGGCTGTGCCAGGCTAGTCATTTCTACTACACAATGAGGCCTGATGGTCATTTTGGTCTGGGTCAAACAATTCTGTTATACGGCCCCGACCCCGGCCCCCCATCACAGTCAGGAGAGATAATGTGGCCCCCAGAGTAAAAAGTGTGGTGACCCCTGCCTTAGGGATTAAAATGTGAAAGCTTTGTCTCCGAGATTGTGACGCCATAAATATAATTATAAAATTTGTCATGTACTATGATGTCCAAGTGTCAGAAATAGCACCAGTAATGTGGTAGTTTTTGTGTGACTAAAGCTTAGTTATGGTTGTGGTTCAGGCTTTCTACTGTGTTACTATCACTTGCTAAGATAGCTTTCACTTCCGTAAAACATAATGTTAAACAGTTCAACTGTACAAAACCAACTCTATTTTTACAGTCAGTGTAACATGTTTTCAGATTATTTCTGAGAATATTCTTATTGTGAAGTTGTGTGTTATAATACTGAATTACTGTAAGTCTAATTTTATGAACAATAATAAGCTTACATAACTATTCAGCTGGATAAGAACTCCACAATAGGTTTGCCTTGTCAAACATTTGTAGTTTTTACTTTTTAGTAAACTGCACATATCAACAGCTTTCCGCACTTTTTTGTCTGGAGTGATTTGTAAATTTTGTTGTAGCTTGTTTTAAAACATTTTTGCAACGCTCAATCATATAAAATTGACAACCAAGCTGTTAAAAGAACAGTGCAGTAATCACAGACTCGGCTGCATTTTTTCCAGTCTGAAGAATGTTGCCTTCACCACAATGAGGCAGTATATGATCAGGATCTGCACTGAAAAAGTTGAAAGGGATGAGTCCGTTGGGAATGTCACAGCAGTTGTTGTGGACTCCCTGCCCCTGAGGCTGGAGCTGTGTCAAAAACATTCAAAAGCCCATAGTCCCTGCACAGTGCTGGAGTTATGTTCAAGATAACAACTGTGAACGTCTCTGCATATTGGATTTTACTTTGTCCTTAAAGACAGCAGGCAGTTATTCTGGTGCAGGACATTATAAGCAGTAAGCTTGAAGCGGATGTGTTCTTTTGACCAAACCAGCCTTAATGATGTCCCTTTGGGGAGAGGCATTTGTGGACACTGTTGGAGCATAGTCAGAAAGATGCCCAGTGTGAGTGTGAGCAGACAGCTGTGCGGATGGAAACATTCATGGCAGCTCGGAGAGGGGATTTTCTCCTGCATACAATGAACAAGTGACTTTTGCATGTAAAAAATAGATCACAGATGTTGCTAGGGCCCTGTGTAAAATCTAGTTTAACACAAAACTTAGAAAAGAGGATCTATAATACAACAAATTCTTTTAGATTTCTTGTTATTACATTTTCTTTATTATTTGTTTTTTAATTATTTTATATTTTATAGTATATATATATAGTAGTAGTATAGTATATAGTATATGTATATATATAGTGAATTGTTGAGCTCAGATTAAATTCTACTTTACTTCACTGATTGAATACTGAATTAACTATTGAATAACACAAATTTGAGCCAATTGGCGTCATTTGTGCGGGGTAGGACATAGAATATTTTAGCACATAGTCCTTGTTATCTTGAGAAACTGACAGAGCCAGTTTTGTGTTTGATGGATACTTTTTATGAACAGTATAATTGCCCGTGACACAGGCCTGTTGTCAGTGGGATCACACCAATTACTGTTGTGATCAACGTTGTCTTGTCATGTTGTGGAAACGTCCTATTACTGCACAGTCCAAAGAGGGAGGATAGAGCTAGCGGGCACAGATTTCATGTTGTTTTGCTTGCAGATCAGTCTTTCTTTGGGCAGACTGCCACGGAAAGCACATTCCACAATATTCCACAAACTGGTTTATAGATGACAACAAGGATTTTGATTGCAGGGCACCTACAGTTTGTGTAAACACCTTAAGGCCCTAAATTCTAAAGTCAGTTTATTGTTCAGTTCAGCTTAATGCAGCTCAAATTACACTCTGTCTCATTTATAGAGGACAAACATTCTGTAAACTTCTTGAAAAGTCTTGACTATGCAAATTTTAAAATATATTGATGGCATGTGCATTCAATTGATGCTTTTAAACCTTTTTCATTGTGCCATGTCTTCACTGAGGTGTCAGGGCAGTGTGGAGTTCATTCACTGTAGGCATGGGCTTTCGCTTCACTGACATTATGCATCACACATGTCCTAAAATGCTTCTGTTTTTAAAAATGTTTTTTTGCGATGTACTCTGCCAAGCCAATTTTGCATTTGATTGTTTTATCACTGCGTTAAATCTCCAGTTGTGTATGGAACATGTAAGGATTGTGTAATTTTCTTAACAGACTATAGACAACAAATGTGTTTTCTGAAGCACATATCTAGATTGTGCATATGCATACTAATCAAAGAGTGTTGTAGTCTTAATGAAATTGTCAGAAAAGCATTTGCTAGAGCGCCTCAATATAAAGCGCATGCAAGTTAATACTGTGCAGGGAGCTACAATTCTCAATATTGATTTGTATTATAATTTGCATTTACAATGTACAGTTACCATGAATCTCCGAGAGTGTAGAATAACTGTATAAGCTGACAGTGTCCATGACAGGAACTTCAACAGAATGATAGGGAACAAAAGGACCAAGGGAAGGGCAAGTGTGTTTATGTGCTGTGAGTGTTGAAAAGAGGGGCTGCCGGCACTCCTGCTGGGCGCCTCTTTTACGGGACGTGTCCAGCCATGTTCGTCCCACACACACAGCACATATTCTGAGAGAAGGTTTGTTTCCTCAGGTATGTTGTAGGTGTGGATTGATGTGTGTCTTAACATGAAAAGACTTTATACCCATTGGAATGGCTTGTGCACAGTGTCTGAAAGCAGGCAAACACAAAATCAGTATGTATCAATAAAGGGGGGACTGCACTATGGCAATGAGAGAGCATGCACTGGAAGCAGCAAAGATCGATTGCCTAACGCTGTGGTCTGGTTATTGAGAATTAGGAGGAGTGCATAAAGCTGATTATGACACTGCTGACTCACATGAGAATAAATATCTCATATTTGCAGTATGTAAGTAAGTGTGCTCTTATTCATGGCCACTTGATGCGTGACTCCCACACTGACTCCATGCTGTCTGCTTCACACACCTGTGATGTACGCAGAACTGTTGGAATCATTCAGAAACAAGTTCAATCACATACTTAAATATGGTGAGTGCATATTGTCATCAAGGACTGTTCTTGTCAAGTCTAATCAAACTTTAATTCTATGGCGCAATTAAAATAACTATATACATTCAAATATGCCATAGGTGCTGACATTAACATTAGACATAGTTAGTATCACAAATAATTTGATTCATTCTGTTCACACAGACAGTCTCTGTTTAAGACTTTACTAATACTTGCACAATGTGTCATGAAGTATATCGTGTGTGTCTGTGATTCTCACCCCTATTCCTAACACACTTATTGAATATAACCTCTGATAATGGTAAGTAGGAAGTGTGTCTGCTAGTCCTTGCATGTTTTGGAAGTTGGCTGTTACTTTATCCTTTAGCCGAGCTTTCTTGTGTCTTTCCAGCAGTGCTCTGCTCATTATTGTGTGGCTCTAATCTGGAGGGGACAGGACTTGGTGCAGAAGTGTATTTATCTTCCTGCACAAATAGGACCTCTTTCCGTCTGGTCCCTGCTCAGCTTGTTGTTGAAAGATAGTGAGCAGAGTAGAGCAAGCCTCGCAGTATGTGTGTATGTAAGTGTGTGTGTGAATGGGTGAACTGAGATGTGTCCCAGCTGGCCCACAGGCCACAGGACAGCAACCATCACCTCACTGCAGCAAATGCAGACAAAAAGCCAGAGGAATATCTCTCTCTTGTGATATTGATACCCCTTAACTCTGGGGGTGTTTTTCCCTAAATGAGAAACCAACATTCCTCACAGTGGGCTCTTGTACTTGTAAAAGCCAGTAAGATCAGTGTTACAGAAAGTCCCTGTAGTGTGAGCCTTGTGGCCCCACTTCCGTTTTTTCTACTTCACATCTGTTGGGATGTGTACATTCACAATGCATTGTCAAGGCATGTTTCTTTTTAACTTCTTGTTTTTTCTGACATTAGACTTAGAAACCAGTTATTAGGAAACAACACCAAAGGGTTAGGGTTAGACTTTTTTTTACTGTGACCTGTGGTGAGTGGAATGGCCATGGCTGGTGCTCCCTGGTCCTGATATTTTTATCCACATTTTATTACTACACGGTATTTGAGCAACAATAATATGGTGCTGGCATAAATTCAACTATTAGATTTTCAGCTAAAGCATTGGTACTGCTTTTCAGTTTCTAATCTATTTCATATTGCTCCTGCCTGCCCATTTAGACCCATTATAGGTTTAGCTTTGACCTCCTTCTTTCTGTAAGCTAGTCATCTGTGTTCTTAGGGATGTATTTCACTGTTTCTGGGTGGAGAGGGTTTTGTGGGCTTTGTGGTCATCTTGTCACTCAGAGATGACCCAATCACTGCCCTGGCTTCCTTTAAGCCCTTCTGCTGTGCCAGAACTGCACCCATCCTGGCACTGTCTGATGAGGCTCTGCTCATCAAGCTCACTCAGTTTGAACCCGCCTTGATCTTGGCTTTTGCCGCCAAAGCATGATCTCAGCTTGCACATGCGCAGTGTCTTGTTTTCCAGGAAACATTTGTGAAAAACAAACAAAATGATAAGCGAGAGTTTTGATAAACCTCAGACCTCTGTGGCCAAGGAAAGAAATGCAAATGGCTGGACAGTGAGGCTGCTTAGACTCTGGAAGTGTCCCCACTGTGACATGTTTGTGCTGCTCTAAAGGCACATTCTGGAGATAAAGTACAAGAGCAGAGCACAAAAGGAATTTGATTTGATGTGAAGAATGCACAGCAGACAGCGGATGCATGGATGTTTTTGGAGGGGGTTGGATTGCTGATAAGAACACAACCTTCCCATGTTTCCCTTCATGTAAATGCATTTATTCATTGCCATTGAATCATAGTTTTCATATCTTTTAGTTTAGTTTAGTTTAGTTTTTTCACGCAGTCATGTGGCTTACCTGGCATGCCAAATTATCTCTAATCTTATGTAGATAGAGTTAAAATATGCCGTCATCACATCTAAGTGCATGTACAGACAACAAGATGACAACATCAGGCCGCTTGTTTTTTGTTTTTGTTTCTTTAAGCAAAACACGTACGCAATGGGACAGCACTGGAGTGATTCATTTGAGGTCCGTTTTTTACGTAGTAAAGTAGGCCTTCATGGGGGATTTGTTTATGCCTTATGTGAAAAAGGTCAAGTTGAAAGAGCTGCAGCCCCCTGTGCCTCATGTATTTAGACAGGGATGCACCTGCGTGTTCTGTTTGTACTGCAGGGTGACAGTGTAAACTAGTGGGCCTCAGGACACTTAGATTGAGTGTATGTTGTTGTCTCACATACTATGTGTTTGCGTGAAGCCTGGTTGTATGTGGGTGTGTGTTTGATAAACTGTGAGAGCTGAATGAGGAGGTGGACCAGATCTGCTTCATCCTCTATCTTAGAGTCAATCTGCTTCTAGTCACACAGACCTCTTTATCTGTCCCGAGACACAACCAGCAAAGACAGAAAAATAAAACCAAGCAATACGCCACGAGATTCAATCAGACAGTCTTAAGAAGATGGAGCGGCTTTTTGTTTAAGAGGATCATTCACGTCATGCTCCAACAGCATCTGTCATTAAAATATTTGTGCTATTTCAGTATTTTAGCAATAAGACACATGCCCTGAGGTACCTATATTGTCTGCTAATACTACCGTACTTTGTTTTACCAGTGAAAAAAAATTTACAGAAAAAGTTAGTGTTTGCTGTTTTAGCTACAACTGCTTACAACGGACAGTCTGTGCATGCGGGTGCCATGTGGGTTATAAAGATGGTTTATAATGTGGGTAGGAAAACTCCTACTATTGTATTTCTGAGTGGGTGTGTTTGTTGTCTGCTGCAGGAGCCCATTTAAAGAGTGAGAAAATAAATCAAGGCAAACTTAATTGTAGGTCTGATACAAATGTATAGGGGTTGCTCTGGAAGACAGCCAGATAAAGAAGATACATAGCCTAACTGCTGTGAGTTCACGGCTGCCTCACAAGAAGCAATCCTTGTTGCTCAACCATAATCAAAGTCTTCACAAATGAATATGAATGTGAAGGATGTATTCTGCCAGCAACACTTGAGATAAAGTGACATGTGTAACACTGACACCTGACTAGAAAATAGTATAAAACAAGCTCAAAAAGATTTAACTTTACTGTTTGAGTGGCCTTGAGAGGGGAGCATGCTCAGTACGGGTGTTTGTCATCTTTGTCTCAGAGATGCTGCAGTGTTTTCCAGCAGGCTTGGCACAGGTCCACTTGTGGTCCTATCTGTAGAGTGCTATGGCAGGCCTGTCTCCTTTCACATACACTAGTTCACACATGTTAACTCTCACCGTCTCTGCCTCTCATCCTCAGTCTGCTTTTCCGCATCTCTCTCAAACTCCAGCTACCTTCAAGACCATGGTTGCCATGGTGATAGTTATGTGCTGCAGAAACGTCAAAGAGACCTATCCACACAGGATAACTTTCTTGTTTAAGGCTTAATTCGACGTTCCTTATGTTTTTAGCAGATGGTACAATACCAAATCCATGCATGACTTTAGTGCATCTATGCACTTACAGCAGAGTAAATGAGGCAGAGAATGTGATTTGGGCTTTTTGTAGCTGTGTTCCTGGACACAGCTGTTGCCGAGCAGAGCTGTTAGTAACACTCAGATTTGGGATCTCAGTTGACCTTGGCACAGCTGACCTTGAGAAAAAGCCCCTTCCAGGGGCCTCCAGATGTCACTGTCATTGATTAGTCTTCTTACTGTGGAGCTTCACATGCCCAAATGACGCCACCCTACACCACCAGCTCTCCACACACACACACCCTACACCACCAGCTCTCCACACAGGTCCATCCTACACAACCAGCTTTCTGTTCATGCCCACCCTGCACCACCACCTCTCCACACATACCCTACACCACCCTACACTACCACCTCTCCACACACACCCTACACCACCCTACACCACCAGCTTTCACATGTCCACACATGTCCACCTTACACTACCAGCTTTCTGTACACACACCTTACACTACCAGCTTTCTGTACGCACACCCTACACCACCAGCTCTTCACAAACATCCACCACTTGCTCTGCATACATGTCCACCCTACACCACTAGCTCTCCAGTGCTTCTAGTTTGTTTATCTGTTGGATGAGAAGGAAAAGGAGAAGGATTTGGTAATTTTTTGTTAACAATACAAATGAGCAGCTGAGGATGCAGATTCCAGTTAAATGTGGATATCAACAGGTGGGGCTGTTCTCTGTCAAGTCTCTCTACAGTTGCCTACCCTGTAATATTTCTTTTGTGCTTGTTATCTTCCTTATTTATTTATCCTTTTACATTTGTATAGGTTTTGTCCTCATCGTTCCCCCTGCCCCTGCCTCTCCTCACAAAGTAAAATCAACAGACATGTTTTAAAAGCAGGGTCGACTTTTAGCCCCTCCCACCCAGATGCACTTCGCTGCCACAAAAAAAGCTTGTAGATCTAAACAACATAAGCTAATGGCTGTTTAAGCCCATTATGTCTGAAAAGATAAATGTTGGTGTCTGTGAAAGGGCAGCTGTATGACCGTGATGATGTGCAGGTATGCTGTTGTGTCCGCTCCATCATACACAGTGTCTTTTCTGCTCTGGGAGGCAGGCGGAGATGGGACCTGTGAAGCATTTATGAGGAGGGCACAGAGACAATCCATGAACCAAAGTTAGGCTTCATTTTTGGGGATTTGTTGGTGTGGAGCCCCTCCCACGCTGACCCCCCCCACACACACACACACACACACCACAATCCAAACATGGCTGTTGAAAAACAGCAGATGCTTTTGAGTAAAAAAAAGATGATTACATTTGCTTACCCTTGATCGTATTTAACATAATATAGTTTGGTGTGCAATTTTTGTGACTTCTTGGTGTGAACTATAGTTCTTTTCCCTTTTTTTTTTGTTGATATCGTATTTATTTTTTTTCTGGTGGCAAAGTGGAATAGTGATTTGCACTCTCACACCATTGCAAGAAGATCAAGGTTCAATTCCTGAGAATTCCTGAGAAGTTAGAGTTTATATGCAAAACGTAGGTTTGCAGGCAGAGATTTTCATATAAAAATTTAAAAAAAAATTGGGGGTAATGTCCACAATTCCCAAAGTTCATCACCAAGGTGAATGTGCATCTGTCTGATTCTGTGCAGCCTTGGAGTAAACACTCAAAACTCAAACGACAAACACTCTTTTGAAGAAGCTCCAGAAATGATAACGTAGGAACCCAAAGATGTAATGAGTAGCACTAAGGCTGCTAAATCATCCTGAAAGTGAGATTTCTCATGGCCTGACGTAACATATAGTTATTTCTCTGACACATCCATAAAGCACTTGCCCACCCACTAACACATGAAGCTCAGGGAACAAGTCTCATCTTGCTGAGAGTGAAGGAGGAAGTGAGTGTGGAGATGGAGGGGGGATAGGGCAGCTCTCTGACTCTCTGTAGCCCCTACCAGTTGTCAGTTATCTGTGCTGACAGATTAGCTCATCAAGAACAACCACTGTGAGGCCTGGAGAAGAGAGCAATTATGACGTATGAAGTAGAGATGGCAGTGCACCAGACCTGATTGACCCCTGTCTAAACTTTAGTGTTCTTTCTTACAGAGGAAGCTTATTTTATTGAGCACACTGACCTGTTAAGACATGACCCCTCTGCTGGCCCTCCACTGCCTCCACCCGAGACGGCATGCCCTCTCTCAGAGTTATCTGTAGGCCCCGCTCATGAGTCATGGAGCTTTTGTTCTGGAAGTTTCACTGAGAGTAACTCTTGTGTATCTGTTGTGACGTTTAGATATGATTCTGCAGTACAAACTTCCGGCAGTCAAATGTGCACTTAATATTGTAAAAAAAGATAAATAAACAGCTGTGATTGGACTAACCAAAAACTAATCAGAGTATGTCCTTGGTCCCAGACCCTCCTGTATGTGTGTGGGAGCTGTTTGTTTTTTCACTCTGGACTACAAGTCCGTAATAAAGATCAATCTTCAGATTAAGAAATATCTTCAAAAGTCAAACTATTTGAGTTTAATATTACTTATTAATTAATTCTAATCTATACACGTGCATATTAATATAGGCCTGTGTCTTACTTCATAGTAATGTCAGTTTAAGAATTACTGGGCTTAGCGTTTAGCTTTAAGAAGTCCCCTAGCTAAATGGGTATTTACTTTAACTTTTAATATTAGTCTAGAAAGTGATCAAAGGTCTCATGTCAGTTGCAAATAAAAAAAAATTTACTTAATAGCAAAGTTCCTGGATCTAATGTTGTGTGCTTGTTGCATTTCCTCCAGATAAAATCTAATAAGTTAAGTTAATAAATCCATACAGTATTGCCCTGTAGACATAGTGACAATTATCAGTGACAGGGTAAGAAAGAGAGAGCCAGGGGCGAGCTGGGACATGCCCCCAGTTCTTGGAGGGCTCGATGAGAGAGCCGAAGAAGGGGGAGCAGTGGAGAGACCAGACGGGTTAGTGTCATTTTAGGGAGCTGACTGTCAAGAGATACACATCTGAGGCCAAAGACTCACTCGTTTTGCTCATATCTCCAGAATCAGAGCTCAGCAAATTTAAACCAGATGTGAACAGTTTTGGGACCCTAACATCAACCTGGCAAGGGCAGGTCTTTGCCTGCACTATCTGGGTGGGGTCAGTGGTGCAGGGGGAAGCTTAACTGGTCTCACTGCTATTTGCTGGGATCATTACGAGGCATACAACATTTGAAATGGAGCTTCAGTTGGCTAACTCTGCCGTTTTATGTATATTTCTGCAGGACTGGTCTGTGTCAGTCCGGAGCAGGGCTGCAGGGCCTGGAAGAGCCTCTGCTTATCTGATAGAACCACTAAAGGGAACAGTTGATTGCCTCCAAGCAATGGGAAATGCCTCCTTTGCTTGCTCCCTCTCTGTGTATTCCCTCACTTTTCCCCTTGTTGTTTCCTGAGCTCTACCTTCTTCTCTCCCTCTCTCCCGGGCTCCCTCCTCCCCCTCTACGTCTGCCCTGCTGTGAGGAGGTGGTTCCTCGCTGTTCTTGATTGAGTCTATATAGGAGGAGAGACGCTCTAACTGCCTCAGAGTCTGGTAGTGCCCACTTGCCACACATTTCCAATAGGAATACCATTTTTGAATCGCATTTTGTTCCTGAGAGGATTTACTTTCATCTGACAGCATGACAGAGAATGGAGGAAAGAGGAAAGGAAAGAAGAAGGGGGCAAAGAAGGGACAGAGGGACAAGGATGGTGATCCCACAGCAGGTAAACATGAATCTGTCATTACTGGTTTATTCTGTACTCATTAAGTACGTGAGGCTGAAAGTTATGTCTACATATGTAAAGAAATAGAATCATTTTAAATGTGTCACGGAAGTGTAGAGTTAAGTATCCCCTTGGCTTGTCAAAGCTTGCCGCCGGGTTGTCACATGGATTGGTTTCCTGATGTGGACAGCATGTAGAGGCACATCTGTTTTTGGCAAGACAGCTTAGGAAGTCACACAATAATAACAATGATTTGTGTTCACAATTTCCAAGACAAACTGCAGTCCTGTGAGCAACAGGGCTAAGGAGCTGTGCGAAAGTTTTCAAGAGTTTCAAATGTTTGTAATTCTTAAACATTTATTTAAACATGGTTAAAGCAAATGTATTGGAACTAGTTGGGAAGAAATGTGTGTAAAGCAATGACGAGATTTTCTTATTCTTTATTGGTCAGGAGGAGTATTATTTTAATGAAGTGCTTTGTGCTTATCTTGACCTAGTATGTGCATTTTTGTGAAGCAGTTTAGGATAGCCTGGGCAGCCTGTCCTCCCGAGTGCTGTAATGTGCTTGCTCAGTGTTGGTTTCTACATGCTGCAGCGTGTCACTGTAGTTTGACCTGAGGTCATGGGGAAGCCCTGCCCCCACTTCACTAACACTAAAGACAATAGTAGCATTACCACCATGTGGGTCTACTTTTATAGTGAGGAATCAGATACAAGCTTAAATTTTACACTGCTTCTTGGGAGCCATTTTGTACCCTGTATATTCAATCCCCACACCACTCGTGAAGATTGTAATTTATGGATTATCAATAAGCACTTTGATACATTAATAATTATTCCTTTCAGTAATTAGAGAAATAAAGATAACTAGCTGCACAGTATTGCTTCAAATTACATTATTAACAAAATTGTAAAGTAGGTCAAAATGAAGACATGCACATGTGTGATGCTTGTCATGTCTACACTAATGCATTAACTTGTAACTGGTCAGAGTAATCTTAAGGCTATCATCAGAACCGGGTCCTATAAGACCTTAGACATGGAATCAGATATAGTAATGAATGTGCCCAACAACTTATGATCCAGGACACATGTTCCAACTAAAAAGAGGATTATCTAAATTATTAATTGACTGCCAACCAATTTCTGTCAGAATAGTTCAATTTTTGTTAAACCTTTCATTTCAGTGTATGACAATTGGAACATACTTTTTCATGTCATGGTTAACATCAGCTGATGTTTGTGTGGGAATTAATGAATGTACTCTGACTGTCCAAAACTACTGTGGTTCGTTACATTTTTTTCCACTTGACTTTTTTTCCATACAGAATATTGACCAATACTAAATCATAGTATATATAACTTGTGAGCACTTATTGCACTCATTGTGAGCAGTCCACTGACCGCCATTAATTAAAAATAAAAATAACAATAATAATAATAATTTCATATATATATATATATATATATATATATATATATATATATATATATATATATATATATATATATATATATATATATATATATATATATATATATGTGTGAAAATAGCTTGCATTAATTTGCATGAATTTTACTTTGTGAGGCATATTTCATTGGAACTTGACTGTTGGGAAAGTGGGTGGTGACGCTTCCTGCTTTTACTGACAATGATTTGTTTATTGGCTGGTTTCTCTGTGTTTATATAAAATATTAGTATGATATTGAAGTATAATATTTTGCCATTTCAATGAACTAGAGTGCTTCTAGTTCAGTGGTTCACATCAGAAGATATGAGGTGGTACCATCAGGACTAGATCAAGACTAAACCATGACTAAAATCTTCATGTGATAAACACTTTGAGATCAGAAGCTCCCAGCTGTAGGACCAAATCCTGATACTTTCCATAAATACGCTGTCAGAATGTCTAATAATGTATAATGTATTAGATTCCGGTACAAAATGTACAAATTGTTTTAGCCTTGACAATGTAAACTTATAAGTGTGTTGGGGCTTCCTCTTCAGCCTACTCCTTGAGCTTCTATTTAATTATGGCGTAATGAAGACATATAAATAATGCATTGCTCATTGCTCAAATAAACTAAACTAAATGTTTACTCAATAACCCTAGGGCATTGAGCTTCTCATTTTTAATTTTAAAACAGGTCAGAAACACAAATGTTCAGCAACTAATATAGGGCTGCTATATGAACCCGGATATAAACAGAGGTTAATATCGGGGTTGTCAAAAAATCAGCAAAGATACTTAAATATATGTCTCCTATTTATAAGTTATGCAAATATCATATACAGCTGGACCTGAATAGTTTTAGGATGGTATCCGTATCAGAAGTAGTACTATATATATAATAAACTATAATAATAATAATAATAATAATAATAATAATAATAATAATAATAATAATAGTAATGAGTTTGAACTGTATCGTGACAATCGAGGAAATGCTCTAGTTGCAAAAGAGGTCTGGGCCTTGGATGAGATTATAAGCCTATTTATCACTTTTGTGTTTTGTTTAATTGTGTTGGCTGGATTTTGTGAAAGGCTGTCAAACATAACTGGGCAATGTTTGGATTGTGTCGCTTCATTACTTAAGTAGCACAGTGATGTATGTAACAAACCTTGGGTAATGGGTGTGTCAAAAAGTAATTGTATGTAATTTTGCCCATGAGCATTAAGTTGTGGTTCGTTAGGCGCCCTGTATCAGTCAACCATCACTGCCAACCCCTGCTCCATGGCAAGATTAAGTATGACGCTGTTTTTTGCAAAGCACAAACTCTTCCCAATTAATTAAAAGAGAGTACCACGCTGCAGGTAATTCCCATCTGTAATTGCCCTTTTACTAAGTATGACGTGTTTTCAGTTTAGATCATTAAGTATTTCAGTGTGTTGATTTATGGAAATAGGGCTTTTGCAGTGTTACCTGAAGATTTCCTTCTGACTCTTAAAAGTTTTGATCGCTTTGTGCATTGTGGCTGTAAGTCGACACCTTTAAAAGAATGTTGCATGACTTTTCTGGCCCTAGGTTAGAATGACCCAGGTCTGTATATACTCTGTAAATGCATTTGTGCTAACATACTACTACTGCAGAAGGAGAAGGTAAGACAGTTGAGGATTTTTGAATGGTTCGTATAAAAAAAAAAGAACATGAAGTATCAGATCTGGCTTCAACATAACAGGGTGCATGTGTCTGACCGCAAATATTCAACAGTTCCCTTGATCCTTTGTAATTCTTGTGAGCAACCCACTTTATCTTGCTGTTTGCCTACAAAAACAAGACAAGTTCATGTCTGTTTGGTGCGATTGCGTGCGTACTCAGGGTGGTAATCATTAGTTCCTTAAGTTAAGAGTTGGCTGCTTCTTCTTTATGCCAGATGCTACACATCATGCTCTATCACTTACCACACCTTTGTAATTAAAATATCTTACCTTAAATTATTCATTGCCCAAATGTTTTGTAATGTAGTGTCAGAGGACTTTTCTGTGCATGTTTGCACACATCCTTTTCAATTGAACTTTATTTACATAGTCACAACACAAAATTAAAGGCATATTCGTGGCTTAACAAGAAAACAACACCGCGACGTGTGTGCCAGCAAACAGCAACTTTTTTCTTTTCTTGTGAAATATTACCTCATCAAGGTTCAAAGATATAATATAATTAAAAGCTAAATTGCTTAATATAAATGTTTATATTTTGCTGAAATGGACAAAATATACAAGAACACAAGTAAACTTCCAACCCCAAAAACATTAATATTTTCAAATTAAATGTGTCGACAATCTCTCAAATATGTATCAATGGTTCAGTGTTTTTGTGAGATGAAGCTGCGAGTTAGTAAACATTTTATTTATGCATTTCTATTTTCATCTTTTATTCCTCTATTTAAATCTCATTTACATGACCTGGTAATGATGCGATCTGCATTACAAAATGATACTTACATTCAATTATTATATATTTCGAGAGAAACATTTTAAATACTGCATACTTCATACTGCACATCAAATTTGAATAAAACTATTAAAATTGTTCTTCCTGGTCAGTTTGTGTTTTGTGAAGAGCAATACAAGGAAATGTCCACCATTTGCATTAATATTCATATTTTGTATGTTTTTTCTGGCTACGTGGCCATATTTGGGATGACAGCGGCCTTAGGCAGTGGGTAGACAGATGCGTGGTCGTATTGATTCCATGATTATCTCATTCTACCGTTGTGTCCCAAGGCAAGACACTACCGACTTTACCTCTGGAAATGTAGTTGGTGTTGTTATATTACTAACATTTCAAACTTGAATTCAATAACAAGAAAAAGGCCTGATACCAAATACTAAAATGATGAATAATAGTTACTATTACAGTGCGGTCTTATACAAGTTATGATTCAGATACAGACCATTATAATATTCAGTAAAGGTCCATTTTATCCAATTTTAGTCAATACTGAGTTTTTTAAATGAGTATCTTGCTTTGAAATTAGTTTTAGTGTTGATTTGTATCTGGGTATCTAGTTTCTGTGAATAAGAAGTTAGAGGTGCTTGGGGAGGCCACTGACTCACATTAGCAGCAGTTGTTCCTTGAGTCAACCCCAAGGCATCTATGGCAGTAGCTTACCACAAACTGCTGGAGTAAATAATGGCTTACTGTTAATTATTTAGATACTTGGCAAAATTGGAAAGCATAATCACAACTATGGATAATACAAAATACAATATTGTTTGTGCGTTACAAATATTGTGACAGGACAAAAATACCAGTTTCAAAACTATTCGTGATTATTGGCCTAAGAACAGTGAATCCTTAATCTACTTTCATTTACACTGTCTAAAAGATCACCATCTGTGTGTAATATGGACAGATAAAAAGCATATTATATTTAGGTTTTCTTTTTTGGAGTATAGGTGATATATGACTTCTATGACATCAGCAATCCCAATCCAATTATTACACAAATAATCTCGACATCTATTTCAAGCCATTGTCATTATTATATTTAATTGGGTGGATAACTTTGCTCAGTGAAAATGGAAATGTATTTGTTTTATTTTTGTATGTTACTAAACAATTTATGAAGTAATACTTGATAAGGAGAAGTAACAATCAGTAATGACTAGATAGTCGTTATATCTGTATCTAATTCTGTACTATTGTCAGACAAGGCTCTCATTGTATCACTGCGTATTGCTCTATAGGCCAGTGGAATGAATTAAAATACTAAGTCTGGCTACTTTTTATTTCTAGATATGTATTTTTGTCTTTGACATTTTGAGAACCGTTGCTCAAAATATACAATGAAATTATTGTTGTGGATCACATTTCAGTCAAAAGGCTTAAGTAATTAAAATTCCATTCTAAAGTTTCAGTCGGAAACAAAGGGCTGATGCTAATTATTTAGAGAAAGTTGTTGAAATGATCTCTTTGAACAGATGTTGTGTTACAGTGACCGCTATGCAATGTCTGAAGCCCATTCCCACATGCAAAAGCCATTTCTCTGGCTGTCTCACCATGTAATTTGTCTTCTGACAGCGTGCAACAAAGTGACATAACACAAGTAATCAGGGATACTTTGTCTAGAAGGGAAATACAAAGGCATGCCTTGGATTCCTTCTCTAAGCTGCTGGAAGTAAAACAGAAAGGTTAGCTCAATAATGCGACTAGGAGTGTGTTAATTCATTGGACCATGTTGTTTCTGAACTCTTCCTGGGACACGTTTTCCAACTGTTACAGAAAGCCAGAGCTGTTGACACGTTGGATAGGCCTCTATTCTCAAATTTAGTTTTTATAGTCCATATCTGCAGCTGCCCTTTTGCTTCAAATAGACTGAATCGGCTGTTGTTGAGGGCAGTAGTTTATCAGAGCTGCTGATTTTCCACGTTTTTTCACTGTTGTCATGGAAAAGGACATTGGACACCAAGACTTATCATTCACAATTAAATTAACCCCATTTAGTCTTGTTATGTTTTAGCTTTTGATACTTGGGTAATATGTTATCAGATCTTAAAGGTCCTATATTGGTGACATGTTAGAATGTTTTTGCCTCATCAAAACATACCAGGGGTTGTGTTTTAGTTCATTCACGCATGTTTGAGTAATCCTGGATTATTAGTCTGTCTATATCTCCAAAACTCAAAATGCTTTGTTCCACCTTGTAATGTCATGAAGGGGTAGTTTTCAAGTTAACAGCTACCTCTTACCTTTAGTTCAGTAGGGATAGGCAATTCCAGGGCTGAAATCATCGAAAAGATTCAAGTGAAGGTGTATGAACTTTAAAGACACAGTGGAGCACTTCCTGTATTGCCACATCATATCACAAGAAGGTGCAACAGTATTTGCTTTTTGAGAGAAGAACACACCCTAAATATGCAAGGTTTGTGTGTTAAACATGTGTGAATGTAATAAAACACCACTCTGGGTATGTTTATGATGCAGAAACAACATTATAACATAGATCAGGAAAATAAAATAAGATGAGTCCTTTAAGTAAGCAGCAGATAAGTAATAAATCTGTAAAGCATATTCCACATATAGAATAGTCGATCAGTGTCAAGATTATTTGGTTAATCAATAATGAATAAATTAATAATAATATAATCATACAAACTAAAAAATAATAACTGTGAGCATCATTTGAATAAGAAATTTCCGTTCAAGCTATGATCCAAAAGAGTAAAATCTAGTGCTTCTCTATCTGGCTGTTTGTCATGTTATTATTTAATTCCGAAAGAGGAATGGTCATGTATTTGGCAAAGTGAATGAAAGTAAACTAAACAATATTACTTTTGTTTCGTAATGGTGTCATTTGTGAATAATGATGTGGTGATGTTTATTTCTCACTTAAATGTTGTATTGTGACATCCCTAGTAGAGCTGTGTGTCCGTTGCACTAGTCTTGTGTCTTCATCTTCATCTTCTCTCTGGCTCTATGGGCTAATACCAAGAACAGTCTGGGATTCTCTTTCTTTTAGGCAAGCATAAAGCATACTTAATTTGCTTGGCTAGGACAGACCTGTGTCCAGGCAAAGCAATCAGCATATTTCTTTATGGTACAACAACTTCATTCCTGATCTCCCGTGATGACCCTGCAGCGATGTGGTTGTGGGCTGAGTCTGGCAGAGCTCACTATATGGAAATCCAATGCACTGCTTTAATTAGACACATCCCAGACCTTGTATGCACCCCTTTGAACTTGGGCTTGGACTACATCATGATATATATACATTGAGACTGCATCAAACAGTTGCACTAATAAGGATTGTTTTGTGTGTGTTTCGATGGACTACAAACTACCAAGCTCTTAATAAATACAATTAAATGGTCTTGACACAGAGAGATGCATTTTTGCCTATATAAACTTCTATAAGCAGCAATAAATCCCCATTTATGCCTTTCTGTATAAATGGGGGATTTTTATTGTTTCATACAGTTTTTGGACTCTAAAATCCTGTCAAGCCATTGTGGTCCGAAGTATCATGTTCATCTTGACACTCAGCTCATTAAGGTTTCATTATGTCAAGGTACAAAAGCACATCTGCATCCTTCACAGTCTTTGTCTTATTTTCTAAATGCCATCAACTCACATTTTCCACCAGGAAGTTATTTTCAGATAAAAGTGAAGTGTCTATCTTTAGCTACACAACTTCTTAACAAATAGGGTCCATTGAACTAAAAATACTCGCTTTTCCATTGATATGAGTTGTTTATGAGCTATTTTAAATCTGACATTTATCTGTCTGTGCTTCCACTGGAAAATGTCTATTCAAGGCTATGAGGCTAATTTAGTTTGTCCTATAAATGTCTTACAAATGAATTCATTAGAATCATGATTAAAAACATCACAGTGAAATCAACGTTACCCCACAGATTGAAGTCTTGAGTTAATTTTAAAACCAGATGCTGTTCATGCGTGTGGGTGGTTGGAGCAGTCCATTTCATGCCTTTAGCACTGAAGATGTGGGACTAGAGACATGACCTCTGGCTTCTTGGGGAGAGTTACTGCCAAGTGTCCTGGACCAGGGTTTGATGTGGAGGTGCAGAGGACATCAGACCTGCACTGTGGGTATTAACAAAGCCTAATCTCTGGACACCATCAAAGAAACTGCTCTGAGTATTTGAACAGGAGCGCAGATTCATCAGGACCATACATGCTAATTCATAGGCCAATGGAAAAATGCACAATCACTAGGGTTTTTTTGTTCTTATGCGCTGACCTGCCACGTTTACCAGGCCATTAAATTAGGACAGGCTCAAAAAAGGAACACAGTCATTATAAAAATACATCATTACATGTTGGCTTTAGTATCTATGCCATTATGTATTGTTTTTATCTGTAATATGAAGAGTACACTGATCATATTGAGTACCTTATTTCACCCTTGGTCATCCTGTCTTTCCTTGTCCTAAAAAAATATTTCTCTTAGATGTGTGCAGCTGTTAGCAAACACAGTTTGTATGGACGCATTGGAGAGCTGTGTGTCTTCAGATTACATGATTGCTGATCCTATCTATATCCTATCTATATCTATTGTATTCACCTTTTTCCCTGTAAACTGATTTGGCCATGATTATGAGTGATGCTGAGTCAGCACTTTTTTCTATCCCGGCATGGCTTGCTTCTCAGAATGGTGGATAAGCTTACAAATATTAACGTGACTGTATTTCTGTCATAGATGTAGTTCTCAGAAAATGGATCACCTAAATAATTATTATTATATTCTATTTGTTCTATTAGTCAGAATTTAAAACTACTTGTCATATTTTATTTCTATTTTGATCTAGTTTGTGCCCAATATAGTCCTGTTATAGCCTTTGTTTATAACCGGTGATGCTCAGAAAACCAAATATTTTATTTAAGTGGTGTTATTGTTTAAACTGTGATTTGCTACATATTTTAGTTTTAGGATTTTAGTTTTGATTGTGATTAATTTGGCAGCTGAACATACTGGAGTATTACTGCTCTTTCCCCATTGACTGCATCAGATGTGCTTTGGTGAGCCAGACTGATGCTGAGTGTTATTAGTCCTAGCCAGTGGAGTGTCTCTGGTGACAACATCTGGTGGTCGCAGAGACACTTGTCAGCTCAGCCCATAGAGATGATTGTGATCTGCTCTCACACAATCTCCCAGACCTCTCAATTACAACACTCTACACATTTCGCCTATACTCATGAGTTTCTCTCTTTTTTTCAGCTGCTCCACCAAAATTAAAACGAATGAGGAATCCATCAATAGTGGACGAGGGGAGCAAGCTCACAGTAAAATGTGAGGCTACAGGGAACCCTCCCCCCACCTACAGATGGTACAAAGACGGCAACGAGCTCAAGAAAAGCAAAAATGTCAGAATAAAGAACAGCCAGTGAGTACAAATCAGACATGTTGTGTACATCAATCCATCTATGGGTTTTTAATGTCATTGATTTTGTAGTGGCTCCAATATGCTTGTGTGTTTGTTAAAGAGATGATAGGCAAGACAATAGCTTTTTTATTATCTAACCTTGTATTGTAAACAAGGGAACTACAGATTAGGAAATGTTTATACAAAATCTGTATAGCAACTGTCTCTGTTTGAATTTTCCTTCCAAAGCCACAGCCCACCTACACAGGTGCTCATGTTTGGATCCAGTATTTTGAAATTGTGATTGAAAGGTATTTTTCTGAATCTTCGACTAAGTCCTGTTAGTCTGGTGTTATTATTGCTCCATGTATTTATGTGACATAATTTCAGGCATTGCTCCACCAGCTGGCAACTGTGTAGGTGTGCATGACTTGACATTAATCAAACCAAACAAACATAATTCAACTTAATTATCACCAACAGCAAGATTACCAGCAATTTACTTACAAGCAGATTACCAGCAGATTACTAACAAGACTACCTGGTAAAGTAGGTTAGTTGGATTTCATTAGAAATGCAATTGCTTTGCATGTATGTAAATAAAATAATACATATTTGCATCAGTTCAATCACAGTGCTTGATTATTAGTTTTTGATTTGGAGAAATATATAGCATACACTTAAATATCAGGGAAAGTGAGCTAAGTACTGTCCATTAGCATAGCTCTTTGTCTCAGTCCTGACTGAGCGCAGTGTCCCATGAAGGCACTTGTTGCCATGCTGCCGTCTGCCCTCTGTCCCCTATGTTCTCCCTTGTTGCTATTTCCTCCCTGCCCTTGTTCCCCTGACTCAGCTCTGTAAGTGTTGTCTCCCACAGGAAAAACTCCCGAGTCCAGATCAGTAAAGCCAAACTGGAGGATTCTGGGAATTACACATGCGTGGTGGAGAATTCGCTGGGGAAGGACAACTCCACTGGCACTGTTAATGTCCAAAGCAGTGAGTACTCGCCGTTCTAAGCAACAGTCAGGTGGCACAGATGTACTGGCATTGTTGTTGTTGTTCTGACTGTTCTGGTGCCAATAGAGAGATCCAAAGCAGCCATCACAAACAGGCATGTAACCGTGGTAACATGCATGAAGAACAACTGTCCACACATGTGCCGCGCACATTCATCAGCAGAACAATGTACATGGAGGTGCATGGAATGTAGGAGTACAGCCTTGTTCTGGATTTGTATTCGACATGAGCCCTTCCCCAGAAATGCCCAATTTTAGTGTTGCACAAGTGTTCAGCTCCTTATTGTGTTTGAGCTGAAGTGTCCAGGGGATTTTAAAAACTGCATTAGATGAAAGAGGTTTTTTATAACAGCTGTATCCATTTGTTGATTGAGCTGGCTTTTGCAGTGGGCACTGAGAATACTGCTACTGAGAATGTTTTTTGAATTGGAATCACCAGTAGAGGTAAAAATTGATACAAAATGGACATGTCTGTAGGTTGTTGTGTGGCAAACTTGAGTCACAAAGAACTTGGTGTGTTTGAGGAGCTACTATTAGCAACAAGGAACCTCCACCTGGCCCTGTTTGAAGTCATCTGCTTAGTGTCTCAGCTGAGAGGAAAAACAGAAAAGTCTGTTGTATGGTAAGGAAGTGGTCTCTAATTGAGCTTCACCACAACATTATTTAGAAAATGTCTTGATTGATGAGGTACAGTTAATGTACAGTCACGTGTTACCTCAAGACTAGGCCTCAACCATATCTTTAGATATTATACCTACACCAAGAATGTCTTATTATTACATTTTACCTGCAATCGTTTTATGCTACGACTGACTAAAGTCAGTCCTCGTAAAACCTTTCAAACATAACTTTGGAACATGTTAGATCATTTTTTATTACATTTTGCAAAACACTATCACTCAAAACGGTACAATTCTGTTCCCACTTGACTCGCTCAGCCTTTTCTCCATTTTAGTCTTACTGAAAATATAAAACTTGAGTTAATGATGACAGATGCAGTGATTATGTTATGGAAGTGTATCTGATCATGCTGGTTACTCAAAGAAACAATCTGTATTTCTTGAAATGTTCAGGGTATCCTTAGTGCTTGCACCTGTCTGTTTGACACAGACCTGAATACTGTGTGACTAGTGCAGCATGAAACTGTATAAGGACCTTAGCAGGCCCAAAGAGTGTTCTGCAGGCATAACACCAAAGACTATATCATATTACATAGCAAAAGACGCATTGGCACAGAGATACAGTAGCTGAATGAATAAAACAGGTTGTACAATGAGAAGTGTAATCGGACAGTAGAGTTAGCAGAGTTTTTTGTGAGTCAAGATGTGAATTTCAACTAGTATTACAATAGAAGTTATAAGTACTTTAGACGTTGCAGTATTTATTACACCAAGTACTTAGTACATGGTGTTATCCTCATACTTAGTGCTTAGCGTTAGTTGGAAAAACTTTGTACACTGAGAACCATACAAGAATAAATACCTTCTGGCTATGACAACATTTTTCACAAACTAAACTTCCAAAGCTTTGCGCAATTGTGACATCACTCCGTTTAACTGATAATAGCTGCACATTTGTGTGTGCCCCATTGTAACTGTGCATTTTCTTGTGCACCCATCTGTCAGCACTGACATCTGTTGAATCCCTCCTTCTGGATGTTCCTACAATAGCATCACTGTGCATCCTATCAGGTGACCTGATCACTAGTTGTCTCTGTATGTGTGTTTGTGTGAATGTGTTCACCGTCTCAATAAAAAACTTCCATTGTGTTACTGCAGTGTGCCTACTTCCGTCATGCTTCAGGGGAGAAGACAAGACAGGGCGAATCAGAGGAGGTATGTCCTTACAGTGGGGAGGGTGCGCTCTCACTGTGTGTCAATAAAACGAAGACAAAGTTGCAGAGATTGCAAAAAGGCAAAAGTACTCCAGTTCATGTAAAAATTATGTTAACAAGTTGAAACAATTGAATTATGGGTTTTATAATTAATTATGTAAAAATACTCCTTAATCAAGTGGTAAAGAGATATTTGTTGGAGATAAGGAACTTTTTGGATCGTTTTATATCTGTTCACTTCTTATCTCTTAATAATAAAGGTTACATAAAAGGATAGCCTTTGTGACAACTGTACAATAGCATTCTGGCTGATATTACCCTGCCCCAAAGCTTTATAGCCTACAGATATTTATTTATTTATTAAGTAATAATTATTATGGTAAAAAGTCACCAGAAAATGTAATATTAAGTTATACATTAGACCCAAAAATGTACTTAAATAGCAAAAAAAAGAAACAAACACAAAAAAAAAAAACCTCTGAAGGATTGAAGGCTGAAGGATTTTGACTTAGGCTCTCACCCACACATAGAACTAGAGAAATTAAGTTTTTCCTGCCCTGGTGCCCTGGTCCTTGTGAAGCAAACATGTCACAATGTTTTGTGTGGATAAACAATTTAATGAAAATCCATGTTTGAGAGAAGTCACACCAGGAGAGATAGAAATGTTGTTTAAAACTGAGACAACTGGAGAGACCATCATGTTGCCGTGGAGACAATCACCCAGGAGAAGTACTAAACTGATCAATGATAGTGATTTTTTGGAGCCCTTTATCAGGCATGAGCATCTTTAGTACATTGTGTTGTAAAGGCTGGTTTATGGTTCAGCATCAAGCCCTGCTCAGCTGAGAGCTGACGTCCTGACTAGGGATGCACCGTCCATATTCAATACTAATACTGGTATTGTGCCGGTATCGTGCTGGTGCCGATACTGAAAAATTTGCGGCATCGGGTATTGCTTCCATGATATCAGTTATGCCGATATCCTGATTGAGTCTTTAATTGGATGTAATAAAACTATTTTCAGGCTGCTTTTGGCTTTTTAGTCATACAAACCTGTTCAGTAGTTATTTGAAGGATAAATATGCCTTGAGTAATAGGTTAACTGCGTTAATGAAATAAGTGCCATTTTCCATCCCAACATCGGTTAATATATTGCATTGGCAAATACTTAAAGTATAGATATCAGTGTCGGAACTGAAAAAGCTGGATTGTGCATCCCTAGTCCTGATGGAGATCTGAACCATATGAGCTTCTGCAGACACAAACAGGGTCCACGTGTTTCACAGGAGTTTAAATGATTTAAATTGTATTCATTTTGTTAATAAGACAATAAACAGTCACTCTAGGCTCATATGCAGACATGTCTGTGCTAAACTCTATCTGTTCCTCGGTGTTTTTAATCAGACCAATCACAGCCCTTGTGTTTGGCAGAAATTCAATGTGTAGCAACTTTTTGGCCGAAGTGCATGTACAAGACACGTGCACATCACAGCAAGCACCGCAAATTTTCTGATTGGATGTCGAGTGTGCTGGGGGGCTGTGCAGGACATCCGCTGTGATTTGACCATAAACCAGCCTTAAGGGAAAGCTCCATCACACAGTGAGTTCAGGCCAACCCATCCAGCTTGCACAATCTATTCCCAAGCAGTACTTTTAGAGCCACTAACATTCAGTGTTAACATTTTTTTTTTCTATCCATGAATTTCAGAATCATGAAAAAATAAGGATTGTTGGCACAGTGATTAACAATTTAAAACTAAATATCATATCTTTTGAATAAATGTTGCATATAACACGATGCTAAAACCTATGAGTAAAGAAGGCGAAACAACATCGCAACAACCCCCATCAGCGAGTTTGAACATATCACATTGTCTTTATGCATGATATAAATTATTCAAGGAGGATCATTTACACTCTGCTATATGGCCTACAGCTATTATTAGATATTTATGTTACCTGCACATACCTTTAAAACTGTCAGTAGTCAGGTTATGTTTCATAACTTGGGCTTCAACACAAAGGAACCTAATAATGAACCCAACCTGCATTTATAAAGCAGCTGGTAATTACTATGTCATCATTTTAATATATGAGGAAGGGAAATGTGACACTTTTATCACTCACAACACTGTGCCTTTTCAGTCAGTTAACCTGTATTTTTTACCACTTAAGTTCCATTCAGAATCACAGAACTCTTTTTCCAGGGAGTCTTGGCCAAAAGACAATCATGAGCACAATCCACAGACGAGAGTTTTCATACAAACATTATAAAAATGGATGTATATAGATATGAATATTATCTTTGATGGCTGAGGCTGAAACTCCCCACACTGGTTTCTCTGTATACTTACATTAAACTTTTTTAATGTGATTTTGAGGAATGTAATTTGCAGTGAGCAGTGAAAGAGAAGCACCCTTTGATAAGGTGCCTCCTCCTGTATAAGTATCCAGTGCAGTGGAGATGTTGTGAATGTTGCTTGTTGCTGGGCAACAGTGGCTCAGGTGGTACAGTGGTCTTTCCATACCTGGACATTTGGTGGTTAGATCCCAGCTCAGACTTTTAATACTGTTTTTTGTTTTTTTTGTTTTTTGCATAAATTTTAGCCCCTAAGCTTTGAAATCCAATTTCCAAGGTAGTCCCTTGTATGCAGACACTAGGACATGCAAACTCCCATCCATCATTACACCCCATGTTGTTATGTCGTTGGGCTAGAAATTTTACCCATCATATAAGCATGATTATTGGGGGTTGGAGAGGCCAGTTAAACAGATTGGTTGCAGTGCCACTCTCATTCAGTGCCAGGGCATTTATGGCTACAGTGGCTTACCTCGAGATTAAAGACTGGATGAATAACACAATGTAAACCACTTTGTGTATATTGAAAGATGGAATGAATTGGCATTATTATACAGTACAGTATTTACTACTTAACATCCATTTTTGGCAGACATTTCAAATATGGGAATGATTTAGATGTTTTAAAATAATTTTTAATTGTATGCATTATTCTTTTTTGTGTGCATTTTGCATTCTCTGGCTGGATGACAGAATGCTCTATAGTTCACAGTATGTGCGTGTGAGTGAGGGGTGTCCTGGTGGTCTAGAATATCATATGTCCTTGTAATAGTTTTTGTAACAAACGCTGCCTTTTTCAAAGTTATGTTTTGAGCCATATGCCCAACCCCCAGTTTAAAACACCAAGGACCATTTGTTGTCCATGTAGTCTGACCTCTAGCCTGTAATCAGTCTGGCATGGTAGGGCCTGCTGTCCTTGTGTATGTTGGTGTAGTATATCATCCAGTGATAGAGCAACACTAGTCAAAGTTTTCTTGACCCCCACATGTCAGATTAAGGAGTCTCTATTGTTCTCGGGCTGCAGTGTTGTGATAAGGGTCTGTGTCTGTAGGCTGTGTCTGTAGCTCAGTGTCTGTAGGTCTTTGGCTGCAGGTCTATACCTATAGGTCTATATCTGTCCTATATCTTTACGTCTGTGTTTGTAGGCCTGTGTCTCTAGCCCTGTGTCAATAGGTCTATGTCTGTAGGTCTGTGCCTGCAGCCCAGTGTCTGTAGTTCTTTGGCTGTATGTCTGTGTCAGTAGCTCTGTGTCTGTAGCCCTGTGTCTGCAGCCTTGTGTCTGCAGGTCTATCTTTGCAGGCTGCAGGTCACATCCTCAGGGGGTGCTGTGTGCAACTCCACAGAGACGGTGTGAGCGTCCAGGAATGTGTTGATGGAAATCACAGCTGAACATATGATTGCTCCAGCCTCAGCAGTCATGCTGGGGCCCACCAGCAACAATTTCGCGCATGCACGCACACAGGCCACACATACACACACATATGGACATACCTTTACATGTTTTCACTCCCCATCCTCAAGCCAAACACAGCCACCCCTGTCCGAGAGCAAATGCTTAACCAACCAAAATGACCTAATAAGTCCTAAAAGTGTGTGTAAAAAAACAACATCACAGCACATTAGCCTAACCCTACATGCTCCGTTTGGTGAGTTAAGACTTTACAAGATGTCCCCATGGTATTCAAGTCACTGCTGGACCACTGCTCTGAAGAGCTTATCCATTACAGGCCACATGGGCTGCAGATCTCGTACTGTTACTAGACCCTCTCTTTTAACTGTGCTCGTAATTTAAATAAATGAGCAAATCAGTATATGTTGAAATAGTTCAACATGACTTTTTCTTTCTACAAAAGAAGGTAACATACCATTCTGTGGTTTGGCATAATAAAGTATTCAACAACCGTTTAAAACTCAAGTCATATTTAACAGTTCTATGCACTGCTTTAATGAATGATATGGTATTGAAAGTTAAACACTGCCAAACAGCCAGCTGTTTCCTTGTCCAGCCAACAGCACATCAATCCAAATATAAAACAGTGTCAGGCCACAGTGGTATGGCTTTAAAACTCTGCAGTTAGTGGATAAGTAGATAATAACAACCTTTTATTGAAGTTATTTATTACTGTGCCATGTACTTCATTTGGTCATTTCTATGTAACTTTTGAAGTGGATGAATAATATTTGTAATGTACCAGAAATAAAACATTACTCCCTCAACTACTTAATTCCAGAAATGGAGTGTTTACTGTATTACAATGGATAAGGACTACTTCAAAGTACATAAACATCAACTTCCTTGGACTCTTTATACAAACCTTAGTGAGATAGACTCATCCCAGAGGAAGTTTTGTGATTGGCTACTCTGTGCTGTTAGTTTGGTCCTTGATTGGAGTGGATGATCCACTGATCCACATCTGCCAGGAGCTCCCTTTTTACTGGCCACAGGAGAACTGCTTGTCAGGTTTTGTGGATCAAACTGCTGCACTATTAGTCACACCCACTTTTTCCAAATGATTTCAGCTCTGGTCAGGCCTTCTTCTGAGATAGCGATTGATCAAAGCAGCAAAATCTCAGTCTCAAGCCTTATTACGTGATGATTTTTTTTTGCTACCTTCAATTTAGAATCTGCTTTAAGCTCTTTGACTGCCACAATATAAGAGACAATCTGCTGATTTATGGACACAGAGTCTTGGTTGCCATGTTAAATTAAGTGTGATGCAGAGCTCTGTCCTGTTGGCCACTTGGAGATAAACCTAAGATGTATTGACATGTTGCAGTCACCTCCATGACCAGAAATTCTTGTATTGTCTCAGAAACAATTAATAGATTTCAGACATATTTTAAAATATTTGCACATGGAAAGTATTTTTCTTTGCACTTTTGGTTTATTCTATTTTCAGTAATAATAATAAGTTATAAAGTGATTGCAGTGTTTGTTGGTTTTATTGGTTATAATGCTACATTTCATTATTTTATTTGCATTTGAACGTATAATCTTTGGTTTTGATAACACAACGTTTTGTGATAGGATTGGTGTAAATATAATAGTTATTCTTTGATTTCTTTACCAAATAAATTGTTCTGAGCTATGTATTTTTCCTCTCAGATTGACTATGAGTTCACTGATCTGACATCTGCATAGAAATCTTCAGACATCTCCATAGAAATGTTATTTTTTTGCCTGGGATGTTTGACAGTATGGCATTGAAATAATCTATGTCCATGGAGTTAAACAGGTGATTCCACCAGGTCAAGCAACAGGTCAGATCTGTTGAAGAAGTGAGTTCATTTACAGTAAGAATGCTTGTTTTCTATATATTTTTAAGCCATAAAAACAAAAATGCAAGATAGAAGTTTAATGCCATACTGTTGGACATTCCATTCAAAGGCAAAAGGAGCAGGTAGCGGAGGCATGTCCATGAAGGTGACGTTGTAATGATTTTTAAAAGGACTATATCGTGCTTGAAATCCATTGGCATTGCTCACCCAAGCGGATGTAGTTTTAAAAGTATACTCAAAGCTGTCACTGCACCCACATCACACTTGTTCTTCTCTGCCACATAAGGGGCTGTTCTGTTTAGTGGGCCACATCCGGCTGAGTGAATGAGTAAGAGTTTATGTCACCAACGCCTATCACACTGTACACATGCAGCATCACTGATATGACAGTTTTGACTCTCACCAGAGAATTCTGAATCAAAGAAAATTTGAACATTAAAATGTTGAACACTAAAATACACAACAGCAGGGACGGACTGACACCAAAAAACGGCCCTGGACGTTTTTTTTTTCCCAAATATGCCCACCAACTGACCGTGAGCTTTCTACATTTGGATGCTTCGTTTTCCAATAACTTTGCTCTCTTGTCTCTCAGCTTCTGCCATCCACCTTTCTCCTTGCGCTTCTTGCTTGCCATTTTGATTCTTCTTTGTTGGCTTTTAGATTTAAAGAATGTAGGCCTATGTTTGACTAATTGACAAATTATCATATTAGCGGCCGGCCGACCAATGGCCGTAGAGCGGACGGTCATTCTGGACTTTTCCAGAACGCACAGATTGCCAATCCGTCCCTGCACAACAGTACACAACAGTACACAACAGTACACACGGTAGTAGTATAGCTACAAAGTAGAGTAATGTATAACTCAAGAAAAATCATTTGACTTAAAATTTATGAAAAAAACTGGATCTGTTTCAGTGCAGTGTCAGAGCTCATTGGTTTATATTTGTATTGCAGTAATGTCAGCTGTAAATAAATGATTAAAATGTACAGTATACTCAAAAGTAAAATGTGTTAAGTATTTTTCATTTGTTGAAAGTTAGATATAATGTATTTGATGGTGTGAATGAATGAAAGTAAATTGAGGTTTTCTAGTATTATCATGACACTAATATTTGACAAGCAGTCGATTACATTTTGTATTGCAATTTCTTTGCGTCTTTAGTAATATTTTTGTTGCGGCGTGTTTTGCCATGAGAAAAACTACAGATTGGATCGGATTTGAGGAGACTTGAAAACTTCAACTTCACCTACTAGTAGATGAGTAAATTTAGCTGCTTGACACATAATAGATAAATCATTTGTGTAATGCCTGAGTAATTCACTGCTTTCTGACAAGCACTATGTGTGGAGCAAGTGAGTGCCTTAGCCAGATTTGTGCTAATGTATTAGAGAATTTGCAGCTGTTGAGGCAAATCACTGTAATGCTTCACCGGAAAATGAGGGCGACATAAAACAGAACAAGAGGGCAATGTTTCCTCAAGCATCTCTATAATTGTTTGGATATTTAATTCCCTTAAACCCTGTCAATCCAAAGTGATAAATGGGCACCCTGGTGAAACCTCTGCAAAAACAAGCGGGTTAATGGAAATCCAGAGACATCGGCCATGGTGAGATGTGGCGCTGTAATCTGCCTGTGTTATGTGGGACGCTTAAGCCCTGGCTGTGAGGAGTGACTGAGGATATTGCTATGTGTGAGGAGGAAGCAGCTGTTGCACTTGAAAAACTGACTGATGTGAGCAGAAGGGGACATGAGGTTTGGCTGTGTGCAGGGCTTTGTTAACTTTGGGACCAAACTTATCTAAGACTTCATTTAACAGCATTATAAAGATTTCCCTGCAGCCCCCCTTCAGCTGTCCTGGTGGTCCTTGCCTCATCGTGACCCCATCTCCGGGTCAATGACCAAAGTCATCCCTCCGTAAAGGAATTTCAATGACTTTTGATTTATTGCCCTAGAAATACTTAAGTAAAATTAAGAATTTCTCTCACCATACCTGAATTTTAAAGGAAATATTAAGAGAAAAAAAAAAATTACATTTAATGAAGAGAATAAAAAATATTTGCTGGGTTCAACAACCTTTTTCCAGTAGGTGAAGCCTGACTGACAGTCTTCCACATAAGTATATAGTACTGTATATTGTGAGTTTGGTCTGGTATACAGCAAAATACCATGAAGTCAGCTTCTTATAGTTATTAAAACACGGTGTTAAAAGAAAGACATCATTAATAAATTAAAAACAATACATGAAAATGTCTTCACTTTATGTATATTATTTGAAAACCTCAACAATCCCAACATAAACCACAATAAAAGTGTGAAAATAGTGATGAAGCGCTCTTGTATGTATGAGACATGATGAGAGCACATGGTTCAGTGATGAGTGGTGCCTGAATTGGAGGCAGTATGGACTCGTAAAACAGCACAGCGTTTAATTATTCAGAGAGAGAGAGAAAGACTATTGCTTTAAGTTCTCTGCTTACATCATGTAATTGCAGGTGTTTTCTTGTTGATTGAAGAGCACCACATGCGGAGCATTAGCCTGTGACTAAACACATCAAATAAAGTCCCTCTCCTCTTGTTACAGTGCAATGCATTTTTCACAATGGGACGTGAGCAGTCCCCGTCTGTCCTTTTCAAAGAGGAACATATACTTACCATTCCAGCTTAAAGCCTTCACCACAGCTGTGTCTCATCTGAACCCTCCCATTACTCCATCAGGCCTTCTTCCTTTGGTTGTTGATTTGTGCCTATGACGGTGGCTAAAAGTCCCCCTCTCACTGACGCAACCATGTTACTGTTATGTGTAGGCTGCTGTTGTATACGGACTCAGGCCTGGTTTAAACACTGATACACTCAGAGTGAACTCAGCCCTTAGTTTACAGTGGGCCCTCAGCCTCACTAAAGTGTACTGAGCCATTGGTGTGGGCGATGTGTGTGCTTGTCGCCACAGCATCCCGTGTGCTTTCTGGCTTTTACTCAGAAAACCTTTAGTCCTTGCAGCTGGACACTATCGGAGACCCAAATATGGACATGTGCTATACGTCTTGTGTATCTGGTACAAGGTTGCAAAGTCTTACTCAGAAATGAAGGCCAGCTGCAAGAGATGAAAAGCGATGACAAAGACACGTGGACCTAGTGCATTTGGTTCAAGTGATGACATTATCTGTGGTAGCGTTTACACAAGGCATTCATATACATTATTTTGCAACACTAAGAATGTTTAAGTATTGTATGACATCTGCGGCTGTAAATATGCATTGATATGTTCCATACTGAGCTTTGGTGCCCCCACTCCGGCCTTTACGATTCAAGTGCCAAAAGAAATGTTGATCTTTTGCATTTCTGTAAAACCACTCAGAGGTTTATTAAGATCCTTTCTCACTCCAGATGGTGTTTAGGTTTAGTGTAGCATTGATTAATGTAAGGAAAAGTGTGCGTTGAAATACAGATCATTTTTATATCACCTTTTTTTCCTAACAGGGCTTATACTGATTATGCTGTAATTAGCTAAGTATCGTAATCCGAAATGTTACATAATTTTGCATCATAAATATGCCTGACACTGAATGTCTCTATTGGACTGGGTGGGATGGTCACTGTGACCTGGGCACTATGGTGATTGGTTGGCTGCTGACATGTGCATGTTGTAATGTACCGCAGTGAATTGTGTTTGATTAAGTCATAACTTCAATCTCTCCTGTTGCCATAGTTACCTCTTATAGATATTACATTTCTCACTTTAGCTGGTCGTTGAGGTGATGGACTGTTTTACATTTGCTTACATAACACTAGTTCATTCATGTACCTTTAAATCTTGTTAAAAGTTTCCACTTGAGGGTAAAGGGTTTTGTTTTGTAACCTGAGGTTTGGATAAGGAACAGTACAGAAATGTTTGGATTGTTTCACTATACAACAGAAATGCCCTTACCTTGTTACCTAAGTGATGGACAGCTAAGCTGCATCAATATTTTACCCAGGCTAAGAGAAAATGTAGGTAAGATAATTGCGTGAGCACTTCTGAATGTGTAGCACTACGAATGTTTGTGTTGTTGTTGTTTTATTTTTCTGAGCCTGTGCCTGTGTTCACTTGTTGCACAAGGTGCCAGCGTGGCACGTAAACACTTTTTCATGAGTGAGGAAAGTGAAAGCAGCAGGCCTATCCCGAGTGGAAACATGCAGGCGACAGGCTGCTGAGCACACTGAGCCCCTGTCAGGGGCAGGACCGGCCCTGTCTGGGACCGTGCCACACATGTGTTGTCATGACCAGCTGCACACTCTGGTGCCAACCAGCGGCCATTCCTCCACAGCCGCTCCCGGGTCTGCTCCTGCCCAACACACGCCAGCAGCTGTTGTGCAATCACACACTGGGCTGCTCTTTGATTTTGCCTCAGTCCTGAGACAATTGAGGCAGGCAAGACCAGGCATATCAACTATGTGACTGAAAAATGGTAATAGGAGACAGGAGTATAAAAGAAGACGCACTGGTTGTAGTTGTGGCAGTCGATGGGAGAGTGGGTGGTACATATCATATTCTTCATTCTCATATTCTCAGACTCCACTCATTTTGCCCTTTGAATTGTAGATAATATTCTACTGAAAGTTAAGTTGTTTCGTACTAAACTCATGGTGTACTTTGTGAGCAACTCACTTACAGTAAATAGTAATTTAATTCCTCTCTAGGCTCTTGACGTGCCTGCCTCACTTTGAATCATGATTACAAAATGCTGGGGGACGTTTGTGAAGTTGGATATGGCCACTGATTGGGTGTGCCTATGCCCCTGTGGATGTAGGTGCGTGCTTGTGTTCTGTTGGCTTTGGCAGCGTCATGTATTTTCCAGCTTAAGATCCTGTCGACAAGACTTCTCTTCTTAGCATGGCATCTTACTTTTCTTCTCGATAGATTTTTAGTGTCTTTTCATGATTGGATGCATTACTTGTTCAACCTAAGCTTCTTTTTGTGGTTTTATATTCAAATGAAATGAATACAAGTTGATAAATCAGATTGCTATATATTAATCTGAGATATAAAAGCATTATTTACATACACTGGATCTGCCTGCCAGCATTACAAGCTTTACCTATTGACATTTAGATTTAGCCTCTATAATAGCTCCTTTCAAAAGTGCCACAATATGCCAAAGATTAAAGCCACAAAAGCACATTTGCTCTTTGCCCTCACCGCACAGATCCAGCTGTCAGCATCTGCCCATTATTGTAACCGCACTTCCTACATTTGTTACTTTGTGCTTCTTCTTGTCTGTTTGTCTTCCACAGAATAGCATTTGGCAATCGTCAGAATGGAAGAAAAAGGTAGCGGCGCATAATGTGCACAAGTGAAGGGGGAAGAATGCATGTAATATGAATTGGCCCGTGGTATAGAGATAAAAGATCTGGGCCCAGCTGTAACAGGAGACATGTCAGACATTCCCTGCCAAGAGTCAGGAGAAGAGGGAGGGGAGACGGAGGGAAGAAGGGGAGCAGCGCTTTCCTTCTTCTGCATTAAACTGACACTGAAAACATGCTTGGTGGTAGGGCTGTTACTGTTACAAGCCTCTTTATGTGGCTGCCCCACACTGTACATTCTTATCACTTCTTCTGTTTTATTAGCAGGTTATGATCAGTCCGATGAACCCAAAGCCCTGCTCTTTGATTGAGCATTTTGGTGCCACCTGTTGAGTTCATCTTCCCAACACAAGTTTTTGTGTGCACCCTCTCCTCGTTCATTTCAGTCTGCTTTCCTTCGGTGCACAACTGTTTTAGTGTCAAGACCAGGACTGCATGCTGTTCTCTCGAGCTGACAAACTCCCAAATAGGCCAGATAATTTATGCTCTTATCCTGATAACACTGCTTTTTAAGGCTGAAAACACAAAGCCATAACCATGTCCAGATGGAACTGATCCAGCGCTGCTTGAATAACAGCTTTATATGCATAAGAATCAGATTTGGTCCAGTGTTTTGAGATGGCTTTTTGTTCAATTGCAGCACAGAAGTGAAAAAGATTAAGCCAAGCTGCACTAAATTATAAACATTTGTCATAAATTAGAGTGCCACGCATATAACTCTGTGCTCTGGACAATCCAAATGAAAATGTATTTCATTACAGAATTCAGCGTCAGCGAGTGCCGGGCAGGACTTTGAATTGGAGCTTTTCTGTTTGCTGCATATGCACAAGGGTGCCTCAGAAGGAAAAAAACTTTGCAATAGGGACCTCTCATTTCATTTTTACGATTTTCCTAGAATCCTTTGGAGAGCGTGGAAAGACAGGCATGTTTATGAAGGTTTCCAGATGGTCCCGCTTGCACCCCCAGCTTTTCTTTTCAGTTCTTGGGCCATGAAGGATTAATCAAAGTCAGTGGCAAGGGCTGATGGCTAAACACTGTGGCTCTCACTAAGCACTTTTAACTCAGACTCGCACTCAGCCCCTGGGCTCACGGGGAAAGCTGAAACCCGAGGTTAAAAAGCCAAGCAAACTTAACTAAACCTGAGTTGACTATGTTCTGATAAATGAACTCTGGCCTTGCCTCTCTTTAGCAGCGTGCCTGATCTCCTCGGGTTTAAGGAATTTGTCTGAGCATGGAGCCAGGAAAGCCCAAGGTAACCTTGACAATACACCTGAACTCTGGTCTCCAGTGTGGAGCAGCGTGACTGTAGACACACAGAACCATATGGCACACTTAAGAAATGGACCTCAACAAACCCAGGGCTTTGTGCACAAATTTATGGATTTTAATAACTGCTTTCTTGACATTTTTGGCTATTTCCACTTGTTTAATAAGTTCAGTTTATACTTGATGTAATTCGAACAGCCGGGAAAGCTATGATCAAAACAACTTGTCTTAGCATCAGACAGTTATAGCCTTTTTTCCCAAGGGAAAATAAGCTGTTCTCTGAAAATATGAAAATAATTACCAAAATACAAGAGAAGGTTGAACAATAAGGTTAATTTCTAATTATGCATCAGATATTTCTGCTTAAAGTGTTTACCTCAATGTTTCAATTTTGCATCAGTAGATTTATAGCTTTTGCAGCAGGTAAAACAAAGCAATTGTCAAGAAATTTGGCTTTGAATCTCTTATGAGCTCTCTAAAAGCAAATAGAAGCTAATATTTATTTATTCTATATCATACTCCCCATTAGTCGTGAAAGCTCTGACAGCAGCTCTAAAATGACCACACACTTTTAACTGCATGTTATTTTATGAACTGTTGACAGGCTGACAAGGCTGTGGTCAGCTCTGAGACATCATTTACATATGAGTCCATCTCAATTAGCTCATATCAAAATATAAATGTTCAGCATTGAGTAAATAGTGCTTTTATCCACGTCATATGAATTAAAAAATGTGCACTTGTTATCTGTTTGTGTATCTCTGAGCATAATTTCCGTGCCTTGTCGTAAGTTGTGATCTCTTGTAAACACGTGGTGCAGCTTGAGTAAACAGTGCGTTGGCCAAAGCAGATCACCTCAGACCCTGCTCTAGATCCTGCTCCAGGAAGTGTACTGCCTGTACCTCTCCTTCTATGGGCTTTTCCCTTTATGCACAGCACGGCGGTGTCAGTGGTGTCAGAGAAAGGGGATTCACCCAGGATTTAAATCAGGGATCATTAGAGTGCAGAAAAATCCCACTTCCCTGTAGTTTGTAAATTATTGTAAATTATTGTAAATTATATTAAGTGGGGAGAGGGATTTAAATGGTGAACATATACTTGACATTATAGTTGTCAAAATTAGTTAGCATCATTCAAAAATTGGAGCCATGATTTCTCAGCATGTACAGTATGTATTTGAATTTAATACATACCCTATGTTCAAGATTATTGCACCTGTAAAGCACTGGATCAGCTACTCTTCCTGGGGTCATTTAAAATGGCAGATATTACAATTTATGTCATAATTTACATCTAATTAACACATGCTAAACTAGTACAGACTTACCATGTACATCTACAGACCAGATAAAAAACCTAAAACATATTTGACATTAATTACACTGATAGACTAATACATTAAGTGCTCACACATAGATTCATAGATGGTTTAGTAAAATAATGCTCAATAACCATGTCATTACCCAGGGCATTATTTACTGTAGCCCTACACAAGCTAAATGAAGTCATCATTATAAAACAAGGTCTCATCTTTTCCTCTTGTTGCACCTTACTGGAAAACTCCTTACATATGCGGGTCTATAAAGGCCAAGGACCTGTGATGATATAAGACCTTTGAGTTTGTGGGCACGGCTCAGGGCGGCTCCGTGTTCACACAGTAACTTTGTGGGTCAGTGGAGAGAACAGGCCACCCTCCGAAGCCTAACGCGCCTGCACACTTTACTGCTGCTCAGCAGGGTTTTACATACTTTTGTCAACTTTTACAAGTTTATTATAAAACACAAAGTGAATGCATATGTTTGATTTACAACACTTTGCTTCATACTCTGAGCTGCGGCTGCCTCTTTAAAAGCTACAGGTGTTGACCCTTTGTAGTCAAAACATGATCTGTCTTTATCTACATGTCATTAAACACATTAAGTTGGGGAAGTTTATTCCATTAAAAAAAAAACCAAATATATATACTGTATATATATATATATATATATATATATATATAGAGAGAGAGAGAGAGAGAGAGAGAGAGAGAGAGAGAGAGAGAGAGAGAGAGAGAGAGAGAGAGAGAGAGAGAGAGAGAGAGAGAGTAGTAGCCAATGTGGTTGTTAATGACCTTTCATGTTTTTATGTTTTTGTCATACACGCTTTGATGACAAACCAGAAAATAAAAACAAATCTTCTTATGTACATCAGATTTGTATGTTTATTCACAATTATCATGGCCATGTTTGATACAAAACCAGATAATGTACGCTCAATATTTCCTTTGATTGTAGGGCAGACGGAAAAAGCAGGGAGCAGAAAGAGGAGTATAGAGCACAACTGGGACACTTGCTGTGCGGTGTCATAGATTGGATGTCAGATGATGACTTCAGGCCAGTAAATGTCCTCAAAAGGATTGTTTTTATTGTTACTGGGAAACACGCCATCTCTGAAGCTACACTTACTCAAGTTATGAAATAACTCGGAAACTGTATTTTTCGTAATGAAGATTTGAGGTTTGTCATATCTTTTTACACTTTGCAATGTGCAGTGTTTGTTCAGGCGTACATCATTTTCGACCTGGGATTCACCAAACACTCATCACACACTCCATCACAGGTATTGAAGTCACATTTAAAGTTTGTTTGGTTTTTTTTCCCAGACAAATCAGATGAGATTTTTGGTTGACCTCCTGTAACCCCAGATTGTATTTTTATTCACACAGTACAAGAGAGTGTGGTAGTCCTGTAGGTCCACCTCCACCTTTTAACTAGTGCCAGGTGGAGGCTGTTGTCCCGGTTCATGTCACTGTATCCTAATGGGAGGTATGGGCCTCTCCACCTGCTAGTACTCAGACCAACACGAAACAAGTTAAGGACACAGGAGCTGGGTGTGAAAACATTTTTCTAGCACTGGGATCCTTTTAAGACTATAAGACTTGATTTGATGTCCATGCCAATAAATCATCATCCACAGACTAAAGGGTATTTTGACAATGATGGAGAGTTTAGTCTTTCCTTTTGCCTCTGGGCACAAATGAGCAACTTATACTACACTACCCTTATGCATGGACATTATTCTGTGGGATATTTTCACCAGTATTCTTATTAGGATTTAACATGTGAAGAACATGAATAAGGATTATAGAATTACTTGTTGTAATTTCAAATTGAGGTCAATAACTTGCACAGTTTACGGCTGTTCAGCATTGCGGCCATATGGTCTCTCCACCTCAGTGTTATGGCATGGCCATTTCAGTATGTTATTATATCGCATGAAAACAACAAATCAGTCATAACATCATTTTAATTTGGACATTGACTGCCACAGTGACCTTAAAGTAGGTTGCATGCCTTGTAACAATTGTCTAAAATGGTTACCAAATGATCACTGTACAGGACGGTACTATACTGCATTGTGAAGTAATGTGTCCAGATGGTAAACAGACAAAAGCTGTGAAGAGTTGGCAAAAATACCTACAGTAAAACACATTTGGCTTGACCAGTAGCTCAATGACCTTTAACATCGCAACATGTCCAGGGTTCAAGTATCAGCCTTGATCCTTCCTGTGTGAAGTTTACATGTTCGTTGGCTCCCTGTGTGGGTTTGCTGTGGGTCGTCTGTTTTTTACAGTCCGCCCACATGTAGACCAGGTGGACTAGAGACTACAATTGCCTATGTGAGTGCTGCTCTGAAGAAAACTAATGATCTGTTCAAAATATATTCCTTCTGACCACCCAATGCATTCTAGGCTATGCATTCCTGATCCTTATTCTTATGTTTATACTTGATTTTAGTATGTTTTATTGTTTAGGATTTCATAGTGTTTCTATTTAGAGAGTTGGGAGGGCTTTACAATTGTTGAGGGAATCTGTGTCTGATCTTTTTACCAGGCATTTTACAGCGATACCGCAGTGAAAGGTCAGGTGTGACCAAGAGGTACTTGGGATGAACTGGAAAATGGGGAAATTTATGTGGAAAATGTAGGAGGCAGTATTGTTTGGATGCTTTGTCAGACTGGAAACATTTGATCAGTTGTGTGTGGATGTGACAAGCTTGGAGCGAAGTATAAATTATGTTTTTAAATGGAAAAGTCATGAAACTTGTTTTATATTGGCAAGCCAGAGGAGTTTAAAGAAGTATCACATGCAAATTCATGACTTGGTTTGTTTTTGCTTGTTTCTGGAAGAGTAAGAGATGTCCTGATGTCTTCAACGGATCAACTCTGAAAACATAAACTAAAAAAGGACAAACAAACCATCCAAGCTTAATGTCAACAACTAATGTTTTCTTAAGACCAGTACCTCCAGTGTAGCCGTTAGTCCAAACTTTTGCAGGCGAAGTCAAAAGTGACCTTTTGTAGTCTATTTTCTCCAGTTGCTGTTTTTGTTTAACTTTGTCCTGATAGCCAGTCTTAAGGTTGAGGTACACATTACAGCAGAATATGCAATTTTTCTGGTGTTTGCCACCTGCTTGTCTCCAGTGAGATATTATTGCTTTGCCTGAAATGTTTTACCTGACCAGCCAGAACCACAGGCTCAGTGGCACAACAGTAGCTCAGTTGGTAGGGTGTTTGTCCACTGATCCAAAGGTTGGAGGTTTGAATCCTGCTCTCGACATATAACATAATTGGTTGAGCAGTCAGATCCACTGACCCACAGGTTGGCTGGTGTGATTCCAGCTCCCACAGATGAATGCTGTCATTTTGTCATTACCTTGTAGGTTAAGTGAATATGTGTGTGAATGGGTGAGTGGTTCCTTGTTGTAAGGCGCTTTGAGTGCCTTGAAGGTGGAAAAGTGCTGTATAAAAATGTGACCATTTACCATTTACTTTGACAAAACTTCACAAAGACAAGTGGGTCTGGAGCTATATCCTGTGTCCTTGATTTCAGAGGGCGTGATTGACAGACGGATTAACCAATTGGAGAGAGTTTGGTCCATTCCAGTAAAAACAAACATAGCTGCGTACACGTAAAAAGGAGTTAGCATGGCTAACTAAAATTATTACTTCTCAGGTAAAAGAAGTAATATATTTTGTTCTGAATGATACGAGAATATTCCAGAGGAGATGTCTTCAGCATCTGAGAGACATGTGATACTAATTAGCAGCTGTGGTGGGGCCATTTTGGACGAAGGTTTTTCACCCTCTATGGTCCATTTCCAGACTCTTCTGGCTGGTCAGGCAAGAAATGTTCCACAGTATGACATCTGGCGATTATTAATTTACTTGTATTGTATTATAAATAACTTTGAACTGTGAGATTTGACCTGTAACTTGGCCAGCTTGTCTCCATGGAGATAGATAATTTAAGTGCTATACTGTGAAACATTGCAGGTAGACACCTCAATGGAGACAAGCAGGTGAGTGACCCTTCCCCAGAATAGTTACGCAGTGCTCCTAACTGACTGTAAAAGTTATAATTTGTTGATTATAAGCTTATGTTTTTCATAGGTTATCTTCAAGTGATGACATTCTGTATTCAGATGGGAAGAAGCCATGTTTTTGTTTGATCACACAGCGCACACTTCTCATGTACACGTACTGATAGGGTCTGTTCCACTTCACAATGTGAAGTTGTGAAATCTTGTCGTTGGTGGCAAACAGACGACTGCATGTCAGAGGCAGTGGCCGGGCTGACAGTCTTGTCACAACACATGGATGGCACGAGTATGAAATCTTGGAGAGCTTGTATCTGATTATGTGGGCCCACCACTTGGAAACATTATGTATTTTCAACCACAAGCTGTTATGTTCTACCAAAGTGTTAATAACATCAGATGAAGTTGACATGCCAAGTTAACTCCTCCCTTCTCAAGTCCGGTCCTGTAGAAGTGCACTCACTGCCTGTACCCCGCTCTGAGGCCTCTTCCTTTCCACCTGATTAGCAGACATGATCCTGAACGTATTATACCTATTCACGAGCAGGGATTAAGCGCACACACAACATTTGGTCATACCATGGACCTGAGTCAAGTCATAAACAACTCCTACGCTGTGTCAGGGAAATATTTATCTTTGCTTGTAGAGCGTCTTCAGATAGTGTCAACAAGCTTTGAGGCACAATCACATTTGTGGAAGGAAAACTAAGAGTACTCACCACAGCACAAGTGTATGGTGCCATAAAGTGGTACAGATACAGACCCATTAGCACTAATGACAAACCTGTTGTGTGGCTGCTTTAGTGTTTCTCAAAATAATTTCACATTATATATGATGATTTTTACTTTCATTTCATTTCCATCTTTTATCCTTTGCTGCAGTAACCACAACGCAATCTCCCGGCTCAGGCCATGCCAGAAGATGCAATGACACAGAGAAGACCTTCTGTGTGAATGGCGGTGACTGTTACTTCATACATGGTATAAATCAGCTGTCCTGCAAGTGAGTAATTTTGTATTTTACCTGCTTTTTACTCAGTGTTCCCACTAATGTTATTGTGAGAGCTATTGCTAACATCACATGTTTATTTCCATGTTAGTGCTCTAGCTCTGTCCTCCTCCTCCTCCTCCTCCACCGCAGCAGCAGTGCATCACAGCAAAGTGCTGCCCATCTGCTTAATGACCCACCTGTTGAGCTCAGTTTTTGTGTATCTTAACACTAATAATGGTGCTGTGCTCATCCTTTTAAGTCCAGTTTGGTGTACAGCAGGGTCCAACATTAAAAGCCTTTTGAAAATGTCATGAGTCACTGAGTTTAGTGGGGAGCAAATATTTATGCCTCTTGGAGGCCCCCTGTGAGGTAAATAGAATCACTGCTTACACTGAAGGTCCTTGGCAAAGCAAGTTTTCGCCCACATCCAGAAGAAAAGTTTGAGTAAAAATGTGGACTTCATGCAAACACCACTGATTTGAATTCTGGGCAAACATAAAAACAGATTGTATTTAGCCTGCGATGCTAACTATTGCCTTGTGAATTCTGTTTGACCACGTGTCAACATAGCATAAGTCAAGGATGGTTAAACTGATAGCTGATATATTGGCGATGCTTTTGTTCCCAGTTGGCCCAAGGAAGAATGCTCAAAAAGCACTGTGGACATGGTTGCAACAGCCGTTCAATACGCTGTGTACAAATTGGAGGCAGCAATAATTCAATTGCTGCAGCTAATTCACTCAGGGCTGGGGCACAGCTCCAGAAAAGTTGGATAATGCAGTGGAGGCCTGCAGGGATTTGTTGCACCTCAGCCATCTCATTCAATATAGGCCAAGCTTCAGTGGGCATTACTCACAGGCCAAACCGCTGCCATGGACAGTCAGGCCTATTTTTAAAGGTCCTTTCTGTACTTTCTACACTCTTCACATTATAAAGTGCTCTTGAAACATCTGAGGCTTATCTATACTGTCCTCGCAGTCATATGTAGTCATTCAATTAGATAGGGTTTGGTATGGTTAGAAGAATTATTACCAGTGGATATATAGCAAAAGGAGAAATTTAATTTGTCAACTGGACAGAGTTTATTTGGTCGAATACGATACGCAGCTCATCCAAGCTGCTTCTTCAGTTCTGGTCAGATGCTGGTGGACACTGCTTTATATCTGCTTGAAGGGAGGAGCTTAATTACAATGAAATTACTCTGAGACAACACATATTTATTTACAGTTTCTGTTAGTCAGGTGAGTCTATTCAATATGGAGTTGTTTACAGTTTCTGTTAGTCAGGTGTGTCTATTCAATATGGAGTGGGAGTGGGGGAGTAGTTAGCATATCCATTCAGGGCCATGATGGGTGTTTTCACACCTCTGGACATGAGTGGCTGTGTGAGCGCTACATTGGAGAAACAAAACAGCCACTTCACAAAAGGATGTATCAACACAGACGGGAAAACCAGGGTGGGCCGCAATCTGCCGTACATCTCCACCTAAAAGCCACAGGCCACTCCTTTGAGGACAGCGAGGTCCAGATCTTGGCCAGAGAAAAGAACTGGTTTGAGAGGGGAGTTAAAGAAGCTATTTTTGTCAAGAAAGAGAATCCTTCCTTGAACAGAAATGGAGGTCTCAAACATCATTTGTCTCCCATCTATAACTCTATCCTCAAACCTAAATCAAAACAAACTGGGAAAACAATGGGACTAGCCAGGACATGTCCAGAGGTGTGAAAACACCATCATGGCCCTGAATGGATATGCTAACTACTCCCCCACTCCCACTGCATATTGAATAGACTCACCTGACTAACAGAAACTGTAAATAAATATGTGTTGTCTCAGAGTAATTTTCATTGTAATTAGCTCCTCCCTTCAAGCAGATATAAAGCAGTGTCCGCCAGCATCTGACCAGAACTGAAGAAGCAGCTTGGATGAGCTGTGAAACGTATTCGACCAAATAAACTCTGTCCAGTTGACAAATTAAATTTCTCCTTTTGCTATGGATTCTACCTGGACGACTGAGGGATTCTACACACACCAGTGGATATATTTTATTTTTCATTTTGACAAAATGCAAAGATAAAATGTGATAAATCTGACTTCTGCAAGCTCAACTGATTTTGAAATTATGTAGAGACACTATTTTGGCTTTTATCTACCAACAAAGTTTCCCCTGTCTAGGTGATATTATTCCCTATAAGGCAGCATCACTCTGGCTGAGTAATTTAGGGCTAAATGTTATGGTGCTCCTGGGAGAGATTGTGTGTAACCAGTAAATCATGAGCAGTGACCTTTGTTAGAGTGGTGGTCTACTTGTGACTGCAAGAGGAATGTGCATCCCCCAAAGAAGCAGTCTGTCCTCAAGCCACTGCACCCGCAAAGTTCTGTTGCCAGTCATCACCTATGAAATATTTATTGACAGAAGAGTTTGGCCCTTTGTCTTAGTCAAACACTGTACATGGTTTTAGTTAATTAAAACCTCCTAGGCTAATAGCACAACTCAGTGTGTCTGTAAACACTCATTTGATACAGTGCCTTGTGAATTAATTAATATTTTACACAAACCATTTATTCAGTACTTATGCATGCATTTAGTAGCCTGGATGATTTGATCTCTGCTATCTGTCAACATTGCATTGTTGTGTCCATGAGCAAGACAATTGGCCCACCTTGCCTATATGCAGTGATGGTACTCAAAGAGGCAATTGGCCGCCAGTGTCTCTCAGCATGCCCCAGGGCAGCTCTGGCTGTATGCTTTAAGTGTACCTTAAATTTGAATCCAGTCTGTAACTTTTATTAGTTATGTAAGTACATCATCTTTCGAGTGCGTGTCTACTCATTACTCAATGTGTGTACTTGTGTATAAAACACGTATAATGTGAATATTGACTGGTTTCAAATGTTTTCCATTTCTTTATATAATTAGTGAAGGATTTAAAGGGTGTTGTCACTTTCTAGGAAAGGCTTTGCCGTGGTTCTTTGTTGTTGTGTTTTACAAGCTGTTTTCTGATGTGCGTTGACCTTTACTGATGTGTGTGTGAAGCAGATTGATGTTCATAATGTTTACAGTGCACCCCAGTTCTTGTGTGTTCCTTCTCATAACACTTGTCTACTCCTTCCCAGATGTCCGGACGGATACTATGGCCCCCGCTGCTTACAGACCGTGCCGCTGCGGCTGTACATGCCCAATCCTTTCAAAAGTATGTAGAGCGGGCAGCAGGGACACAGTCTCTCTCTCTCCTCCTCTCAGGTGGACTCACAGCGGGCTGCGCTCTTCACACTGGTGGTGTTACCCCGCGGACACTCTGCTTCTGCTGTCCATAGTTATGCTCTGGTTCTAACGGGTGTCTCTCTCTCCCCCCTCACTCTCTTCCTCACATTTCCTCTCTGTCCACCCTCCTCCTCCCTCTCCTCGTGTGGCTTGTGTTTCTTCCATCAGGTGTCCAAATGACTTTACTGGTGATCGCTGTCAAACCTACGTTATGGCCAGTTTCTACCGTATGTCAATTTCCTCTTCTGTGTATGTGTCAGACTGCTGTGTGACGTGTGCATGTCAGTGTATTTGCAGTTATTTTGAATTAGTAGAGTTGTGTGTTTTAGCTCAGATACTGTGCATACTAATGATGACAAATTACATAACTTAGATTGATTTGAACTTTTCAAGCTTAAATAATTTGAAGTTACAGTTGTTTAAACTAGACGTTCAAAATATTAGATTGTACAGGTATGTCAAAGCCATTAGTTGTAACTACCTGTAGTAATGTAACTACTTACCAGACTTAAGAGCTAAACTCTTGAGTCTGGCTGTAAGTAGTAGTCATTGGTTAGTTAGTGTAATGACTAGTGATGTTGTGTCTGCATGTGATGTCTGTGCTTGAAATGATAATGCATGTAATCTGCTGGATTTAGATGCTTTGTGTCATCAGTTATGCACAGCTGCATGTCACCAGTAAGATTACTGACATAGACATTAGTAAGAGTCCTGACTAATAGCACGACATGCATTTTAAATATGCTAAAGATATCACATGTTACCAGTCCAAACCTGTCAAAATATGAAACGAAATAAACAAAATTGATCTACATTCACTCCTGGATTTTCCCCATATTACTTAACTCAGGATTAGACTGGTGCATGGGCCAACATGCAAGTAAAAACACCATGAACTTCCTTTAGAAAGTTCTGAGTCCACAAATATGTTTAATTAGATAACTGTTCTTACAAAAACGTCACATTTGTACATGTCCTTAGTCCAGGGTTCACTTGTTACAGCACTGCAATCCAAGTGCTTTCAAACTATTTCAGCCTGAGGTAGTAGAAGTCAAGCCAGCACCCCTCCACAGTGTAGTGCCAGCAAACACATCAATCAAGGGCAGAATTATACTCCAGCTAGATGGAGGTTTGTAGAGAATTGCAGGCAAAAAGATCATGCCCTGAAGGCTTTAGACATTAACATGCATAAGAGTGCAAAGAAGCTCACTTGCAGGTCATGTAAGCAGCTGCAGCAAATTAAAAATGTAACCACGTATAAACATCTAGGTATGCGGCCAGGACTTCAGTCACTCAATGTTGTTTTTATACAAAATTACAGTAATGATCTTAGAGATGAGAATCATAAACAAGCCTTATAATTTAGGTCAGCTAACAGCAAAGCAGCCTCCAGTGTCTTCCTGCATATTTGTCAGCATCATGTCTTTACAGGCCCATGTGGTTTCAATATAAAGCAGCAATGATTGAACAGTGCATCTGCATTTGGAGTTAGTGATGCTGAGCACTGGTTCGGCAGCCAGACTCTTGTATGTTGGCCCACTGTGGGATGTGAAAAAGCTTTTCTTAACTACAACTAATTCCATCTCACATTAAGTCATAATGGACAAGGCTGAAATCACTTGTCTTTTTGGCAGAGCAGACAGACGTGGTGTGTGGGAGCTACACTCACTCTTGTTCAGCACAGCTGTGCAGATACATCAGCGGCACTGTTTATTTGCAATGGTTAACTGCAACCTCACAATTAAGGCTGTCTCACAGACTTCAGTATAGATGCACAGTTCAAAACTCAGGATTTAGTCAATATAAATAACACATATAGAGTTTAATTATACATGATTTCAGAAATTGTTATTTAGCATAATAACCATTAAACTTATTTTACGTCACTCCAATGAAAAAGTAAGTATAGTTTTATGCAAACTTTTGGTTAAAATGTGAAATATTGTGACCTCCAGGCTGTGACTGTTTGTAGTAATACACAGTGTTAACATCAATAATAGATGAATTTCCTTTGGAAACTACTCCATATTTCATGTGGTCTAGTTTCTATTTGTAATTAGGGAAGTATATTTTATTGGTGAGCACAGTGCATTCACATGCATTTGCACACATGTGCTCACACTTACTCCATAGGCTAAGGCTGGCCTCCCCTGACCGCCTCCCAGCCCCATGAGATAGCGGCCGAGAGGAGGATGGCTTCTGCTCTTCAGCCATAAGGGTTTGGCCTAGCATGACTATGTTGTCATAAGAGCAGCTGGGACCTGCTTCAGCCCAGCTAAGGCCAGTGAGCTGCAGTTATGCACTCAGCTGGTAGGTCCAACCTTCCTATGGCCTCCATGCTGTTTAATATAGGAGCCCACTCTAATTCTTCTTAGTCAGTGTGATTAGTGCAACATTGTGCAGATCCACTCCTTGTAACTTGCCTGTTCATGTGATGGGTGTGTTCAGGAACAGAGACTGTAGCGTTTTTAGAAAGCACAAAACTGCAAACACGGGTGCTGACGGATTATGACGCATACTTTCCCTGCACACTTAATAACAGTGGCTCTACTAATGCCTTTAATTCCCACTTTGGGATATTATTTTGTTCTATAAACACTGAATCCAAGATAGAATATTTAAAACTGTTCGAAGTAGAAAGATTACCTCGTGAGTTTGTGTGTTATGTGTGTAGTGATGCATGTTCCAGTACATTTTAATCATGTACTTTGTCATTACTAACTAACACTTTTTATATAAGTGTTTTATTTGCTCCACTATTCAGAAGTTATCTTTGTCTTAATCTGTTCTTTTGTCTCTCTTCTTCTGACTGTCCAACCTCTGCTATGGCAGAGCATCTTGGGATTGAATTTATGGGTATGAAACAGTCCATTTTGATTCTCAGTCGTGTTGTATTTGATATCCTTCGTGACACTCCTCTCGCCTCTGGTCTGAACTCAATCATAACCGTCAGCCTGTTCATCAGTTATAGCAGAACTAATTGCCCTGAAAACTTTATAGTCGCCTGATTCTCCATTGAGCATCATTAACACAGATGTCATCACCGGATTGTCTCTTAATGTGCATCGGAAAAGTAGAATTATTAACTGTGTTCTTCCTTTAGTTAATTTAAGACCCTAAATCTGTCTGTATCAAGCATGATAGATCATGTTTGTAATTGTTTTTTCTCAGCATAACTCTCTCCTGTCTTATCTCTGTGTCCTTTGATATGCCACCTCCTTTTTATTTATGTGTGATCTTGCGTTTAAATCTTGAATCTTATCTTTACTATAATATAACTTAAGCATAATCTATGTATTTTGAAATGATTTATATTTCTATGTAATGAGCATGCTTACCTGTTAAAATCATACGGTGGTGGATGTTCTTTATCTGCTGCTATTTCAGTCTTCTGACTTTGCTTTGCCTTCCTCCAACTCCTCCAGAAAAGTGCTTTGAAAGTTCAGAAGGTCTTTTTACGTAGCTACCACAATAACAATTTTTGAATCTGCAAACCTTGTCAAATTTTATGTAAACCAATACCTAGAAAGTCTGGGTCTCATTCAAGCACGTTTCTGGTAGAAGTTAATGCCTCTATCTAATTTAGAGTTTATATTTAATGTCTGACCTGAGCAGATCAAGGCAAGTTAAATAAAAAAAACCTTTATTGTTATATACAACCAAACTATTCATGTTTCTTCTTTTTAATGCAAGGTATGTATGAAGTAAGATAATTGATTAAATTCAAAATTCAATCACTTGGGCTGAATTGAAGGGCCAACTTTGGCCCACAGGCCCCATTTTAGGTACCCCAGTTTTAATGACTCGATTGACTTCCATCACTTGACTACTCTCCTTTACAAAAAGTAGTTAACATTAAAATATGAAATATAAGCTTCTGTCTGCTCAGGTTCTTACATACGGTATGTCAATGAGAGGAGTGGAGAATCCTGATTTATCCTGTGTGTGTTTGTGCGTTGCGGTGGACAGAGGCAGAGGAGCTCTACCAGAAAAGAGTCCTGACAATCACGGGTATTTGTGTGGCTCTGTTGGTGGTCGGCATTGTGTGTGTGGTCGCCTACTGTAAAACCAAGTAAGTCCTGTTTCTTTGAGTATTTGTCATAGGATTTCCTGCACCATTAAAATATGTCATTTTGTCTTAAAGGAAACAAAGAAAGAAGATGCACAATCATTTGCGACAAAATATGTGTCCAGAACATCCCAATCGTAACTTAGCAAACGGACCCAATCACCCAGGACCTGGCCCAGAGGAGATCCCCATGGTCGATGTGAGTGTTCTGTTACTGCGCATTGAATTTCCAAATCACTTTTAAGTGCATGGACTTTTTCTAACCAAACATGTGCCAAATCCATTTTTGAATCCAGTACATATCAAAGAATGTCCCAGCGACCGAACGAGTCATAAGACCAGTAACAGAGGGCTCATTTCCCGCCAGCCATACCTCTTCCAGATCTCACAACTCTTCCACACGAGCCCATTCGTCAACTCAGAGGTAACTGTCCAACCAGCGCTGGGCTAGCATACACCCCGCTATGCTGCTCAGACAAATGTGATATACTCTCATGATTACAGCCGGGGTTGTTCTGAGCACTATGGGGGAAAGTATTTTTGGAATTTATTTAAGCCATTCCTGTGCTTTCCAAATGGTCATTCAATTAGGGGTTTTGTTGGCCTCTTGTTGCATGGTGGTGGAGGGAGTTGGGTCAAAGCATACATTATTATTACAACATAAATTGCATCTATTTTCAAGGCTTTTTGTTTTTTTAAGAAATGTAGTTATTGTCATCTGGTATCTCATATAGTCTTAAAACAAGCCCAATGTAGCAATGTAGTCAGCAACACAGCAGAATTCCAACTCCTCCCATTCTCTATCACATTACATATAGTTCTGTGCTATGAGAAATAAATAGGTACTTCTCCCACAGCACACACACGTGAATTGTGTCAACATGTGGATAACAATTACATTTTCAAACCATGTCGTGTCTTTCCAGTAAAATGGGACCCTGTGTTTTGATAATTTAACAAAAATGTCATTGGAATGTGGTGGGTGGTGCGTGTTAACACATCTTTATTTGTCAGACACGAGGAGCGGACATGGAGCCTGGAGCACTCTGACAGTATCCTCTCTGATTCTCCGGGAATGATGTCATCGTCAGTGGGGACCAGTAAATGCAGCAGCCCAGCGTGTATGGAGGCCCGGGCCCGCCGCGCTGCGCACTGTGGTTATTCGGACCCTCACCGGCCCCCGCTGCAGTATGAACACTCCTTTGACTCGCTCGGGGACTCTCCACACAGCGACAGGTGTGCCTGGGACCGCCATGTTTGTGTGGGACAGTCTGAGAAAGTGCTCTTTTTGCTTCTCAGTCTATATCCTCTGACAGTGACAAAGAACAGACTCGGTGATGTGGTGTTGAAAAGTAGATCAAAACATCTCTACTTTGATTTTATTATTTTAACATTTGGATCTAGAACAACATGGTAATCCTGTGGTGTTTGTCATTTGGGAAGTTGATTTACATCCATTTGGCTCTCATCTCTTCCCACAAACAATGGTTTAAAAAGATACAGTTTTGTTAAATCATGGTGACAAGGTCACAGTGACATCAGACCATTAGGAGCAAAGGTGGCACAGTGGGGATAAGTGACTGAAGCCTCTTGGCAGAACATTGTCGTGTGAGCGGGGCCATTCTCAGTACAACATGTTCAGTTTTATCAAAGTTCACTTGCACGCAGCACAGACCTCGCCTCTTTGGCCATAAACTCCTGAAATCATATTGGGATAAGAAGAGATTTGTGTTGGAGATAATTTACGTTTGAGTGTTTCTTACATCTGCATTATAACTACACAGTAACTTTCCACTGACCTTAGTTTTATAGTGAGGAGACAGACCTTTAGTCTTCACATGTGTGCGTTATCTTGTCTTCTTTTGTTGACTTGTCGCACCAGCTGCTTTTAATGTAGTCAAATTATTTTCAGAAAACCGTCTGTTTGAAACAAATAGCCGGTTTCCTGTAAAAGTCCAAACAGAGTTGAAGTTGTGTTGTAGAGACAGAACAAAGGTACTGTAACAAACACACAACCATCTTGAGCATGTGCGCATCATTAGAGTTTGGCTGCCATGTTGTTATCTTGATTACATAAGCAGCATCTATCGCAGAGTCACTTAAGGTAACACACGTCTCTGCCATCTTTAAACACTCGCTGAATCAGCAGTGTTCAGCCTCCAGGGGGAGATCTCTAATAGTATCTGCAGTCTGTCCGTGTTCAGTGTTAGATCTAGACCATGTGAGAAAAAAAAAAATGTTGTTTTTTGACAAAAATGTCAACTTAAAGTACATAGGGATTTTGTTGAACTTATTTTTAATATTTTTTGTGATGTTATTTGTGATTTAAAGACGATTAATCACATCGTATCTAGGTGTCCTATCTTCTCAGACTAACACGCATCTGTCTCTCTCGCTCACAGATACGTGTCAGCGCTGACCACACCGGCACGCCTGTCTCCGGTGGACTTCCATTACTCATTGCCCCCACAGGTGCCTACTTTCCAAATCACATCTCCCAATGCCAGCCATGCCATGTCCCTGCCCCCTGCGGTTCACAACCCGTACCCCCCAGAGGATGACCAGCCGCTGCTGCGCCGCTACCAGGTCCCCCTCCACGACACACAGAGCCAGGAGCCCTACCGGCAGCAGCGCCGTACCTATCTGAACAACAACCGGGGCAGCCTGCCCTCCAGCCCATACCGGCTGGCAGAGGATGAAGACTACGAGACCACCCAGGAGTACTTATCCTCCAGGGAGCAACCAAAGAGAAGTGGGTCCAGTGGGTCCGGGGGGCGCCGCTGGCGCAGGTCCAGACTGAATGGCCATGTGGCCCCGCGTGGATATGAGGCGTCCCGGGACTTGGGCTCACGGAGCTGCCTAACAGATAGTGAGTCAGAGGAGGATGGGGAGAACACGCCCTTCCTCAGTATGCAGAACATGAACGCAGAGCCCTCCACCATCTACAGACCGGCCCCCGACACACGGACTTCACACAGTGGGAACTCGCATACAAGACTGTCGCACGCACGCTCCAGACAGGACAATACTCCCCATTAGAGAGAGAAATGAACCAACAAATCAATATAGTATAGACCTGCATCTATAAGAAATATTTTTATTTTATATAACTGACAGATATTCTAAACAAATAAAATATTTATTTTCATTTTAGCAAAAGTTGTCTACTAGTAAACAGCAAAGACTTTTTTATAGGGAAAACTCTATTTATATGTACATTTTGATTTACAGCATAAAAAGATGTGCCAGTTTTTTCACAATGTTAAAAAATAGAGTAATATTGTGGTGCCTTTTGCTGTATGCGATGCCAGAGGGCCAGTGGAGGTTTTGTAGCCTTTCTTATATGGACGCCTCATTTTTTATACACATACATGTTTGTTTTCCTCTGGTTGATTTACCTTTTTTTCCAAATGCATTCTTTGAGGAGTCTAGCCCCACTGGAACAGAGCCCCTTCATTATCACGCAATATAAACCACTACAACATAAAGTATATGTTTACATGACTGTGACTCGCCTGTAGGGATTGGATTTGGGATCTCTCCGGTAACCGCAGATCGTAGATCCTTGGATACTGTCTGAAGAGTTTTCTGAAAGTGTGAGAGTGAGTGTGCGCATGTTGGCTGGCTTGCATGTATTTATGATTGTTAGATTAATTCTCTTGTTTGTTGTGGAAACATCAAATGTGTGGGTGGCTGGGATTGCCATCAGGTTGACAGTCACCTGCACTAAGTGACCCCTGTGTGGTTGAGGTCCAGAGAGAGCGCAGCCAACACACCAAACTTAGCACAGTTGTATGTCGCTGATTGCTTGGTTTGTTCACTGCCTTTCTTTAGACTTTCTTCCCCACTTTTCCCCCAGCAGGCCGCCTCTCCTCGCCTGTCCGTGTGTCGTGAGGTCGACACACACTGTGCTGCTTGGCCTGGGTTGACCCCTGCCTGTGGAGAGGGCATCAAAACAAAACAAAAAACTGCTTTTTTTAGTCTTCTTCTCATGCAACACTCCTCATGTCCATTGTGCTTCTTGTGGCTGAGTGATTGGCCACACAGTGTCTCAGGATTTACACATGCCCCTCCTAATCTCCCTTCTTCACCCTCCTTAACTTCCCACAAGGTCTACCTAAGACTAAAAGGCTCTCTTGTCGAGGCCTAAACATACAGTCTACCAGTTTTCCCCATATATAGAGAGAGAAGGTGAATTGGATTGCGCTAGACAATATCGGTGAAATAGCTGTGAAACTACGAAAGATCATACAATGCAAAAATATGCAAACTTTCTATTTTGCTCTTTGATTACATCATTTTCTAAGAGGTGACTATAGTGTGTTGTGTGTCTGTGATTCCTATAGTGTAGAAGACATACCATGATATAATGCATATTTACATGAGTTATTTTAAAGCCATTATCCATCTATCCGTGGTCCGCCTTTTACTTGTTTAAATACTCACGTTCATTGAATGATTGACTTATGTTATCACTGAATTATATCGCTTAAAATGCACACTTTGAATAATGTCAACTAGCATCCAAATAGTCTTTCGTGTACCACTTTGTCTTGATGACAAAAACTAGTCAGCATATTGTTCCAATCCAAAAATCCAGCTTAAATCACCATTAAGTTAAATGCTGAATTATCCAAATAATGTTGACCTCAAATATTGATCTGCAAACAGGTCAACTATGAGGCTCACACATCATCAACATCGGGTCAGGTCTTGTTTGTGTTAAAAAGTACTAAAGAAAAGAATGTCTTTACATGATTGCCCAGCAGTCGAGATGCCACAAGATGAGCCTGCCACTTCTCTGTTCATCTGACGACCCTTGCCCTTTGACCCCACGACCCCCGCTTGAAACGTTTGAACACCTCCTCTGCATGTCCTTGTGGTCCAGGTTAGATGGGTGCATGGTAAAAAGCAGCAGACAATTCTTTTCCAGTGAAAGTGTCTTTCATTTCACATTCAGCAATAAAAAAAAGTCTCTTTCCCATGTCGTCCCTGAACTATCTTAGAAAAAAGAATAATGCGATTGTCATAGATTGTAAAATAAAATGGAAAATGATCCACCTGTTCATATGAGAAAATAAATCTTTATTCATATCATTTTACAACTGAGTTATTTGTGGAGAGACTTGTGTATGGATTTATTATTCTGTCACTATCAGCTTCAACAACCTTCAGGAAACAAAGTATGTGTTTCAGGTAATACCCCAATACAAGTCTTACATTATTATTTGTACACAAAAGAGAACACCTTTCAAACATTTAGCGTCAATGCACCTTGTAATCTTAGCAGGCATGCCACCACAATGCAGTGACAACCAGGTTCATAACAACTGCATATATCAAAGAAACTTTATCAAATTCGTATGATTTGATTCAGACTCAATCAAAGTTGTACCATTCAACCAATCAGATTACAATATTTGAACTGTTGATGTTCTTAATTTGGTTTCATTGGTAAAACTTTTTTGACAGTATTGCCACTGGAGGGAGCCATTGCTAAAATATCTCTTACAATTCACCGTACTGATATTGAAAAACAGAATAAAATGTAATATCTCATTATACAAAAAATGTAATCCAAATATGCATGATTTAAGGTGCAGATAATTAGAATAATTAGAACAAATACATATTGTGTACATATACGTATTGTATGTAAATGTATATTGTATGTAAATTAATAAGTTAGTTATGAATGAAAATCTCAAATTAAAAATGTAAATCTTGAGCGACAATTATTGACAAATAGATTAAGATATCTTTAAAATATGGAGGTTTAAATATCAGTACACTTTACTTTATAATCTCGATCACATTTAATGGATTTTGTTGGAGACACTTCTCATTTCCAATAGGGGGGGCTGTTTCGTTGTAGCTTTAAATAAATTTTAGGAACAACTAAAGATTACTCAGTACATCGTCTGAACATCACATCATCTTTGTGAAATATAAAGGTGATTTAATGAAAAAACATGTAAGAAGAAGCAATCATTTTACTGAATTTATCAAAATGTCACATACTGTTGTGGAGTCAAATAACAAACGACATTTAAATCAGGTTATCTAAACAGAATTTTTTTCTTCTGAAATATACATAATAATGAATGTAGTTTTGACCTGTGCAGACATAACATAACATCACATCTTCAGTGAGAGGAAACTTTCAACTTTTTTATGCAGAAACAGTCCAGTGGTGTCACAGCATTCAGTATTATTCCCATATTCCTATTCACTCAAGTCACTTGATTTATAAGGTTATCCTGAACTGCAGCACCGTCTTTGGGCTTTTTGGGTTTTCCACCTTTCCCCCTGTTGAAAAAAACAACAACAGAGAGACAGTCTACTATTAGCTGATTTAGTGTGAACAAACTCAAATTACAATTTGTAAGTAAAATTGGACAAAAAAAGAGATCGAATGAAGTGGACATTTAAACTCACAGATAACTGCAATAATATGCACAGAGAAACTGGAATAGCAAATCCAAATCCATTTTAATTTTTGTGTTATATTCTAAAACTAATGTAAAACTAGAGTTGAGTGAACAAAAAGGGCTAGTTAAAGATTTTCTATTGCACTGTTTATTACACAAAATAATGGAATCGACTACTGAAAACATTTTTCATCTTTGTTTATGTACAGTTAATCTGGGGAGAGCCATTTTTCATCAAAAGAAATATACAGTTAATATAAATATAAACTGTACACATAATCAGCTGTGTAGTGTAAACAATATAGTTTCTCATATATTGCAGCGTTTCTATTAAATTGCCTTTTATTTATTTCACACCATGTCACTATATTTTTTTAAATGGAGATCATATAAGAAAAACTCACCTGTCCTCCACATCCTGGATGGTGTCTGGCAGTGAGCAGCCCAGTGTCTCAGGGAGGAACATGGCCGCGGCTCCAGTGAGGATGGGAGCCCCTCCATAGATTAGACCAGGCAGCCACGCGATGTAGTCCCCGCCGAGCAGCACCATTGGGGCCACCATCGCCCCTACACGCGCCATCATCGACGCAAGACCCATCCCATTCTGACTGTAAATGCAAAGGCAAAAATGTGAGCAGAGAGCAAAACATGCACACACAATTTTATGTACCGTTATTATATGTTTTATTTAAAGGTGCAGTATCCGTTCAACCAATCACCAACTGGTAATTTACTGGTAATTTATTTCGCATTTACCCTTACATTGCACTTTGCAAATGTAATCTACCACACTGTGCATATATTTTCAATCATGTTATTAATACACTGGTCAGCTGTAATTGCATCAACTGTATGCCTACAGTAAAGTTATTTTAAGATGTTTTTGTGGCCTGGTGAAAGCTCATAAGGAGTTATTGCATGTTTTTCAGTTAATAACACAAAATACATTTTAATTAGTCTTTAAAGCATGAACAAAGATTTTATGCATACTGAACAAACGTTTAATATCAGTGTTCAGGCTTAGTAACTACTTAACTATGCTTTATTTAAGTCTTTGTTCATGCTTTATTATGGCTAATTATGATGTTGTTACTACAAAAGTTCTGAGTCTATGCATTTCGAGGACATATAAACAGTGTTCACTGCTTAAAGATGTAAGTCCCATTCACACATCATAAATCAAACAGCAATCCAAAGTGCCGTCTCTGCGCTCTAATGCTGGGTCAGGACCCCCTAATGGATGCCTCCAGTGTCGTGTGAAGACGTGTGGAGCATGTTTGGCTCAGAACTGTGTGTTACGAAACGGTTTAAGCATGGAGTAGGTCAGGGAGTTCAGATGTTGTGGGATTTGTATGCAACTGTTAATGTTTGTCTCTATCAAAACTTCTACTTAGGATCAAACGAAACACACCTTCACAATATGTAACCAGTATGTTGTTGTTTCTCAATAGTTTCTGAAATTATGTGATCATTTCAGTGAATTGCATGGAACTGAATAGATGACATATTATTATTTTTGGCGACAAAAACAAAACAAACACAAGCTTTTAGTATGAAGGATAGTAATTTTCACTTTTTGTAACATTCCACTCTGCCATAAAAGCACTTTTAGTCTCTCTATTTCTCAGAACAGAAAGTAATGGACAGCTGTTTAAATTTGAAGTCACTGAATGGGTACTTAATCTACAATTGCAATTGTGAAATAGAGGCAGCAATAAAAAGTGAAACTTTTTTTTCCTCACTCACTGCTAAAGATTTGATTTGTTATGTTAAATGCCACTGATTAAAAGTCTGTCTTGTTTATGGTCATGAAACAAATACTGAAATGCATTTTTACTTTGTTTTTGAAAAGAAAAGATAAAATTTAATCAAAAGTTGAGATCAATATGAGCACAAGAATGTGATTATTATTTTTTACCATATCACCCAGCCTTACTAACAAGTCAAAGTCTGGCCATTGCATGTTTCGCTTGTGTTAAAAATTAATAACAATTTGTCACTGTGGCTGTTTGTTGTACATTGTCTGCTGCTGCTTCAACTGGTTATGTCATTTGCATTTAAAAGTGTTGTACCTTGTGTCATCTTGTTGTCATTATTCCCTGTAGTTTGTCACCGCTGTCTACTGACGCGTTTCAGATGACATTACAGCATTCTATAGGCCAATATTGTTGAATACAGGTGGAGGGCAGCTAAAATTAATATTGTTCAACTGCAGATTGTTGTTGTAATACAGAATGGTCTTGAGTCTAGTCAGTAATAGAAATGATCAGGTTCCATATTTGGGAATTTACCTTTCCGATATTTCTTGGTAAAGTACAATATAATTCATAGGAAAAACTGTCTCTTGCCCCCCACCTGAGTGCATGACATTACCACATTCTACAATCTGAAAACCACCAATAGGGAATCGGCCTTAAAGTTCCACTTCCACTTTAATGACACTGACTTTCTGTTTATTTTGAATATTAGTTGTGTGTGTAGAAGATTATTACCGTATGATGGTGGGGTAGAGCTCTCCACTGTACAGGAAACAGGAGGTGAAGGAGGCGGCAAGACAACCCTTACCCAAAACTGCCAGAGATGTGTTAATGATGGGTTGATCTGTACAAAGATAGAGGGCTAAATTCCAAAACAAAAGCTCTTAAACATTCTGCATTCATTAAAGGTGCTCTATGTAACTTTTCTGTTGGAGGGTCCCTCACCTGCTTGTGTCTTTGGAGATGATATTGTTTTACCAAGAATGTTTCCCAGTATGGCAATAAACTTAACTATTTCCATGGAAAAAAGCAGGTGTCACTTGAATCGAACAGTTACAGGTCAGATCTGCGGAGAGGCGTACCCATTCCCAGTAAGAGTGTGTGTTTTTCAAGGTATTTTTGAGCACTTTGGAGTTTGTGATGAAACAAATGCTGGTTAAATGCCATACTGTGGAACATTCCAGGCAAAGCAATGCAACTTTTCTAATGGCAAGCAGGCGGCAAATCCCCATGACACACATGATTAAAATTAATGTAACATATGTTATTAGAAAACAATCTATAGTCTTAATTATATATATATATATATATGTATATAGGTATACTCTAACTCACCATAAGGCACTAGCAGGTTCACTAAAATGCAGATTCCTGCTAAGATCAGGGCTCCTGCCTGTGACGGCCTCCTACCAAATCGGCTCATGGTGATGGTGATAATGAGCTTCGCCGGGATGTCAGCGCAACCAAAGATGACCTGGATCAAGTACATGTCCACGCCAAACTTCTGTAGATCCAACGCAAGACCATAATATGCAAAACTGGTGGAGAACCTACAGCAGGTACAAAACATAAATGTAAGTAATGATGTTTACTATGTATTACCTTGTGTAAGTGGTATTGTGCCAATGTGTGTCTTTTTAAGCGCTCTACCATCTCATTTACCTTTTGTTCAGTAATTTAATATTTATTGTGTATTATGGTTTTATGCCAGAGGCCCTTCCTACACAGGCCTCTTCAGTAATACAGACAGGCAAAGTGTAAATAGCGGTAGAGGGTCCGAACCTGCTTGTCTCCATGGAGATGTAACGGCTTTGATTGGAATGTTCCGTAGCATGGCATTTCATCATATCCATCTCCATGGAGACAAGCAGGGGACACCGTAAGGCCAAGTTACAGGTGAGATCTCTGGGGAAGATAATTATAAATCTAATAATAGTAATATTTTCTACTCCAAAAGAAGGTTATCAGAATTATTAATTAAGTGAATTACTATGCACCAACAAATCCTCTTTTTGTTAAGCAAAAAATACTTGATCTTGTTGACCTGTGCACAGCCATAGTGATGTACAAGGCCTATAATAATACAGGAGTTATCTGAGCAGAGTTAGTATAACCTTAGAAGAACAGGCATATTTAAAAAAAATGAAGATAAGAACTAAGAAAAATTCTATTGTATTTCTGTTAGAGTATATGGAACAATCTGAATGATGATTTTACAAAAGTGCAATACTGTAGAAGCCTTTACAAAGGATTATAAAGCAGTGGCGGCTCCTAACTTGACCTAGATAAAAATGAATAAAGTTGTTACTTTTTAATAGGCTATATGTAGCTGACGATGGTGTCAATATATCTGTTTTCATGGTAATAAGTCCTGAAGTTATTGTTGCTCTGTTGTTTGGATGTTGAGATGTGCCAGAACACCACTGTTGTTGATTTTCATATATTTTATTTGTAAAAATAATTACCTTTGAGTCATGTGACCTTTACTTTGCCCCGGAAGTAAACAGGTAGAGAGAAAGAGTCGCTGCGAAAGAGAAAAGAGACGATAGAGAGAAAGCAGGAAAGTGTAAAGAAAATACACCAAACTTGAAGAAATGCTACTTAACTACCGCTGGTAATGTATAGGCGAACACGGTAATATATTGTTTTGTATTATATATTTATTTTAAGGTACTCTATGTAAAGCTGAGCCATTTTCTGTCTGTCTTTATTTTCGTTTTCACGGTGTGTACGGTGTTAATGAAGTTGAGGATAAAATATAGATAATTTGTTCCATTAGATTTTGAATTTTAAATACCGCTGAATTTCTCACTTTGAATTTTTTAACTCTGAAAAAAGATGTTTGAATTATTTTTAACCAGAATTTATTTGCTGAAATTTTAAGTATACTTTTTTCACTGTGTTTCAAATTCAAAATAAAATGTTCACCTTTTAAATATTCAGCACATATCTTTTCAAGCCCTCAAATTCAACAGTAAAATTCGCAAGACCCAGGATTCCAAGGCAGTAAAAGAGATGAGGTTTTGATGAGGCTAATTCTGACCAATTGGATTGGTTCACTACACCTGTTTTCCTGCTTGTTACTAAGTTAGATCGGATCCCTTTGGATCGATTGCTTCTGCCTTGGCATCTAGGATCTTTGCGGCTAATTTTGTTCACTGCGAATTTACACACTGAATTTTGACTGTTGAATTTGAAGGCTTGAAAATATTTGTGCTGAATATTTAAAAGGCTATCTTTTTATATTGAATTTTAAACACTTTGAAAATACAGTACACATTCATTTAAACATGTTTGACTTTTTTTTTTTTTATTCAAAGTGAGAAATTCAACAGCGTTTAAAATTAAAAATCCAATGAAACAAATTATCTTCCATACATAAAGAGAATAAATATTGACACACATGATCATCAGTACGGAGCATGTATCTGCATAGACATATTTTTATAATATTAAATGTGGTCATATCACTATTTAACTCATGTGTGCCATTTGAGGGAGCTGGGTCTATGGTTGGAGCGAACTCAATGGAGTTCTATGGGGGGGGTTGCTCTTCATAAACATATATCACACACATTACCTATTGTGATTCAGCCTGCTAGCTATTTCCTGGCAGCATTTTACTAATATAGGTTAATGAATGGAACTTCAAATTTCAAAGTGCATCCAAGGAACCGTTTTTAAGAAGAATTATGTGTCTTCTCTTCAAGGACCCTTTTGCCAAGCAAGAAAAGATGCATTAAGCTGAAATGAGTGCATCTGGCTGCGGTGTATATCCTACAGCTCTTATTTTGATTTACACACTGGCTAGTGGTGGCTAGGTACTTTAGCTTAAACCTCCACACGGGAGAGCGCGAGGGACAGACACTACAGCCCTGCTCATCTGAAAAGTGGGCACACAGACACAGCCCTGGGTACTTGCTAGGAGACTGTGGGGGAGAGACCTCAAAGCCCCATGGCTGGGACCCAGGGCACTTGCTGTTCACCGCTCACTCCTCTACCGGCTGCTGCCTGCTCATTTATGGGCGGAAAAGTCACACCTGGGCATAGAGCACAGAGGGCTTAAGTCTACCTGGTGTCGTAGTTGTAATATGGACTGGTGTAACTTTCAGAAGTTGGATGTAAGGTTAAGACTAGTCTTACACCAGCTGGTGCACTCGGCTTTTGGACCTTGCGTTGAGAACCTGACTGGTTCTCAACCAGTCAGGCTGACTTGGACCAGGACTGGTCCAGTCCCAGGCATCTCTTCATATTGGACAATAATATCTTTTTGGAGACAGAACCAACAGGACAGCAGATAGAGGATACACTCTGCTTCAGTCCTCTGGAGAAGGTAAGAGGCATGTTTTCTTTAGTTTTGGGCAAATCTGAGGACGGAGCCTCACAGTTAAATAGTGTGTAAAGGAGCTTGTGGGTGCGACAGAGCTGCTCCGGTGTTCTGATGTGTTTGTTGTTGGAGCAGCGCTGATGCCATGTGTTCTTGTTGTGACTGTAGCCTCTTATTGTGGTTATAGCAGCTACATGAGTTTGTTTTGTTTTGCTGACGTTGTTGGGTCAGCACTATCTGATCGAGGGTGAGCGATGGATCAGGTTGTGCTACTGTGTAAATATTGTATTTGGCTGTATGTTATGTTCTGATTGCGAGTGTGACCAAACGCAGTGCAAGCACTGACAGGTGACTGATGAAATATAAGACAAATTATTTATATTCATTCAAGATATAGCCAATAGTGACCAAAATGACTGTCTGTCTCTAGCATTCCTTATTATACAGGTATTACAGCCTGTGGGCTATAATACTATATATATATAGCCTATAGATAATAAGTACCATACTTATTATATAAATTATATATCACCAGCCGCCACTGGTATAAAGCATTATTTTTTTTAATGCTTTAGAACTCTGGATTGATTCAATTTTGCTTGTTTGCTTTTATTTGTTTTTATTTTTATTTTTATTTTTTTTTATCATAGTCTAGTGTAACTGTAAACTTGCTGTTTATACACTACTTTTCTTTCTTGGAATTCTGTCATTCTTTAACAAGGTTAGGCATTATAAGTCAGCCTAAACCCTTGTAGTCATGTCATTAGGTTGTAATCTATGTCACTGTAGTGCAGTTGGTGGAAATCCTCACTAGAAAAGTTACATTGCACTTTAACATACAACAGTATTACGTACCATACTGCTGCAAGGCTTAAAGTCATTCTTCTCATGGTGGGAGTCTTGAAGAGATCCAGGATGGTGTATGTCCCCTTTGAATTGGACATCTCTTTCTGCATGGACTCCTGCACCACCTAGAAAATGCAATACAAATACATAAAACACAAATAAGTATCTTTTGTTGTTTCTTCCATAGCTTGTTGTGGTTTACCTTGAGGTCAATTTTCTCTCCTTCTTCACGTCGTCCATTTATTCTGGCAACACTCTTGAGATTTCTGATGGCTTTCTCGGGTTGGTGGTTCAAGACTAACCATCTGGAGGATTCGTGAAACCACCTTCACAATACAGTATGCTATTAGTTAAATGAAATTCAAACAAATAAATCATTTAAGTGTCTTTAATTGACAGCCATTGGTTGTACTTAAATGAATGCATTTTTGATTTATGTACTGTCTGTACTGGCCTTATTTTACACCATTAGCGCTAAACAGTCATTAAAACTTGGGTGCTGTAGCGCGTGTGCCAAACTTTGCTTATAAAAGGACCACAGTAAAATGTTATATTTATAAAAGTATTAATTCACAACATTAATGATAGGTGATAGAGCACATCACATTTACCACATGTGATTATGTTTATTTATTTATTTATTTATTTGATTGGGACAGAGCATGTTAATGGACAAATATGACTCAACATGAATGTAAACACACCGGATTGTAGCCTAAGGCTAATTTCCATCCGTTGTCCCAAAGGGCTGGGGTCACAGGGGGCCAAACAATAAAATGTTGTACACTCCACTCATTGCATACTTCCCATTATTGCACACTCCAAAATATTGCACAGTCCAGTCATTGCACAATTCCCATTATTTTGCAGTCAATTTGGCCACACCTTCAGTACATGCAGACATGTGTCCAACAGAAGACCAGTTAAAATCACAATGCAACTATACATGAGGACGTTTGGTTTGACCATAACCAATTTTTCATTTGAGCTTTAAAAGAACTGTATGTAGGGCATTCTCTCAGTGTTAGTGGAAGACTATTCCGCAGATTCCCACCTTGGAGAGATAACACATTCTGACCAAAGGTGGTCCGTCTGTGGGTCTGTTGCTTAAGTCCAAAAGCCTCTGCTTTTTCAGAATGTGACGGTGGTGGGAAATGGGTTTTTTATCAAGTATTTTTAGACCTCTTTTTTTTTTGAGTTTTTGAATAGTTTTAAGTGTTGTGGGGTAAGCAAGAGACCAAGTGGTTAAACAGTAATCTATGTGAGAAATAATCATGGAGTAGAAATAAGTTTTAGCAGCATCCATGTTTAAGTTGTTCCTGATGTGATGAAAATTCCGATTATTGAATTGGATTACCTGGGCCACTTTTTAACATCCTTTTGAAGGACAATATTGGATCTAGAATAACTCCAAGATATTTAAATTCTGGGACCAGATCAAGTTCTACTCCATTAAGAAAAACATTTGATTGCTTCAGTTTGGTATGTCGTTTTGAAAAGTACATACAGATATTTTTTGGTGTTTAACAATAGGCACGAATCCTTGAGCCAGCTATGCACAGATGATAGGGCAGCTTTTAGCTTGAGTGTAGATGATTGCGTCGTCCGCATACATCTGCATACATCTATGAGAATACATTTGGACAAACATTAGGCAAATTATTGATGAAAAGGGAGAATGAAAAAATGGAGAATATTACTGGCCCAAGGATTGACCCCTGTGGGTCACCAACATCACAATCCAAACATTGAGATTTTACACCATCAACTACCACATACTGTTTCCTGTGGGACAGATACGATGTAAACCATTGAAGAGCTTGACTGGAGATGTCAAACTGAGTCAACCTGGACAGCAGAATCTGATGGGTTACAGAGTCAAAGGCTTTCTTCAAGTCTAAGAAGACAGCTCCAACACAGGGACTCTTATCAATCAAGCTCTTTATGTTTTTTTTGTTAGCATACACAGGGCAGTGTCTGTAGAGTGATGGGCCTGAAAGCCAAACTGTAGCGGGTGTAGTGAGGGTTGGCTGTTTTCCAAATGAGCAGTAAGGAGTTGAACTACCCACTTCTCCTCTATTTTAGATTAGACAACAGGAAGTATGCTTATTGGTCAATAATTAGCCATGTCTGTTTTAGCACCCGATTTAAAAACTGGTGTCACTGCAGCTATTTTCCAGTCTGTTGGAACAACCGAAAGTTTGAAGGACGTATTGAGGAGATGGGTGATGGGTCGTACAAGAGGGTCCTTAAATTCTTTCAGGAAATTTGTATTTAGACCAAATGCATCAAGTGCTTTTGACTTTCTTAAGCCTGTAATCAGGGACGGACTGGCACCAAAAAACGGCCCTGGACTTTTTTTTTTTTCTCAAATAGGCCCACCAACTGACCAGGGGCGCTAATACGATAATTGACAAATTATTGTATTAGCGCCCACTGGCTGTTCAGTGTTAGACTTTACATTTTGGTTATTGAACAGGGCCAGTCGACAAAAAAAAAAAAAAAAAAAAAAGACGTAGACCAGACGGCGGTTCTGGACTTTTTCAGAACGTAGATTGCCAATCTGTCCCTGCCTGTAATTAATTTGGCAACTTCATGGTCTGAAATATCAGTAATCCTGAACATAGCCTGATCAGGGTCACTGATATGATCAGAGGAAGCAGGTGGAGTGAAGTGTTGATCGATCTCCATTACGGAGGTTATGAAAAAACTGTTTAAATGAGTAGCTAAGGAGAGAGGCTCTTTAACAATAGAGTTATTGACATATAGCTCCATTTTCTTTTCATTTTTGTTCAATTGACGGCCAAGCAATTTACTTAGATGTTGCCAAATAATTTTACTATTGCCTTTTGCATTCTCTATTACATTTATGAAAAAGTTAGCTTTTGCCTTCTTAAACTTGCAGTTACTTTATTTCAAATCTCTGTCTGTCTATAATTAGACCAGTTTTCAAAAATTGTTTCAATAACTGGTCTATAGTTTTCATCAGATCCCTACATTCTTGGTTCAGCAATGGCAAATAACATTTTTTCTTTAATTTAAGCTTCTCTCTAGTGGAGAAGGTTGATATTACATCTTTTACAGTCTTATTGAGCCGACTGCTACAAAATTGAGGATCATCACTGGACAGGATTGATTGATTGATTACCAATCTACTGATGATAAGGCTTCAGCAACATTTTGTTGGTTGTTTCATTGGTTCCTGGGTATAAATTCATTTATTGACCTGTTATTAAATGGATTAGTAAACTCATTAGTGACCCTTGACCTGATAAGTTTTCTAGAAAATAATATAAAATTGTGGTCTGAAATACCAGTCAGCAAGTTATATGATCTGCTTATCCGTTCAGGCATGTTACTAAAGAGCAAGTCTATTTTAGTTTTTGAATGTCTTCTGATTCTTGTAGGCTGCTTAGTAAGTTGAGAAAAATTGAGGGTGTCCATAATACGCTTAAGCGTCTTTCTGTCCTTATGCAACTCTTAGTTATTGTCTGTATAAGTTATTGTGCAAAGTGGAAACAAATCGACAGTATGGATTTTATACTGGACCTCACCATGAAATGAGGAAGAAAACATAGTAAGGCAGAGACACGGCCAGAATCAGCCACCTCCAATCCCGGACGAAGTAAGCGATGAGTGCCCAAAGGAGCTGTCCGACAGTATAGCTGTAACCTGCTAATGTGCCGGTCACTGTCCGAATACGCGTTGGGATCCACTCCACAACTGTAACAAGGGTCACAATTTATGTGTTGACTTTGACTTTAAAGGTGAACCATGTAACTTTTCTGTTTTTCAGGTACGCCAGTTGTTTGTCTCCATGGAGATGTTAATGCTTTGTCCACTGGCATTAAAGTGGCTGTACCAGGTACATTTTTTCCATTTAGATGAGAAAAAAACTGGGTGCTGTCTGCATTTAATTATGAGAGTTGTGAGCGTAATTACATACATTGACACATTCTAGGCAAAGCAGTGGAGATCATCCCCATGGAGGGCCCGCATCAGAAAAGTTACATAGTGCTAGGCCTGTTAGTTAATGAGTATCTTACTGAGAGAGAAAGTGTTGAGGCCTTGCCCAGACAGAGCCATGCCACAGCCAAAACGAAAGAGGCAGAAGAGAGAAAAGGAGGTGGAGAAGGCAGCACACGTGCCGCTCACTGCCATGAGCAGGTAGGACACAATCAGCAGCATGCGCCGACCATATCTGTGGACAAGACAAGCAGTCACAGCCCTGAGTGACGTTTAAAGATGACATATTATGCTTTTATTTCATTGTGATCAAAACAATTGTATATGTGTTTTATATGTTCTGTTCATTGTTAAATGCAATATTGATCTAAAAGGACTTGAAAATACAAACAACTCCATTGACCAGGCTTGGATGCAGGGCACTACAGGATTATTCAAAAATGCATGACTCAATCAAAACTAGGGATGGGACAATTCACTCAAGTCACGATTTGATTCAACTTTCGATTTTGGACTCCTGATTTTTGATTCTCTTTGATTTTGATAACTTATTTAAATTAACATAATTTATTATCTTAAAACATAAAATATACTGTTAACATTTTGAAAAGGCGCACCAGCATCCTCACATTATTCCGCCCCGAGACTGACGCTGCTCTCCAGTAGCCAATCAGAACTCTGGCTCCACCCATGTGACCTCTTACAGGGTTGTGGCCAGGTTACAGGGAGCAGAGAGAAGATGGACTCCGAGTAGCATTAAGTTGCCTAAGTATTTAGAACCTGTTCTGGACTCATTTTGGTTGTTTTCATGTTATGTGCGTGAGAATATAACGTCAGTAATTGTTTATGATGTGTGCCGTATAACTTTGTTATTGAGTTAATTGAATAATTGCTGCATGCAGTGCCTCTAACCTTTCTCATGTTCATTACAACGTTATGATTGTATAGATTACGCTGCTACATGTCGGAGCTTCATGTTAAAGGCCGCGCGCTACACGAGCAGACGGCGCGGCTCTAGTGACGTCACTGTCAGCTGACGCTCTTAAAGGGCCAGCACTACTGTAGCTCATACTGGTTATTGTGGTGACATGAGCGATGCCCTGTTGGGTTTCTTTGTACAGTCTTTATTTATGTTCATTTTATAGCAAGTAGTTATTTTGTGGCATTTGTAATATGTTTGATTATTTGTCTACATTTTATTTATGTATATTTTATTTTTTATTTCTTACAGAACCACACACACATCCACCAATATACAAACCCAAATAAATCTTCAATACCAAAGACATCTGGTTGAGTTTTGTGTGGACACCCTGCAGCGGGTCAATGTCTTACAGCACCCCTTCATGTTTTACACATTTAATTAAAAAATTAAAAGCCATTGTTATTAATGCTCAGAAGTTAGCGTGAACAATAAATCATAATGTTGAGTGTTCCTTCTGAAGCTATCCGAAATAAATGACTTCCAATGAAAATAAATAAATTACTTTCTAAATAACAATAATAATAAAAAAAAAAAAGCTCGCCAGTTCTTAAACTACAAAAGACCCATAGTAATTGGCCACTATGAATAAATATTTGGCTTAATGATTTAGGCTACAGTCATTTAAAAAAAATAAAAATACAGCATCTCATTAAGAGCATGTGGTTTATGAATTGCTACTGAAAGGTTATTAGACATAAACAACACCATCAAATCTTTCTGTTTTCTGCATTTATTTATTTTGAAGGCTTAAAGTCTCTGCTCTTCCTAAATCATGTCTGTGTATCTGCGCGTTTCTGCCTTGTTCCCAGCACCAGCCTCTCCCCTCTGATAAAAACGCGCTCTCGTCTCTTTTAGCCACTAAACATGTTATAAGACGTAATAATGTCTAAACGCGATATTTAGTAAGTCTAACTGAGGACTTGTGTTTTTAAAAAGATCGCGGTAGCAAGTGATTTACAAGCGTATTTGATGGGTAAAAACATGGGTAAAAGCAGTTTTGGAGTATTTAAGTTTTTTTAAAGTATTTAATAGTTAATATTTATGTCAATTCTGAGTCTATTAACGCAACATAAAAAGTGACTGAAAGTCACCGCTGTTGACGGTGGCGTATCACTACCCCAGAAATATTTTGGGTAAGTATCACGTAATTACGTAAAAAGTAATCACGTTATTTCATGATATAATGATATGTTCATGTTATAACTTGAAAACGTCAAGTATGGTTTTACTTGATTTCATAAGATCAGCCACAGCCAAACCCTCAGGGAATGACGGACGTCTCTCGCGGTATGTGCTTTTATTTCCTTCTTGGCATGAGGCACTGGAAAATATGAACATGTCTTAGGATGGATGGGATTCAAATAAGCACGGCAACGATACGGAGGCGACTGAAGTTGTTGGGGTTGTTCAGGTGGAAAGCCCAGTCTGCTGGAAGTTGCACTCTTCCTGCATGAGCAACTAAACCAAAAAGGCATGTTGCATGGCTACAGATTCATGCATTTGAAATGCATCCAAGATGACTTGGTTGTGACTTGGTTGTGACTCGGTCACGGTTCGTGTTCTGCTAAAGATTGTCGATCCTGAAAAAGCCGAGGGAAGCGTGACTAGTTTGGCTGTGGCTGATCATATAATGAAATGAAAGTAAAACCATACTTGACGTTTTCGCGTTATAAAGTGAACATATCATTATATCATGAAATTACATGATAAATGCCTATCATGAAATAACGCGATAATTTCATATCATGTAATAACGTGATAATTTCACATTACCACATCATCAAATAACATGAACATTTCATATCACGTAATTACGTGATAATTTCACGTTATAAGGTGATAAATATCATGTTATAACGTGAAACTTTTCACGTAATTACGTGATACTGAGCCGAAATATTTTTTAGGGAGTGATAGCAATACACCACCGTACAAAAGTGAGCCTCTATAGAGCTGTTTACTTTCTGTATCTAACAAAGGATCTCAGGCAGGGCCTTTTTCTGCCAGTGTCAAAGGGATAACACAGTGCACATGAGGGACACGTGAGAATCGAACTCAATACGGAATCGAATCGAAACACCCGAATCGAGTGATACGATCTATTTTTGAGAATATCCATCCCTGATCAAAACTGAGTTGATCATGAGGGAGAACTATAAAGCTGGATATGCCTGGCTTTTCAGAATGACTTTTCAGAAATAGCCACTAGTTGGAAAAAAAAAAAAAATTGATCAAAATGTCAAAAGTTCTGTAAATATGAATACATATAATATATGTAATGCTCTTTTGACCACTGCAGATGATTTACCTGTCTGACAGACTTCCAAAGAGGAAAGCCCCCACCAAGACTCCTCCCATGTACACTGTTTGAGACATCTGCTTCAGGGAGCGCAGGTTACACACCATGTTCCACTGTAGAAACATAATACAATCATAAATTTACAGAAATCTGTTGCTGTATTTTATGTGTTTTAGTGTGTTCTTACATCTGATATAATACTAGAGTCTCTCTCATTCATGTTGTAAGTCCACCCATCTGTACAGTCCTGCACCTCAACCTCTTTGACAGATAGCTCTTCTTCTGCTGCAATACTGTGGTTATCCAGCAGGTGCCACTGTGGAGAGACATATCTCTGGCATCTCTGTGGTCTCCCCATCTTATCCAGGGGTACTGTGACGAGCAGGGTGTCCTCTGGGCTCAGTGGTCTCTGGGACAAGTTAGTGGGTGGGGAACAGTGGTGAGAGGGGACATAAGCTACAAAGTTTTGCAGCAGGTTGTGGCTGGCCATCATCATAACAGGTATAACCAAAAGAGTCACATGCACAATCTGAAAGCGTCCTGTACTGCCCACTGTCTCCAGGAGGTCCCCAAACGCCATGGTTCTGACCCAAAGATGAGTGACCCAAGATGACCCAAAGTTTAATCTAGTAGAGTCAAGCTGGGAACAGAGAAAGTAATAAGATGTTTTTCTTAAAAACACTTTTGTCACAGAAACACATGCCACAATGCCAATACTATGTTTGACTTGTTTAAAATATTATTTCACTAATTACAGTTTTTCCAATGGGATTAGCACACTTTTTGAAACTTGGTTTAAGTTGATCATTTGATTGAAACATGTACCTGAACAGCGGCTCAGGTGGTCATATCATCAGTTCATACAGTTCTCAGGCTCTTTTTCAGAACACTTGACACAGCTCTCATTCTGAAATATTTTTAATATTACAGGTTTGTTCTCAGGTGGTTAGGAACACTCAAACATAATGGCAAATCAAAATTTGTGAGCACTAAAAATCTAACAGGAAAGGATTTCACACGTGTCAAACAGGGAGAAGGGTTTTAGTAAGTACAGACATGAGTACATGTATAGACTACATACAGATTTTCAGATACATACAGTTCTTGTTTGAGTTTCAAGAACACAATACATATTACAGTACAAAAGTACTATTGTTGTATTTGCTATTCCAACATTTGATCAAATACTGCAAAATCTACTTTGCAATTGGTAATGTACTTTTATATTTTACATAATGCATTACAAACAGGTTTTAGACAAAAACGCAAAGCTTTTCCAGTCCAAAATTCATCTGTGTAAAGTATGAACCCCAGTGGCAGACTGCACTAAACTAGTGATTCTCTGTGGTCACTAATAGCAGGAGTAAAGCTTCTGAGCTGTACTGTCAAATTAATGAAAGAGCACAGAAAAACACATGAGCACAATATGAGAGTTTTGATGGTAAAACTTACTTTTGGGGGGATGATTTCAGTTTTGAATATAAAACTTTATTTTGCTGAGCTTAACTGTAACCGTGTTTAGGATTCTGTGTGAGCTGTTTTGTAAATGTCAATTTTCAATAGAGAAGTGAGTCAAAGCATTTTTCAAATGAATGAAAACTACTTCCACTTAAAATACACCACAGCATAAGTAAGATATTATTATGCAAATGTGAAACGCAAAAATTTATTTGGCATGGTAATGTATCAAGCCTCTAACATAAAAATATGCTGAGTGAAGTCGCTAATTCTGTTCATTGTGTTCAGAATAAAGATGAAAACAACCCCCTTATAAGACTTACCTGCCGTAATAGGCTTCATAAATACTTCAGTGGCCTCTTAACAAGGTTTCTTCATTAACAGGTTTCACACACCTTGGCACTCATCAAAAGCTTGGTCTCATGCAGTCTTACAAAGAGAAGTGAACTTATTAGCCGCTCTTGTAGCGAGTCCCAGTAAATCGGCTCTTGGATTCCTGTTGTTCTGGTGAACTTTGGATTAGGGCTGCGGTGTTACCTCTTACAGACTTAGCAGCTCGAGGTATGACTTCTCTCTGCAACAGCAGTGCTTCACTGCAACTTTTACATGCACTGACACTAATTATTTACTTTATATGACAACTGACCTGTGGAATGGTGTACCTTTTTAAAGTTATCTTTTAGAGCAACAGTTACACAATCCTGACAATACAAATCTTTTATGTATCCTACATATTTACTATTTGTACAGTACGTTTTGCAATATGTTTTAATGTAATTGCTATGCAAATATGAATGTTACAAAATGTCTCTTTAAATGCATGCTGGACATTGAATCCCCAGTGCAGAGAAACTAGTTCACTAATTAATGTTGTTCAGTTATTTATCTTTTAAAAATTAAAATTATTTTTTCATTTTTCATAGTTTTTTTTTCAATTTTTCAATAAAAAGTGTGAAGGAATGAGTATGCTTGTGTACGGAGCAGCATGAGATGCCGGGCCAAATCCCTCCAGAGGTGCACCAAAGCAAAACACTACAATGTCAGTTTTTGCAGCTGGTCCACTCACAAAAAGCAAGATGCAAAAACACAAAAAGAAAAAAAACTGTTCTTGTTGTTAAAGTTTCAATAAATGATATAAGAAGATAAACCATTTTAGGTGTTTTGTTATTTTGGATAGAACTATTTTTGTGAGCAGTGTGAGCTCTGTAAGAAAATAAATAGAGACAAAAATGACACTACTTCTAAAAAAACAATCTAAAAACAATAAAAAAATGTATATGTTACATATATACAGAATATACTTCTGTTCGGTACTCAGTGTCTAACCCATTAGACAAAAAAGGAAGATTCCTTCCTGATTTGAAGGAATCGGCATGGCAGCAATCCTTCGTTGTTAAAGTATTAAGGCAATTATTATACTAGTTATAATAAATAAAAATATAATATCTTTTGAACAAAGAATGGTCTTCAGAAAATACTTCAAATCAGGAATCATTTGCTTGATTGATCATATTATTGTGTTACCATATACATTATAACAATTACATAATTTAAGTTTAATATTGTGACATTTTAGGCAAACATTGGCCAGTACATTGTATTACTATTACACCAATTTATAGACCAAAATGGGATATTAATGGAACTGATATCCTGGAAGACGATATCTAGTCCACCAAAAATTTTCACGGATATCTGAAACCAGTATTGTATTGGTGCATTCCTACATCTCTCTAGTATAAATTCAAGTTTGCATAAAACATACCCTTGTCTTAGTCGGCCCACTTGAACATAGAATGTGGACTGTACCGGGTGTACAGTCCACCAAAACATAAAATACTTAAGGCTGGTTTATAGTTCTGAGGCCGAGAATCTACATGGAAGTGCGGCACAGCTCCCAGACGCACATGAAAGGCAATCAGAAAGCTGAATGAATGAAAGAGCACATAAAACCATATGACCCAAGTCTGACAGTTTTGATGCTAAAACTTGCTATTGGGAGATGATTGATCAGTTTTGAATGAAAAACTGCATTTTGCTGAGATTAAATTTAGTTTTGGAAAACTAAAATCCTGTTTAGGATTTTGGGTGAGCTAGGCTACGTAAAAGTGCCAAAGTGATTGAAAAAAACTGCAAAATATCTTGAAGCAGCAAATGTTTGGCACAGACATGTCTGCATATGAGCCGAATATGATATGTTCATTGCCACGGTAATGCACATACAATAGACAACAACAAATGCATCCTTTCTGTGTGAAATACATGTGCAGTGTCTTTGGCCCCCAACAGACTGCACACGTTTACGCACAAACCTCGAACACAGAGATGTAGATAACGGTTACAAGTTATACGTACACTGTTTGGGAACCACTATTACAGATCATTCTGCTGTACCTTTTGTGCCAGTAATAAAGACAGTATGTGTCATTATATCCACAATTCTTCATAAATACAGTGTTTTGATTCATTACAGCAATTCCTTATTTAGGTTGGCTAGATGCAAGACTTCACTTTGACCTTTCGAATTGCCTTGATAAGGGTTGTTTCATGATAAAGTCTCTGTGATAGACCTCCACATCTTTATCAAATTTTATCATTCTTGTTTTGTCGCCTCATTTAAGTGGAACTATTCTAGAATCAGCATGCGGATATGTGCAGGCAGGACTAGTCAAACATTTGTTCAGAGGGACTTTGAATCTCTCAGTTTAGTGTTGTATTTACTGCCTTGTGTAAGTCCTCCCCTGGATTAAAGCCTGAGGGTTTTCCGCGATGCCGTGACCTTTCACTTTCCTGTACTGATAATGTCTGCGCAGCCGCAAGAAGAAACACATAACCAGTGTAAGGCAAAATCCTTCAAAAAAGTAATGTTACCCGTTACTTTTCCCCAAAAATAACTGCGTTACTGGTGATGAAAGTGACTAGGCCTAATAACCTGATAAAGTAGCCTAACTATTAAATTACATAAAAAAATATGTTGGTCTTGTGGTCATTAGTTACCATGTAGCTGATTAAACTCCCAAGCAAGCTTTCAAACTTTTAATATCCTTTTTTCTTTTGGAAAGTCTATAAGAAAAATTAATCGGAAATTTAGTTCTGGAACCGGGTGTTGGTGGTCACTGTTGAACTCCACCGGGGACTACGAGCTCGTCAAGTGATACAAGGCAATGCACATAAGGGCAGAGACCAGTGCCAGCTGTGAGAGTACTGTGAATGGTGGTAACACTTGTCGGACAGTACCCGAGGGCTGTTAGCAGTTGTTTGGAGTGCACACTGCCAGTTGTTGGTTTTGATCTGTGTAGGTGTCCCAGCATGCCAGAGCCAGCAGAGAGGAGGATCAGGATAAGTGAAGGAGTGTTGTGACGTTGAGCACCCACAGCACAGTACTGTAGCAGCTCTCCACCATCGTAGCCTAAGGCCTGTAGGCCACGGGCTAGGATAGTCACGTGTGCACCCCCCCCACAACCCTATAAATTTGGTATCACTGGAAACCTTGGGATGTCTAGATTACGATTATAACTGGTAACAGTAAAAAAACTGGGACTTGCTATGACATATCAATAGTTTTATTGACCTACCATAAAACTCATGAAATGGCTGAATGCGAAACATGTGATTTCGCCACATGATACAAAGACTCAGTAAATCATCAATTTTTCACTTAAATAAACATATAAGGCATGAAATGAAAGCGAACTCTGTGCCAAATCATTTCCTTTTTAAATGATATGTCTGTCTTAATTGTGTCTGAAGATATGCTTTAGTGAAGTATGACACCATATAAACAATAAATGCTCGTATGACAATACATGATGAATATGACAATAGTTCTGTTTTCATCATAATTCTACATACATTTGCCTAAACTATATGCACAACAAGAAAGCCCAATCTCTCAGCTTTGATCTCATGCCAAAAGTAATCTGGTAGGACAAATACTAGCAAAGATATCATATGTTTTACCTAGTGATCGATAAAACACTTAAATGAATGCTGAAGATCACATAATGATCCCATATTCAGCTTCAAAATTGAAATGCCATATGTTTCGAGGTATCAACAAACCTACACTTGCAATATTACCACTTTCATTTCCATCATATACAATGTTTGATATGTCTCAGTGTGCCACAATAACTCAATAACCAGTAACACATAAATTGACACAAAAAGTCAATCTCGCCAAGCTTTCAAAACGTATGTCAAAAACAATAACTGATTCTGTTACTTATCTTTTCTGAAACATAAAAGAAAACTAATGAACATGTTTTTTTCGGTCGTTTTGTTTTAGTGAGTTTTTTGTTAATTTATTTTGACCTGTAACATAGATCATCTCAGTCTGAATCACAGTCACTTTCATCTTCCACAAATGATTCAAAGTCAGCATCGATATCACAAACCAGATCTGAATCTAAGTCATCCAGGTCCTCACTGAAGTCCTCAGTTACCACAGTTTCCTGAGCAATATCTAGAAGTTCTTTTGGCAGGAAATCACCTGTGAACCAGATAGGTAGTAATTGCACCTGCTAAGACATATTAAACATTGTATGTGGGTGAAACTTGGGAATATTAGAAGTACAGGTTTGTTGATACCCTAAAACCTATGGCATTTCAATTTTATTTCAAGTTAAATACATTTTAATAATATATAATTCAAGTTGAAGTGATGATGCGATCTTCAGCATTCATTTAAGTGTTTTATCGATCACTAGGTAAAACATATGGTATCTTTGCTAGTATTTGTCCTACCAGATTACTTTTGGCATGAGATCAAAGCTGAGAGATTGGGCTTTCTTGTTGTGCATATAGTTTAGGCAAATGTATGTAGAATTATGATGAAAACAGAACTATTGTCATATTCATCATGTATTGTCATACGAGCATTTATTGTTTATATGGTGTCATACTTCACTAAAGCATATCTTCAGACACAATTAAGACAGACATATTTAAAAAGGGAATGATTTGGCACAGAGTTCGCTTTCATTTCATGCCTTATATGTTTATTTAAGTGAAAAATTGATGATTTACTGAGTCTTTGTATCATGTGGCGAAATCACATGTTTCGCATTCAGCCATTTCATGAGTTTTATGGTAGGTCAATAAAACTATTGATATGTCATAGCAAGTCCCAGTTTTTTTACTGTTACCAGTTATAATTGTAATCTAGACATCCCAAGGTTTCCAGTGATACCAAATTTATAGGGTTGTGGGGGGGGTGCACACGTGACTATCCTAGCCCGCGGCCTACTGGATGTCCTGTACTCTCTCATACTGGCCTATACCCTCGTTTCCATTGGCACGGTTCGCTTAGGGCCGGCTTGGTGCAGGCCAGTTAGGAGTGTTTCCATTACAATCGGCCAAGGCTGCTTTGGCTGTAACACAGGTCCAGCAGCATACACCCAATGGTGTGACACAGGGATGTAGCTCCAAATTCTGGGCCCTGGGTACAACTCATCTTGGTGAGTCTGCACTACATATTGTCTAATGAAAAATGCACATTATAGGCTTTTTGGAGGGCCCTTCATTGCATTGGGCCCTGGGTAACAGTACTCTGGACCCTGGGTAAACAGTACCCCCACACTCAGATGAATCATCTGCGTGTGCATATGATCCAGAGTGCACTTTTCACTTTTGTTTTCTAGGTATACACTATATACAAAGGCAACGCAGCAGAGCACATGCTCTTAGTTTTGATAAATAAGAGGAGGATTCTGGAGAACTTTACGCTGTCTCTTTTGGCTGCATCTTTACGCACACGTGCTACACCACATTTGGAAATTACAGAGGAGGAGGATGTTGGCGGAGTTTGATTCATGTTACCTGTTTGACTTTAACTTAAGGGGGACACTGCATACTGTGACTAGATGTGGATTTATTATTAGGCACAACACTTTGACTTTGAGACACTGTAAAGGCCCCACACTGGAGACTTGATTTGTTTTTGTTCCCGTCCCCTATAAGCCAGTCTCAGGTCCTAATCATGCCAGACCCCCTTGGGACCGCCTCCAGTGGTTGGCTTGGTTCTCCTAAAATGTGGAAACACTCAGGGTCCACACCGTTCTGCCCCGTATCGAGTTATGTGTTCTGTACTCTACAGGTGCGTGTGACTGAGGAGGACCTGCTGGACCCAGAGAGGAACTGCTCGTTCCCATAGATATTATTTACACTACACTTTACCCTGGACTCGTGCCTTTTTAACAAACTTTTTTCTTTTTTGCCCTCTTATTTTTTATTGACTTTTAGTATTTTATCCACAAGCATTTAACCATTTGTCAGCATTTTTTATCATTTTAATCAACATTTTTGTAATAAATTTAATTGTTAAACTGGCCCTGTTGACAACAGTTAGTGTGCTCTAATCCAGTCACAAATCACCCTTACAATAACTTCTGGCTTCTTTCATATTTCCCCTATTTTCAAACATAGCCATAACCCTCACATATAGTTGTACAATATTTTTATTTGAAAAGTCCTGGTAGTATTCTGATTTGTTTTGGGAATGTTGCTGCTTCTACTCTTATCAGTTTGCACATGCTCAGTATGGCACCAGTTTTGAGAAATGAGGATACTGCGTCTTCATGGCACCTGGACACTATCAGAATATTCCATTGAGCGTATCCTGACCGGGATACTCGAGTGCATGTATGCACACTCTTGAAATCTTGTAAATATTTTTTTTTCTATTTCAGTTTTTTTTGCAATAGTATTTTTGCTAAATTACACTGTAATTTTCAAACACAGAAAATCAGTCAGCCTTTTAAGTTCGTAACAGTATTTCTGATTTTATTTCAGAAAGAGTCTGAGATTAAATTATATTTTCAATAAAAAAAAAATCACCAGTAAACTCATAAAATGTATCACTTTGTCACTTGTTTGAACAAGTGCTTTTTGTATAACTGTGAATGTGCCACTCTGGAAAATGTAAACTGGTTAGCTTGTATTCTGATGCATTCAAGGTCAGAAAAACAGTTGGAAAGCTGGGATCTTGCGTTTCTCACACATCTGGAGCAGCCAGTTTCTCGAGTGTGGGCTCCATTCCCCAGATCTCACGGGCATACTGAGCGATGGTGCGGTCGCTAGAGAACTTGCCGCAGCCGGCAATGTTCATAATCACCTTCTTGGTCCATTCCTTGGGGTTCTAGGGAACAGTAACAAACAATAACCCATCAAAGACTGTTTAATACCAATGGCTCTCGAGCTGTGGTAGAAGTGGAGGGTATATAGAAGTCTTTTGTTGTTCAAGTTCTGCTTTACACTGTGATTTATAGCAACACTATTGGTTTTACTAGTTTAGTCATGGTTTTGTCATGGCTAATCCAAAAAAGGTGCACTATGTAACTTTTCTGGTCCTTATCTCCATGGAGATGTTATTGCTTTGCCTGAATTGTTCCAGAATATGTAATTAAATATATCCATCTTGAAGGGAATATACAGGTGATGCAATCTGGCACATTACAGGTCAGATCTGTGGAGAAGCGAGAACATGTAATTGAATAAAAGCAAGATCAGTTTAATACCACAGAGTGAAACATTCCTGGCAGACAGACCTAGCTACACCAGGTATATAGTGCACCTTTAATAAGAAGTATTTTACACTTCACATTTTAGTTCAAATCGGGAAGCTTTAAACCAGCAAGAACAGGTTTATTTTAGGTTAATGTAGCCCTTATTTAGTCTTTTTAATTCTTGGTAATTTCACCCATACAAAGGAAAGGTGTTTAGATTTAAAACAAAGAAATTAACATGACATTTACATTTCAACTTGGAACCAGCCATTGGCAGTGGAGAAAAGCCTGGTTAAATAATATTCCCTGAGGCTGTAAAATTGCTTCATAAGTGATCATACCTTGTAGATAGCGTTGACCTTTTCCTGGCATTTGATGTAGTCTTCATAGTCAGCAAACACTTTAAACCTGGATAGATACAGTCATTTCACTGATTGCAAGTACTGTTAATTACATAGATCATGTGGTGTGTGTGTAGGGCCAAGAGCTATTTTTTTTAAGTTTTTACACACACAGTAGTTATTTGTATGTGTGAGTGAGTTTTTGCCTAGGGCAGCCATGTTGGATGTGCATTTACCTGTCGTGGTGCATCAGCATGTTGACAATCTCTTTAAACAGGTCTGGCTGCTTTGGGCTAAAGAAGCCTCCAGCGATCTGGTCAATGGCCTGCTTCAGCTCAGGCAGACGATTGTAGTACTCCTCTGCATGGTATCTAAGTAGAAAAACCCCACACACCTTTAGGAAACATGCTGTTGCCATAGTAACAGTCCATTCATAAAAGACCAGGGGCTGCCCACACGCGAAAATGGGCTCTCAATGCCACTCCTTTTTGAGCTGTAAGTGTGTGTGTGCTGTCCTTGTTTTGGAGCGTGCGCATGACGACGAGTGCGATTTAGAAATGTGGATATGCTTTGTTACCCTGAGCTGTCTGTAATGCAACGTGACAACACAAGACTGATGTGAGAGGCATTGTCCGGCATAAATCACTGTGTAGGAGTCAGACAAACTACATGTACAAAGACTCACTTGAGAAAAGGTCACTACTTTAGGGAATCACGTCTGCTTTGGTGTTATAGTTTTGTGTATTGTGTTTGGTGCTAAAGGCCTGGCACAACTAAGGCTGAAACTATCACATGTGGGCATCAGGTGAAGCTCAAAGTTGTCAGTTGTCTGTGTTGTTTAAACACAGAAGGATCTTTTTTTTTTTTTTTTTTTTCAATCACAAATCAGTAACCTTGACATTCAGATGTCCATTTCCAATACATGTAAGAACTGTTCTTTTGAAAATCTGAAAGAATGTGAATGCGGTTGCCTTTTCAATTTTTGTCACTTTGATACTAAAAAACAATAATGTAATTTTCAACATAAAATAATGGTAATTTTTGTTATACAGTGTTGTCTTACAATAGTTTTTATAAAACTCAAGATAAAACTGTTTAAGAAAGGTCTAATTTGATCCAGCTATGTGATTTTTTCAGCATTGATACTTTCTTAAATGAGTATTTAGTTTTGATACTAGTTTTATAGTTTTATATTTTCTATACTAAAACTAGTATCGATTAGTATCTGATTTGGAATACTTTTGATCTCTAATGTGGATTGAAAGGATCTAGTGTGTCAGGATTTTGTTCCACGTGAAGAACTGCATGAAGTCCAGGTGAAAAATTGCTGATTAAGACAGCAAACTGAGGGTTCCTCTCTCACAAAAGTTTTCTCTATCTTGTCAATAATTTCAAATCTGATACAGTTATAGATCTATACATCTTTTGAACATGAACTCCTAAAATGTTAACTGCGTTATGTTTTCGTATTTATTGCAAGACTCAAAGACCTAAAACTCCTCACCCCTTCTTGTCCAGAGCATCCACGTCATCCACCCTCATACCGAAGATGAACAGGTTGCCCTCTCCGGCCTCCTCAGCCATCTCCACATTGGCTCCGTCCATGGTGCCGATCGTCAGGGCTCCGTTCAACATGAACTTCATGTTGCCAGTTCCTGAAGCCTCTGTGCCCGCAGTGGAGATCTGCTCTGACAGGTCTGCTGCAGGAATGGCTGAGTGCACAGAAACATGACGTTAATGACTAAAGGACACCACTCCTGAGCTCTCATCATGAAATGTTTAAGGAATGTTAGGACAAAGGACATCCGCGCTGAGGAAAACACTGAATGATGAATAATGAATAAAACAAAGATGAGGGAAGTGAAGTGTCTTGCCTAAGGACACAACAACAGTAAGCACTGGTCAGAGCTGGGATCGAACCACTACCCTTTTTGTGTAGAGATGCACTGATCCAGCTTTTTTAGTTCCAATGCAGATTTCGATGACGATACCCGATATTCACAGAAACCAAGTACAACCAGTACATAGTCTTGGCAGCCGATATCTGATTCAGGAAATTTTTCAGTATCACCACAGATATCTGATACTAGTATTGTATTGGGGCTCTATTTCTGTGTGACCACTTTTACCATTGAGCCACTGCTACACAACTATAGTTGAACCTTTTACATTTTCAAACTAACAATTGATTTTTTATTTATGTTTATCACTAGATCAAGAAGAAAGACTGGATTACCCTTCTCTGCAAGAGTGACTCTGTAGTTCTCCAAAAAGATGACTTTGAGGCGGTCTCCAACCACTGGGTCGTTGTTGACGATGTCACCAATAGCTGTGATCAGGCGAATGATCATTTTGGCTGTGTGGTATCCAGGAGCAGCCTGCAAGTGGAGAGTAGCACAACATTTGAAAACTGCAGATGGCCCCCTATGAATAGTATAGTTTGCTATACGGATTCAATTGTTTCATCATAATAAATATCAAAAAGGAAAATTCACAAACAATTAAACAGTTTAAACAATTAAACATCTTGCTACTTTCCCTAGAATATTCAACAGTTGTACATTATCTCTATGGAGTCAAGGAGATGGCATCGTCAAGTCAAGTTTGATTGAAATACATGAATACTTCAACAAACCTGCACTATATAACTATACATATTTTTAGTAAATCAGTGTAGGACCGCCACTGAGAGTGTAGATTTGACAGGTTTTACTTTTACCTTTCCTCCAATCATAATTGTCCTTGGAGTCCACTGCTTGTTGGGTTCCTTCTTGATGCCTAATTTGAACAATAAGTAACATAATCATTAGCTGTAACATTGCTGCTTTAGGCATGTACGTGTGTCTTACGGTTGTAGTAGGTGATAATGTGTAGACAGTTGAGCAGTTGACGTTTGTATTCGTGGATTCTCTTCACCTGGACGTCAAACATGGAGTTGGGGTTGATTTTCACCTTGTAGTGTTCCTCCAAATGTACAGAAAACTTCAACTTGTTCTCCTGAAAATATTTGAAAAAAGCAGGTCAACTTCATCAAACCTCTTCCACTTTTCTTGGCCTATCACAGTAATAGCTAAAATGACAGATTATTGAAAAAAGACAGAAGGAGAAGATTTCTTTGTGCCCAATATTCAACTGTGTTTGCACTGTTTTCTGTTACAATAATAGATAGACTGAAAGATTAACATATCTTTAACTTGCTATTCCTGGTTCTCAGATTTAGAATGCGATGATTTGGCAAAAGGAGAACTTCAATTTGTCAAATGGACAAAAGTTTATTTGGTCGACGTTTGTCCAGTTGACAAATTGAATTTCTCCTTTTGCCATGGATTCTACCTGGACGACTGAGGGATTTTACACAATGCAATGATTTCATACTCCCGGATGGGAGACAAAGCATTGATCTATAATACATCCATGGGGGCAAGACTCTGATTTCCCTATTGATTACATGGAAGTATCTAAAAGGAAAATTCACAAATGCTGAACCTGATCATTTCCGATGAAAATCTGTTTTAAAACACAGACTGAAATCCAGTGTTTCAGTGCTATTTATTTGTTGCAACTCAAGTTGGATTTAAGATGCACTATGTAACTTTAGTGAGATGCCACCAGACTGTTTACAGGTCAGATCTGTAAGGAGGCATGTCCGCTCTTTGTGTTTCGAGGTATTTTTTGAGAAATAAAAACATCTAAAGATAGATAAGTTTAATACTGTGAAACATTCCAGGTAAGGCGGGACAAGCAGGTGGCAGACGCTCCACCAGAAAATTAACATAGTGAAACTTTAACATATAGTTAACATACATCAATAAAAATGTAACAAACTGTCATGCTTTACCTGTTACAGCATCAGTATTATCATTTATTACAATATTTTCTGAACTAATCGCACTACAAAGATCATTTTTGAGACAGGCCTCCTTTTCTCTCAGACCAAATCACCCTCTTGACCTCAAGCGTCAACATCTGTCAACTAATAGCCTATATTCACAATACCAGCACTGCGCATGTCTGAGTTTATCTCCAGGCATCTAACATTACCAGCCCTTTGCTATCCTTATCATATATCCCCCCTCGTCACTCCCATAGAAATGCCTTTACGTAATCTGAATACAGTAAACATACAGTGCAGCTTAGTCCATGACGTCATAATCTGTGTAGGTTACAGATGCAGACAGCTTTCAGTGAGATGTGTGTCACGGTTCAGAGCAGCTAACGGGATTTGCATAGCAAGCCGCAACAGAGAATAATAGTGTGCGATGTGATTGCTGACATTTTATAGGCATAATGTGCAGGATTATGCTGGAATAATGTAAACAAACCTCACTCTCTCAGTTAATAATAGTCAAAAACAGGTTGTTTTTCTAAAGAAATCTTGCTCATTGGTCATTTAATGTAACTGGATTGTTCTTTTGTTAGTAGTGACTGAATTTGCGCATAGAGAAGTAAAAAAAAAAAAAAAATGAATTGAAGCCAAGAAGGCTCTGTTTACAAGTATAATTATTTTCACATGCGGTTATACTATGTGCATAATAAAAGTGATTCTTTTCCATCCCTCACCTGCTTGACTTTAGCAACATCCCGAATGAAAGCTTCATCATCCACAAACTGATGGAGCGCCTTCAGCTGGTCAAGGTCACGGATAAAGTCCTCACCAATTCTCTGAAAAACAACTAATATCAGTCACTACTTCTCTTTTGATTGTTGATTATTTGTCATGTCTTGAATTGTATTAAAATACAATGATTTCTGGATTAGTTTCTGTTCCAAATGATAGTTTATATCATCTTCAATGTTGCATTATTTATTATGCCACAAAATGGCATAATAAATAATGCAAATTTCTTACTCAAAGTATTTTATGTAAAGTAGTATGGATTTTTGTACCCATGGCTTCTTACAGTAATCAACATTTTTTTTTTTTTTTTTTTTTTTTTTAACAAAGACTTTAATCTAATGCATATATATATATCACTTAAAACCACTGACTCCTATAGGCTACTACAAGATAAGTAATGAATCCTGATGGGCTCTTTTATCTTCCCACAGGGCTGTGTGAAACTAGTTTTATTGTAGTTCATTATATATTTACTCCAGAACACTTTGTACCTCAGCAATGACCTCAGCCAACCCAGGGTTGCACATGACCAGCCAGCGTCGGGGTGTGATGCCATTGGTCTTATTCTGAAACTTGTGAGGCTCCATTTCGTAAAAGTCTTTAAAACTGTGGACACACACACAGTAAGACAGTGATACTGTAGCACATTGTCGACATTGAGCGGTTAGTGCTAAGGGCTAGTAGACACACATACACGGTTGCTTTGAGGATGTCGGAGTGAATTTGGGCCACGCCGTTGACAGCGTGCGAGCCTACAATGCACAGATGCGCCATGTTGATCCTCTTCTGCGCGCCCTCCTCGATGAGTGACATGCGCCGCAGACGGTCCATGTCTCCAGGAAACCGTGCGGCAACTCTCTGATGCAGGACAGACGCATGGACTTAGTAATAATAACAATATTTTCTAGAAGTAATGTAGTAATATTTTCATAATAATGCTTGTAGACGCCATAAACAGGTTACAGTTTCTGACTGAAAATATTATCAAATGAGGTTGGTTTATGAGTTGTTGGCCATGTTCCACTAATGCTGTATAATTTATAGTACAGGCTATGGCAGACTCTGGATGATGCAATGTGCTTCTCGTTTATAAGCCTGAGACATCCATCTTGCCCACGGAGTAGGCGTGGGTGTGCATATAACTTCACTCTGACAGGTGTTGCAATTAAAATCCAATAAACATCATTCGCATTACCTTTAAAATACAGTGTTTAGGTATGTGTCTACTTTTAGTACCTCAAGGTGTTGATTTCTATAGCAACCAAGTAACAACTACAACTTCAGACTCAGTCCTGGCTCATGCTTTGTGCACCTCATTTCCTGCATAAGATGAAAGCTATAATTATCATTATCCATAAATTCATACTTGTACTATTAGGCCAAACAACACTATAAATCACTGTGTGTGCATGAGGATGAACGAGGACACAGATACTGTGGTAGAAGAGTGCATAAAAAGCAGTGGTGGAGTACTGAAAATATGTTCTTAAGTAAAAGTAGTTACATGGCTAAACATGTAGTCAATTACATACAAATACTGCTGTCAAAACTGAACTCAGGGAGCCTAAATGTAAAGTGCGACTTAAAATCCAATCAAAGTACTATTTAAATGCCATTGTAGTAGCTTTTTAAATCAGTCTTTTATACAAAACCTTTTGAAACACTATACACTTATTATCTGTTGTTATGTGTGTTTGTAGATGTAGAAAAGAGCAAAAGCAACAGTGAGACAACTAACTGTGGATTGGGACAATTATGACTGCTGTACTCAATAACGCCAACATAACTAATTATAATTACATGGCTTAAATTATACAAAATTCAAGTAAAAATCTACTCAAATCTGCCACAAATTTCAGTAACTCGAGTATTTGTAATCAGTCACTGATCAATAATCAGTTACTTTCCACCCCTCATGAAAAAGAAAATGAACAGTGTAATCTTGTGTGGTGCAGTGTAGTGTTCCGACCTCCAGATGGCGCCGATTGATCTCATACACGATCTCCAAATGGCGAGGCAGCAGGTGAGCAAAGAGGTCCACGGGCCAGCGCTCCAGGGCCTCCGGCAGAACCGTGTGGTTGGTGTAAGCGCAGGTACGAACAGTAATGTCCCAGGCCTGAAACAAAAGAAACAAGAATATAACATTTTTGAACTTGATCATTGCATTGGATGTTAACAGTATTTAGACCTGCTAAATAGCCCAATGCTCTCATTGCTTGAAAGAACCTAAACTATCCACATTTATGTAATTAGATCCTCTCTGAAACTACTAATGACATCAGACTTGGCATAGCTGCAAAACCTTTCAGGAGACTTAATCACAATTATTGAGCTGAGAGACATTTGTGGGACCGTCCAATATGGCGGCATCAATTTATGCTAAAAAGAAAAAAAATAAAATAAAATTAACTTGCTAAAACCCATTACAAAATAAAGAGGTTGGAATTATTAAAATGCAGTCAGGTCTGCATCTATATCAACAGTTTCCAGTATAGTAATATGGCAGAGCTGTTAGGCTTACTTAAATTGAGTAAACAACTGCAAGTTTCAGTAACATTAAAAGTAGACCAACTTCTTTTAATGGCACTATAGATAGATTTAATCGGCACACCATCCTGGATGTTAAATATGCATTAAACAAACATTATCATAGAGCCCTCAATATTAAATACAGATTCTTTGACAAACACACCAAAACAATAGGAGCTAATACTGTATTTGTACTCCATAATGAGTATTGAGTAATTTCTTCATATTGAATTATGCACAATCTGGTTTTTAATTACTGTGTCTCACCTGTTCCCAGTCCAGCTTCTCCTCATCCACTAAGACTCTCATTAGCTCGGGAATAGCCATTGCTGGGTGTGTGTCATTGAGCTGGATGGCGACCTGAATATGCAAGAGAGGAAAAATATGCTTATTAAATGTCATCTCCAAATTAGCATATGTCATAAAAAGCCTTTGTTTATGCAGTTCATTTAACGGCTCTTAGCAGACACTAAAGTAAGCCTGCCTATAAGTGCAGGCAATTTACCAAAGGCACACTGAGAACTTGAGGGGAAATCATTTCATTTGTGACACATAGTATTTTGTCAAGATTTATTTTTTTTCATCCAGCCTCACCTTGTCAGGGAGTTTGCTGAAGTCAGTACGAACAATCTCCCTGGAGCCGAACTTGGAGACCTTGAAGCGGCGAACAATGTCTTGGAGGGTAGCGGAAACCACAAAGTACTCCTGCTTGAGACGCAGTTCCTTCCCCTCAAAGAACTGACAAGAAAAAAGGCACATTTTTCTGTACTTAAATGTAACATCACGAATTTCTGTCATTAAAGTTAATAGTGTATGTGTCTACTGTTCACACAGAGATGAATGAGGCAGAAGTGGAGCAGCCACACAAGTGAAACATGTCTCCAGGTAAATCTCCCACTATAATTATCTTTTCAATATCATTGTCAAACATCAGACCGCCACTCTCCCAGACACAGTCATTATACCAGGCTTGGGGCATTTTCTTAGATGATAGCAAACGAAAAATTTGCTATGGATCATACATGGGCGACCGAGGGATTACACAGACATCTTGGATGTTTAGGTTAATCATATGATAAGCAGAAATCACTTTAATTTGGATGGGAAAAGATTTTGACATACCATATTTTGGTTTGGCTAATGCTACATAATTTGATGTTTGGTTGTGTAGGATACAGTGTGTTTTTAATTATTTCAAATGTTCAGTTTGAAAATCCATAGTTCTACCTAAAACATTCAAATAATCCTCTCTGTGCAGAGTTACAGCATTATGTGGCCATTGACAAAGGTATAGCCTAAAGTGACAGGGATTCAACTACTTTACTATTACATGACATTATTTGTTACATTTTAATTAAGGAGTACCACTTATGTATTTGAAATATAAGAATATTGATTTCGGAACTGTTTGAATGAAAGAAATATCACAAATGATGCTTTGTTATAATATATTTTATATTTTTGCTTAACATTGCATTTATTTTAAAGTAAATTTAAATTACTTGCTGCTCGTGGATTAAAATGCATGCCCTTTTTATTATTAGACCTCTTCACCATATTGCATACACACATAAGAAAGCCACTACAGAAATAGACTCAGGAAGACTCCAGTGGAGAAGCCGATTAGTGAGTGAAGTGAACCTCCGCTGCACTGTATTGGCCGCTCGGGGCTGCCCACACCTAAATTATGAACAGTGACTTGAGTTAAAGCTCTGGTTAGATGGTTATCACCCAAATCCTCCTCCTTTGGCCCTGAGGGAGGGAGCGAGCAGTGGTCGGATAAAACACTGAGCTTCAGAGCTGTAGAAAGCCTGACTGTATCTTCCACTGAAGACAAAAGGAAGCACTGCAACCACCAATGACTAATTTTAGGATATATGGTCAATAGCTTAGCCACAATACCGCTTGTATTAAATTAGCAAACTAATATAAAGTGATGTGTAGTCTTGTGCTGCCTGGTGTGAATTTTAATATTGTCCATAGCTTTCACATCCAGCTGTTTCCTTGAAGCCGAGGTCAAAGCAGCACGCCCACTCTCCTTTCTATACCAAAAGTAGAGCTATAATCATTATTTCTTACATTGTCGTTGGGATAAAGCACACGGGAGATGTTCTCAGCCAGGTTCCTGTCCAGCACGGCCTGAATGTAGCCACCCACATTGACTGTAAAATTGAAACAACATACACTATATAGAAATAATGAGGTGGAAATTATTGAGGTGTGTCGAGAGGTGCATGCTGTACGTACAGTCTTTGAGGTTGAATTCGCAGGGAGCCTTGGCAGACCATAGTCTCATAGTGTTGACAACGTTGTTTCGGTATCCAGGGACAGGTGTGTCGTAGGGCAGGGCCAAAACCACCTGATCAAAGAGAAGAGTTGTCCAGACTTAAAAATGTATTATCATATTGAACTCCTCTTCTGTTTATCTTTGTATACAATAAAGAATCTAAACCATTATCTCTTTTTTTCAAGATGTTGATAACGATCTTCAGATGGGATTTTCCAATCCATCAGGTATGTGCTAAAATGTGTCTGTAAATGTCTTGTTTTTTTATACTTTATATTATAGACTATGCTTGATATTCTAATTCTTGCATACCTCCAAAACAACAATTGCGATAGCATTTAAAAAAAAAAAAAAATCTCCCACAATTAACAGATACTAAAATTAGTATTAAAACTAGATACTCATTTGCTGAAGTTTGGACAACTGGGCAAAATCACATAAATTGTTTAATAATAATGCTCTCTCTCTCTCTCTCTCTCTCTCTCTCTCTCTCTCTCTCTCTCTCTCTCTCTCTCTCTCTCTCTCTCTCTCTCTCTCTCTATATATATATATATATATATATATATATATATATATATATATAAAGTATTAACACTATGACCACATGGTAAAAAAACTATGATTATGTGTTGAAAATTACAGTCTTTGGAGTCCAGGAAGGAACTGTAAGCTCTTGTCACTCATTTCTATTTTGTCGCCAATTATTCAAAAGTGTGGGTTGTAGTAATTTTGCAAATTCACAAAATCTTGACTGAACATTTTAGGAGCTGTACAAATTTGACTTAAGAGAGAAAAACTTTTCAAAATTAGACCTTTGTGCTTTGGAACCTTACCGACCTTTTATCTCACCTAAAGGGATTTGCCTCAGACTATAGCAGGAGACAACATGAAAAGACTTAAAATGACCTTTGTTCTAGTTAATACCAAATGTTATAAAATATATGTCTGCACCTGAGTGTCGACCCATTTGACTCCATCGGGTTGGTGCTCTGTTCTGCCGTAGAAGTGCACTGGGCGCATGTACTCTGGGCGGGCCTTCTCCCAGGGGTTACCGTACCTCAGCCAATCATCAGCCTCCTCAACCTGCACAATGACAAGCAGACAAATGACCTTAATTAAGCGTTTCATATAGCTTTTTTTTCATCAAGGTGAGGCTTTTCCAACAGTAATATAGTATTTATAGTTTAGTCTCAGTGTCATTACTCATGTCTGCATTTCTAAAGTTGTAAATGTGAGCTAGGGCTATGGGAGGGATGAAATCAGGACTGTTGCTGTAGAAATTAGCACCTCAAATCTTTTGAACAGGCAAAAGTCTTCAAGAGGGCAACCATAACTTGAGTCCATTAATATATTCTAGCAAACATTTAGACATAGCATACGTGTAATTAATATGTTTTAGCTGACTGTTTTGATATTGAATTGCTCTGTAGTAAGGCTAAAACTATTATTTTAGGATTAGTAGGATCAGTGATTTTTTTTTTGATAAGTCGACTGGTCAATTGTAATTATTATTTTCAACAAAAAAGGTTCAGTATGGTGAGTGTAGGCTTCTAGAGAGAGAATATTATTGAATAAAATCAGACCTTTTTATATAAAAGGTTTATATTTGACAGTCTGTATTGTCCAGATAACAATTGTCAAAATGTGATAATGATTATTTCATAGTCAACTAGTCACGATTATTAATGTTGAAGCTCTGCATACTGTATGCATGTGTACATTTTAACAAGAAAATTCACATTTTAAGGGTGTCTCTTTGAATGGATAATGACTGAGAGAAATATGTACATGTTACTTCTTGATATTTGTAAATATGGCAGAGGTATGGTATATCTTTAACATTAGACAGATATCTAACCTGCCATCCATTGACAATTTTCTGATTGAAGATGCCGAACTCATAGCGGATACCATAACCATAAGCAGCCAGACCCAGGGAGGCCATTGAGTCCAGGAAACAAGCTGGAAATATCCAAAAGCAAACAACAGAATCAATTAGACCACCAAGTCAAACAGATGTGAAAATATTGAATTATAGTCATTCGTATTTGCAGTGTGTTGTTGATTTTACCTGCTAGACGTCCCAGGCCACCATTACCCAAACCTGCGTCCTCCTCCATGTCCTCCAGCTCCTCCATGTCGAGCCCCAGCTACCCAAACACACTCTCACCGTTAATACATAGTTAATACTGAAACAGATTTGAATGGTGCTGAAGAGTAGGAGTGTGATTGAACCTGATAGGTGGCCTCATCACAGGCATTCTCCAGTGCCAGGTTGACCATAGTGTTCTGCAGCGTGCGCCCCATGTAAAACTCTAGGGAGATGTAGTACACTCGCTAAAGGAGAAAGTAAAGCAAAAATCAGCTTAAATCACTGCACAAACCTTCCTAACAGTTGCGCAATGGGAGCAAATCTGCCTCGGCACAAAAGGGGCAATAATATTTCAAATTGGAAATATCTTGCTTCTGGCTTTCAGCAGTAGTTTTTGATTTATCTTCTTGTTTCAAAGTGCAGACAGAGAGCGCTGCCACCTGAGCCTCTGTTTAGCCTTTTGCCATTTAGACATTTTGTTTTTTTCCCTCCCCCTGGTGAGAGGACACAAGCTAAGAGACAGGGGACGTGAGAGGGAGGGAGAGAGAAAGGGGCACAGGGTTTGGACAGACTGCTTTTGGTGTTACATAACGGCAACATTTAGGCCTGGGCAAAAATAGTCCGTGTAGAGGTCACTGTAAAGGTCAGCTGTGCTTGATACCGGGGCCATTGTAGAGGGAAAAAACAAGTAGCCAACTGATACAGGGCGCTTTTTAAATTGTCAAAGAAACACACAGACACATCAAGAGGCCGTACAGGAGGGATGAATTATGTATGACTGCATGCTCCTAATCTGATATGACTTCTAACGCTACTATCATCTAGTTATGTTGATTAGCAGTGAGCTTATTGTTGAAAACATTTGAAAGTAATTAACACTATCACCTAGAAGCTGCACGGTGAAACTTTTCTGGAGGGGTGGTGCCACTTGCTTGTCTCTATGTATATGTTGTTGCTTTGCATTAAACGTATCTATCTAGCATTTATTCACTTACAGATGTTTTTATTGCTCAAAAACCTCTTGCAAACATACATTCATGGTCTGTGCAGGATGTACCTCTCTTAAGATTTCACCTGGCAATGTCAGAGATAGATCAAGTTAATGCATATCTGTGGAACATTCCAGGGAACGCAATAACATTTCCATAGAGATAAGCTGGTGGATACATAGTGCAACTTTAAGAGGTTCACCTTTGACCTTTGTATCATGTAAACTGGGTAATACAGTCAGGCGGACAGATGGTTTCAAAGTTTGCATGAATTTTGATAGCAAAATTATATCTGCTGACTATAACAACAAAGATATGGGAAGTTGCTACAATAAGTTAAGCTATGCGGTGAAATAAGTTAATTTTTTTTTGTAAATGCATTCACATAAAGATTGCTTTCTGACCCCTTATTATAATTTGTTGGGTTTTATGTGGCACTTTCTTGCAAGATTATGTTAGACTGTGCAGTTTTACTTCTATTGTTCCTGACTTTTTACCATCATTAATTTCAGTATGGTTCTAGCCTTAGCTTTTTCTTTCTTCATGAACTTCCCATTGGCCCTCAGAGGCATATGACACAAGCTTTATAGTTAGTCAAAGGAGAAGGTCATGGAGAGGTTTCATGTTTCAACACACTAGACGTCAGCATACCTACCAAGTGGTAAGTCTTCCTGAAGTTCAAATGCCATGACATGGCATTATGCTAACTTTTGGCCTTTTGCAGTAACATACAGTACCATTGTTTAAGAACTATATGTAGACACACTGAACGTATAGCAAACAACAAGGGGAATTTTGCCAAACTTTGAAGAGTAGCTTGGTGTAGAACTTAATATAGTGATGTTCTTGCCAAAAATGCCCATGTGGCTATGTAAGCAAAATATCAATAGACTGTAATATAATGAATGGAAAGGGATGTATCAGGAAAGGCATCCAGTGTAAGATGCTATTTTTAATTTACAATCAATTCATTAAATTTAAATATTTTTACTTGCAGCCCCCATGCCCATAAGTAAATTTACTACACTAATCTCGTGCTTATGAATGCATGCTTGTAACTCACTTTAGGGTCTTTCTCATAGTAGTGCTGCTGGGTCCGGATCCATCTGCCCACCAAGTGGTCCCTGACTGTATTGGCCAGAGCAAAGTAGTAATCCCTCTTTGTGGCCACATTTCTGTCCTTGACCAGGGTGAAATGGAGGTGCCTGTTGAAGTTGGTTTTGAGATCTGCCACATTTTCCACCCCAGCCAGCCCCCGCACCGAAATCTGCTTCCTCCGGTCGTGGTCGGAAAGTGGTTTGGACATGATTGGACTGGATCAAGGCTCAAGGTGAACAGGCGACACGGAGAGCAGGGACACAGAGGCAGCACCCAGAACTCTGGCTCGGGTTCCACACTTTAAAGGCACCACTATGAATATTAAGCAGAAGGTGGGGGCTTTTTGAGGAAGTGTAAAGCACTTGAGCTGGACTGTTAAAACATTAATTAAACATTTTTTTCTGATAATACAACATCAAACTAAAGTTTTAGATAGGGTTTTAGATATGTTCTGACAAAAACTGCTTCCTAAAATACTGCTAACTACAATGCAAATACCTACCTAGAAGCATTTGAGGAACAAATACCATTGTAAAGGCACTCAACCAATCTTGCAATGGGCAGCAGCTGTCAATACAGTGCCAAGATTTGTCTAGTACAGCAGTAAAACCTATTTTCATTTACCCATAAAACCTATAATAAGATGTACTTTACACATATTGCATTTTATTTTGATATAATAATATATAACAGAAAAACTTTTTTAAACCCACATTACACCAGTTGTAGAAGTAGTAGAAACAAGATTGTAATCAGTTACAGTGAGTTTCTTATTTCCGTGCTCCTGAAGTGTACTCTGATACAGGGGAAACATGCTGACAATATCTGGCAGCTATAACGCTAACTTATTTTGCCTCTCATTGCTGGCAGCAGCGCTCGGGTGGCAGATGGTAATGGTTCATGAAATGATAAGAAAAATAGATTTAGTCTCTCCTTAAAAGCAACACGCAGCAAAGTCAACTAATTATACTTCCTAGTCACACTCTTTGGAAGCTAAAGTCCAGATTGGCTTCTTTCCTGTAGTACATTGTTTAAAAAATACATTGCTGCTGTTGGTTTGCATGTTGGCTAGATTCAAGGCAGCGTGGTATCACTGGCACAATGATAGACTAGTTTAGTTTAGTTTGTTTAGCTTGGTTTATTTGTTCATTTATCAGAAACAATGCACATAAAAACACTGATCTACACAAGAGGTAATATGGTAATACACTATTTACATATATACAGTTCATGTAGCTGAATTCATACAGGCAGTTTAATGTGTACAGATTTGTTTGGTCAAAAGCTATTGTTTGTTCAGGTGTGTAAACATTTCATAATTTGTACATGATATGATTTCTAACTAATGATGTGTCTTTACTAACCTATTGCTACTGGTAATAGTATCTTTGGCCCTGTCTCGCAAGATGTCAGAAATTTCACACAAAACATTTATTTTGGCTACACAATGAAACCAACTGAGCGCCACAGGATTCAAATATATATTGCATTTAATGTGCAATATCTTCTAATAACACTTTTCCATTACATTCTCTGCATCTACTGTGCAGCTGTGAAGACATTGACCCTACCGGATTGGGACCACGTAGCTAGTCATGTTGTAACTGTAAACACTTACAAACCAACTATCCAGGGCATAGGAGAGGACCACATCTGTGCCTTGGATTGGGGGCAATGACCGACACAAACTGAAGCACACACACTGGCCACCAAACCCACTCTATTTTCAGTTATCATTCCAGTAAGCCAAACTATCACCAAGTCCTGGCCTCCTATATATAGCTCTGACCCAGCCCCAAAGGCCATGATATTTACAAAGCTATCTTGTTAATGTCAGCAAGAGCCTGCAGACAACAGTATACTACTACGAACAGGACAAGTCGCGAAAGATGACTTGTGTGTGTGTGGTTTTTTTTCTCAGTAGTGCAACGTTATCATTATCTTGTTAAAAAGAGGTCTGAGCCTTTTGGACTCAAATTGTTTAAAAACTGCAGGAAACAGTGCTTGTTAGTGTCAAGACAAAATGCTTTCTTCAATAAGCGTTCTCTTGGGAAAACATTAGGGGTGGAATTATGCTGTCAGTCCATGCTCTATATGCTATACTGTTGGAGACAATACAAAGAGGAACAACAAAAGAACTGGTTGTCAAATCTGGACAGGACTAAATAAGAATGAAGGTTTAGTGGAAGTCTTGGCAGCACATCCATTCTGTCTGCATTTGAAGAATTTATAGATTCAGTGCGGAGTATAAAATGCAGAGGACGTTGTTTCTTTTTCATGTATGCTTTTAAAGTCCTCCGCATGAGGGATGACCCCTAGACAAAGAGGGACCATCTCACACCGCGTGACGCAGATTGAAGCTGGCGTGCCCCTGATTTGTCCATTATGATGAGCAAATTATGTTCTTACATGTCTACTGGCTATTCTGTCAAATGGTACATCAAGAATTCCCAGACCACACTAAGCACTCTCCCCCATAGATTAGACGGGAAAACATGCAAAACATGAAAACATGCAACTTTCACAATTACAGCAAGAATTTTGGGGTATTTTGTTAAAAGTTTTGTCAGGCTTTCTAGTAAACCAAGCGGTTTACCACATTGCTATCATGTAATCAAAAAGAAGAAGCTGTGGAAGTTTAATTAATAGAATTTTTAGTTTTAATCCCTAGAGAAGATTAAGTCAATTAACTCTGATGTTAATGGGGGCTATGATTGGCTGGGAGTTATTACCGAGCAGTTCTGCCTGCCTCACAGTCATATCAGCCAAACTTTAGAGAGGGTGCCAGCTGGGATTTAGGTGACAATTCCTGCATGTTCCAACCAATAATTATCGCTTTTTATTCTGAATAGAGAAAGCATGCTAAACGAATGCTAAAAATAGTACCTTTTCTACTATGTTGAAAATTGTAATTCTTATTTCACTATTGAGAGTCAGATTTAGTCTAAGAACTAAACTATTGTATTCTTAACCATGACACTGAACTAGGGCTGCACGATTTTGAAAAAGTATTGCAATGGTGATTAGATATGTGCTACATGTTAAAAATAAGGATTCTATTGAGAGCGCTGTTTGTAGAGGTCTAAACTACAAGATTATTCTATAAAAATATTCTAAATAATTGCAATTTCTATGATTTTTTTGCACCAACTAATTGCGTTATATTGCGCAGTTCTAACATGTACAGTTAAGCAGAAACACTGAGCTCTTGCATTCAGAGAACCTCACAGAATAACACAATGTAATGTGTCACATCTGTAGGTGTCAAACACGTCTCGCACCTCTGGATGCCCTAAACATAATGCCCTGAGCTAGAAACCTGTCTGTGCCTATAGGCCTGTGCTGCGTGGTCTTCTCCAGTGGATTCAAGCATCGAGCCCACCACTGAAAAGAAATGTGAGGGATTGGGCTCACAAATCAAATGTTCTTTTTGTGAACAGTATAGCATTCACACAATTCTATAATTGTTCAAATGAGTTATTGTTTATTCCACGTACTGATAATTTATGTATATATGTCACCCAGTCATCTCTATATATAGCTTAAAATGTTCATATGTAGACAGAAATCCATCATTGGCTTGATTTGTTGGCTTACTATTTGTAGAGCTATGCCCACACAAAAATGCAGTTATATTGAAATAGGATTATGTGGAGTAAATCTCAAATTAAGATGATGATTATTATGTTTGTATTTATTTGTCTTTTCTTTCTCATGTTACTGTTTTATATATGGATATATAATAATGATATGTATAATAATATCTTTATAATATCCATATTATTGAGCACATTATTTCACATTATTTCTTCCTACACTGCAAAGGCTGCACATAGTAGCAGAGTAGCTGAGTCTTAGTGTTTGAATATAGGAACAATGATTGGTGTTTACAAGGGCAGAGGGTTGCCTTTGACATTGCTGCTGGTCTAAAGTGGTCTGCGGGGGCTGCCTCTGGAAACTGCAGCTTTGATGTGATGCTCCAGATGAAATGCACTATCCCTTACACACCCGTGCATGTGCGCATACATACACAGGATAGGCCTAGTTAGCTTGATCGCTTCCTATACCCAGATGTTCAGTCAATTGCATTATAAAGGCGACTGTATCACCAACCATCTAACTGACACTATGTGCATAACACCAGATACATTGTCTTGATGAATGAATTGTCAGTGAGGAGAAGACAATCTCAGTGTGGGCAATAATTATAGTCTCAAGCTGACAGCGTCTTTCTTTCCTTTCATTTTCACAGCGAGGATGAATCCCTTTACACGCCCCGTCTGGTGGTGGTGGCTTTATTGTTTGGAAGGAGAGAAGCATCTGTGTTTACATCTCACTACAACTTAAGGTAAAACACCTACCACTTGGCATGCAATCTATATGATTCAGCTGCCAGACTCACATAATATTTATAGAACTGATTTCATTTACACTTGTAAGATAAATAAGATAAAATATTGTTTTTTTTCTGTTATAGCTACGTATTTTTGTTGAGGGTTGGGTGAGTCATTCTCAAAAAATAGAGCTAAATAGATTATATAGTTCAATGTTATTAGAAGTGAAATTTTTGGAACTACATGTTACTGGAAATTGAAAAATGTATTTTATTAAATATTTTCCGTAAATGATGACATATTATAAAGGTATTGGTCATGTAGGATAGTGTAAAATACTCAAATCGGAGACCTACTTGTCCACTGGCAAATAATCAGTATTAGGAATTGAAAGATTTAACACTTCCTTATCAAACCTTTTTATTTTAATTCATATCCTGCCATAGTACATATTAATAAGGCCCCATGAATCACATCTTGCTCCATTTACTTACCCAAATTATTTCATTTTGGTCACACAATCAAACTAGCTCAGTGCCGCTGGAATTGTGCGGGTTACTGTAAATTTATTCAAGCGATTTAATCAGACAATGTGCATTTTATGGAGAAAATTTGTACTGTGATTCATGTAGCCGGGAGAAATATGTCTCCATAGGAAAAAAAAGACCAAAATGAAGCGAAAGCAGCAATGAGGTCCTCTGCTTAATGGAGCAGAGCAAAGCGTTTTCTGGGGGATTTCGACAGTGCTGCAGCGTTGTTTCCAGGTCAACTGCTGCTTTTGTCTGTGAGTATGAATGTGTGGACCCCAGGACATACAGGGGGAACACTGTCACCTGCTGGTGCTTCTGGAAATGTCACAACTCTTTGCAAAAAGCACACCAGAGGAAAGGAGAGAAAACCATGTGCGAATGACTGTTTCAATCATCACCGGGCAATTGATTTTTACCAGAGCCCGGGCAGCCAGACCCATTCATTTTACGGTGAAGTGGGACTAGAGGGCTTTACATTTAGCATTATTCGCACTGACATCAGTTCCTATAGGACCAATTAAAGCAGCTGTGCAAGGCTTTGTTTCCCTCATCTGTATGCACTGGTCATGAAGTGAAATTCTGTAATACTCCCCCTAAAATTTAAAATGACAATTTAATACAATTGTTGTAATATTAATATTCACTCCAGATCAAAAAAGACTTATTGTTGTTTAAGGATAACAAGTGTGGTAACTTTAGTCACAAAATATTTATTTAATATTTTACCCAAGGAATTTGTCCTCTGCATTTAACCCATCCTTCAATGCTGGCTGATGGGGGAAACCGGAGCTGGCGGAGTAAACCCACCCAGAGTAACAGGCAAAGGCCGCACAGAAAGGTCTGGGCGGCAAGGGAGTCAAACCTGGAACCTTCTTACTGTGAGGCGAGAGTGTTCACCATTGTTTCAAAACAGTCCTATTCCACTTGCAGATTCATAGAGGTGCTGACTGTTGACCTCTGTGGTTAAGTGAGTGGGCGCGAACCAACCACACTTCATTGACAACAGCCTCAGTTACATGTTCCTGTGTTACTTTGAACCTACAACTTTGACTTGCTCAGTGCATTGACCTTCTGTGATTGCTAGCAAGGCTGTTCTGTTCTGCTGCAAAAGTTTAATGAATCCTGTCAACATGTGTGGGTGGTGGGCCCTTCAGGTACATATAAGCAAGGTAAGTCAGGCAAAGCATTAAGTGGCTCCATAACAGTATTCCACTAGTACATAGACACATACATAGTCTCTATATGCCTATATGTATAATCTGTGCAATACCTGCTATTGTGTATAGAGCAGGCTGCATCAAGCTATGCCATCACAGATTTTTTCCCCACATATCATTTCAGTGCTAGTCATACATTCAACAAGATTTAAAACACATTGTACAACATTGTTCACTTTTGGTCCTTAAAAGAAAGCTAAATTAATGTTTTGTTCAGCCTAGGCACAAAATAAATAGACCCAAGAGGCAGTAATTTTCCACACAAAATTTTCTTTTGCTGGAAAAAAGTCACATTGTAATTGGTAAATGTGGTTTTGAGTCTGGGAGCTAAAATTGAAAATATGTCCCTTATGAGTTGGTGGAGGCACAGTGACAAGAAGGGAACAAATTAAAGCCACATTTGCTCCAGTATAAAATGCACTATTTTGGAACAATCATAGAGAGCTCACAGGTTAAAAACTATGCTGTATATGTATATACAACATATATATAGCACCACCATAACCATATAGCACATTTTGTGAATTGGAAAATTCAACATTTTGCTGTGCTGCAAAATTTCAGAAATGTTCTCCCCATATAAAATTTGGTTTTAATCTGTAGTGGGCACTCATGCGCCAAATTCCTTTTTTTTCCATATTAAGAAGCATCAGGGCAGGAGGTTTAACAACTCATTTGCAAACTCGGGCCTAATAAAATTTAACCAATAATTTGTATATTTTTAGTCAGGTGTATTCAAAATCGGCATGTTTTACTTTTCATGATATTCTTTTTCTATTTCTGTTTCCTTGAATGACCTCTTACACCATAAATGGGGCCAGTCTTTTTCAATCAACGAAGCATCACAAAGCATTCAGGAAAAGCAGGGAAATATTTGCTGTATGAGTGTTCACTGGAGTGTTCTGATACAAACAGAAGTGCCGCTATAGCTCACAAAGTGTATCCAATAACATGCACGCTTTACTTAAGTCCTAGGGGCTTTCTCATAATACGGATCTTGCTCAATATTTTATTGCTATTGTGGATATGTATCTGCAAGCAGAACAGATGAGCACCTCTATTTCCTCAGTGAGGCAGTGCAGCCTTTCCTTGGCTTAGACCAGACCAAAAATCAATAATTGCCTCAGACAGGTCACTAAAACACAGGGAGGCACACTCAGCTGTTTGATCAGGTGAGTTTAGGGCAGACATGTCGAAGGATGTTCATAAAATCCTGTATCCATCAGGCTACTCGTGTCCCAGAGGATCCAGAGAGCACGGAGGGGGAAGGGACACATCTGGGCTGGAGAACATACAGTAAAATAATGTGGGAGTGCATTTAAGTATACACTATTTATATCATAATCCATATGTTTTTATGACCTCACACATTCTTCATAGCCTATTTAGTGAACTTTGACACCAATATATGATACTTACAGGCTGCTAAACATACCTACAAAACTGTTTTCAATTAGACTTTTTTATTCTTGTATTTATCTCTGTATTTATATGTACTGTTGTTGTGTCCTTATGCAAAGCACGTCGCCAAGATTGCCTTGAATGAATGCTATTTGTGAATGTGGTACTGGTGGTGGTCGGAGTGGCCCATGACATAGATTGGCAGCCTTGATTCAATTAGTCTGCCTCAGGGCAGCTGGAGCTACAACAGTAATGAATAAATACTGACTACAGTGTAGAGCAAATAAGCTTTGTCGAGCCTATTAAGCTCATTAAGTGTAAAACATTATATTAATATTAAAAAAAAACCCCACACACATTAAATGGTTCCCAAAGGCTGCAGTTATTTATGTTAATATAGTTTCTCTGCATAGAACCAAATGTCCTTATGTCTCCATGGGGTCTTATATATAAAACCTCGCTAACTTTAGACCTCTGGATGCATGTTCTGAAATATGTGATTCTTTTAGTGACTTAGCACTTCATATTTATCAGTATTCTCTCAACTGCTATGCTCTTCCACAGGCTTAAAATGTACACAGTGAATTGAATCTTGATGTATACAAAATGGAAGTAATCACAACTGCAATACTGGTAAAAATAGAAAAGATATTTTGATGAAATTGTTAGGCTCAGAACTGTGTGTAGTCTATGGTAAGTCTTCTTGTGAGAGCTTGTATCCAAAGCAACAGCGGTATGTGTGATTACCGTAATCTACTTGCAAAAAGGTCAGACATTTAGGAGCTGTTTTGAAGTGCCTAAATGAAGCGCTGGGTGTTCTGCAGTTTATCTTTGCAATAATTAGTAAAGTTCAAACATTTAACAAGCAAATATGAGTCAGCCCAGGATATCTTTACTGGCGTGGTTTTCTTTTGCAAAGTGCTGAAAGATAAGAAGGTGACAAGACGCTGAATCCATATGCACTCGACCTCTGATTCAAGTAGTACTATTGAACCATCCGCAGACATTTAACCTCTAAAATGTGAGTAAACTTTGGGTGAAAGCAATCAGGCGTTGATGAGCACATTGTTTGGTTTGGAGCTTCTCTGTAGTGTGTCATCAGATACTATGTCCACCGAGAGTTGAGCAGCTGTAGTCTGAACTGGGTTTCCATAATTTATAATAATAATGTAGGTCACTGTAAACAATAATTAAGTTGTTTTGTACTAACATCTGTTTAATGGTATGCATTTTACTGAATGAGCAGTGTCCTATGACCTTGCTCGCCGTCACATCAACTGTATTATTATTATTAAGTTGTTGCCGTCGACTCCAGTACCGTGAGAAACATTGACACATACCGGGAGTATTTTGGTTGCATTCTTGCTCTGTCATTAAGACCCACTGTAATGACATGAAGTTATTCTAAAGAGAAAATGATAATATCTCAACCATATACTGTAAATACTGCAGAGGTTTTATTAGCTAGCATTTGTAGCGTGCTAATCAGGTGCCGTTTGAGGATAAAGCCACGCCTCTTTCCGCGCCTGGTAATGACCCACACCTGGCACTTAGCTCTGGTGCAGCTGCATATTAACAAGTACAGAGTCATGCAGCATCTTCATAACTGTCTAGTCACTGCTGCGTCTGACTACAATACGCCATAGACCTATAGAACATGAGAGCTACACTTAAACTGAGCTTTTTCTTACTGTAGAAGAGAAGCTTTCGAGGTAATATTGTTCATTTTCCTTTAAGGGGCCTTTTTTGCTTTTGAATCAGAGCCCTTTGTTTTTGTTTTTTGTTTTTTTTCCTTTTTGCAGTCTATTTGATCTATTCATTTTGACTTCGAAACCCCTTTTGGCCTCAATTTGTGTTGTTATTTTGTGTTAATTTGTGACCAACACAGGCTGTTTTGGTAGCCAAGATCACAAAACCCTGTGTTCTTGTAGACTTGCCGTATCATATTGTAATAGCTGCTAAATCATATGTACAAAAGCTGGTATAGTGTTGATTTCTCTAAATTTTAGGCCAAATACATTCAACCTATTTACACAGTGAGGCTGAATTGTTTCCAGGCAAAAACATTCTGGAGTATTCATTATTCATATCTCATCCATGGACAGAAAATTGCTTTGATTTTTATCTGTGTTGAAAGCAAGAAAGCTTGGCTCGGACCAGCTCACCTTAACCGGCTTTCATAGGTTTGTATGAGTCAGCTGTCACAGATAAGTCAAACACGGTTTAGCCTGACTTCACACGCTACAATCAAAATCCCTTTACCAGCAAGTCCTCACAGGGTTTTGTCACAGCTAACACACCCATTTTGAGAGGGAAATCTCTTGTAAATGTTATTAACCTTTAACTTCCTCTTTACACTTTGAACGATCAGAGCTATCTTAAATCTTTGTTAACCATTCAAAGATACATGCTTACATTTTATGGTACATCTGAAATGGATTTTCACAGATTGTACTTTGGCTTTTGAGTTATCTGCATTTTCTGTTACATAGTATTATGCAAAGAACAGGGCACACATCAACAAATTCTCAGAAACCCCTATCCAAAACACATAAAACGACTAGATATCTATGACTAACTCCCATGTAGAAAACATTAAGTATGCTGTGTTTAATCATAATGTCACAGTTTGTGACCAGAACATGCAGGAAGGGCATCTGGTTTTAAAACATTTGGTGGATAGAGGCAATCATGATGAATAGTTTTCTTTACATGAATTGGCCAAGGTAAATCCCTCCATGTGCAACATCCTCTTTCTAATGAATGTCTTTTATCTTGGCTTGGGACTGACCAAAAGCATTTAGCCAACTCTAATTTGTGGCCCTGTGATTGGAATGGAAAAAATGCAAGCATGAACTTTATTGACCAAATAGTTTGCTGCTGAATTAGGTAAATCAAGCATTCACATGCCACAGTAGTAGGCCTACTTAAAGGATGTGGTCTGTCACTGCGTAAAGACATTTGGGCAGGTTGTCGCGAAGGGGGCGTGACTGTCGTTACACCTTGGCCACCTTAAACTCCCATTAGCTCTTTGGGTCACTGTGCTAGTTATCAACAAAGCCACACCTATTGCTAACAAACCTCAACTTATCGTTTAACCAGTCCATCTTTGGGTTACTCCTCGCGCTCTCATGCCGCGTATTTCCTTCATGGCAACGGAGATGATAGTTTTGAGGGAAAGCACGATTGGTCAACAGCGGCTGACCGCGCCCTCAACCCGTATGAGCTACCTACCAAACTATTAGCATCAAGTGTCGAGGGAATGACGGTTGCGCTGCTGCTGCCGCTGCTGCTGCTGCCTCTGCTCTCGGTGCGGCGCAGGAGAGAAAGCATCTTTGTCTGAGCGAGGTGCAGCGGGAGCCCAGCATCCGCTCCATCGACACATCCACACGGAACAGCAGTGCGCTTCTGAGGACACGGCTGGCACTCATCTGCCGCATTCTTCACCGTAAGGAGCCCTGTTTGTCTTTTCTGCTTGGAATAATAGCCCCCCCTCTCGCCGCCGGAGCTACCCATGTGTCGGATCGCCGGATGATGCACAGGTAAATGAGACTGCACACCTCCATCCTATTAAGACAGCGGCAAATAGGGTTTTAACGCTCCTCTCTGCACAAAGGTACGAGATAAGCCCCTGTCTGTGTCTGGATATGTGCGTTTTCAATGTCAGCCATCCGGAAATGTTTGGATTTCTACTGGGGAGATGTTGGCTTATGCGCACCAATTATTGACACTTCCACGGAGGTGTCTTAAGGAACATCCACTTCGCATTGCTGTGGGAGACGAGAGTCTCTTTGTTGTGTGTTTTGAGTGAAGGTGGGTGGAGGAGAGGGGTTGCTTTCCCCAAATCCCATGTTTGCGGATGGGGTCGCTTAATTGCGTGCCGGAAGACTTGCCCTTTACTGGGGCTACACTGGTGGCTTTTGCAGCATTATGGAAACGAGCTCGGTGTCCTATTGTTTGATGTGAGCACATGCCACACACTGGGCTGCTCATCCCTTATACAAGTGAAAGTCAGGTGAACCAGCAGCGTTTAAGGGCCCTTGTCTGAGGGAAGCTGGAGGTGGTCTATGTATTATTGAGAGGCGTTTCATGTTGTGTGCCAAAGCTGTGGCCAGTTGTGAGATAAATGGAAGTAGAGACAGAGAAACAGCAGTTGGTCTGAGGAGCTGCTCACTGCCAATTATTTGTGTCTTTTTATGGCTTAAGGTTTAAGAAAAGTTGAAAATGATGGAAACACAAACCAGGAACCTAAACCTCCCACCCCCTGAAGAGATGCTGCTGAGCTGCCTCCACACCGCTCACTCATGGCACAGGCTCAAGGCACCAGAGGTTAGGGCCATATTTGCTCATGCTATAGATAACAGCTGAAGTGATGCTGAGCAACAATCTGACACATGCTATCACAACCACTGGATACTGATGGTTTAGACTTTAACTTAAGTATGTATCGATGAAAAATAAATCAATAGAAAGAACAGGATGGGTTCATATGAATTCCATGACTACAGCCTAAGACCAGATGGCAAACTCTACTGTCTTATTAATGGAATCACCACTACCATACATTTTCCATGTGAAAACCCATAGTCCACCCCCTCATAAGCTTCTGCTTTTTCTATTTCCCGAACCAGTTATTTTGTGAATTTAGGATGGGGCGGTGCCAAACCCTGAGCAACACCCCTGCTCATCACCCATATGTGGTCCTGCCCTCACGCACCTCCTGTTCCTTCATTTGCAATTCAAATAGCCTTCCTCTTGGACAGTAACACAAGTGCTTTAGTTTCCCAAGAGCTAAGAGAGGTGAATGTGTGCTGCACAGGTGAGGGCCTAATGAGCAGTGATTTCCTGTTTAGATGAATTAGTCCTTAACAGCAACACGGCTATTGTTGTATCAGGGAGCTCCTCATTTATGGACGGTGTCTTAAATTATGCCAATTAGTTGTGTGCGCTTAAGTCCCTGCTGTTTGACAGGACATAATCACTTAAAAGGAGTTTCGTCTTCATCAATCCTTAATGAGAGACACAGTGACACAGGGACCATCATGACTTTAGTGATTTCTCAAGAGCAAAAACAACAGGGCGTGCTACGGTCTTCTGTTTGTGTGTATTTTATATTTTCCCCTGGTCATGCTTGATTTGTATTTCCATCTCATGGCAGATCACACATTTATTTCTGTCCCTGTCGCGTCTATTTTGACACAAGACAAGCTATTGCCAAGATTGTACTCACCAGGCAGTATTTTTGGTGCCTTCAGAGCCATCCATACCAACACTCATGTAGCTATGATCTGACTCACTAGACATCTGTCTCCACCGCGGCTTCCTGTGGGATGTTCTGTTCTGGATTGTGTTAGACATGTAACAGGGGGAATCAAACTAGCGCTGCTACAAGTATAACACCAATAATGACTGAAAATGATCATAATGAGGAGACTGTCAAGAGTCCGCAAATGTGTGTGAACACAGAGACTGTCTGTATGATCAAATGGGGGGATTTAGACACTGATTTTCCACCATGAAGACCATCATATCTTAAAGCAGATCAGTGTGTTAGGATATGTATTATGTATACCAAGAGACTACTTGAAATGCATACATACTGTGCATGTTATTACATGTAAATATACGGTATAGGCTATTAGAGAGAGCTCTGTCAGGAGATGCTCGATGTTTCTTTGTTAGTTGAAATGGCTAGTCATATGCTGTACATGATACTTATGTTTGTGATTATTTGACAAATTAAATAATAATATTTTATTATGAAAGTCAAAACTATATATATATATATATATATTTTATTCTACCCATAAGAATGCGTCCATTGATAATGTTCAGGCAACTCTAATCCCTCCCCTATTGAGTGACTGTCAATTCTCCAACTGTACCCCACCAAAGGCCCTTAGTTCCTACTCAATATCTGTGACCTCACATAGCAGTAAAGTGGCAGATGATGAATGCACGATTGCCAAATGAGGTTAGACAATGAAGTACTAATCTCGTGCTAACAATGTGCCGTACCAGAGTCATTTCTCCTATTTAATGACATATTGTTTCTTATGGATACGTTTATGACTTTTAAATTACAGTATGCAAATGGATGGTGGTTTGATGGGTTGATGTGAAGGTGAAGGCTGAAATAACAAGCGAGGGTTGACATTGTGCGTGTGCGTGTGTGTGCGTGCCACGGCTCAATAGCCCGTGCATACATTCCGAGGCAGGGGAAGGTTACAGATATTCTGTGGCATGGCGAATCATGTCTCTTCCTCTCTATCATCGCCCATCAAGGTCACATGGGCAGACGCAAAGTGGTGGCCCTGGCCTTTTCCACTGGCAGCTCTGTGTGGTGGAGGGAGGACGGGCCTGCGGTCGACTGCTGCTTGTAATCAGGCCTGACGTGTGACTCAGTCGCGTGCCAGCTGTACCACCAAAACCAGGATTATACTGTCCCTGGATGGTCAAAAAAGAAAGGGAAGAAAAAGGTCATTGTAGAGATCATTGTTTCAGAGCACCTCCAGGCACATCGGGTTATTTAATTATTTGTGAGTTATCTCAGAGGCAGTTGAAGGAAATGAGATGGTTAATAATATGCATACCGTGGAGGGTCAGGAAAGTGGCTCTTTAGTAACACTAAACAAGTAACACTAGCGGGGCACTCCTTACACAAGAGCCCAAAATGGTCAATACCCACATTATTAGTTCAAACATTTATGGTTGAAGAAAATATTGTGTCAGTGATAAACCTTAAAAATACTGGACAGTGATCCATGTTTGAAATATCTGTCTCTTACAAAAACTAAACCATGACTGAAGATACATAGTCATGTTTTCTGTTGTTTAGTATAAACAGAGCCCATTGTTTACGTAAAGATCCTATATTACACAAAATGGATTCTTGTGAGCTTTAAGCCATGTTATAATGTTGTTACCTCCTCAAAACATACCTGAAGTTGTGTTTTGTTTCATTCACACATGTTTGAATAATCCTGGTGTATTAGTCTGTCTACAAGCTCAAAAGCTCCTTACCTTTAATTCAGTAGATTGTCAGCTCCAGGGCTGAAATTATTCAAATGATTCTAGTGAAGGTGTATGGACTTTAAAAACACAATGGGACACTTCTGTATTACCGCCTGGCATCGCTGGACGCAACAAAGTGTTTCCTGTTTGAGAAGAAGAACTCAGCGTAAATATTCAGTGTTTATGTGTTAAGCATGTGTTAATGAAACCAAACTAAGTGAAGAAACATAATTATAACATAGATCAGAAAATAGCGTAATATGGGTCCTTTAACCTCACACAAAGAAAAGTGCATATAACATAACAGTCATCGTCTTTGTGCTCTTTTTCAACTTCGTACAACAGAAAATTATTTTAGTGTTCAATAATTAATATAATTGAATTAATGCAATTAAAGTATTATTATTATTATTATTAATAATTTATATAGTATCATTTTCATAAAATAATCTTCCTTAGGCAAGAAACTTATTTTGTGACATGAACTATTGTAGTCAACCTACTCCAGCTTTTGTATGATGTTTGAAATAGGCCTGGCTTCCTTGACGTGATTACAACAAAGCAGAAATCCCACACAATAGCAGACAGCAGACAGTGCTTCTATGTTCTTTAATGGGTCAGGGTACCACTTGTCCTGATAGTTAACTTCTGAAATGGGTCATTGTGCCAATGTGGAGCAAGTAATTCAGAAGTAAAAGTGCTCCCGACATGTAGTAGTCCTGGACACTGCACTACAGTGGCAGCTGATTGGAATGGTTGATTGATATTGTTATACATTGGTGAAATAATAGCAGGCGAAATTGCCAGTTATTTTCCCATCAGGTGGTACAGTAGGTGGAAGAGAAGTGATGGTGGGCTGTAATTTTCTGAAAGCATGAAAGCTCCCCAGGACGTGGTGCTGGCTCATACATTAGGCCTGTCAAACCAGCAAACGTCGTGATGACTATATATTTGTTTTTCCATTTTTGTCTATAAAAGGCACATCTAGAGTTCACTTTATACAGTCACAACTAAACGAGCTGGTTTGGGATATTGCTATAATCTCAATATGTTTCCTTTGCATATACTGTATTTTGTGACTGTGTTTGCTATATAATATAAAGTCAGTGTATGGTTGGATTCACTCTCCTGTTTCAATCACTTGATTCAGGAGACAAACTTAAATGTGATCTCATGAGTCATCAAGTGCAGAAGTGATGCATTTCAGGCACTTTTCTTTTTGCAATACTGTGACTTTTTGTGCTGCGTGATTGACAGCGTTATGTGCCGTCAAAACAGCAGTAGAACCAGTACGAGCTAGCAATTTTTTAGTCTTTGAAACAGCTTTTCGACTGACATCCAATTTTTGCTTCTGATAAGGTCCTAATTGGGTTTGAGCAGGGAGCAAAATACTATTAGGCTATTTTATTTTTCAGAATAGTTGTATCAATACATTTTTCATTATTATAGAAATATTATACCCAAAGACTGTAAGGACTTGGGACATGTGAGGGATGAATACAATTATGACTGAGAATGAACCTTCTTGGGTAGTACACAAGTATTGAAAAGACAGAAGATGTTGGCCCAAAGACTCTAGCTCAAGGTAAATACAGTGCTTTGTTGAAATATAAAGTTCTTTGGTCACAAGGTTGAAAAATAATAGGCACTAACAACATTGGTATCTCTGACCTTACTTTCAGTGGTATACTAATTTATACTGTATGTTTAAAGTTCTTTTTTTTTCTCACTTAATAAACAAAAATGTATTTTGTACAGATACTGTAAAATAAGACCAATGTATTTGTCTTTATCTAATTATAAAGTGTTTCTATCGGCTAGTTGTTGTTAGAAGTGGTGTGGTGCTGAAACTATGCTCTGGCCACTAAAAGTTGTGAAACATGCATAAAAACTCATAACAGTGAATTATTAGAATGCAAAGAATGTGTTAAAATAGTGAGGAACAAGTTTGGACTTCTACAATTTAAAATGGACTAGTTCTGTCTTTCATGTTTGGAAGAAGGTAAAAATGCAGCACCTGTAACTTAACATAACAGTGAACACAAAAATTCACTGTTATGTCATTATCATTGGCCTTTGACTATAAAATGTAATCCAGATTGAACTTTCCTTATATGTGTTGTGTTACTAAAATGCCTACAAACCAAACCAACAAAGAAAAAGGCCAATAAGTTGTTTTGACAGAGGCTATGTCATAATTCTTTATTATTACTATCCACCGTAGCTGTACCGAGAAAGCAACACAATTTTTAACTATGATTTTATCAGTGACACAATATATTACAGCCTTGATTTCCTTGAAGGCACTACTGTAAGAGCAAGGAAAAGTTTCACTGTGCACCGCTGTGAGCTACAAGATTCTGCAATAGCAGCAGAATAATGAATTCTTGGAGTGTGGATAAGTCTCCGTAGATGGTATTATAATCAGTATTCCTCATTAAAACATGTGATACGTGCAACACAGGGCCCCGTCTCCTCTTTCACTTTTCATTCAAGCATCTTCCGTTCATCCAGGAGTGTTGCATTACACTGAAAAAGTAAGTAACACCGTGACAGCAGGAGGAAAAGTGCACGGTTAACAAAAATGTGCAGAGGCAGCATAATCAGTGCCCTCAGAGATATAAAGTACAATATTGGCCTGTCAGGGTATACGTTATGCAGTTATAGTGAGCTGGAGATGGCAACAACAGCTCTAAACTGCTCCCTGAATAACAACTACTGCTCCACTTTAAACGTCTCACATTAGAGCTTTATCCCACTATATTTAGACCCTATCATGTAAACTATGTGTACCTTCCCCACAATATGGTGACCTATATGCAAGAGCTTAACAGGAATATCATCATATACTATTTTTATTTTGTATTCAGCCAAGCACCCGTTAGCACGCCTCCAGCACTGTGCTAACATTTACAGAAAATTATGGCATTTAATTGGCTTTTAAAGGTTCGTAACATTCTTGAAATTATAAGTAGTCTGGTTGATATAATTTTGTGTTCAAACAAAAAGTTGTATGTTTGTTATGGAAAATAGTTAGCTTTTAGCCTAACAAAAGGGAGAAAGAAAATAGCTCCACTGGAAGTAGCTCAAGCAGACACTCTTTCTGTAGTAAATAGTGGACCAAAGAACTTTTTTTTTTGCACTGTTTCTTGATAGGGCTGACTACAAAATCTGGCAAGTTATTTTTTTTTTTTGTTTAACTGTTGTGGGACATACAACTCTATGATCTTAAAGGTCAAATGCATTGTATTTTTAGTAATTGAGTGTTATTGTATCTCTTTGCATTAATATATTTTTGGCTTTCCATAAAACTGCTAAAAAAAAAAAGAAGCGTAGGTAGCCATGTAAACGTGTGTGTATGTGTGTATATATAGATATATATAGTTTTAAATAAATGCTTTTTCAACTGGCCCTCTTCTTCTAAACCACCACTGACACAGCGAAGGTCAAGAATTCATCTTATCTGTCAGCCTATAAGATACTTTATCTACGTTATCCTGACACAATGTGCCGCACTCAGCAGACCCAAAGCTATATGGAAAAAGGCTCAAAAACTCTGACCACATTTTGGCGGCTGAAACATTTTTGATTGAACTTGCATCAGATGTGTTACCGGAGACTTCTGACAGGGCTGCAGAGGTCTTGCAGAATCTTAGTGGCTGATCGCTGTATGAATCTTTCCCTTTCATTGTTCGTATTATACTCCCAGGCAAAAAAAGCATTCATCTTTCTGTGGTAATATCTGCCAGGAGAGAGGTGAGCTGCAACAATGGGCAGTCTCTGGAAATTCCATTGTTGTAATAAGAGTTTGGGTCAAGGGGACACAGGTATGGCTATGGCTTCTCTCCTGCAGAATGATACGTAATGGCAGATTCATGTCGATACCACTGATGTGTGAACAGCATTAGCAATAATCATACTTTTTTTTTGTTTATTTGTCACACTAACAACAGATGTTTCTATATATTTGGAGGTAACTAACAAAAATGTATCAAAACAGCAAAGATTTGCTTGTCATCATTTGGTCCAGTAGCGTGGGATTTCTGGGATGCATGTTTTAAGTTTGCTCGCTACTTTTATACATTTATGAACAATAACATTTCTGTATTATATTTTACATTTTGAAGTTTAACTCAAAATATTGTTTTAATCCTCCAGCCAACATAAATTTACCAGTAACATTTTTCTTTCATCAAAAAATCTAAACAAAATATTGTCTGTTACATTTTCCCAGATTCATACCTCAGTGTATGAAAAACGATTCGGGGCTGCAGTGATTGTCTGAACCCAGTGATGGTAGAACTGGAGCAGCCTGCTACATATCAATCAGTCTTTTGCCAGGTTATGTCACACTTAGGTGCCCAGCAGAGTGCAGCTTCTGGGGGAGGGAGTATCAAACGCCTGGATCATCTATTTCCATTGTCTCTGTGTCTCGAGGGGAACACATCTATGCTAATTTGTTGAAGCTTCAGAAATCTCATCTATGTCACAAGATCAACGCTATCTTTGCCCCGGGTGGCTGGTCTAAAAAGCAGCTCTTTGTTTGTGTGTCCTATACCTGTGTGTGGGGAAATCCTGTATCAATGTCAGCATTCATGGGGTTTTGGTGGAGCCCTCAGATTCAAGCCAAGAACCTGCTGGCTGGATTAACCCAGGCCTCTCATTGAAGAGGGGATAGACCTGTCCTGATAATTACTATATAGACTTATCAATCAATTTATGACAGCTGGAACAATATTTCTTGGGGGTCAGTATTTATCGTGTGTAGATTTTCTGTGCACTACTACAGGGAAACTTTTGGTTATTATAAGATTTAAGCCATAAAAGTTTGAATAAACAATTGTTACAGATGCTAACTAAATACTAAAGCGCTTCATTCTTCTTCATTTATGTATTGCAGCTCATGATTTTTGAATAATATTGTAGATTTAGAGTATTTTTTTTAAGTACTTCATTCCTCCAGTCAGTGTCTAAACACTGCTCCAAACCACATGTTTTTACTGACGGAGGTTTGGCTGTGGACCTGTCAATTAAAAATATCTGCACTGATCATTAACAAATGCAAATGACAGAATCTCAATCTCAATAAAATCTGCCCAATGTATAAGGAACTAAATGCTATTTTTGTTACCTTTGTCAAGCTGGTGTCTTAAATCACAAAGTACATCATAAAAAATGTGGACAAAATGTAAATAATATACATAAATAAAACAAATAAATACATATGATTTGTACACTATGAAATAAACAAGACCAAATTCTAGTCTCCCAACTCAATTCTGCTTTGGTGTAGTTCTGGTTCAGCAAATACAATAACATGCCTCTTCACTTAACATATCTGAGGCGACATTTGCTTTGATATTGGGATTTACAAAAGAAATGGACTTGCCAATATTCCGTGCACTAAAGTTTGCATACTGCTTGTTTTTCTTGCACAGTAACCCTTGTGTTGTGTGCAAATGTGTGTGTTTGTGTGCACCCTGGGACATCCTGCCTACTCCCTTTGTCTGGTGCCACTGTCCCCTGTATGAGACATGACAGCGCTCGATGATCTAATCACTGGTGTCATGGCATAGCTGCTTATTAACAGATTTCAAGGGCAAACATTTCATCATTAGCTGTACTGCAGTGTATTAATTGGAGGGACTTGTGACTGACTGATGGCTCCTGGTTGTGACTCCGAGCCACAGGAGGGACCCATCTCATTTTTTTGGACCAAGTGTCTTTATCGGGATCTAATTTAAAGAACATGCACTGATAGTATTTTACCCGCGGACAGAAAGCTCAGCTGCAGCTCGGGCCTTATTTAGAGCTGAGAGGGGGAGCTGTCATGTAATGTCAAAATCACTCGCCACAACTTCAGTGATGTTGGTGTTTTCTGATTTGCATATTTAGAATGTTAGATAGGAAGACTGGTACAAATGGCATCGTTTCACAGAACCAATCATGGATTTGATTATGAAAATAAAAACAGAAATTTGGCATCAAATTTGGAATTAAGAAATATCACTTTGCATCAAAAGCTTTTTAGCAAGCTATCGTTGTGCAAATGTCATAGATCTCTGTTTTTGGGCACATCTGCTTGCTTAGTTTCAGACATGTCTTTAAAGGTTACATGTTTAAGAAAAATAATCATTGTTTACATTAACAGTTAAAGGTGCACTGTGCTACTTTTCTGGTGGAGGATCTGCCACCTGCTTGTCTCCATGGAGATGTCATTGCTTTGCCTGGAAAGTTTCATGGTATGACTTCAAACATTCCCATCTAGCATTTATTCATTACGGGTGTTTCTATTGCTCAAAAATATAATAATTCCTCCTGTAAATAGATACAGATATGAACTTTAATGTAAGTGTAGTGCTCTAACCTGCTTGTCTCCCTCATAATAGATAAGTTTAATCTATACTCTGGAACATTCTAGACAAGCAATAACATTTCCATGGAGTTGAGCAGGTGGTGGATCCCCTGCCAGAAAAGTTGCGCAGACACAACAAAAACAGCACTAGCTTTTTGCTTCTGTGGTTGTTTTTGATTTGTAAAAGCAAATACACACTAATTCTAAGCTATTCTTGCATTATAAGTACATCTAAATCTGCATTTGAATTAATCCATTTTATCACCTGTAATGTAGTTAATATGTATTCTTTATTACTGCTTAATTGTGGGGAGTGATTGTAAAGACTATTTCAAATCTCTTCCTGAGTGGTAAGTAACAACAACATACTATTTTGTCAGTGACTGTGGAGAGCCTTCTCCATTCATCACCACTCCCTGGTGTATAATGACCATTACAGAGATTTACTGTCTCATTACTATGTCAATAAATTTTCATAGCAAGTGGTCAGCAAACCTTTTAGACCATGGTTAACGAATGCATTGAAAAGATACTCTTAAAACTAAGAGGTATATTCGTGATAGTAGAGGATTTTTCCCTCCATTTCCTCCTGGTACCTGTGTGAGTGACGCGTGACTGAATGGCACTTTGTGTGTCCGTCCTGGCTCACATCACTCATGTCTTTATGGAGCGGGGCCAAAGGAGGGGGCGGCTGCTCTGTGTCAGCCGCTAAAAAATACATTTCAGACAAATAAGGACTGTTGTCAGGCATCAACATGTGCTTTATTTGTTATGGCATCAGTCTATTCAGTGACACAAAAAATATGCACAGAGAACTGTAAGCGTGACATGACACTGCATGTAACTCACATTACTAAGAAGGTTAGGGGTAGGAGTGGGTAATAGCGACAAAACATCTTACCTAATTTTTAGTATCCCAGTGACAATAAACAACATAATAACCAACAATGTATCAGAAATATGTGTGTAGTGAGGTTTTGCTTATCTTCAAAACAATCACAGTATTGTCAGCAGTTCAATATAATGCCTGCCTTTAGTTAGCAAACAAAAGTCATTTTCAAATTCAACACAATAGAATTCTGAGTATTTTTTAATGTAATCTCCTTCAAGCTAAAACGAGACATTTTAATTTAAATAGGCGCATCGTGTTGAATGAGTGAGCTGCTGTGTTGACAGTATGTACACGGCCTAAGCTCTTTGTAATGACGTCTGGGGCTTGTGTGGGCTCTGATGGGCACCACCTCCACCTCCACCTTTGCATGATGAGGTCTGGGGTGTGACCCTGGGCTGGGCTGACAAAGTGATTAAAAACCTCTTTTGTGTACCAGTTTAGGCAATACAGCATTAAAAATACATTTGAACATGGTGGTGCAGTCGGCAGATGTGCATTGCCTATAGTTGATGTACATTTTCTTTAATGAGCTTATTGTGCACAGTACCATGTTTGTGCTTGTAGCTGAGGTTATGTTATTTGCTAGCTAATTACCTGGTTTGCTGGTTTGTGAAAATGTCAGCTGTTCTTGTAAGAGAAAGCCCCCCTTTCCCCACCTCTCTATGGCCTACATACTTTGCGCAGACAGACACTTACACTGGTGGTTGGGACTGGGTGGAGCACCATCACAGCCCGTTGTAACTGAGAGCACTAGTCACTAAGCTATGGATGGATTGAAGTAGGAAAATGTGATGCATGTGAACACAAATGTTTCAGTGTAAAGTTACAAATGTGAGCTATTCACTGTTCAGATGTACAGTCAAGTAGCACCAAAACATTAGCATGATCTTAATAATAATAATAATAGTAATACATCAAACTTGTATAGCGCTTTTTTGGACACTCAAAGACGCTTAACAAACAGTAGAAAGTAGCATTGTAAAAAAAACAGGGGGAATTATGGGGGAAATGCCAGCTTGAACAGGTGGGTTTTTAGTTGTGATTTGAAGTGCTGCAGAGAGTCCGAGTTCCTGATGAATTTTGATATTACAAATACTCTTTTCTATTGGAATATGTATGGCTATACTATATACTATAGAAATAACACTGTGGTGGCATGGTGACTGAGTGGCTAGCACTCATACTTCACAGCAAGATGGTTCCGCATTCAATGCCTGAGCCTTTCTGTGTGCAGTTTGAATGTCCTCCTTGTGTGCAAACATGCATAGTAGGTAAAATCCTCCAGCTAAGGTAGATTTTTATCCGTATGACTTACAATAAGAAGAAAGTGGTTGTCAGTTGACAAAGAAATTTCAACAGAATGAAATAAATATGCTAGTATAAAATGATGCCTGTTATGGCTGTTTTCATGACGAAAGTTTATAATGCATTTGTCTATTCATCTGTGCTCCACCACCATAGTGTATCACCACAAGTCTTTCAGTAAATTCTATTGTTCTGTTTAAATTGGTTAAAACTACTTAAATCTTACTGTTGTACTTTGACTTGACACTGTTTATGAAGGCAGAACAGCTTATATTCATATTGCAGGAGTGTGTGTAGATTGCATTATGTTCCACCAGAAATAGTGTAAAGATGTGCCGTAGTGGTCAAGCAGAGGATCAAGTGGATGTTGAGGGAGGGGAGGATAATGACAACTCTAAGGGTGAAAATGCAGCTTTTTAGGCAGATGTTGATGAGTGCGATGATTATAGAACATAAGCTGCAGCCCGATGTAAAAGTACAGAGCCAGACACACTTAACAGCTGTGAAATAAACAGAGATTATCCGTGAATGTTTATGTAGCCTGGTACTTTTATAGTTTGTGCTGTTCAAAGGTATCATTGTTGTGTTTACCTAAAATAACTGCTTTTAAGTTGTTTGAAGGTGTGCCTAACATGAAACAGAGATGGCCCCTATTATGATTTATGGACATACAAATGCTTTTGCTAGATTCAGATTCAGAGAAATACTGTGAATTTGAATGTTTATACAAATGAAGAAAGAACTGTGTACCCTAATTGAATCATCTTACCACTACAATGTTAAACTACTATTATTTTACTTGGATAAATTTTTATTGATTCTCGGTTTTTGTATAATAATGGAAAATAACTCTTTCAAATGCATTTATCATCACAGTATTCTTCTTCTCTATAAACTTGACATGGGTGAGGTAGTGACAACTGGACTTTATGGGTAAAAATGTATTGTGTGTATGTGCTGAATAAAAAAATCCTTTTAACCACTTGAGACAACTTACCTTCACACCTTTGACACACAGCATACCTGCCAAAGAGCTCCTATTTCAGGGATAAAAATAAATAAATGCCATCTTTGTATAATTGAACTCTACCTCACACCAGCCGCTATAGACCAGTGCTTTTTCCATCATGAAAGATTGAACAATTCCAATGAAGATGTCTCCAAAAATATATAGAAAAGCTGACAGAAGTGAGATGTGAGGAAAAAACATGGCATATTGTATTTGCGGCAATGTCAAAATGAGGATCACAGTTGCAGGCACCAGTCTAATAGAAGTACTACCACTGTATAGGTTATTTTATATATTTGATTTCTAGTGGGAGGATTCTTGAGAGAGTACATAATGTTATGGTTTCTGCACTTACAAATGTCCAAAGGCAGGTTTACAACTGCTTCATTGGTTGTTAAATACATTGGTTGTATAATTACTTATCGTTTAATATATGAAAGCTGGAACAATATTTTTTGGGGCTTTATTACGTGTAAAAGTGGGGAAATTTGGGGGATTTTTGTTGTAATACCATAACATTTGAGCTGAACCAGGCTAAATAAGTGACTTCTATGGCTAATTATTGGTTCATTCTGGTATTTATCTGTTGCAGCTCAGATCTTTTAATGATGTCTATTTAACAATCTAGGATTATTCAGCTTTGTTGTTATTGTGTGAGTGGTATAAAATAGTTATATCATCATATTATCATTTATCACAGTATCTGCAGCAATATATAGTGCTCCAACATATGTTATCGTGACAGGCCTAGGTTGTTCCCTTCTGGGACTGTGCAAGGATAAAGAGTTTGATTTGTGTTTTTCAGAAAGATTTTGTTAGGACCTTTCTGCATTCAAAAGATTACGTTTTCTAATTTGCTTTTGATTATTGCTATTAGAACAAGGGACTGCTGTCGTGCCAAATCAATCAAATCAGGAAGGAATCTTTATGTCTGAAACCCATGGTCGTGTTGGGTCTTAAAGTGTCTATTACAGGTTAGACTATTTATTTTACTAAAACACAGTTATGATCATTATATTTAAGATTTTTGCAAAAACGTTCACACTCGTTTTCCCAATTTGGCCATTTTCTTATGTTTAAAATCTTACTTCCTGGTTGGGAGTCGTAACATCACACTAGAGAATTCCATAACTGTTACCTAGGAAAACTCCTCTAATGTACAAAAAAAAAAAAAAAATCTGACATATACAAACACCTTTATTTTATTGAAATCATGTTTAAAGTATCAGATGAGGATCAGTATCAAATGTGTTTCCTACATGTAAATAATGCCGAACATTTGGATATGTCTTCAGAATGTTGGAACTCTCTACTTCCTGTAATTTTTGACATATTATTTAACTTTTCTTCTCAAATTGCTTCTTGATTGGTGTAATACTATAATTATTTATATTTACAATAGTTATAATCCCACCAAATGAAGTCAGAATTAGAGAATTCAGAGTTCAGTCATCAACTGGAGTGAGGTGGGCATTGCTACGGGATGATTGGTAATGTTATACAAGTGTTTTCCATCCATGATTTTGTACTATAGCTGTTACATTGCTCTTTGGACCATAAACCATAGGGGGCCAAATGGTAGAGCAATATTAGAGGGTGCTGTAGGCCCAAAGCCCTTGTTACTCCACCTGCAAATGGCTACTACAGTAACAGGTCTATGTGCTTGGTGCGGTGTGATTCCATAGTAGAGCTTATCATACTGCACATGAGATATATATATATATATATATACATATGAATACAACTGGCATATGAATATGTCAACTGTATTGGATAAACAAGTTTCCTTTAACTAAATAAGCAACAAAATTGTAGTGCAGTCACACACAAATTGCTAAAAGATAGAAAAAAAAAACACTCTCTGCGATATATTGATACAGCAGCCCACGATAACGATATTGTATCACCCAATTTAGTATCATGATATACAGATATTTTTGCACACCCTTATTTTGTAGTACATTTTTCTAGATTCAAACACCCCTGTATCTAATCACTACAATGATCTGTAACAGGGCAAGGTAAGGTATTATTGTAACAGGAAATAAAGCTAACTCCATGGATAAATAAAATAATTGAATTCATAATTGAATGACACCTCATTATAAGCTGAACTGGAAAGGCTAGCCTGGCTGAACCTGTAGCCTACGACCTCCACAGCTATTTTGTATGTGTTTTATTGATAGTTCCAACCATATGTTCTTCTCTTCACTGGGCTGGTCATTATGCTAACCTATTATGTATTTTCAATGAGTTCACAGCTGTTTCCATTGTCACGCTGTTTGTGCAAGGTGGACCTGTTAATTAGCCTGTAGCGTCTATGATACAGATGTTAGTGAGCCTAATTATGACTGCTAAATGTCAACCTAACTCCTCCTCCTCTGGGTTTTTTTCCCCGTTTCGCTCTTGTCGTCTGCGGTCTCTGTCAGTGCACAGTGCATTATGAAGAAAATGGATACTGCCTTAGGATAAGCATGAATTTTTTACTGGAGCTAAAACACTCAGAGTTAATGTGGAAGCATCGTGCCATTTGTGTTGGGCCTTATATTGAGAATGGAAAGAGGTGAAGCACTTTTTATACCGTGCCGTGCTGTGGAATATTTTAGAAACTTGTGGCCACACACTATTTTTTAAGTGTTTTGACATGTAAAGGATGGTAGACTTGGACCTGCACATTTCTGTATGGAATTCAGCATGCTGTTTAGACTTAGACTTAACAAAGTGTTTTTAGCTTCGAGTTTATTAAATAATATATAATCATAGAAATAGCAGCAAATAATGTCCCTTGTGGATCAATAAAGTTTGTCTAAGTCTAAGTCTATTTTGTTTGTTTTGGTTAACCTTTGTTTATCCTGGTAGGTCAATTGAAGACTCGTTCTCATTTACAGCAGCGACCTGGTCAGGAGGCAGCAGCTCAAGGAGTAGAGAGAAGAGTTTAGAATTCATACGAAATTGTGGGTCTAAAAATAGCAGTAGAATAGCAACTTAAAATGACTTAAAGCCCCACTGAGTAACTTTTTAATTTAAAAAATAGAATAAAATACAAATATGTTTTTCAAGTACTTTAAATATTACTGCGCGGAAGAAGATGTATTTATATCCATGCCCATGGAGAATGTTCTGAAGTATTGTTTTAACTTTCTGTTTCCATGGAATCATGCAGTTCATATGACACCAACAAAAAGTGTTACTTTGAAAAGGAAATTCTACAAAATCCACAAAATAGGTACAAGTTATAACCACTATATGCACAAGATTAGTACCTCCTTCTTACTCATGTCAGGGATGCACCGATACAATACTGGCATTGGATATCGGTGCTGATATTGACATTTAAAAGATATCAGTTCAGCCGATATCCCATTTTTGTCTATATATTACCGTAATAAGACTATTTACTGGCCAATGTTGGCCCAAAACATCTCATAGTATTAAACTACATTCACAGACACAGTATCAGAAGAGAAAAAGCAGGATCCTTAACCCATCTTGTCAAAATGTGCATTATTATTTATTATGTACTAATAATAAAAGACTAAAATGCTCTTAAAGGTTCACCATGTAACTTATCCGATAAAGCGTCCTACACCTGCTTGTCTCGGGTGTTAATGCTCCAAAATACCTTGTATACCTGTACATTTGGTCGCCTCTCATATCTGACTTTTAACTTGACTTAGTGGCACCACCTGCTTGTCTCTGTAGAGATAGATTAGATAGATTAGATTAGGTTGAATGCCATACTGTGAACATTTTCATGAGGACAGGCAGGTGATGGACCCATTCGAAAAGTTGCATACATGACAACATAATTTTACTTTTCACTTGTGTAGTTTTAATCTAAACCTTTAGAAATAGTCATCATTGTGCCAGAATATCACTTAATGCCATGTCTTTTTTTTAGCATGAGCCTAAAATAATGTAGAGTAAGAGTAAGTGCGTATGTGGAACACAATATCCAGGGCTTTATATTGAAACTGTGGAAAAAGCATAAATCTAACCAAATGTCCAAACTGAATACAGAGGCCTATATTTGAAACAGTAGATGTCACATTGTTGTTATCTAAGCCCCTTTAAAATGCCACAACACATTCTGCTGCCTCTCCTCTACATGTTTAACTGCACCAAAGCTGTCAGGACCATTCCTCTCAATACCACCTTTCTAAAATATTTCGGAAATGTGTTGTGCGCTTCACCCGAGTGTCCAAATAATTCTAAAGACACCTCAACACAGAACAAACCATTTAGATGTCTCTATGGAGCTCTGCAAATGTCAGAAAGCGAAAGCGTCTGCAAACAAGATCTTTGTCAATTTGTGATTTAAATCAAATGTGGTTTAGTATTTCAAAAACTGATTTTCATATGACCTTTTCAGTATACAGTAAAGTGAAATAAAACAACAATTGAAAATCTTATAATAATTACACTGATTCAAAATAGCATTCTAAACATTATTTTTCCATCAAAACCAACTTTGCTTCTTAAATGCAACATTTGCCGTTATTACTTCTGTTATAATGTTGTTTCCTCATCAAAAACATACCTGGAGTTGTGCTTTGTTTCATGCACATATGTTTAACACACAAGGCCTACATATTTAGGCTGAGAATTTAGCCAATCTCTAGTCTGAACTTAAAGATAAATGGTAGCTGGTAACTTGCGAACTACTACGTCATGAAATCATTTCGAGCTTTAAAGATGTAGACAGTCAAATAATAGGGTTGCTCAAATATGTGTGAATGAAACAAAACACCACTCCAGATATGTTTTTGCGTAACAACATTTTAATATGGCTTAAAGCTCACAAGAGTCAATTTTGCATAATATAGGACCTTTAAGCACTGTTCCTTCCTTGGATGACTTAAGATAAACACTGTCCATTATACACAGGAAGATCCCTTTTGTGGTTACTAACTTTTCTAATGTTTGCTCTTTAAGGTGATGTAAAGTGTAAAGGTGTAAATACCTTGCCCAATCAATGTGGGACAACAGATAAAAATAAGACCCTGGCTACAATCCCACATGTTTACAGCATATATATGTTCATTAACATGCACTGTCCTGACCATAGACTGTATATATAAATGGACATAACTAACCTGCTGTGCTAGGCGCCACTTTCCAAATAGGAATATGAAGAATGGGGGCACTTCGGCTCCATCGACTCTTTTCAATTCCAATTGACTTTACATTAAAATTTGTCATCCCATTCTCTGTAACTGCTCCAGTGAGCCTTGTCATTTTGATCTTAAAATGTTTGTATTAAACTGCTGTATATGATCCTGGTGTTTTTATTTTGCTATTTGTCCATAAATAAATTCCTATTCCTAATATAGAACATGGCTGCAAATTTGCTCCTATAACTGCTAGCCTTGTGAGCTTCTTTTGACTTAAGCTGAACTGGATACAGTCTATGGTCCAGACCAAATAAAAAATAACTGTAATAGCAATATAGCATTGCTTTATAACACTGGTGCATTCACAGAAATGTTATTAATGTGCATTGTGGCTGTTAAAATCAATTAATACAGTAACAGACAGTAAAAAAGACAGGCAGATTTTAAGATTCTCTGATCAGCTCATCTTGCCACTGTATTTGGAACATCTACTCAAATCATATAAGCTCTTTCTACATCCAGTTTGATGAAATGAATTAGGTGAAATGTACAAAGTGACTGTCACTGGTCATAATATTATTCCATGATTTACAGTCCTGTCAAAATACCTCATTTCATAATAGGTTAAATCAGCAAAGTTAAGAATGATTTGTTTAAATAACTAAAGACATTTCCATCTATGTTTTTTTCACTTTATCAAATGTCACTTTGTATTAGGCTCACTTGTCATATTCACTTTGGGGGAACACGGACACTAGTAAACACTGGGATCCAACCATGCATTACCAATGGCTCAAACTTTAATTACCAGCTAAATGATAACACAGCCTGCAGTATAGAGTTCACTAATTCTTCTGCAAAACCAGCTATATTTATGCTACGAGAGTGTTATGAAATGTTTGGTGCAATGACATAAATTAACCTTGCCTTGCATTAATATTGCTGTAATTATTTAATACTAGTGGCTTTTTTAAAGTCTTATTCACTACTCACAGATGGTGGGTAGATTTACAAAGTATTTTTTAAGAATAATATAATCCACTGATCCTGAATAATCTGTTAGTGACTAGGCTCTTGATCTTGTCATATTAGAATAACGATTTGGATATTAACAATAGTAGTTTGATTTGCAAACACCCCATCTCATTTTAATACAGTATTCTCGCAAAATGTTACGATGCCATCTGAAACTCAGGAAATTAAATAGATTTTATTTGCAGATGGTATCTCCAGAGGCTTAAGGGCTGTACAATTTTGTTAAAAAAAACAAAAAAACAACACAAACATTTAGATGAATTTGATTATTCTTGCTACCCTGCCAACATTTCTGAAACATGTCAGCATTTATCCCTGAACTAGAAGCCCAAGATTACAGAATTAACCACTGTCTTTTTAGAATAAGATAACACTTAATTATTTATATTCATGGGTTTTATCTTCCTCGGCATAGGTGACATTTTCAGGACTTTTGACCACTCAGAAGATGTAATATTCAGTTAATTGTTATTTTTGTATTTACTAACACAAAAAACGTTGCCTCTAAGAGTAAATAATGAGTAGCCCTGTTTATGCCCAGACATTGTTAGCGTCTCCATCTGAATAGTCTGCCTCTGTTTTACTGGGAGGTTACTGAGGGACACAGGCTAATGCTATGATTGATGCCTTTAATGTTGCGGCAGAGCATAACATCTTCAAATGGTATGGTCTGTCTGCTGCTTCACTGGTAACTGGGTGTTTTTCATCTGTGCACAATCTCATGTTTGATGATAGACAAACAAACACGCAGTACCTAAATACCTCTTCGGGCTTTTAATGCCTTTTTCGCCCCGGTGTCCTCGAGGCAGGAGCAGTATTAGCAGTGATTTGAGGAGAGCCGAGTGAACTATGTGCTCTATCTCTGTTTGTCCAATCGGTTGTATATTGAAACCGGCTGTTTGGAGTTGGATTGACATCACACAACACATTAATTATTGTCGTATCCATGAGCTCGCAAATATGAGGATTTCATGTTTGTCCACCCACACGCCGGCGTTTTCAAGGCAACAGCATGTAATTAGCATGCAGCCCTCACATGGGAAACTTGCAGGAATAGCAAATGGAATTTATAATTGTCACTTGTATTATCAGTGTTTTTCTGGTTCCTCATTGGATCTCATTTAAAATATGAAGAACATGGACTGCTCACCTGCTGTAACTGGCCACAGCATGCTCAGAGCTAATGATTTTTTCTTGTCTAGTTTGGCTATAACAAAGCAAGCAGGTTGAACTAATTAAGTATCCAGGAAATTAGCTCTTTGTTGCAGACTTCCAGATAAAAGGTCACATGACATATGACATACACAATCACTGAAATGGAACGAAACAACTGCGTCACGTTTATCTACGAGCAGTATACAAACAAGGTTACATTTTGTTGTTTGCTAGCAAGAATATTTTTTGTTTTGTTTTGTTTTAGTGACAGTTGGGTCAATATGCTGTCAAGGATCTTTTGTTTGAAATGAAATGGAGCTGTAAATAATGTAGTACAGTCACACCATTCTAAAGCATCCATAGTTTATAATTGTGCTAGAAGGCAGGTCAGAACTGGTCACATGTTTTGACCTGGTTTCTTGTTCATATCTCTGTAATCCCTAGGCCTATCCACAGGGAAATGGCACTGTCCATTAGTGCAAACAATCTGGTGAAATATAATTCTCACTATAAAAAAGTGTAGGTGCTATTGTATTCGGTTGAAAAGACTTAAAGACAGAAATTTGTGGACCAAATCTCTGACAAATAATGTAGACTTTATGTGTGGTTAATTCCATCAAAAATAATAACTTGCCTATTGGATTATATGACCCTACCCTCTCTCTGAAATGATGACATTAAATTGTAGAATGCCTTGAATATAACCAATGTCCCATGGAAGTTGTTTTATGGTAGTGAATTTTTTTATTGCAAGTTGATTTTATAGCTACATTTAAACTGGAAGTGAGCTGTGCACTGTCAATTGGAGTTTTGTTTGAATAAGTTGTGTGCCTTGTGGTCTTGTTATGATACATAATCTATATGTATTTATTTTATATTTGTTTTATTGTGAAAAGCTACAGACTGCTTAGAATTGCTCATCGTATAAATATGGCATTGAAAGGTGGGTGTCTCTTGCCATTGTTCTGAGTTCAAGGCACCTGCTGCTTAACCTCAAACCAGGATTAAAAATGGACGATTTCAACTATTCAACATCTCCAACTTATTAGTCATTCCATGTGAGCCATTTCCATCCGGCAACAGCCCACTGGGTCGCCACTGTTATCATCCCGCGCCCCGTGTGTTGGGCTGGGATGGTCCAGACTGGGGAGCAGCTTGTGGGAGCTCTGCCTCACAGCTGAGCAGCCTTCTGTGTGTGTCTCTGTGTGTGTTTTGTGTGTGTCTTGTGTGCGTGGTTGTGCGTGTGTGTCCTGATGCTGCAGGGTGGAGGGCGGGTGCTGTCCTTGTAACCGCTCACCGTTCCCCCGGCTCCATCAGGCCCTGAGTGACAGCCCCCTGCTGCGTCTCCCTCGCTCATATTTGCATGCACATCCTATTTATACTCTACTTCTCTCTCTCTCTGCGGCACAAATCACTCTGCTTTTTGGATGACCACTGGTATATCTACCTCAATGTGCTGTGTGGTAAAAAGACAAAAACAAATTAAGGTTTATGTGATTTTAAATTGAGTGTAGCAGTTTGAGATTTGTTTTTCAAATGTAAATTGCAGTATAAATAACATTCATTATTATTATTATTATTATTATTATTATTATTATTATTATTATTATTATTATTATTATTATTATCATTATTATTATTATTATTAAATACAGTGTTCAATTGTGGAATAGTCGAACCTAGTGCTGTAATCGACTGTAGAAACTCTTGGTTGACTAAAGACATTCCCTATGCATTAATTAGTCGATATCTCTATGATAAAACAACCACATATTTGACCAAACGTGACTAAGAGGAGCTTGTATTTAAAAACTCACAATGCTTTCCGAGTTCTCCATCTATCTCACTCCATGTTTTCTGCTGTGCTGTAATTATAAATAAGCAGTATTGTATTAGCCAGTTTTCAGTACACCCTTTTCAGTAGCAACTTAACTTGTGAATTATATCTTTTATTATATTGGCTATTATATTAGCTGCTTAGCTAAAACTGTTCATTGGCTTGGTGTTTTCTGCAGTCCAGTCTGCATTCTGCCTCACTATGCAGGTACTGTATATGATAAAGTTGACAGTTTTCCATTGGGAAGCAAAACGCTGACACGCTGTAGACTAAAGGTGTGGTGGAGCATTGAAAATCTCCTGGTCACTCTTTTTGTCTGCTATGGTTGGTATGTCCCAGTGTGCTGAGCTAGACTATCCCTCAGGAGGAGAGCAGCGGCCAAGACACAGCCCCGAATTGCAGACCAGTCAACAAAACGCTTGGTAAAAGCAGGCTTTTGTTAGGGCAGTGTCAAGACATGGTTTAAACTGTTGTACAAATGTTTAAATGTACGTACATCAAAAACAAAACAAACAATTCTACAAGACTAGCTGCACCACTTTATCCTCTGTGTTCTAATTCAGCTGTCCTTATATACAACTTTATAACAGCCATGGATCTCAGTTTTTGGTCTTTCTCTTCTAAACATATTTAAAAACAGCTCTTACAGCTGTCTTGTACAGCAATGATTACCCACAGTATGATATTACTGTGTAGTGACATGAAACGTTTGACATGAAACGTTTGACTTTGTAGTAGTTTGATGCAGTAGTCTTGTGAAGTTCCAGTTTCAGTCCCAGTCCGTGTGAGGGTCAAGCTAGTTTTTGTTCAGACTCAAGTCCAAAATGAGTTAATTAAAAATGGGTAATGGTATTTCACTTATTGTCTCCTTCTCTGATGAATAATTCTGCCCAAATCTTCTCATTTTGAGATAAAATACTGCACACTGATTGAACTGGCTGTCTCATTTTCTTGCAGAATACCCGAAAAGAACTGGTGTTTCTTGAACATTTTCATCAGGATTTAAATAGTAAAGGATCTCAGACTATGTTACTGAAGTACAAAATGTTTTAATTAGGTAATAATGAGACCGTCTATAGTACATAATGAAGTGTTTGCCTAAATGAACCTTGGATATGTAAATGTTTCATCCTAAACAAAAGAGTTTTTCACTTAGAGATTGAACTATATGTTTTTTGTTTTATTCATGATTGATTTCTTTAAAGCCTTTATTCTTCTTTAGCAGTAAATGTCCATTAAGTTCTGACAATAATCTGAGACTGATTTTCTGGACCAATTTTCCCAATATAACATTATTTCATTAAATTACTGCAACATTTACATGCAACAAACCTAGGTTTGTAAGAGCTTGGCCCAAACAAAATATTGTTGAAAAAGTTGAGTAAGATTACCTATTTTGGCTCAATATCGGCCTATCTCTATTTTTAACTACTGTTTAGCTGAGAAATGTCATTTGTGAAATTCATTCTGTTAGATTAAGTCTGCCTATACAGTTTCTGAACCTGACTGCATTCTTTTTATAGATATTGCAGTTCAGTATCAGTGTGCATCCTGGCACACTAAATTGTATTCTTCATGTCTTCTCTGGGTTTGTGACCTTCCCTCCAGGATTTCCACATTTAAGTATGCATGTTTAGTGAACTGCTCAATCTAAATAGCCCATGTTTAATTAACATGGCAGTCAGTAGTCAATGCTTTTTGCCAGTATTTGTCTGCTCTCCGTTTTACCAATTATTGTCCTGGATGTACGGTCTGCCTGAGGCTTCTAGTTGATAAGGTCCCTGTCTTACTTCCCAATGTGGTCAAAGAGTCTCATTGTGCACGACAAAGTAAAACAGAATTACAAGGCATGTCATTCTTGCATTTATTTTTGTGAATCTCTGTTTGGGCCTGCCATGTGAATTACTATATCTGCTTATCTTTCTATAAATGATGGAACTATATTTTATTATTGGGTATTTTTCTCCGCAGTAAACTTGGCACTGAAGAGGGTTGAAGTCTATGACTCATAAATGCAAACTAACTACCAAAGTGTTTTATGTTGCTATTTATTTATTCATAGCAGCTCATGATTTTGTTTCAATATTGTACATTTAGAATATTTTTGGGGTGATGATCTTATGGATATTGTAACATAAGTTGGCATAAGTTAGTTTCAATATTATAATTTATCATGCTTTTCTTCAGCAATACATCACACTTCACATATTTGTTATCATGGCAGGCCTATCTGTCTTGTTAAAAGCATACTGTTTTCACTCTATCCCCTGGTGTTTGCAGTATTTGTCCTGATCATCTCTGAGTACTGTGTAGTGTAAAAGTCATTACCTGCAGCACAAGTTTAGCCTAGCGCCTCGGCCCAGAGCAGCCCCGCGCCTCTGCCAGATCGCTCGTGCATATTGAGTGCAGTTTGCCGTATATTTGCTCCTACAGGCTTTTGGAATTGCTTTCATCGTCTCACAGGCTCCATTTAGAGGAATGGAGGGTGGCCAACCTCCAGTGGTCCTCTAATAGGAAAATTGATGGCTGAAAAGATTTGAGTTAAACAGCTGGAGAACAATAACCCTGTAGGCTATTGGGTAAAAATGCAGAAATCTGATTTGCTTGGGTAAACTGTAGCTACAGAGGAAAGGAAAGATGCGTCACTGAGGCGTAGAGCAACAAAAGGGGAAATCTTGTGTATCAAGGCATTTAACTGTTTCACCAGAGACATTGTCAGTGGATTCAATTTAAGAAGTGCTTCGAGATCACTCAGCGTTTTATTGAAATCGTGTCGAGTATCACAATGACTGTGTTGTTTACCACCAGCTGTACAAACTCAAGCCAAACCACATGTGTTCCTCGCAGTGCTGAGTGTCCTTGTGTGGGACCCTCAGCTCCGCGGGCACATGGGCATCACATACTGTTAGTGCCACACTCAGCTTACTCACCCGATGGTCTGCCCTGCGAGAGGGGAGAGCAGCCCACCCTCTTTACTCCTCAGCTCAATTGTACTGCTTATTTTCATATCTGTTTATATGGATTCACTAGACTGCTGAGATTGGATGTCGAAAAGGTATTAAAGTATGCTAGCTTAATATAGCACCACATACTGCAATACATACAATGCCTTTGCATAATTCTGTGATGTCCATCTACTTCTAGTTTCTTAAATTATGTTTTTCTTAAATGTAAAAAAAATAACAGAACAAAAAAGAAAGAAAAAAACTACTAATTTAAACCATATACTGTACAGTATGTATAAATATACTAAGCTAACCTGTTAGCCGCCGCTCTCCAAATAGGAAGTATTAAAAGGGGGCGCTTCTGGCTCCATCAACTCCAACCTAAATTGACATTACATTGAAAAATGTTTGCCCCTCTCTTTGTAACTGCTGCAGTGAGCCTCATCATTTTGGTCTTAAAATGTTTGTCTTAACCCGCTCTACATGATCCTGGTGTTTTTATTTCACTGTTTTATATTTAAGTAAATTCCTGTTCCTAATATTAAACTTGGCTCCAAATTCACTCCTATAACCACTAGCCTCGTGAATTTCATTGGCCTGGAGCTGAACGCAATGGGTGATGTTACACGCCCTTATTCCGCTTCTTTATAGTCTTTATACATATAGCTATATAATAAATAAAAATAATGTTTATAAAAAACATAAAAACACATGTAGACATTTTAGATATTGTAGACAAAAACCACCACACGGCTAAGCCACCAATACAATCCACATTCACTCACCCCAACAGCCACTCACATGCAGTAATGACTACTTTTTCATTGTAGGAGTTTTCGCTGCCTTCCACATTTTCAAAATTAACCTAAATTAACCAAACACATGTCACCAATCCAATGCTTATAATACTCTGAATACAGGTTTGATAAGGAACTTGACCCTTGTCCCCTAGCAGATGCAGCTACCTGTAGTTTTTGTTATTTGTTTTTAGTTATGTATTTATTTATGTCGTAGTAGTATTATTTGTAGATAATTCATTCAGGTCACATGGATAGGAGCTTTCCACTTTAAGGGGTGTCTGTGCTTAGTAAATGACCTTTTTTGCTCCAAGTATTTATCTGAAAGATGACCTTATGAATATGCATGATCACACGTGACGTATGCGTGTCCTGATTGGTGCACACAGGAAGCCCAAGTCGGAGGTTTGAATGGCTCCTGCAGACACCTGTGACTTGTTTGATTGTAATTAGTGTGTGTAGAAAGTCAATGGGATTGTGGGCTCTGGAGACATAATCATATGCTTTCCTGAGGAGCAATTACAGATACAAAAAATACTGCACTGTTACCATGACGCTTGTTTAGTGACAGCCTCGACATTATCTCAGTCACTATTTGTTTTTCTTTTTACTTGCTCTTATTAAGCACCTTCAGTCACTCGTGTTTCCATGCAAGCTATTCTGATGTGAAATATTTTTAGGCAAATTTCTTTGGACTAAATTTCTCAGTTGTGTTTGAAACATTTATTTTTGTCCACTGTGGAATAAGACCACAGCAACACCTCGAGTAAATGAGGTGAGTATGTTTTGGGAGCAGTCTATTTCAATGGATTGCAAATGTTCTTAAGGGCTGAGTACCTTTCAAGTTTTTTGTACCAAGACTTGATATAGTTTATACTTCTATATATTCTTTCAGAAATTCTTACAGTATTAACTATTACTGTACTGAGCAATATCTAGAAATACTATTTTCTGAGCACCCAATCACCATCATAACTTATATTACGCTATTTTCTGATCTATGTTATAATGTAATTTAAACTCAAATCATTCCTAGAGTTGTGTTTTGTTTCATTCACACAAGCCCAGCATATTAAGGGTGTTTTTCTCTCAAACAGAAAACACTACTACTACCACTACATGACATCAGAAAGTGGAAGAGAACATTTTGAGTTTTGGAGATGTAGACGGACTAATAGTGCAGGATTACTCAAATGTGTGAATGAAACAAAACACAGTTCTGGGTAGGTGTTTGCCCTACACATTATAACAACAATATAACATAGGCAAAAGCTCACAAGAGTCAGTTTTGTGTAATATAGGACCTTTAATATCGACTTGGTATACTCAGTTTTTTGGTATCAGTACTACCTTAGAAAATTAAAAATCATTTGATGTCTACAGCCCCCTTGAAAATACTTGCAAAAATGTATTAATTCTTATGACGTTTGCTTCTTTCAGGTCATTTTAACCATATAGATGTGCAGCATTGTAAAGAGAGTAAAGGCTAGACATTGTAGGGCTTACTTTACAAATGACTCATGACATCCTAATACCCAACAATTACCAAACTGTTGTTAAGCTGTAAAAGAGAAATACTAGTTAAAAGTCAATAGGCCAAATTAAGGTAATCACTGAATGGGACACATGAGACAGAGGAAGACATGAGAAACTAAAAACAATGTGTCTGTATTTGAAAGCTTTCTTGTTGCATTTCTTCTTTAAAATCATGTTTATAAAGTATCCATGGCAATGATGCAACAACAAACAAGGCAACATTTAATATATCATAGCATTCAAAAGAATAGCAATCTGCAGATGCTCTTAGAAATACAATGAGGAATAGCTCTTCATTCACAGCTGTTTAAAACCTTGCTTGCCGCTAAAGGCCCCAATTTTATGCTTTGCTGTCCCCTGTTTTTTTCTCCTGTCTTCCTTAAAGCTTCATTTGAATCCCATTTTGAAATATGTGTTTTGCCTGAATACTTGTTTTCTTTAGAGATTGCTGCCCATTTTACAGATGCTGTGAGCAAATGTAAACTTCCTACGCTCATGGCACTGGCACTTTGAATTTCTGGCTTCAGTTGTTACATCTTTTTAAGACACCATCCCTTATTACAACATCTACCTCTGTAATCATGCTCAGCCTCCACAATTCCCAACAAAATCTCTGATATTTACAAATATCTTTTTTTTTTATTATTAAATGAGGCTCTTCGAAAACCCAAACTCAGCACAATTGTCCCTCCGAGAACAAAAATAATTTACATTTCATTTAATGGTTGTGAGGCAGATGTTTTATTAGATTTGGGCTGTTTTAGAGACAGCTGGTGTGTCCTTGCACCACAGTGGTGAATGTGCTCTTCACATTTCTTTGAAAATCTGCAGCAGGAAGCCTGTTTCGACATCTGGTATTTAAAAAGCAACCTAAATATTAATTTGCAACAGCCCAGAACCCACTGAAGAACATTTTCCATTATAATGACTACAAAATTACATTTTGAAATTGATGGATGATGTTAATGACAGGAAAGGCTCATTTTTATTGTGAGGTAATTCCTCACTCTCTGTCAATGATTTCTTGCCTTAATTGAGGATGAGGTCATTAATAACACATTACCTGTGCATTTGGTCAGTGCATCTTCTACTACTTACACAAATGGGGCTCTTAGAGGAGCCTGGAGCTGTCTTTATGCTGGAGGGAGGAGACTGCTGCTGGTGATGAAACATAAAACCCAGCACTTCACCACAAGAGACCCACGTGAGCAGCCCAACACCAGGGCTCCATTCATTAGGCCTTAACTGGCTGTAATTTACGAGTGTGGACCGACAGGGCAGTAAACTGCTGCTGCTGCTGTGCTGGCACAAGTACAGCTGCTGCCTGCTCTGTCTGATCATCACAATGATGCACTTTATGTTGGACCATAAACATTTGAATACAGAGGAGCTTTAACATAAATAGTGAGAATCAGGCCTGGTTTATCACATATTTATTGTGTTACTGCAATGTTAGACTAGGTGAAGGTGTGCGTCTGTTCTATAAATACAGTGGCTGCATGCTGCTTGCTTTATTGTGTCTCTTATAGGAGAGTCTATGCTGGTCCACACTGTGCTGAATATTCACTGTCTACAGCCCTGATTCTGACTTGACAAATTGCAACTCATCCAGTGTCAGTGGGTTTGACCTTCCAGGGTACAGCTATTCCCATGACAAACTTTTCCATCAGGCGCTTTCCCCAAGTTGGCAGCTCTTGCTTACTTTGAGCACAAACTTTGATTTATCTGCTGTGATGTACTCTTCTGGTGACATCAGACTTTGGTGAATATAACCCCGACTGAGGCAACCCCTCATCAGCAGGGGGCACAGAGGAGTGTATTCCCTTTAGATCTAAACACATATTATACTTCTAAGTGTGGCACACAAGAAAGTGGCCCAGACATGCATGAAATGTATGAGGTCTGTGTACACCACAGCACAATTTAGTTTGCTACTGAAACTGAAAGTTATTTTTAAGACGGGGCTAACTACATTGTGCTTCATGGAGCTTTGAGATTGAAAATTATTCTCACTATTTTGCATTCTCTGTGGAGGCTTTTAGACTTTAGAGCACTTTAGGGACTAAAGGAGAAACATTTCTCAGTTATGTAGCTTTCAAACCCAGATTGATGATTGAATCATGGCAATACCCTTTTTCATTTTTCGCACTTAATCTTCAAACCCATTGTAATATTTGCTAAGGTTTTGGTCACCTGTCTGCTTGACTCTTTTATGTTTTTATAGATTCTGGACAACAGTGTTATCAGGCACTGACGCATTAACTCTATGTGATTTTGGAAATACACTAGAGGTTGTTATTTTAATAGATCAATGGCTGGATGTTATCTTTTCTGCTTCGGGCTGCATCAGTTCTTGAAAATCGTCCATTAGTGTGTATTATGCATAAAGGTTTTGACAGCCACAAACAGTGGCGGTCCTACACTTATTTACTCCCCGGGCGAGACCCCCCCCCTTTTTTTTTTCTTTTTTTTTTTTTTTCCCCAAGAGGTCATGGCACCCCCCACGAAATGCTGCCTCGGATGGCTGCCCTGTTGGCCCATGCCTAGGACCGCCTTGGCCACAACTACATTATAAGTTAAAGCTACATGTACCTAAAATGCAGTGTTTTTATTAATATACAGTCTATCATCACCAATCAGACAGCGCAGGCCCAATGTAAACATTGTCTCCTAATCATTTCATACCAAAATTCATACCATCTTGTGTATAATTTAATGCAAGGCTGTATTTTATCATTACCAGTGTAAGACTCAGCTGTGTAGTGCTGGTCTGCGAGGCACTCCCTTTTGTTCTCCATCTCCCACTCCTCGTTGTTTCCTTTTCTCCGATACAACCCTTTTTCCTTTCATCGCTGGCCGCCTCTGGCCTGCTGCGTGTGTTGTTGTGCTAGAGCCTCTCAGTGCACGCCCAGGGGAGAGTGGGGGGCTTAGGGGGCTCAACACCAGCCTGGCCAGGATTGCACCTCTCCTATAGCGGCGCCAAAATGGAGATCCGCTTTGGTTTGAGCAGGATCTTATAGGATTCACACCACAAAGAAAGCACAAACGTTACATATGCTATTTGCTTTAATTTCAAAAGGGGAATTATTGTCATTTTCACTTCTATATGATCTCTATATTATCTTTCTTTTAATTATTTACACTGTTTTGTAATTCATTTGACGTGCCTTTCACTCCTCATTATTTATCTTTTGTACAATAGATTGTTGATAGTTCTTTCCAGCTATTCATTACACCCTGTTCTTTTATGTTTCAGGATGTTGGGAGGCTGAGAAGAAGAATGCAGGCCGTGCCGAGGCTGTGTGCCTAGATAACCCATGGAGAACTGACGAGAGCTACGCTGGATGGAGGCCAAGACTTTGGACAGCGAAGGCGAGGAAGCACATTGTATCGCCGATTACTTGTGCGGTTTGTTCCCCCACATAGAAAAGTAACATTTCTGCAATGTGCCTGCACTGCCCTAACTCAAATCCTGCTCAACAATGGCAAAGAGGATCCAGATAGTGGTTCAAAGTTGAAGATAAACAATTGTGGAACATATAGACATACTTAGAAAATATTGTGAGGTGATTTGATTGTAGACTATATATAACTGTTTGAATTATAGCAAGAACAATGGCTTTCCAGTTAGTGTTGCTAGCGGGTTTGGTGCTAACAGGATTAGCGCTGAAGTACGAAGGGGGTCCTGGACAGTGGACACGCTATGCCCAGTGGGATGCTAAAACAACAGGAGAGTTGAGCTTCATCCTCAAAACTAATATTAGCAAAGCACTGGTCTTGTATCTGGATGACGGTGGTAACTGCGACTTCCTGGAGCTCCTTATCGCAGATGGTAGGCTTCAGTTGCGCTTCACCATTCACTGTGCCGAGCCTGCCTCCCTCCACACAGAAACACATGTCAGTGACCAGCGCTGGCACCGCGTCCTGCTCATCCGGGACCACCGGGAGACTCGGCTACAGGTGGACAACGAGCTGAAGACTGCGGAGGTCAAGTCCAAGAGGAAAGAGATGGTGGTGGAAAGTGACCTGTACGTAGGCGGCATCTCTCCGGATGTTCGCCTCTCTGCGCTCACGTCCAGCACAGTTAAATATGAGCCCAGTTTCCAAGGATTCATCGCCAACCTGAAGCTTGGGGAGGCGCTACCGGTGCTGCTGGATGGCCAGGGAGTGCACAGTGACCTGGAGTACATCTGTGAAGAAGACTCACCCTGCTTTAACATGGGACAGTGCTCAGTGAGCCAGGGAGAGGTGCTGTGTGACTGCATCAACACCAGCTACAGGGGGAGGTACTGCCAAGAAGGTAAGAGCATATGACCCAGAGCTGCATGTTTGTGCATCCGTCATTTGTCTTAAATAATGACTTTGTCAATGCCAGTCAGACTTATACAACAAATATCAATCTAGGGTATCATCTATACAGGCATCTGCCAAGTGGTGTTAATAAAGCTGTTTGTTTAAAAGAATGTTTTAGTTACAGATGAGATAAATACTACGTAGGCCAGGGTATGGTGTACTCAAATGTTTTTAGCAGGACACGAGTACCTATATGAAATCTATAAAAGGATTTTATGGATACTGCATCTTAACAGTAGACGAAGCCCTTTTGATTGTCAGTGATGCCATTTTAATAACTGTAATATGTCTTCATCCTAGAGCTGGGCGATATGGCCTAAAAATAAAATCTCCGATTTTTTTACAAAAAATCCGATTTCCGATTTTAATCGATTTTTCTCTGCCCTACTCAAAAACAAATAACAGATGACAAATAAATGGCTCAAAACAAGTTTTAACTTTATTCTTTTTTTAAATTTAGGATTAAAGTGCAATCTGACAAGCAAAAAACATACTTGTAAGTGAAATGGCAGACCAGGCCATTGTAAACACTTTTAGAAAGGACACTTTTAGAAAGGACATGTCCAGGACATGTCCAGAGGTGTGAAAACACCATCATGGCCCTGAATGGATATGCTAACTACTCCCCCACTCCCACTCCATATTGAATAGACTCACCTGATCAACTGAAACTGTATTTAAATATGTGTTGTCTCAGAGTCATTTTCATTGTAATTAAGCTCCTCCCTTCAAGCAGATATAAAGCAGTGTCCGCCAGCATCTGACCAGAACTGAAGAAGCAGCTTGGATGAGAAACGTATTCGACCAAATAAACTCTGTCCAGTTGACAAATTAAATTTCTCCTTTTGCTACTTTTAGAAAGTTTTGATCATATTGCTGCCACTGTCTGTTGTCATGCAGATGAGTCGGTCTTCTGCAAGTTTCCACGAAGTGAAAGCATCTTTCAGTCCTTGCGCGATTAATCCCTCCTTGTGATCCTCGGGAAAATACACTGTTTGCAGACAAACGCTTCGCATCGCCCAGCTACTATTAACAAAATGTACCGTTAAACTCAAGTAGAGCTGCATCGTTCGGCTGGACCACAGGTCAGTCGTTGCAGAAAAATACGACACCTCCTCCGCTCCGCTAACTTACCCGTGTAGAGCGCTGCAGCGCATTAGTTCCGCTTTCGACGCTCGCGTGTAAAAAAATAATACTAATAATTTAAAAAATCGATTTTCATAAAAACACATCGTTCTGAACTGTAAATTCGAATTAATCGATTTAATCGATATATCGCGCACCTCTACTTCATCCTAACCTGTACTAGAAAATAATTTTAAGAAGCTCAGATCGGTAATAGTTCTTATAGAGTCCATTGTTATTCATGTCTTGTTTTGGTATAGGCACCATTCCCCACAGTTTAATGTTCAAGTAACATATAACTGTAAATATGTGTTTCTTCGTATATTAGCTGCCACTGCACTGCGCTTCACTGAAAAATCAATAAAACCCATTTAAAGTGATCCAGGTCAGAGCTGGATGTGGCAGTACTTACAGCAGAGCTCTGAGTGACAGGAGACATCTCCTTCACAGCCTTTTACATTCAGGATTACCTCAGTGTGTTTTTTCCAGGAAATGTATACAACCAAACTTGCCCCAAACTATGCCAAAGAAATGCACTTTCATTTTTATACTATTGTGCCACATAATTATATATGATTCACATTGCAAGAAATTTTTCAAAAAGCCCAGTTGATTGCACTTAGTAATTATATATTTATAATACAATTTAATTATAGAGGTTATTGTAATAATTTAGCTATGGACCAACAGTGTATGTTTTTGTTGCTCCCTTTTTAATTAGCTACAAAAGGCAACAAATATGTGGCTACACCGGCTTGTTAAAGCCTGATCTCGTCAGATCTCAGAAGCTAAGCAAGGCCGGGCCTGGGTAGTACTTCGATGGGAGACCGCTGGGAACACCAGGTGCCACAGTGGGGCGCCAGTGGCAAACACTGTTGTTGTTTCCTTAGGCAAGACACTTCACCTACATTGCCTATTAAGAAAGTGGAGAGTGTGTGAGTGTTGCTGATGGTTGGAGGGGCCTATTAATTAATTAATTAATTAATTAATTAATTAATTAAATAAATAATTAAACGGAAACAACTTTGTAACATTGCAAGATAATAATACAATAAATAATAAATAAATAAATAAATAAATAATTATTGGTCAAGGTCAAAAGGTCAGTTTCTTAGTAAAATTATATTTGCATATAAATACAGTTAATATACAATTTAAAGAGTGTTAGGTATAGTGCATTAGATGTTCTCTTTACCATATGGCATCTTTAATGTCAGCAGTGCAATTTCATCGGCTCCAGAGTTTCACATCCACTGTGTGAAGCAAACCTCCACCACACTACCTGCAACATATAAAAGATAACAGTGGATTGCATTACGTGTATTTCTTATTTCCCACCAGTGCAGTCGCTGGAGACTCTTGTGCTATAAATACCTCATACATACGAAGATGGATGCCTTTTTACCACCATCCAAAATGAACATTTGCATTGGATCATACACTGAAACATGTTTGTAGCAAATAGTATAGACGCAGTAATATTAATTTACTAAATAAAGCCCATCCCACTGTTACCAATGCTAAACTGTGATTGTGTATAAATATGTTTCTGACACCAGTTCTTATCTTCTCTCACCATGCATTCAAATTTTACCTACGACTGTCACAGTATATGGTGAAGCACACAGATATGAGAATTATATGGCAAACATGTGATGAATATGTATTAAGCCTTATTTAATGTCTCTCTGTTTCTCTATGCCCTTCCCCCTCAGGTATCCAGAAGGAAGTGGAAGGTAAGACAATGCATCATAATGAGTACTATAACACAATATGTATTTCTTTTTTTCACATGAAGGCTAACACCACAGCATCCAAAGTGCGATGCTTTGTGTGTGTTGAGGATCTGAGGGTTTTTTGATTGTCGGTTTGGACTGCAGTTCTGACATCCAATAAATTAAAAGCTGAAAAAGAAAAAAAAAATATCTATCACTGGTCAAGGGGGTCAATGAAAAGCGCTTAATGTGCTGGATTCTCTCTTTGTGTGGCTAATCAGAGAGCTCAAGGTGACTGGAGAGGTCTGCAGAGTGAGTAGGTGGTGCGCATTATAGAGAAGATTCATACTGCGCATCACAAAGACAATAACACTAATCAAGTTTTTTATAGTTTTTTACGTATTATAGTTATTTGGGGTGTCATGACCTCCACTGTCTGCGTGATTGATCTAAAGGCCACAATCACTGAATATAAAGGGGACATTGGAATGGGAATGGCCTGACTGGTCCTTTTATTATATCATGTATTCAACAAAGTGGCCCTAGAGTTGTCTTCAAGGTGGCTGTGTGTTCAGAAATATCTGTGATTGTTTTGCACTACTAAACTGCCAACCAGTGGATATTTTCTCTTTATGGACAGTTCTTACAGTGAATTACAGCGATGGTCGGTAAATGTAATTTTGAAATCTTCAGACCAGTCACAAGCATTGTAAGTATAGCTAAAGGTGCACTATGTTATCTCTATGGTGCAGGTCTCCATGGAAATGGTACTGTATTGGAATGTTCCTCAGTATGGCATTAAAACAGTATAGCATTTATTCAGTTCAGTTGTGTTTGTATTGCTCAAAAAGCACCTTGAAAAAATCCAAGGTACTGAGGGGGGTGGGGCTTGCTTGTCCCTATGGCAATAGATAAGTATAATCCCATACTGTGAAGCATTCTGGGCAAAGCAAAAGCATCTCCATAGAGACAAGCATGCAAGTTAACTTAGCACCGGTTCTCTTTTGCTCTTCCTCTAGGATGGATGAACTTCAGTGGGTTGTGGAATGAATGCATCTAGGGAGATTAAATCTGGTATACCTAATAAAGTGGCCAGTGATTGTGTTGTCGTCAGTGTGTAGTAGTGGTGCAGTACTGAGCCTTTCTGTGCAAAAATAACTGCCATGTACTGTTTATATGGAGTAACCCAAAAGGGGCAAACCATTAGCTTTTTGACAGAATCAGGTGAACAAACACTGACACAGGCTCTTTGCGTTATCCTCAGAGACTCAGCTCTACAGAAGAAAATCTTTGTTTTGCAGCATACCTGTGGCCTTATTATTGATGGAGAAAGCAAGGTTTAACTTAAGGGAAGTAACATTTTGAAACTAGGGCTGCATGATATTACAACTTAGATTATATGCAATAATAATGTTAAGTATCAGCATCACAGCAAAATCAAAACAGCAATTCTTCTGCCTTCTAATGGGCAGGGATGTCCAAATGAAGTAACTGTCTTGGGCATTATTTAGAATTAGAACAAAATGTGCGTAGTCAACAACTTGTACAATACACAATATCTTTGAATGAGGCAAACCCCCAGGCTAAACTGAAGACAGTGTTAAATGATCTGGAATAATGTTATTGTAATATATTGGGTTTATTCCAAATATATTTGTTAAGGCAGTATATTGTGCAGCTGGTAAGTGACGAAACAACACTGCTTTATACATTTGATTAACATGCATTAATATAATAGACTGCAATACCTTTTTGCAGTTACATTTGGAGGATCATGACACCCCTAACCAGCACCCTCGGGCTCTTCTAAACCTTTAATACAACATTTAGCCTAAGTTTAATGAGAGAAAAGACATACATCTGATTATCTGCAACCTTTAACCAACTGTAATTGAAATAGACTGGTTTGTAACGAGTTCGGAGAGTGGAAACAAAGATTGAGGAGGGACATTTGTTTAGCCCTGTCAGAGGAAGACATCCATCTCTGTGTGAAGGGCTGCATTGTGTTGTGAGAGGGCAATAGCAGCACACATGATAAATCACAATGGCCCAACGCACACCTGCTTTTTCAAATTGGGCTGTGACACCTCGGGCCAAAATAGATCCATGTGCAGTGTCTTTAGTGTATGGCTGTATTATTAAATATAAATGCTGGAGGAGAATAAGGGATGCACACATAGACTGTATATATAAATGGACATAGCTAACCCACTAGCCGTCGCGTTCCAAATAGAAATTGAAAATGGGGCGCTTCCGGCTCCATCGACTGGCTTCAATTGACTTTACATTGAAAAATTGTCACCCCTCTCTCTGTAACTGCTGCAGTGAGCCTCATCATTTTTGTCTTAAAATGTTCGTATTAACCCGCTCTACATGATCCTGGTGTTTTTATTTCTCTATTGTGTCCGTTAATCAATACCTAATAATAATAATATATGAATGGAATAATATGGAACTTGACTCCAGATTTGCTCCTATAACTTCATTTGACTGGAGCTGAACGCTATGGGTGACGTCACACTCCCTTAGTCCACTTCTTTATACAGTCTGTGGATGCACACTTAAAAAACATTGCAACTGAGGGTTCTTGATGAGTCCCTTGCTGCTTTAGGCTTTGATTGATTCATTGTAAATCATTTGTATTTGGATATAAATACAAATGTTAGAGTCAATTGGTTTAGTGTTTTGTAATGATGGACATGTTGGCATTTTGAGATATTATAATTCAATAATAATAGTTATTTGGCTCCAGTGTGCTTTGTAAATTGAGATTGGATTCTTGAATTGCTATAGATTACTGAATGCTGTTTTTGGAAATGTAACAATTGTCCTGTGTGCCCGCTCTGCTGGTTTTATGATTGTATTTGATTTGAACATACTTTGCTTCTTTTCCAAAAAGAAATCCTGATTGTGTTTTGGTTGTGTAACAAAATATAGAAACTAGGATTGTCAAAAAAATTCTGTGGATGGTTTTTCAAGGAATATGTTTTTCTATTGAAAGAAATCTCTTTGACAGATGGATGTTTTCAAATTTTTTCTCAAATAAGATTTCAGAATAGAAATTACAGCGGCACGGGGGCTGAGTGGCTAGCACTCATGCTTCTGTGTGGAGTTTGCATGTTCTCCCCGTGTCTGGATGGGTTTCCTCTGGGCACTCTGGATTGCCCCATCAAACTACAACCTGCACAATGCATTTCTCCTGTTAAGGTTAATGTAGATTGTGCACTGTCCCTGTCTCATAAATAAAATAAGATAGTTTAATAGTTTTATTAATTAAATGTTTATTTCAGAGCAACAGTAGCTCAGTTGGCAGATAAAGGCTGAAGGTTGGCGGTTCGAATCCCACTTTTGGCATAAACATTATTGGTTGAGCAGTCGGATCCACTGACCCACAGGTTGGGAGTGCGATTCCAGCTCCCACAGATGAATGCTGTCGTTGTGTCCTTGGGCAAGACACTTAACCTCCCTCGCCCCCAGTGTCTGCATACACTATTATATGAATGTGTGTGTGAATGGGTGAGTGGTTCCTTGATGTAAAGCGCTTTGAGTGCCTTGAAGGTGGAAAAGTGCTAGGTAAACATGTGAGCATTTACAAATGTATATAGTTAGTGGGGTGATGTACTTTTACTCGAGTTAGCTGAGTTCATGTGAGTACCTCTGGTCCAAATCCACGGTGTAATCAGTCTATAGTTTAGCTGTCTGTGGGCCTCAGTGTCAAGACTGGCGCTCTGCTGTGAGAGCTGCACTATGTTTATTGGATTACAGCTTGACACGGAGACAATCCTCAGCGCAGGATTCTCCACAACAACAATGACAAGAGCACAATCTCGCTCCCCACAGCAGCCCCACTCCACGCCCTTCATACAACTTTATGTGCTGTATGTGGCGGCTCTGCAACGTCCTTGGCTTGATTGAAGTTTCTATGCTTTAGTGGCCCCCAGAGATGCAATATTGTCACTTTCTCTATCAGCGACTGGGTTTGCGTTTTGAGCTCAGTGGGCGTTATGCTGTTTGGCTGAAAGATGTGTGAAAATTAGGTTAGTTAAATTGAGACTAAATCATGATCATTTAAGATTAAAGATATATTTGGTTAGAAAATAATTTGATTGAATGACTGACACGTGAGCTCCTGGATAAATAGTCATTTGCACCATGCTAAGGCAGCTCGTGTGCAAACTAATAACTACAGTTTCGTTAGTGAAATAAAATTAAAACTACTGACAATGACATTTTGACAATACATTGATTTTTTGCTATGCCTTTATTGTGCTTGATTATATTTAGATGAAAAAGTCCAATATTGTGCAGGCCTATTTTGAATCAGCATCAGAGCCCTATTTGTTTGTGTTAGTCAGTGAGAGGTGCATGCTCCATGGGTGAGACCTTGCAGTTGTTCATATATTTATTGAGCTCCACCTGATGTGTGCGGACAAGGGCCACGCTCTAGTGCCGGAGGAGCGCTGCATCCTCTGATGTTTTGTAAAAAGCAAAAGCAGGTCTGTGGAGGAGAGATAAGAACGGCCAGAGCACATGAGGCAGATACTGAGAGAGGAAAGCACTGAGACGTACACCAAAACTCCACATTTTGTTTTCCACTTCTGCTTCTTCGTCAGGTTTAGAGTCATAACCAAAACCAGTGACCCACATCGGAAATACTGAGAACTTTGCTAATCAAATCACCAGAGTGCATCTTTTAGCACTACAGCTAGAAGTTGAAACAATACAAATTCATTTGAATCAATTTAGTACATCATTATGTTACTAGGAATTCAATTAAAGGTGCACTATGTAACTTTTTTGCCGGAAAGTCCGACCTCAACTTGTCTCCATTTATGTTATTGCTTTGCCTGGTATTGGCTTGGTGGCGTCACTTGTTTGTCTCCATGGAGATAGATTAAGTTTAATGCAAAACTGTGAGACATTCCAGGCAAAGCAATAATATCTCTATAGAGAAGAAAGACCAAAAAAGTTACTTAGTGCACCTGTAATGATTAATACAGATCTGAACTTATTCTGATGTCAGACCTAGCCTTAAAACACTTTATTTTATGTTTATTTTACATTTTTATTAAGTCAGTTGTGAGCCATTTGTTTTTTTATCGACTGTGTAAAAGAAAAAGCACAAATTGTCACTAGTCCTTCCCCCTCTGCCGTCCTTGGCCTTATCTCTCATTACAACATTAACAAAACTACACTTGACACCAAATTTGGCAGTACCCTAATCCTGAATTTTCACTAATTAATGTCACCATAATGACAGTGAGTGGTCCTTGAACATCTGCATTCATTTTTCCTCTTCCCTCAATTTGTTTAACAAAATAGTTATAGAACATCAGAAAATCCATCAAGATAGCTTCTACCAGTTTTAGCAGCTGTGTAGCCAATATTTTATTTATCAACAAGTAATTCATCACACTCCATCTATAATTAACAGCTATGTTTATGATTTAAATAGTACACAGCTTGAATGTTAACATACAAGAAAGCCTGTCTGATACTGCAAGATCAATATGTATTCTATAAAGGGGTATGGAGTAGCTTCTAATAGCGTGTGCGCCCGAGGTAACTGTTCAAAGTCATGCACGCTGCAAATAAAACTGTCACTTTTTTGTTTACCATTATATACAAAGATATAAGCATTTCTGACATCAGAGCACAAGCTGAAAGACTGTTTTTATTAAAATGTTTTGAAATTGGAAACAGCATCAAAAGTATTCAGAAAGCCACTGTTTATTTCCTATAAAAATAGAACAACAGGGAAATATAGGATAGAGATGTTTAGGCTTTCCTCTCTCCCTACAGGACACTACAGGTTTGAGCCAAATATCTCTTCTCTCCCGTCCGCAGCTTAGCTTACGGGATAAGCATATTTAAAGGGTGCTTTGCCCTGTGTGCCATAGGTAACATTGTTATAGTTACTTCAGCTGCTCTGGTCTGACCCTTGCACTGGCCACTACATAGTCCAGATAAGTTCGACTCTGCTCTCCTCTAAGCACTCTCGCCCTCCCACCTGCCCTTGTCCACAGTATCTGCGTCCACTAAATCCAATGCAAAAAGCTGTGCACACACACACACACACACACGTGCACGTGCACACGCACACGCATGCGTGTGTGGCCATAGCTTTTATCTGCACTCTCACAGACTTGAGCCAAAAGTAAGTCTCGGTACATGATGAAGGCCTAGAGCTTTGTGCCAGCGCCTGCTAATTACAACAGCGGTGTAATGGGAGACCTCACAGGAAAAAGAGGCAGGTTATTAAAAAAGCCATGGTCACGTTTATCACGGTAGAATAATAATATGTCTATGGATATACAATTAAGTAATGGCGTGGCTGTTTAAACAAGCAACATAACATATTAAACTGTTAATGTAAATACATCCCTTGAAATCTTTATTGCACCCAGCTATTATTGCTTATGGCAGATATACTTGTGTATAACTCAAAAGTAATGGTTGCTTTTCAATTAATAGATCTATCTCAAGTTAATCAGTATACATTTTTCTCACCAGTTATGCCAGATGGCCTTCCTGTTTTAATTCTGTATTTACCAAAATTTTGAACGAACTTTACAAGAATTCCAGTGTGAAGTTTGAGTGAATGTGCAAAGTGGACCAAGCATTTTGTCTGCATGTATTTCTTTTTTGATTGATTGCATAGATAACAACTTCAGAAAGGCCCTAAGAATTTTAAACTTGATTAACAGGGCACGTTTGTAGTTTTTGCATTTGTAACATAATTGCTATTCTATTTCCTTTTTCCTCATTATTAGTCTGTTGAAAAAGACAAGTCTGATTCACTAAAGACAAACTTAAAATTACATAGACAGGGGCATACAGAGACAGGACAAGGTATCTTAGAGAAAAATATTGGTGTCAAATATTGGCTCAATCCTTAATATGGATAGACACCGATATCTGGGAATCCCTCCAATATCACAGATTTTAGGACAGACAGACTTGGCCTGTCACAGTAAGAAATTTTGAAGCACGATATATTGCTATAGATAAATATTGCGATAAATTATAATAATGAACTACGTACTACGTCACGCTCCTCGCACAATTAAAATAAAGCAGAATAATCCAAACAAACCATTTTTAAATAGACAGCATCATTAAAAGGCAAGAACTGCAACAAATAAATAGTAAAATGAACCAATAATTAGCCATAGAAGTGACTTATTCTACTCTCGACAGCTCAAATTTTATCGTATTATAACACAAACATAACAAAAATTTCTCCACTTTTGCAAAGCCCCAAAATAAATTGTCACAGCTATCAGTTATTGAATGATAAGTTGGTATAGTTATTACTGTGACAGGACTATCTAAACTTGATCTGCTTTATATCTTTATTCTCAGTCTATTTACCCGATGTACTTCAAGAGGATAAAGGCATTTTCCCTCCTAGCCAGACAGCAGTTATACAGGAAGTTGAATTTAAGGTGATGTTTCGGATGCTTCTCTGCTGTGGTCTGGGCCTTTACCCAATATTTCTCTCCCTTCTCTGTCAGCGGTTCCCTATTACCCAAGTCGGCCGTGTCTCTGTTAATGATGAATGAGCTGTCTGAGTGCTGTGTGTATTTTTCATAGGCAAAGAGAGAGAGGAGATGCGGTTTGAGTCCCAGTCTGGTTAGATCTTAGTGCTGCTGATCAGAAAGAAAAAAACAAGTTCAGTGGTGATGAGAGGACGGCCATGGCTGCGTTTTTTGCATCGTGCATAAGTTGGCTTGTCATGTGACGCCTCGGAGCAGCTTGGAGTCGCTGATGTGGACAGAGCAGTGGGGGACTCGTGCCCAAAAGCCGGCCTCACTGCGGTGACACTGGAGCTAAAGCTTGTGTTTTTGGCAGGAGAGGGAGATCTCAGGGGTAATATGAAAGCACAACCCAACTACCACGGTCATGTTTAGAGGAATGAGATGCAGAAAACGTAAAGTTCATTTTGCCCTACAAGACCTTGTACTGGACTGGTGTTAATGGGGCAGTGTTGCATTGGTTACATACTGATGATGATGGTGTTTCTGTACTTTAGATGTTATGGTTGATGGGGCAGTATTGCCTTATATCAGTTATATCCTATTTGTAGTACGCTGAATGACTGTTATGTATCATCTGCCCCTACACTGCAAATACTAAAGTTAATTCAAGTTAAAATGAATGAAAATGTTACCTTGATTTGTGTAAATTTCACATCACAAGTAAAATTATCTACCAATGGAAGTACTTGTACTTAAAATAGGAAAATACATCTATGTTGCTTGAAAGATAAGAAAAATAACAACTCTTTTCACTTACAATAACAAACTAAATCTTACTTTGCTTGAATTGAGAAAAAATGTATTCCATTGATAGATAATTTTACTTGTCAAGTCAAATTTACTGAAATTAAGTTAAATGTTCTTAATTTGACTAATTTGAATTTACCTAGACATTACTTTTTGCAATGTAGTGGTATATGTCTCTGTCTGCCCGGTGACTAACTAGTCTTTGTCCCACCAAAAGCCCACAGATGCCCGTATGCCCCTTTTTAATTGGACGTGTTAAATACTACACTTTAAAAGCAACAACCATTGACAATTTTTCTAAGATAAACTCGTAGTTAACCTGAGCATTGTTCAGATAGTAGCACACTGTATGCCTGTAATTGTGTCTAGTAAATACAAGAATACAATTTGTACAGCCACCGCACTACCTTTACCTTGTATGAGTTACATAAGCTGACATCCAATCACAACAGTGCTGTGTGTCTGTAGCTGATCCAGTATTTGGCCTTGTTACAGCCCTGTTCTTTTCATGGTGCTACTGATGAGCTGTTGTGTTGGCTGGCTAACAGGGCTCATGTGCTCAGCTCGAGTCTTGTATTGTGTCATCCGCGTAAACCTCTGCACAAGTGTTACTGAGTGTTGCCTTGTCATTTCCGGTTGACCTATGGAGACAAGTCTGCATGTTTGGTGTGAGCCTCAGATACATTGGCACTTGCATCTGCTTTGAAAAGACTTGGAATAATGTCTGTGAATGCACCCAGCCCGCTTCTATTTTAGAAATGTTAAGTCTGTCTTTCTATGTGTATGGTGGTGACACTATTAAATTCTTTATGCCGACTTCAGCATCGCATCTGTGTTTAGCTCAGTGCTGTACCCCTCTCTCTCCTCCTCTCTGCTCGCTGTCAGAGGAGAGGTGGATGTGGCAGTTTTTTGTCTTGGCTGACCTGTTTTGGGACGGTTTGGAGTCGGTGGAGCTCTAACTCACTGCTGTTGTTATTGTTGTATTTTTAGACAGAAAGGTTTTGCTTTGGTGTCTTGCTGCTTGGTGACCTGTTACTGTACATGATGATTATGTCTGATGCCCTACAGCTGGCTCCACCCACTGCACACGGCCTGTTAAACGGCATGAGAAGCGGCGTGACCCTGTATCTGAGGTTAAGCAGGATGACTGTGCACATGTTAATGTCAGCACATGGTGTAGTGGAAATACGAACAAGTATGGGGATAACTGTACAAACATATGGGTTTAGCATGTTTAGCGTTAGCAGGTTTAGCGCATATCTTGGTACATCTCAAACGCTGTCTACATACAGTATGTGTTCCATTTGGAAAAAGCATCTGTGAGAGCAACTACCTGTAGAGTTGCACCTATCCAGATGTTTTTTTCTATCCTTGCCTCCCCTCTCCTTCTCCCTTGAGATGTTTGTGTGTTTTCAGTTGGAACCCTCCCCTTTCTCTTTAAGTTCAGACTTTGACATCCGTACCTTCCCCAAGGATGTCTGTCACAAACTGCAGTCCAACATTGTGACAATGCTTTCGTTTTTCCCAAACTTCTTTATGAACTTCCTGTTTTCGTATCCTTTTTTCTGTTCTTTCCCTCAAGGTCTGGCGCACCTGATGTTAAAAAGCCAAGGTATGGGGTTTGTTGGTTTGCTTCTCCCTACCAGCCACCTAATCACACATCCCTCTGCCCCTTCCCTGTAATCATTTGAGTTAACTGTGCTGCACTAATAATCCTCTCCTGTTTTCTCATACTTGCCTATTCCTTTTGCTTCCTGTCATGTTATGCTCACTACTCACTCAATTTGTGTCCGTCAAACCCTTGTCCTGACCACTGACTGATCTACTGGAACATCACCTTTGACCGCCGCAGTTTTTCGCCAAGGTAATCCATCACCGCATCTCTTCAGCTTGGTTTAAAAGGGGCAATATAAAGTGTCTTAAGCTGAAGATGTGTGTCAGGTTTGCACTGGGAATACCTTTTTCACTTTCTGTTTTTATAACCCAAACCAAAAGTATTTCTGAACATCTCCGACTTCAAAACATACCCGTGTGTTGTTTTGTATTCATTGCAGGTTCTGTGACATTCAAATGACATTCAAATTATTTTCTGAATTGCAGCCGACTCCTTTGTGTTCAATAGGTGATGAATATTCATAGAAATGTTTTATGAGTGCTGGAATTGCAATGGTATTTTGAATGTGAGCTCTTATCACATGCCCACACACTAACAATATCACTCCACAAGGACTTTCTCATTGACAGTGGAGGTGTAGAGAGACCCAAGGCCTACAAAAGGACATTGACTTTGAATTTATTAATATACAATGATAGATGTACATTATTGAGTTCAGATACTTTGTCGCTTGGCCACATTACCTCAAACCCTGCACATGCACATCTTTATTTCGTGTTATTGAGCCAGTTTTACTCTTATCTATATACTTATGTCATGGCTTATATAATCTCATAACTATTTTTGGAATGTCTTGCAGTAGGAATATAATGGAAGATATCATGTAACTTAAACCCTGTATTACACACATGCAGGTTAAATAGTTATACTAGGAAGAAAAAGGGGTATAATTATACAGTCCCTGACAAAAGTCTTGTCGCTTACCCATTTTGTAGAAACAAAAGCTTATAACCTGACTTTAAATTAATCGATTGGTTTTAGAAATGTCTCATATGAAAGCTAAAACCCTCCCAAATTATGCTCAATATACTAAAATAAATTTGCTTCACTGAAGAAAGATTGATCATTTAATGAACACAGAAAGGTCAGATTTTGGCAAGACAAAAGTCTTGTCGCCTTGTTATATGATGCACCCAATCCTAGATTACAGCCTCACCTGTGATCAGTTACTGATCAATCAATTAGTGGGTGTGTATAAAAAGAACCCCAGCACACCAGACCTTCACATCAACTGCAACTTGACCTCTGACAACATGCCTAAGATCCACCCTGAGACCAAAGCGTTAATTATCAAGAGGCTGAAGACCAGATCCACTGCTGAGGTGGCTGACACCTTCAATGTGTCTCAGCGTCAAGTACAAAGAATAAGAAAAAGATCTGAAAAGACTGGAGATGTTTTTGACAAGCCCAGGTCCGGCAGACCCCGCAAGACAACTGCTCGGGAGGACCGTTTGTTGATTCGAAAATCCAAGGCCAGCCCCTTTTCCACTGCAGCAGAGCTCCACCAGGCCTGGTCACCTCAAGTCCCTGTGTCAACCAGAACAGTTTGTAGAATTCTGTCTCGAAATGGCCTCCATGGTCGAATCAGTGCACAGAAACCAGCACTAAACAAAAGGCAATTAAAAAACCGTGTGGCATTTGCCAAGGCCCACAGCCTGCTAAAAGAATGGACACTGGAAAAGTGGCAGAAGGTGGATTTCTCAGATGAATCCTCGGTTGAATTACATCACAGCCGCCGCAAATATTGCAGGAGACCTACTGGAGCCCGCATGGATCCAAGATTCACCCAGAAAACAGTTAAGTTTGGTGGCGGAAAAATCATGGTCTGGGGTTACATCCAGTATGGGGGTGTGCGAGACATTTGCAGGGTGGAAGGCAATATCAATAGCCTAAAATATCAACAAGTATTAGCTACCTCTTACATTCCCAACCATAAAAGGGGTAAAATTTTGCAGCAGGATGGTGCTCCATCGCATACTTCTATCTCTACATCAAAGTTCCTCAAGGCGAAGAAGATCAAGGTGCTCCAGGACTGGCCGGCCCAGTCACCAGACATGAACATCATTGAGCATGTCTGGGGTAGAATGAAAGAGGAAGCATGGAAGGCAAAACCAAAGAATCTTGATGAACTCTGGGAGGCATGTAAGACTGCTTTCTTTGTATTCCTGATGCCTTCATCAACAAATTGCATGAATCATTGTCGAACCGCATGGATGCAGTCCTTCAAGCTCATGGAAGTCATACAAGATATTAAATATGGATCTCACAGCACCACTACTTAATTCACTGACGTTATGCAACATATTTTTGTATTTGAAGTAAATTATTTGTTCAATTTTCTGTAGGCGACAAGACTTTTGTCTTGCCAAAATCTGACCTTTCTGTGTTCATTAAATGATCAATCTTTCTTCAGTGAAGCAAATTTATTTTAGTATATTGAGCATAATTTGGGAGGGTTTTAGCTTTCATATGAGACATTTCTAAAACCAATCGATTAATTTAAAGTCAGGTTATAAGCTTTTGTTTCTACAAAATGGATAAGCGACAAGACTTTTGTCAGGGACTGTACATTATATGACTACATAACATATTCTTTTTTTTTCTTTTATAATTGCGGTCAGTTATATTTCAAGGCATTAATCGTTTACAACCCTGCTATTAAGTTATAATTACTCTTCATTTCTTAAGATGCATTACAATCATTTTTAAATGTAAGCAACACAGGCTTTTATAAAATGTCCTCATATTTAATTGACTCCATTAGTTTTTTTAATAGCTATTCTTGTACTAGACAGTACACTCACTGTAGTAGCACAGATACCTTACACCTCTGAAGCTGTTATTAATGACTGGGAAAGAATCAGACAAAGCACCGCAGACTGAAGCCGAGCCTATTCTGTCCTTTGTGTTGTCTAGCACATGTTTATTTGTCTCTTTAATGTAACCAATTAGTGCAGCGCCAGTCACAGAAAAAGTCCTTATTCAGTTTCCATGGTGATCGGTGGTCCATCTCCAATGACCACAATAATACACTGCATCTAATGTTACTTTGGCCATTTTGAAAAAAATAAAAAATTAACTCGCTGTCTTGTTTTGACTGAAAATACCAAACCGTGCAATAGCAATGGTTCACAATGATGTATAAATGAGCCAATGGGAATACATTAGGGGATTCTTGCAACACTTTCCGCCTCATTAAGATTTTGTATGCTATTGCTTGGATCATTGTAAATTGCAAGCAGCAACAATAATAATGAAAAATATTTGAATGTGGAATTATGCGTAATAACAAGGGAATGTCTATGTAAATTAGTATAGCGCTAACATCGAGAAAATAGATTGCGCGTTGTACTTCTGCCACTTAATTCATGTCATGATGAGACAATAATATCTGCGAGTCTAATTGAAATGTTCGCCACCCAAACGCATGTGTACGGTTCAAATGCTGTTTTATTTCATACAGTAAGTGTGTCCCAAAGGCCCCTCGCTACGTGATTTGTCATAAGATGAAGTCTAGATGTAATTGCTCCATTTCATGCACCAGTAAATAAGAAGTACAAGTCTGTAATTGATTGAGGGAATAAATATTCACTTCAATAAACCTTCGAGCTGTTGCCATAGCCTGGACCATGGCAACGATTAGTAACCAAGTGCAGTACAGTCAGTTTTATGCAATATTCACAGCAGCATTTACACTTTTACTATATGACAAATATCTGTGATTAACTTTTGACCCTATTTCTGCTATGGCCTCAGGCAGGAGTCTTTTTTAGCGATGCAGTTCAATCCTTATCGCAAATGTAACAGTTTTTGCTTTTCATGAAGGCAGTATTCAGTAGGTAAATCTGAAACTGCATGTTGATTTGGATCGCGTTTGTGCCATAGCAACACTTGTATATGAATAATTTAGTTTGATTGGGTTAAAGCATTATCACAACAATAACCTAAATTAGCTTCCCAGAAATAAGCAAAACCAAACAGACATAAAACATTGATTTAATGATGCAGCAGAAGAGGAAGGCTTTGTTCAGACAGGAGTGCAGGCTGTAATTGTTTTATAACCACATTAACCAGGTGATAGCTGACACTTATACAGACCCACTACTGTAATACAAATTGATATGAAGTGTAATGCTGTTGTAGATGTTATAGAGTAACAGGTTTAGAGTTCTTATATCAGAACAGATTATATGGACTGTACATGATTTTAAATTTCTTTGAGTGGATAATCATTAGTAAGGACTAAACTGTGATGACAACGTTGACTTTTTTTTTAAAAATATGACGTAAAAACTACAACAACTTATTATCATTACATGGCAGGTTAGATTTAAGTGAACTACTCGTCTACAAATATATATCATATACTAGCTTTAATTTTTGTTTTATTCTATTGAAAACTACCCTAGAGACACAGGTTACGACCTTGTGGTCAGCGTTGGTGCTGGGACGTCTGAATCCACTGCCATCTCCCTCTGGTGCTAAAGTGTCAATCCTTAAATACCATCTGTGCTCCGGACATATGGGGCACTGTAGACTTAACTGCATAATGAAAAGTATAATATTAGCAACACTCTGGTGCAGCTCCTGCAGTGTAGTGTCATTGCAGCAGTACTGTACATGATTATGGCTGGTTTGAAAGCCCAGTAGGTGATTCCTTCTTCACCTTGAAGCCCTTTTAGGTAATACGCACAGTGTCTTTGGGCTTTACCTGTGTTGTTAAAAGACACTATAGGAGCAATAACAGCTGTTGTAAGTAGCCAGTAGCAAAGTAAACAATCCCAGTGCTGATAATAGTCTGTCCAGTGTGTCTTCAGGGCTACAGAGACAGGCCCATTGTGGCTTACTGCTCACCTAGACAGGTTGATTGATCCCTCTTAGATTTTCACTGAATTCCAAGGATAATCCACAAGCATCTACCAGATCACAATGAATGAAAACCACTCAGTCAGACAGGGAGAGAATTTGTGCATAGCTTATAAATACATCATAAATATTAATCCTTGGAACAATAGAGTAGGTTTGTTTTGAAAAATTATACTCAGGCAAATGCATACAAGCACTTAGCAATTTCCTCGGCCTCACAAAATCAAGCTATGTAGATTTTTTTGTATTGACCACGCAAACAAGCAGCCACTCACTTGCTGAGGCTGAATAAGTCAAGTCTTCTCAAGAGAGAAGTGAATGCATTCTTCGAACAATAGGGATTAATGGGACCACTTTTGTGGGCAGTTTAAATTGTTTGGGCAAGTCAACATTTTCCTGTACAGGCAACTCAGCCTAATTTTCAATAGCTTGAACCTACTAGCATTGAACAATCGGGGCTAATGGGACCACTTCTATAGGTGGTTTAAATTGCTTGAGCTAGTCATTATTTCACTGTACAAACAACAGATCAGCCTAATGTTGTAGAGCTTGAACTTGATAGCATTTACAGTACAGGTGAAGTGAGTATTACCCATTTAACATAGCTCCTCTCTTGTTCATAGCTCCTGTTACTGTGTAGGACATACAATGCAGTAATCACTGTTTGGCAGGCGGTTATCATCTTATGTCTGACACAACACAACTTTATTGCTGTGCCCATAAATATCTATATATGTTTCTATTGTTGTCTTATTTAGATTTACATGTCAGTCTTGCTTTATTGCACAGAATCCTTCTACATAAGGTGCTTCTAAAAACACTAGTACTGCTTATTCTTTCACATATGTTCAGGTTGGATAAGTTGAATCCATATCAGTCAGAACAAGCTGGACCAGTGCCTCTGTAGTAAATTAACTGTGCAGCCAAGCCCAACACTTTTATGTTGATACTTCAAAATGACACGTTAGATTAATGGCCGCTATTTTCTACATGAGTAAAATACAACTGACCATATATATTATTACTCTATAGCAGTGGTTCTCAAACAGGGGGTCAAGTCCTTAGCCCTCTATAGCTCAAATAAGGTAAACTATGAAAAGTACCTTGTTTTTTAGGGGCAATTAAGGACAATTTTGTTCCATTTAATTAGGTTCTGTTGTTTTGGTTTTGTACAGGCAAAGTCATGCATTCATGTCATTCAATAATAATTTTGTTTTAGCATGTTAATATTTGAGAACCACTATCTGATCTGATATTAGTAGTAATAGTGATACACTCTAGTAGTATAGCAGTATAGCTGTCTAGTATTCTTAGCTTAATAGTGTTAGTACATACATTGATATTACTGATATGCAGTCCATCCTAACATCTTTCTCTCCGGACTTCAGGTCAGGAGGAGTCTGTCGCCACCTTTAAAGGCAATGAGTTCTTCAGCTACAATCTCTCTCAGACGCCCATTCAGAGCAGCCTGGACGAGATCACATTGTCTTTCCGCACGCTGCAGAGGAATGGTCTCCTGCTCCACACAGGGAAATCAGCCGACTACGTCAACCTCTCCCTCAGGAACGGAGCGCTGTGGCTGGTCATAAACCTAGGCTCCGGGGCTTTCGAGGCCTTGGTCGAACCCACCAGCGGCAAGTTTAACGACAACGTGTGGCATGATGTGAGAGTGACAAGGAATCTCAGACAGGTGAGAGCAGTTTTACAGCACTGCAAATCCTCTACTCTCTGGAGTGCAGTGAATAGTGTTTTATATTGTATGTCCTACTTTACTTTGGACTGACACAGAACACACTCTGTTAAGCCCCAGTGGCTAAATTGGTCATATTCACCTGAATTTTTGTTATACCAATATAGTGTTGTCACAAAACAAAAATAACTCAATTCCTATACTAAGAAAAGAGCTTGATACTCAGTACCGAATTTGAGTCTGAGTCTGTTTGTTTCTGATCAGATGAATTGGACTACAGCTGGAACTCATAATAAAAGTTTCTAATTGGAATTCACAGATGTTTGGATCTAATAATATTAAATTCTGTGTTACTAAGTTGTTACAAAATGTAATATTGTCTATCAGTCTGTTATATCAGTTATACAACTAACTCATGTTTATGGCCAGATTTTTTAATGGGCCAGGGATGAAACTGATAAAGGAACAGCGCAGCTTTTTCATCATTCTAAAATAGACTCTTTTTGTTTTCATGGGACCTTGAACACTTCTTCTGCAATGCGAGACATCAGAACTGTTTCTTTGATAGAGGTTGGTGCAATTATTATAGATTTGCTCAGGTCTTCTACAATGGCTCTGCACAAGGAGCGTTTTCTATATCTACACAGAGAATGTGGAGGTCCTTCTTGGACCTGAGCAATCATTTGTGTGTGAACAAACAGAAAATTCAGTCTTTCTACAGATACCTGTCTGTGTGCGGACAGGGCACACGCGTCAGAGGCTTTTAGCTCGTAAGAATGAAAAAGCCATGAAGGTGCACTCTGCCAATTTTACACATGAGAGTCTCTTGTCATGAAGAGTACTCTGTCTGTAAAAACACTGGCTCTTAAGGGAGCCTCACGCAATTTAAAAATTTAATGCACAACCTGTCATTATGTGGAAGATTATGTTACCAGATCAGAAATAAAGGGCTTTTTTTAGTTATTCATTTTGAGTAGAAGTCTAATATGTTTTTTTCTTAAAATTACACAATTTATGAGACTTCTGAGATAAGTCTTGCAAAACCTACATTTAATTTTTAACACAATACATTTAAATTATAAAGCAGAAACAACCTTGAAAATATTTTTTCTCTTTTTTTTTTGTGGTGTTTGATACTAGGGCAGCACAGTGCTACAGTGGTTAGCGCTCTCGCCTCATACAAAGAAGTTTGATAATGGAGCAGAACAGGGCCTTTCTGTGTGGAGTTAGCATGTTCTCCCCGTGCCTGCATAGGTTTCCTCCCCTAACACTAAAAAACATGTACAGGACTCCCCTGAAAACGAGATTCTTAATCTGAGCGAGACTATTCTGGTTAAATAAAGGTCATTAAATAAATAAATAAATAAGTTGTCATGCACATGGATGAATTTGAATTATCCTAATTCCTTCAGTTCAAACGTTCAAGTTGGGTCATAGCATTCCACTCTTGTGCTTTTGGGCCAATATGACCGATGGTAGGAGAGGTCAAGCGTGGAACTGCAGTCACCTCACTCTGCCCCAGGACAATTGTAGCTCTTACTGTATCTTACCACAAAGAGTAAATGAATAATGTAAAAATAAATAAGTGTAACTCTGAGAAGCTTTAGAAGATTTGAGAACCAAATAGTAACCTAATACACTAAAATTAACTGATATTGTGAATTTAAATGAAAACAATGACATTAAAATAATTGACACTATTTGTACTGGTTCATAAATCAGACCTGGCACCTTCTGCTGTGTATGCTAACCATTCATACTTCTTGCTAATATCTGATGACTACAGCATTTAGATGTCTCTTTTCTCACATTCTCAGCTGGCTCGCAAAAAAGAAATATGATTCTGAGTTATGATTATGCGCTTGGAAGGTGCCTTTTCTACTAACATTGCTCAATAGCCATATAAAGGGATTAGTCTTGTAGGGGTAAAGGTAGCCGTGGTCCCATGTGACTCTCACTGTTAGCCGTGTTGAATATTTCTCATCTATTGGACCTATCTCCTTTCTGTTGTCCTTGCACTTATTACTGACTCTGACCTCTGTCTTGTTGCACAGAGGCCACCTATAATGACCACTTAGACTTTCTGCACTATCATGATTTAAACACTCCTCATTGGTGGAAAGCAGAGGAGCCTCTTACAGTGGCTGTCACGGACATTCAGCACATTTATACAACTATAATGGTAACATCGATTTTTAGATTTTGAACTAAATAGCCTAAACAAGCAGAGAATTGGCGCTGGTGTCAGACAGTGATTCAGTGTTGCGGTGGAGAAAGAAGAAGACTGCCTTATATAATGAGTGGAGCCAGTGTGTGACATTGTGATCCACTGTTCTCAGTCCAAACACTACAAGGCCCTAAGGTTCACTCCTCATTAACCACGACTGGACCAAGAACAAACAGATTTTTATCTGTTTAATCCCACAACGACTTGTGCACTGTCAGAGACACTACTGACTTAGAAATCTGAAGAGGTTCTTAGGGGAATTTTATGCATTAGTATGAGTCCTAATTCTTGCTACTATGACAGTTAAAATACATAATTCTGTTGCTTTAAACTCCACATAATCCAATGTAATTATGAAGAAAACACAATTTTAAGATAGTTTGATAACAGCAAATTGAAAAAAGTATATGTTTTCAGCGCTGGTCTGGCCTTCTTTTGAACAGTTTTCAATTAAGATCTGTCCACTTATAATTGTCTCTGTGAAGGTGATAACATAATTCATATACTTTATTTCATGTAGTAAAAATGCAATCATACAATAACTACTGATTCGCCATTTAATGATGAGAGTTAAGACAGTACCTTTTTCATCTGGTTCACATGTCATGACTATCTCCTGTCATTCTGTAACCATTGTATACCAGTTATGACAGAGCCTTAGTAAATGTAGTAGGCAAATGTTTAAAGAAGGAAGCTCTTTCCCTTCTTATTTAATCTTAGTCTAAAATCAATGTTTGAACACCTTTACTGTGAAATGGCTCTTGCCACATCTCCTGCATTTACATGTTACATTCATTTATCATCAGCTTTAGATTCAAACGCTGTCACATTCACCTGCACTCACACATACCCCTCCTCCTCATCTATTTCCTCTGACAGCCTGCAGGAGAGTGGCAATCCAATGCTCACAGCGTCACTTATGCTTTCAACCATGCATTTGATCCCTGTGTAAATTGCTTTCCCCCACAGATAAGTTACCTCGCTGACATGTAGATATGGGGAACTGGAACTCCCAAGAGACTGGTGCTGGAAACGTTTTATTAGATCCAGTGGTGCCTTTGCAGGGTCCAATTTCCCATGGCGCTACCCCCCTTAGCATCTGTGTTTTCTTTGACTGTCCATGACGCACTGATTGAGTCTTGTCAGACTGTCTCCTTCCTTGACCCCTATCAATGATGCATACTTTTACTTATGGGACTGAGCAGTGGTGAGGTTAGCGCACGCGCTCATGTTACTTACTGTTGCCCCATGTTTGCTCCTCTTAGTATCCACTACTATCAATATAGCAGTGGTTCAAAAGGGGAGGAAGCCAGATCAGGAAGATGACCTAATTATAGTTAATGTTAAATATTCTGGTTAGTCAGGGGTCATGAAGTGCACATCTGAGATGTAACAGTGAGGTTTAGAAATGGAGTTTGAACAAAGACTGGATAAAGGTCGCTCGCCCTCTCGTGCCAGTGTGCTGTATAGGTAATCAATACTTTTAGACTTCTTGGTATTTAGGGTTGTTTGGGGTTGAGCAATTATCTAAATGTTACTGACGATGTGGGCATGTTCACAACTCTTATACATAAACAGATTTTTTAAAGTAAACAAGTAAGATAACTGATTTTCAAAGTTGTTAGCATGTTTGGCTTGTAACAGTAATAGTAGTAGTTGTAGTAATAGTTGTAGTAGATGTTGTAATACTAGGGTATGTTCATTTAATTATCTTGGCCTAAATATCTTTTATATCTAACAAGACTTGTGACATGCATACACTGCTTACAAGACAAAAACACATTGGCTGCTACAATATCATAAAAAGTAAAAGACAGTCATTCTGGGGTACGGCACGCTAAAAGCATAATTTGTTTACCTGTTTAGATGGGCTTGTGTTGCATAGCTTTTATTTCATTACAAGAAGGACACATTATTTGCTGAAGAGACAGAAGGTAGAGCTAGAGATAATATTTGACCAAACGTGCATTGCATTACAATTACCTCCTCAAGCTTTAACTAGCTAAATAGAAAGTCTGTAGTCTGTAGAAATCCTAACCAAAATGTGAGCTGTCTAAATCAAAACTGTTACCCTAGGACCAAGTCAGAGACACTGCTGCTTTGTGGGGCGAGAAAGACAACCCACTAGAGACCAGAGCTTTGGAAGTCTCACAAAGACCAGCGGTGTCAATCAATGCCCTGATATAAAGGCTATTTGTTTGTTGGAGTTTGTTGGATGTACATTTCAGCCCCTGCCATGTCCATGGTCGGAGCCGGTGATACCCAGTGTTTCTCCACAAGACGCAAATCGATGTCTGACAGCGACTGAATAGAGAAGCCAAACCTGATGTTATACACAGGTCATTCTTTTGTCTGGGCCCCTACAGATCTGATGGGCTGTCTCAGAATCAAACAGAGTGGACTGTCTTTAAAGACAAGAGTGCAGGATACTGGCTGTAGGCCTATCACATAATTGAGTAGGTAATAATCAATACTCAAGCTAGACACTAATTTAAAGGTGCACTGTCTTAACTTTTTGGGTGGGAGTCTGTCATCTGCTTGTTGGATATCTCATTACTGCCTGGAATGTTCCACAGTATGACATTAAACCGGTGGTTTTATAGACTGACTGTGAGCGGAGTTGCCTCTCCACAGATCTGACACATGATGAAGATAAAGGTTTATTACCATACTGTGAAACATTCAAGACAAAGCAATAACATCTCCACAGAGAAAAGAATTTGGACCGTTCACCAGAAAAGTTACACAATGCACCTTTAAGGTATTAATTAAAGACATTATTAGAAGAACACTGATCTTTTTCTGAGTAGTTTAGAATGGTTTGATCTTGAACCATATGAGTCCATATGGGATTTGAAAACTGAAAACATTAACTGAGTGGTTGTGACTTGGGAAACTAATATGCAGCCTTTTTCACCCTTTATAGTTTTGTAATTTAACATTTTTAAGAGCATCTATACTATGTTCATTTCATGTATTATATTATTGGCCCCCTCTAGATCTTTTCATTCACTTTCCCCATTGCCATATCCTATAAGTAGACAGTAATTCACACATGGATTTAACAATGGCTTGGAGTCAGCATAGTTGAAATTATTTTTATACCATATTCAGCATGAAACATTTTAATACATCTGATATTTTGCCTACTGTTTTCATGTATAGGATGGTACAGTAGGTCATGCAAAATTGAGTTAAAAGGCCCATATTACATCATGTTTAACACACAAACCCTGCATATTTAGGCTGAGCTCTTCTCTCAAACTGAAAACACTTTGTTCTACCTTCTGATGACATGTGGTGATACAGGAGGTGCCCCACTGTGTTTTTAAAGACCATACACATTCACTATAATCATTTGGATGATTTCAGCCCTCGAACTGTGAATCTCTACTGATCTCAAGGTGAAAGGTCGCAGTTAACTTGAAAACTACAGCTTCATGAAATTAGAAGGTGGAACAGAGATGTAGATGTAGACTAACAATAAAGGGTTACTCAAACATGTGTGAATGAAACAAAACACAACTCCAGGTTTTGAGGAGGTTATTATATTATGGTCATTAGGTCATTATAACAAGGCTTAAAGCTCAATTTTCAATTTTGTATAATATAGGACCCTTAAAATGTAAATCAGTATCTAGATGTAAAACTGTGCGACTAGATTGTTTTCCTATAGCAATGACAATGCTCATTTTTCTTATAGAAGCCATATGGTGGAGATTGGAATGGACTAGAAGAAGATTTTTATAGAAGCGACTGACACACAGTGAGATGTGGCAGGTCAGCTGAGGTGTTGGCTGATGTCATAAGTGCACAGCAGTGTTCTCTCTCTTTTCATCTCAAGGAAAATATCTATCATGTTCTGAATTTGTCTTTTGAAATGCAAAGTGTTCCATAATTTCAACAGTAAATGCACACAACTAGGTATGGCCAATGTGATTTTAATGTAAAGGTCCTATATTATGCAAAATTGTGAACTTTAAGCTGTGTTAAAATGTTGTTACTTCTTCAAACCCCTACCTGGAATTGTGTTTTGTTTCATTCACACATGTTTGAATAACCCTTTATTATTAGTCTACATAATCAAAGCTCAAAATGGACTATTCCACCTTGAGATGTCTTGTAGTGGTTTTCAAGTTAACAGCTACCTTTTGCCTTTTGTTTAGTAGGAATTGGAAATTCCAGAGCTGAAATTATCCAAATGATTCTAGTGAAAGTGTATGGAGTTTGAAAACACAGTGGAGCACTTCCTGTATTGCCAGATGACATCACAAGGTGGAACAAGGTGTTTTCAGTTTGAGAGAAGAACTAAAGAACCTAAATATGCAGCATGTGTGAATGAAACAAAACTCTGATGTCTCCTCTGTGATGAGGAAACAAAATTATAACATAAATCAGAAGATAACATTTAGGAGCCTTTTAACATACTTTAGTAACATTGTACTTATCAGTGCTTTTTTTCACAATAGCTTCTAGAGTGTTTTTCCTTTTGTATTTCACGTTTTTTTCTAATTCTGGTTTCCCTGAATCCATCAAAACATTAGTCATTATGTTAAATATTCATAACATGATTTTAAAGTACTATTATCACAAACATTTTACTACCACTTTAGTAACATTATTTTTAAAAAGTAACTGGCCTGCTTTTACTTGAATAATTTTATGACTACTCTTCTCACATTTGTTCCTCTTGTTTGAGCTGACAATCTACAAATATTAATGCACGGCTTCATAGGTACATGACAGTGACATCTGAAAAACAGTTATTAACTTTTCCACTATTTCAGCGCTCTTCTCACACAAAGAGAAATGTTTGGCCTTATTATTGCGAATTTAGGCCGTGGTGATGCCATGTCAACTGTAGGCTCATCGTCATGGAAACTGGCATATCTGTGTTTCCCTTATTGTAGCCTTATTCAGTCATTCACGCGCTCCGACTGCAGCTCTGATGAGGCCGATGATAGGAGAAGCTGTTTGTTTTGTTGTGCCAGAAATGTATCTCACCAGCCTGATATCTTTCATCTCAAATTAATTGTCTGTAAAAGCATTCCTATTACTTTGGTGCTAGAATAGTCTGAGAAATATTTGTGGTGTATTGACTTGCACTCCAGTGGTGCTAATATATCTGAAGCAGGGATCAGCTGAGATTAGTGAACCCTTGAGCTGCAGCTCCTCTAATTGCCTTGAAGATCCTAAATTAAGAAGAGATTGACTTCAAGAAATGAAGTGTGAAATAATTAGGCCAGTTCCTTCTATCGAACTTATGCTGCAAACGTGTGTACTTTGGAAAAGTAAGAAAAATGTTTGTAAATGTTGAAAGCAATTTAACATACAATATATAATAAGATGGAGCTTGTGTTATTGGGTTTGTCTATGAGATTTTATTGCTTGCTGTTGCTTTATTGTTTTACCTGTAATGTTCCACAGTAAGATATTAAATTGATTTTGCATTTATTCATACAGTTGTTAATTCATACAGCTCAAAAATACCTTAAAAACTGCATTATTACTGTGTTAACAGGGTAAAGTGTCCATAACTTTTAGTCTGACCCATCACCTACGACCCAACAATACAGCTCCCAGGATCATTCGGGTGCTCACACTCCTCCACCACCAAGGTGGAGGTGCAGAAAGGGACTAAACTTTGTATACTATAATATTATAATAGTATAATATGTATTTATTTCGACTTGCTGCTAGATGTTTCAGAATTTTGTTATAAATGCCAGCTCTGCTCGTAGCTAGTTTATTCAGCGGAGCTATATTTATCAAATGATAATTGTTATCAGAAGCATGGACTTAAATTGTATTTATGAGTTGTGGTAAGTGCTAATTAATGAAGTAAAGAAGTAATGACAACCAAAATAACTTAGTTCAGGTGTGAATGCCTGTATCCAATTTAACTTTAACTAAAGACAACACAGCATACCTGATCTGTGTATGTTATTTTAAGATACATGGATGAATTTTCATCTTAAGTTAGGGTTTTGTGTTAAGATCCTAAGACACTTTAAGAATATGTCAAATGTGGAGGACTAAAGTTTTTAAAATGCAAGATTAAAAAATATAAAAACAGCTGCTTTGAAAGGAGTCATAGCTGAAGAGGTCTATTCCAGTCTGCTTCAAATAAACAATTTCTAGGTTATTTGGGAATTATGTCTTTACCATTTTGGCACCATTGTTCTCTTGATACGCTCAGACTTTATCAGGGCAACTTGCTTTTTTGGGGTGTGATTATCTTTTAAAACAAAAACACAAAACTCATTATCACAAAGATGGGCATACATCTGATCACCAGCCCAAAAATCACATCTGATGCATTGGAAAGTGCTGTCTGAACTTCACTGTCACCTGCTGGACACATCTTAGGTTTAATTGAAAAAAATTGTGATGGAGTTTAGCCAGGCGTTCACACCTCTAATCAGCTCATGCATGAGAAACACTTCATGAGGCACAGCTACAGGTGTCCTCTTAGCTGCCAGAGAAGTTTGGCTCAAAAGACAACAAAGCAACATAGATAAACTAAAATACATTGCCGGTTGAGTGGACACCGGCACTTCTCAACGGTACAGTTTGAATGATTTGGATGCTTCCTATGGATAAATATGAGTGAAATCATATCCAACAGTTTTTTACTCTCTGATTTCCCTGTTCATTTTACTGTATTGTTGTTTTTGTGTGTTATTGGTTGTATTTGTTTATGTCTTTAAAGGGCCCATATTATGCTATTTTTTTTTCTATATTGTTGTTTCCTCATCAAAAACAGACCCCAAGTTGTGTTTCGTTTCATTCACACATGTTTAACACACAAACCCTACAGACTTAGGCTGAGTTCTCAGAACACACACTGTTCTACCTTGTCATGTTATGTTAAACTCCATACACCTTCTCTAGAATCATTTGGATGATTTCAGCCCTGGAATTGCCACTCTCTACTGAACAAAAGCTAAAAGGTGGCTGTTAACTTGAAAGTTACCGCTTTATTGCATCACAAGGTTGAACAGAGTATTTTGGGCTATGAAGATGTAGACAGACCAATAATAACAGATTATTCAATCATGTGTGAATGAAACAAAACACAACTCTGCATATGTTTTTGAGGATGTAACAGCATGCTAACATGGCTTTAAGTTCACAACGGTCAGTCTTGCATAATATAGGACCTTTAAATCCTTTGAGTGTCAAGAAAGGCACTGATAAATAAAATGATAAATAAAATTATTACTATTACTAATGTGTGGCTCTATCTTAAGGTGACTATCCTGGTAGATGGGATCCTGACCACCACGGGCTACACCCAGGAGGACTACACCATGCTGGGCTCTGACGACCTCTTCTACATCGGGGGCAGTCTGAACACGGCCGACCTGCCCGGATCTCCCGTCAGCAACAACTTCATGGGCTGCCTCAAAGATGTAAGCACCACAAGACACATGACCTCGCCACCCCCATCTCACCACTGGAAACATTATCCCACCCCTACCCCTCCTTCGCCTGCCCCTCCCCCTCCCAATAACTAGAGCATATAGAAAATCTCCACTCACATTCGCAGATCGATCTTCCCCTTGTAGGGTGTTTGAAGGAGAAACATTTGCCGCTGCTATGCACACGGCACATACATGCATTTATGGATACCTCTGGGAATCTCTCTGAGAATGGAGCACTAATAATATGCAACACAAGCACAGTCTTCGTATACAAATGCTACCTCTACGGTTTTTCAAGGTATTTTTATGGCGGCCTGTACCTGTCACAAAGATTATTTCCAGCATGCAAGTGGAGGAGATGTACTCATGATTACACTTAAGTACAGGCTAAGCAGCAAATTAATGCTTAATGCCCAATTGGAACCCAGTCTAACAAATTTTTAATGAGCTGGAGACTGATTTAAAAAGGAAATTATGCAATGTGGATTCAAAGTCAGGGAAAATGTCATACTCGAAGGAGGAGTGAGTCAATCATGCTGTATTTTATAATAAAAAGTCCATTAGCATGAATGTCACAGCAGCACAGGGGCGGTTACATCCTTTCTTTGGGTCATCTCCTTAAACAAAGGCTCTATAAAAAGCTATACAGCCACTACTGCATACATAAATAGATGTTTCATTAGGTGCCATTTACCCCTAGTGAATCCAGCGCATTCAGAGGGGACACATGGACAGCAAGGGCAGAACTGGAGCCTGCAGATATAAAGGAGATCCAAAATGTACCAAGCAAATGGAGGGAAAAGGCCTGACTAAGCTAGTAGCAGCTGCAGGTATGAGAAATATCAGTATAGCTACAGCCGCTACATTATGTAAGCTAGCCACATTGCATTGGAATCTGTGCTGTGCTGTTAAACCCCAAAGATTTCAATGTTTTTTGTTGGCAGACCCTGCTCTACACAGTCAGGAGTGTAAAAGACTTCATTACAACAAGAGCGTTGTTTTCAAGTGTCGAGAATCAGCTCAGGAAACCAGCAGCAACACTTCTGATTATACTTTTCGTCTGTCAGCCTCTCCACTTTAATGTGTGGTTAAGACAGAGGGCAGAAACATTCACACAGCTGGTGGTGCATTTGTGTCGACTCTAAGTCATGTAAGCCTTCAAAAACTCAACCCTATGAAGTGATCTATTGTTTTAATGCGGCAGTTTCACTAAAGAACTTAAACAGACCATGCACTAGACCTATTATAATAATATATTGTTCTGCTCTTTTAACTAAAGCTGGTGTAGAGAGATTTGATTTATGGTTGATGTACTTCAGCTTTCTCTACTGCACTCTTGCCTTCCGTTTGTCACACACAGGGATCATTAGGGAGGTTAGGTTTGTTGGTGAATCTCTCTACAGTGTAGCAGATAACTGTAAAAAAAAACAACCAAAACCTATATTCAGGATAATGGAGGAAAATAAGTGTGCTGTGCCTTTATATATTTTTTTAAAATGGTGTAATGTGTACATTTGAAAGAAACATAATGTATTCTAACTCTGTAAAGAGCAACAGATGTTAAGGTCTAATGTAGTCCCATTGCAAGATGGGGCATTTGATGTAAAGGTCCTATATTATGCAAAATTGACTCTTGTGAGCATTAAACCATGTTATAATGCTATTACCTCATTAAAACCATACCTGGAGTTGTGCTTTGTTTCATTCACATCTGCTTGAGTAACCCTTTATTTTTTAATCTGTCTAAATCTTTAAAGTTCAAAATGTTTTGTTCTAACTTGTGATATCATGTTTTCAAGTTAGCAGCTCCTTTTACCTTTAGTTCAATAGATTGGCAATTCCAGGGCTGAAATTATCTAAATGATTCTAGTGAAGATGACAGGAGTTTACACAGTGGAGCACTTCCTGTATTACCACATGACATCACAAGGTGGAAGTGTGTTTCCCATTAAAAAATAAATAAATATGCAGGGTGTGTGTGTTAAACATGTGTAGATGAAACAAAACAACTGGGTATGTTTTTGATAAGGAAACAACATTATAACATAGATCAGAATATGACATAAAATGGGCCCTTTAACAGTTCTCCACACCTTCAGCCTTAATACTTTTTGCAATCAGGTTGAAAACATTCTAAAATAAATGATTGAGAACTATTTTTTATGTAACTTGTCAACAGGTCCCTCTTGATTTTTTTGTTTGTTTGTTTTTGTTTTCAAGATACTCCATTAACTCTAGCAAACCTATTTTACACGTCCACTTTTACTCAGAAAAATATTATAATGTATACAGTAGTACAAAATTGCTACATAAAATGGCTGGGAGGAAAGAAGCAGAAATATGGGATGTGAAGAGATTCAACACTTTTTCCCCAAATGATGTTGTTTTATGCAAAAGTCAGACTTAAACAAGCTTGTTAAAATAGCCTAACTGTAATAGTGTTTGTTAACAAAATATTCAACATTAACATTTGAAAGCTCTCCGGGTTCTCAGAATTATTCTGCATAATGATGGTGCGTGGTTTGAGTTATTTCTGGACAGGTTATTGTCGTGGCATGGCTGCCAAAGCTGCAACCTCCGCTCCGTGGGCGACTGTGAGCTGTGCCCTGTTCACACTCTCATGATAGACTGCAGAGTCAGACACAAGACACTGAGACCAGTGATCAAAAGGCAGCAGGGCCCAGGGAATCCAGCCTGCTTCAAACATGTGTCACTTTAGACCACTAGTATCAGGCAGATTCTAGATTGTTACAATACTACAAAAATAATAATGGCACTGCACTTGCTATGGAGAATTCATTTACCATAGTGCCAGATAAGAACTGTTCAGACACAATATTTCACCTTATTTCAAATTATATATTTGTTTTGTTTTTAAGATTTTTTGATGCTTTGGGTTTAATTAATGGACGAGCTACAGTGTCAAGGGTGCACTGCATAACTTCTCTGCTTGTCCTTTACCTGCTTGTATCTATTGAGATGTTATTGCTTGGTTGGGAATGTTCCGCAGGCATTATGGCATTTAACATTTATTTAATTAGAGGTGTCATTATTCTAAAAATACCTTGAAAAACATTCTTACTGTGAGCAGGTTATCTCTTCTGATCTGGCCTATAACTTGGTCTGATTGTCTCCCTGGAAACAGACAAGTTCAGTGCCATACTGTGGTGTATTCTGGGCAAACATATGTATATGGACAAGAAAGTGACGTATGCTGCACTAAAAAAGTGACATATTGCGCCTTTTAAGAGGGGAGAGTAGTAGTAGAGGGCAGAGTGCTGTAGTTAGTGCCATGGTCATTTTAGCTGATGATGGAACCAACTTATTTTTGTAGTTTCTGGTCACACAGATCCACCACAATATTCCTCTTACTGTTTACCCTAAAATACTTAATATATCCTTTATTATTTTATTCCCCATGTCAAAGATACAAGATTAATTAATTCAACCTTGACCGAAGATGAGAGGTTTTTGGTTTAGCTGTGTTAGCAGTGGGTCTATGTAAGGTATATGTCTTCTTGCGTCGCTGTGTGTTTACTGAGTGTGTGGAGTCTGGAGCATGACTAATCTGTGATGATAATAGATGTGAGCTCCGTCGGGCCAGGGCCATCAGGTTCATCAGGTACAGCAGAAATATCCCGCTTTAGGAGAATGTCAGCGCCACGGCTAACAACAAACACGGAAGGGACCAATTTGTCTTTGAAGTCCTGCTCTGTTTATCCGTGAGCAGTGTTTGTGTGTCCGCACCCCAGCTACTGGCCACAGCTCTGCAGCACCGTCTGTGGGAAAGTCCAGTATGCTTGTTTATACAACTGGAGTTTTGTGCTTACTGTTGGACCACTGTGACCTTGAACAAACATAAACAAACAAATGCATAAGAATACATTTGTATATTCCACAAGTTCATAATATTCTGTTAAGTTTGGCTGGAACTAGGTGGGTTGTAATACATTATTTAGTTTTGCAAAAAATACTTGCACTGTCAACCAGGGTTCACCGGGACTATAATATATTATTGTATTTATAATATATTTATTATTATCTGCCATTAGTCAAAACGTAAAATATATACTATTTGCATACATAATGAGCACATTTTAACAGCCCATGCACAGAATGACCACAGAATTATCCTACTATAGCATACAGATTTTTTCAGTTGGTGGTTAGAACTAGTTCTGCTGGAAAATTGTTTTCAACTTCTGCACTGTTCAACTCAACTTTACAGTATGTAGGTGATTTTTATTATTGTCATATATTCTGATTAGGGTCTATGAGTGTGACATTTGGATGCATCGTATCACTTAATAGTGGCAGAGGCTTAATAGTGACTTTGATATAAGAAATAATATCATTTCCAGTGTATAGCGGTCTTTCAAACCTTGTTATGTCAACGTGTGACTTCTCTAATTGCAGACAAAGCCGCCATTTCAAGCTTCAAACCTAACTGACTGTGTTGAGTGTCTTTCCTCCTAATGTAAAAAAAAAGCCTGTTACTCTCATTTCTCAATGGTCAGTTTCACCATCTGATTCGGATGCTTAATTAGTCACAGTGAGGCAAGTGTGATATTGGCTCAAATTGCCTTGCAGTTCTGCTGTTAGCGCTCAGCTTTAGCGTAGCGCGGCGTGTCACCTCAGGCGGTGACGGGCCATACTGTGATGTGCCAGATAACACTGCACTGTGGGTGACTTACAACTGATGCAAAATGAGACAAGGATGCAGGTGGTCATCATGCATTTTAATGAGTTTAATGGAGAAGGAACTCACTCTGTCCTCTCTATACAAGCACATACACAACTTTAACAGGCTTTCAAATGATACACAAATATCATAGTATGAACAGACTGTGATATCCCACTATCAAGTGTTTATGACGTTTGCACTAACTGCTGAGTGCAAGTGATGTCATTTACAGACAAAACAGGACGTGTGGAGCTCTCACTTGACTTCACTCACTTGAGGGTTTATATTTGCCCTCTGAATTGTCTGACAAACTGAGAACCACGGTTAGTTAAAGGGTTGTGATTAAATATGTGAGAGACATGCTGTGAGAAACAAAGGCTCAAATGAGGTTAGTGTATCATCTGCTCACTCTGTGTAATTATTTTGGTCTGCTCGATCTAAAAACCTCAACGTTTCGATATCTACCTAGCCAAGTAACACTGCATAACCTACATACTAGGGTTAAAATGATCTGCAGTTATTCAAGCCACTGGACAAATAGTGAATTGAAATTTTAGAAATTGTCTTAATAGTGGTGTCACTCAACATGTTAAATAGTAGAATGTAAAGTTCACCAATGAGCGTGCATCAGTGAAATCAAAGGCAATTTTCCTTGCTTTAAAATACAGAATTGGTAAATAATCAATTCCACCTCTCCTCGCCCACTGCCTCTGGCTGGACTGAAATGGACTCTTTTATATTTCATATGCACACAATAATTTTTCCCAGTGTGGGTGCTGTGTAGAAATTCTTCCTCCAAATTTAAGGCGATTTTAGCATCACAGCTGAGTACTCTTGGATGAGTCAGCAAAACATTTAAAATGTAAATGTTTAAATTTACATCTCGATCAAAACACCTTGCCTTATCTGTACCTCTTTGTTTGTGGTAAAGATGAAGCAATGTTGTCTGGACAGATAAGGAAACAATGAAAATAAATTCCATGTAAATCTAACATTATTGTGTTAAAAGATGGATATTATGAATAATAGCATCTCAGTGGGTTTCCTGCATGTTTTCTCTGTCACTGTGTGAGCCAGCTGCAATCTCCTTCCAATAAAAACGTGCTTATTTTTTCATCATTTGCTTCTTAACTCGCATAATTAAAGATATCATCTTGTTTAGCCCGACTCTTTTGCCGAAATTGCATTAAAGTCATCTGGGCATTTCTAATCTGAGCCCGCGCATGATTTGACATTTTTTCCCTCCCCTCTCCCCTCTGCCTGCTTCCTCTGATTTATTGATAAGTAATATTCAAACTGAAATAGCTGTCATCTCACCACCATATCTCTCTGGTTTTATTAGGTGGTCTACAAGAATAATGAGTTTAGGCTGGAGCTGTCACGCCTGGCCGAGCTGCAGGACCCAAGGATCAGTATCCATGGCGATCTGAAGTTCAGCTGTGAGAGTGTTGAGGCCCTTGAACCAGTTACCTTCGACAGGCCTGACTCATACCTGACGCTGCCCAAGTGGAACACCAAGAGAACTGGGGCCATCTCCCTGGACTTCCGCACCAGCGAGTCCAGTGGTCTCCTCCTCTTCGGCCACGGCAGTCTCAAAGGTAATAGCTATAACTGCTGCAATGGAGCGCATCAAACCTGCCTCAAAGCCTACAGCAGTTCCAGAAGTAATATTCCCATTCATTTTTACCATTTCTAACTAATGTCTAACTAATGTCAACAACGCGGTTGTTTTCAGTTAAAAAAAATGCTTTTTAAGTTCATGGCTAAAAAATTTACTGGAAATTTACTTCTGAAACTCCATGTAAAGCCGATATAACCTGGGATGCCATTACTTGTCATATACTGAGGACACAGCCTGTCATATAGGGCCCTTTGGGGATTTTGCTGACAGGTTTTTAGCCATAGGATAATTGACATGTAGCTATGTTTGATGAGGTTTTGAAATATGAATACTATACACTTGCTATTTGTAAAATCTATTTTTGATTTGAGCGTGTATATGTAATTTCAACCCAAACAGTAGGTAAGTAAGTAGCTAAAATCCTCCAGCCAAGGTACTCCTCACAAAGCCCAGCTCAGGATCTGGAGATGGGTCCCTGGGCGGCACTGCACTTTGACAGGTTGCCCCAGCAGCATTGAAGGATGGGTTAAATGTATAGGACAAATGTCCCTATGGGGACAATAAAAGCTATTCTTAACCTTATATCTGATGATATAGCTGAGCTAGGTCATGTAATATTTAAGAAATTTCCTACATATACCATTCTTAAAGGTAACCAGACTCCTCGTGCAGACTTCTTTGCCCTGGAGTTGTTAAATGGCCTCCTCTACATGGTGATGGATATGGGCTCGGGCAGCGTCAAAATGAAAGCCAGTGAAAAGAGACTGGACGATGGAGAGTGGCACCATGTGGACTTCCAGAGGAATGGACGAAACGGTGAGAGATATTTGTGTAAAAGTACGTAGCAACAGGAAGCCTTCTGTCTCATTCTTCTGTCACTGTTTTGTGCTAGTTATGATCGGCAGCGTAAAAAGGGTTCCAAGCTGTGAAATTGCCATATGCCACTGCTGATATAGTCACACTGGCATGTTCGTGCTTTTTAGTCGCTGCGGTGAAACACTCATATCAGTTTTAATTACAGCCATATTTTTGGTGGCAGTAATCTGTGCATGACATTTATGAACCTGTTAAATGCTTTCACAAGTGACCAATTATACGTTTGCTCATCCTAATGGGGATCAGTCTGGCTTTTTGGTATTATCATAAAGTGCTGCTTCACCTTTTCAAAAGTACATCCGCTTCCTCACAAACTGAACAGAAGAATTATAGATTCAGAATTGAGTTGAGGGATTATTACTTTTCACACGTGTGATTTTGTACTGGCAGTGCTATGTTTTAGGAGGAGCAGAGCCTACTTCCTCATTCTCACAGTTTGTTCGCTCCTCTCCTCTCTTAGCACATCCCACTCACACCTGCCTCAGTGCTGCTCTATGAAACACTGTATTGACTCATGGTTCTCCCACAGGCTTTATCTCGGTCAACAGCCAGAGCGTGCCCTTCTCTGCCAATGAAGGAAGTGAGATCTTAGACTTGGACGGAGACATGTACCTGGGGGGTCTGCCTGAAGACCGCCACAGCATCATGCTCCCCCCGGAGGTTTGGACAGCCACTCTGGGCCTGGGCTATGTGGGCTGTGTGCGGGACCTCTTTATTGATGGACAGAGTCGTAATTTGTGGCGGCTGGCCGAGGTGCAGAGCGCTCCAGGTGTGAGCAGCCTCTGCACCAGGGAGACTCACGTAAGATGCCACCGAGACACATGCGCCAATGGGGGGCACTGTCGAGAAGGCTGGAACCGGCACATCTGTGACTGCAATGGCACCGGCTACACAGGCCCCAACTGTGAGACAGGTGAGGCACTAGACTGAAGCTTGGGGATATTTAGTCTATCATGTACTGTCTAGTGTCATGTCTGCACCTGCACCTGGGCTGCTCAAATACCCTCAAGATCTGCACAGGTGGCAAATTTAAATTCACTCATTTAATCATTTTTCTGGTCTAAATACATGGTGCATACTATTGTAAGATTTATGTGCTATTTCATACTATACATACTATACCTACATGTGTGATTTTGCCCATATCTTACAAAAAATTGTTCATACATCAAATAAGATAAATGGCTGGGTGCAGGGGTTTATTATTTACCTTAAAGGTGTATTATGTAACTTTTGAGGTGGAGGGTTTGTCAGATTCTTTTCTCCATGGAGATGCTATTGTTTTGTCTGAAATGTTTCACAGTGGTATTAAACCTTTCTATCTTCATGGAGACCAAACAAGACCTAGTTACTAGTTAGAGATCTGTGGAGAGGCAACCCTGCTCACAGTCATATGCCTGTTTATCTGTCTGTGAAACTGTGGAACATTTCAGGCAGAGCAATGGTATGTCCAGAGAAACAAGCAGGCGACAGACCTCCAACCAAAGTTACACAGTTACACACCTATAACAACAATAATACATTTATTATTTATTATGGCTTTATCCACAATTGTAATTTTCATACAGCAACTGAGTAATTAAGAAGGGGTAATAACATTTGACACATTGCATTGCATAGTTTTAAAATTACCTCAATATACTGTACACATACCATTTAAAGAGGGATTCATTAGTAATTAATTCATGGCCATTGACCTGACCTTTATAGGTCATGCTTTATTGATAATATTTCTAATTAGGCTACTTTTACAGTGAGAAATATTTAAATGTACTTTTTCTGCCAGTGCCTTATTTTATCTCACACTTTTTAATTTAAAACATATTTTGTTCCCAAACTTGAACTTTTGCAAAAGAAAAATGTTCCATTAACCATATCACTCACTTTTTGTATGAGATAATTTTAGGTTATTTCAGGATCAAAGTGTCACTAAAGACTTGGAAGTCATCTAAGGTTTAATAGAAAAATTACTTCTCTTTTCCTATCTCCAAAATGGCAGACTACACACTTTAAAAGGACTGTTTTCAATTACTGCTCAAAATTTAGAAGTACTTCCACGGTGTCGACTCCCGCCAATAATCACATCAAGAAACAGCAGTTATTTCCCAGTCACTGTATTGGGCATACTGTACCCCATATGCAGTAATACATTATGTGTGTATGTTCAAATGACAGATCTGGTTAATGAGCTACAGCGTGGGAGATTAGTAATGACAATACGACATGTTGTTCCCATTAGAGTGGTTCACATCGCTCGTTACTGCATCTGTACCTACCGTGTATGTGTTCATTTATACACGTCACTATCATACGAATGCCATTACTCCGCACAAGTATAGAGCTGCTTCATTAAGCTGAATCACACTGCATTTAGTTTGCAGATGGCTTTCTCTCACACAAGCCAAATTAGCCATTGGCAGCTAACAGTATGAGGGATAGATTTAAAAAAATCCCTCTTGTGCTGATTTGTAATGGGAATAAATCCTTTAGAAAGTTGACTGCAATCTCTCCAGTATCATCTTGTCCTCTGGGCCTTTTCTGCCATCTGCTGCAACAAATGGAAACTGCAATGTAAAATAAGTTACATTATTGCTACTCAATGTGAAATAGTGAGTTAATGATGTTATATAGAGTACATAATTAAACAAATTTACATGACAGTGGTTTGATCAGTTAAGTTGCTAAGGTGTGATTGAGTCTTATCAGTAGGACAGCTCTTGATAGAAGCCATATTGGCAGAGTTCAGACCCTAGTACTAATATAAAACTGGAAAGATTGGTGAGGTTTGAACTGGTATTGGAGCCTTGATGAAGAAGACTTGATGAAGAAGACCAAAGGGGGAATTTTTGAATATAATGAAATAGAATCGAACTAAACAAGTAAAGACAATTCCCCTCATTTTAGGTGAAACACAAAACACCCTCCCGAATCCTGTGGTTGTCTCTAACCTGCTTTGTGATTTTCTTTGGCAAATTGATGTTTACAGAGGCTACCACAGTGAGCTACGATGGCAGTATGTATTTGAAGGTGCTCCTGCCAAGGACACTGCACACAGAGGCAGAAGACGTGTCCCTTCGGTTCATGTCCCAGAGGGCTTTTGGGCTCCTCCTCGCCACCACCTCACAGCAGTCTGCCGACACGATGCGATTGGAGCTGGATGGAGGGAGGGTCAAACTCACTGTCAACCTGGGTAATGCTGCACAGCCACAGCGCGACATGATTAGTTGCTTTTTTGACCTTTTAGGACCTGTCATGTTGAGCTTTCATGGTTTATTGGTTTTGTGTCAGATCCCTCTCATATCCATCACCATACACAGCAGACATGTTGCCTATTAAAGTACAATATTCCTGTGATGTATCTGTATTATGACAAAACAAAATAGTCTTTTTACCTGGTTAAATAAAGGTCAAATACATTTATCAAATAATATTATAGATCGTATCAACAGAGTTTAAATGAAACATTATATGAATCTAAAATCTGGAACAGGCAACAGTAGCACAGTTCATGTAAAATTAACATATGTGATTTCTTTAAACCAATTGTTCATTCAGTGTTGCTTGATACCCAAAAATTTTTATTCAGCCTTTGAATTCCTGATTTGCCCCCCTGAACATAAGCTTGACATGTTAATGCTAGCCTTTTGTGACAGTCCTATTGTCTTATTCCTTTGAAGACTGCATTAGCACTTTATTAATATGCACTTTATGCAGTATTAAATAGCTGCAAAAATAACCCCTAAAATGTATGAAGAATAATTGTGACTTTCTGTGTGAGAGCCAGCCACCTGCTGAGAATGGCAAAGTAATCATTTTGAATTGAATAGAAAGTGACTCATACCTGTGTTTCTTATCAGAAACTGCAGACAGCTCAGTGTTTGTTTTGTACTGCAGTCAAGAATGCAATTTGTGTGTTCCCACCTGCCCCTGAATAATATACAGGTTTAACAATGGGTCTTATGAGTAACTACAGGAGGTCAAAAATGCCATGTAAGGTAAATGCGTCATATGGAAACTTTTTTATATTTTAATACTACAAAAAAAAAAAAAACTACAACAAAAACCTGCTAAAAGTGTAGTAAAGCACCATCGGATTTTGATGATAACAAGTTCCCAGTCATCTTTGTTTGAGATAACAAAGCGGTAAAATGCGATTTCTTATCAAATATTATAACCTACCAAATGACCTGAACCACCATATCACCATAAAATATTAGAAAAAAAAAATCATTCCAAATATCAAAGTAGTAGTCAAGTATTTAACCTTAAAAGTTAAAAGTAACCTTTAAAAGTAATTAACCTTATAGGGCTTTTTTAGGCAACTGGTTGTGTGTATGCCTTTCTGCCTCTCCTCTCTCCCACTTTCTCCCTCACTCTTTCTCCCTCTCTTGCTCTCTCTCCCTCTGTCTCTCTCGTTCTCTCTTTTTCTCTTCTGTCCGGGTTCATCCTGTGGTCAGGCCCCCTCTGACCACTGGGCTCTTTCTTTCAGCCCTTCAACGGCTTGTCTGCAGTTCAAGGAGGAGGCAGTCACAGACCAGACTATCATCACATACAAAACCTATTACCACTTAAAGACACCCCACATCCACATATCTCTCCTGTCTAGAGCAGAGTTGCACAATATTACCTGAAAGAGCCATATGCAGTCAACTTTGTGGGAGCGTAGGTTCAAAATTTGATAATTAACTGCAAACTGGATTGCAGGAGTGCTACAAAATTGCCAAAAATTGCTACTTTAATTCCAGCGTGCATTTGTGTGACTTTGCAAACAGAGTACAGTCAAATATATGTTATTTTTATGGCTGTAGTCCATTGGTCGCTTAGGCAATTAAGCTGGTGATGACCAAATGTTTTATTAGTCATCTAATTATTTTGTTAGGATAATAAGATTTCTATTAACCACAGCAGAACAAAGTCATATAGTGATTTAGTGGGGTTTGGACAGTTATTGGACCATGCTTCCTGGGGACAAACAGTCTATCACTATCACTATCACTAAATAAATAATATCAGTCATATTGTGCAGTCCTAGTTTATACAGTACTTGTTTTACAAGTCTTCATACATACACACAGAGCTGGTCCCTGGCTGCTTACATCCACTGCTCTGTGATGGTTGACGCCTTGAGAGCTCTCCCCAGCCACATGACTTATACTAATGTATTCAAGCACTCAGGGAGAAATGTAATACATTCAATCATCACATAGTGTATATATGATTAGTGGGAGAAGCCCTTTTGAATCCGGCAGGATATTAGCTCAACTACATATGGGAACACATTTAAATGCCTTCTCATTCTTGCTTTGCCTATGTATAAGGTTCACTGTGGCTGGGAGATGTGCAAATCGCCTCTTTCCTGCGCATTTAAGTGACTTATTAGCATAAGGTCTGCTAAACCAGCAGGATGCCCCAGAAGCAGTTTACAGGAGATGTACCACGGATCAAAGTTTGGAGTAGCTATGCTCCAGCTTTTACTCACAACTTGTACAGTTGCTGAGATGTAAAAATGATCATGCAAAACATGAAAACCTTTTGCAGGACACCTGTGTTTTTTTTTTTTAATTTTGTACCTACACATCAATAGTATTTTAGCAGGTGTATTTTTTACTGTAAATATTTGTTTGTGATTTTGTACCAAACTTTGATAACTGTGCTGTTTCCAACCCAAAAATTGCTCAGGATGACTGCAGGAAGGACATCAAGTACAACAAAATTAAAAGTGTTAAAACATAATTAGGGTAGGTATTAGAAGAAAAGGTTGAAAAAACCCCAAAAACTGTTTACCAAAAATAAGTTAGCAGTGTGCTTTTTGTGACAGTCTTGAAGAGAAAAATGTGACTTTCAGTTCAAGTAAATAGTAAATACATTTTAGAATAAGCTGTTTTCTCTTTAAAATCTTGATTATTATCTTTCACCTGAGCCACAAACTTTTCTTCAGAAGGTTGGTTATCAGCTTCAGAGACTTCAGAGACTGTTTCATAAGCTCAAAGCCTGTTCTGCTATCTTAAACAATCAAATTAATTTGGCAGCACTGTGTTTAGCCCTCGCATCCCCCCAGACACTATAAAGCTAAAAATAAAAGTTGGTGCATGTCTACCTCTTGGCTGGTCGATAAGACTACATCGATCAGCGCTTTGATCTGTGCGTCCAGCAGGGGGCAGACCCACGCTGAGTTCTGCCTTTTTAAAACCAGCTTGGTTCCCTGTTTTTTTGTTTTTTATTGTTGTTTTTTTTATTTTTATTTTTTGAGCACTCAGCGGGAGGAAAGAGGCGCTTTGGTCTCCCGAGGCTGTCCCCGGATTGGTGGGCTCTAAGATGTTCTAAACTGTCTGCAGAATGTAGCTTGAAGGATGTGAAATTTTCTCTTTTTTGTGCTTTTTTTTAATTTGTTTTTTTTTTTCTTTTAATCTCACCATCTCACTCTCTCTCTCACCAGATTGTATCAGGATAGACTGTAACCTCAGTAAGTGTCTCCTCTGATTACTCACTGTATACCAGCATACAATGGCTTTATGTCTATTTCAACTCAAACTTCATGGAAAAATAATTACACAATTTTAGAGCTGTTATTCAGAAAGGCAGATTCATATTTATTTGAGTTACAACATTATGAAGCAATAGTAAAATAAAACTGTGTCCTTTAACATAGCCATATCCAAAACATTATACTATGTTTGAGATTATAAGTATATATAAATAAACTTGACTTACTTATCGCTGCCACTAAAATGTATATTATAAAATGATTTCTATTGGAAGTATTTTTGCAAGTATAAGTTAAATTACTTGCAGAAAGCTTGGCAATGCAACCGACACAAATAATGTTGTAACTCCAAAACTAAATGACGATGCCTGAATATAATTAGACTTTAAATAATGATGTTGCAATAAAATGTAACAGGATTTGACTTACTGTTGTTCTCCCATTATGCTATTATTCATTTCTCTGGAGCTAATAGCGAGTAATTAGTTATGGCTAAAGTCAACAGTTATTATGAGTGGTGGAAGTGGAGCAGGCTCTCACTGCCTCATTAGTTCGCATGCACATTGATTTTGTAATGCACAGATCGGATGGCGGCGACAGAGCCAATGTGCACTTAAAGGTTAGTTGTGTACGGGATCGATAACAAGAGCAGGAAATCATGGCTATATATTTATAAGAGAGACACTGAAGAATGACACACAATATTTACTCTATATTTACATTTGGTGAAGTCATGTTACTCAAGGAGAAATATTGGACCTAACTGGACCTAATTCATTACATATTAAAAAGTTAAAGAAGACATATCATGCATGAGTCATGTTTATTCAGCTTTTTTTGGTTTTCTTAAGTGGTGATACACATGGAAAGTAGCAATGTCGGAAATCACTGCTGCAGTCAGCTTCAGTATTGGGATTTAAAATGTACAAAATGTAAAATAATGATCCATGGATGTCATAGAACTATATAGCAGCCTAAAGTGTATGTCTTCTTTAATCTACTACTACTACTATTACTACTTTAACCACAAATATTATTACAATTCTACTTCTAATAGAATTTCTGCACAGCACTTCACCAGTGTAGCTACAAATGCTTATAATAATACTTACACCCCTATGGCTGTTTACTCTTCTTTTGCTATACTCTAAATAATACTTTTTCTGCTACCATTCTTTGTACTAGGTCTACTACTATTACTTGTACTGTTAAACCACTTAATTTACTGCAAATAAAACATGAAAAAATAGTTTTGTTACTCAAATGGAGAACAGAATAGAATATATTTGGCAGAAACATTTGAATCAGCATTATAGACTAACTCCAAACAGCCTTGTAACGTGATTTTCTCGTAATCCCTCCTCTCATTAGAACACACTCACAAAGCCCAGTGATTGTTAACACAAATAGGAGTCCTCTGAGTGGTACTGAGGTGTAAACCTGCTCCACTAAGGCATTTCCTGTCAGTGGATCTAAACTAGTGATAAATTATTCCTCTTCAATGAGCCACTCCATTAACTGCATTGATTTTGTCTTCGGATACTCATTAGTTAGACACCAAAAGCTAAAAATACTACCTCCTTAGTACCCCAGCTGAATGTCTGCACTATTTGATACGCCGCAATAACTATTAATGTATTCTCAATGTGAACAAATGGACACCTACACATCCTAGTGCTAAGGTAACAGCTGGAGCATAGTACTGTTGAAAACTTAAAGTTGTTTTTGTTAAATTATCTATGTGTGCAATTATTTATATCATTCAAAGATAATCTCTTCATCATAGGGCAAGCTAAGACATCAGCAGCATATTCTTACTGCCAATTTTCTGAATCATGGTCCTAAAAGATATTTGTACAATTTTCAGTACAACATGAAAATGGTTTATATAGGTTTGATTTCTAACACTGTTTATAGGGTGGTTAGTTTTTTCCTTTTTGTTTCTATACAACAATATGACAATATGACAAATAGCTTTTCACAATTTATTTACAATTTTAACATAGTTCAAATCACTTGGCCATATGTTGTTATTTCTTCATTAATTTAAATCTGCTTTACGTAACATTTCTAGTGCTTATAGTCATGGAGTTGACATTGATTTACTTGAAACACTACGCTGTGTAGCATCAGACTTATCTGTCTTATCAGGCCAAGTTACAGATCGGATCTGTGGAGAGGTGACACCACTCACAGTAAGAGTGCATTTTTGTTTTTGTTTTTTTTGATGGACTAAATGCAAGATAGACACATTAAATGCCATACTGTGGAACATCGCCAATAACACCTCCATAGAGACAAACAGGTGGCAGGTGCCCAACAGAAATGCCACATTATGGATCTTTAAAACAAGCATATGTATATGTGTTGCATAGTGATCTGTTAATAAGCCATTTCAGAGTAGTTTCCTACTTCGTATCTTACCCCATTAAAATGTACTATGGATTTTAATGCTCAAGTATTATTCTTTAAGTGAATAGACACCCATCTGATAAAGGCCCTTGATTGTATTGATGAAAGCCAAAGGCACATTTCCCTGTATATTAGCCAAATTGATTTTGCAGTAAATATGGGGAGAGGTCCTGCAGGTGCTCATACACTGATGCTGAGATCTGGGATGTAAATCACTGCTCTCCTCTGATAGCAGCAGACAGGTCATTTACATTTTCAGCTCCCAGTTGCAGCCGAGGGAGAGTCAGATAAAAGCTACTGCTGCTAGAAAAGGTGAGAAGGGAGATATAGATCACACACTCGGGGTGATTATAAAACCGATCATTTTAATCGACTTTGGCTTTGAGCTTACTCCACCTCCACCACACGTTTTAATAACTGTGTGAATTTGGATACAATGATAGTAAAAACAGCTTTAATATAATAGACAAATTTTATTTTATACATTAACTTGAGAAATAAGACCTGTGAGTTAACTGTTAGATGTGCTCATATCAAAAGGATGTCTTTATCACACCATCAAGGTAAGTGCAATGTGTGTGTGCCAGTATGTTTGAAATACTAGCTGTCCCCAGTTTGTTGTGAGTTATGTAAATACAGACTTTCTTAGAAACTGTCAGTATACTCTCAACCAGCAGATGGCAATATACCATCATGCGCCATAAGATTGTGCCCTGTATACAATATGTAGAGGACCCACTGTGAGCCAGAGGTATCCCCCTCCTAACATAGGCAAAAGATGTCCATCTCCTTATATGGACATATAACTACACTAACAGATAGCATGGCGGCACAACTCATCTACTATTAGTAAGTGCATAATGTGGTACAATATAGTAGAAATGAATAAATAATTAGTGCATAGGCTGGTCAAGTGTACTAATGCTTATAAGACCTGTATATTATGGCAGAGAGATGTATGTATTTGTATGTATTATGTGCAAGTTTATTAAGATTAGATGATGTCTCTTGGCAGCTTACAAGTAGCTCCACAGTGGGAGGCTAATGAATGTATGTTGCAATGCAGTGCCAATGATTAATTCTCCTAAATCTGAGGAATTGTTCAAGATATTTGTTCAGCAAAATCACACAATTACAGCAGAACGCCTTAGTCTTAGTTAGCAGCTCACTATGGTTACCGGCCAGGTTCCTTTAAGTCTATGCCTCTATGCCAAGTTATCCTTGTTAATCAAATCTGTGAAGAATCAAAGATTAAACTGAACAAAATCAATCTTTTACATTGAAGATGAACTGGTTAAACTTATGTGTTCTGCTATGAAATTGTCTGCTTTATGCAGGATATTGGGAGAATGCATATTATCATTATCATTATATGTATAAAATTAGTCATGTAAATATGGGAATTACTGGTTTCATTGGAGCAGATAGTTTACTGTTGTGACTTCGGAAGAAAAAAGACAAAAAGGATCAGACACATAAACACATGTATAGTACAGGTAACAATGCCCCAAAGAATCCAGCATTCACAATTGCATTCTGGTCTTTCACTTAGTTTTGCTGTTTGTGTGCATGATGACATTAGATAGAAGAAGCTTCCCTCTGAGCCACACCGATAAGATGAATGGCTTGCTCCCAAGCACAGCACTATCTCCTCTTTCATTATAGTAAATCTTGTGTCTGCGATAGAGATTTACAAGGCAAACATTTTAGTTTTTGTGTTGGACAAGACTCCAGTGAGAGCCTGCATTTTGTTCACCACTTCATTATCTTACTAAATCCCTCAAATGTAGAGAGAGCTGGATTTGAGGTGATTGATCTGTCTGCTGTGCCCGGTCGATATCCAGCAGGTGGAGGAGTATCATGCGGTGTGCTCCATAGATACTTGCTATGCAGCCCCAGCCCAATCCTCCTGTCGCACTCTTATTTCCCCGAGGATGAAACTGTGAAGTGTTCGGAAACCAGTTGATGTTTTCTTTTTATTGCCCTCTGTACGTCCCCGGTAATTCTGCGGCACCCTGAGCTCAATTAGACAGACAAACCCCTGAAGGGACAGTGAGCTTAGGCATGGCCAATTAGTTTCCCAAGCGATGTCAGAACTCCTTTGAACCGCTGTGTCAGCCTGTTGCATACACACTGATTTAGGATGACGCCGCTGCAGTGGCAAGCTTCTGCACTGTGACCTATTTTGAGCCAATGGAAAGCCAAAAGGATGCTGCAGGAATCCCAAAACTTAAAAGTGCGTGCTGGAAAGCAGGCATGAGATAAAAACATGCTTCCTCAATGGGGGCCTCCCTCTGTCAGCCCCATGTGAGAGTGATATTTTAGTTAAATCTAGTAGAAGATTATAATCATATGAATTAATCTTGAGAACTGGTGTGAGGAGTACGTGTGGTGGATGTTGTGTATTTGTGATTTAGACTGAGAGCTGCGCGGCTCTGCAGGGTGGAGGATGAATGCATGTGCTGATTATAGCTCTCGTGTGGAGGGCTCCATTGACAGAGGCTGTGCTGCTGATGAGCTGTGATTGTCACTGGCTGCGCTCTGCTCTCAGGTAAGGGACCGGAGATCCTGCTGGTGGGAGAGAAGCTCAACGACAATGAGTGGCACACAGTGAAGGTGGTGCGACGAGGCAAGAATCTGCAGCTGTCTGTGGATAATGTTACTGTGGAAGGTAATGGTGATGATTAATAGGCGTAGAGGCAAAAGCTGCTGAGATACGCTGTTTATCTTGGCTGTGTGCTGTTAGGTCACATGACCGGCGCCCACACTCGTCTGGAGTTTAACAACATAGAGACGGGCATCATGACTGAGAGGCGCTTCATCTCCGTCATGCCGTCCAACTTCATCGGCCACCTGCAGTCCCTGTCCTTCAACGGCATGCACTATCTGGATCAGTGCAAGAACGGGGACATCTCCTACTGCGAACTCAACGCCCGCTTTGGAATGAGGCACATTGTGGCCAACCCGGTCACTTTTCTCACCCAGGCCAGTTACTTAGCCTTCTCCACCTTACAGGCCTACGCCTCCATGCACCTGTTCTTTCAGTTCAAAACCACCAGTCCTGACGGACTCATTCTGTACAACTCTGGAGACGGCAGCGACTTCATTGTGGTGGAGCTAGTCAAAGGGTGAGACAGGTTTTTCTATTGACCACACACACATTCAGTAAAGGCGTATACATTGCACACAGTAAATATTTAGTATTATGAAGCTTGGCAACAAAAGGAGACAGCTGCAGTGCAGTATGAAGATATGTGCACTGAAATGTTAATCCCATATTTAGTTTCATTAAAAGAGCATTTGTATTTGCAAACAGGAGGCATCTGGATCCAAACATTTATATTCCTTCTCTAAAATTGTCTAATCATGATTCATGTGTTCAGTTAGTGTGCCTGCAGCAGAGCAGACAGACACAAGGAGATTCACAATCATTTGTTCATCATAAATAATTGTGTTAAAGGATTGGGAGCAGCAGATGAGCGCTGCCCACAGCCAGCATCCTTCTCCCACAGTCACCTGCATGACAACACTTGGCAGCGTGACTCCTCACAAATATCTCAGATGTTTTATTCAGTTCACATTGTGTTTGCTGCAAAAAGAATCACAGAAAGCACCTGTAAATAATGATAGAGAGGAAGTAACAAGAGTCATTTCCCAGCGCCAAGGCTGCTGCAGACCGCTCTGAGTGAGCGATCAGTCAGTGGGAGGTCTGTGTGGAGCCTAAAGCAGCTGTGTGTCCCTGACATACCTCTGATCAGGCTCAATGCCACGTGAAGGCGAGATGCTCTGTCATGGCTGTCGCTTAGTAACTTTGATTCAAAGAAATTAATGTCATATAAGTTTAGTCACTCATAGTGCACTACATTGATCAAAGAAAAGTCCCTCTACATTACCATACATGCCAATTAGCCTCATCTTAGGGAATTTTTAAAGAACTATTATTGTGAATTATGCATACAAGAAAATGGATTTAGCACCACTTTGGCAGCAGCAACAATTCTTTGCTTTTCAGGCCAAGTCTTGCAGTTCATGTCCTATAGAAAAACATCCGACCTACTGTACACAGCTCCCTTAAATCATTTAAACATTTTCTCTGTAATATAAAACAGACCAGCTATTTTTCCTGATATTGAATTTTGCAATACTTTTACAGCTATATCCACTATGTTTTCGACTTGGGGAATGGACCTTCCCTAATGAAGGGGAACTCTGACAAGCCTCTCAATGACAACCAGTGGCACAATGTGGTGATCTCCCGAGACAGCAACAATGTGCACATTCTGAAAATAGACTCGCGCACCGTCACCCAGCATGCCAATGGAGCCCGCAACCTGGATTTAAAAGGTATGGACTTGACCGGATGCAAGCACATGTAAATAATGTATCATTAGTCATCAATAATTCATGGATGGGTGGTCATGTGTAGGCTAAGAAACATGTCACTTTATTTGTGTGACAGAGTAATAAGAGACTAACCAATAATCATGTATTAACAAACTGCATTACCGGTGAATTTTGCTTGTGCACCTTCACCAAGAAAGAAGGGTTTACAACACAGTGGTAAATCCCTGTCCGTGCATCAATAAGCAGGACTGTGAAGTCACTAATAGCCCAGAAAGCAAAGAACCAGCTGTTAGAATGTCACACAATTATTTATGAAGGAAGATTTAGTTCAATACCACTGAATTATATGAGCTATTTTTTACTTGCATCTGTATATAAGCTACGGTCATTAAATGTTAATGTTATGAAAAGGGAAAATATGGGAATCATAGTAAGTTTTGAATTTTGGAATCTACTACAGCAAGTGTATAACTAACTTACATACTAGTATACATATTCAATCTTTAACCCATGTGTTTGTGTTGTTTTCCATAGGTGAGCTGTACATTGGTGGCGTGGGGAAGAGCATGTACGGCAGCCTGCCTAGACTCATAGCGTCGCGAGAGGGGTACAAGGGCTGCCTGGCTTCTGTGGACCTGAATGGGAGACTCCCTGACCTGCTGGCGGATGCCCTTCACAAAGTGGGCGAGGTGGAGCGCGGCTGTGGAGGTGAGCTATGGGACAGGCCCAAATGTTGAATAGCCCTAATGACTGCTAATTACAGCACATTTATTAAGTGACATAATTCAAGTTGATAAATGCATCATGCTTTGTCCTGGTTGGAGAATAAATGTGTAATGGTAACGGTAGTTTTGACGTCCCCAGGTCCCAGCACTACCTGCACAGAGGACTCATGCCACCACTCGGGGGTATGTCTGCAGCTGTGGGAGGGCTTCTCCTGTGACTGCACCATGACCACCTATGGAGGGCCCTTCTGCAATGACCGTGAGTACAGCCTCACTCTGCTCTCACTCTGCTCTCAGGGGGTACAGGACAGATCCTCTTTGGAAAGGGTACACTGAGGTCAATACCACGCACAACACAATACACAGAAAATCATTATAAACAATACAAAATAAAAAGAAATACTACATGGTGTATGAAAGCACCTCAAATCAAAGCACATTTTAGTGCTATTTTAGCAGCCAAAGAGCCAATATCTTTTCCATCCCAGTGGGGTAAAGGAGTTGTGCAAGAGCACACAGTACCCTAAGCCCTAGCTGTGTGGATTCTGTCCCATGTTATCAGTTTTATTGCAGTTTAAAGCCTGTCCTTCACACATATTCCCCCATGCACGATTTGAGCTAAAACACACAAAACTCTTACCACATTATACCACTTTTTATATGTTTCCATTCTAAAATAAAGACATTTTGCAAAGATAACATTATTTTAATGTTGAAACCCATGTTCATAGTAAAGAGTTATAATTTAGTTTTATTTTAGTACTATATGTACTAAATACACCATGCTAGATAATTTATGTCTGACTTGAGATAATTAGATGGTAAATGTCTTGTTAGCAGTGTATTTCCAATGGTAGTAGTCTGATTACTGGTTCCATTATAAAAGCCCTCTTTGTCAGACATAATAGTTTCTGACTTTTTTCCTGAAGCTTTTGATACTTACAATAGCACTGGTCCAATGGTCATGGAGAATTAAGCTTCCATTGCTACAGAGCCATTCAGAAGAAGTGCAAACATTCTGTCTGTGCTAATCATTATTGAAATGTGCTGTTCTGCACTATTGTTTCCCATGGGAATGACATTAGTTACAAAGAGCTACAAGATTCATGGGGAGACAATGTGCTCATGTTTGCAACACAAAGAATCATCACATTTTATTTTATCAATCAATCCCAGCAACATTGGGATCAACTGTCGGTTTATGTGTTTAAATCAAACAAATGAAAGAGCTGATGAGATATTAAGTAATACAAGGATCTCAGCAGTGATCTGCCTGAGCTGTTAAAAGGTGCTTTCCCTGTTTATTAGTTGTAGGGTATCTCATTATGTCGTTGTAGTACTGAGGACTTAAATACACACTTGGACACACAGCTGAATGTGCTCACTGCTCTAATGCATTGATCTTATGTGAAAATCAATACTTTATCCTCTGTAGTCTTTATCTATTACATCCTTTACTGTCCCAGGACCATAAGCCATGGATAAAATGTGTGTTGTGCTGTTTCAAGGTGCTTCTGGCTTCAGATGTGATCAATAGGACAATACACTGGACAGAGCATAGAATTAGTGAGCCATGCAGTCATGTTGGCCTTTAGCCAGTCAGGCGTCTCATAATGACCATTTGCCTGTTTTGTGTCTCAACCACTTACCTATTACACCTATTATACAGCCTGTATGCAATTATGATGTTTTGGTTATTATTCGACTTATTAATCAGAAATACCATTCACTGGATCACACCACATTTTTAAAATGCACAAAAATACCCAAATTATACACAAACTGATATAGCAATAGTTGAATTCAGCATTATTTTCCCATGGTGATCTTGACAACACATTTTTTTTTCTTTTTTATCTCAATACCTTCAGGTCTATTTTATGCTTTTCCATTTTTCCTACTATGATGAAAAGAAAATCTGTGCCATTCATCTCTATTATCTATTGGCTAGAATAAACCACACAGGCATTACACTGTATTTAACTATAAGCTGACTTTAAACCTGCTTGCGTTTTCACACTTCACTCATGCCTTGCTCTGAGTGAAGCAGACTTTCAGACTGTTTTTGTCAAATGTCTGCCCGGGGCTAAACTTTGAGAGCAGAGCTGCAGACATAAGCGTGTTTGCATTGATGTTTTGTTGTCAGAAACCAAGGCATGTTCAAAGAGGATGCTGCATGATGATGTTGTCTTTGCCTAATAATGATGTACATTTCTCTAGTAAAATACTGTTCTTTTCTAGTTTTATTAAACTGATATTGTACGTCTTTGAGAAAAAGGCAATTCAGCTGCAGATTTTTTGGTTTTCATCAAGCTGTGTATGTGGGGACTCTCAATCATAGCAGAGGTAATGGCATGGCTGGCCGCTCTCAAAGGTCAAACCAATACATCAGCTCAGCTCGGCGGAAATAACAAGTCTCATGTTTCACATCCAGCCATCATCCAAATCATCACCGCAAATGAAAAATGAGACATGTATCCAACAACACACTTTTATGCATCATGTTTTGTAACTGTTGGGATTACAACGGTGAGCTGTGGTTTTTAGGTATTAGACAATCAGCTGGCTTAAGTACTGCACCAAACTCACAGGCTTATTGTTTCTCTCCATCTGTACTCATTAAAAGTACAGTGACACACATTTAGCACTATGAAAAAAATATTAATTTGATTCTTACTTTAATAATACATAAATAAATACATAAGAGAATATTAATTAATTTTTCTACATTTACTACAAAGCTATTACTAGTTATTACTGCTATTTATACATCATTACTGTAATAGCTCATAAAATTTCGTGGCCATACCGGCTTGTCAAAGCCTGATCCTGTCAGATCTCAGAAGCTCAGCAGGGCCGGGCCTGGTCAGTACTTGGATGGGAGACCGCTGAGAAAATCAGGTGCCACAGTGGGGCGCCAGTCGCAAAAACTGTCCTTGTGTCCTTAGGCAAGACACTTCACCCACCTAGTATGGGTGAAGTGCCTAGTATGAAAGTGGTGTGTGCGTAAGTGATGGTGGTGGTCGGAGGGGCCGATGGCGCAGATTGGCTTCAGTCTGTTTGAGTGTCCAGAAAAGTGCTATATAAAACTGATGCATTATTATTATTATTATTATTATTATTATTATTATTATTATTATTATTATTAAAAATGGATGCATTATAACATGTGACTTTTACATTAAAATATAGAGAAAAGTTAAAGGTGCACTTTGTACCTTTTCTGATGGTTTCCCTCGTGCTTGTCGCCATGGAGATGTTCTTTACATTCTTACTGTGAGTGAGGTCACCTCTCCAATCTCCACTGATCTGACCTGTAACCTGTGACCTTCCACCAGAATACGCCATTCACTAAAATGTTACGTCAGTAAAAAATTCTCAATATATCGACTCATTGGTAATACATCCATAATGAAAATCTGCCTTCATTAGAAATCGTGAACCTTTCTATATGTAAATAAACACAGGTTGCTTTCTCTATTTCCTCCTGTATATTGGAGCTTGCATCATATACACGGACTAATTACCTCCCAGTCCCCTTCTCATCACTGGTCCCTTTAGATATAATGACTTTTTGAGCATCTTGCTGTAAACATATGGGTGGGTGTAATAACTGCTTAACCCCAGCTTTTACTGCTCATTATGCAGCCCTATTCCTCCTCTACCTCTCTGCCACGAATGTAGATTTGTTTTTATATCCCCTCAGTGCAATTTCGACAGCAGAGTAACCTATGGGGACCCCCTGTCATCATGGGCACTGCAGATGGTAAATAACGCTAGAGAAAAAAGATTGCTGTTCAAACGTGATGCTAAAATATATTGATTGTCCCAGTTGAGTTGTTGCACCATTTCTCAAACATGAAGCCATTTACACTGTATTTTCAGCACTCACATTTTTTCTTCTCAGTGCCCAAGGCTGTCTCACTTGCCTTTGTCATCTGAAGTCATTTGATGTTGACTGCGTATTGTGATCATTGCAAACAGAGAGAAATAAACCACACTGTACTGTGCAATTTCTAGTGAGATGACAGAAATGCTGGAAAAGGTGGAACTTTTCTGGTACAGTGTTCGCTACGCACCTGTCCATGGTGATGTTATTGCTTTGTCTGCAATGTTCCACAGTATGGCATTTAACTTATCTATCTACATGGAGACAAGAAGTGATGCTACCAGGCCAAGTTACAGGTCAGATCTGTAAAGACACTTACTGTAAATATTCATGTTTTTCAAGTTGTTGTTTTTTTTTGTGTGCAGTAATAAGACATGCAGATAGTGTTTTAATTAAGTAGTTACTGAACCTGAGTCATTCTTAATAAACCATTTGTTCATTATGAATTTAGTTTTTGTTAACCCTTTATTAAGGCTCATTAAAATGTACTTATTATAAAGTGTTAACAAGACATAATTGCATAAATACAAGATAAGGCAATCCATGGAGAGGAGCAGGCATTGAAACATCCATCACAAAGGTTATTGTAAATTTGTGCACCTTTGCAATAATGATGTATTTACTCTTGAGGTAAAAGGTCAGTGGTGAGTCATAGCCAATAGGATTAATAATGATGAGGGATTTTATGCCATTGAATAAGATATGGACTGAAGATACTGACTTTCCTCAAAGAACGAATCATCATGTTTTATTACCTTACTATTCTAAGGGCTCAGGACCTGCAGTACCAGTGCTTTCTCAGTGCTTATATATTCATTCCCTTTTTTGTTATACAGTATTTCTTACACATTTATATATCTTTCTTTGTTCATTCACTAGACCTGTCCAAGGCTTTTGCACAGTGCGAAATGACAGCAAAATCACTTTAATTCACTGCTCTTTATGGAGACAGATGTGTCAGAACCAACCAGATACCCAGAGAAACCCAGGCACTTAATTGGAAGCCATTTCTCATAGATTTCTCATCTTCCCCACTCCTCCTGAAAGCACGAATGCCCCCACACACCTGACGCATACATGCTACATGCATTTGACACCCTTTATGTAACACATTCATGGAGAATACAGCAGCAGCAGCAGCAGGCAGTGGGACGGGATCTGCTTGGCTCTGAGAGTCAGCATGGCCTCTGAATAGTTTAATTTGTGTTGAAGAAAGACAGACTGTTGTGTGTAGCCTGCAGGCACACAGTGAAGTACAGCAGCTCTAGACAGGAGCACTCCTCTCTTCTCTTTATATGTCGGCTTATAAATCCTGCACATACATTTCTATTTACTGTGTCAAAAGTTACAATACCATTGGATGAAGTTTATGTTTAATATCCAGGAAACATCCAAGCAGCTGTCAGATTTAAGTATTGTCCCTGTAACAAGCAGGTGTTCAAGTTCAGAACAGTTGATTTGATCAAATATGAATCTAGATGCTATGAATCTTCAAAGTGAATAAGTACGACTACTACTACTACTACTACTACTACTACTACTACTACTACTACTACTACCTGTTATGCTTGTGTCATTTGGTACAATTTCTACTTTTACAGGTACTGCTTCAAATGCTACTCTACTCCTGTATTTTACTACATTGTGGCCTTCAACTCACTTCAAATAGTAACAAATAAAGATGTTTTTAGATAAATACAGAAGGTAATTTAGTAGAATATAATACTGAATGACGAATGTCTATCAATAAAGCTAATTGGAATCTAAATGCACATATGATTATGCATACTGTTTGAGCACACATTGCAAAAGGGTTGATGTTATCTCCTAAAATGCCATTACACCATTAATTACACCATTAAACCATTAATTAAACTATAGTGCTCATCATTTTGCTGTATCATGGTCCATTTTGCCTTGACCTTCACCACAGGTGGAGTCATTCCGACTTATGAGTCCCAAACGCCACCGGGATTATCCAGAATCGGCCGCCACACTTAATCTCTCGCCCCAGGAACCATGCCCAAGAAAAAATATTGCTTTTTATAACATTGAAACCCACAGGATTTTTTTTTTATTGGCCTTTTATTGTTTTGGGTATAAATATCATTTCCTATGCAGAGTTCTATGAAAATCGGTGTCATATAAGGTTACATCGTCTGAGTGATCTAAAATGTGCACATGCTTACCAGGTATAACATCAGTAAATAGTAATCAATTTGGACACCTCACTGTTATAATTATGTAATCATAGCTTAAGCTTCTTTTTTTGCCTGTCATTATTTTCTGAAAAAATCTGAAAGAAAAACAGGCCCTTTGATTGGCAATTGTTGCCTCAGAAATTAATCTATTGTTGAAGAAAGCTATGGACCTCCCCGAGTGATTTTTACTTCACAGTCCTGGCCACATTACTCAAATTTATTCTGCTACACAAATTTGTCCATTAATGGAGACCTGCATGAATGAATGAATAAATATAATAAAATGTAATAAAAATACTATGTAAATTTGGTCCAAGCCTCTTAAATCTTTATCAGTGCAAAGTTAAAGTATTTTCAAGCTTACATAATAATGTAATCACCTACAACTAAACCGCGCATAAAATGTATTTTCTTAAAGGAACTCTAAGCACATGGGGAGGGCACCCTTCAATGGGTCTCCTTTTGTTTTGTAACACTCAAGATCTTAACTGCCTTATATAAGTAGCGTAGTCATCTAGTTATATGTTTAAGGAGAGGAGGGCTCCAGGTCCAGAGGGAGGGCTATACTCTGTGAGACACTGACATCACCCAAACCCATAACTTATATTATAATATATAAAAAATATTAATGTAATAAATAAAATCTAAACTGTATCTGAATTATACTTGTAACTGTATGGCCAATTCCAAGTTTGTGGCTCTGTGAGAAGAAGATAAAGCAAGCGTAAACACTAAACTTTATATCTTCCGGTCATGCGTAGATTTTTCTGCATTTATTTCAGAAAAGCTGATGATGGACTAAGCTTTTAAAGAGACATTTTAACGTCTCTTTACATAATGCAGTGTATTTGACTCATGTTAGATGCATTATGCACTGGAAATATATTGTGTTTGATCTTTATACTAGAGCGGCATGCATCTACAAACAGGAAGCAGCTGTTGCAATCGCGCTCGCTTTGTTTGTGTATTTTGTGGCGCATGTCAGCTCAACATTTAAGTTGCCAAAACTGCAAATGCAGAGATCATGTCAGCGTTTGGTGAGAAATTATTATTGTATGTTTATATCTGCTTTTTGCTGTCTTGTTCTTGCCTGACTCTGCGTTCTCTCGTACATGGCCCCAGACCCTGCTGGGAGCTAGTCCTTCCTCAAACAGAGCGCTACAGTTCAGTTACTGATCCACACCAAAGTGAACCAGTGGAAACAAGGCTTATGTGTGCCTTTATTGATTACATGTTGTTTGTAATGAATTTATTAATTGGTTATTGCAGTCAATTTATAATGCATCTTTGTGATAGACTATACATCTCTCCCCCTCTCTCTTCTTCTCTCCTAGATGGTGACTGTATATGGCTGACTATGAATTGCATAACCTCACACAACCATGCCATCCCACATATCATATAACGTGACTTAGACATATGCTTATTTATCCATTAGGTAATAAATCACTCACACATTGCAACTTCAAATTTGCCAAATGCAAGCCACTGTGAATCCCATAAATGAAAAATATGTGCTTTGTGTGAGTCAGCCGGATGCACTGGGCCCATGGGTGCTGCTCCTTTAAGATACATTATGGAGACACTGGAACCGTTTAATTCGGGCAGGGTCATTTTAGAGGTTAACCAGCAGTAGACATAAGAAACTATTCTATAATACTTGTAAGTTGTATTCTCTGAAAAGAAAAGATTCTAATATAACATTTTAAATGTTCAGTAGAGTGGAAAGGAGATAAGAAATGAAAGTCTGTCCTCCATGTGAACTGACCACAAAAGCACCGTGCTCAACAGTGTTTTACCCTTTTGGGCTGCAGTTGAATTTTTGTGACATTTACACAGAAAGAAAGAAACTCCGGCTCCTGAAGGATAAAACCCTCTTGACTTACTTTGGCTTCATTGTCCTTGTAAAAACATATTAAATCACAGTTGTCTGCACTGCTCACCACAGATGGGTCTATGGAGTGTCTTTTCTCTACTAATAACATACAACATGCACTTTATTGAAATGCGTTAATACTTTTCATGACAGAGTGGTAAAAAGTCAATAGGAGGTCCTTACTTGTTTTTGGGTGAAGGATGCGCTATCCACTTGTCTCTGTGGTGATGCTATCGCGTAGCCTGAAATGTTTCACAGTAAGGCATTAAACATATATCTCTAGTTTATTTAATTACAGTTGTTTTTATTGCTCACAATATCATAAAAACTTAAATTTATGCACTCCACTCTTCTGACCTATAACTTTTTCTGGTATTCTGCCGCCTTTTTGTCTCCGTGTAGTTTGATGCCATACTAGGGAATATTCTTGGCAACGCAATAACATCTCAAGGAGACAATTATAAGCAGCACATCCTCTACTAGGAAAGTTACACTGTGCTCCTTTAAATAATGGCTTCAAGTGTGTTTACAGCATTTCATTCACCACAAACATAATTAGCCTGTATCTATGAACATAATTGGTTTAGTGTGTTTGAGTGAGACTTGAGTGTAATGTATGGCCCTCTATGACACTCAGTCCCATTTGATCCTGGCCGCTCGCCATCTAATCTAGCAGCTTTCCCTTTTCTGTGCGTATCTTTACTACCACCATTAAATAAAGGCTAAATGCCACAAGACATCAAACAGCAAGTCACCACTTCCGCTGGTATTGTAAATCAGTGTGCAGGCTCTATTCATTTGGTTCAGCAGTAGTTTTCTATTTGTGCTGTTCACCTCACAAGACATTTTCTCTAATGCGTCCACTACAAATTATAGCTCTTATGTGGTTTGGAAAGCCTCTGATGCGGCTGTCAGGATGGACTTTTTGAACTTCTCATTATTATGATCACATTGCAGTGTTAGGTTAAAACAAGTAAATTCTGTTTTTTAAATCTAACAGGAGCATAGCTAGCTCCTGGATTAACACCTGTATCAAAGTGAATAGTAATTATAGTAAAAAAAAAAATAGTAGCACTGAGGCAAGATCCACCACCTGCTTCTCCATGAAGATGTTATTGGTATGCCTGGAATATTTCACAATATGGCATTCAACGCATCTCAATATCTAGATACAAGCAGATAACCCCACCAGGTCAAGTACACTTTAGATCTGTGGAGAGGAGAATGTGAACACCTGTAACTGAATTAATGCAAGTTTAAAGTAATAATATCTCCATGGAGACTAGGAGGTGGAATACTTCCCACAAGAAAAGTAACATAGTGCACCATTAATAAACAGCAAATAGCATAAACATGTGTAAAAATAGAAGGGCATTGCATATAATCTAATTAGCTGTTAAATAGTTCAGTGGTACTATACTTCTTTATTCTTTTTTTTTTTATTGGGGTAATCCGTTATAAAGTATTTCTTTGTACCTGAAATGGAATGTGATACTCTTTGCTTTGCACATTCATTAGTCTCACAACACGAGAAATTAAGCAGTGTTCTTTTCTACAATGGACCTTCTCATTATGAAAACACATCTCCCATGACCTTGTGCCACCTGGGCAGCGTGTCACCTCTCACCATCATTTAATGCAGCCTGATATCTTATTAGCATTCAACTGCGCTAGCACGGAGCTGAGCTATGTTTAACAGATTTAGGAAAATATCGGAGCCATTCTGCCAGTTTCCCTCCAATACGTGACAGGTTATTTCATGATTAGTCACGGCCTCTTATGACTATAATACACTTCGGACTGTAGAGTGTTCAATCTTTCACCAATGTCGCACAGTAATAGCTGCGAGAAGAGAAATATCCAAACCACTGTCACACACGCTTTCACTTAGTTTAAAATGCTTCGTTTTTGTGGAAGGTTCAGCCGCTCCCATCACCAAGCAGACATTTTGTGTTTTAAACATTTGGATGTGGTGTCTGGGTATGTATGAGTGGGTGTGATGTACGATGAATGTAAATAGACCTGTAATAGCTCCTCTGACCTTGTGCAAAACTCTAATTAGAAAGAGCACAGCCTAATGACATCCCAGGACTCTCGCCTCTTTAAAATCCAAAGGAAAATCATTTGCTTTGAGTGGCTGCTACAAAATTGTATAACCTAAAACGTACTTATGGATTGAAGTATTTGATCATTTATGGTTGTAGACATGTTAGACTTTATAATGATGAATATTTAGCAAGTTACATGTTATTTGTCCAGTTTTACATGTGCACACAGAAAGCTTAGAGCTTCTCAAAAATTAATTTCTGGATTAAAAACTAACCTTACATTTCCTCCCAGGGTTTGCATATAGAAAATAGTCATATGCCATAAAACACCACAATCTATTCTCCACAGAAATGGTGTTTGTTTTGAATAGGCAAGTTAAGTGACTGATCATAATGTACACAGTTTAAGTGTTAAGTTTATTTATATTAATATTAAATGAAGCATGCAAAACCCACTACTATGAGCTGTTAATGTGGTCATCATTAGCTTACTCAGAGTTGTATTTTGAGTGATTCATGCATTCTTGAGTAATCCTGTATTGTACTGTCTTGCGTTTTAGTGCTCAGAAAATTTCCGTTCTGAGAAATCCCCCATCTTGTTTTTTGTTCTTTGTAATATTCATCAGTATTCCTGCCAACTAAAGGGAAGTGACATGCAGATAATTGTTAAGGTAAATCACTTTTCCCAACTGCCTCGTTTTTACATTATATAAGTTTATTCAATAACACTGAATAACTTAAATACTTGACTGGGGAGGTTTAATTTTTGTCTGGCAGATGTTTTATTGCCATGGCAGTGACAGGCATTAAAGGGGAGGACTCATAAAAAACTCATTGTGTGATTTAAGTGTCATTTTCCCACATTGTATTACATTTAGGCTTTGTTAAATCATAACAGGCTCTGCGTTGATTCACTGACAACATACTCAAGCAGACACGTCGACGTTCATGATACAGATGTGACAATTAGACTCACCACTTCCCTCTAATCAGACAAAGCATGTCACAATACTCACATAAAGAAAAGAGCAGATTAACCCGAGAAAGCAGCCATTATAATTTACATTGGTTAGAGCTCAGCATAGGGTGTCAGGGGTGGTTTTCGAACAAGCTTCAAATTCATATCCTCAAAATCAATGTTTATATTTTATTTTGAGTTCATAATAGGGTTATTTAGGTTAGCAACTCAAATTGGTTTAGATCAATTTGGGGCTAAGTTATCTGTTCACTGATGTTATAAAAAAGTGCTCAAATGTGGTTAAAAAGTGCAGTTTGTGTAGTTCTAAGGGCAGAAATTAAAGACTACTGGGTTGTGTGATTTGAGCAGTCTGTTTTTTCCTGTATCCATGGCGACCCTGCTTGAGATAGCTAGCCCGTGAGCACTGACATGTTGCACACTTTTTACAACAACACTTTTTCTACACCAAATATGGCAGAAGATGTTCCAGAGGAAACACTTGGAGGGAATGGCCCATCTCATCACCAACCAAAACAACAGCAGAATGAGGAGAGGCTTTCCTGTTGCGTCTCTAGAGCTCACCTGGCGCCCCCTGGAGGCTGCTGTGATGTTGCAGGACACTGTGGACACAGAGGAGGGACACTTTTGTCTTGAGGGCTGTTACTCATGTCAAACTGCCCTGACACCGGATCTGATGAATCTCTCTGTTGAGCTGCACTGAGAGTTTGAGCTTTTCTTTTATTATTGTATTTTACTGCTCTATTTGCTTAAATTGCCTCTTGGGGACAAATAAAGTGATTTTGATTTCATTTGAACTATCGGTCTAGTGCCTCTTAACCTCTGCTGGAGTCCATCTGTTTGTTTTTAGCCAAGGTGTTTTGTTTTGGTTTTTTTCTATTTCTATTTTGACAATGATTGCCTCTTGACCCATCACTCAAACTAAAATTAACTAAAATTGAGACCTCACTATTATCAAAGGTGTTGCTGCTCCTCTTGAGGTTCTGGTTGATGGAGAGGTTGTTTTTTTCAGATTGTACTACTCATTTAGTAATCCATTTGTTTTTCCTTAACCATATCATTGTTTGGTCATTTCAGCATATGCTGTTAAAATGTTACTAAATCTAATAATGTGTGAAGTGATTAACATGTAGATATACTTTACTACAAGGAACCCATAGACACATTTTTCCTCATCTGTATCTGAGGTATACTGAAACAAAAGCCTTTAAAGCAGTACCACAAACAATAAAAGAGGATTTTCTTTAAAGAGCACACAGAGAGGGTGAAACAGCGCTGGTGAGATGACCGATTGAAACAGCCATAGGCACTTCATAATAACTCAGATAAGAGCTGTATGGGCAGAGGCCTGTGCACTGCAGAACTGAGTAAATCTAGAGGGGCCGTTGCATCAGAAACAAGACCCTCACATTTCTACTTGCAAAAATACACATCTGTAAAAGAGCCAAGTTTTAGTATTGTATTCAAAATGTCATTAGCTCACATGAGTGCAATTTTCGTACTGTTACAGCAATATTAACAAATCAAAATTGCAAAAACAGAACAAAGAAATCGTGGAACTCCAGTTTGTTACAATCTTAGAGACTAATAAGAAAATGAGTGTGACCAAAATATAAGTAGTTTATTAATTACTCTTAAAATTCTGTGACCTTGTTTAATTTACTAGAATTAACAATATCAACAGATGGAGTTTTGTACAAATACTCACATTTTTATAAATCTTACTGATGAAACTTTTAGGGCTGGGGTTTTGCCGTTCAGGTTTAGTTTAACCCCTATAGGGCCCCATCTTGCCCCCGATCTTAGCACTAACGACAGCATTAAAGAGGGGGCGTGTCCAGCTTGAGCTGTACTTCGCTGCTGGAGGCTGGAGTGGGATGGTACAAGTACATATATGGTGATGACATTTCAACCAATCTGTGACCGCTGTGGCATTTAAAAGCACTGCCAGTGTGGGTAATGTCTGCAAACTTAGGCTCATTACCAGGCAGCAAAGAAGGGTGTGGGGAAAAATGATATATGGGTACAATAAAACAGCTCCGGAGCCCTATGATGCGAGTACGCACCAGTAGAGGCGCCAGGAATACAGAATTTTGGATGGGCCGTGACAGAACTGGCTGGGTTCTATCACGCTTCACACGCATGTGCACCCCTCCCACACACGCGCACCCACATGCACGTCCGCACATGTCAACCTTAGTTACGAAGCAGACCGGTGTCTATCTCATGTGCTCCCCATCCCACAGCAGACCCACTGACCGCTGCTCTCTCCCTGGTCGCACCCCCTGCTGCCTGTCCCAGCAGTCTGCTACGCGTCTCTCACCTGAGGTACGACTCACATTCTTGTCTCACGGATGTCCACTGTATTTGGTCCCACACAGGTGGATGCCTCACGGATTATGGAATACACTTACAGTAGGGATGCAACGATACAGTTTTTCCAAGATTCGATATGTATCTCAATACAGGGGTTATGATATCGAATAGATTTTGATACGTTTTAAGATGTGAAAAAGAAAAATCTCATGTAATTTTTTTCTGCTACATACATTACACAGTTACACACTGTAAAGTTATAGTTTATATGTTAAGTGTTTTAGGGTTAGGGTTAGGGTTAGTTCATTTGGTTCAATGATTTACAGCTCAGAATTTTTATTTTTTTTTGTAGTACTTTTTATTATGCCTGTAGGGAAATTATCCTCTGCGTTTCACCCATCCTTTCAGGAGTAGTGGGCAGCACATGAGGCGCCCGGGGACCCATCTCCATGATCTTGTTGCTATGCTTGGTCAGGACTTCAGCTGGAGGATTTTTTTTTACCTATAGAGCATGTTTTTGGGTTGATGGGGAAACTGGAGTGCCCGGAGGAAACCACCTAGACACGGGAAGAACATGCAATAAAATAATGAGGTAGCCTTGTTATCTTTTGGCTAATGTTTATCTGGCCCCACCACGTCCACAGTTGATGGATTTTCATTCTTTTTTTTTTGGTCATCATAATTACAAGGCTGCTGCATCACTATGCTATCATTGACAATTTGAAACCAAAAAAAATCCTCCATACAACCTTTAATATAGACTGCTAGGGCTAGCTACACTGTCAGACTTTTCCTTTTTGATGATGATTTGATGATTTCTTTTCCTCCTGAGTCCGTCTCTCCTCTCACTGCATTCACACAGGCTCCCTGTGTCCGTGCTGCTCTGCTTCGTCTCCAGCAGCAGAGACAGACAGTAGTTCCTCCCACACTGCCGTGCTCTTTTTACAAACACTGTGCTCTTCCATCTTCTTTCTGAACACTAAAACTATGTTATATTACATAGAAATGTCTGAACAGACCATTTTCTGAGTAAAACTTATGAGATAGAGTCTGAGAAAAAGTATATCGTGAGTCGCGTCAATTCTATTTAAGTATTTAAAAGTTAATATCTCTGTCATTCGTGGATCTATCAACGCAAAATAAAGAGTACAGTACATATAGTAAAGTACAGTACCGCTCGCTTTGCCACAAAAAGATTATAATAATAACCCTCCTTATTTGATAAGTTTGAGAATCTTACTAAAGCAGATGTATTATTCAAAAATCAACTTTTTAGAATTTTTAACCACATTATAGTTGTTTCCTCTCACCATTTACTCACCCAAAGTTGTATTTGGAGTGATTTATGCACATTTGAGCTATTTTTAATTGCCATATTCATTTTCTTAATCGGTGATATCCGTGGGATTTGGCTGCGTCGTGGAGTCATTTTGGTACAAAAAATCCAGTCTTGATCAACTTCACGGCTCTTTGTTGTGGTGACGTTTATGGCATCGTCAGCTTCCATTGGGCACCACAGTTTTCTATAGTGGAAGTCAGCAGACTGTTTCTTTTATTAAGTCATTTTTTGAATATTGCAATTTAAAATGACCAAATTATAACATAATGATCCCCAGGCGTTATAGTTTATACTTGTATAGCAAACACAAACACAGTAGATCTTCTTTAAAGCTGCACCTTTTCTGGTGGAGGCTCCACCACCCTTGTGTCTCTTTAGAGATTAATTGTACAATTTTCATAGCATACTACTTACTCATTTCGTATTAATTTGATTACAGGTGTTTTTATTACTCAAAATACTAACTGTATGTGTGACCATTGTATTTTTGAACCCACAGCCTTATTATGCTTATAGATTAAATCACAAGGAGTATGTGCACACAGTCTAATGATCCTGTCCACACTATCACATTGACACTTATTATGCGTCAGGACTGGTTAAAACAGGACAAGGAGCAGACTCCCCATGCACCCTGATGCGGGACAGTCCCGCTGGAACTCCTCACACAGCTCTGCTCTGCTCTGATCATCGACACCCGGACCACGCAGCAGCTGAGGCCCCCACATGAATCCCAGTTTGTGCACGCTCCTAGGGGACGGGCGGGGCTCCCCACTCCCCACTGCAGGCGCAGTGTGAGAGAGGATAAAGGTTACATTCAGTTTACATCATAAAAGGCAGGCGTGCACACAGAGCCCTTCAGAGAGAGGCTGGATCGGGCTCAGCTTGTGTCACAGAGCAGTAGACCCTCCATTCACCCAACTGCAGCTGTCAGTACATTTAGCCAGCCTTCAAATGATGCCTCCTCTTCTCTGATCAAGTATTTAGGAGAGGAGAGAGCAGGGCTGCCATTGTTGTTTTCCACCGTTTATTTTGGACACCAGCCTGTGCACGGTGGAGCACTCATAACATCCAGTCACTTCACTGTCAACATCAACAACAGCTGTGAGTGTGTTCTGGGCCTGGATGCTCATTAAAAACAAATGGCAAAATAAAACTCAAGTGAATCGAATTTAATATTTATAACACTTGGATTGTTCTGGACTGAAGACCATTATAGAGTCTGTAAACAATTGTGCCTCAAACTAAGCAGGCCATAAAAATGAAACACTTTTATTGGAAATGTTGCTTTTATCATAATGTATCAAATTGTCAGTATTGTGACAACCTCTTTCTCACCTGTAAAAAAATAACAACTCTTTTGCAGTATATATGTATTTATATGTCTTATTATTTTAAAATGGCTGGCCACAAAGATACTGGAATAGGGAGGACTTTAATTTACCTCGATGCTCAGTTTTAAAGCAACACCGTGAAACCATGAAAATAGAAAGTAGATATGTTTTATGCCATATGATGGAACATTTTATCCAAGTAAAAGAATGGATGCATGTTTTTTTGTGCAATAAAACATCCATAATGGAAATATAATGCTTTTAATTTAGTCTTCTGGCTAAAGAGTTGGATGAGCTTTAACCCAATACAGATAGATACACTATATTGCCAAAAGTATTCATTCACCTGCCTTGACTCGCATATGAACTTCAGTGACATCCCATTCTTAATCCACAGGGTTTAATATGACGTTGGTCCACCCTTTGCAGCTATAACAGCTTCAACCCTTCTGGGAAGGTGTCCACAAGGTTTAGGAGTGTTTTTATTGGAATTTTTGACCACTCTTCCAGAAGCACATTTGTGAGGTCACATACTGATGTTGGACAAGAAGGTCTGGCTCTCAGTCTCCGCTCTAATTCATCCCAAAGCTGTTCTATCAGGTTGAGATCAGGACTCTGTGCAGGCCAGTAAAGTTCATCCACACCAAACTCTCTCATCCATGTCTTTATGGACCTTGATTTGTGCACTGGTGCACAGTCATGTCGAAGAGGAAGGGGCCATCTCCAAACTGTTCAACTGTTCCCACAAAGTTGGGAGCATGGAAATGTCCAAAATCTCTTGGTATGCTGAAGCATTCAGGGGCAAAGCCCAGCTCCTGAAATACAACCCCACACCATAATCCCCCCTCCACCAAACTTTACACTTGGCACAGTGCAGTCAGACAAGTACCGTTCTCCTTGAATTAAGAACATGTTATATTGATTTGAGTAAATTTCACGTAAGTACAATTATCTACCAATGGAATACACCTAGTTACACTGAAGGTAATAAAAACAGCAACTCTTTATACTTAAAATAAGAAACTAAATAGAGAAAAAAAGACAAAAATGTATTCCTTTGGTAGACTGTATTCCTTTGGTTGTGAAATCTACTCAAATCATGTTAAATCTTCTTTATTTGAGTAATTTGAACTTATCTTAGATATTACTTTTTGCAGTATAGAGAGAAATATTTAATATTTAAAATTTTTGCACCCCTCCCCCTTTTGTACAATTGACCAGACTTACATCCTTATACCTAACTGCTTGTGTAACATAGCTAAATACTAAGATGTTATTCACAAACTGCATTAAAATGCCAATGACAGTTTGGACTAGTTATTCTACTAAAACACATTTAAGATCATTAGATTTAAGATTTTCCTAAACATTTTACAATTTTCTTTCCATTTTGGCCATTGTTTAGGTTTCAAATTTTACTTCCTGCTTAGAAATCATGACCTCAGGGAATTACTAGGGAATTACATAACTGTTACCTAGCAACCATTTTGTACATAGGGGCAAAACTCCTCTACTGTACACAGAAGTTATAATTTGACAAATAAAAACACCTTTAGTCATTTTTAAAATATCAGAAAAAAATAGTTTCTTTTGTGTAAATTGTGTTGAAGTTTTTGATAGAATTCTCCTTACGGTGATATAGAGCTCTCTAAAATAGAACTCTCCACTTCCTGTAATTTTCTACATATTTTTCAACTTTTCTTCACAAATTGCTTCTTGATTGGTGTAAAATTATCATTTATGTTTACAATAGGTACTATTCAACCAAATTAAGTAGCTGCTGGGTAAAAGTTTATCAGGCTCCACCTCATATCTCTTTTGTTTACACCACGTTGGGCTTCTTTAACTGTATCTATGCATTCACCTATTGCTTGAACAAAAACCAGCTCTGTATTTCTTACTCATAGTCATAATATAATGTGTCAGCCATTTGTGCTGGTGGAAATTTAAGAATCGGCTGTTTTGTTCCTTGTCGCTTTAGGATGACTCAATGCATATTTCCTGCTCTGTTACAGCTCTACAGTATATAAAGTCAATGGGAAACAGTGGAGCTAATATGGAGTTTGGTGGATAAAGCAGTACTCTTATTCTCTATCTGTGTAATTAAACTAGCATCTGTATGCAAACAGACAGAGCTGGAGTTGTATTTATGTCTGGATTTAATTGACTTAATAAGACGCAACCAAAACAAAATGGACTCTATGACAATAAGTAAAGCAAAATTACAGTTATATATTTGATGTGTATTATTGGTAAAATTACAGAGCACTAAACTTGAATTGTTGTTTTGAGATAATAAATGTAAAATTAATCAGCATCATCACCTCATTGCCCTTGTGGTAAAGGTGTTTTATTTTTGCATATGTAAAAAAATACTGAAGAATATTAATAGAGCTCCAGGAATTGTGCTGTAATCCTAAACATAGTGTGATCTCCCATGACATGTTGTTATTGTATTCTGGGTGGCACTGTCAGGCAAAGTGCTAGATCACATTTACCAGGGATGTAATGATGCTCTCAAATCACATTTTTTGTACTTTCCTTCAGATTCTCCTTTGAGCGCAGGCAGCCAAATGAGGGGTAGTCCAATTAGTTTTATCTAAACAAATGCGCTTCCTATGACAAATCTTCCAATTAGAAAACAAACCGAATTAATTAACTTTTCCAAATAAAAGTAATTAAATAAAACTAAATGAATAGATAGACGTGGTTGTGTCAGTATTCATGTAGCAGAGACCCCCTCATGTTTGCACCATTTGACACTTCATCATCAGTAATCACATGTTTCCTGAATGCACCAGGTTTGTGCCTTCAGTGCAGGATGTGTCACCTTGGATTACAGCTTTACACTTTGAGTCACATGTTTCAAGTCTCAAAAAAGGCACACATGGAGAAGACACAAGGAGACTACTTACTATAACTTGTTGCTATCCAAATTCATAATATAATAAAGCACTATTTATCATAATAAAATGCTGGTAAAATTTAAGTACAAACCTGAAAAACATTGCTTTGAAAAAAAATCATGTATTGCTGCAAAACTTGATCTATGTTTATTTATCTTTGGACACGTCTTTTAAAGTCCTGATTCACCTTATTCTGGAAGTTGCTGTGCGCGCCGCCATCATCATTCAGGTTGGATTATTTTGCATGGGGCTGCTGCTCCTGACAGCAAATAAGTTCAAATAAACTTTTGTCCAGTTGACAAATTGAATTTCTCCTTTTGCCACGTAATGCTCTCATGCTAATTCACTTTATTAGCTTGATTAATTTACATGATTGTTGATGTACCGTAAACTGTTTAACAGTTATTATTTACTGATTATATGTGTGTTATTTCAGTTATTAATATGATTCAAATATTGTTATAGGTTACCAGATGAAGGGATACGACAGATGAAAGGATAGATAGACAGACAGATAAAAAGGTACAAGAAAGGACATTAAAGCTCCTCAAATTCATTCCGGTGTCCTCCTTCATTCTCTGATCAGAGTATCGTTTTGGATGAAGTGTCCCAGTACATCGTGTCACAATCTACAGTCCTAAGATATCTCCAATACAGACTATAAAGCCGTTTTAGTTTTAAAGCCCCACAGAGAATCACTGCATGGTTGACTTGGTGCACATTTAAATTGAACATTTTACACAAATGAACCTACTTGATGTCATATTTATGTGGCAAAACTGGAAGTGCCACTACAAGAAAGAGCTGTTTAGGAGCATTTAGAGACAAAAGTGGTTGGTGTGGAATAAGGTGAGACAGTTTAATCATGGCGTTTAGATATATTATAGGTGTTGGTGCGTGTTTTGCCATGACCTGTACTAAGTTGACCTCAACAGCCAAAGCGAAGATAATGCTGGATACTGTTAAAAGTTTTAGTAGTACCTTAGTGGTTTTAGTTTAGTTAAATGTATCAGACTCTTGCAATATATTTACTATGATCCCTCTGTCGTATGAAAACTTTCAACGCTGTATGAACCTATTTGATTTTAAATGTTTGATTGATTACTGACAGTCTGTCCATATTATTTTTGTTTTTGCTTTGTTTGTTTGTTTAGAAAGAATCATGTACTGAAATAGGGGCAAAACGTTACTTTGTAATTTACTTTAAATATATGCAGAAGTATAATTTAGTCATCACATCTTTTTATATCAGTCTGTAACGATACTGCAACTGCAACAGAAATAATGCACACATTTTATAATTGTTATTCAGACACATCTCACAGCCCGAACAGCAGGTGCTATTTTTCATTTTGTACTTGCAGCTTAGCTCCTGGATTAATAAATCAGGCATCAATCAAGTGTCAGTGAAGCCACTACACTACACTCTTATCAAACAAAGGATGTCAAAACTCTCACATAAAGAGCAGTAGTGGATTAGATTAAGAGTAGATTAACCCAAGAAAATGGCCATCAACAATGTTAGCCAAAAGAGCTGAGCATGTTTAGGTCTGTAGTCGAGTAAAGAAATTAAGACATTTTTATAGATAAATAAAATAATTTAGCTGACCAATACAAAATTTGGTCTGGCCCTGTTCTAGTCGTGATTTAGTCCTGGTCTGGTCTAGAATTAGGTTCCAGTTTTTTTTTTGTTTTTTTTTTTTTTTTTTAGAATTTTAGAATTTAGTCCCCGTAAAATTTGTCCCCAATAAGCGACTAAAGGATTAGAGCCTTATGGTCAAGTGTCAGGTGTCCCTTTCGATCAAGCTTCAAATTCCTACCATCACAAGGCCCTATAGAATGTATATTCCATCATGACTGTTGGAGGATTGGGAGTGTATCATACTCAATAAGAGCGGATCCATTTCTCCGTGTCTTCCTCCTCTCCCTCTATGAAGGACTGGCCTTGTCTACAGCAGTCGGCGGCCTGATAAAGGACTAATCCCTCGCTCCCCCCATTCCTCTGCTGTATCCTATTAAACTTACAGGGCTTTTAAAAATTGACGTTCAGCTCAAGCTCTCGTAACCACTGTTGTAGTCCAAACCACACTAACAGAGACCAAGCTGTGACTGAGACGGTCTTACACAGTTGAATGCATTGTACTGTGTAACTGACTCCCAGCGATTAACACTAGGAGGACCTGCTAGTGATCGAAGTAACAAAAATATTAGGTTATAAAAGAGTATTTCAAAGAGATCTAAACTGTAAAACGAATTGTATCTGTAACTGTATTGGTCGACCTGGCCCTGTTGTATTCTCATATATCACCACTAGATGCTGTCTACTTTACTTCTGTCTGATAGTATGCAAGCTTTGGTCTGAGAGAAGAAGTCCAGAGAGCACAGGTGAGCCTGACAAAAGGCTCTTTACATCAAGGAATCCCTCACCCATTCGTGAGGGAATGGATGCACAGAAAATGGGGGCAAGGTGAGTTAAGTGTCTTGCCCAACGACAGCATTCATCGGTGGGAGCTGGAATTGCTGTGGGTCACTAGATCTCACTGCTCAAACAATGATGTGTTTTTTTTATGTCGAGAGCAGGATTTGACCCACTAGCCTTCAGATCAGTGGACAAACATTGCCGTTCTTTGCTGTCCAGAGATTTGGAGAAAGGCAGATCAGTTATTTGAGCAGAACACAGAACAGCCTATGGTGATTAAGTCTATACTAGGACAGGCATACATGGATTCAAACAGACTTCAGACTATTCTTTTCTGGTTATTTACATGATTTGTAGCATGATAGGTCTATAAGATGAGCAAAATAATTCATTCATGAACTCAAAGCCGTGAGGAGTGCTGCGTTTTCCATAGACGCAGTGAAGTAAATGAGCTCCGTCAATACTGTCAGCAGCCCATTCTCACAGTATTGATAGCATCACTGTGGCATTTTAATACTGCTTAATACTGATTATTGTCCCATCCATTGTCAATACATCTATCTCTTGCTCTTGCTATCTCTTGTTATCTCTTGCTAATTTAAATAGGAAAGTCTTTCGTTGTATTGCATGTGCTGTAAGTATGTGTGTTACATTGTATTGTCACCTTTTATTTAGTAGCGCTGTAGTTAGCTCCATGTTCCTATTTGTCACATAGTGGTATTCTCTCAGCTCTTCTGACCTCATTCACTGTATCTGGCTGTACCCGAGCTCTATTTTCTAGTGTAGCATGCAGTAATGTCTGAAGTCGGACCAAATGTGGCTCTAGGTCACAGAGAGCCACTGCGTACATTTGCTGCTGCACTGGCTGCCTGTATCTCTTCACGCGTTCATAAACAAACTCTCACTTCATAACGCTCTCAGTTGTGTGGGGTGGTCTTGATTTTTGGTCCATGTACAACACAGCACCAGTCTCTGCATGCTCAAGAAAAACTGTGTTTTTTTTTTCTCCTTTCCAGCCAATTCATTTTGATAGATTGTTCACTCAGTTCCCTTTATGCTCAACGAATGATAAAACGAGATATGCTAGACTGGTCCCTTCTTGTGAATTAAGATCTTGTTCCTTATACATTGTTGCTTGGAAGCATCTGTGACTCACACATTTAGTGCATATAAATACAGCCATTATACATATGATAGCCTATTATTGTTCTAATAATCATTTGATTTCTTGTCATTTACAAACAACCGTATAAGTACAGTGGCAGTCTTCTAGCTGAACTGTAAAACGCTACTTATTGTTTTGACTCTATTATATTCAGTAATTATAGAGGCTCTTGCCTTAGCACTCAGTATAGTGAGGTTAAAGCTTGTGAACGCGAAAACCACTAATAATTACTGTCTGGGGTGTGCAGAGTGGCATGTGCTCCTGCCTCTCGACAAGCAGGTTATGAGTTCAATTTCAATACAATTTCTATTCAATTTATTTTTGTGTAGCTCTAAATCACAACAACAGTTGCCTTGCAGGGATTCACAAAATTGTTGATTTAACCATCCTCTCTCCTCTATCTTTGAGGTGAAGACAGTGTTTCTATGGGTGCTTTCTATGGGTGCTTTTCACCCCCAACAGCAGTTGGTGCGCACCAAACTTTCCATTCGAACCAGAAACTCTTAATTCGGTTAGTTTTCATTGGTGTGAAAGCATCAATTGCACTCGGATCTGCACTAAATCAAGTGGACCGAGACCTCAAAAAAGAGATGGTCTTGGTCCGCTTGACTCTGCACCAAATGCCAAACTCTGGTGTGGTCCCTCTGGTGAGAATGCGAACTCAGGTCCAAACGAACTATTCGAAATGCATCATGGGAGGGGATATTAATTATTTAATTTCCTGTTTGTGGTGAGTGAAGAAGATATGGGGCGAACCTCGAACTGTGGCCAAAAGTGGTCCAAGTAACGGTAGAGCAATTAAAAGAACCATAACTGATTTAATGAGCCATTCACAGTTTCACTGTACCGGCCGTGTGTACTTAGACTTGCATGGCTTAATCTTTGAGACAAGCATATGCTACTGGCAGGATCAACCAGGTAGCCCTGTGTGTGCACCCCGGGCCGGTGGGTTAAGGGGTGTGACGGGAGTTGGGGTTGGGTCTGGACGCCTGCCCCGCGGCTGGTGGTCTGTAGGTTTATGAGTCTGAGCTCCCCAGGCCAGGGAGGCTCTTAGGGAGGCGCGGTCGTTACCCCACAGAGGGGCTCCGTGGGAAGGCCACTGTGCGAGATGGTGCGTCTCAGTCTTGCTTCCGAGAGGTGTGGCGTGCGGGAAAGCCTCAGCGTTCCCGAGCCACGTGCAGTCGAACCCGCTGTGTGCAGGAGCCTTGGATATATGTCAATCAGACCAATTTTGGTTTGTTTGCAGGTGTGAAAGCTGACCTCATAATAACAATTTTATTGCCTGGTGCGGACCAAATAATCAAACTAGCAGTGTGAAAGCGCCCTATGTTTGCCCTATGTAGCTCTGTCTGCCTATGCATCAACCAAAATATGCATTAGTTGAATACAAAACAAGACACAAGACACAATCAACAAATGACCTTTTTTGCATTTTCTTTACAATTTTGTTTTTATTTACGTCAAGTGAAGTCTGTGTATTATGTTACTGTTTTGCTTCTAAACATACCAGTACAATAAATACAATCACAATGGCATCTGTAGTTTGTACAGATTATAATGAGCTAACAAATTAACTTCACTTGGTCTTTGAGTGTAGTTTTTCATTTCTTTTAAACTGCCGATACTTCTTGATATTTTTGGGTTACCACATGTAGTGAGCAGATGCCTTTTTATTTATTATCTCTTTATGAGTCCTGGGCGAAATCTTGTGTACTGCAGAAGATGGAATGGCGTCTCTGGAGAGGGGAAGACACCTCAGCCAAGCAAAACGGTGCCCTACTTTGTTGTTCCCCCTCTCTGCCTCTGAAAAACCATAATCACCCGACATTTGGCTGCTCCTCTCATTCGCTTGATGTTTGACATTTAGAACTGTTCATATTTGTCTCTTTGCTTCATCTCGGGACTTTCTTGGGCCTTGTACCAGCATTTCCTCTATTCCAGTTTGTGTGTCGGGGATGGGAGGCTAAGCTAAACAGGCAGTCTATTTTTGCAAAGGGAGCAGTGTGCAGCCAACAATAAGCAACTACTGTCACACATGGCTGCCAACACACCAGTGCTTCTGCAAAATGTGATAAATGTGCTAAAATAAGCATTCTAAATATGGAGGTTTAATGTCTAAACTTTTTCAGACAACTTGACCTCCTTCAGTATTTGTTAGTACTGTGTTTTGTGGACTGTCTTGCATATAACCACAGAGTTTTTTCTATTTGGGTTTAGATCATGTTTTCAGAGAAATCAGCAAAGAGCTAAGGACACAGGAGTTTGTCTTGACTGGCAACAGAACAGCACATACATAGGTTGTATTTTTCTTGCAAGCTCCTTGATGGATTAAACACACACCCTTTTTTAGGCTTTATTAGGCTTTTCCCGTATTTTGTATTGAATCTAGCCTATTTCCTAATGCACAAAATTGTATGTCCTTATACTTGGTTCACATCCACATACTTGCATGTAAATATGACTCAACTTGAAAGCTGTATACTTGGCATTCCACTATATTCTCCACACTTTTCTTGTTTGCGCATGCAAAGCTCCGGCTTATTTTAGGTGTTGTCGCTTTGAGCCTAATGAAATCAACCGAACATCACCACTGCAGGCCATGCCTTTTAGAGGATGGTCGCATTATGAGTAATTAATCTGAAAGTGCTATGATTAATCCTGCTACTTTACCCCCTAGAGCCAGACTGCAAAAAATCTCTTCTCCCGAGAACAAACAGCTCAGATTTAGGTCTTTAAAACACTGTGCACATCTCCTCACATCATGCCAGGTTTGCACTCGGCATGGGAGGCTCCTGAGAAATCTCTGTTCATATAGAAAATAGAAAAATGTGTTGCTGTATGTCGCATTGTTGTGTATAGTATCTAAAAGAGGGCTGAAGTAGCCTCTAGGAACGTATCAAAATGCAAATCCATGTTTTATTGGATCAGCGCGACAGAAATGGCTCATATTCACATGCGTACAGTAGGGTGCAGAAGTCTTGGCCATGAAAAAAGAAAGATTTTGAATTTAAATAGACATAATGATCCAACTGGAGGCACAACTTGGTCAAAAAAAACTGTCAAAAAAGAATATTTATCACACCTGGGTTCAAACTGGATGATCTTCAAAAGAATGTTTTTGAATCAGAAAATTCTTATATCTAATTATCTATCTATATAATCTACACACACACATATATGTGTGTGTGTGTGTGTGCGTGTGTGTGTGTGTGTGTGTGTGTGTGTGTGATGTCATGTCATGAAGCTATCTTTTACCTTTTGTTTAGCAGAGATTGGCAATTCCAGGGCTGAACTTATCCAAATGATTCTAGTGAAGATGTATGGAGTTTAAAAACACAGTCGAGCACTTCCTCTATTGCTGCATGACATCACAAGGTGGAACAGTGTTTTCCTTTTGAGAGCAAAACTCTAAGCCTAAATATGCAGGGTTTGTATGTTAAACATGCATGAATGAAACAAAACACAACCCCAGGTATGTCTGTAATGAGGAAACAACATTATAACATAGATCAGAAAATAGCGCAATACGGGCCCTTTAAAACAGAAAGCTCAGAAAATCGCAGCCATCACCATATCCTTTCCAATGTAAAGTAGGTACATTTGTGTTAAAGGTAGAAGATGCGTGGGATGGTCCTATTAGGTAACCAAGGACGGCACAAGGTTACAAGCATAGCTCCTAACTCTGCTCTTGTTGTCCACATCACATGGCTTTCTTTCATCATGTAGAGCAGGCCTTAAGCTCGTAAATTGATTAATGCAGGGCTTTCATTCTCGACAGCCCAGTGCCAAGATATGATCACTGCCTGGGTACATGCTCGTGCAGTGGAGAGGCTGACACTGAGAGAGGCTGGCAATAAATCAGTCACTTTTGATGCTCTTCCTTACAGTAACTGAGAAAGACAGAGAATTCATTGGACTGTTATTTCTAATGTAAGTGGTGCACAGGTGAGACGGTTTTATATGGGTTGACAGTTTTTTAGCCTATTAAGTTCTTTTCATTTATATAAACCAATTTGTGTTTGTTGCTTATGGTAATTGACTTCAAATTTTCTGTGGATGGTTTACGTAAAGGTGGAAAAAGAGTGTTTTTTTGAATAAGTTCCATATATTTGCTTTTGAATAACGTTTCTTTTTTAGCGCTGTATCATTTCATAAAAATAGATGTGATGTTTACCAAAGCAGAGAAAATTGCTTTTATTTCCAATTCAGTGCCTTTTACTAATGTTAAGGACAAGGTGGTAAATTGGTTATGTTTTATGCAATGAAATCAGAATAGAAGCGTACAGCATACAGTTGTTTTTGTGTGTGTTGGGTTTGGAGGGACTTTTTTTTTAGCATATATCTGTATTTAAATGAAGATATGTACGATTTTACAGTCTATTTGTAACTAACCGTTATATGTTCTGAATCATCATTTCAGTGTCACGTAATCATGGCAAATACTGTGAAATTGGTCTGAGTTAAAGGTGCACTATGTAACTTTTCTCATGAGGATGTGCATGTCTCATCGGGGATGTTATTGTTTTGTCTGGGAAGCTAAACAAGGAATTCAACTTTTATATATTTTATTTATTCAATTACAGGCACTCCTTATTGCCAAAAATAACTTAAAAATAACCCAAAAAAATGCTTTCTCAGTGTGTGCAGGCTTGTCTCTCCACAGATCTGCTCTGTAATTTAACCTAGTTTAACCAAGTTTTTAGAGATAGAGAAAATTAATTTATAATAATTATTATTTTTATATATATATATATGTGTATATGTATATATATATATATATATATATATATATATATATATATATATATATATATATATATATATATATATATATATATATATATATATATATTTTTTTTTTTTTTTTTAAGTAATAGCTCCAGTGACAAGAGAAATGGCATTTGAAGTAGAAATTTTAGTGTCCCAACTAGAAGTAGCAGTATTAGCATGCAGTACCAGTAGTATCTGTGACAGTAGATGTTGAAGTAGTAGTACAAGTAGTAGCCACAGTACTAGTATGGACAGCAGCAGCTGGAATCACAAATGCCAAAATAAAGCTTGTCATTATGCCATTAAAAACTGTGTGTTCGGTGAAGCCTACTGTTCCCATATTAACCTATAATCCATGCAGGAGAACTGAAAGTACACAGGCTTTTCAGTTAACTGCAGCCCCGTTAGCTGCAGATGAATATCTATGCTGGACGAGTGTTGCGCGATGCCCCTCCCATGTGCTTTGTGTTGGATGCCCGCCCTCCCCCCGACCTGCCTGAGTAATGGCCTGCGTCGCCTCCTTGTCAGCGCAAGAGGGGCGGCTGCATGGCCCGCCCTGTCCTCCTGTTTCCACACGTGTCCTTTCAGCTGCTCAGGCAATCCCAGCTGATATCTCTATCGACCGCGATTCAGCTGATAGCACCGCACTTTCCTCCCTTCACTCTTTCTCTCCTCCTCTCACGCCCCACTGCCCATTTCTAATAATGTGTAATTCTCCCCAGTGTCAATACATACAGATTCATTTTGCAATCACGTTTTCCCCACCCCTCCAAAAATCCACAGCAGTTCAGAGACTGTCAGAAAGCGTCTGAACTGGGATAAGTCATGGCGGGGAATAAGTTCTGCATGGTTAAGCGGCATGAGAGAAGCGAGCGAGTGAGCGTTCTAATAGAGGAGTGACTTGTGTACAGATGGAGGTAGAGCAGGCAGGAAGCTGATGCATAAAGAGCTGGACAACAAGGAGCTAATCATGGGGCACAAAGGATGGAATATTCAACTGTGTTCAGAGGGCACCCCATAGTTACAGTTATGAAGCCATATTATGATTGGGTAGCTGCTAAAAAGAGGTTTGCTTTTTCTGCAGTAATTTAATTTGGTAACTTTTTAACAGGTTTTACCCCCCTCGTGTAATTTATCATCATTATCATCTCATTATTTATTTAGCCTTTGAACCGGGACAAAATCCTCAGTGCAATCAGTCCAAAAAAAATCAATTCATTGATCTCCAGCTGATTCACTAAAACACAAATTACTTTCTAAGCTTAGAATTGGGCATTTTTCCATTATTGTTTTGATAGATATTTTTTATTTATCCACGCTTGGGAAAGACAGATACACTAGCTTAAAGTATATCTGAAGCCTGTCTGATGTGAGGAGTTGAAATGTCACGTAAACAGTTACATTTGATGTGAGTAATTTGATTTCTTTCTTATTGTTCACAAGGTAAATTATGAAAAATAAAGTTCCTTTATTGTGCAAAATTGACTCTTGTGAGCTTTAAGTCATGTTGTTTCTTCATCAAAAACATATCTGGAGTTGTGTTTTGTTTCATTCACACATTTTTTGAGTAGCCTTTTATTATTAGTTTGTTTACATCTCCAAAGCTCAAAATGTTCTGTTCCACCTCGTGATGTCGTGAAGCTGTAATTTTCAAGTTAACAGCTACCTTTTACCTTTTGTTCAGCCCATATTAGCAATTCCAGGGCTGAAATTATCCAAATGATTCTAGTGAAGGTGTGTGGAGTTTAAAAACACAGTGGGCGACTTCCTGTATTGCCACATACAATAGCTAACCCAAATACAATAGCTCCTCTAAAAACCCATTGATTGAGTCATGCATGTCACCAGCTGTTTTTAGTGATCAGATCTAGATTTTGAGATCAGAGCTAATTAATCGGTTATAAGATTATTCTAGTTATCTGATTTTACTGGCTATATAAATAAAGCCAAGCTAAGTTAAAACATCCAAACCTCCAGCCCCCCCTCTCAGCTCCTGCGCTCATGAGAGTGTGATCTGAGTGCATCATTTGGACAGTGTATTGCAGCCGTATCCCGTTGCATCTCTGTACATCGATATGAGCTCCTCGAGTCTGCTCCCTGACAGCTCACCTCGCTGGCTCCTCCTCTGCACCATAAATCCTCTGTTCTCTGTGCCATTGAATTTCTATAGCATGTATTCATTCACTCACTCCCATCCTTTTCTTCTGCCTTCACCGTTCCCTTGTATGTTAGCGGCGTGCCTGTTTTCTCATCCCCTCTCTTCTTCCTCCCTCCTTCTCTCCCTCTCCTCCACTCGCCCTCCCCTCGCTCGTTCGCTCGCTCTCACATACACACACAGACACACACACACACGTACTCGGAGCTGTGCTGGATCACAGTCTCTCAATACAGTATTTCTTCAAACGAGCTGCTTTTCTCTCGCTTTGATTAGACGGACGCTCCAATTCAGGCTTATTTTTTTCTACGGGGGCTGCTGGATCTATTAAAGAGGCGTCAGTGCTTTTAATTAGCATAATTTTCGCTGCAGCAGTCCAAGGCGGCGTTGGGATCGCTGGGATGTGAGGGCTGGAAAAAGTCACCTGGTACGGTTCTTCTTTTTGAGATCTGGCCTGTCGATGCAAACATCACCCGGACAAGGTAACAAGGAGAGGAGGAAAGGAAACAAGCAGTGAGAGTAGGATCCTCGGCAGCGGTGATGTTGGTGACGGTGGTGAGGGGGAATGCAGCACTAGTCTTTACTGCATGAGACTGAGCAGGTGGAGCGTGAGAGAGGCGCTTTTTGAAATAGGCACACACCGCTACATCTGCGCCAGAGCTCGGGGTACTCAGTTTTTTTTTTCTTTCTTTCCGCTGAGAGCTAAAAGGGAAGCTGCTCTGAAATTCATTATTTATTTTGTGGATTTTCTCTTTCTTTAGCGCGCTGCAGCAGTCTCTTCTCCCCCTCCCTATCTCGGCTGGCTCTCTCCTCTTCTCCAGCTAAGGGGGGAACAAAAGCACTGGTTTCTGCGTTTGCCAGCATCACTACATCTATGATTATTTTTATCAAGTCTTTTTTCGGCTAATGAGATGTGGCGGGTCCCCGTGGATGTCCCCCGGCTGCGGTGCTTGCACAGAGGACTACTGTCTTCACCTCACCCCCAGCAATACCTGTGGGCGATGGAGCCTCTTATCAGAATTCTTGTCACATGAGGAAGCTACGTCCTGCCTCTTCTCTTTGCTAGATATGGTGAAGCCTGCTTGAATCTCCACCTGGATTTGCTGCCCCTCTTTTGTTGGATGCCTTTTTGTTTGGAATAAACTCATTGTACTTTCAAAGCCAAAATGTTGAGTAAAAGAACTTAAGCTGCTGTTACAGTTGCATCCAAAAATAATAATATTTTTACATTTTGAGGATATATTTGCCTGACCAAACTAAGGATTTGCAAAGGAATGAGACCAAACACTACTGTCATGCTAACTGGTTTTCAAATACCACTCAAAAGCCGATTGGCACGCATGTGGATTTGATATCACCATGGCGCCGGCACCCTTTGCCCCTGTATTGGGCCAGCCGGGCTTGAGCCTTGGCATGGGCCTTATGTACTGCTCTAGACTCTTCCTGTGGTTCGCCCTGCTCACAGTGTTCCCCATTCAAACTGGGACAGCACGTGTGTCATCCAGCCTCAGCACCACCCACCATGTCCACCACTTCCACAACAAACATGGCACGGTGCCCATTGCCATAAACCGGATGCCCTTCCTCACCAGGGGGGGACATGGTAAGGCCTTTGTTGTTACGCTATATGCCAACTCCATAACTGCTATTTTTGCACAATAGAAATAATTAATGGGTTTGACTGTGTGTTGTCGTGTCATGGGAAATTTTGAACTGTGATATAAGGTCTGCTGGGAGATATGTCTGTCTAGTGAAATCTAAAGGCATAATGAATCCTTTACACTAGCTTTGTGCATCATTACACGCCTTTATCGGTCCATCAGTGTCACTGTAGCTCGGCCTGTCCCCCACTGCTCTCCAGGATGCAGAGAAAGCACACATCAATGGCACGGTGAATCATCCAGGCAAATCTTTTTTATCATATTTTTCTATGAGATTGTGTCTGTTATAAGAAACAAGATACATTCTGGTACAAAGGAAGAATTCAAGACATCTTTACAGGCCTCCAGCATTTTTTCTTAATCTACTATCAATTAAATAGTGCAGTGGATTGATGTCTTCTTTACATGGGATTATAGTTATGACAGTTTAATTGGCTCTCTCAAAACGCTGACAGTGAAGCTGTTACCCCTTAACACATTTTGCTTTGAAATTTCAGACCAGCGTTCTTAGGCCTGACTTTCATAGTTTGCACTTTTTGTAACGGGGCCAAAAATGTGATGAATTACATCTGTGCTATTATAGGCTATAGCATTTCAGGTCTGGCTTTTTGCAGGAGCAGCATAGGCTGTGATCAAATAAGCCCACAGTAAAACCACTTCAAAGAACATGCTGATAAATTTTCAATTACCTTTTTTGTAGATATGCTCCTGTAGGTAGGGTTCCAGTGTTTTCTACAGAGCTATTCCAGTCATGTCCACAGTAAACTAGCCCGTTACACACATGGTTAATGGTAATTGGCAATTTGTCTATCACCAGCACTGGGCAGTTATGTAACGGTTTACAAAATCTCCCCTGTACTTTTGAGCCTCAAGTGGCATTTTGATGAATAGAAACAAATGATTTTTCGGACACATCCATTACTCTCCTGGATTTGCGTTTGAGCATCAAGGCTATCCAAAGACGTCTATGAGCCCACAGCTATGGCTATTTATAGGCCGCCTTCCCGGATGCAATGCACACAGCTACCATCCTAAACATACACTCTATTAGTGCGTACACTGTGTGGTACAGGTAACAGTGTTTAGTGAGCTCTTGGAGTTTACATACATATACACAATGTGATGTAGGCAATACTGAGGGATGGAGAGTGCCCAGCCCCAAGCCTGGTTAAATAGAAAGGACTGGCTCAAGAAGAAATCAATTTAAAAAAAATCCATCACAGGAGTTGAAAGGATTTGAGACAGATGCCAAAAGGGAAATGGCTACGGTTATCTACATATATTTTTCTAAATCTGTTTGATTTAGCATATCATATGTGACAACACTTAAGCCTAGAACCTCACAAAAATATTTTCACTTTTCAGAAACCACCAATTTCCCAAGGCTAATCTCACTAATTATTTTCACTGTATTTTTACCTCAAAATGTCTTAGTTTTGCTTTTAGCAAGTGCAGCATTTGTTTCATTTTTGTCAAATAAGGCAGTGGAACTAGAACCTAAATGTTCCCAAGGGCAAGTTGAACATTTTAATTAAAAGTTTGCACCAGTATTCTCATCTGTATGGAGATTATCTTGTATAAACAATTAACAGCACCAATAATGTATGTGTATCACATTATGACAGTGCTCTCATGAAAATAAACATCCATTCTGGTTACCGTGGGTATTCTTAGTAACATCTGGTAAAGAGCAATTTACATTTTTCCATTTAGACTCACTTTTTCTCAAAAGTCATTTAACAGTGGAATGGAAATGTTGCTGCAGCGGCAAAATACAAAAATGAAATGAATCTTCAAAGTTGTAATAGGGGGAAGTTGGCATTGGAGTCTGTGACCAGGCTATTACATTTTAAATGAGCCATAAAGATGTATGTCGTTATGTCGCACACAGAGAAACACATCCACACTCAACCTTATATTGTGTGGGGATGTACGAAAAGCTATTACTATATGTGTGGGATATGAGGCTAAATAGAAGAAGCATTTACTCCTTAATCACACTTCTTATATTTTACAGTGAAACAATATATTGAACATAAAAACGTTAAAGTTGCAAAGGATCGGTATAATATTTTATTAAATATAATTTTGTTTATTTGTGTTTTGAATAGATGGACACCATGATTCCGGTTTGTGTTTTCTGAATGCTTCTAATAAAACCGTAATTATTTATAGGTGTATACAGTAGGCTTCATGGCTAGCTCTTATTACCCCTCAGTAATCTAATTGAAAATAATTGCTTTAGTTGCAGAGTACCAAAATTAAAATCACTCCACAGTGGGACAGTGACACATGGGTTTTATTTAATTAAGATTTTTTTTGGAGTATCTCTGTTAACTCAGAGAAAATATCATGGGTTGCCATGGTTATTTAATAAAAGCGTAAAACATCTCCCAGAAGATCAGATGAACTTTACTACTACTGAGGTTGAATCTCATGACCTATTGACGTTTAAGTAAAAAATTAAATAGATACTTAATTAATTAATTAATTCAAATAGTAGTATAAGGGAAGGGAAGTAATACACAGAAATTTAGAATTTAGAACATCATTTCAACTGGAGGCCAGGGGCCTATATACTTCTATGGGAGATTTACTGTTTTTGAAAGAAATAACCAAACTTATGATCAACAAATGTTGAACCTTGGCATTATCTGTTCGGGACTGGCTCGACAGACTTACCATATTAATATTGGCTCAAAATCCTTTCAACTGTCAACAGTCACATTTTTGTAATTAAATAATCACACCACATTCTGAAGCCCCTGTGAACAAATCATTTCACTTTTGTTATTTGTGCCGACAAAGAAGACATAGTACCTTGTGCCAGATTCACGAGGATGGGCTCAGTAATTAAATATTAAAGAGATATTAACAATAAACCAGGTCAGCAATATGACGGTCAAACAGCAAATTCTAACATTATAATTTGTCGTAGAGCTCAATAGTAGTTGATACAAAAATGCTCAAAATATTTCTACTTCTATCCATGTCATATCCAGTTACAATACTTCTCCTTCATTGGAAACTTTGAGTACTTCATCCAAGCGACACTCTCACACAGTTGGCATTGTAACCCTGTCGTGTCGTGATTTCTCAAACTGTCCTGTTCTGGTGGTGGGTGTACTGCTACTGCTGCTCCTCCACTTCACCCACTTCATTTACAAAACATGATTTATGCACCACTCATTCAAACTAATCTCTACTTTGCAGTGTGTGAGATCCCTGACCACCATGTAACCCAGAGTCCCCTTAGGGCTCGCTCTGGCCATGACCCTTCTTCCTGTTCCCCTCTCATTCTCTCTCACACATATTCAAAAATGTACAGCACTTTGCCTGTCAGTTCAGTCCAAATCTTCTGGAGATACATTGTAGGAAATGTTGCTCACACTGACCGTATCTTCCGGGACAATTCGATATTTCTACACTCACTCTTGCTTTAACCGAGGAAACTTTATCCTAAGATCAATGTTGCAGTCTTGTTTAGTGGCTCACTATCATCCAATGCAGCATCTAGTTGCTGTTGTTTCTTTTTTTTTTGAGCAAACGGACAGGGCCATCGTGAGGTCTATCAGCGAGCACTCGATTTTCTCCAGGTCACATATTACATTACCCTGAGGGATGATAGGGGAGCAGGCGAGCACACAAGCACCACAAAACTGGGAAGAACAAGTTGTAGGGACTAGCAAGGGAAAGCTATTACAGCAAATAGAGTTTTACTTACTAAAGTGAACCTCATATTTTACATTTTGATTTATGGCATAGTTTAAAACCGCTTTCTATACAAAAGTGTAAACCAGTTGTCGAAGAATCGCTCTATCCTAAAGCCACAATAACTCACTTCACATTTACAGGAGCCCAAGTTGCCCTGGGGCAGACTGTCATTCCAGTAGTCTAGTAGTCCGTATCTGACAATGTGAAAAATCCTTTTGAAAGTTACATTAAAGCAAAAGAACGCTTACCTTTGAGTATATCCCTGTTTTTATCTCTGCATTCTGTTTAACATTGTCAGTTAGGGCCAAAGATGCAAACTCCAACCATGGATAGGAATGGTAAAAGGGCATTTAACATTTCAAGATGTTAGGGCTTTTCGTTTGATATGAAAAAGAAATTTCCCCTGCACTAGAACTTCTGTTTCTACATTTCCATCATTGTAAGAAATCTAACAGTGGTCTATACTTTCCTCTCTGTTTTATATGTATAAATTCTGCACTTTCACTGGGTGTAAACCTTAAATGAAAAAGGCATCATTGTTCCCGGGCTTCAATCCTTGCTGAATAAAAACAGGATACCAAACAGATTTGGATGTGAAAAACACAGATTTGTTGCCTGTCAATTCTATGCTCGGGGTCTTGTAGAATATGCGTCAGCTTTTGCACTACTGTGGTTACGGTCTGAAGGGTAGCATTCAACTTATGAGATAAACTTATAATTAAAACAGTTTGGCTGTCACTGTCTGCTCATGGAAAGAGTTCAGAAATTACGCGTATAGTTGACATATTTATTTACAAATATCAGCAAGTTTTCTCAACTATTCTTCAGTATCTCCCGTAAAAGTGTCCTGCTATGGTGCAGGAACAAAAGAACCAAATTGGAGCAAAATTACAGCCATCGAAATCCAAGAGTTTTCTCAGAAATCAACCATAAAAAGCCTGGAGTGTGCAGGTTGAAGTAAGGTCGTGAGTCACTTGGCATTTTGATTTGTGGGTCTCAAGGTGGAAAGTTTCATAAAAAACTGGTGGAGCTGAATAGAATACATTAACTACTTTTTCTGCTTTGTTATCTGCAGAATAATTATCACTTGATAAGGAAGAATGAACCGATAATGAAATACAGTATGGGAACAGCAAAGGACTTACTGTGCATTTTTGAACAAAAAAAACAAAACAAAAAGAAGCCATTTTCAAATCAAATGTTGGGCTTTTAGTATGAAAAATGTTTTACATAAATTGTAATATGAAAGTGTAAAGCTTTGGCATTGCTCATTGAGTTACCTTGTGTATGAAATGCGGTATAAAATAATAATGCCTTGTCTTTTGGCTCAATTTCAGAACTAATAGCAATGTGATTATTGATATCATATCATTGTTGTATGGTATTGTTACTAGGACACGCAAAATGGTTTGGAAGGGCATTCGACTTTAAATCCTGAATTACCCTTTAAATAGAAATAAGATTTGGGACACTAGATATAAGTAAAGCAGCCACCCACTTGATTGTCCCTATTCAAATGTATCTACATACAGTAAGTGTATCTGTATACAGTAAGTGAAACTTAGCATGTGTGTATTATAGTAAGTGAATCTTAGTATGACTTTACAAGGAGTCATTATGTTATATTTCTGAATAGAGAAAACAAACGCCTCATTGCTAATGCTTTTAGTCAAGGTGAAAATCAAAATGATTTAAAGTGGCACAAATGCTACAGCACTGATCATTTGGTAAACATCCTCCTGATTTCATGATAGCATCTCTTACATAAGTAAGCTTAATTTATGTTTGTACTTGAGATTTAAATATGTGAGTTTCATGGTAATTTGATCCTACCAACCTCAGCCTCGATAAGTGTTAACCCTCAAATGTTAAAGCGTATCCTCTAGTTCAGTTGTCAATCTAATTTAATTTACCTTTTTGGTCAATATCAGTCATTTAACTACCCCTTAGTGGGCCACAAAAATAGGGAGGCTGATTTTCAGTGTTGTTTGTTAAGATCCTGGTGTATTTTTAATCCAATATCTGAACTCACTATTTTTTTTTATTTAATGATTGAGGGATAGCCCATTGAAATGATCCATCTCTTTTTCAAAGGGCTAAGTTTGGTAGATTCTGTACTATTGTGAGATAGTCTAAGGATTTTGTGAGCCAGCCATTGGCACTATACTTCACATTTTTTCCTCTACATGTGAAACATGGCAGAGCTGGAGACCAGGACACACAGCGCCCAGAGCACTCCGCCTTTGTCAAAACTATTCTGTTCCAATAAGCACCAATGTCTCTGTCACTTGTGCCGTGCTGCCAGGGAAAATGCAGCATTTTCATAGGCTCGCCTTTGACTTGAACTCTTTTACCACGATTCAAATATTGAAATGCAAAAAAGAAAGAAAAGACTTTGCGTTGTTGAAAGGGGGGAGGGGCACACTGGGCTGCAGGCATGCAATTTTAGACCTGACACAGCGGATCCACCTTTCAACAGAGAATGACTATACACTATTTAACGCAATAACAGTTCAACTACTCTGGCTGCCAGAGTCTCCCAGATGCACTCTAGATCTTTGCTGTGGATTTTAATTGATCCACGTTGACATGATTGATGTGATGTCTTATAGCTGTATTTACCACTCTAAGGAGATGACGCCAGATTGGAGCTTAAGAAACATATTTTAACTCAACAGCGACGTATCTGTCTTGTCGAGGCACTGGGCGGCACTATTCATTTGAATCATTTCCCTGAGATGCATTTAATGTCAGTGGGCGAGATCGGAATCTAATGTTTTAAGTTTTCAAACAACAAATTCAGTTAATGTTTAGGTATAATTCAGCATTTTCACAAAATTATGTCTTCTTAAAAAAATCATGTGTTTATCTGTGTAATTGATCAGTTTTGTTTTGCACTAAATGCCTTTTTATGTTCAGCAATATCCTCCGCTGCAAACTGTGAGCTGTAGATCACACAGAGGAAGTTACTGACTTCAGTACTCCAGGGGTCTGATACTTGACCATTACTCACAGTCACAAGTAAAAGTACTTTACCAAAAATGGCACCCAGTGCCACTGATCAGACTATCACTACAATCTTATATTTCAAAAGCATTGTTGTTCAGCTGATTTAAAATATGTATTTGAATGTATTTATTTTATTGGGGACAATGCACATAAAAAACTTGAACTTTAAAAATGAAATATCTCATGGACAGGTTGATGTCACAGTTACATTGGTATCTGGCTGTGGCATACTGTATATTGTGATCGTATACTACAACTTTAATTTTCTGCTTATGGAGCGTGTTGCAACAAAATGGGCCCTTAACCTTAACCTTCGATGTCACCATAAATAGCTTCAAAATGTGGTGCTATAATTCACTCCCAAAGACTTGATTGTTGTAGGTTGAAATTAAGGCCTAAGATTAATATGACATGTTTGGAGACCCAATCCTTAACAAATACTGATAAGATTCAACATTTGTGAGTCATAAGTTTGGAATATTTTTTTCACAAACAGTGAATCTTCTATAGAGTTATACAGGCTTCTGCCCTTTGTCTGAAATTATAATATCATCCAATTCCTCAACAAGGGGTTTGATAACAATTGCACTTTGATACAATATTCCAGTGATGAGGAAACAATATTTAATTGCTATTTTTTATTACATTGAGCTGTCTTGACCATGATGCACAAAGTTGTCAATGCCCCAGCTACCGGCAACTTCTTAAATGGAGTTAACAGACAAAGGAACTAAAACTCTTCTTACTTTTAGAGAATGTTTGCTAATTTAAACTTAACTTAAACCTCTGTCATTTGCATATGATTCAACCAGGCATCATACTCTCCCACAGCCCTTTAAAAATACCTATTCCCTGTCTCTCCAAGTCTCTCTTCTGCCACCACTGATAGAATTTGCCAACATTTGTGTGATTCACATTGAGTCTACGCTCTTAGTCAAAAATGAAGCGCCCTGTAATATTACCCATGGTGCATCTCCTTCATCACCGGCTCACTTAAGCCTCACTATACTCCTCAGTGACAGCAGGCTAACACAGTCCATCGCTGCTGCACTCAGAACTGTTGTGCATTATGCAAATTAGCAGCAGTGTCTCCGGTTGTGTTTTGCAAGTCCTATGAGCCACCGTGCCACATTGTATCTTGTGTATTCAGCGGGCCGCAAATGAAAAGGACTGCATGTCGTGAGTGGGTAGCAAGCGTTTTGGCACAGATAGATAATCCATATTGGTGCAGTTGTTGAACAAAGAGCTGGAGGGTGATGACAGTCAAGTTCAATATTCTTATAGAAAACGATTCAGGGAATAAAGCCTCAAATGTATGCATGTTCAAATAAATGCTTTGCTATTGTTGCATAGACTAGAGATGCCATTTGATTTCTATGGTATGAAAATATTGTAAACAAAATGCTCAATTGTTTGTGTGTATGCATGTTAAAATACACTTTTTACACACCATTATTGTAGGGTTTAGAGATGCAATTTGGTTATTTATTGGAAATAGAACATTTTGCAATTTAAGTTTATGTATAAACACACAGAGCACAGTTATACTGCCAGGCTTGAAAAAAACGAAATGGGTTACGTCTAGAAGGATGTCTTGCGTAAAAAGTCTGTAACCAGTAGATAAGACATATTAGGCAGCAAATGAATATTGCAGCACTTGTTTGGTCTTCCCAGTTCATGTTGGATCACTATAATGCACAGTGAGTGTCACAATTTGTAATGAATAGGCTTGAATATTAGCCTTGTGGTCTATTAGGCTCACTATGAAGCCAGTGATTAGCTGTAGTGACCCATGGATAGGCCAGGCTGCTGTGTGAAGGATTCTGTCGACCCATAACCCTCACATTTGAAGTCTACTGCTTGGTATAGTGCTTGTAACACTCGTACATTGCACTTGTGCTGGTGATAAAACGCCTCTTCAGTATATTGTGCATTTAATTATGAGGCTTCCCCAGTAACAAGCGTGTGGTTTACAGTCCCCACTTCTGTGCCAATCTCCCAGAGAGCCATGTTAACTCCGGCACAGATGTATTGCCGGGCCATAAGAGACGAGCGCTCCCAAGAGACACGCAGCGGAAAAGAGGGAGCGATAGAGCTGTGGAGAGATAACTGCTTTTAAAGGAGAGCTTTATAGCACTAATCCCAACCGGACTGATTTACAATGTGCTTTATTTGATGCTGCAGATGAGTGGTGATACAAGGCGACAGAGAGGGGAAGGAATAATGAAGAGTGCTATGACTTATGCAGGCGCTAACACATCTCTATGTGCGAGTTCAGGTGTGCCAGGCGGACATGTTTTATTCACGATAAAGACAGCAGCGCAGCTATAGCTCTCCCATCTATACCCCATAGTACAAGAGCAAGGAGGTATTTATAGAAATGTTTTGGAGTTGTTGTTTTTTCACAGGAGCTTGTTGTTTTCATTAGCCTTAATTAATTTAATGATTCAGGCTTAGAATGTCCTTAATTAATATTGTAACTCCTTTATTTAGTAGTTACTAACCCTTTATTATTACTTTAACCTTAACGCCTAACCTTTACTAAGCCTGAATCATGTTATTTGTTCATTAAAAATGAAGTCTTTCTTCTTGCTTTATTAAGGCTACTTAAGATGTAGATGTGTTTTTGTTTTGTTTTGTGTTTTTTGTATCCCAATTACAGGATCACTATAAAAAATAAAGATCATGTAACTTCTTGAAAGGAGTTGGTCATTATCCAACTAACAATATCTACTAAAAGGCATTATAACATTACTATATATAGTACTTAATCCAGTGATGAGTAAATCTCTACATGCTATATGAGGGAGATGATTTCCCATCAGGGAAAAGCCCAAAGGAAAGACTGTGATGATCAGGTGACTAGCTACAAGACATCATAATCCAATTATACAGTGGTTAGGGCAAATTTATGCTATTCTTTGTACAACATATCAAACTAATATTGGACTCCATGAGATCCTTTATAACGTAAGAAAGCTGTATTGTGTAATCCTGTCGTATTCAGTTGAATACGACAGGATCTGCTCAATAACACACCAAGTAGTAGCTCTCGACTCTTTAGCCTCTGTGCATATCCATACACACATACAAAGGCAGTTGTTCAGATTAAATCGGGTTGTAAATCTTGCGTGGTCAATGTGGTAACTATTGATATCGTACTAATGGTTGCCAAGGCAGCATCACTCATAAATCCTATGATGGCTCATTAAAATTTCTCCTCATTTCCCCTCACACCGAAACACAAATGCAGTGCTTATAGGGGAATATAATGAACTTTGTCAAGACTAGCAGTCTACAAAAATTGCAGCAGTCCAATTAATTTGTGGCATTTTAATGGGTTTCTCAGTACTTTAGTGCATCTAGTTTGCCATAAAAAGATAATGAATAGAAATTGGTCAGACACAACATTTAGAAAAGCAATAATGCCCCCTGCTGAAGCCATGCATCGCCACAAACAACAATAATTAATCAAGATTCAGCTGCTGGTCCATGGCTATAGCTACTACAGAAGTGAAGCAATTTTACAAATGCACCCAAAGTCAGTACTACCTGGTGTTGTTAAGTAACATTTCCTGCTATTGCCTATTTGTGAACATTAACACTGTCCCTTTTGCCTCTGTCTCTCACCTACTTTATTATTATTATTATTATTGTTATTATTATTATTATTATTATTTGTCTCAGCAGGTGTAAAAGTTTGCAGTATAATTCTGACTTGTACCTGAAAGACAGAAAAGTTTGGATAGTACTCATATCATCAAGAGGTGTCTCATTTGCAAGCTATCCTGGCGAATCCAGTTTTCACACAGATCCTAAAGACATGTAAAACTTATTAACACCAGTGCATCCCCCTTCATTGCTAGGAGATGTAAGATTTGAGATAATGAAAGATTAAAAGTGAGAAGCATGAAGAGAATCTAGCGGTTCTAGCGGACAATTCATCTAGAGGATGAATTGTCATGGCACCTAAATAATCATTAAAATCCACAAAAAAGTAATTTTGTAATTCATAATAATGATAGAGAATAGATAGATAGATAGATAGATAGATAGATAGATAGATAGATAGATAGATAGATAGATAGATAGATAGATAGATAGATAGATAGATAGATACTTTTTGATTCTGAAGAACATTCAAATAGTGCAGATTTTGGTATAACCACACAATAGCTCTGACACAGTTGCTGCTCCATATGCCTTAACATGGGCTGCTAATGAGCATCAACACGTTTAGACACAGGTTCTCTTCACGATGTGTTGATTTTGTTGCTTCCCCTCCTCTCACACTCTCTCTCTCCCTATCCCCAGCTGGGACCACATACATCTTTGGTAAAGGAGGGGCTCTCATCACTTACACCTGGGCCCCAAACGAGCGTCCTAGCACCCGAGCGGACCGCCTGGCCGTGGGCTTCAGCACGCAGCAGAAGGACGCCATCTTGGTGCGAGTGGAGAGCACCCACGGGCTCGGAGACTTTCTTCAGCTGCACATAGTGAGTACAGGCACAGATGGCACTCAGTCAAGATACTGTCAATGAGCAGGACATAATGCATAACTCACCTATAGCTGCAGCATAGGAGCGCTGGGCTATGGGCAGCTAAATGGAGCAATGAAAATGTGTTTACAATAGACTTCCCGAGTTTGTCCAAACACCTTGCAAATGTTTATAGTGTAACATCTGGCACCGATAGGATTATTAAAGCAGGGTAGTAGATAATATAATTTATATAATATAATATATATTAGACATGCGAAGTAGCTGCTGAAAATAAACACATCGTTACACATGTTCCAATTACCACTGTATACATTTTTGCTATCTGTCCCCTGAAAATCAAGCATATCACAGTTTTATACAAAAATTTGCACTGAATGAGCTAGGTTCTCAATATTTTTCTATGTAATAACTCCCAACATCTCAATTGTCAATACATACGTTGCATAGTTTGATATTACCTTTGTAGATTTAGAGTCATCCCACTGCAGAAAATATTTGTAGAAAAATACCAAACCCAAAGCCCAGGCCACTTTTACTATGTGTTATATGTACTAAAGCTGCGGCAATAAGCTGATCAAACTCTGTACCTTGTAAAAATAAACTGCTTTTATTCCATTGAATCTAAGATAACCATTGAAGCTGTGTCTCCAATGTCCATGTATGCAGACATAAAGAGAAATGTAATACATAATTCATGATTCCAGCCAGTTCTGAACTAAAATTAATCCAGACAAAAGGGAGACGATGCAATCAAGTTGAGGATAAACATGTCTTTGTGGATGAAGGAGTGTGAGTGTTGGCATCTGTGCATCTCGTCTTTTGGGAGAGGAACTTCTTAGGCTCCAGCTCCGAGACAGATGTGAAAAACAGAGCAAGGATCTGTCAAAGTAATAATTAAAGTGCACCTGTTGCCAAAGCATAAGGCTGTGGCAAGAGCCTGTCAAACAGTAATACGCCAGAGTCAAAATGCTCAAAGAAAGAGAATTGAACCTTGAGATTTCATGATACTGTTCGGAGAAAAGTTATAATTTAGAAAATATTTTTGCTTTTTTTATCTGAAAAACAGGCCAAGAACAACTGAAGACCTACCGTGCTTGAGTCTGCTATATAGTAGTATAATCTATGACACACGTCGATCATAGTTTGGACATTTTAAATTGCAATATTCACCTAGAACAACTTAATAAAAGAAACAAGTCCGCTGACTGCCGCTTTAGTAAACTGCGGTGCCCAATGGGAGCTGCCATTGCCGTAAATGTCATCACAACAAAGAGGCATGAAGTTGTCAGCACCTCCGATAGCTTTTTAAAAAATTTTGACCAAAAATGAATACGCAACACCGAATAAAATAAGAAAATAAAATTGGAGAACAAAGTACAGAGCAGTGGACATATACATGTGACAGTGAAAATGGGAATTGATTGCCAAAATGTTGTCTTGAAAAGGAGGGTTAAAAATTGCTCAAACATGTGCGAATTATTCCAAATATAACCTCGGGTGAGTAAATGGTGAGGTGGAACAACTATAACATGATTAAAAGCTCTGAAAGGTCCATTTTGCATAGTAGGTCAGCTTTAACAGCAACACTAACCTTATTTGTTTTTCTTTACCAACATGAGCTATAAGGGGAAGTGCATTTACCACTAAACCAAATATTTTCTGGGAGCTGGGTTTGCCCATTGTACTGAGAGACAAAAGCAACACCTTCATAATTGCTTTATATGTTTTTGCAATTTTGTGTACAATTTTAAATGGATACACCTGTCTTTGCTCATAAACAACAAACAAAACATAACCGTCTGCTAGTGTGCAACCACAGACAGGCTAAAACTTCAATTTAAGATTAAATAGCTTTTTTGGAGCCCTGATTTGCCTCTCTTTATTTCAGAAAACGAGATGTGACAAATGTGCGTAAAGCATTTAATGACTTTTTACTTATTTTATTTATTTTTTTGTAAGTCAGCAACCTAATAATATCTCTATGAGTCATTACTCCTATAATCAGCTCCAATATCTATGAGAAATGTGACTTTAGTTTTGTGTGATCAAGTAGAAATGATGAGTCAGGTTCAACACATTGCCCAATTATACTGAGTGATCACTTTACCGTGTGAGGCAGAGTTCATATTAATAAAAAAAAGAATAATCTAACCAACTTTGAACTGATCATTGTGAGAGGAGGTTGTTTGCAGTTAATTAATAGTTTTACATGTTCATTTAATATAATTATCTTGCTTTCCTGTCAGTCTGGATAAATATATGTTTGAGATTAATGTCAATTTTGGGAACAGTAGTAATAGCTGTATTTCATTATTACTAAAGAGACAACCCAGCTCTGTGTTGGGTTAGTTATATACGCTTTATTATATGGATAATTTAATTATTATTTGTACGCTAATGTAAGACCACATGATAATTTTAAAGAAAGTATTATTTTGTGTTGAAAATTCCATTCTATTGACCCTATTCTGTCCTGCCCACTTTTGCCTCTAAATGTTATTACACCACACTTTCGGTTAAGTGTGAATCCCAGTTTATTTTAATGGAGAATTTGAGAAAAGTTTGGCTGCTAAAATATGATATAAAGTAGTTTGATTTGGGTAAACAATTCAGAGTTCATGTTCACCAACAAGTCAGGAGTACAGCAATTCTCTGAGGGGATTTAAAATGGCTTTGTAGTCCATATAGAACTTATTTGCTGTCCCATGTAAACTAAATGACAACTGCCGGAATTAGGAGAATATTATATTATATTGTGTTTTAACTGTCATTGTGGTATCAAAGATAGGTAGGTATCGAGCATTTTCCTTAGTATCAAAGTCAAATTCCAATTTTAGTATAGTAACAGCACTTATAAACACACTCCTATTTTTCACTATTATTGTACCAACAGACCATAAACAAAGCCAAATTCATGATACCCTCGTCTGCTTCTCTAATGGTTTTAAAGGTGTTTCCTGTGTTAAACGTGTCTAAAGATCCCCTGGCAACAACCAACTGTATATAGTAAATGTATAAACTGCTGCCTCTGAGCAACACCCTTTCAAGTGTTTCTTACTCCATCTGCCAGGTCCTTGCACCATGACAGATTGCTCCCTTTGACACCTTATTAATGTTCACGGAGAGGATTCAGAACAAGTTTAGACACAGCCGCAGGTCGGAGCTGGTTTTTTGTGTCTCCAGGCTTCATAACATCACCTATTCGCTGATTGGCATTAAGTGTTAAACCTATTTTTAACAACCGTATATTTTCCATGATTTCATCTTATGCATAATTAAGGGATATCAAAGGTAAATCAAACAACAGTTTTTGGCTTGTACCACTTTATAATGCTATATTGTTAAACGGCAGTACACTTCAGTCAATAACGGTAAAGGATTTTCAGTGGTTTCAGGCTTTTAAAGATATAAATTCCCTACCATTTTCAACTAAAAATACCATTGTAAAGGTTACTGAGTGTTTAAAAAGTCTGAATGAAATATAATACAGCCATTATCATCATGTTCAGCTTGGCTAATATTGATAATAGTAAAGGGGAAAAATTGGCAGGCCAAACTCCAGTCAGTAGGGGTCAATAGCAGAAGAGCAGTGAGTCATTCTAAATTGCCACTTATTTAGTGGTCACAGAATCTTGTTTATGAATTTCATTTGTGGTATTTCATACTTTTTTATTGATTTTAATTGGACAGTAGCATGGAATGGAGGTGAAGAGTGTGGGAAGACATTCAGCAAATAGTCTTGGTCTCATGATCTTACCTTGCCAGGCAAGTCCTGAATGACATCTCTTTTTATACAGAGTGATACCTGTCTGGTCCCCACGCCCTCCACCACGTCTCAGGCCAAATGTTTGTGCAACGAGATAATTTTTTTTCAGTGGCGCATGTAAAACTAATTTATCTAACCTTAGATTAACAATCTGCAATATTTTTTACTCTGTGTGATATTTTTTTCCTTATTTTTACCTCATAAGCGGACACATTTGTTTTGATACAGACAGGCCTGCCTGTCCCTGGTTGATTGTCTAATCTGCCTGTTAATCACACCCATCTGAACTCTGGGAGATTCACCGGTGAAGAGACACTGTGTATTCTGGACCCCAGGGAACATCTCACCAGGCTTTCATGCTGGTGCTTGTTTGACACTACATCTTAACCATTGATATGGGATGAATGTGAACTGGGTGCTCAGAAATAATAAGCGGTAATGACAGATATGCAGTGAGATTTTAATAAAAAAAGTGAGTGTTAGAAGGATGTAATTTTACACACCAAATTAGACTATTTGACTATTATTAAAAGTTTGAGCCTTAAGATCAGAGAGATAAGATGAGATATCTAACCCCTTATAATCAACAATTTCTTAATAATTTCACATCATGCAAACATTATACCACCCATCAGTGAGCTGTATGAGGCAGCAACAAAAAGCAATTGATTTCAAATAATCAAGTGAATGACTGAGTGAATTGTAATGGCTGGACAGTTAGTAAAGCTCCTCAAGGGATATTTACTATAAACTCCAAATAACACTACCCCTCTCAATGAGAAGCGATAACAGTATTTAAACTGTTGATCTAACATAGGCAATTTTTAAGAGTAAAAAGTATTTTGTGAAACTATTCGAGTAAGAGTAGCTGTCTGGATGTAACCTGCTTTATAATTTGACATCTTGTAATTGAAAGAACAAAACATTATATAATGCACAAAATCTGGTCTTAAGGGTAGATCACAAAAAGTAGAAAAACAAAATCATAAACAAAATCATAAAGGATGCAAGCAACACAAATATTCATAACATTATAATTGTCAACAAAAATCTTTCATCACTTACTACTCACAGTAGGAAGAGTAACTACTAGTAATACCAAGTAATAGTGCTGTTACATTGTGAAACACTGAAATATAAAATATGAATATGAGTTACTACCCACCTCTGCAATTAAAATGCAGCTCTAAGTTGTTGAATAAACGGAACCTGCAAAGTTTAGGCAACTTATTGTTATTTTTTATACAAATAGGATTTGCACTCATTAGAATATGAGTACGCATGAAAGTTCTTTGTCGCAAGCTTGACATAAACAGCGAAACCATGTCCTCTTTGTGTTTTTCCTCATTTCTAATTCATGATACATACGTTTGGTACAAATTTGAATCTGGTTGTGCTAAAGACAATAAAATACAGTTCAAACACTTAACATTTTTTGCTATTAATATTAAACATTCTTACATGTTCAAAGGAATTTGAAATTGCCTTACATTATAGAACAAAAACCAATATAAATTATGGTCAATTATTTATGAGGACCTGTTTTTTTCCATTTATGTTTCACATCTGAGTTCTCCAGTTAGACACAAGTTTCCCTTTTATCTCTTCATCATGTGGATCATCATGTTCATCAGTGGAAAGATGCTATATATTACTTTGGCTGTAAGCCTCGTCTTCTAACACACACTCCCACCTGGTGTGTGGCAAAGTTTACAAAAGACAGTTGGCTCCTTGTGTGAGATGATACAGATCTGATTGTGTCCAGGGTCTATTATGAATGATGTGTCATTTGGCACTGTCACGAACAGAGATTAGTGCTGTGAGCTTGTTCAGTTTTAGAGACAGTGGAAAAAGTAGATTTGTCAACAAACTGAACCGTTAGAAGACCAGTGCTGTGATCCCATATAATATTACATCTATCACCAACTGACGAGGGCCACAGCAGCTCAGTTGGGAGAGTGTTTGTGATTCCAAGGTTGGTGGTTTGAATCCCGCTCTCAACATAAAGCATCATCGGTAGAGCAGTCAGATCCACTGAGATGAATGCAGATGAACACACCTCGCCCCTAGTGTTTACTGGTGGATGAATGTGTGTGTGTGAATGTATGAGTGGTTCCTTGATGTAAAGCGCTTTGAGTGCCTTGATGGTAGAAAAGTGCTATATAAAAATGTGACCACTGATCATTTACCAAGAAATAAGAAAAGGTTTTTCCTTCTTCTTAACCCATCACAAATTCTTAAATGATGTCAAAATCTGTGTATTAGAGCTGCAGATATATCACAACATTGATAATAAAGCAATGTAACATGCAACACCCCTATGAACAGTTTACAATCAAGGACCGTCAAGGAATTCCTCCCTCCTGTGGGCTCACCACCTGCAGAGGGGTTCATAGGGGTCTGGGTCTGGTGCCCACAGTAGGACTACAGATGGAAATTAGCTATGAGCTACAATCTGGTACAAACATATCTGCCACTGTGCTTAATGTAATTGTACACTGTCCTAATAAACCAATAAACTAAACTAATGTATTTTTGAGACTACAAAATTTGAATACCTAATATATCATCTATAATGTAAGTGACATTTGAACCTGAAACAAGCCATATACAGTGTTAGCACATTTCTGATGAATTGTCATAATATTATCATTCGTATAATCCCAAAAAAGTATTTAAAAATTCATGTTTGTCAACATAATATTGCCCAGCAAGGTATTTGACAAAAGCCTTCTTCTTCTCTTCTCTTCTTCACATCCTTCTGGACATGATGATGAGAAGCACCTGGTTGTTTATATTTTGGAAATTAAGCTGAAATACACATAATTAACTGATTTACGTAATTGCTACAATTATAAAATCAATCATTTAAAAAAATCAAGGATATAATTGGACTTGATTGGTGTCAAGTGAGGCCTCAATGGTCCTAGTATTTTAGAGCAGTAACTCAACCATCTCTCTACCTACTTTTTATTGCAATAACTGTGAACATAGATTTTTTTTTTTTCTTATTTTTAATTATTAGCAAAATAAGCACACATACACTCTGAGAAGAAGAAGAATGTTACCATCATTTAGTAAAGTAAATTTAATGAATCCCATCGTAAACTCTAAATACTATGTGTATGTTTAAATAATGCAGCTACAGTGGCATTGCTGCTGCCAGGAGGTGCTCAGGGCTGTTTTCTTTTATAATAAACACTTGTTTTACTGAGTAAGCAGGACGTGAGAGGAGACAGAGGTGCGCAGTGGACCAGAGGACACACACCAGTTTGACCTGGGGGACCATGAGCTGCCCGGTGCAATAAACACACACGTCTGCAGTTATAGACCATTTACAAGGCTATGTCATCAGAATGTGCAAGTGAAGTGGACTATAATACTTTTCAATCATTAACTGACATCAGATCTAATTGAAGGTAATTCTAGGTATTTTTACATTAATAAGCTAAAAGTTATCATTTCCAGGGTAGTACTCAAAACAGCAGCACTAAACACCTAAAATAAACTAATAATAACATACGGTAATATGCATTTGCAAATGTTTTCTAATCATGCTTTTATGTCCATTACATGTTTCTCATTTGCAAAAACGGCCTGGATTTTCTTTTTTTATGATCTAAACCAACCAAAACCAAATTTCTCCATATTATATTTCTCCCATTATACAAACTACTATAGGGTCTATTGTGGGTGTTATTTGTGCAGCAAGATGAGCCATAGAGGATAAAGATTTACAAACTAAACTACAGATTATTCATAACAGTCCGTAATTGTATCGTCTGATTTATTTCATTTAATTTTGCTTAAAATTATTATTTCTTTGTAGCTTGACTAAAATTCTTATTGCTACCACCAGTAAATGACACTGAATTAAAGCTACAATTTCTGAATTAACTTTACATGGGAAATTGGCCTATAGTTCCAGCTCATGTATTAAACTAGAAGCAGCAGTTTGGTTAGTTGTTTGTGTTTTTGTCAATGCAGGGCCACACATTATTTAACAAAACCTTTTCAAAAAGCTTTTAGCCAAATACTAAGTACTTGTTAATTGTCAGACCTGTTAAAAGCACCATTTGGCTGAGCAGGTGCGGGGGGCATTAGTTTGGGGCTCTAGGACAAAGTGAGAAATCCTAGGTTGAAATGAAAAATGAATTTTGTCTTATAAAATTCAAATTTTAAGATTTAATCATTCAGGCAACATCAGGCAAGCATCCCCTATAATTTGAATTAGGGCAAAATGACTAATCTTGTGATCAGTTCGATCTCTTTAATATTTTGGCCCAGTATTTCCTCTAAAATGGCATTACATAATGTCATTACATAGGCAAATAGTAGAAACTGAAAAAATCTATTTAAACTTGTAAAATACATTTGAACTGTGGGAGATAGGAAGGGGACATTGAGTTTTATTAAATCGTTCACACCAGCTCCCGCTCAGCCGTGTGTTCTGGGGATTGTTAGACAAGACTTTATTGTAAATATTTGCAAGGTGTCAGCAAGGTTCAGGCTCCTTTAAAATACACTTTAAGATGAGTTCAGAGTGTGCTTGTCTGTGCGTTGGTTGATGCTGCAGGATTACAAAGACTGAATAAATCACAAATGACCTTTGATAATGCAGGTTAATTTCATTTGGGTAAGAGCGGTGTCTGAGCACAGATAAATGGACAGAAAAGTGCTATTTATGCAACACTGAGAGTATGGACCCTCCATTAACTCCCACCCAGTCGTCACTTCTCTGTACACCAGTTTAGTGTAGAAAAAAATAGCCCAAATCTGCTTTTTTATCTAGGGGTTCAAAATTTTAAAATATCCTAGTATGTATCCATGTGCAGACACAGTGTGTAATAATATACTGCCTGAGATTTGAGAGTTGATCTGCCTGTCCCTGGTTTACAGCCACATCAGCACTATGACCTTGTGTTGAGCGACTGCGGCTCATCCGCACAGCTCAGACAGGAGCTGTTTCTCTCAGTGTTTGTATTAGCTCCCCCTAAAGGCCACCTCAAGAAGAAACACTAACCTCTTAGGGAGGTTTGTGGGATCGAAGCCAGGCTGACAGAGGAAGGCTGGTCAACCAAAAGAGAAACACAAGGATTGTGTCAAGAGAGATCCACATCAGGAAACCTGGCCTCAGAGCTGAGCCTGAAGAAGAGCTCCATACTGTGTGTATCACAGGAAATTCTGTCAATGCTTTAACAGGCCTTCCCTGTGTCAGTAAAAGCACTGCTCCATCTGCACCTCTGTGTATGTGCAGCATTATCACATGTATCTCTGCTTTTCACCCTCAGGATCAAGGCAAGATCGGTGTGATCTTCAATGTGGGGACTGATGACATCATCATCGATGAGCCCGCTGTAGTGGTAAACGATGGCAAGTACCACGTTGTGCGCTTCACACGCAGCGGTGGCAATGCCACTCTCCAAGTGGACAACCATCCGGTCATTGAGCGCTACCCTCCAGGTAAGATGAATGAGAGCGAGCTGCAGCCATACATCACACACTGATGCAGGGGACAGGATTACATGTCAGACACACACATAAATCTTCATACAGCTGTTATGTTGAGGACTGATGGCTGGCTTGATGCCCAGTGACCTGTTTAATTCACCTTAACATTGAGCGGTGTGATTACTGTGAGACATCTGCTGTTTACACATTATTCATAAGCACACCTTTATCAGTATCAATATGTTTCAGCAATCCAAACACAGGTCTTCATTTATATTTTCTGATCACAAAATATACCCTAAATTGTTATAATACATATTTATGTTGGAAAGCAGAGCTCTGCTGCGCAGCCCATTACTGAAGCGGAGTCGTATTAATGCAAAGTCATGAGACTTTTGCGTCACTCCACTCTCATCATCCATCACACTTTGCTCAGATGAGTCTCTCTCTGTGAATACAAACACAGAAACAGTGAAAATGTTCCTCTGACTTATTCCAACTTTACACAAATGTCTCACACGCCTCAGTCAAGAGGAAGCAAATGCTAGTTTAATAAAGTAGTGTTGAGCCCTGCATACTTGTTAGTCATTCCTCAGGTTATCACCTCCTATCAGTATGAACTGGTCATGACCAGTGGCTTTAACAGGCGCCACCCTGCTGAGTCATGTGCGGTTAAGAGGTTTACACATTTCATTTCTTATGGGACGTCTCTTTGTCTCTGTGATTATGACAAGCTACAATGCACCAAATGGACACAATAATTTCCTTTTCAAAAACAATTTCTATCAAGATTTTGGAAACCACATAAGTGAAATAGAGTACAAGTCCATACTTAAGTGTTGTGGAGTTGAAATTGATAAGCATGAGGGGAGTATGGCATTGGTCACATTTAAAAAGTGCTTAAAGCCTGACACACTCTAACCTGTTGTGAGTCAGTCATCTTGTTATCTGGGCACAGAACAGGTGCACCATCTGGCACAGCAGGACCGGCCCATCTGTGCTGTCCGGAGTCTGTCCGCCCATGTCACCGTCCCACATGAATCCTAACACTACTCACATGTCTCCTCCCATTGTCAGAAAATATCAGGGAGCTTTACTGGTCAATAGCCAAGCCCAGATCTACAGTCACATTAGCTGAAGCACCACAGGTTTCCATACACAGCTAGCCTCATTCATCACACTTTAAACTATTTAAAAAGTTCAAAAATAAATAAGTAGTTTCATTAGAATTAGTTCACCATGTATGTCCATTAGTACTGAAATTTGCAATACTATAATACCATTTGCAATACTACAATACTTTAATATCATGCAACACTTTCAAAACGAATCAAAATCTATTTAGTTATGTTTATTTGCATTTATTAAGTATGTCGAGAGCTTAAGTTCCACCTCACTCAATCCTTATGCACTGTAGGGTTTGAAACAGTTGAAACTTAAAAAAAACTTTACCAAACTGTTAATTAATATTCTCCATTTTAGTTGTACCTCCAGTTAATCATGAGACAAATATTTATCCTACTGATTTATGTTTGTATCTGAGCATTTTCTATAAATATGTCACATTTATTCCACTGTTTTGTGACTCCAGCTCCCACCTCTGTTGGCTGTAACTATAATGGTCCCATGGGTGCCGCTGTATAAAGTGCATTGTCCTCAGATCTCAGTGCACTGCGGAGATGAGTGGGGTGTGACTTGGGCGCCCGGCTGATTCCAGTGTATTTTTGCTCTAACTGCCAATTGTAATGTTAAATTAATTTACTTTCTTTGATGCATGTTTAACTTTTCTCTCTGCACAGTATGTGTATAATAGTGATATAATGCTTTTCATAAAATTACCTAAACACCTCTAACTAGAGTAGCACATATAATTACCCTAAACAGTTTTCTAAATAGAGATAATAACTAGTTTTTAAAGCACAAGTTTCGTTTAACTCAGCCTTGGGTTAAAAATGACAACTTGTTAAACCTGTTTCTAACCATGTGATGTTTAACCTGTCTCTCTAAATGTTTTGAAGGACACTATGATAATGAGCGACTGGCTATTGCTAGACAAAGAATCCCATACAGACTTGGTCGGGTAGTTGACGAGTGGCTACTCGATAAAGGTAATAAAATCAATTAATAAATTAATAAACACTAAATAACCTTTCCTCAGTTAGGTGCAGTGTCAGAAAACAAGGGTGACACATATTCTGCTCTATTAAAATGAGCCTTTTTAACTGTATGCAAATACCACTAATATTAACATTGTACGTAATATTAACATTTTACTAAGTTCAGAGACATTCAGATCTTATAATATCTGCAGTGATTTGGCTTAAATTCTCCACTTTCTTCTCCATTTATCTAGGCTTGGGAATGGCAAGACTACTTGACTTGACACCTCTGTACTGTAAAGTTCTGTACAGATGGGAACGCTATTTTACAGTCATCCTTGTGTAGAGGCTGCACCTGTAAACCAAATTAAAAACACATAACCTTTGTCTAACTCTCTCTAACATCCCCCTTAACCGCTGTTTTAATTAGATGAAGCCTGTAATTACTTTGTTAAAAAATAACTAAAACAAAACTAACATTACTGACTAAACTCTAACCCTAAACCCATAATTCCTTTTCTTCTGCTCCTTATGTCTCTGTACTTTTTCCTCAACCCGCTCTGACCACCTTATACTCTTTGCCCAAGCCCCCTGTCACAACATAAGCTCGCTGTCTGACTGTTGAAGCACATCAAGGTTTGCAGTCATTAACTTTGCTAATAAGTATTCTCTTAAGAGGGGCCCATTACTGCCACGCTCTCCTCCTTTTGAAGTGACAAAGCTTATCAGAGCAAGTGCAGACAATGCTATTTGATATCTCCAGCCCTTTGTGAGGGTTAGGCGACTTGGGTTTAAAGATGGGAACGAAAATCACCTTACATAAGAGTTAATTAATTTATCAGTCATCCAGCTTTGAACAATTGTAGACGTGGAAATTTTTTCATAAAGTCATATGACACGCATCCTCGCTCTGTCTATCCTAGAGTTATAAGATAATTAAATACCCGAGAATAAACATCTGTCCTACTTTCCCAGCAGACAGCTTATGTAACAACAATTATTAGACTTGACCAACAAAAAGCAATTAAATAGGCATCTAAATAATGTCTTAACTTGTCTTGAAACCTGCATGCTCCAACCTCAGGCCAAACCTTTCCCTATTAAACACAATAAATAATGCATCTAAACATAAATGATTCATCATGTTGTATTGTGCACATCTTTGCACTTAACATCAAATCTTGACTTTTCCCCCTCACTTCCTGTTTTTCTTCTTCTCTTTTCTCAGGGAGGCAATTGACCATCTTCAATAGCCAAGCTGCCATCAAAATCGGCGGCAGTGACAAAGGTCGTCCGTTCCAGGGGCAGATCTCGGGCCTGTACTACAATGGTTTACAGGTGCTAAAACTTGCTGCAGAGAATGACCCAAGTGTCGAAGTGGAGGGCAACCTGCGTCTAGTGGGAGACTCGCTCACGGCGGTTACCACGGATACAACCTCAGCAACCCCGTTAGCCGTGTCCGACATGTCGACCACCATCATGGAAACGACCACCACAATGGCTACCACGACCACAAGGAGGCAGCGCTCACCAAGTCTGAGAGAGAGCATCTCCAAGGTACAGATGTGTGGAAGGAGATAAGCCAGTACTGATTTTCATTTGTGAAAAGAACATATCTTTTGCTCACAGCTATAACAAGTGGAAATAATGCAGATTTAACAAAGCCACTTCTTACTCATCAACATAAAGGAGGGTTCTGCTCATTATTATGGCTATAGAAATATATACAAATCAGCAAAATTATTGGACCAGTTCTAAATCCATAAAATGTGTCATATGTCATTCTATTATTCTCTAAAATACAAATACAAAATGTTTAAAATGTTAGTAGGCATTTTATTAGAAACTACTGTATGGTTGATCTGAAGTTTCAATAGGAATAAAGTGAGAAATACTTTGTTGTTTTCTTTCAACCATGACAAACCAATATGAGAGAACAATCGTGCTCAAATCACATTACTTTAGATTACCGGTAATTGTCAGTTTCACAATGAAATACTTTTTTTTTTTCTCTATATTAGATCACATACACTGCTTAGCTGTTTGTTATTCTGTCTGTGAAATGTGTGACTGTACCTTTATTTCTGCACAGGAGCATAGTGAATAATTTTATCTGACAGATTTTTCAGTACACCACACTTTGTGCCCTGATGGACAGTTTCAACTGTTTCCAACCCTGCAATTTAAATCAACATCATGTAACTTGTCAGGTCTAATGGATGTTTTCATTTGCACCTGATGACCGCAAGTTTGCTGTATTATAAATGCTCTCAAATGCAACTGCAGTTACCTCAGTTATGTTTCATCTTGTCTGTAATGCTAATATTAAAATATACAATATTCATTTAACCATTCAAACCTTGTGTGAATTTGGTAGAGCATCTAACCCAGTCATCTGAAAAAGTGTTTTGTTTGAAAATGTAGTCAGCCTCTGGGGTACAGGCAGCAGCGTCTTGGTCCTTGTCTGATGTGCATCGCTGCCCATGTTGCTCAAAGCAGAATACAGCCTCTCACTAGAGACAGCTGCATAAAAAAGAAACACCAAGTGGTACAAATGTTGTCTTTTGCTATAAAACTAACAATATTGCCATTGTTTTTGTCATTATAGCCACAAAACTCTGATGATATTTTAGTGGCTTCAGCTGAGTGTCCCAGTGACGATGAAGACTTGGAGGAGTGTGAACCAGGAACAGGTGGGTCAATTGTGCTTTTATTTATTTATTTTTTTAATTTATTTATTTCATTTTCATATCTTGTCGTATCTTAATATTACACTGCACTCTATCACTACTAACCTCTTCCTATATAATTATATGAATTATTTACAATACATGGTTCTAATAGCTACGTGATGTTATGAAATATTTATTTTATCAATCATGCATTTTGACTACTTAAAGGTGCATTATGTAACTTTTCTGGTGGGGGGGTCCACCACCTGCTTGTACCATGGAGATTATTGCTTTCCCTTCACAGTTAAGCATCAACATTCTGAACTTTACCCATCTCCATGGAGACAAGCTGACAGTGGACTCAGCACAAGATAGCTACATAGTGCATTTATTTATTTATTTATTTATTTATTATTATTTTATTATTTTTTTTAGCATGGAATATGCAACATTAGCTATGGTTTAAACATTATAAACAGCATTTTATCTGCCACTTCCCTTTGTACTTGCTACATATACTTTAGGAGGATTTAATTGGCTCTTCTAAACATCTGTTCTCATTTGGAAAAGCTGGTATACACACAGCCATTTACAATACGTGGCTGGCTTTTAAGTCATATCTGAAACTCATTAATGTGAAAGTGTGGAGAGGAGTGCAGTCATTAGGGCTGGACGACAGTGGATCAGGCTGGTGGTAGAACAAGTCGGGGCTCGTAAGAAGAGTGCGCCCTTATTATGAGCGCCTCAATTATTTATATGACCTTATCAGGGCTGTTTGTTGTTGACTGGCCCAGCATACTGTGACTTCAATACTAATGAAAAGTCTGTGGACTAAAATAAGGCTATGAAGTAAAGGTATATCATCACTGCAGGAGACTTGATGTTGATCTCTACCACTGTAATTCTATTACATCATAATAAGTTCTAATTAAATACACAAAAGATAACGTTTTTTTTTCCTTGAGCAATTTTGCTGAGGGCCAGGAACACAGGCATTTTGTAGTTTGGGAGATGCTCTGAGCCAGTAGTCTAGCCAACACTGCAGTCACACTGCATTAAACCATTTTCCAGCCTCTAACCCATCAGCTTTGAGACCAAATGTTCACTTAATGACAGAAATCATTTGTGAGATCTTATTTCATTGAATAATAGCTCATTTTTATAGCTTATTACACTTTAACAAAGTTGATTCATTCTGCTGTTTATTATTTGCTTCTCATTTAGCTGACGCTTTACATGGGCCATTCTGTATGTTTATGTCTCTCTTGTCTTTGAATTTGTATTTATTTCATAATGCATTTTCTCTGCCATTCAAAGCACTTAACTTCAGGTCATATAATTTTTCTGCCTCATTATGCTCTTGTTTATCTGATATTGTTGGTATTGATTAAACCAATTTACATTTTCTTTGTACACCCACTCACCAATAAGGATGATATGATAGCAGTATTACTTTTCACTTTTGAATATAATGCAACATAGTCTACGGATTAGTGTAAATATATCATACCATATATACTACATATAGGTCCAATATATAGTGCAAAAACAATTATTTTGCAGAGCATAGTCAATATATAATTATGTTCTATCATAGCTGACCCCTCCTTTTCTGTTTCTCTTCTAGGAGGTGAATTAGTGTTGCCTATTATAACAGTGGATTCCCTTGAGCCCCCCTCCATTGCTACCCGTTTCCCCGTGATCCCGCCTCCCCCCACCCTCTTGTCCCCGCTCGAGACCACCAAAGAGTCCCTCATCCTACCCCCCCACCCCTCGTCCTGCCCCCCAGACCAGGAGGACTGCGGTGACCCTGTGGAGGTGTCCGCCTTCGGCTCCGGGGAGATGACCGAATCGGACGATGAGGACTTTTACCGTAAGAACTCTCCCTTGGTCACTGACAGGACAGTCCTACCTCCGCCGCCCTCTGCTGGTGAGGGCGGGGTCCACAAACAAAAACCACCCCGTCCTATACCTCCTTATGTTCCAACCACCAATCCTGACCAGCTCCACATCCCTGCAGGCAAAATGAACACCCGCGACCAGGTGCTTCTGCCCCCTGCTGCTCCTCCCTCCTCCCGTAACACACCAGGACTAACCTACCCACCCAATTTTCCCCATGTGCCCACAGCCAACCCCACAGCTTTGGACGAAAAGAATCTGCCAGGCGCCGTGGAGGTCATAAGGGAGTCGAGTAGCACAACCGGCATGGTAGTGGGCATCGTGGCTGCTGCTGCCCTCTGCATCCTTATACTGCTCTATGCCATGTACAAGTACCGCAACCGTGATGAGGGTTCTTACCCGGCAGACAACAGCCACGGTTTTGCCAATAACTCGTCCGTAGAGGGGAACGGAGCAGTGATAAAGGACAAAACCACGCCGACGGGCTCAGTGGCAAAGGCAATCACGAAGGGCAAAAAGAACAAGGACAAAGAGTATTACGTCTAAAAAAGTGTTATGTGTGGACAAGATGCTTTTTCCGTTTCTGTGGCCATCAGAGAAGTCTCACAACAGCTGATCGAAGCAAATGTTTGAACTGTGGTATTATTCCTTAAAAAGTCAAGGTTGCGCGGTTTCCTGTTCGTGTTCAAAAAGATCTGACTCATCCTTCGTGTCACAACAGGACAGCATTCACCACCTCTTTGTATGTGTGTCATTTTTTATGTTTTTAATGAGGTCTGAAGAGGAGGCATAACCACTCTTGGCTTTGTATATAGCATGGATACGTCTCGGTAAACAAGGTGCTGAGGACTTCTGGACAAATCTGCCTAAATGTTTTCTTTGTACTTCTTTGTAACGTTCAAATTCCAGCGTCCTCCATTACGATCTATGAGGCAGAACAGAATAGGAATATTGGATTTTATTATGAGCTAAGGGTATTTCTGCAAAAGTAAGATTTTACAAAGATAAGTTGAAGTATTTGCTGCCTGTAACTCTCCAATCACTTTAACTACTCAAAATGGTGTAATATTGCTGGTACTAACAAAGCATGACTTTAAGCTCAATGATGAAAATGGAGAATTAAATGAAAATAAAAAATATATCTACCTGAGCCAGTACACAGATGGGTTACTACAGGTGTCATAAGTGTGCCATTTTGAGTAGGAATTCACAAATCAGTCCAACTCCAGTGAAAAGAATTTGTCTGTAAACATTGCTTGTATGTACATATAGAGTATAGCAGAAGGCAAAATGAATGCAAGGGAGAAGAGCTAAGAAGAGGAGATATTATCCAAGACGCTCCCCACATCTTTACAATACCAAATCGCCGCAACCCGAACTTTTACTTCAGGAGTTTTTGTGAACACAGAATCATTTTCAAAGGGAGTTTGCTTTCTGGTGCAAAAAGGACTGCCTCGGACATTGCGAGGAGGGGTCACTGTACTGTTTTCCTTTGTCTGTCATGGGATAAATGCAAAAGCACACTGATAATGTAAACCAATGCGGAAAACATACAGTAGATATTTCATGTAAAGGAGCCAGACGTAATGATTTTTTTCCTATCAGTTACTATAAAGACTATTCTATGAGATGAATAATTGAAAGTTTGTGAATTGTATTGATATTTCTCTGATATTTCAATGTATCTTATTATCACTCCTTAAAAACATGTTACATTTTAAAATTGCCTTTTTTCTTAAGTCCAGACAATAAGCACACTTCCCTCTGACAGCTGCAGACATCTTTTACATTATTTAAGGATCCGATTACAAAAGAAAACACAAGGGTAGCAAACAACAATGTTTGTGTTGTTGCATTTTATATGGGTTGAATTTGTTAACCATCGGATCGGATAATCTAAAGCCAACTCTCTGTTTGGTTTTGGTCGACATTTTACTTATTCATGCTCAGTGATTTCCTCTTATTTTTATGAAAGTGCCATTCGAAATGAGGGGCTCTGTGCTCAGAAAAATTTCATTCCTCACTCATTGCTATTGTATAGTGTTCATGTGAAATGGATATGTGTACAGAACGTGGATAAAGATGAAAATACACTTGATTATATACTTTGTAAAACCATGCGTTGTGGCTTGCTTCTTTAAGAATCTCGTCTACTTAAGGTATAATGTATTTTGATCATGACTTGCCTACTTTTATAATAATACACAACAAATTGTGATTTGTCAGTAACTTCTTTGGCAGACCCACAGTAACCCACATGATGACTCTTCCTTCCTTGGACCACTTTTGCAGTTTGGCGAATATATGGCATAGCCATCCATGACATAAGTCAGTCATCACCTTCTTAATTTATTATTATTATTATATTTTAACTTGCATAAAGCTAAATTAAAACATTCACTTCATATAATAAAAGGGAAGTGAGATGTTTTTTTGGATCCTACTTCCTCCTCAATCAGCTGCTCTACGTGAATGTGAGACTGTGACAACTTTAAACGGCTGTGTTGTTTCAGTTTGCACAGATTTAGTCTGCAACACAAAAGCTGGAGTAGACCAGATAACATTTATCATTTATTGCTAACTTTTTCTCACTGAGTCTTGTCTTCACATGCGTTGATGCATTGATGTACATTGTTCCTTAAGGAATGTATATCAGAGGTATTTTTTGTCAGATCAGAGATATGCTATCAGGATGAACAACATCTTAACTACTAAGCATAGTTGCTTAATCAAGAGACAATCCAAAGACATTTTTGGAAAAAAATTGGAAGCATAAAAACATTTGTAATGTAAATGAAATCCAAGAACAATATAGGCCTATTATTAAAGGTACAGAATTGGTTTTCTTCCATAGCCTGTAACCGGTGACTATACATCATAACTGATAAGCAGTATAAGTATATTACGCTATTTTCGGATCTATGTTATAATGTTGTTTCCTCATCAAAAACATACCAGGAGTTGTGTTTTGTTTCATTCACACATATTTAACACACAGTACCTGCACATTTAGGCTGTGTTCTTCTATAAGACACAAAATAATCTGTTCCACCTTGTGATGTCAAGTGGTAATACAGGAAGGAAATGCTCCGCTGTGTTTTTAAACTCCATACACTTCACTACAATCATTTGGATGATTTCAGCCCTGGAATTGCCAGTATCTACTAAACAAAAGGTAAAAGGTAGTTGTTAACTTAAAAACTAATAAAAAAGGGTTACTTAAATGGGTGTGAATGAAACAAAACACAACTCTAGTTATGTTTTTGATGAGGTAGCAACATTATAACATGTCTTAAAAATCACAAGAATCAATTTTGTGTAATATAGGAACTTTAAACAGATGGGAAGTCACAATGTTTCTTTCACTTAAGTTTCATCAGCTTGTCTTCCTCTGCTTCCTGTCTCACTCTCTCAGTCAGTCTGGAGTGTTAGTAATGCCTGTATGTCTATTATTTATTATGAAATGAAATTACTTCTGCATTTTTAATAACTACTGTCAGGTTATCATTAAATAACTCTTTGTACAGAAAAAGACTGACAACCTTAGACCAAATAAAATTATTAAACTAGTCCAACTCCCGCTGAGCTCATGTCGAGGTGTAAGCAATGCATTCATCAACTAGAAAGACAACCCCTTAATGAAACAAAAGTCTTTTCACCAACATATTAAGCATCAGCATAATTATATGGTTTAGCCTTTAATCACATTGTCATGAGTGTATCTTGCATGTGTGGCAAACATTGTGCAGTTTGACTACCCCCTGGTGAGCTTAAACGGAATTGATTCTTTCCTCACTAGTTTGTACCCAAGTGTCTAAACAGGTTTTTAAGGTTCTCTTGAAGCCGTCTTTGCTCTTCTCCATCCTCAGTACAAGGTAGGTACTAATTACTGTGTGAACTAACTAACAGCATTGGGATTTGAAAATAATGGTTATAGTGTAGGCTACTTGATCTTAAACTATACATAGAGAAAACCAATCTGGATCACAGGCACATACACATGCAAAAGTTTATCATTCAACCTGCTACCAGAATGCCAGAGTAACATAGGACTGGGAAATATGTGTTTTTACCTGATATGCTATTTTCATTTCATTTTAAGCAGCTCTATGCTCTATGTTTTATCTTCTTCTCCCTCTGTCCTGCTCCTGAGTGAGTGACTCAGTGTTTTTAACCAACCTCAGTAAAGCGTGAACATTCAGAAGAATTAGATAACTTTATTTATCCCTTGAAGGCAATATGGTGTTATCTATCCTGATAAATCATAATGGTGAGATTACGCCCAAGAAAATCATGACATTATTTTTTGCATATTTCCACACCTATGGCAAGTTTTAACCATAGAAGATTATAGTATATATAATCTTCTTTGAACAGTCTATGGTTTTAACCAGTAATCAAGGTAGCCTCTTTTGACTGAGGGGGCATAATAAATAATTAGTATCTGGACGTTGTTATGGAAATAAAATAATTTATAATATATATTAGAAGATTTAGTCCATTATTATTATTATTATTATTATTATTATTATTATTATTATTATTATTATTATTATTATGTGTCTGCAACACTCAGAGCCAGTCGTTCTGTGACGTCATTAGGATTGTCCAATGAGCGCTCTGGGAATCTCTCACTGTTCCTGGTTTGTCAACTGGTTGTTAGCGTTAGCCAACGCTAGCTGAGCTAGCCTGTGAAACCTTTACCCAAGCTCTATCTATGCCAAGAAACAGCTGTCTCTCGTGATGGGCAAGGAGCTCCTGTGTTGTCGATCCGTGTTTGTCAAGCTTTCATGCCAAAGAGGGTGAGGAGCTTTACTTAAATAACGTTTCGGATAGACGCCTAATGTTAGAAGGAAAGTGAAGGTGTAGTTTTTAGACTGACTTCTCAGCATCCCGAAGCACAGCGCTGAGATTTGACCAATACTGGATGCGGAAGGAAGACGGATCTGAGGCTGGGAGCTAGCTAATGCTAACTGTGAGCTAACTTCATTAGGCTCCAAATATGGAAACGTTTTACTTTGGACAGCGGCAGTAATGGAGGCGAGCACTGGTGGCCGATCAGATAACTTTAACAACACGGATGAATGGTATCGTAATGCCATGTGTTGTCGCTAAATACGGAGTGGTAGAATTAATGATAGAGTTTAGCTAAATGTTGATATGTGGGGCCTAGCATTGCCCGGTGACTAGCCTTTAGCATTATAGAGATGTTTAGCTAAGGATGTGTTTGACTGACAGTTCAAAATTTGGTCTTGATTTGGATTTTTTTGGTGGTAAACTCATTGGATGAAATGATAAAAGCCGCAGACCTAAATACGATTTTAATTCTTGACAATTCATATGGGCAGCACAATATATAATGTTCTTTTTCAGCTAAGCTAAATTATCTTTTGCTAATGTCTGCCAGCAAACTTAATTTAGCACTGCAGTGGCCTATACGTTAAGACAGATATTTAGTTTGTGTGTGCGGTTCTTTGTAAGTGATTTAAATGCATGGTAGTGGTTTCTATACAGCAGACAAATGTTTATGAACTTGGACGTGAGACTGGATTCACTTGTGTATTCCTAACTGTGTTTTGCTTTGGTGTTTTGATGTTCTAAATGTCCAAATATATATATATATATATATATATATATATATATATATATATATATATATATATATATATATATACTTTTTTTTTTCTTCAACAATATTCTAACAACCTATTCTATTTACAGATGACTTACATTTGGCGGAGTGCAAATGTGCCAAAAAGCCACTCTCTTCAGTATTCACAAAGCATTAGGCAAAAGTGTGGCTATGTTGAGGCAGAACTGGAGTACATGATGGCACAAAAATATGCAAGGACTCTTCGCAACTAAAGCAAACATATCCAACTGGCTACTGTGCTTGATGAGATGGTGTTGACCACTCTGCTTTACCAAATGGAAGTGCCATTGTAGAAATTTGATACTGTGGCTCAAACTGCTCCACAGTTTTTGAGCTACAGCGTGGGTTCTCTAAACCAGGAAGAGAGGATGGGTTCCCAAGCTCTTCAGATATTGCGGCAGGGTGTGTGGGCTTCACTCACTGGAGGCTGGTATGTGGACCCCCACCAAAGCACCTTCTCCAACTGCTTCCACCTGTACCTTTGGATATTTCTTCTGGCATTCCCATTTTTGTTGTACATGGTGAGTACAGTAGATCATAAAGAAAAATATCAGTACCTCAAAAAATATAAAATAACTAAAAATATTTTTTGTTTAATTCTACGGATGATGTGGTGAATCTACTTACTGTCAAAGTTGTGGTGTCTCCCATACAGGCTCTGCCACCCAGCTTGTTGATAGCAGGTATCTACTCAGCTGTGGTAGCAGTCTTTTTCACAGCCATCAAGGTGGTGAACTACCGACTCCATGCCATGTTTGATCTTGGGGAGATTGTAGAGAAGAAGCAGGCCTCACTTACAGCTGAAGCTCCAAAAGAAGAAGAAGAAGGTTCAGGGGGAAACAGTGGAAATCCACGCGGGTAATTCACAGCCTTTTGAGAAAATTGAGAAAATCGCAAACAAAAAATGTATAAGTTTTCTGAGGCATGCATTTGAATTTGTTTATGACAGAGACAGTCATGTTGGTGTAGAGATGACAGTATTTAGAAAGGTCAACTCAACCCCCCCAGTACGATGTAGCTCTCAACACTCACTGTTTGGGCTAAATCAGGTGTCGGTTAGTGTTGGATTTTATTATTCCATTATTGGTGTAATTACTTGCCATATGTAAAATTTTATTATACATCTGTGTTTCATGCTCCCCTTTTGTACAGGAGTTTCTGCCTCAACTAGAGGATTGTGGAACTAAGGGTAAGAATCTGATAGTGGGCTCTATTGACTTTGACTAAAAGAATTAAACAGTATGAAAATATTTCTGATATTGTGTTTTTGCATTTCACTTTAGATATTAAGGAGCTAATGAGAGAACAGGGAAGCAGTAATGTTATTGTTACATCAGCACATCGTGAAGTCATACGCCAGAGCTCCCAAGATACCATTAGTAAGTTTTCCCCCTGATTAAATTATTGTGTGTCCCCTTAAGTACTAAACTCTGTATTCTGTCATCCTTCAGGAGCTCCAAGTGTTGTGCAGTCTTGCATTGCTGCTACCTTCAGCGGTGAGTTCCCCGGGTTGATGGCAGTATCGGGAATGACAGCTGGTTTTGGAGAGCAGGGAGAGTGCTTGTCGATCCCTCCTTCTCCCTCCAGTCAGGAAGACGGTGGAGAGAAAGAACAGGAGTTACCGGAGAGGCTTCGTAAACCAAATACTGGCAATGGGCTTAGTGCATATTCTCCACTGGGGCCATCTGCAGAATCTGAAAGCCTGGGAGACACACCCCTCAGTCCCCTCATTAAGAGCAGCTTGAGTGAGGAACTAAGTGAAAATCTTCTAGGCTTGGGACTTGACCCAGTTGCTTTTGCTCCTGGGACCGAGCACCCTGGCAGCCGTAGTGGGGTCGCACTTGCTGCTGGATCTACAGACAGCTGTTTTAGTGCTGGTGGGGCCACCACAGACAAGGAGACACTAAGCACTGTTAGCAGTTACCGCAGTGAAAAGACTGATTCAACTCAGCTAGAAAGCCCTTCTTTTAGCCATCCACAACCCACAGATGGACAAGCATCTGCATCTGCACCAGTTTTGGGTTCAAACCTCCCTGAGCCTGTGGAGGACCCTGGAGGACAGGGGGGCAGTGACACGGACAATCTTTCAGACAGTGTGCTGCTTCGCTCCCCATGCAGAGATTACTCTGCTAGCCAAGGGCTCGACAGGACGCTTGTGGAAGGGGAGGACCTACCTTCTATAGCGGAAATTGCACACCCCCCTCCCATTCAGAACTCCTCTCCATCTAGTAGTGGACACTCAGAGCTTTGTGAGTTAGACAGACCTATCCCCGTTCCTCCTCTTCCCCCTCCACGGCAGACCACTTCGGTGCCTACAGGGCTGGCCCTGGGGCTGGTGTGTTCTGAGCCGGCATTGCCCATATCAGCTCCTTTCTTATTGTCAGATCAGCCTGCCCTACAGGCCCAGCAGGTGGTGAGGCCAAAGGACTTAAAGCTGCTGCGGGCTGCGGGTGTGGGCCACAGACCAGGACGACGGAAAGCCCCTCGGCGGCGGGCAGGAGCAGGGAGCAGCAGCTTTGACTGTGGCTCTTACAGGCGACACCACAATCACAGACAGCACAGGGATTACATCCCGGTGCGCAGCAGACTGGGGGCGAAAGCCTACAGCGAAAGCCTTTTTGAGGATTCAAGTGATGAGGATGATGGCAGTGACATGAGCGCGGGCTCCAGTCTGGGCTCTCAGCGCAGATACAGCTCAGATGACGATGACTCCAGTTCCTCTACCTCCTGTTACTCCCCAGACCTCACTAACACTGGCATTACATCCTCTGTCCCCCCTGCTGTTCAGTTGCCCACTCCACGGGAAGGGGATTTACCTGAGACTGCCGGCCCCTCACATTCTCGTGCTGCTCAGCGCTCTGCGAGTACAGCAAGTGCGAAGACTCATGCCAGAGTCCTAAGTATGGACGGGGCAGGTGGGGCCCAGAGCACGTCAGCAGCAATGCCCCCTGCTCTGCTGACAATGCCCTCCACCTCAACTCCTGCACCTCGGGCTCTCACCATCTCCAAGTCAGACCTGGAGGCACGGACTGTCCACAATGATGTGTTCTCTGGACCCCATCATCGATTGGAGTCGCTTGGGGGATCCTGGACTGGTAACCAAATGGGCTGGCGAGCTGGAGAGCTAGTGGAAGAGGGAGCTGTGGGGGGAGGTGAGATGTTTTTTTGAGTTGAGAATTTTTACTGTATGAAAAAAAACTAAAAAACAATTTATTAGAAACTTTTTGTATTGCATGGCAGTCATGATCTCAGAAAAGTTAAATGTGTTAGTGCCAATTTGCCTGAAGGCAGTTGCTATCATGCATTTTGACACTGTAATGTATACTGTCAATGATGAAACCGATAACCATTCTCCAGCATTGGCTTCAGAGGATGGGACCAAACATGACTCAGTTAGCAGTGTCAAGAGAACCCAAGCCATTCGGAGAAGACACAATGCTGGAAGCAATCCTACACCTCCCCCTTCGACAATGGGATCACCTCCCAGGTTTGTTGTCTTAGCAATTGTTATGTAGCGCAACGTCAAATAGTCAGATGGTTAAAGCTGCATTTTGGCTGACTTAGTTATGTGTGCTATTGTAATTGCCCCCACATTTTGTTTTTACTCTTCCTTGATAAATTCTTCTTAAACACACTGTTTGGTGTCCGTAGCCTCCAGGACCTCCAGAGGGCCCGGACCTCTTCACATTCACGTGCTCGGACACTTCCTTCAGCCTTACAGTTCGCCTCCTCACTGCTGCTGCCCCGCAGTGGCATCCATGAGGCCTCCACATTTGACGACACATCAGAGGGAGCAGTGCATTACTTCTATGATGAGAGTGGTAAGCATCTAACCCCGGACTCCAAATACCTGCTATGGCTAAGTTAATTTTTTTTTTTTTTTTGCCGACAGGCGTTAAGAGGTCTTACACTTTTGGACCAGCTGGTGGTGGATATGAAGACCCAGTACAGTAAGTGTAAAAAAAATATCAAGACTGGTTAAACGGGTGATAGTAGTATTACATATAGCTTTATCCTGCAGGGAAAGAGAAAGACAGTCCCAATCATCCAGTTTCACATCTACAGAGGTACAGGAGGGGGCCCCAGTCCTGTCTATTCTGCAGCCCAGACCTGTAGTCTTACAGGGCATGCAGGTGCGCAGGGTGCCACTGGAAATGCCAGAGGTCAGCATACTTATGCAGCATTTTTAATAATTAATACAGTCAGTGTTTGTTTCAACCATAACTTTTTGTTGAGGTGACATTTTGATTTGATTTCAGTTTGATCTGGATCACGAGTCTTTACAAGAATCCCAGGAAAATACACTAATGATTGAAGAGAAGGCCAAGCCAAAACAATATTATCGTTTCTGGGTACTACCTGGAAAATGGTTAAGAGTTCGATATGACCGACTGGCTCTTCTGGCTTTACTGGACAGGTTTTTTTAAAATGTTTATAAAATAGTTTATAGTTTAGTATAATGTATTTGTTTCTTATGTCTTTTTCTTCTGTTCAGAAATCGGCGAGTGGGCGAGAATGTGTTTGCTGTTGTGCTGGCCAGTCTGGTGGCTTTTCTGGGATTTCTCCTTCTCCTACAAAACTTTTTCAGGGATATCTGGGTCTTTCAGTTCTGCTTGGTAATTGCTAGTTGTCAGTATTCTTTACTAAAGGTAACGTACTTACTTGAAATTACATCTTGGTGAGCCTTCTGTATTTTAACAAAATTACATTTTTCAGAGTGTACAACCAGATGCAGCGTCTCCCATGCATGTAAGTAAATATTATATATGTTGACATAAAAACTCAACCATACTTTGTTGCTGTATTTTCTGATATGAGATATGCCTCTTTACCAGGGTCATAACTGGATAATCGTGTACAGTCGTCCAGTGTACTTCTGCTTGTGCTGTGTGCTCATATGGATCTTTGACCTGACTTGTCACTCTAACGCTCTGCAACCCTTCTCCCTTTATGGGGTCACTTTTTTTTCCACACAATTTCTGACCTGTGTCAGAGATGTGCTCATTGGTGAGTTCAGTGAATTTGATGTGTACACTAGGGCTGTTCAGGTTTGAGGAAAATAGTAATTGCAATTTTGATTAGATTTGAGATTCTTTTTTTCAATTTCTAATCAGGATTCAGTTCACTGTGCACATACACTATATTGCCAAAAGTATTCGCTCACCTGCCGTGACTTGCATATGAACTTCAGTGACATCCCATTCTTAAGCCACAGGGTTTAAATATGATGTTGGTCCACCCCTTGCAGCTATAACAGTTTCAACTCTTCTGGGAAGGCTGTCCACAAGGTTTAAGAGTGTGTTTATGAGAATTTTTGACCACTCTTCCAGAAGCATATTTGTGAGGTCACACGCTGATGTTGGACGAGAAGGCTTGGCTCTCAGTCGCTGCTCTAATTCATCCCAAAGGTGTTCTATCAGGTTTAGGTCAGGACTCTGTGCAGGCCAGTAAAGTTCATCCACACCAAACTGGATGAGAGCATCCATGTCTTTATGGACCTTATTGGATGAGGAAGGGGCCATCTCCAAACTGTTCCCACAAAGTTAGGAGCATGGAATTGTCCAAAATCTCTTGATATGCTGAAGTATTCAGAGTTCCTTTCACTGGAACTAAGGGGCCAAGCCCAGCTCCTGAAGAACAACCTCACACCATAATCCCCCCTCCACCAAACTTTACACTTGGCACAATTCAGTCAGACAAGTACCGTTCTCCTGGCAACTGCCAAACCCAGACTCGTCCATCAGATTGCCAGATGGAGAAGCACGATTTGTCACTCCAGAGAACATGTCTCCACTGCTCTAGAGTCCAGTGTCGGCGTGCTTTACACCACTGCATCCGACGCTTTGCATTGCACTTTTGAAGTATGGCGTGGATGCAGCTGCTCGGCCATGGAAACCCATTCCATGAAGCTCTTTATGCACTGTTCTTGAGCTAATCTGAATGCCACATGAAGTTTGGAGGTCTGTAGTGATTGACTCTGCAGAAAGTTGGTGACCTCTGCGCACTATGTGCCTCAGCATCCGCTGACTTCGCCCCGTCAGTTTATGTGACCTACCACTTTGTGGCTGAGTTGCTGTCGTTCCCAATCGCTTCCACTTTGTTATAATACCACTGACAGTTGACTGTGGAATATTTAGGAGCGGGGTCCTGAGAGCGACCAATTCTTTCACAAATGTTTGTAGAAACAGTCTGCATGCCTAGGTGCTTGAATCACCCGATTTCGATTATTTGGATGGGTGGGTGAATACTTTTGGCAACATAGTGTATGTAAGAGCATTAAAATTTGCAAGAAGAATGAAGTATCAATTGCTACGCTAATACAAGAATCACATGCACTTCAGAATGACTTTCTACTTTAATATTTGCAGGGTTTTTGATTTGATAATTGTTTTCAAATTGTGAGTTTGCTCCTTATGATCAATTGTGTAGTCCTTGTGTACACTACAATATAATTATTGTAGTGCACCCAGTAGTACAGCTTCTAATTGTCATCTTTTGTGCATAAAGCATCTATGTTTGTTTGCCTAAAATGCTTTATCTTTATTCCACAGTGTTTGCCTTGTGTTTTCCCGTCATATTCCTGTTTGGGTTGCTGCCTCAAGTCAACACTTTTGTAATGTGTCTGCTTGAGCAAATCGACATGCATATTTTTGGTGGCACTGGTAAGAATATGAATAACGTCTAACGTATAGTCAGTATCAAGAAAGTATTTTTTACATGTTTTTTTATCTGCTGACTCTGACAGCTACCACCAGCCCCCTGTCATCGCTTTTCAGCCTCATGCGCAGTGTATTGGTGGCTGCTCTGCTGTATGGATTTTGCCTTGGTGCCATTAATGTAGGTGGAACAGAGTAATTACAGCTGTTATTTAGTGTAGAGCTGATATTATCATTTACTTTTTTGTTTCATTTAGGCACCTTGGGGGGATGCTCATGTGCCAGTATTATTTTCTGTTTTCTGTGGCCTACTTCTGGCTTTATCTTACCATCTTAGTCGCCAGAGCAGTGATCCCAGCATCCTATGGTTAGTGTTTTACTTTTTATTTGTAATATGGGTGGATATAGTCATAGATGCAATGTTTTATATATGTGATTCTCTCTTTTTTCATGTATATGTGTATTTTTACTTTTAGGTCCCTGGTCCGGTCAAAATTATTCCCAGAACTTGAGAGTCGGACACTAGAGGAGCCCCCTGTGGAGATCAAGGACCCTCTTCCTGAGAAGCTGCGTAACTCAGTGGTGACTTTTTACTTTGTTTGCCTGTACAATATGCATTTTATTTAACATTAAACAGTCAGTAAGACATTACCATTGCACTTTGTCTTTGTAGAAGGAAATTCTTCATTCAGATCTCGTCATGTGTCCCCTCATGGCTGTCATTACCTTTGCCATTAGCGCCAGCACAGTTTTCATTGCTCTTCAGGTTAGTCCAGACACCCTATAGTGACTTTTGTACTAGCAGTTTGTGTGTAGAAGTCCTTTGCTGGAGTCATAAATGTCCTCTCTCTCCACAGCCCGCTCTCAGCTTTGTGCTGTACATCCTGGCAGGAGTGGTAGGCTTCATTACACACTATCTTCTGCCTCAGCTCCGCAAACAGCTCCCATGGTTCTGCCTGGCTCACCCTGTGCTTCGCTCAAAGGAGTACAGTCAGTTTGAAGTTCGAGGTGAGTTTTGAAAACCAGAAAATGCTCAAAAATAACAAAACGATTTGACCTAATTTTTTTTTAGCTTTCAGAGAGCAAACAATTGTCTTTTTTTAATAGATGCAGCCCAGCTAATGTGGTTTGAGAAACTTTATGCATGGCTCCAATGTGTGGAGAAATACTTAATTTACCCAGCTGTGGTGTTGAACTCACTAACAACAGAGGCTCGGAGTGTTGGCCAAAACCACAAAGAACTTGACATTTAGTAAGTCCTTCCATGCAGTATTCTTACCATCCAGTCACTTTGTTACAAAATGCGTGCTATGTTCATTTCAGCTGTAGCCCTTAGTAGTTGATTTGGCTTCCTTGTGATTTATGGTTTAATAAAAAAAAATTAAGTACACAATTTATGAATATAAGATTGTAGATATATACTGTATATATCTACAATCTTACATTCATACATCATATAATATATAATATATAATTTCATATATTCATTCAACTCCGTTTTTCTTCTTTCTTTGCAGTAGCCGAGCTCTCTTCATTTCTGTGGCTGGAATGAAACTCCTGCGCTCGTCCTTTTGTACCCCGTCCCAGCAATACGTCACTCTCTGCTTCACCACACTCTTCTTTCACTTCGACTATCCAAACTTTTCCGAGACATTTCTAATAGACTACTACTTCATGTCAATACTTTTCAGCAAGGTGAGGCCTGTTAACAACATTGTATTTCCAAACATGGCTTTAAAGTGAAATCCTATTTAAAATGTTTTAATGCATTGGTTGACTATATACTGTACACAAAAAATCTGATACACTAATAAAGGGGGATTAGAATATGTTTAAAAAGGTTTCTAAAGGTCCACTATGTAACTTCAGCCCCGTACTTGTCTCTGAAGATTAATTGCTTTGCCTGGAATGTAGCATTCTTACTATGAGCAGGGTCTCCTCATCACAGATCTGATACAGACAATACAATAACATCTCTATGGAGATGAGTACACCCTCCACCAGAAAAGTTACATGGTGCATATTTAAGTAGGCCCAAATGCTCTATAGTTAAACCTTTCATTTTATCTCTTAAAGTTTCTTGTTCTAATATTGGTTCATTGTTCAGTGGTATGTTGTTTTTATTATTTCTAGATGTGGGACCTTCTATACAAACTGCGCTTCGTTTTGACCTACATCGCCCCATGGCAGATCACCTGGGGTTCAGCATTCCATGCCTTTGCCCAGCCATTTGCTGTGCCACGTATCCTTCTGTCTAGTATAATGAGAAAATATATCAAAGAAAATAAAATATTGTTGAGAAAATAAATATAAAGTTACTGCAAATCATCATTAATGTTTATAAAATGTATCTTTGTTCCAAGTTGCCCTTAACAATACATTTATCAGACTCCGCAGTGCTCTTTGTTCAGGCCATTTTTTCTGCCTTCTTTTCCACTCCTCTGAATCCTGTTTTAGGAAGTGCAGTCTTTGTGACGTCATACACAAGACCTGTCAAATTCTGGGAAAGAGACTATAAGTGAGTTGGATTTCTTAGTTAGCACTCCTTCAATTGACCATGCTCAAAATGTTTGCTTTTCATTTATTGGTTTGTCTTATTTGCAGCACTAAAAGAGTTGATCATTCCAACACTAGACTTGCAACGCAGTTAGACAGAAACCCAGGTACAATGCCATGTCATGCGCTCGAATAACCCCACTGAACATGCATTTTGGTCATGTGGATAAGCCAGGGTGTTTGTATTTCTCTCTGAAGATATGTTTATGTATAATTTATACTAGGGGCTGATGACAATAATCTGAACTCCATTTTCTACGAGCATTTGACCCGCTCCCTACAGCACAGTCTGTGTGGAGACCTGCTGCTTGGTCGCTGGGGCAACTACAGCACAGGCGACTGTTTCATCCTGGCCTCAGACTACCTCAACGCTTTGGTGCACATCATTGAGATTGGCAATGGTCTAGTCACCTTTCAGCTCAGGGGACTGGAATTCAGAGGTGAGTAGGCTTAACCTAATGCACTATGTAGACGGCTAGCTATATTATGAATTTCTACATATTCAACATACGGAGCATAGTGTTATGTATTAAGGTGTTTTGGATCAGCGTAAAGTTAGTTTAGCCATAGAGGTGGGAGATATATTGTAAAATGGAAAATATCACAGTTGAGTATATTGTCTATAAAGCTATTAAAAATGAAATGTGTAATCTTCCGAACATGGGAATAAAAGAAATATTTTTGCCATTTTGTGGTAAATTTTATAATCCATTCATGTTTTGTGCTAGACTTGAACGTCAACCAAGACATTACAATCACATTCCTGAATATCACTACGAGATCATGCAAAAAATATATCAAGATATTCTTTTTTATCAATTTCACCGACCCCCATTTGACCATGTTCTAAAATTGTTCCTATGATTGTTTATAATAACAGTCAGTGCTCAAACTGTCACAAACCAGTATGCACTTGCTGGTACCAAGACTACATTTGGAACACAGCACAGTATGAGGCAAATGATTTATTCTGTAGCCACCCCATAAAAAATTCATTAAACTTTTATCATGAAGCAGCACATCCTGTGTTGTATAGGCACCTATTGTCAACAGAGAGAGGTGGAGGCCATCACGGAGGGGGTGGAGGAGGATGAGGGATGCTGCTGCTGTGAACCTGGCCACCTGCCACACATGTTGTCATTCAATGCTGCCTTTGGCCAGCGCTGGCTGGCCTGGGAGGTGGCGGCTACAAAATACGTCCTTGAGGGCTACAGCATCAGTGACAATAACGCTGCTTCCATGTTACAAGTATTTGATCTCCGCAAGATTCTCATCACATATTATGTCAAGGTATGTCAGTACACATAATGTGCTTGTAGTTATTACATGGACAACTTCACTTTTTCATTCTTCACCTTACAGAGTATTATCTACTATGTCAGTCGGTCTGCTAAGCTGGAGGAGTGGTTGAGTAATGAGACAGTTCAGGAGGCACTGCGGCCTTGTCTAGGGGCCAATTATGTGGACAGTGACCCCACCTTCAACCTGAATATTGACGAGGACTACGACCACAGAGCATCTGGCATCACACTGTCCTCTTTCTGTATGGTGTATCTGGATTGGATTCAGTACTGCAATAGCAGGCGCCAAACGGTAACACACACTTACAGCTCATCATCAAAATGGATGCATCTCAGTAATAAAACCATGGAGTGATCATTAAATGTTTGTTGCTTTAGCCGGTAGCAAGTGAAAGAGATTCTCCTCTTGTCAACCTCTGTTTTGGACTGTGCATTTTGGGCCGACGAGCACTGGGCACAGCCTCCCACAGCATGTCTGCCAGGTACTAAGACCTGCAAGCTCCAAAGTCTATTGCTCATTATCATTATTCTGTGTGTCTAATATTCTGTTTTGTTGACAGCTTGGAACCATTTCTATATGGTCTTCATGCACTTTTTAAGGGTGACTTTCGCATCACATCACCCAGAGACGAGTGGGTCTTCGCTGACATGGACTTGTTAAATCGTGTAGTGGCCCCAGGAGTGCGGATGTCTCTAAAATTGCATCAGGTATTGCTTATAAAAATAATTTCTCTGGTGATAATAGTCCCATTATGAATTGAATGTTTCCTTTAGGACCATTTTACCTCTCCTGATGAGTATGAGGACCCTATGATTTTGTATGATGCCATTACTGCCAATGAGGAGAAGATGCTGATATCACACGAGGGTGACCCCGTGTGGCGAAGCGCGATCTTGGCCAACATGCCCTCACTGCTGGCACTGAGGCACATCATGGACGACGGCAGTGACGAGTACAAGATCATCATGTTGAACAAGAGGTTCCTCAGCTTCAGAGTCATCAAGGTTCTTTTCATAACTTGTTCAGTTCATATGATTTAAATTACCCTGTGGGAATCTTGGCCTATTAGCATTACATTTCATCTAAATTTTTCTTCTTTTTCATTTTCAATAAAGCAAACCATATTTTTAACCTTTCTAGAATGTACACACAGTACATTATAATCTGTTGACTCTTGGATACACTTGTCTTGCATCTCAGTTTTACCCCATTGGTTTTGCTCCTCCAGGTGAATAGAGAATGTGTGCGTGGGCTATGGGCGGGGCAACAGCAGGAGCTGGTTTTCCTGCGAAATCGAAATCCGGAGCGAGGCAGCATTCAAAACGCCAAACAAGCCTTGAGGAACATGATTAATTCGTCATGTGACCAGCCCATTGGATATCCCATCTATGTCTCACCACTCACCACATCATATGCTGGAGGCCACGTTCAGCTACGCACTGTATGGGGAGGTCCTGTTAGCCCACACAACATTTACACATGGCTCATCAGCAGCTGGGACAGGTACTGAACAGTCTTTTTTTTTTTTTTTTCCCCCTAAGATTTATGAATGCTATTATTCTATACAGAGCACACACAGTATTGATGTAGTAATTTTTGTAATGTTGTTGTTGAATGTTGAATGTTGAAAGAAACATTACAAAAGCAAATGTAATTTGCTCAACTGGATATGGTTAAAATGCTCTTACACCTGTTGCAGGTTGCAGAAAGGCTGTGGAGCTGGCTGTAACAGTGGAGGAAATATTGAGGACTCGGACTGTGGAGGCGGCTCGGCCTCCATCTCCACAAACCCTGTTGTTCACACCACACAAAGCACTCCAGCCTCAGGCCTGCCCCACACACACATCACCTCGCTGCAACCAACTTTGGGTGAGCACAAAGTCCCTTTTGAATGTAGATGGACATGTTTCTGATAAATAACCAAAGCTATTATTGAACTGTTTCAAAAACTCTAGACAGATCCATAGTTAATATTTATTTCAAGTTTTAAGATGTAATGTGTTTACAAAAATGTCAAGTTAACAACCCCAGGTCTCTGAGTAGCCTGATGGAAGAGACACCGAAACCCTGAAACATGATTGTGAACTGGATTATTGTGCTACAAGTTCATATGAAAATCTTGTTACAGGTACAGACAATCCTGTGGGTCCCCAGAACTGGCCACATAATTCCCAAGCGCTGCCGCTAGCTTTGCTTAGCCAATCAGAGGGCAGGATGGAGGCGGGGCTCCTGTCCTCTCTACAGCGGACCTCCTCGATACAGGGGCTGCTGGGACAGCAGCTGTCCACCTCCCAGCTGTCCTTCAGCACCTCTGTGGCCCCTCCCCCTCTCCCTCTGAGCTTCCTGGAGAACTCTGGACATAGAGCAGGCCAGCGGGCTGGCAGCGCACTGCACTTTGAGAGCCACTTTGGCAAATGGAGTTTTTCAGGCCGAAAGGGCTTTAATGGCTCAGCTGCGGCTGAAGGGGACACTGCTACTGTTCAGACTACTCGTACTCAGGTAAGTTCACCTCTGCTGGTACATAAGGGATCAGGGTTACTGGAATTTGCCTTTTCCAATCAGTTTAATTAATTTACATTTTGTTTTTATAGCCCAGTGCTCCTGCAGCCCGGCAGGAGTCTAGTCCTATCCAAGACCCTCTTGGAGCCACTCAGACGCTGGACCCCTCCCTTTTAAATCTAGGTGCCCCTTCCTTACCCCAAGAGGAATCCACAGAGCTGCCTTTACTGGAGCACCTGCGCTGAGGCGGCCCAGACTAAAGCACACTGTAGTCCCACTGAATCCAGACCTTTACACCTCTAGTACTGTACTGGTTTAGTCACTGTCTCAGCCAAAACAGCTGCTGAACTGAATGCCAATTATTCCAAAGTTAGCCCCAAATGTGGACCCAAAACATTTTTTAAATTTCTTTTATAGGGTCACTTTGTGTCTCTTTAGGCAACTTTTCTGTTGAAACATTAGTGACAGGCTACGCAGGCCAGTGCAATTGAAAGGGATATTTTTCTAAATGGAGATTTGAGCCTCAGACTTTACCCCTCAGCAGCATTTTTCATAGTTAAACAGATGTTTATTGGTGTACTTTTGAGGTGAAGGAGCCATGGAAACAACATTAAGCCTTGTTTAGCCCTTTCACAAACCTTGCTGGGTCTTGCAGTGAGGTTAGATGTGTGGGGTTTTTTTTAAACGCATTCAGTCGTTCACTCTTCACTTTGCATTTTAGACAAATTATACACAAGCTTAACAGCCCTCTCCTCTGGCCTGCAGATTTTGTCTTGGAGCAATTTTCAGGAAAAAAAAAAATCCCTTCAAATCTCAGTCAATAAGTGGTGCTGTTATCACCAGTTTACAGTCAATTTGGGCTGGACCGGACACAGACCTGAATCAGGACTTGGACTTAAGAGCTGGAGCCCAGTGATTAGGACCTAATGGACAACTAAAAGCTCAATATAATGCTCACGAACAGACTGGGTGTTGGGAAGCCATTTTGATTTTGGTGAATGAATTTTGGTTTTACTTGAAGAAACACTAATCGGTGTCTACAGTTAGCGATTTCTCTTGAGAGAAGTGATGGACAACTCGTGCTCAGAGTGGGACTTATTGGGGCCCAGGCTGCTGTGAGGGGCGCTGTTTCTTTGCCTGGGCCCTGTTAATACTATACTACTGCTTTTGCATCTCCTACTAAACTACCCACTACTGCTGTTTTTAGTCAACAGTCCAATCCAGCGTTTTAGTTGGATGAACTTAAATAATTACTGAAAATAAAGGTGGAATATTTATTTGTTTGACATGGTCTTACATATATTTTCAAAGGAGTTTTTTTGTCTCTGTTTTATCAAAATTTTGCCTCCTGTCGATTGTAACTCACATCAACATTTGTCTAAATTATTTTGAGTTTTGACATCTCACAAAATTGCTACCCTTTTTAGTGTAATGTAACAATAAGTAATCCTGAGGAGTTACTTTAAAGTTGGCTTCTTTCCCACTTGTTGCACTCTTGTTGCCACTGTGAAAATCCAAGTTTAGACGTGAGTTGAGTTGGGTCAAAGTAGTGTTAAAAAAAAAAAAAGCTGGCCAAACTGTTTAAATAGTGTTACTGCTGGCTCTTAAATTTCATAGACTCACACAGCAATTCGCCTTAGGTGGCTGAACTCTTCTGAAATAACTTGGTGCCATAGTGTAAATCATTTTGGCCACAAGGCGAACTGTGTGTTACTGGTTTTTCTTCACCACATAATCTTTAAAACGTCAAGTTCCCTCTGTAGGAATCTTGAAAGGAGGCCAGCATTCTCAGGGTCTGTAGCAGGAAAGAAATTGACTTGTCTTCTGCAGGATGAGATTTTGTCCAAAGGGAGAAAACAAAAAGCTATAAACCAGTGAGATTAGCTGAATCCTGCTACGTGCTATAAAAGTGTCTTTTCTTTGAATCTGACATATTGTGCTACCTAAAAAGTTGTCCATTTGGCCACAGATAGTAGATTTTACGTTTGGTTGAAGAACAATTCGTCTTTTCCCTATTCTGGTAAAAGGTGCATCATTATCCTGTGTCAAGTCCTTAAACTCAGGAAAAACACATTAAAAATCAGTGCTGTTTTTTATTTTTTATTTTTCTCTTGTATCCAAAGCAACAGGGAGGCATTTTGTTATTTTTTTTATTTGCTGATTGTGAGGAAAGCACAAGAAAATGGACAGATGTAGGTGTCAGTAAAAAGGGATTTCTTAATCTCCTAAATGATGTACAGCATGGTTGGTATATAAATATATATTTAAAAATACAGATCTATTTTATTATTGGATTTGGGGTTGTTTTTCATTAAAGACACTATGTGGGTATCGGCTCATAACTGGAGAGCTGTGTGGAGAGGCACTCTTCACGTCTAAATGTGCTGTTTAAGAAGAAACTATTAACACTTCTTTCGCACAAATGTATCATACACCATCCCGCGTTATCATTTTCTTTATTTGCTTTGTTGGGAGGGGTCTTTTATTTAAGATGTTAATGTTTAATGTACAGTTTTATATGTGGTTTCTCCCTGTTTAAATTAAAGGTTTCTGTGTCTTTGTTTGCAAATAAATTGCATCTTTTTATTTATTTGTCATGTTGAACACTCAACTACATCATCAAATGTGTCTGAACTATCACATCCTTAGATTTAATTTTATAAGACAAAAGTTAATTGTCTAGAAGAAGTTATGTTTAATTTACATTTTTGGTGGGCTGTTTGAATGCAGCAGTGTTTTTATCTTTTCCCATAAATTCACAACCTGGATTAATTTCATTTAAAGTTAACAAGGATAAAGGCAATTTATTCATTATACAAAACAAACATTTATTTTTGCAGTGTTCGCTGCACTTGGGCCTACAGTGGGCTTTTTAGAAATGAAATGAAAGCTGAAAAAGTCCTCAAAATGTTGCCTGTAACAGGAAGCTGAAACTCATGAATAACTGAGTAAAATATAGTTTTTTTATGGATCATTACACAAAAGAGCGCTTGATCAGCGACGGCATGTACCGGATTTCGTTGTAACTGTCACTGTCCTCTTTTCGCTCCCTCCAGCGACCGTCCTGCCCCGTGCGGTGAAGCCACGTGACGAGCAGCACCAGCGCCAGCAGCACCAGGGTCATCGATAACGTCAACAGCACCCCCTGCAGGATGCCTGAGGGGGAGTCTGGAGCTGTTCACACACACAAACCGTCAAGGTGAAGAACAAAACCAAAAAGACACAAAAGACCACGAAAAATACACTTGTATCCATGAATAAGTTACTGCTTTGCCTGGAATGCCCCACAGTTTTTAAACATATTTATCTCACTGGAGACAAGCAGGTGACCGGTCAGATCTGTGGAGAGGCAAGCCTGCTCACGAGTGCACGTCTTTTGTTGTATTTTTTGGCAATAAAAACACCTGTGGAATAATTTAATAAATGCAAAATTGACATACTTTGAAACATGCAGGCAAAGCTATACCAAAAAGTTACATAATACAAGTATACTGCTCAAAAAATTAAAGGAACACTTTGAAAACACATTAAATGTGAAAAAAAAATATATATATGCTGGATATCTATACAAATATGGAAAGGGAAATGTCTTAGGAACAAAAGGATGTCACCTCTTTTAATGAAAATAACATTTTCACCCTACAGAGGGCTTAATTTTATGGACTCCCTGAAAATCCCTGAAATAATGATGTGGCCGGCTAGTCCATTTTGCCAAAATTGAATTTCTGCAACTCAAAATGCTTCTCAATATCTTGTGTGGCTCCCATGGGCTTGTATGCATGTTTGACAACGTCGTAGCATGCTCCTAATGAGACGATGGATGGTGTCTTGTGGGATGTCCTCCAAGATCTGTGTAAGGACATCACTGAGCTCCTGTAGAGTCTGAGGAGCAACCTGGCAGCGTCTGATGGACCAAAACATAATGTCCCAGAGGTGTTCTGTCAGGTTTAAGTCAGGTGATCGTGAGGACCATTCAATTGTATCAATCCCTTCATCCTCCAGATACTGCCTGCAGACTCTTGCCACATGAGGCCGGGCATTGTCGTGCATCAGGAGGAACCCCAGACCTCCTACACCTGAGTAGGGTCTGACACGTGGTTCAAGGATTTCATCCCGATACCTATGGCAGTCAGAATGCAGTTTTCTAGCCAATAAAGGTCTGTGTGTCCCTCCATTGTTATGCCTCCCCAGACCATCACTGACCCACCACCTCATGCTGAACGATGTTGCAGGCAGCATAGCGTTCTCCTTGTCTTCTCCAGACTCTTTCACGTCTATCACAGGAGCTCAGGGTGAACCTGCTCTCATCTATGAAAAGCACAGGGCACCAGGGGCGGACTTGCCTATTCTGGTGTCGTCTAGCCAATGCAAATGGAGCTCGACGGTGCTTGGCGGTGAGCACAGGACTCACTACAGGACGTGGTGCCCTCAAGCCACCCTCATGAAGTCTGTTTCTGATTGTTTGGGCAGAGACATTCACACCAGTGGCCTGTTGGCGGTCAGGCAGTGCTCAACCTGTTCCTTCTTGCACAAAGGAGCAGATATCGGTCCTGCTGTTGGGTTGAGGATCTTCTACGGCCCTGACCAGGTCTCCTAGAGTAACTGTTTGTCTCCTGAAATCTCCTCTATGTTCTGGAGATTGTGCTGGGAGACACATTAAATCTCCTTGCAACGGCACATCCAGATGTGCCATCCTAGAGAAGTTGGACAATCTGTGCAGCGTCTGTAGGGTTAAGGAATGGCCTCATACTCCCAGTAGTGTAGCCAAAGCAGCACTAGGTGGAAAACCAACCAAAAAAGAGCAAGAGGGAGAAACTTGAAATTACTTCCACATGCAAAACCAGTCCTGTTTTAGGGTTGTCTCATTGTTGCCACTCAAGTGCACCTGTTATTCATTTCGCACCTTTTTGTTTCTAAGACATTGCCCTGTCCATATTTGTAGATATCCATCATATTTTTTTTCATATTGAGATCTGATGTGTTTTCAAAGTATCCCTTTCATTTTATTGAGCAGTGTATAAAGTATGCTATATTCAGAAAAAAAAAAGATCAAATGGTATTTATAATTGACTGTGTTGAAGAATGGTGCGTACTGCTGTAGATGGACAGGTTGACATAACAGTGTTCAGTCCCTAAAGCATTGGAGGCAGAGCAGCGGTACAGGCCTGAGGTCTCAGACGACACATTGACGATTTTTACAGATCCGGACACGTCCCCTGTGAGCAGAAACAAATTTACATGAACAATCCCAAACCCCCAAAGTATTATCTATCTAAGAAGTATTTATCTATCTAACTTCTTCTGTGAACTGGGGTGAGTCGCCACAGATCTGAATTGTTATGTAGTGTAGTAGTCTCTCTTGTGATAGACAGGTTTTAATCTATACTAGAACATTCTAGACAAAGCAACAAGATTTTCATGGAGACATCAGGTGGTCATTGTGATGGTCAAGGTGTTGTGAGTAACAGAATGCTATGAAGGCTGCACGATGAGGAAGGGCCCAGAGGCTAAACTATTTTGCATGTTTCTACTACTATTTGAGTTTTTGCCTTTTTTTTTTCTTTTTTTTTTGCCTGATTTTGCTTATTCGCTATTCAGTATTTAAAGTATACTTTATACCCTACTCATTTGTTTGCGTCTGTTAAGTGTCTTCATTATTACAATACACACACCCACTACAGCCCTAACCCATCATCTTGTTTGAACCCAGCCATACTCAGAGATGCTCACCATCCATGTCGACTGGTAGTGGTATTTCCTCGGGGTTGAGCTTGTCCCACTCAATCTCTGGGGTTGGGATTCCCTCCTCCACTGAGCAGGACAGGGTCACACTCCCACCATCTGCAATGTTCCCTTCCCACTGACACACAGGCAGAGAGGGAGGAGCTGCAGTGGGACATTAATTTTTGACGTAGTGTTTTCAACCAGGAATACAGATTAAGATAATGATAATGATTTTGGCTGCACTTACACAGAACAGTAAGAGTGAGCTCTCCGATGTCCAGGTCTGCGGTTTCTGGAGGGTTGTTGACCATGCAGCGGTACACTCCAGCATCAGCCTCCCCAGTGTCATTCAGGAGCATGTCTGCACTCCACGGGAGACCTGCAAGACTCAGGGAACTAAACACCAGGAAATCAGTCCACCTACCTACATACAACCTCTGCTCTGGGCACTCTCAGCAAATATATTAAAGGCAAACAGTGTAGATATCACAACCATTTTTTTAAATGAGTATAGTTTCAAATTAAAAGTTGTGTTTGTTTGCTTAAATTATGTATATAATATTATTTGTTAATTACCTGTGAATTCTACTCTGCCAATGAATGAGGGGTCTTCCATCACTTGTCCATGGTCATAAACAATTACCTGCAAGTTCACATAGCTTGTGTCAAATATGATAAAAAACACCACACAAAAGAATCCATTTGCAGTGTTAAAACTGGCACAACGTGCAATTTGAACAATATGGTATAATGTAAATGTTATGTGTATATATCACAAAAAACTACCCTAAATTAACACACACTGAGTGCTATGTCAGTGACATTTTGATCTATTGTTGAATTCAGACCCTGTTGGCTAAAATGAGACTCAGTTTTATGTCAAATAAATACATTAGAATATGTTTCCTGCTGAACCACACTTCCAGCCTCAGATTATGTGAATGTCGCTTACCTGTACTGGGTTTTCTGGGCTGGAGAATGGAGCCAGGGTCCAAATAACATTAAGTTTGGTTAGAGGGCTGGAGGTGAAAAAGGAGCAGGGAAGGGTGACAGCATCACCTCTGAGGACCTCCAAATTGGACTCCCTCATGGTAACAGTCAGGGCCCCTGTAATGTACCAATCAGCCACATCAATATGACCAGTGGTGTAGTGTGCAATGTGCAATGATTTGTAATGTCCAGATAAGATTATCTAAACTAAACAGTGCTACATGCCATGTTGAGAAGACCTATGTGTCTGATTCTATGTATTGTATATCATGCACTTGCTAAGAATAATACAGTCTCAGTCTGAACTTGAAACAGAGATGGCCTGCCCTTCCTCCCTGTCACCACATGCTTTTGTTGTGTGTGGGAACGCACTGTGCATATTATATACGATAATTACTCCTGACAGCTCTGGGGGTGAGCCAAACCAATCACAGAAGAACAATCAACTCCTATTGGGATTAGGTCAGCTACACTGATGCTTTCTTAAAGAGGATAAAGAAGTCAGATTTATTGCTGTAAAACAAACCAAAAAGGTAAAATAAAAACTACATCCACCTGCAAATGGACACTGGGTTAGGAATATCATATATATTACTTTTCAGAATAAATTGGCAAATACTGAGAGAGGGGCTCCCCTCTATATAAGACCCCACAATAGGCAAATTGATTAAAAACAGCAGCAGCTGAACTAGCCTTTTTAACTAATGACAAGAACTTAAAAATGGATGATTACAAATAAAACAGGTTCTATTTGTCACTAATACCAGCTATTGTTAGTTCCACTTTAAATCCTGACCTAAACTATTGACCTAAACCTTCTACCTACACTTCTACCTAAAAGTTGTGCTTACTGCTCTGCAGTGAGTAAAGATGCACAGCGAGTGTCCACAGAATCCATCTTCTTCCTTTGCCAGCCATGGCACCGACTACACCGCCTGCACCCACACTGCACACTGATCGCCCAAAAACTAGGCATGCATGATTAATTCAACCTCCCCTCCTAATTTGCTCACTCGTTTGGGTCCCATTCATTCAAAGTTCACTGGAAAAGATAGGAGGGTATATTTCATTTATGTTGGCCCAGTTCTTTGATCATAATGAATAGTTTGTGGTAATAGCAGTAGTATAAGAAGTGGGTCCCAGGGTCTTGTCTTCTTCTTGATAATTTCTCCTGACTAAATAAACCTGATTATTGACAGTTGTAAATGACATTTGACAGTCCCGACCTTTAATACATCTAAGTTTTTTTTATAAATGATTTATAGCTCCAACTTCTGCATAGGAGATCACATTCTGTCAGCTTCCTCATGAGGCTCTTGCCAAGTGTCAAACACTGAGGGAGTTTTACACTCCAAATCTCCCTTTGTCATTGCTACGGCTCGCAGGTTCATCTCCAGACAGTGGATCTGAGTCGAGCAGTAAGCCACCCCGTGATAAAGTCATCAGTGAATTATGACCAGTGAGGAAAACTCAATCTTTCTGTGACACCTTAAAAAGGGTGCATAGGCTTATCTTAAACTTTTATCCTCCTGTATAGTGGTTATTTGTTGAATTTATTATCATAATTTTTCAGGTCACCCTCCCAAATAATTATTACAATTTTAGAAGCCCTAGTCATTGAAATACAATCTATAATCTGTATAAGCGGCTTTTTATCTGGACACAACTTTATTTTACCATTCAGAAAGTTTGATTTCATAAAGTTGGCCTTATATTACACTGGCTATATTTACAAGCACCAAAAATCAGAGCATTATCTGTTTTCTGGAGTTATGATAACCAGATTATTGAAAAGCCATGTAGATGTAAGTAAGTAAATTTCTTTCTGATTCACCTGCGGAGGCTTTGACAAGGAAAATTATGCAAAAATGGGCAAACTAATATGGCAAAGAGAGGTTAATGCAACACTAAAATCTGATATTGAGACATTCCTACTCCAGCATCATACAATAAACAGCTAGCTCAAAAAAAACAGCCCCACCCATGCACTAATCAGAAATCACAAAAACAACATTGCAGGTATAGAATGCTATTAGGTACTGGATTAAGTTTCTGTTAATTATAGTTTTTCTGTGTGGCAGTGAAATAAAATGTTAATAGAAAACCAAATAACCCTGACCAATGTAAAATTCATGGCATTCGTAACACTGAATTAATAATCTATAGTAAAAATAGGCACAGATATAATTACTCAACTGAGCAGGTTAATATAACCTTTAGTCTGAATTATTTTTAAATTACAGTAAACAACTTGGAGCCCAGATGACATTAGCGCTCTCACATTTATGTATATATAACATTTACAAATAAGCTATAATTTTACACATCCAACTGCTATTCGTTTATTTAAATTCTCCCAAAGGATAAAATTGGCATCAAGTTGACTTCTCCCATTTTATTTAATAGATACAAGATCCAGAACCAGTTTTGTGCGTTGCAGCTGAAAATACAGTATAACGTGTGGGAAGGGGCAATAATTTTAAACAGTTTGGTGACATATTGGGTGTGTATTTCATTGAGGTGTTGCTCAAAACTAACAGCTCAAAATGTATAAATATAACTTACAAGTGGTTGTAATTTTGTTACTGCTCCCATCTTATGTAAGTCTCCACAGATAGCTGCACCTTTGGCCTTGAACATTCCCACACAAAGATAAAAACTTGACAAAAATCCTCTCTAGTTTGAAATAAATATGATCATATCATTGCCTCAAAGTATAACCTATCCCTTTATTTCATGTTGGTATAATCTTCAAATGACTAACTTCTGTTCTGATTTAAGTTGGGGCCTTAATAAATATGTGCGAATTGGAGAAAAGGACAGAGATATACAAAGAGACAGACAGATTCTGGAGTGTCTGCCTCATCTCCTTTAGGGTAAGGGGAAGTGACCTGTTATAGAGCGACCAGTCACAGGAGAATCCAGACTGGTTTAGACCAATCAGATCGCTTCAGTGAAAGGCGTTGCCCTTTGCTGCAGTTTGGAGAGCAGTTTCAGTCCAATCACAACAACATGGTGACAGGCTTCTCCAGGAACTTTCTAAACTCTGCGAGCCACTGAGCGCCAACCGCTCCATCCACCACGCGATGGTCACAGCTCAGCGTCACCGACATCATACTGGCAACTTCAAATCTGCAACGACAAAAGAGAAATGACTAAGACTTACTAAAAGCAAATTAAGGTACACAATTTATGACAGCAGCGTGAACACCTGGTTGGATTCAGTGCAAGACTTTCTGTATGGAAAAATTGTCCTTGTAAGTGTCATAACCCAGACAACAGGTTTATATGTATTGTATACTGCATTTTACATTTTGTACACATTTTGAACCTTTTCCTCGATTCAAAATATGAGATATGTTTCAAATAGTGGATTACTATGGCAATGGCTCAAATTTAATCATTCTGAAACCCATGGATCAACACAAAACAAAAATGATCTATAATTAGTTTTATATTTTTTTACTATCAAAGGCAAAAAAAGAAGTGACATCATTCAATAATAATAGGCCGATGAAAGGACCTCAAGTTATAGAATTCATTTGACATGTTGGTGGACACAATCACTAACAAAAAATAATAGTTTTCAATAATAGTGAACTGGATATTATAGAACTATATTGGCCCTCCATCTGAGATTATGACGCATTACAACATTATAGTCTCTTGATTATCCTGTTTAAAATATTCTGCCCTTTGGTGCCCCTCCAAAATCCCACGTTATCTGCAATGGTGAATAGGTCATTTGTGTAATTAACTTGTATACTGCTTAACTTATGTGACACGTGTGTCTATGTGTTACTAAATGTATCACAAACCCTTTTTCATTATCTGCTGGAAGAAGTCTCTTTTCGGAGCCTCCGACAGCGAGGATACAGGCCTGAGGAGGGTTGATTATCGCAGAGAAATTCTTGATGCCAAACATTCCCAAATTAGAAATTGTAAAGGTACCTCCCTGATGAACAAAAAAAAAATCCACATGTTTAATGTACAAAATGACCAAATCATTCATAAAAAAATATTACTCTCACAATGTATTTTACCTGGAACTCATGAGGCTGCAGTTTGCCTTCTCTGGCTTTAGCGGCTAAAGCAGCTACATCAGAGCTAATAGCAGCCAGTCCTTTGATATGGGAATTAAACACTATGGGAGTGATGAGACCATTTGGTGTGCTTACGGCTACACTCACGTCTACCACATGATTTCTGAAAAGAAAAAAAAAAAAAAAAAAAAAGTTAGACTTGTTGTTAGACTGCCAAAAAATATACAAAATCATATTGGATATGTTTTTGATATTGGCAGAAACTTGAGAATAATTAACGCATAGCAATTCTGAAACACAGAGGGCATGGAGTGCCTCTCACTGGCAGAAATATGCTACTACATTACATATCCCATTAACATTACAAAAAAAAAAAAATATAGACACTGTGTATCATAAATATATCATTACATTTAAACTACTCTCATGCATGTATATTGCTTTATACATTTGTTCCCCCTGGAGCTTGTTAAACATTTTGCGATGTTTTGCCATGTATGTATGGAAGTGATGAGAGGAAATTGGACGTTTTACATCAAAGAAGTTCAAGCTAGTAAAATATTCATAGAAGAAATAGCACCCCACTATAGACCCCCATTATAGTGAGTCTAATTTCTCAGGGCATTGCATAGCATGCATGATATGGTATAGGACGTTTACCTGTATAATTAATCATAGATAACATTAGCATACTCACTGGCGAATTACGGTTTCCATCCAGGAGGAGTTGCACTCAGGGACTTTGAGGCAGGCCAGAGCGCTGGCTTTGATGATGAAGTCATTCACACTTAGCTTGATATTCTGCGCTTTCACCTCCTGTGGCGAGAGCCATTTTAGATCCGCAGGACATAAATAACTTAAAGGTTGTATAGAGGGTTTTCCAAGGAATGAGAAATCCAGCAACTGTTTGTTCTTTTTCAAATGTTGCACATGTGTGAACCGCCCCCTCCCCCCCTACAGATCCCCAAGTAGAAACACCTCCTGCCGCCTCCTCCTTACGCTTACGCTGTTTGTTTATAGCCGCTGCGCGTTCAGATTCGCTGTTGCTGCTGTAACTATACTGTACGTTTTCAAATGATAAGCAGAAGTTTCCTGTCCAGAAGTAATTTAACGACCAACGCGTCAGTCTTTAGACCCTCTGCTTTAGTGCGAGCCATCGCTGGAAGGAATCTCCGAGAATCACCTTAGTTTAGCTTCGCTCCTTTTCCCCTTCTCTTCTTCTTTCACCGACCTCAAAAACAGAATTTCTTTTGCGGCTAACTGGTAGTGAATTCTTGTTTGCCATTGCAACAAACGTTGTGCTAACTACAAGGAAGCTACAGCTACACTGGCAAGTCAGTTACGCTAGAAACGTAAGGGGTTTGATTGACAACTAACAGCCAATAGATAACGAGGTAGCCTCATTATCTATTGGCTAATGTTTATCTGGCCCCATCACGTCCACAGTTGATGGATTTTCATTCTTTTTTTTTTTTGGTCATCAAGGCTGCTGCACCTCTATAAATTTGAAACAAAAAAAAATCCTCCATACAACCTTTAAGAGATTAATTTGCAATAGTGTGACAAGAAAGCAAAAATTAAGATTTCTGTTACATGCTCCAAGTAAACACTCACAACATTGAGCTCTTTGCGAAGCTCCAGTACTTGGTCCATGTTGACGTCGACTGACAGATAATAGTGAGGGATGGTCTGCTTGGACTGCATCAACCTCTGAGCAATGACCTGTGGGAAAGATGGATTTATGCCCCTCAGTTTTGATCCATAATTCATCACATAGAGGCATGATGTGTCAGTCATTGTGCTGATAAATGATAGTTCTGTCTGAAGGGTAAGACGTGGAGCTCAGGTCAAAGCAGCAGAGATGCACTCTTGAAATAACTTTGCCTCCCAATAGAGAGGACACTGGACTATATTAGTGTTTATAGTGTAAATAGTGAAAGTGAAAGCATGAGGAGATAAGGTGAGGTGTGAGTTACTTTGCGAATGTTGCTGATGGGAATATCAGTGAAAGTTCCAGTCTGAGGCACAGCAGCAGGAGTGGGAGCCGCAGGGGCCGGGGAGGCTGCTGGGGCAGGAGGAGCCGCTACAGCCTGTTTACAAGAATCAAACACGATCTATTATTATTATTATTATTATTATTATTATTATTATTATTATTATTATTATTATTATACATAATAATAATATATACACAGATTATTTCAGTCAACCACTGTACTCTTACTAGTAAGTCAATTCAACAAAGTCTGACTTACAGGTGCAGCTTTTGGAGGAACAAAGCTCTCAATGTCTTTCCGGGTAATTCGTCCGTCTGGTCCAGATCCTGTATAACCAACAGTTAAGTTATATTATACTCTTGATATATATGGACATTTGTGAAGATCTTCATTGTGTAAGAATTCACCTGAAACCTGTGCCAGGTCAATTCCTTTCTCTGCTGCCATTTTTTTGGCGAGTGGGCTCACAAATATGCGTCCCTTTCTGGGAGCAGGAGGGGCCACTGCTGCAGGGCCCGGTGTGGGCGCCAGAGTGGGGGCCACCGGCGCTGCAGCCTATGAGACATAAATTAATTTGCATAATTTAAAATAAGGTGTATTTTGCTTTTATGCAAATCCAACTTACAGGGGCAGGTGCTGAGGCGAGAGGAGTGGTGGAAACGTCTGCTACTCCAGTCTCAACATAGTCTTTGAAGGCAGCAATGTCACTCTCTCTCTCCACAATAATGCAGAGAGGTGTTCCCAGTGGGACATCCCTAGTTCCTTCTTGAACCATGATTTTTGCCAAATATCCTTCCTCCTGAACCTCAAAACCTATATCCAAACCAACTGTGAGTAATTACATGTCATTCTGGCTTTTTTGCAGGCCTGTGTGGACTATGGATTTACCAATGGTTGCTTTGTCAGTCTCAATCTCAGCAAGCAGATCTCCCTCACTCAGCTTCTCTCCAACCTTTTTCTCCCACCGCTGCACAGTTCCCATCGTCATTGTAGGAGACAGAGCTGGAAGTGTGATCTGTAACAAGACGTTACTGTAATAGGGTGAAGGCAGAAAACTGTTTCTCACTTGCAAATACACTAGTCACATTTGTCAAATTACACCTAAAACTAGTGTTTGGGTACCTTCATGTGAGTGGGGTAGGAGCTGCCTGGAGCAGAGGGCGGAGCTGCAGCAGGCGGTGGAGGAGGAGCAGCAGATGCCGCAGGAGAAGGAGCTGCACCAGCTGCAGTGATGGAGTCCAGTGATACGTCTTTAAAGGCTTCCACAAGCTCAGGTCTGTGAAGGCACACAATTTGAAAACATGCCCATGTGATATATCACACTTTCTTCCTATCACACTCTTTCTGTTTTTTCAACTCTTAGTAAGTAAGCATTATGTGTTGAACTTATTTCTCTATTGATTCCAAATGTAATACAAAATGATTAAAAATTACAAACTTACTTGTCAACTGTAATACAAATGACTGCTCCAACAGTGACATCTCTTGTTCCTTCAGGTACAAGAATTTTGGCCAAGTAACACTCTTCAAGCATCTCAAAACCAACTGTAGCTTTATCAGTCTCCACCTACAAACAGGAGACCATTCTTTTCACTAAAGAACAACTTATTTGTGAAAACATTGTGGGACACACCGAGGGCCCCCTTACCTCAGCTATGAGGTCACCTTCACTTATTTTATCTCCTTCCTTTTTCTCCCAACGGGCAATGGTTCCTGTCTGCATGGTGGGGGACAGTGCAGGGAGCTCTACCTGTGAAGAAGAGAAGAAATTATGCTATAAAAACACTAGCACTGACTAGCTTTGTTACTTATGTTTTACCATATGGCATTTTAGGAAGATGGATATTTTTCAACTAAACCATGTTCCAAAGCTGATGCTGTGCCATTTTTGAAAATTCTTATAAATTTCCTATACATTTGACAGTAAATAGATAACAAACAAAACTAAACCATGAAACAAACCTGTATATTTCAAACAAAATAAACATAAATCAAAATTTCCATCACATTTGACATCTGTAGGCGTTTTGAAGCAGCTTCAATGACAACGTGACACCAATGACATGCCTTGATAAGGACACTGATTTAGTGGGACAAAGTCAGTAGGTGTGTGTTGCAGTGTGATGCTAATAAACTTAATCCTGGTCAGGCTAACAGTACAAGGGGCTCTAGGATAACCTGCCCGGGACGTACCTTCTGATGAGGCGGCAAACTGTAACTGCGGCTCTGCCCGCGGCCCGGTGCACCTGTGCTCCGCAGGACCCCTCTGTGACTGAGACTGGGGCCCCAGCTCACAGTCCGGGCCGCCGCTCCGCCATGAAGCCGCCTTAAGCAGTTGGTTCGGGGCGTAGGACGGGAGCCTAAAGCACCAGAGGGCCCGGGTAGGACACGGGGACATGAGAGCCTGGCGGACGGCCTCAGCCGCAGGACGAGACGGAGCATTTTCAAAGCTGTTTAAAGACTACACGGAGGTGCCTGCAAAAGATCTACACCGACATCGAATAATAAAACAAATCTTTAGCTTCTGTGCCCCAAATAACCGGTCCTTACTCACAGCTCACTTTCCAATGACCTCCCCCTACCCAAAACACGACCAATTACGGCTTTCTTCTCTTTCACACCGTAAGTCAGTAAAAAATGTCGTAAAGTGTCGTAATAACAATAATTTATGTAGTAGAAAGTGTTACTGGTTTGTTGTAAGAAAGATGAATGCATAAAAACAAAAGGGTGTTATATAACTAAAATCCATTTATTATAATATTGAAATTCTTTACATAAAAATAAATTAAATTCAGTTGTTCAAACGTACTTTTTCAAACTACAGTTGGCAAATCTTACATAGGCAAACTGTTGGCATTTTCACACCTAAGCTTATAAATCTTAGTAAACACTCCATTCAATAGTTCAGTAGACCTACATGGGTTGCAGATAGTTTTACCACAGATAGTTTTCCCAAACAGAGTGTTTGAACTTCACCAGAATCTCTACTCTAAAACAAAATAAGTGACCACAATGACAACAGACCATAAATCCAAAAGGGAAGTAACTGTAAAAACTAAGTAAAGAAGATCATTACATCATTACAGTAACACGGAGCCTACACAGTGAAAATACTATTCTAAAAACACTGCTTTACATAATTCATACTTTTACAGAAAAACAATACTTTGTTGCTCCACAGTCTGAATGATAAAAACATGTGATACAGTACTGTCTAATACTGCACAAGTAATTAAAATATTATTTAAATATACATATGTCCTACTGTAACAGTGCAGTTATATGTGAAGGCACAAAGGCATCTTACACTACTGACAGATGACAAATGCTCATCAATTCAAATATACAGTGTTTCTAGTAAATATAAAATAATAAAAGATTGTGTCTATGTGCCTCTCAGGACAGTTGATAAATTGTACAATACAAGTCTTCCCATTGTGGTTACACAGGCCTATACGAGGAAAAAGCATACGTTTAATCAAACAATCATACAAAATAATAGATATACACACAATACACAACAAAAATAAATTACCTCTCTTGACCATCTTCTTCTAACCAGGCCACAATTTTTCCCTCCCAGCCCGGAACAATTGCTCCATCCAGGAAAACCTAAACAAAGTGAAAACAGGGTGTGGGTTTCAAGTGTCCTCAGGTCAGAATGATAATATCTGTACAAGTTTTCTGATGGCCTCACCTCCTCTTTCACAGTACCAAACTCAGGGTCCAGTGCTTTAAAATGGTATCTGTAGTTTCCTTCACGATCCACAGCTGCCTTAACGTCTTTAAGAGTCACTTCACCAAGTCTGGGATTTAAGAAAACTATTAATTTGACCTGTTTATGTTGGAAAAACACAAAGTCAAAGATAACAGTACCTCTTTGGTATGTGGATCATTGAAGGTGTAGGAGATTTTCCGGTGAAATACAGAAATTTAGTTGAGGCAGATGAAAAGACTTGGGGCTGATTCATCTCTGTGATTAACAAGATTATTAGTGAAAATGACTGAATATAAGAGATATTTGTATAAACTCACAAATCTGACCTTGTCGCCTTGGGGATTTCCCTTGTCCCTGAAAAACATTAATTTAATTTTAATTTTAGTTCATTTTAATTGGACCTTAAATGCAGAGACATGATACAACATTACACACATTAATAGACATATTAATGTGTTAAAATAACTAGAGACAATGAAATTGGTTGGACTGATAATAATAATAATAATAATAATAATAATAATAATAATTATTATTATTATTATTATTATTATTATTATTATTATTATTATTATTATTATTATAAATTGTATTGGCCTTTATTTGATCAGGAAAATCCCCGAGATTTGGAATCGCTGTTTCAGGAGAGCCTATTTGACATGTTTTTAGTGGCAAGGAAAAGTGGAGCACCCAGAACAAACCTATGTAGGCACAGGGAGAACATGCAAACTCTACACAGAAAGGCTCTATGCTGCCCAGGACCTTCTTGCTGTGAGGCAAGAGCTCTAACTTCTGCGCCACCGTGAAAAATTCTACATCTGTTTTTGACATTTTGACCTATATATATATATATATATATATATATAATGATGCTAACCCTGTGTGGATGCAGCACATGCAGTCTGTCCATCAGTGACACAATTCCCTGCTCCAGAGTGTCCAATGTGTGCTGCTGTGGGTCGTGATCCCGGAAGTTGTTCCTTAAACTCCTCAGTGAGTCTCTGAGCAGCTGCACCTCCTCTGTCGGCTGAAAAAAAGATACAACAAATTTTGTTTAGAGTATGTGCATGTTAATATGCTGTCTAGTTGCTGATTGTAGCATTTATTTTACTTTCTTCTCTCAGTATTTTTAGATTTTAGATTTATTTTTTATTTCTGCCAAACCAAATCTACGGCCCACAACCTAAATATAATTAATTTATATGGCACATATTACAAAGCAGCAATTTAAAGGGCTGCATTATACTCTAAATATTAAGGTAACATGAAAAAGTCAACGCACACATGTCACAGGAGACGCAGGACTTCCTGGGTTGAAAAATCCATTGTTATCTGTGGTGACCTAAAAAGATAGATAGAATAAATACATAAATAAATAAATTAAATAATAATACTAACAGCAATTACAAATACTAATGATGTTGTTTTTACCTGTTGCAAATCTCTATTCCTTAGCTCCTGTAGCATTGTGTTCTTAAGCTCCAACTCTCTTTGCAGTTCACTCTAACAAAAAGTACATTATTTCACAATAAATCAATAAAAATCTGTGTTTTTATATAAATGTTTTGAAAAATACATATAAACAAACCTGTTGCTTTTGACGTTCCTCTAATTTGTGTCTCAGTTGTTGCAGGAGTCGATCCTTCTGTACTGTCTCTTTCTGTAGCAAATTGATCAGAAAACAGCAGGAAATACATTTAAGATATTTTCATTTTAAGTTAAAATATGACTCTTTAAAATTAATAATACTTCAACAATTAAAAGTATTAAACATCTAATGTAATGCTGATTTTGTGTGAGTGTGTGGAACCTGCAGCTCACTGTCTACAGAGCTAATAATATTATGTTATACAGCGTTTCCCAAAGGTTTATATTGAGAATATGGTGGCATAAGCAATCCCTTTTGGAATAATTTTATTTAATACAATGTTTGGAGTATAAATATTGCTTAGTGCCCCCTCAGTGATAAGAAATTAAACATAGTCACTTCTGTATGGTTTTGACAATGCTAGAAGCATAAAGATAAAGTATGTATCACCATTTTTGTTCAGCTCCTTTTTAGACTATGGGGGCAAAAATTAGACTATGGGGGGCACCATAGTCTCCTCTATTAAACAAAAAGCCCCGAAACACTGTTTTATAACTTGTATGTAAATTAGTTCTCAAACATTTTACCTGGTTAAATTAAGGTTAAATAAAAATGTATTTAATATAATAATATTTGATGAAGTTGGATGAAGTATTATTATTAATTATCTACTTGTTTTTCATTATTTGTATGTAGTATTTACAAAAACATAACCATTATCTTACCTTGCATTCTCCCCACAATCTGTTTGATTCTTCTACTTTCCACTGTAGCTCTGCCTAAAATCCAAAACACAATCTTTAATTTATATAATTTAAGAAAAGAAATATATTATATTTAGGGCCCATACGTTCTGGTTGTTGAGTTCGTCTCGTGTCATGCTGGCCCTCAGTAGTTCCTGCTTCATTTGTAGGATGGCTGTCTCCTGAGAGCACAGTCTCTGCTGCTGAGCCTCCTGAATATGTAACATACAGTAAATGGTTAATCTTTGTACTTAGACACACAGGCCATTTGAGGTGAGTTTTGTTATACCTTTACCCCTTGTAAGGTTCTAATTTCTTGCTTGCAGCGCAGCACTTCCTTCTATTGCAAAAGACATTACACTTCAATTGAAGATGCACCAATATTATTACAGTGCCTAGCCATGTACCTCAATAACAAGAAAAAGGTGTTTAAATTTTAATCTATTCACAATTGCCAAAAATGTAAATTGCCAACGTATAATGATAAACAGAAAAATATCTAGGACAAAGTTTAACTAACAATACCTAACTCCTTTTTAGCTGGTTATTAAGCTTTTTTCCCCAAAACGGTACAAGTAGCATGTAACTCCCAGATCAAACTGGATATACACACCTAGTCAATCAATGAGCTACCCTGCGATTTTTAATTTGTTGAAGATCTCCAAGTTATTTTGCCACATAGTCCTACATACTACATTTTGAACAGTACCATAATCATGCCAAAATGTTAAAGAGAGCACTACCTTGAGGTCCTTTGCCTCTTCCATACTTTGGTCCAAGCGACTGCGAAGTACGGTCTAAGAGGCAAACAAAGTGTGAGAACCTTGTCGCACTCAGGTAAACTGATATGCTCCTACACACACACACACATAGGTAGAACACTGAAACATGATCTACCCCAACCCACAAAAGACAGAAAGGGGGATGAAAAAACAGAATACATAAAAGTTAATTTGGGTTAAACAAAATAAATAGAAGAGAAAGTACCACTTGTTGTTCATCGTTGCATTGATCCAATTTTAGAGACATATCCTGGTCGTCCTCGGGCAGCGAACCATGAAGTAACAAGTTCTACAACACAGGACATCATGTGACTGAACTTTGGAAGAGGGAAATATTTGGAATCAAATAAAATCCCATTTTACACAAGGGGCTGTATTTGCTAATATTTGTTAAATATATACACATGTTACACATTTATTTACATATAATTATCTGACTGAAATGTTCAAAAAGTTCAAATATATAATTTACTGGCATTTTAATGAAACAGGTAGAGATACCAGCAGGGGGCAGCTCTGTTGTGCACTTTTGAACAGAAACCAGAAAAAAAACTTCCATAAACATAATTTATTAGAAACAACATAGATACAGAGCTCAGGTTACCTGTAAGGCGGACACCATTTTGCGCGTCTCCAGGACCTCCTTCTCCAAGTCCTCACTGATAGAATCTTCCCATGATGTTGCCACGGCAACAGTAGATTCACCTACAGACAGGAAACGTTAGTTAAAGGTTTACTGTGTAGTTTTTCATGCTTACTTTATGTTGTAACTTACTGCTTTGCTGCTGCTCTTGAATTTTCTCAAACTGGATGCCTGGTCCAGTTCTCGGAGAGGAAAGAGGACTGACAGAGCTCAGGCTTTAAAAAGGTTAAACAAACAGGAAATGTATGAAAACCTGATCAATAATAAAATTTAACAATTCTGTACCCATTTCCATTCCACTGATTCTGTAATTGTCTGACACCTTTTGTCCTGTGGATCTGTTGGACAGGACAGGATGGTGTTATGGGCTAGTACAGCAGGAAATGGCACATTTTGAGAGATTAACTGAATTTTAATTATTCCTCAGTTTTCAAGATGGTGCTTTTAGGAGTGGCTGTTTTGTTGACATTGTACAGTATAGGCACTGTATCAATGACCAAAAATATATTACACAAATATATAAAATAAATTATGTTCTTACCATTTAATTTGTGTCCCTCCCATAGTGGCTCAGATATAAAAGTATTCTTAAAAGGTCTACATTTTACAGAACTTCAGCTCACATTCTTTCTTTAGACTCATCCCACCACGCTGCCTGTAGCTACTGGTGTTGCGTATGGTGCTGCTTAGTACAATCATGGTCATTAAGTAGATTCACATTGTGAATAAAATGAATAAATGTCCCATCAGTATGTGCATTTCGACTATGCTCAGTTGGTACAACCAAAGGTACACCACTTGTTCCAAACAGAAAAGGTCTTAAAGATAATAGACCCTCTAGAGCCTCTACATTTAATCTAAGCCCTAACATACAAAAATAGATCTAAAGCTTTATAGCTCAAAAATATTAGTACAGTTTTAGGTTCAAGTTCAAAGTTTAAAATTAAATCTACTTTAGGTTTAATTTTAAAAGTCATTACCGTACTGTGTAATAAAGTGACTAAAGTAATATCTACCAATAAGCACCTCAGGTCATTGCTTCTTTATAATAATGTATTTTATGTGCATGGGAGCTCAAGGATTCAGCCACATGCGAATACAAAATGATGTGTATTAATTTCTCATCACTGGTTGCCTGTGTATTCAAACCAGAGTCATATGCTCAGACAAACCACTGCCCATAGTAAGAGACTCAGTGTTGGGAAGACGTCAAAGACAAAAAAAAAAAAAAACAGCTGCAGGCAAAAGACACCCACAATATGTTTAGTATTTGTGTTTAACTAGGAAATTTGTATTTTTTCAGGAGTTTCATAATGACCAGGGGAGTTTTGACATTTCATTAGTATAAGTAAGTATAATAACTATGTTAATATATTGGTATGGTCAGTTTACTAATTTGTGTTTGTTCATATAAAACCTGCAAAAATTGAAATATGAACATAAAAGTGTTTACCTGTTGGAAGAGTCATTGTCCAGGTCATCTGGGATTTTTCTCTCATATTGTTTAACTAATGCACGTACGGACACACTATTTTCCCCCTCAGAATTCCAAGTGCTGAAAAAATACATATTACAGATTTGTTTTCAGTGACATGGGGATAGTTGGTGAATATTTACTGCCGCTGATGAATCAATTAATCCACCAACCAAACTTGTAATTATAATCAAGTTTGGTGTTGTTGTAGTCAATGTATCCAGTAGAGGCCAGAAAAGTTTGTACTTTAACATGTTGTGTGTCTGACAACATTGTGGGCATACAAGTAATAAATGTTGCGTATTGAGAATAACATCTATACTGGTGGACCTGTGCAGACGTGTAGTGCGTGGTGGCTGGGAGGCATCAATGCGTGCTGAAGCAAGAGCTGCAGCTGCTCCTTGGGCCAGAGCCACAGTCGACAGAGGGTTGTGATTGGTCGAGACCTTATTTGCAGTTCTTCCATTTCTTGAAGCTGCTCTGTGACTGGCTGAAGGCTTAAAGTGAGCAGCCAATGCCAGAATTATCCTCATGATAGATTTCAGGTTGCCCTCAACAATATCTGTAGAGATATTTTGGTATTAGAAACTAAATCAAAGTTAGAAGTTGCAAAAAGATTCACGCTTTTCTAATGTACCCCTTGCAGAGATGTGTGGCATCCGTATGTGCCTAGAGGAAATGAACTGCAACACTTTTTCAACATTCTTCGTGCTTTCATCTTTGTTTTGAGGCACTAGATTCACGCCCTCCAATACTTCCCCAGCTGTTAAGAAAAACACATTTTTACAAGCTCTGTAATCTGTATGAATAACTGGTTTAATAGTTTATTTATAGTTACAGCAAAATAAAAAAAAAAACTAATACTGGCAAAAAATATAGATGAAGTGATGTGTATTTACCAACTATTTCGATAAGTTGCGCGAGCACCACTCCATCCTGCAGGTCATGCCTCAGATCAGAGATGGTTGTGAGTCCTGGTTTCCTCTTCAGCTGAGTGTTCACCCAGGACACATATGTAACCAGCTGCTGCTGCACAAGGAAACAACAAATTAGATCTCAGTGTACACTTTCATCAGGTGTAACTTAATACACTACAACAGTGGAGCAGTTTATGTTTGTTGAAACGAGACTGATGTACTGATACACACTACTCTTTAATATATTTTGACATTTACACTGTAAGCTAATTTGTTGTGTTTATGTATTACTAGTCAAGACAAGCGTCGGTGTCTGTGTAGTACTAGTCAAGACAAGCTGAAAGTTGACATTTGGCATTCAAAAATGTTACAGAAAGTAGGTAACATAATCTAATGCTATCTAGTAATATCACAGGATGTGATGGGTCAATGCATCTAGAGCAACACCGGCAGGCGGTCACGTGACAAGCGCGTCGTCCAGGAAACGCCACAAAGAAAGAAGGCAGCCGAGTTCAAACATTACGTTCAACATGTCCAAACACTGGTCCAAACACTGGTCCAAACACTGGTCCAAACACTGGTCCAAACACTGGTCCAAACACTGCATACATGTTCACAAAGACTACAATTATAATGTGCACAGTGCTGAGTATGTTTGGAAGCCGACACGAAACGGCGCCCAGCCATACCGCTGCAAAAGGTATTACACAGTCACAATATATTAGTTTTTTCTACGGTTTGCCTCTGGGGAGTCTGGGGAAAGGGTTGCTTCATTGTTAAAAAAAAAATTTAAACAAGTTATATGTAATAAATAGATACAAGAAAATCCAAAAGCTAACAACATTTTGTAAACATCACTTGGCGAACGTTACCTCGTTGAAGCCCCCGTGAAGAACATCATCTAACAAACTTCCTCTAGAAAGTGAGGCGATCATCTTTCCATCCGAAAACCCATTGGGTTAGAAAACCAACTGACTAGTGCCATTCACAGACGAGGCATAGCCTTATAGATTTCCAGTCTATGATTTACGTGATAAACCTGAACCATCAGAGGCGAGCACTCCCGTTTGTTGGGACAGCAGGGGACCAGCCGAAAGGCACAGCCGCACAGAAGCACCACATTTCCTGTTTACTACTAATAAATAAAAGCATAAAGAACTATGCTTCCATAACTGCACTTTTATTCCGGAAACACAATTATACAGGCATATAAACCGTTACTTATAAATTTGACACAAAAAGGCGATGCATTGTTTAATGCACATTTTATTCAATGTGTTACACGCTATCTACAAAGCTTTATACCATAGCTTTAGGGATCATAGTTTTCTTAAAACTAAACATTACTGAGTAATTTAACATCATCATCATCATCATCATCATCATCATCATCATCATCATCATCATCATCATCATCCATTCTGCTAATATTTACAAATGATGTTCCAGGGTGAAGTTGTGACAAGTACAGCTATTATGAATGGATATGGTTGAATGCATGTGTCTAAACCTAAGATGCATGTGTCTGAACCTAAGATATTACCTATAGGTCTATACATGAACTGATGAACTGGTGTGATGTAAAAGGTGGAGAAAAGAGAGGCAGGTGTTTCTGGAATATGGTCACCATGGTCCTCAAGCATCTAAAACAATACTCTGACTGAAACAATCCAGCTGCAGAAAACATTCATTCATTTAGTTATACAATGATTTTGTAAGAACTTTTGTGAAAGTTAAAAAAAAAAAAAAAAAAAAAAGATGCTTTCTGGTGTTTCCTTCTCATCCAGATGAAACAAAGTAATGGCTAGATGAGGTGGCATACTTGCACCGAAAGCAACCTCACCATTTCCTGAAGACAAACATGCACAGATACTTTGCTAAAACAGTCAAAATCTTTGCTCAAGTCTGTGGTTAAGCAGTTTTTTTTTGTTTTTTGTTTTTTTTTTACTTTGGTATGAGCTGATTTATCTTCCCCGTTCTTATCCCACTATTCATTAGCATCAGCAAAACTTGACTGTCAGGATCTCCCCACCTTTTACATTCTTCATTACCATTCATGATTACCCGAACTGTCTCCCTTTTTAATTTATCGCCTAAATAAAATTAGAGGAAAATAAGTGTTAAAATATATATTGAGTAAATCAGTTACTAAAAACTATGAAAATTAACAAATGTATCAACCTGGTCCACCTCCACTATTAAGATCACGTGCAGTCAAACTATGGGCCAAAGTCAGACGACAGCGAATCCACAATACATAGTCAATTTTCTCACTTGTCTCAACCATTTCTACACAGTGAACGTCCAGACTGGTCTAGCTCATGCCCTGAAAAATGGATGCAAGACATACTATTTCAGTTTACAGCCAGAGACTGAAAAAAGACAAATCATGTAGTGATAATACATACTAGGTCTATGGTAAATATGCAAAGTTACCCCTTCAAATCCAGCTTGTTTGTGAGAGGACTGTTTCTCAAAAGCAGATGTAGGGGCATGTGAGATCTGACTGTAGCAACCTCAAGGATGACATTACTATCTCAGCACTAAAGAAAAACAGAAGCTTAAATTGTTACATTGCTTAAACATGTACATGCTGGAGCCATACGCTGATATATACCTGAAAGCAGCTTGCCCCTTTAATAAATAGTTCATATCCACATGGCTATACTGTATGTTGTTAGCTTCTTTTTGATGGTGTTTAATAAACTGTCTCTAGCAACAGGTACTAAAGCAGAAGAAAATTTACAAACTTTTACAAACACTTCTGATGTACCATATGTTCTATTCAGCAGTTCAAACCTTTATCAGACCCATAGTGAGTGACTCTTCAAGAGACTCAGGATTGAGGTGTTTTGTGTTCTCTGTTTTTAGACATAGTGGTTTGGTTTTCTCTATCTGAAACTAAAGCCATGAACATATAGGCTGTATTACTCTGAGAAACAACCAAAGAAGACCAAAAAGCTCCACAAATGTTATCTTTTCTCCTCAAACCTTCCAAAGAACTGCATATAGTGGTACTTATTGAGGGGGTGCAAGGTTAAATTGAAGGCCCAATGTAAATCTGTAAAGTGTGTGAACATCTGGAGAGAGATCACAAATTCTTAAAATACCTAATGAGAAGGAAAATGTGATCAAACACTTTTCAAATTATGTCATATTAAATAAAACAAGTATACAAGTATATATTTTTAATAATACAGTCATCCTGATGATACCTCAATATTTTCAAGTATAGTATACAGTATATACAAAATATAGGTACAGGGTCAACATGGGAAGCAGCTAAATAGCCAGAGCTAAAGAGCAATTGTGTTTCCTGATTGACTTGTAGTACTATACACTGTAGATAGTTACACACCTTCATGTAATGTGAAGCCACTGGCAGATGAAACTCAGACTTGCTATGGTGATGCCGAGGTAAAGTCTGGAGGGATCTGAGAAGAGGTCCACACCCAGGCAACAAATCTTCAGTGATCACATCTGATGCATATTGGGCAATTTTAGCCATGAAGAAAGCAGCTTGTAGGCAGCCCCAAATCCCAGACATCTATAGTCTATATTGTAGGGGACAGACTCTAAAAGTCACACCATCCCATTTTTGGAAAGCGTCAGGGTTCTTCAGGGTTGTAAGAAAACTGCAAGGGTGCTATGATCATATTTTTTAACATAACAGAGAGATAATATTCTTACTAACTCTGTGTTCCCATTATAACAATGGAGATTTCCCAGTTCATTCATTGCCAGAAGAGTTAGGGATTTGCCCTTTTTCATGGAAACAGTCTAAACAAAGTATGTATTCATGTAAAACCCATCAGATGCTTTTATTTAACTAATACCAACAACAATCCATTGTTACTTACTGATAGCCATGGTGTATGCTGCAGTAGTGGTGGATACTTGCTCAGGGCTAAGGGGAAGACTGTACAAAGATTCTATAGTCCTGTAGTCCTTCTCCATCAGATCACCCAGTTTGACACTGCAGTTATGACCATGGGATTAAACTCATCCTGGCTTGCTGATCTACTGGGCTCTCTTCAAACAACCTGCACTGAGCCTACATAGAAAACATTTACATAATAAAAGCAGCATGTAACTTACAGGACTGTGTGTGGGCCAACAGGCACTGTAATTGTGAGTGGCTGTGTTGGAAGAATTGGAGACAAGGAGATGTTTTCTCAACAACTTTATAATACCAAAACTATCTTTAACACCCAGAGGAACACACACAAGCACCATTGACTTTTGAACTTCAGCACCTTCCATGTTTCTTTTAAACAAATACTATCTTCAATGTCTCTGAATATTTTGTTTAAAAGACCATTCCAGCCTATAAACTGGTCTCTAGACTGTGTTTTTTTTTCACTGTGGGCTTTTCCTGTGGAGGTCCAACCACTGAGAAGCTGAATGCCCACATAGCTTTTGTATGTCACCTATGACAAAGATCCTCCTTTTAAAATTAATATATTTTTTCTATTGGTTATGGTAATATGTGCAATATTCTATAGCAAGGGTCATTAAATATTAACCAAAATATATTAAATGACAAAAATAAATGAAGAATTAAAAAGAGACGATACACTAGCTGGTTTAGACCTGGTTTAGTCCTGGTATAGGCCTTTGTTAGTCCTGGTCACAACGGCACGTGAGGTGGAGACTCATATTCTACAGTGACTGGATGTCCTACCTCTTATCCAGTCACTTTTGTCTTGACATGGTGAGACTGAGGATCTCCACTGCGTGACGTGGTGTTCTTTGACTTGCATCTTGTGTTAAAAACTGCATAACACATGGCTCCTTGCTGTTTAATACTTACTTAAAAGACAAAATTGTAAGTTAGCCAATAAAATATAGGCTACATTAAACATATGATAAGTAATACTGTTGATCTTGATATTTTTCTTTTCAAGTAGAGCCTTCAAATTGGGCTGGGAACTCATTTTACGGCACTCTTCAGTAGGCTTACATGTCTTCAAACTCAAGAATATCCACTGATGTGAACTTCTGTAAAGGCCACTTGTAGCCACAAGGCCATATCATCAAACTGCATAAAGAACAAATGATGAGAAATTACACAAGTTCTAATTCACTGAAGGGTCTATATAAAAACAATAAATAAAAAATATTCTATAGTTAGCTTTAAATCAAAAAGCACATCTGCTACTCAAAACTAGGCAGAAGTCTACTTTCGTACATTTTCCATATTTTAACACATATTTTAATCCTACAAAAACAACAACAAAACGTGAAAGTAGACTGAAATATTAAGAAAGTAACGTTAGCCATTGGTTTTGTTGTTCTTGTTGAACTAGCTAATATGTTCCGTTACCTAATAATTACTCAAAGTTAGCCAAAAGGGCATTCATTGAATTAACTTATCTTGAAAACAAATTTTCATTTGCTCAAGAATGAAATGTGTTGTGCCAACATTACCCTATAACATAAGCAGTGTTGTTCTCTCGTGCAGAAGAAGCGTTTTCTTCATAACCGCCATGAACCAGCAAATCTCTCGCAGCTATTACCAAAGGGTTTCTGTTGTAAAGTTTCCCGTAATGCGAGGCCGGTAAATCCATGTTTTCATGTTGGGGATCATAGCTAGTCAATGTTGCTAAGGTGTATCACCATGGTAATAAAGTCACCCTCATCATCCCGGAAGTAAAGAGCAAATTTAGGCAAACTTCCACTCAAAGGCCATGGATCTACTTCCATGACCACGGGCCACGGCTAAAAATGTAAAATTAAAGGAAAATAGCCTTCCAAACTTCTCAAGCACTTACCAACGTCACTGGCTATTATATTGTCATCATGACATAACCTGAAGGAACCAACTAAACTAAACCAATTACTGTGTGATAGTGAAACAATCATAATGCATAATGCATAATTGTCTATTAGCAGAATCATCCAAGCACATGAGGGAGTGAAGCAAAGGGGCTGGGGGTCTGCAGGTTTGGATCATAGGTCTGGAATGAAACATAAAGGAGTCAGCCAAGGCTGATCATTATGAACTCAGAATTCTCAAATAGAATTCAACTACGTTCAATGTTCCCCAGCATTATTGCTTCAAAAGAAGCTTAACTCTGACTTACTATGCTAGGACCTGACAACCAAAGCACAATGAGAAACACTGGTCCATGAACTTCAAACTAACAAATTTAAAATAGAAATATTTCTCTGTCAAAACAACCCTAATTCTGCTCAATACAAACTCATCAGTTCCCATTCAGGCTCATGTACACACTGCACTCGCCTGTCTAAAACTCCTGGCACTGGTGACGGGCTGGCAGACTGAAGCTCTGGCAGATTTTCTCTCTTGACACACATCTGCACAGACACACACCACATATTATTCACACTTCTACTGCACATTGCATCTAGTGCTTTCCGTCAAATTTTTGGTGACCAACATTTTCATCATTTATAACTAACAAACCAAACATGGAATTCAAACTAAGATCTATTTCAATCCAATGAGGAAACAGTGACTCTCTTGTATCTATACACATATTCATCTAAAAAGGGCTACTTTGTTATTTACCTGGATGCGAAAAACTTTTCCCCTATTAAGCTGCTTGTGGAAGTCAGAGGATGACATCATAGTGAATGGTACTATTTTACTGTACTATTTTTGACTTTATGATGCATTACTAATGGTATCTGATTATGTCTCCAAGACCATAGTTTTATGGCCAAGGAGGAATATCTCAGAAAGTACAGACTGCCCGTAGAAGTGGACAGTGCTAAGATCATCCTGGCCTCCTGGTCTTCATTCCTGTTTCCTTTGATGAGAAGACAGGAAAACTCAAAACCTAGTGTAAGGCTTAATTACAGTAACTCTACATTGCAAAGCTGCTTGTTTGCATCTAATATAACACTCTTCTGTTGCAGTTAAATAACCATTATTCTTTAGTGTGGATAGTACCTAGAATGTTTATTAAAATTTAACAACAACAATTATATTTGATCTGTATATATGTTTGTCTGAAACCAAAAGCAAAAAACAATAGCTAGTTTCAACAAAATAGAAAGCTGACTGAAGAGAATATGATGATGAATCTGAATCATGTTTTATCTGTGTTTCAAAAGAAGAAATTGGATTAATTTTTGAGGACCATCAGAAAAAGAGGCATGAGGACAAAGGATGGGCAAGCAATGTTTGTTATGTAATTATTTGTATGATGAGAAGAAAGAAAGAAAGAAAGGCATAAGTAATAAAAACAAGAACAATTTAAATAATAATTGCAAGCTGTTTATTTTATTAAACCTTCAGTAGGCTGTATATGCATCCACAATAAATTTACCATAAAACAGAAATGACAATCTTTATACATATTCCTACTTATGATTGTATTTTTTGTAGATGCAAAAAAATCTATAGTCACTAAAAGGTGAAGTTATAATGGTTAAAACGGTTAAATGTTTTTTTATTATTGTCATATGTAATGTGTTGCACACTTCCTTTTTTCCAGTTCAGTAACAGTAGAAGTCCCATTTCTAGATGGATAAAGAAATGTTATGAAAGACATGTTTCAGCAACATACATACCAACATGCATTGGTTAGCATTATAACTTACTGTAGTCTTGACCTCAGTGTTGGCTGGCATCAAGGCATGCGTCTCCTCCACCACACTGCTGGGAAAATGCCCAATGCGTGCCTCCTGCTGGCCATAATAGGAATCTTGCACCTACAAAATGTTAGTAAATAGTTACTGCTGTTTAAGAATTGTATTGATATGAAAAAAGAACACTCACACTTCCAGCCCAGAACAGGTTCCCTCTGTCTTTCAGCATGGCATAGACATACACAAGCTGGCCTTGTCTGATTGGGATAAATCTGCAGTCTCCAGGGTAGTAGTCCTGTAATGCACGGGCTATCAAGATAGGATCTGTAGAAACAAGTACTCGCATTAGAAACATTGTGCAAATCTTTTACAAATGGCAGCAAACAAAAATAATAATAATAATAATAATAATAATAATAATAATAATAATAATAATAATAATAATAATAATAATAATAATAATAATAATAAAAGCACATGGGGATTCAAATTCAACTGAGATATTATCACAGCTGCCTAAAAAAATGAAGTAAAAAATTTAGGCAGTGCTACTCACGGCTGCATTCTACATCAGCACATAGTTTCTTGTCCGAAAGTTTGGGCATGTCTTTTCCAGCTTCAGATGGGAGTATCAGCAGAAGCCAAAGTGTTGACCCAAACAGGAGATGGTGATACATTTTTGCATGTAAAAGCAGCCCCAGATTTAGATATGATAGTGATCTTGTAGTAAAGTTCTTCTTGTGCCTTCTGGTCTATTTGCCTAGTTAAGAGAGAGTAGCCCCTGTCTTTACACTCCCTACCCCCTTCTCCTTACACAGACCCTCTTTCAACCCAAGCAGGTAAACAGTTACATGGGATAAGGAGGAGGGACTAACTTACTACTTAATGCAGCCTCTTGCCTCATCCCAAACATTATTTCCTAAACAATTTTTTTTTGTATTATCCAGCCACTAGATGTCCCAGCTCTACATCATCTTGCCACATAGTATCTTCCTTGTTACCGTATCTCCACACCTTTTGGTCTGTGAGGGTGGAGTCATTGGCTGTTTATATTCCTACTGTCAAGGAAACCAGCTTAGCTTCCCTTGAGCAAACACACCCACAGACACACATATACGCATGCAGTGACCAAACAGGAAGCAGCAACCTGTTACGAATCACTTGACTGGTGTGGTAAGGTGAGGCTTTCTATATTTATCCTGAAAATGTATTTCATTTTTGGTGTGACAAGACAAATAATGATTACAATATGTTCTAGTAATTACCAATAGATGTCCATAAATTTGTTTATGAAAAGTAGATAAGAACTTTGGGAAATACAGAGGAAAACCTTGCTGGACAGATTGCTGTTTTGTCTTTTTAATTAGTGGTTACTATAGAAATGTACAATGTGGCAATTAGGAGTTTTTGGTGTATTAATAGAGAAAGCTGGAGAGCACAATGGCTGGAATTTTTCAGGAGGGGGTAGAACGTTGTGAACAGTGGAGTTGGTATTTCGGTCAGAGCAACAAAAGCTGCTATCTAACAAAAGCACTTCTTAAAGAGTCCATGTGGATTAGATTACTAGCAAACAAGTACTATGACGCACTGGCATTCCCAATGTAAAACTATGAATGTTTTTGTTCTATACAGGATCACCTGTGAATGAGATTTGGATGAACCAGATGCATGCCAACAAACTCAACCACTACAGAATCGGACAGGATTTTGAAGGATGATTTCTGTTTAAAGTGACTCATCGTTCCAACCTAAATCCACAAGATGTTTACACCCAGGAAAAGCAGTCTTCCCTCTCCCAGTTTGGAGGACTCCTTCTTCCCTCTATCAGCCTCCTCTTCCATCTCTCTATCTTTTGCTCTCCCTTCTTCATCGTCTCCAAATGGCAGCGTGGACAGTGGGGCAGGGATAGAGACTGACCTGATACTGGCAGCAGAGTTGGGACAGGCCCTCCTGGAGAAGAACGAAGAGTTGTCAGCTGCTCTGGATCAAAGGGAGAAAGAATGTGAGGTTAGTGTGACCTTTCAAATGAAACAAAAAGAACAATATAGTTACTGCTGTGCTAGAACATCATGTTTTTGCTAATCTGTAATGCTATTATAAATACAAAACAGTTGTGAATATCAATCTTAAAAAGAGATTTTAGAAAAAGCAATAAAGTATATTTTAAAATGATAACACTACTGATTGGAATAACTATCTATTATTTAATAAACAAACACATGTTTATGTTATGTTATGTTATGTTATGCTTTATTAATAATAAGTAGTAGATTCTATTTACTAATTCATTCATTCATTCACATATTCTTTTTTTTTTTTTAAAGAATTTAGATAACTTAGACTTAACTTGACCTAAACTTTATTGATCCACAAGGGAAATTATTTGGATACAGTAGCTCACTCATCACAATATAATATAATAAAAAAAAATGGTATAGCAAAAAAAGATCGCAAGAGTCAGTAGTCAGTAATCCAGGAGACAATGGAGGAGCTGACACGTATCCCAAGCAGCTTCTCAGTCATCAGAAAGGGCTGGATTGTGTTAAAGGCACTGGAGAAATCAGAAAACAATATCCTCACAGAGCCCTTAACACTATCCAAGTGAAAGTGAGCCCACTACAGAAGATAGATTAAAGCATCATCCACATTAATGTGGGCCTGCTAGCCAAATTGTAGAGGATCCAGGGATGGTGCCACCAGGGGTCTGAGTTGAGCCAGAACAAGTCTCTCAAAACACGTCAAAGCAACTGGTCTGAAGTCATTAAGTCCAGATGGGATAGGCTTCTTGGGAACTGGCACAATGCACGAGGTCTTCCATAAATAATAAATTATGTTGAATTTGTCTTTGTGGTGGTAAAAAAATATTTGCCATACAGAAATACAAACTTATGCAAAACTTGTCTTGGTTTCTTTTAGGCGTTGCAGCAGGAGAAGCACATCCTCCAAAGAAAACTAGAAATGAATGAACTAGCCTCGAGCCAGAAAGAGGCAGAACTGACCACAGATTTGGCTTCTTTAAAAGCAGAACTGGAGCGCTATCAAACCAGTGGGCGTGACAGGCGTCGAGACGAGAGCGAACAGCTAACTCAGTTGGCCAATCACAACCAGCGCCTGGTGGAGCAGTTAGCAGAGGTTAGCTTTTGTTTTCTTACAAGCAGATACAAAGACAATAAAGACAATTACATCCCAAGTATGTTGGGAAAACATTGTGTATATGTGTTGGTAGATGGGATTTGTGTGTGTGTTTTTAACTGTCTGGGATGATGTCACACTGTCACACAGACACCAACAATGTCGACCAGCAGGTTTGGGGTGTCTGTTTTAGTCCTGTTTTAGTCACAAATCAAACAATAGCTTTTCTCACAATGCCTCTCCCACCTTCAGGCTGTGACACTGGAGCACTCCTTGAGGACTGAACTGCGATCTCTGAGGGAGGAGATGGAAGAATCCTCCTTTAGTCGAAATATAAGTTTCTCACAGTTAGAAAACATCCAAGCAGAGGTATGCAACAGATAGTGTGGTTTTACTTTTAAAAAAATTATTTGGGAAGTTCTAAATCAGCAAACATACATCTCTTAATGTAGTAAAATAATGGACCAACAGCATATAATTCATATTTAGATAATTAAGTTTAGTATTAACACATTTGGGAAGCTTAAGTAAAATGATATTAAATAATATAATAATATAAGCACAGCACATACAGTACATAAGTACATAAATGCTTACTGTTACAGTACAGACATACATATTATGTAATCATCAAATTACCTTTTACAGAACAGGGTTTTGTCAGAGCGTCTCTCCCACATGGAAATGCAGCTCAAAGCATCAGAGGAAGACACAGAGAGACTTCGAGTGGAGAGAGAGGTGCTGAGGGAGAAAGTATCCGACCTGCAGGTGAAACTGAGCGAGCGAGAGGCTGAGGTGAGCAAAGTCTGAGTGAATAGGATATGCAGGAAAACCTTAATGGGTTGCAACCTCTCACCCACAGATTAACATTGCCTTCTAACCAAACTCACCCCTGCCTATCTGTGTCTGCTTGTTGTGTGTGTGTGTAGATAGAGCAGGAACAGGGAATGATCTTTGAGTTGCGTACCATGAATCGTACACTGCAGCAAAAGGCTCTGAGCTTGGGAGAAGAGAGTGTCCTGGACAGCACACACTTACAACCCTTGTCTTTGCTTAGTGAGATTCAGCAGTCGCAGGTATTCACAAAGACACACAATCACACACTAAAAGTTATCCAATGTTTCAAATTAAAATGGTCTCTGACAGCGAAGGTATCCCCATGGCACTCATTGCCATCTGTTACATAGGATATTTTTGTCCTCATTTCTGATGTTTTGACAGTACAAAGCATTGCAATGCAACACATTCTATTAATGTACAGTAACAGTGTAGCAGCAATATCCAAATTGAGTCTATACAGAAATAGACAGAATATAATTTACAGCTTTGTATTATGCTTTTCTAAAATGGATGCAACAGAAAAAAAAAAACATAAGACAAAACTTAAGGGCCCAGCATAGCATGTTTTAGTCTTTTTAACAGACTAACACAGCTTATATGTACTAACAATCTGTTAGGTATCAAATAACCTTGATTCTTTAGAATGTCATGTGATCATTTATTTATTCAACATACAGTAACCGAAAATATATATATATAAATAAATATTTATTTAAAATTCTAATATACTTTTTGTTTAGGCAAAGGAAGTTCTTTTAGCCCACTCAGAAGTTTTACAAACAAGAGATCAAGAAATAGAAACGCTAAAAGAAGAGGTATGTTGGTCAATAAAAACAAGTCAGCATTTTCTGATAAAAATATACATGAATCGTAATAATGGTTATTGCATATAATGCATATTGCATTATATACATAATCTATGACCTGATGTAATGCTATTGTGTATTTTACAGCTTAAAGCTAAACAAGAAGAGCTGGATTCATTACAGCAGGAAATCAAGCCATTTAGAGGCAGTCCCGAAAAGCCAAGCTACAGGTATTTCTACAAAACATTAGCTTTCCAGTGTTCTCTGTCTGAACCATGTGTGTTATGTCATCTCTGTACAGTACTTTAGAGAGTGAACTGGCAACAGTGCGGCAGGAGAAGGAATCACTCACCAACCAGCTTCTCAACACCATTAAACACAAGGTGGTGCTGTCTCAAGAGCTTGAGGCTTGGCAGGTGCTTGGATAATATTGGCCTCACTTGAACATATAAAATAAACATAACATAATTGTAGCTTTATATTTTTACAGGAGGACATGCGATTAGTGATTAATCAGCAAGTGCTGCAGAGAGAAGAAGAAAGACAAAAGGAGCAAGAGAAACTTGCATCATCTACTGCAGCTGGACTGCAAAGAAGTAAATCTCTAAGACTCAAAGGAGAAATTGGAAAAGGATTTTTTTCATCATTTTTTAAAGACAAATGACACCTGAGGGGCAGTCATAACCTCTGCCAATAAACAATGTGAGCCCTGAATGCCAGATGATCCACATATTAAGCTTCATACTAACTTTGAAAAAATGTTAATGTTGACAGACCTCATTTTGAATATTATTTAATGTATTTCTGTATATGAATGTACAGAGCCATCAGTATTGATAAAGATATATAGAATATATTTTAAATTGTACAGTTTTATTAACTATTTTAGATGTGTTTATATTTTTAGCACCTTTGATGGAAATTGTACTATCTATATATGTATACATATACAAATTCTGCAACACTAAACTGCTTTCTGCATGTAAACCAATCTTTTTTTCCAGAAAAATAAATAATCCTTTGAAGGAATCACCTGTGTCAAAAATGTTAACAGTTATTACTATATTATAACCTTAGTTTAATTCAAAGGCAAGAATAATACAATGTACAATTAAAAAATAATATATTTTAGTTCAATGTAGATGGCCAAAACAAGTCCTTTATGGTCCAATTTTCCACAAATATATACTCAGTTTCAGAGGTAGACTCAATGCAAATCTGAATCTGAAATACAGTATGGAGAACCATTTCTGATATCCATCCATCACAGTTTCTCCATTAAATTAATTTATAAAAGTGTTCCTGCAAATTGTGAAATCATCCTACACTGACACCAAGGCCCACTTGAAGCTTGTCTCCTCTGTGATTCACAAAGGCACCCATAATGAGTGTGGCTGGAAGTGGGGTCAGACGCTTCTCCAACACACCTCCTATGATGCACCGACTGTTCACCATTCCTTGAAAGAGAAACATATTATAATGGTTTCTTTTGCTTAAAGATTAAAAGGCTTTAGCAGTGATATTTACCACGAAACACCATGTTGGCCTCTGGGAGCTCCATTTTGTATCCAAATGAGGTTGTTGTCTCTTGAGTCCTTGTGCTTGCTTCAAACTCCACCCCGACTTGAATCTACAGCCAACAAAAGCAAGTCAATACTGTACTTTACAGCAGATGTAAACTAAATATATAAAAACAATGTTCAACTTTGAGTAAATCCTCACTGTACTTGTTTGTTTGCTCTGTGATAGTAGCTTGCATGGGCTCCTCCCTTCCCAGCATTAAGTGTCACCACCCAGTTTGGCCCTGAGAAGATGATACTGCATGAATGTGACCAGCTGAGACCAATTATAAGATCAGTGCAAGATCAATAGCAAAAACTGATGGATTACAAAGAAAAACTCACTAGAGTATTGCCCAGCCAAAGTCAGAATTCCTCCTTCCTCTGCTCGACCCCGATGGTAGACAAGTTCACCTCCTAAAACTAGACCTGATGAAACACTCTGCAAAAAGTGTGCTACAAGGATGACTGTGAATGGAAGTATAGAAAATACATAGGGTTGAATTCTATTTATTGTGTTATATGGTAGACTTCACAATTTAAATCATTGCAATTAAATTGCAATTTTCTTACCCGATTCACGAAGGATGTCTGGATTAGCTACAGTCACTGCAGCTGTAAAGTCATTTCCCCTGTACTCTGTTTCAAACTGCCATGTTACAAACTGGGATTGTTGAGTCTACAATAGAATTAAAAAAAATGTAAATAGCCCATAATGGGTATGCTTGAGAATTACTAGTTTGAGTTTCTTCCCACCTGAAAGACTGTCCTGGCTCTTACACGTTCAGTTAAATGCAACAAAGCGTGAGCATTAAGACTTCCTGAAGAATCCATCTCACCAATTAATGCTGGGGCATCCTGCATGTGTGAGACCAGTTCAGAATTCAATGTGAAATTAGAAACATGCTTATAACAAACATTCAAATTAAGTCTCACCTTGTCTTTGCTGTTATCATCTGTTTGCAAATGCTCAACATGGAATCGGTAATAGGAAGGACTAACAGCACTAAGATGAAGAGTGTGACTAACCTACAACACATTAGACATTTACATATGCTGTTCAATGCAATAAATGTTACTCATGTCATTTATCATTGTATGTAAAACAGGGTTAATACCTTAAAGAAACTACTCAATGTTTTATTAAGAATCATCTTAACTCCCTCAATCTGTTGAGGAAACACCTCTATGAGGAAAAGATTTCAAAGATTATTACTGACAGTTATTGTGAAGTTACATGATAATTAAGATGTATACCTTTGCAGCTTCTGTGCAAAGAGTGAAAACTACCAGGGTTAGGTAGGCGCCCATCTCTTCTCTCCCAGCGAGGAGGGCTGTCCCAGTGTGCAGGGTGTGCATCCCAGCGAGAAGGAGCAGGCTCTGTGGCGAAAGGCCAGTTCTGACCTGGAGTAGAGGACAGAGCTAGAACACTGCCCATGTGGGCCAAGTCTTTCCTGGAGAAGCACAGAAAAGAGAAAAAAGACATGACTGTTAACAAGAATGTCATTTCTCTTTTCTTCTAATGAAAATTATAAAACATGCATAAAACACACATATATACATACATAAGTTACATACATACAAATACATAGGTAAAAACAAAAACATATGTTTATGCATAATATGACATTAATTTTGGCCTATATTGACGTTGTGATCTCATCTGCTAACAGCAGGTGCAGGTTATGTGAGCTAACTTGACCTTAGCATGAACAAAATAGACAGATTGTGTTTGAATTACATACCCTCCTTAAGCAAAAGACTTATAATCCCAGACGGAATTAAGGAGTACACATCAAACAGGTTGTCAGTTTATCTTTTAAGTAAACAGAAGAACATGACATTTTAGGATGATAGGATACAGGGATGCTGCGGTTAGCCGTTCTTCAGTGATGTGTTACTGCCGCTGCATCCCCACGTCAAAATAAGGAAAGTATTCCAGAAAACATGCATACAGGACCATCTGCAAAATAAATACTATTTAAAATAATATGAATGATGCACATCAACCAACACGATGGAATATCAAAACGTCAATTTTATTTGACACTTTGCCTAGGAACCTAAATTACTAACCATGTGTTCCGCTGTGTTTCCAGTCGGTATACTGTACTGGGGACACCACCACATCTTGCGAGCGGCAGCTGCTACAGGTGCTTCTTCAAAGGGAAGAAAAGGTCAACGTTCCTTTGTTTTTCACATTTTTTTTTTTTTTTTTACAAACAATACTGCCACACTCGCACGATGTGGCAGAGTATTCCGGTTGAGTATGCAGCAAATATGCCGACATTATTATGACTGAAGATAGTGGTGGTCATCTTTACGCACCCACGCATCTCCTCTCTTTCGTCCATTGAAGCTGCGTTGTTGGCGTTTTTTTTTTTACTAGGATATTTCGATTTTTATACCCTGAAGATTGTTTGCACCAGCTCTAAATATGTCGTCTTTACGGTCTATGCTGTTGGTAGGAGAAGGTAACTTCTCTTTTTCGGCTTCACTGTGCCAATCCTTAAGCGGGTCTGACACCATCGTTATTGCCACTTGCCTGCAGCAAGAGCACGAGGCACTGCGGCACGAAGGGTCAGCCACTAACATCCAGATCATCCGGGAGGCGGGTAGGTTCATTCACTCAAGCCAAATGTATTCCACTATTTTAGAAAACAAAACACCAGAACGTACTAACTGCATCTGAGAAAAAGTGGTGTACGCTGAGTGAGATTACATCAATTTACTGTGGGACTTGGATTACATGAGCCATCCTGTGGTGGCATACATAGCCTATTTAGATTTATGCAGGTATTTACTCTTTAAATGAACTGACCATTATGTTGTTTTTTTTTGTTTGTTGTTTTGGGTTTTTTTTTTCAGGTGGAACAGTGCTATTTGATATTGACTGCACAAAACTGGGAGAATGCATGTCTCTTGAAGGCTATCTGTTTGACCTTGTCATATTTAACTTTCCTCACTGTGGCAGAAAGAGTGGAGTTAAAAAGAATAGAGAACTTCTGAAAAATTTCTTCCACAGGTATGAAAATGTATATCTGTGCTATAATATCTGCTTAAGGATTTTTGTAGAAGCATATTCTACTGTATTATCTCTGGTTGGCTGTTTATGTGTCTTTGTATTCTCTCTCTTTAGTTGTGTTCGGGTGTTGTCTGAAGATGGGGAGATCCATGTCTCCTTGTGTAATGGGCAGGGAGGTACTCCAGCTGACCAGCCCAAGCGTGAGTGGCACAACAGTTGGCAAGTGGCAGCCATGGCTGCAGAAGCTCAACTCATCCTCAGTGATATCCGGCCATTTGAAAGTGAGAAATATCAGAGCTACAAGTGCACTGGATACAGGTAAGAAGTGAAGGTGAGTGTGTCTGTGTGAGAGAGGAGTTATTTGGGTCCAGGAATTTGTATTTACAGTTCTGGTGGCTTAACTGTTTTGCAGGAGTCAAGATAAGGGCTTTCATGTGGAAAATGCTCTGGTGCATGTGTTCACCCGCAGCCCGCTGTATACTCCACCTCAGAGGCTGACTGTGGAGGAGACTGTTGAGGGGGAGAAGGTCCAGTACCAAATACCAGCAGAGCTCAGCGATTACATGTTCAGGTACATAATTCACAACCTAAACATATATTAATATACAGCTATTTATACCTTTTATATATAAAAATAGCTTATTTAATATTTGATTAACCAATTGCTATATGTTAATATACTTAATTATTTTCACAATAGCATCCAATAAAGTAAAATAAGTTCTTGATTTAAAAGAGGTTAAATCTGAACTGAGTTAGAAGAACAATTTTAACCACAAGCATTATTACATTTATTTCGCTACCTTATGTTTTCTGTACTTTCTTCTAGGGAGTTTCTCAAATCAGGCTCAACTCACCCTGTTAAGCTTGTGCAAGACTTTGTTCTTAAGGGACTGGCAGAGAATTGGTGTGTCTCCATGATAACCGAGACAATCCCTTTTCTTCTCAGCAGGAAGCAGTTGAAATGCTGTAAAATAGACAGGACCCAGTGCTATTTGATCCAGTTGCGTCAAAGGGACAATGATTATGAAAGTCATTCTGCAGCTGACAAAAACAAGTGCACAATTTTGCAATCCAACAGTTGGACAGAAAAGAACGAAGGAACTGCTGTCAGTTCAGAAAATGCCAGGAATAAGGGAGCAGAGGTGCTAAAACCTGTGCGGTCGCTTGATGTCGATCCAGAAATAGAAGCTGAATTTTATGTTCTGCGGCCATCACTGATACCTCCACTGGAAGATCTGATTGCTAAACATAAAGCTTTAACTACAGACTGTGATGAAGAAGCTAAAAGTGAAAGTTCAGGAACATTAGTTAATGTAAAAGAGACTCCCTCTGTTACTAATGGCACGAAGTGTTCACTGTGGGGCATTAGTGATTTGGTGTTTAAGAACACGCCTATAAATACATGGTCACTTCCTGTGTTTCATGAACTTCTCTTCAATGCTGTTCTCGCCTCAGAGCCTGATCCACTCAAAATATTATGTAACCATCTTGAAAAGTTGCTTGGTCCATATGGAGTCTCTGTGACAACAGAACAAGACGAGCTCTGTCTTATGGCTCAACCAATGGGTTTAGTCGGTAAAATCCTTGCAATTAAAGAGGGGAAAAGCCATAGTTTTATTAATTTATGCATTAGCTTAAATCTGGACTTACTTGCTGTGCGTCTATTTGCACTTCCAGACTGGAGACTTTTGTGGTCACATGATCCTCGTTTTTATAAGCAGTTTTCTCTACAGCCTTCACCAGGAACGCCTTTCTGTCCTTTCTCTTTGTTCCCGGAGCATTTTAGGTTTGATATTAGCTTCTGGACAGGGCCCAGTTGGGATGAAAGGAAGTTTTACTCTTTGGTCAGAGAGGCATGCTGTGGTACCGTTCAACAAATCAAACTTATTGATACATTCTCACACCCAGACCTCAGCCAGACCAGTTACTGCTATAGACTGGTCTATCATTCACATACACATGCACTTTCACATACACAGGCCCTCCTCTTTCACAAACGACTAGAAACTGTGCTCTCAACATGGCTGCATGTTACGGTTAGGTAGGGTTTGGGTTTTAGAGGAAATGTCTATACCTATAAATAATTATCTTAGAGCATTGATAAGATAAGATTCTGTAACTAAATTTATTTTCATGCAATCCTTTAGAGTTGGACCATCGGGCATTATGTAGGGATTTTCATACTTTCCCTCTGAGAGCCACTTGAAACAAAAATAGGTCATGCCTGTTCCTGTGAGCAGTAATAGTGACTAACTTATATTTTTTCCTGATCACCATCTCATCATGCCTTAAGGCTAAACTAAAGTAAGACATCTAAACCATTTGATTAGACATTGGTTTGGGCATATGATGAAATGAAATGGAATACTCCAGCAGAGGTGCAAGTTTGAGACCCCCCTAGTGTAAAGTGATTAGTTGATGTTTTCTGCATTCTCTTGTAACTTGGTAATAAAACAGATTTTAATCTCGTTTGATCCTGTGTTTTTTTTGTTTTGTTGTTTTTTTTTTTTTGAGCCTTTGATATGGTGTTTGGATTTAGTTGCTTTCCGCCCCTGGGTACAAGACCATATTTTCATACACATCTGAACCTAATTTGACCTCTAGGGTGACCTCAGGCTTGTACAGATCTACTTGCATCATAATAATCACACACAGACACGCTGCTGTTCTGTCAATGATCGGAGACGACGGAAAATCCCGAAGTGTGACGGTCCTGCGCCGAGAAACATGGCGGCCAAGGGGCTTCGGCAGCGCACCAGGAGAGGAAGCAGGCAAGATCCAAACAATGTCAATACCCAAGCTGATCCTCGGCAACATAAAGAGGAAAAAGGAGGCGAGGAGGGTAAAATCACAGAGGCGACTCGGCAAGAGTGAGTATAAAATGCCAATACAGACTAAATGCATCCCTTTATTGGGCAAAGCTAACGCTAGCTAATGTGCACGTTTGTTTTGACATGTCAACATAAAAGCACTCTGTACACAATACTCTCAAAAACACATCTACAAATATTTTCTATTGTGTTTTGCGCATTAGTCTTAGTGTATAAATATTAATCAGTTGTATACATTTTATCAGCTTTTAGGCGTGCACTTACGAGCATGTTTATGCTGGAGCTCATTCATTCTTCATAATCTTGTCTGTAGCAACATATATTACCTGTCTGTGACTTGGTGCAATGAGGGGTATGGTCCCGTATATTTTAGTTTAATGATAAAATGCCTTCATGGCTTTAATAGCGTTTGTTCAGTTTGTGTGACTGTCATAACAAACCGTAGCATGTGGATCATTGCTGAGCTGCTGCTGATCCAACACTAACTAATCTGAAGATGGTCCTATATGCATAGATGCTGCCTACAGGAGATGGCTAAGTCACCACAAAACGCAACTCATCCAAATCATACTGTGATTTATGCAATATTTAACTTGTATTTGGTCAGTGGGTGATTTGGAAAGCAAACTTATTTTTTGCTGATCTGAGTCGCTATGTTACATAATTATTCTACATTTAAAATGTTCACAGGTAAATCAATAAATGTAAATAAACCACACTGATTGACAGGAATTTTGTTTCCTTTTGTAGTTCGGTGAGTCGTGGAGGACAAGTTTGGGCTCCAGAGGGCTCTACAGCATTTAAATGCCTTCTCTCTGCACGATTCTGTGCAGCTTTGCTGAGCAACATCTCTGACTGTGATGAAACATTCAATTATTGGGAGCCTGTGAGTTACTATTAGACACGTACTACTGTGTATCTACAACTGTTGTTAAACTTTAACCTGTGTCTTTGACAGATGCACTTCCTGCTATATGGCACTGGGATGCAGACGTGGGAGTATTCTCCATTGTATGCCATCAGATCATATGCTTATTTATGGTTACATGCTCTTCCGGCTTGTTTGCATGCTCATGTACTACAGACAAATAAAGTGAGTTGTATTGTTGAATCATATACAGTGTATTGACTAGAAACTGCAATATTGTATGTGTAAAATGGTCTGTTACTCCTCTTTCCAGGTGTTGGTCTTCTACTTTGTACGATGTGTCTTAGCTTTCTCATGCTGTGTCTGTGAGCTCTATTTTTACAAGTGAGTTACCAGTGTGTTTTGAAATGTATTAAACCATGCAGCAAAATGCACCTATGACTTTTTTTTTCCCAGGGCAGTTTGTAAGAAATTTGGTTTGCATGTTGGTCGTCTGATGTTGGCTTTCCTCGTCTTGAGTACTGGCATGTTCTGCTCCTCTGCAGGTTGGTAGCCTATTTACATCAGTGATTGGATGTGCTTCTAAACTGTTGCATCTTCATAGTCACTGGCTAACTTTAAATTCTATCAGATTTGGGTTCTTCTCAGGATTATTTAAAATGGGGTTCAATAGGTCGTGGCGTCAATATGCATTATTACATTGTATTATTTTTTTCTCAAATGATTTCAGCCTTCCTGCCTTCTTCCTTCTGTATGTACACCACACTGGTGGCCATGACTGGATGGTTTCAGGATTCAACTCCTCTGGCTGTTTTGGGTGTCGCTGCAGGTGCCATTGTTGGATGGCCATTCTCTGCTTTGACTGGGTAAATCTTTAGTCTTATTTTTATCAGAAATGTATAAAGGACATTTAAAAAAGATAAGGCTTTCTTTTTTCTCAATAGTCTACCAATTGCATTTGACCTACTCGTATTGAGGAGACAGTGGAAAAGTTTTATTACCTGGGCAGCTATTGCTTTATTGCTTTTTTTGGTAAGAATATCCATTTACTGTAATTTTTGTATATATAGTTTTATCAAATACATTACAGCATTGTCATTTCACACATTTGTGACATAATGAGCTTAAACGCAATACAATTACAAAAGAATTGTTAGTCTTTATTAGTGTATAAAATACTATCTCACAATATTTTATTATCTTACAATATATCTATCTTACAATATTTTATTTTATTGTAGGTACCTTTGGTGGCTGTAGACTCATTCTTTTATGGGAAACTGGTTGTTGCACCCATCAATATTTTGTTATACAACGTTTTCACACCACATGGGCCTGATCTGTATGGTAAAAACTATCAGCATAGTTATTATAGTTGTTATTACGGTTTTGTATTAGTTTACAAATGTTAGCTGTGTTTGTTTTTAGGCACGGAACCATGGCCTTTCTATTTCATAAATGGATTTCTGAACTTTAACCTGGTCTTTGCTCTGGCTCTTTTTTCTCTGCCACTCACCGCCCTCATGGAGATGCTGTTGCACAGGTTTAATGGTGAGGAACCTCTGTTTAGCAGGACTTATTGACATATCACAGCTGTGCACTTTCTGGGACCTGAACTGTTTGTATTGTCTTGTATTTTCAAAGACCTGTTTAAACATTACTTCCAAATATTTTAATTTAATTTGTTTGACATGCAGTACAAAACCTGGGCCGTCCATACTGGCTGACTCTATCTCCAATGTATTTGTGGATGTTGGTTTTCTTCACCAGACCTCACAAAGAAGAGCGCTTTCTCTTCCCCATCTACCCACTGATCTGCCTCTGTGGAGCAGTTGCCCTGTCATCTCTCCAGGTTTTTTTATTTTCAGATCAAAATAATATATTTTCTATATTTGAATGTGATGTAGATGTCAACAACGATGTGTTTTTGCTACAGAAATGCTACCACTTCCTGTTTCAGCGATATCGATTAGAGCATTACACTGTCTCTTCAAACTGGCTGGCCTTAAGTGCAGTTATGGTCTTTGCGGTGCTCTCTCTGTCTAGATCTGTGGCTCTCTTTAGAGGTGTGCATTCCATTTAATTTATTTCCTCCCAGTAACTATTGATCATGACTGAGCTGTTATTTTTTTGGTCCACAGCTTACCATGCTCCTCTAGACTTGTATCCAGAGTTTCACCGCATTGCCAAAGACCCCACTCTGCACTCAGTACCTGAAGGCCGGCCTGTTACTGTGTGTGTGGGCAAAGAGTGGTACCGCTTTCCCAGCAGCTTCCTTCTTCCGCAAAAGTCAGTGTCCAGTGTTGGAACTATTAGCTCACTAATAGTTTTTGAGACATTTTCAACATCTTACTGCCACTTTAAAAGAAATGATGACAATAATATTTCTTTACTCATTTATGTTTTGTCATTTTATGTGGAGTTACTGACTTCCAAATGATGCTTTGCTATAATTAACTTTTTTCTGTAATTTTCAGTTGGCAGTTGCACTTCATTCAGTCAGAGTTTAAAGGGCAGTTACCTCAGCCGTACTCGACTAGTCCTTTAGCAACACAAATGATTCCTGCAAATATGAACGACCAGAACCTGGAAGAGCCATCCAGATATGTATGCGTTTCCTTTATTTAATTTGTTACATGATACAATCCAGTATTGATCATCTTGTTATGACAGCCTAATATTCAGCAGTACTATGAAAACCAGACAGTATTTTCACAGTGCACCAGTATTGTTAAAAAAAATTAGCCTGTCTTGGTGGAGTTAAACCAGAAATTGTAATTAATCAAAAAAAGTCAGAAATATAACTTGTTACTCTTGTTTAAATGATTATACTACACATTTCTGTCTGTTTTTGAGGTCATTTTAATAGCTTCAGTATATTGTATATTTAATCTTCTAATTTTGCATATTTCAAAATACAATATATATATATTGATATGATACATTTTTCAATAAATCTCACCTTTAATCCTCATATTCCACCTGTTTAGTTGTATGACTGCTAAATGGTAAAATGGTCAAATTAGTGCATTGGCTCACACCCACATCTTGTTTATGCAGGTAGATTTAAAACAGTGCCATTACTTGATCGACTTGGACTTAAAAGAAGAAACACCGCTTGAGCCACGCTACTCATCTAAAGAAGAGTGGAATGTTATTGCGTATAAACCATTCCTACAAGCCTCAAGGTATTTATTCTGAAGAATGGCATTAGTGAATTATGTCAATATCAAATTTGTCATCAATGTGTGTTTTTCTCCCTTAGGTCATCGCCTGTCTTTAGAGCCTTTTACATTCCTTTCATATCAGATCATCACACCACCTACAGACGCTATGTCATTTTGAAACCTCGGCGGCATAAGCAGAGTCGTAAGCGGAGCCATGGATAAAACTGAAAAAAGACTACAAAATCATGGACTTCCTCTTTAAACAGCTGGCATTTGTGTGTGATGTCTGTATGTGTGAATGGGCATCTACATGTCTATAAATGTTTACCCTTTAAGAACATACAGTACAGTCTACTTTTGCCTGTATGAATTGTATGTGCTCTCATTCTGTCTGAAAGTTTGTGAATGGATGTTTTTGGGGCACAGAACAAAAGACATTGATCCAAGGACACGATTTACAATTAAATCAAACTTGAAGTTGTACATTTATTTCTAAACTTCTCAACATTTTTGTTGCTGCACTTATGTGTAAATCCTTGTGTCTTTGCGCTAAGTGTGAGTGGGCAAGTGACCAAATCTATGAGATCATAATTTAATAATTTAAGTTAATAAAACTGACTTGACTCTGGTTTTATCTCAAACGTGTTTATTTTTGTTTAATATAGTCATCAAAGCCATTAACCCACAAGGATAGAAAAGACTCTCATTCAGAGGCGAACAAAATATAAACCCTGACATAATATACTAGTAAATATACTTGCTACTAATATACACTAGAGGGCCTTCAACGGGACATTATCTTGTTTTAAATACTTTTATTTAAAGAGTTTCTATAACAAACATACAAATAGCTTTCACATCTGAGAAATCAAGGCATTTAATAATTGTCACATTAGTTTTATTATATATTCTGTGTCATTCCATTGCTGTGATTAGGCTGCAGGCACACTAATAGCTTCATTAAACTTTGTACATCTTATATATAACTTTTATAGGCGAAGGCAAATGACAATGAAAGAACTGTTTATGACATTGTATAAGGCATATTCCTTTTGTTCTGGCTTACGCTTATGAGGTAACGGATAAAAATGATAAGTACATATACAAAAATCATAAACTTCAATATCATCCAACCAGGCAAAGGCGGCATACCAAGGCCATGCAGTCTGTGAGGATCATAGTCCCTCTGGCCAAATTGTGATTTATTTTAAGTTAAAAAAATATATATCAGACCAATATATAAATAATACAATAACATATCATATAATACATATATCATATGAACATTTCATATGATGTCTTATATTTGATTAGACCATGACAGAGTAGGAAAACCAAAGAGAAAAGACATGCTCTGGCCCAGTTGTGCATCTGTAACAGTTTAACTTTTTAAAATAATTTATCTTGCTGCTTGTTTACTAAATATACACTTAATGAATCCCATCAACTAAAACCTGTTAAAGATAAAGATCTTTGTTACTAACCACACCTGTCACACTGGTGATGTCTCACCATATATTGATTATTGTATTCTTTGATATACTTTTACTGTATATTTTTGAGTTAAGGTAAAGTAATGCCGTTGATGTGTGATTTAATAGTTCTCTCTATTGATCCAGTCAATGTACCTCTTCCCATTGTCTAGATTCAGCCCACTTCTGTAGTCCACATTTGCTTGGTAGGATTTACGGCGCCCATAAGTGCCCAGGCTACTCTGGAAAGTCTCCTCCTTGCCGTTGTTCATGTATGTTTGATATAAATCAGCCTTCACAATGGGAAGCCTGATTTTTGGATCAAAGAGACTGGTGTCATACAAATCAGGTACTGGATACACAGTGCTGCTATAGTGCTCACTTTTGGTTGTACGACGACCCAGGCTCCTATCATAAAACTCCTTATGCCCTGTGGATCGCCCCAGACTGCTCCCGTTTATGTCCCTCTTGATGGGCCTCCCCAAGCTGGTGTCATAGAAGTTGCCACGACGTCCAAGGCTTAGCTCGTTGAGGTCAAAGTTCAGAAAACAGCTCTCGGTACTGGCCAGTGTAACAAAGCCACTCTCTGTGTCCCGACCTCCTAAGTTATCGTAGTCGCCAGTCGGAGTGTCCGGGGAGGAGCCCAAAAAAGAGGTGTTCTTAGTGTGTGGCCGGGTGGAGACCAGGTCATCCTCCTTCTGTGAGCGAATGACATTGTAGACATCAGTCGAAGCAGAACTAGGACAAATCTCTGGCTCAGTCTGGCTCACTTCAGACTTCTGCTGAGTCCTCCTATGTGGATAGAAATAAAAAAAAAAATACAAATAATCAGACAGCTCAGATTAAATGTGCACTGCGTCACCTGCTTTTCTCCATGGAATGCTCCACAACATGGCATTAAACTTGTCTATTTCCAAGGAGAAAAGCAAGCGATGCCACAAGACCAACTGCTCTGACACTGCCCAGAGTGCAAGTGAATGTTTTTCGAGGTATTTTCAGCAATAAAAAAATGATTGTCGAATATAATGCAAAATATACAAATTGAATGCCACACTGTGTAGCATTACAGGAAAATTAATATCTCCATGGAGACAAGCAGGTGGCAAACCCCCCTCCAGAAAAGTTACATAGTGCACCTTTCAAGAAACATAAAGATGAGCAGTGAGCATTCTTAAACCTGTTTTATAGCATAAGACCAGATATTCAGAAGTATTCCAAAATGGCAGTTTTATATTATCTCTCCTGTAGAGACACGACAAGTTTACATGACCTCTGACCTCCTTGTTTGTTGTAAGATAACAAAAACACATATAAATGAAGACATACTGTATCACTCTTCACTTAACTATAGCTTCACTCACTCAAATACAGTACATACTGCCTTACCTTCTGCCAAACATTTTGAAGCAGCAAACGCCCATCACAGTGAGGAACAGCAGTATCAAAGGGATGGTGGGAATAATGATGTAAACCAGATTCAGAGCTATAATCAAAACAAAATGTCACTTGTATCTATATATCTAATGAACGTGAATCAATGTAATATTTAGATCGAGGCAAACCTGTACTTTGGTCACTGTTCTGCTCACTTGGACTCCAGGGTAATACAGATGGTACAATGTCTGGAATAAAATAAAACAACAATAAATTGATTTGCCTGTAACGCTTTTTGTGGTTCTATGTCTGAAGTGAATATACCTGATTGTGTAGTATTAGGTGAAGGGGACAAATCCACTGTTTGCTCTGTAGAAAAAACAATTTAGTCTTAAAATTAAAAATATTGAATTAATTAATCTTCCTCTTTTGTAGGCTCCAAGTACAAGCACAACATTCATACTACAAGCACTGACAGAAGAGGCCAAAGAAAACCAACAAAGGAAGTGCCTTTGCAAATTTCACAGTGCCAGAGATTGAAGTAACCCAGACGCTTAAACCACCTCATTGTTTTTGTACAAAGGCACTAAAACACTCACCAAGAGAATTAAAGATCATTGGTTTTACCTGAAGTGTATTTGCAGATGAAATTGTTCTTAGTTTCGCAGTTGTCATCGTTCCACTGAAACATGTAGAGTCCTCCAAGGCCAGGGGGAGCAGAGGGCTGGTGGTACATGACCACACACACCTCATACCCACAGGAAGGCTCATCCCAGTGCCAGTTTCTGAAAACACAACAGGTAAAAGATCTATCAACAATGCAGGACATTTCATTAAAGATGAGCTATGTCTTCTAATGGAGGATCTCCCTGGAGCTCTCCCTGGAGAGCTCTGGTAAAGATCCATCTGTGTATCTTTATGGAAACAAGCAGGTGATGCCACCAGACCATGTCTCAGATTTATGGAGAGACATGCCTGTTTATAGTAAAAAGAATGCATGTTCTGCAAAGTATTAATGAGCAATAAATTGAATTAAAGTGTAACTAAACAAATACAAAATCTCAAATTTTCCAAAACGCAGAAGAAGATAAGTCAAACTTGCCTGTAAGTAGACTTGCTGCCGTCCAGCCAGTAGTACTGAGGAGAACAGTCAGTAGAGCTGTCCCCGTCCCCGTGGTCCCTCCGGAGGCCAATCCAGAAATCTCCGTCGGTGGGCCGGAGCTCCGTAATGAGTTGCTTTATGATCTGCTGCTCGGCCTCGGACTCCACGCTCAGCAGCTGACCCCCGTCCCGTCTGCACGCCAGCTCGGCCTCCACGAAGTTCAGCCGCCGCCGGAGCTCAGAGAAATAGGCGAGTTTGTAACACGGCTTCCCCTTTCCAGCCTTACACACGCGCTGACCTAAAACATATGCTTAGTTAATTGTATTCACCTCATAAAAGCCTTTGCGAAGCATTTGGTTTATTCACTGCATGCCTACCTCTGGCTTCAAATATGTCAGCTTTGAGGCCACACACAAGTCCAGAGAAAGCAAAAGAAAAGAATAAAATAATTCAGCCCTGGTAAGTAGTTCATCTGTTGTTGTAGATCATAGACCAAGAACTGGTTTCACTCAGTAGACCTAATCCATATATAAAATGCAAACTGTCAACGAAAAAACAATCATTTACAGTAAAGGGGGTTAGTAGTCTATTATTCTAAAATAATCAGCTGTCTGCATATATATATTGACACTGCTTCATATAGCTGAATAAGTTCTAACGATAGTACCTACATTTGAGACAGATCAAATGACATATCAGATGTTGCCATACTGTAGTTAAAAAAAGTTTGGTCACAAATGTGATAGAGCAGATCTGTGCGTTCTTACGGTCTGCTCGTCTCTCCCAGTATGAACTCATAGTTTTTTGTTTGCCTAATGATATCTCGAAGACACCTGGGGGTTCGAGGGAAATTCCTACAATATATTCAACATAAATAATCACATAAAGATGAATGTGGCAACCTGCCCCACAGAATGTGACAACTTGCCCCACTATGGGGCATGTCACAGCCCTCCAACCTATGTTTGAGCTCTAATAATGTGTACAAGATGGAAAGATGAAATGTAAAGATTAAAATAACTGATCTCATCTGGTAAACATTTAATATTTCTGTTCTGTTTTGTTTCAGAGACAGAGACAGGAATGGAAAAAAAAGTTTTGACAACATACATTTATCTATATTTGTACATTTTAAGCACTTCTTGAATATCTATTGGTATTTATGCTATTTTAGCTTCATAAAATAGAGTCAGTACAGGTTAATACAACACCAAAACTTAATGTGAGCCAAAGCTGGTAAAACTAAACTAGAACTTTAGCTTGAATAAAGTTTTTGTTGCATATCATAAACAGACCGAAGCTGCCCAACAGGCTACTATCACAACCACATACCACAGTTAAAATGCACCATACTCTTAGACTCTTTTTGACCTACCTGTGATGAGGCTTGTAGCTCCTGCTGGTTTGAAACAATATAGAAACAAAAAGTGAATCAATATCGTTAAGACATCCATATCTGGAAAGACTCTTCAGATCTTCATTGTCATTTTATTCATGTTTGAAAACCCCAACACTACCAACAATCACAACAAAATCACTAAAGCTCCAACTGGCCATATACAGACAATGACATCAGGGAGCCTGCGCTGTGGTCTGTGGAAGTGAGACAGAAGGAGGAGTGTTAGGAAGAATAAGAAAAGTGCACGTGTTTGGGAGGGGGGCAGTAATCTGTTAAGAGCAGCCTTAATGATTGGGGCAGAAGGCTGCATCGATCGCGGACATCTAATCCTGCAAGTGCTTCGCATTGTAAACGCTGACAAGACGCAGATTTCTCTCCTGGCTTTATTACTTAAGCTTCAGGATATTATCATTACAAAAGTATTACATGAAAATGATCCCCTCTAACGTGATCAAAGGTGTTTTAAAATATTTGCTTAAGAGCGCAGCGTTGCATCTTTATTAAGTTAGCGACGAAGTGGGCGAGAACCTTTCATGGGCACGGCTGTAGTGTCAATTGAAATACAAAAAAGATTTTATAGGTTGAAACAATTGTCAGGCATTCTTTCAGATTTTCAATTACTTGTTTTTTTATTTTTGAAAAATTGTGTCTGATGAGTATGGGTTAGTTTTCTTTCTTTTCTTTTTTCTTTTTTTTTTTTTTTTAATGATCGCAAGTAGCCTACAACAGTAAGCGGAGATAGAGGTATTTTTTTTTTTTTTATTTTTTTTTATTTTAGCATTCAATACTCAAATCCAGGACAATGCAGGATTACTCAAACATGCATGAATTATCAATCAAAATACAACTTGTAAACTATATAAGGATTATGACAGTAGTTAAAAGCTGAAGCTCATAAAGGCTTCATAAAATATGTCCCCCTTTAATGTTTATATATCCAAAATGAAACACGGATTCACAAGAAGTCCTCAGGTGTGCTCATTGACTGTATGGGTGCATAGTGATAGATGAAGATTACAATTGACTGACAAGTAATACTATAGTCAATATGTTTATCAAAATTCATCATATCATTGTTTTCTATCTCTGTAACAAGCGCATTCCACAAAAAACAACTCTTACGGCTCATGTCGGGGCATGGTAGTATTTAACCACCAAACTAAACATAATATTCATGCTATAAACTCCCATGGGTCAATTATGCTCAATACATACTGTATCTCATACCCCAATTCATGTAACCAATTAAGAAAAAAATTGACAACATTTTGACAAAATCTTTGCTTGTTTTTTTGTGCTTTTTTCTTTTATATGTTGTCAGGCAGGAAGCACAGGACATAATCATAGACTGTATAAAAAATATGGACTTGCTGTAACCCAACTGGTGCCACATATATATTTTTATACTGCTTTCAATTCGGAAAGAGCTGACCAAATTGATCTTGCCAAATTGAGCATTTGCCTCTAATGGCTCAATGTAGTTAGCATACAAGTTCAATCACTGACCACTCAAATGTCCAAAAGCATCAGAGAACGAAATTACTCATTGCTTAAACTCATTGCTTTAAAACAGTCATTTACTGTGTTTTCAACTATGTAATAACACAAGTCAACACAAATCTTTTATGTTTTGAAAGATAATTTAGTATCAATGATTTCATATCAGACATGATAAACTTACATCACTGTTTTAGTATAATTACAGGTGCACTATGTAACTTATATGGTCACATATGGTGTAAGGTCAGCTTATCTTATGGATGTCATAGTTTTCCTTGGAATGATCCACAGTATGGCATTTCCATGGAACTGATTTCCATGGAGTCAAGCAGGTGACACCATCAGGTCAGATCTAGGAGACTCTGCTCATAGTAAGAACAGTTTTATATATTTTTTGCAATAAAAACACCAAATACAAGATAGATAAGCTTAATGCCACATATTTATAAAACAATAACATCTTCAGGTGGTGGACCCCCTCTCCGTTAAAGTTGCACACTGTGCCTTTAACATGGACAGTTATACATCAACTATTTTTGCAATCAAACACCAAATCATTGCATTCCATTAGCAGTAAAACAGTATAATGGTAGTAATGATCGCAAATCTAAACATGCTGTAGTCTGGCTCACAGGTGCTACATCATTCAGTATGAAATATATTGCTTATAAATGGTGGCAGCTTCTTGTATCGTCTACATAATTTCATACTCCAGGCTGGATCAGGAGTGGCCTGTGATGCACAAGCCTCAGCTTTTTTAAGCACTACTGAAGAGAAAGAGAGGATGTATGCACTTCTTAATGGTAGTAATTTCTAAAATGGCCCTAACGGTTGATTTAAAGCTGGAGGAGAGACAGATCAGGCTGAGTTTAACAGCGAGATGCTTCATCAGGAATATGCTGCGTGTGCTAACAGTGAATAGAGGGGCGTGTGTGGCTGAAGTGGGCGGGGTATCTTCATTAGCCTATGTATACTGTCTGCTGCTCTAATCAGTTTACCTATAACAAAGTGGTTTCAGTCAGGGAGCTGGAAAATGCAGTCGGGAAACTGGGGTCAACACTCCCAACAATAACAGTTAAGACAAAGAGGTAACCCAGTCTTCCACCCCGATCCAATAACAAATAAATCCCGTTTTAAATTTCCTCTTTGTTTACGATGTCGCACTATAGCAAAGGGTTCATTCAATTAGACCCTCTCCCATTAGTCCCCCCTCTTATACAGACTGTCTACTCCATCCACTGGCTCCATTCATCCCAATTAGTTAGTTAGTGAGCAGCCAGAGGAGTGCACCCATGGGACCTTGCCCTCACAGATTGGGGGTATCAGGGAACACCCATCTTGAAAATTCACCTCTTCACTCTGCTATATGACGTTTAGCCAATAGCCATTCCTCGGAAAATCGCTTTGTGTCTATATTTTCATTAAGTTAAAGGCTGACAGTGCTCAAAAGCAGATCATTCAGTGTTAACATCATCTGTTATAAGTCCTTTGTAGACCATTTCTTTGATATGTAAAATGACAATAAATGACAAACTCAGTTCATTTCCATCTTAAGGCTCAAAAGAGGTAGAAAACCTAATTACACAAGACTGAAATGCCCAGCAAATGCAACTGGAATAGTCTGTGTTGGCATGTGTCCAAATGGAGAGCCTGCATTGCGTAGACCAGATCAGGGAGGCCGACCCAAGGGAATCGCACCATCAGCAGAGCTCTGAACCATAAAGGACTTTGGCAGTAGTAATTTTCTAAGTAGACTTTGAAAATGTACATGAGGTTTTCTTGAGAAATACTGTATGGGCTATTAAGTATAGGATTTTTAAACAAGAACTATTAGGAGCCAGAAGCATTTTCAGAGTTGTCAGGTGTAATATATGGTATTTTTATTGCTAGACATTGTAATGGAATAGCTTATAGATGCATATAGTCAGTTAATATGGAAAATTATTAATTGTAATAAGGCTAGTCTACAAATAAAAGTGGCACGAAACGTTTTGTTTCTTTCCCGAGAACAGATTTGAGAAAAGGCACAACTTTAAAAAGATTAATGTGAAAGTCTCTGGAGTCCTTGTCAGAAGGAACTTCTCTATTATATTTGCAATTCTGCATTACTTTGTTTCCCCAACTCACCAGCGCCACCTGTGAGAGGAAAGGTAGTATATAATATAGCCGTAATCTATCAAAAGAAAACATCAGTATCATTCTATGTTCTGTATTTTCACTAAGAGAGACTAACCTGAAATGTGCGACTCTCGTAATTCTTAAACACAGCACCTCCAGAGTCACCTACAACATAATTATCAGAACCAAATATTTGAGATACAAAATCATGTATAAATAAATTGCTTACCTTTGCATGCTATTTTATCTACATATGGATGTCGACCTCCAGTGCAGAGAAAGTTTTCTGTCACAACCTCTGTCACTGTGATGTTCTGGGGAATGTTAGGATTCGTCTTCGCTTTCATGATGCACTCGTATCTCTTAGGATCCATAAGATTTAGGTGAATGTGCGAACAACAGCCTCTTTACAAAGCCTCTTTCTATAAAAATCATACTTACATATTCACCTAGCTTCACTCGCGCCTCCTTTTCTTTAAGTTGTTCCCCTTTCTTTGCCAAAAAAGTTACTCGTTCATAGTTCCTTAGAAGAAAATTCTCTGCACAAATATGATAAAACCACTGAAAAATTACAACACAGTGCCAATTGATACTTTGTAGTGACATCATGCTGGGGGTGTTCTACATGTATCTCTAATGGTGGAATGTTTGTGGAATTGTGGAATGAGTTACCATGGTGACACACTGAACACATTAACAAACATTGCCAAAAAGTTTTAAGACTGTCTGAAAACTTAAGCATAAACAACACACAACACATAAAAAACTGCACTGAAAAAACTGCTGCTCAAATTGCAAACACAAATTTGACAGCAATAACGTGACTTTTTTTTACAATTCTGTGCCCAGCATATTTAAGTGTTACAAAGGTCACTTGATTGTGGACGATGTGAGACCTGCATGTTTTAATCAGGCTGAGGAAACATGACTTTGTTATCATCTGTGGTGAAGCTCCTCCCTCTGGAATTCACCTCCCCAAAACTTTGGGAGGGAAAATTCAAATGTACCAGGACAAAGGAGCAGGAGCAGAGGACACACTCAGGACACAGGACAGTTACAGGAGCAGAGGACACACTCAGGACACAGGACAGTTAAGGAGCAGAGGACACACTCAGGACACAGTTACAGGAGCAGAGGACACAGGACAGGTACAGGAGCAGAGGACACACTCAGGACACAGTTACAGGAGCAGAGGACACAGGACAGGTACAGGAGCAGAGGACACACTCTGGACACAGGACAGTTACAGGAGCAGAGGACACACTCAGGACACAGGACAGTTCAGTTGTTTTCACATGTTAGTCTGCTCTGTGGAGCGACCCCAGTGCGCACTATATTTAGTTCTGTTTACTTCACTTTTGGTTTCAGAATGCGACTGTTGGGTTCCAAGCTTCTGGGTGCGAATGCCCTTTTACGTTGACCTAAATAGTGTCAGTGTGAAAACGACCTAAAACATAGTAACTGGGGGGCTTACCTTGCTCTTTGCAGGTTAAATTCTGTCTTAATGCTGTATTAGTCTCAACTGTGCAAGGAATGCAGATTGGTCTGAAAGAAAATTTTCGTTTTCATCAGTAAAAGGAAAAAGAGGGTATTCATTATAAAACCAGATACAGAATTCACACCTCAGTGAAATGGTGATTGGAGCATCTGCCACAAGTTCGATGAGAGCCACATCATAGTCATAAAACTCCATCACATTTCGGTCCATTTTAGCAGTAAGGTTGTAATTTGGATGTATGTGGATATGGTGAACCTCTGCAACAAAGAGTAAAGCAGAATAGACCACAATCCTCACTATAAAGTAAGCAATGTGAATTTCACTTTATGTTGAACTTGACTGAACTTCTAAACTATTCACTGTATATTTGCGTTGCATTACCTAATATAGGGTCACCTGTCCCCTCCACTGTTACACTGCTGTTTTTATTTTTGAAGCAATGGGCTGCTGTTAAAATGAAACGACGAGAAACTAGAGAGCCAAGGCAATATGATGCTTTTCCATTAGTCTAAAATTACAAAGACAAAAACTATTAGTAATGATAATACACTAATTGATTATTAGATGTGAACTTTTGAAGTTACCAGTGCTGTGATATAAATGACCCAGGGATACTTTTTCCTTATTTCTTTGCCTTCCAGATCGTCATAGTCTTGGTGAAGCCCACACAAGCCCCTTACATCTGACTCATCTGTGTGGGGTAAGAAAACAGTAATGACAATGTAACTTTCTGGAGGAGGAGATCACCTGCATGATTCCATGGGAATAGAAAGTTAAAACCATACTTCAGAACAGTCCCCATGGGGAGGAATAAGTTTTATGCCATACTGTGAAGGATCATAGCCAAAGGAACAACATTTCCATGGAAACAAGCAGGAGGAGGCTCTCCTCCAGGCCAAATATGAGTCAGGTTTATGGAGATGTAAGCCCGTTCAGAGTTAGGATGCATGTTTTTCAGTGCAATAAACAACCAAATAAAAAATATATACTTTTATGTTGGTCTGTTTTTATCTAAAAAGTTACATATTGTGGTTTTAAATAAACTAATCTTTGAAATTAAGTCTGAGCTGTTATACTTAAATTTCACAACTATGGGACAAATAAAGATACACTCATTATCTTAGAATCATTCATAGATAGGTAATTTAGTTTTAATTCTTCTTTAATTCTTCTAAAATGAAGAAGTAAGAGAAAGTAGTAAGGGAAACAATTTTTGTGATGAATAAAATTGTTTGGTAATGAGGTTTGCTACTTGTTGTTATTTTGATGAAATATGGAGTCAAGAATGTTATTTCAAAACATGCAACATATTTATAACTTCTTCCAAAAATGAATGCATACAAATAAATATGGCACTAACCAATCATCTCATCAAAGGTCTTTTGTAAATTTTCCACATTACTGAGTCTGTAATAGTGCGTTTTGCCTGTTCCAACGGTGAGAGGCTTCAAAATGTCATCGTAAATCTGAGCACCGATGCCAAAAACATAAATGTCTGTATCAAGAGAAATCAAGATGTCATTTATCAGCTGCATTTAAGCAGTATACAGTTTTAGTGTTATATAGTAAATTATTCAAATTGAATACATTAAATTGAGCTTATTAAAGCAGGTCTGAACAAATGTGAATGGGAACAATACCAGTACAGTTTCAGTTCTGACTTGAAACTAATATTACCTTTAAACCAAAACTAAACCAAAACTAAATCAAGGCTGCATTAGGACTAAATCAGGTCCTAACTTATCTGGACTAGCTCTCTAAAATAATGCCAAATTATGTTTTCAATAATGTCATTAATTTGTTACAATAATGTCTGCACCTTAAAGCATAAATGGAGTAATAGTAATTACAATCAAAGCTGCAAGCATCATCAAACGGCCCTTGCGGGCCACACTTCGCACTCGGCCGACACACCGCTCCCTCAGAGTGACGCTGACACACTACTTGTGTCTGTGTTACATATTTATTTATGTTGTATTTGGGCTGTACTTGTCACTAAACACACAAACTCAACACACATAGGAGGCACTGATGTGCTAACACAGATAAACATGAGCATTTTGGGACATCACCATGGCAACACTGTGCAAAATACGACTTTGGCCCCCCTAGACTTTTTTGAAGAATCTCTGTGCCAAATGTCACATTCTTCAATGAAACTAAGAAGTTGTTTTATCTCTTTGAAATGTATGAATTTTTTGGATCTCTCCCATTAGGATAACATTGGCACTTTCACGCATCTCCATGGCAATTTAATTGAGATGAGCCAAAGTAATTTTCTGCAAAATTTCGTACATTTTCAAAAAAGTAAAATTTTTATCCTCCATGCAAAATTTTGCTGCGTTCTCTAGAGGGAACACACCATTTTTGTTTGTGTCACAATTAGTAGATTTTGGCCAGAAGGTTTTACAAGCAATTCAAATTTGAGCCAAATTGGACTTTGTATGAGCGAACAGTACAAAATTTTGACATTTGAAAATTTCAAAAAATCAGAATGAAATTTGCGGCTTTGCCGCACGTAAACCGTGACAGTTATCAAAATAACTAACTTTATTGATGCTCCACTTCTCTAGATGATGTCGGTGAAGCGCCTTCAGAGGAGTTTGTTAAAATGCGACGTGAGCAAAACTGCTGACTCAGCACTTTGAAAATTTAAATCCAAGATGGCCGACTTCCATTTTGTCAGGGGGCGTGGCCATAATAATACTTTGTGTTTGTCTTCACATGACAAACGTGTGTACCAAATTTAGTGGCTCTACGACAAACTTTACATCGGTACGGCTCCCATAGCCGCAGTGTATTTTGACTTTTGTAGGTGGGGCTGTCGCGCTGTTTGTTTATGTCTAGTTATGCAACACCTATTTTATTGAATTTTTCTTCACTTCTGAATTTTGGGCAAAATTTTGTAAGTTTTTCAATATGTTTAGGGGGTGAAATTAGAGCTCAAAGAGCAGAAGAATAAAAAAAATAATATTTTAAGCAAAAACAATATATCCGTTAACATGGGAACAGCATATTATACATTTTTTGAAAGCTCTCGAGATTACAAGAGAGCTTACAAGCACGTCATTCACCACTGACCCCACGGTAGCATGGGGTCAATGGCGAATGACATGCTTGCCATTGGCGTGGGGGCTTGGATGCAGCTTGATGTCAGGAGTGTATTTGCGGGACAGGAGTGCTTTGCGCTACTTTTCACCCATTGACTCAATGTTGACTATGACATGTTAGCAAAAACAAATATGCATATTCCATGCCTTCGGCATGGGTTGCTAGGATACTGCTGTTCATGCAGGGAGCAACCGAACAGCGTTTCACGCTCAACTTCGTAAGGCAGAGTCCATGCACTCATCATTGTGAAAGCAATAGGCCCTACTACCTGTAGGGGCTTGGGCCTAATAATGCCTCACACTTGTAATGCACTTTACAGGCTTGTCACAGCTTTTCTACAGTGCTAGACTGTAGGAGCAGTAGTTATATATTTTCTATACACAATAGGAAGGGCCTCAATAAATCATTATGATTATTATTAATTTTCAAATCAGAGCTCCAATTAGATTATACAGTAAAACAAAAGTATTTAAAAAAATCTGCAGCCCAAATCTAGCAAGGACTGGTATATAATACCACCTGTTAAAAAGGCCTTTCATCCTTGGGTGCTTCCGCATGGAGACTGACACTATGTGCAGCAGCCTATCAGGAATCTGACTCTACTCAGCACTAGCGTAAGGCTGAGGCCAGGTATCAGGGTTCAGAGAGTAGGACTGCGAGTGGAGAATAGTGCTCTTGTTTGTGTGTTTAGTTAAGACCATGTTCTGGACTATTTTTTTCACTGTTTGGTGCTTTGTGCATGTAGGAATAATGTAAGTAAATGTTCTGTGTTAATAAGTTTGCTGTCTGCCTTTCTTTTACCATGTTTCTGCCATTACTGGTTTAATTGATGTGTGTATTGCTCGTGCTCTGATAAGTGTTCTGGTGTTCATTGATGGTTATACAGAGCTGCTCTGTGTCAGAGCCTGTGTTGAAAGCAGCGCGGTGTTGGAATAGCAGTGTGGCTTGAGTTCTCCTTCAACATTTGTTTCTGTATCTCACATATAGGACAGCTCTCCAAGCTGGTCCCCCAAAAGCCTTATAACACTATGCCAGTCCCTGACTGGCTGGAAGACTTGATGTATGCTCCGCAGGGGAGGCGGGACTTCCTCCTGTATAAGATCATCCCGGCATGTCTCCACTTTAGTCTTTCAACTCTTCTCACTCCTAGAAGCTTTTACCCTCAGACGGTGAGTGGCTAATGGGTTAGCTTAACTTTTCATAGGGAGAGCTAATCACTCTGCCGCCGCTTCGCTTGGCTAATTCTAAGGTAGCAGGTCTGTCTCCAAACAGCTGCTATATTCGTTCTTTCTTTTAACGCTGAGCTAAAAATTGGCCAAGTTCTCCTCACCATGGAGAAGGAGGCACTCATGAAGGCTTGCAAGTGCGGGAGTAAAATTGCCGGGGCAGACAGTCACCCTGTCTGCGCACAGTGCCTTGAGCTGCTACACGTTTAGGACGCGCTAGCATCCCTGGTGTCCTGTGAACACTGTGCTTGTCTTTCGTTGAAAACCCACCTTTGGAGACTCACGCACCAAGTGAGCCTGACAGAAGTGGACCCTGTGCTACGGGCAACCATTTCCCCACCACAAGAGAAGGAGAATCCCTGGTTGCCCATCCTGGCAGGACTATCTTGGGGTAACCAGCTCGACGAAGCGATTCCTCTTTTTCTTTTGAATCTGAGCTGGGGACCAGCCTCATGGCCACCAATAGAGCGTCTCTTACGCTGATGACAAGCTCATCAGCCTCCCTTCAGAGGAAGATGAGGTTAGCGTGGAACGATTCACCCTCACCCACGCTGCAAGGCCTGGTAGTGAAACTGCATCAGACAGCAACGCAAGACCTGTCTGCTGGGCAGGACTTGCATTAAGTTTATCAGAGAGAAAACCGCGAGGTCCCGCTACGAGGGCAGAAGGCTACAGGCAGCCAAAACCTCTCCAAAGCAACTTCTGCCAGCGTTCCCAGAGTGCCTGGACACAGCCACTTGGTCCTGGAGCAACCCGCTCACCGTCAAAACTCCCACCCAGGGAGCAGCCTGCTCTCCTCTCCAAAGCGGATTGTTACCAAACAATGCTAACGGAGACGAGCTACAAAGCAGAGTAGCTACCTCACTGAGAGTGTTGCTGTTATTAGCCTACCAGGCAAAACTGCAGAATGACATGTCCTCCTCAATGACCCCTGTATATGGTCACTGACCTCTGCCTCCACCTGCACCGGTGCACCATTCAGGCATGCAGTTGAGACAAGACCCAGCTCCTGGATGTCCTTGTGAACCCAAAGGGCCTGTTTGGGTCCACTGTCGCCACAATGCAACTACTGTTTGAGGATAAGAAGTGAGAAGTTGAAGCTCTACAGCTGTGTCTCCCCAGAAAAGAGCTTCCACGCTCACCCAGAGTGTCTTGTGGGTTTGGCCCCTGAGAGGTTAAATTTATCCTCTACGGGCCTTCCAGACAACGTCTTTGCCACCATTCAAAGCACCAAAGCCTCCTCTACTCGTAGTGCATATGATTGGAAATGGTGTGCGTTTGAGGAGTGGTACATAAACACGGGCTGCAACGAGCCCTGTGCCCATCATTTTGACATTCCTCCAGAGTCTGCTGGACAAAGGGCTAGCTATCTTCACCATTAAAGCGTGCTTAGCTGCCATTTCGGCTTGTGACGTTAGTTTTGGAGATAAGACGGTCAGCCAGCACCCTCTTATCTGTGCAGTTATGAAGGGCGCACGATGCCTCAGACCAGTCTCAAAGAGCCTGGATGCTCCATGGGATTTGACAATACTGCGGAATGCCCTGACACTCCCCCTATTCGAGTTGCTATATCAGGTGGAGCTGAAATGGCTCTCCTTTAAGACGGCTTTGCTGCTGGCTTTGGTGTTTGCAAAGCATGTGAATGACATCCAAGCACTCTCTGTCAAAGCATCATGCTTGCAGTTTTTGAGGGGGAATTCTAACATCTTACTAAAACCTAACCCTGCCTTTATGCCAAAAGTCTAAAAGTCTTTAATCCAACTTTGTCATGCCTCCCCATTGAGGTGTCTGCGTTCTTTCCTCTTTGTACTTCAGCAGCTCTATGTGCTCTGTCCAGTACGCGCACTGCACATTTATATGGACAGTACTGCTTCATTTTGGGGAACTGAGCAGTTGTTTGTGTTTTGGGCTCCACTCCATCAGGCTAAGCCTCTCACTAAACAGCGTTTGTCTCACTGAATAGTAGAAGCTATTACCGCAGCTTATGACAGCAGTGGGCTTCAGCCCCCTGTGGGGCAGCCATGCACTTGTGGCATGGCTGCATCTTGGGCAATGTTCCGGGGCATCTTGGTGGAAAAGAGCTATGTGGCAGCAAGCTGGGCTACGCCTCACACCTTTGCCAGGTTTTATAGACTGGATGTCATTGGGCCCTCACTATCTCTGCCACGTTGGGTGCCTCAATGATTGGTCTTCAGGTAAGCTTGTCTGGCAATATGGGAGTATCTACATCTCATATGTGAGATACTGAAACAAATATTGAAAGAGAATTTTAGGTTAAGATATTAACCCCAGTTGTCTGAAACATGAGTTAGATATCTCACCAGACCGCCCTTCTTGCCTTCAGTGAGAAGAGTGTGCTTACTTAGACTAAAGTGGAGACGTGCCAGGATGCTCTTATAGCAGGAGGAAGTCCCAAATCCCCTGTGAAGCATACGTCACGTCTTCCAGTCAATCAGGGACTGGTGTAGTTTTATAAGGCTTCTGGGTGACCAGCTTGGAGAGCTGTCCCATATATGAGATACCTCACTCATTTTTCAGAGAACCGGTTTTAATTTCTTAACCTAAAGTTATGTCACCTCCATCACCTCTTAAAAATACACTACCATTGATAGTGCGGACTATACTGGTTACCAAAGCTACATAACTAATGCCAATCATTATTTTTATCACTGTTTTTTACTTATCTAATTGCTTCTTTATTGAAGTTTAGTGAGTTTTACAGTTTGATATATAGTTTATGTAATATACATTTTTATACCTTTGTTTTCTGTAGAACCACACTTCTGCTATTCCTGTGGATTGTTAAAAAAATATTATCACTCAAGACATCTGGCTGATTCTTTCAAGGGCACCCTGCACCTGGTCAAAACAGACAGCAGCTCATGGGTACTTTACACCACCTGTTTTTTGCAAATCTACATTGGCTGCCTGTTGAGCACTGAATTCATTTCAGAGTCTCATGAGCATCTCCTGGTTATTTAAGGGAGCTAATTCAATATATTTGGTGCTTTTGAATGTAAGATAAACCTGAAAACAAGTTATTTAGGCTGGCTGTGTTTTATGACTATTAAGCGCCGTTTTGAGTTTTCCTCTTTAAAAGGAGCTAAATAAATAAACTTAACTTACTTACTTACACTACAAATTTTACATCTACTTACCAAGGTATTCCTGTCTTTCCTGTGATTGGTCATAAACGAGTGACTTAATTTTTTCAACCGTTGGAGCACCTCCAGTATTATAACCACCTGCAATCAAGTCATAAATCATGTCACAATTATATGCCTTATTATAACAATTACATAATATTTAGTGCTGTCAATTGATTAAAATATTTAATTGCAATTAATCTCATGAATGTCATAGTTAACTCGCGATTAGTTGCAAATTAATCGCATATTTTTGTCCCTTGAATCATAATTTTAATACTCTTATCAACATGAAAAGTGGATAGGCGCCGCTTTGTGCAAATGTTTTTTTTTTTTATTGCAAATCATAACAACTGTCAGTGAGACAACTTTGTGTTAGATGTTCCACTCTCATATTCCACTTTCATGATGTGCTCTGCATCAGTATGAGTGAAGTGCTTCTCTTCTGTCTTCATAACAGTCAAAGTGACTGAAGTTCCCACTGTGGGTGAAATAATGTGCTGTGACCCTGAGGTAGTTCCATTACTGAGGGACGTCCAGTAATCTCCAGTTAGAACCACTGTGTTTGTCTGCCCCAACGCCTACTGCACTCGGGGCGCACTCGCTCTGGGACTTTGGGGCCGTGCCGTGCTGATTCGCCGTATGTTTTGGAGCGGACTTTGTTTTGTGTTTTCCTCGTGTAGGTGGCATTGGCGCGCGCGCAGGGCTTGTGTGGTCAAGTCGTGTGTGTGCACGTGCATGAGCGGTCGTGCCGTGCTTTGGCCCACCTCCTCCAACCAGGACTTCTCAGTTTCGTACAAATTGTTTTCCTTCCTGTTTACAATCGGATCCTGTAGTTTTTCCAACGTCACTAGCAGTGACCACTGATTATGAAAAAAACAGTTCACTAGGTCACAAAGAGCGTTAATGTCGCGATTAAAAAAATTATGGCGTTGTGACAGCACTAATAATATTAATAAAATACATTACCGTCTGTGAACAAAATGATCACATGCTTATGCTCATAAAAGTCTGGGGCCCGTGTCTTGATAATAGACATTTTCTCCAGTATTTTTTCAAAAACTGCATTAAGATTGGTTCCAACCTTGTCAGTTTCTTTAAAACAATCCATCATACATCAGTTTTATTTTCTCATCATCATAGGAAACTGTGTATTTCCTTTTACTTACTTTCAAGCTTAAAACTTTCAAACCTCTGCAATAATGTGCCTATTAGTGGTGGTTTGTTAGGCCCATAGAAATCAAGAATGTTAATGGCTGTGTGGATCTTGGAGGAAAAGAAAATAACTTCATAGTTTGGAAACACAGAGAAGACTTCGATCTATAGACGAAAACATCACATTAGAATTACATAGTTATAGTTACACAAACAATAGCAGATACATGTTATAATCCTATACTTCCATCACAAGCACCTTCTTAATGTTCTTGTCATTTTAAATATTTGTTTCTTTGTACTTATACAAAATATGTGCTGTTATTGAATATTTCTTGTTGTCCTCAATATTTTGTGGCAAATGGAGCATGAAGTCAAATGGCACTGGGCTTACCTTCTTAATAAGTGTTTTTATCGCTTCTTTGGCACTTTCGAAATGTTTCTCATCGATGCTCTCAGAGACATCCAATGCAATGAAAATGTTGAGTGTCCCTTCTTGTCTTAATGGGATTGACAGCCCTTTTTGTGTTTCGTCTGAGAAAACCAAATCACAATGAGATGCACATACTTGTTTAATGGCAGCTTTGAAATTTAAATAATTATAATAATACTTACTAACTAAATTTGAGGTAAGAGAGTTTTTTATCCCGCTACTAAACGCCTCTGTAACCTCCCATGGTGAATCATATGTATATTTGTCTGCCAAAAACAATACATATTAATAATCTAATTATAACATGAAGCAAGTTGTCTATAAAGAAACTTGAATTTTAGTACTGACTGATGCAGTACAGATCTTACAGTAGCAGGCTGTCTCTGTTCCGCTCCACTGTCCGTCTATCTGACACTCTCTTTCCTCTGAGCCAATCAAAATCATGTTGCTTCTGCATCTGAAAATCACTTTATCTCCAATTTCAAAGCTGTTTCCAAACCGCATGCCACCAGGTGGGACACCAGGATCAGGACAATCTCCAGCTGCGAAATGTTATGGAGGGTTTATATTAATAATAGTATAAAGGGAAATAATGACAATGACACTTACAATCTTGTCGACAAACTGGATTCGGCCCACTCCACTTTCCATTTTCTAAACATGTGCGCTGGAAAGGGCCGTGTAACGTGTATCCCGAGTAGCAGTGATAAGTAATTTTGCTTTGAAAATAATACCTCCTTTTTTCATTTATTGGCAGAGTATGTCCGTTTTGGAGAACCGTTGGATCTGGACATTCAACCCCTTGAAACAACAAAGCCCATGAGTAAAGCAAAGCAAAACAAAACAAAACAAAGCAATCCACTACTATTGTGTTTAAGGGATGTAACAAAATGCAGTTAACCAAAGTACTTAAATGTATACAGATTTGATTGTACTTTAACAGGTAACAGTGAATGGTTAAAGCCATACAACTTTTCTCTTTACTCACTTCTGCATCTTGGTGTTGATTCTGGTTCAGGAGTCCAGCGGTGGTTTAGCTGACATCTATAGGAGAGTTCAGGATAGGCGTAGTAGCCCCTGGGACACTGGTATTGGAGAATGCTGCCCTCATTTAGTCCATTTGTCAAACTGAAATTAGCACCTTGAATCCTCATCCCATTCATTGAGCAACTGCACCAAACTACATCTCCTAAGCACAGTACAGATATTGTAATAGAACAATAGGCTCTATTAATATTAGGACCATCTGCCCAATTTTGGTATTTGCCTCTCTGAAATACAGACGACTTTGAGCACAGGCCATTGACTTTCATACACTGTCCACTGCAGACCAAAAAATACCTTAACAGAGTTTCAGAAGAAGCTGTGACAGTTTTCTAGCAATTAGTGTAGATAATAGACACAGATTCTACTTTTTAATCTTTTCTGGTTCATTATTACATTTTGGTGACAACATTTCAACTTATCAACAACATTTTGTAATAAACACGATACGCCTGATTGTCCATTATAACTATAGAAACTTACCTTTTATAAGAATGCATAAAACTGCCACAAACCAAGTCTGGTGAATAAAAAATGGCATGCTGATCTTTTACTGCTAATACCCTTCTGTCTCAGGATGAACTGTGATGGTAAACGTTAAAACAAACAAAGTCAGCCCACTTGATCACTTATTAACTAAACCACAAACAAATATAAATCAATGAGGCTTCAACACTGACTACTGTGCAATTTAAAACTCTGGTCAGCCAACCCCACTTCTATTTGCTACCAGTAAAGGTCTGGCAACATTCCCATTGAACCCCAAGCCATTCCAAACTCCATAACTGAATGGGGTGGGGCTTATGTACTGGCTTATGAAAAGGCCTCTGAATAACTGTATTAGAATACATAATAAAGATATTGTTGATAATAAAAATAACCAGACAGTGTTTCTATCTGAAGACACATTCACAATACTTCATTGGTAATCAGGACTGAAAAATCTAGATTTCTTAATTTCTACAAACATTGAACACAATATGGTTATAGCCGTGCACACCAAGGCTCAGGTGAGGGCCCTAAAAAGCCTAGTGCTTTTAAACAGTGATTTTACCTCTTGGAATTGCATGTGATTTTGTTACATATAAATCTTGCATTTTTAGTAAACACTGTATAATTGTGTATATTTTGCCTCACAGTGTCTTAAAAAAAATGACAAGATTTTCTTCAAAAACTTAACATATGTTTTAATTAATAAAAACATTACAGCATCAATACATACATCAACATAAATGCTCTAACTGCAGAGAAGAAAATCAATGTGCTTGTTAATTTTAAAATGAACAAATACAACTTGATGACTAATGAGTCATTTGTGAAAATGCTTGCTAGTCCACAAATACAAGTGGTGCGTAATTCTGACCCTTTTTGCCAAGAATGGATTTAAGAAAAGGTACAACTTTGAATAGATTAAAATGAAAATCTCTTGAATCTTTGTCTGATTCCACCATTCCACCCTGTTTACATTTGTCCATGACCTTGTTTCCCCAACTGACCAAGGCAACCTAAACAAAATATTTGGTTACTTGTGATAATACTTGTTCTGTTTGGTTTACTTTGTTTACTCACTTGTATTGTCCGATTTAGGTGATTTTTAAACACAGCGCCTCCAGAGTCACCTAAAATAAATATGTTTTACGTGATCAAAAAATACTTAATTATAATTGTGTACTTTATTATTATTATTTTCGTTGATTTACCTCTGCATGCTATTTTGTCTACAGCTGGAAATTCCCCTCCGCTGCACAGGAAGTTTTCGGTCACAGCCTCAGTCACGTTGTTGGTGTTGATGCCGGGTGCCAAGAGTGCTTTAATTATGCAGGTTTGTCTCTACAGAAATAAGTTACACTCCATTTAAGTGACAACAGTACGGTGGCGTATTGCTATCACTCCCCAAAAAATATTTCAACTCAGTATCACGTAATTATGTGAAAAATTTCACGTTATAACGTGAAATTATCACGTTATTTCGTGATATGAAATTATCACGTTATTTCATGATATAATGATATGTTCACCTTATAACGTGAAAACCTCAAGTATGGTTTTATTATATGATCAGCCACAGCCAAACTAGTCACGCTTCCCTTGCTTCAGTCAACTACAGACGGTGCCTTGACGTCGTCTTAACCTCAGCTGCACTCCTTCAGGATCGAGAATCTTCAACAGAACACGAACCGTGGACTGAGTCACAACCAAGTCACAACCAAGTCATCTTGGATGCATTTCAAATGCATGAATCTGTAGCCATGCAACATGCCTTTTTGGTTTAGTTGCTCATGCAGGAAGAGTGCAACTTCCAGCAAGTCAGACTGGGCTTTCCACCTGAACAACCCCAACAATTTCAGTCGCCTCCGTATCGTTGCCGTGCTTATTTAAATCCCATCCATCCTAAGACATGTTCATATTTTCCAGTGCCTCATGCCAAGAAGGAAATAAAAGCACATACCGCGAGAGACGTCCGTCATTCCCTGAGGGTTTGGCTGTGGCTGATCTTATGAAATCAAGTAAAACCATACTTGACGTTTTCAAGTTATAACATGAACATATCATTATATCATGAAATAACGTGATAATTTCATATCATGTAATAACGTGAAAATACCACATCATGAAATAATGTGATAATTTCACGTTATAACGTGATAAATATCATGTTATGATGTGAAACTTTTCACGGAATTATGTGATACTGAGCCAAAATATTTTTTGGGGAGGGATAGCAATACACCACCATACAACAGTACAAAAGCTGTTGAGTAAAAAAAACAAAACATACGTACATTATCACCAAGCTTTATGTGGGCATATTTTTCCTCAAGCTTTTTCTTAGTCAAAAAGTGAATTCTTTCATTGTTTGTTATCAGCAGCTGTTCTATATTAAACGAGAAAATGTAACACACACATTAAATAAGGAAATAAGGATTTAAGTAGGCCTATATAAATGTTTTATTTTTGTGTGAGGACACATGCCTTGTTGCTGACAAGTTAAAGTTTGTCTTAATGCTTCATTTGTTTCCTCAGTGCACGGCAGGCAAATTGGTCTGTAAATAAAAGTCACAATTTATTGAGATCTGTTATTTCAAGAACGTTTGACTCCTTGTTAAATTATATTAACGATTCATGTCACTCTTCACCATTAAGAAACAAATTAGGGCTAACCTCAGTGACACAGAGATGGGAACGTCTTTTTGAAGTTCGACGAGAGCCACATCATAATCATAAAACTCCTCAATGTCCCGATGCTTTTTGGCTGATATATTATATTTTGGATGTGTGTGGATTCTTGCAACATCTGTAAGAGTCAAGGCATTTCATTGAAACTGATTACACAGAAAAATGCAAATTTGTACATATTATATTTTTTATACCTAGCTGATGGCCATCTGATACTTCCACTTTGATATTTTCTATTAAATTATCAACTGTGAAACAATGAGCTGCGGTCAATACAAAACGAGGAGAAACCAAGGAGCCCAGGCAATATGATGTCTTCTCACTGGTCTAAAATGAAATGAAACATTGCATAATGTAATGTTAACATTTGTAATAATAATAATATGAATAATAGGTAACAGTAAAGTAAATATGAAAAACAAAAGTAAAAGTAAAAACAAATTAATTCACCATAACAGAAACAAACGTGACCCAGGGATACTTCTTCCTTTTTGTCTTAAGTTCACTCATATCGCCATGGACTCTATGGAGACCGCACATGCCTTTTATGTCTTCTTCATCTGCAACATTCAAAATAAAACCATTATGGAAAACATTTCATAATTGTGCTCTGCAAATAAACTTGTCTAAGCATGTGTCTGCCCTAGAATTAATCTTGACATCTGACAGTTATAAAATATTGAATCAATTATACTCAGAGATGGACATATTCTCACTTATAATCTCCTCAAAAATTTCATGCAGATCTTCCTCATTCTTTAATCTGAAGTAATGCCTCTGTCCTTCTGGCCCAACTGTGAGACTCATCAGGTTGGCGTCATAAATCTGGGCTCCAATGCCAAAAATATAAATATCTGAAACAAATAATACAGTTGTATACACAAATATTGTGCTAAACAAAAACATTATTACAATTAATAAAACAGTAACATTTTATGCTTACCAAGATGTTCTGCTCTTTCCTTTGGTTGGCCCATTAAAATGTCAGCCTTAATACCTTCAACAGTTTTAATGGGTTTGCCTCCCATGTTATATCCGCCTGTTAATTGGACAAATAAAGCACAGAAAGCATTTTGAGCACAGGCATAGATATAAGAGAAAATATACATTTGCATTACCATCTGTAAACACAATGATGACATGCTGATGCTCTATAAAGTTAGGTTGTCGTTGTTTAATAATGGCCATTTTCTCCCGAATGTTCTCAAAGACCGCATTGAGATTGGTTCCAGCTTGGCTGCTTCCTTTTAGAACACACACACACACACACACACACACGCACGCACGCACACACAGTTAAATACTACAAAAAACATAAAAAGAACTTGTAATCCACATGACTTACTTTGAATCTTGAATGTTTTCAACTTATGTAGCATATTTGCCAAGGACTTTCTATTGTTATCAAAAAAGGATAAGATATTTACAATTTCAATGGGTTGTGAGGAGAAGAAGGTGATGTCATAATTAGGAGTCACTGAAAAGGATGCAGTCTGTGAATGAAAAAAGACAAGTACAAAATATTTTGTTAATGCACATTGCATTATTTTGACTCATTGAAAGTGCTTTTGTGCAAGATAATCAATGTATTTGCCAAGAAACACTGGCATTGAAAAGAGGCTGTGGATAGCAGCCAAAATATGCAGCCTAAGTGGTTTCCATTATAATGCAGTGCTATCTTACTAATCTTACTTGGCAATTATTATTTAACAACAAAATTAACTAGGACCTCACAATGCAAGTCACATTTGAATAAACTACGGTATTGATTAAATGCCCAGTCTAATTCATTTACAGATTACAGCTCTGTTCTCACAAATCAGCCTATTTATCACCGCATCAACGTTTCATTTATAAAACTGGGCCAAACATACGCTAAAAGTCCCCACAAAAAAAATGCTGACTGCTAGCACAAAATAGGAAACATCAACTTATCCAGCATGAGGACATGACTTATTACTGACACAAACCAGGCATATGGCCAACAAATACAGAAAGGATATGGCATCTTAGTTGGATTAACCATATAATGTGCTTGTGTCCTTTGTTTAATGTGTATCACTGGTACCGTGCTAATAAGCGCTAATACAGCTTTTCTGGAATTTTCAAAATGTTCTTGACTGATGCTCGAAGAGATGTCCAATGCAATGTACATGTTGAGTGTCCCATTTTTGGTTAACTTGATTGATCTCCCTTCCTGTGTAACATCTGAAGATGAAATCAAAACATAATTGGGTGAGTAAAACATAATAACAGTTAGTGAATTCATGGCAATAATAATCTCTGTCAATACTTACTTATTTCGGCCTGTAAAGATGTAAAAGTGTTTTTGATTCCACTGCCAAATTCATGTGAAACCTCGAGAGGGGTGTCATACGTGTATTGGTCTGCAAGAAGAAAATTCAACTTTAGAGGTTAAGCTGAACCTTGATAACAATTAGAATAGAGATAGTAGTCTATTAGCAAAAATGTCCAAATGCACATATTAAAAAATAAACAATATTTGAGAAAGATTGATATGGACAAAGTCAGAGCATCAACTAAAAGTACAGCTCTTGAGGAGGGTTTTGGTCAGCAGTCTTGCAATACCAGTACCTGTAAGTGTAAGTGATTTATTACTAGTTAGGATGTAGCTCAAGACCTTCTCTATGTGATTTTTTCAGTATCAGTACCTCAGAGTATCTACTATAGTGACAAGGTTTAATACTGATCAGTATCTAGGTATTAATTTCCTTAACTTCTGCTTGACTGTGCAGTTCTTACAGTAGCATATTGGCTCTTTGCCGCTCCAGAGACCATCTTCCTGGCAGACTCTTTCCTCTGAGCCAATCAAGATCATGTTGTTGTCATTGCATGTGTAAGTCACTTTCTCTCCTATATCAAACAGGATGCCAGTCTTAGACCCACCCGGGGGGATTCCAGGGTCAGGGCAATGGTCTCCAGCTGAAATCACATTTAGAGATACAGCACACAAAAACAAGCAAAAATGACACTGAATAAAGAATCTGCATACAGTCACGACGGCACACGGGATGTGGACCACTCCATTTCCCAGTCTCCAAACAAGTGCGGTGTGAGGGGCCATGCAGTTTAAAGCCCCCGTAACACTCGTATCTGATCTCATTTTGGTAAAAGTATCGTTCTTCATTGGGCCAGACATTGGCATTTTCCACAACAGTTGGATCTGGGCATTGCACCGCTATCAAAGCAATACAATATGTATTATAATGTATTATTTAAATAAAATTAGAGTCATAATGTTACTCACGTCTACATTTTGATCTTCGGGGTGCAGGTTCCCATACACCATTGTGGTTACAAACGCGCACCAAATCAGGATATGGGTAATATCCTTTATCGCATTGGTATGTGAGTAAACTGCCTTCTGCAAACTCGTCAGACAGCGTGTAAGTACCTCCTTCAATTTCTACCTTCTTATCTGTGCAAAGACACCAAACTAGATCGCCTAAAACACAGTAAATGTAGAAACAGAAATGTGAACACCATTTTTCATCATATCCATACTTTTTGGTTGATTTTTGATTAATAACATAAGTAACAATGAAATACAATCTGCTTAAAAAATGTACTAAAATAAATTTAAATCACAAAATATGTTAAACTTGCATACCTTGACCGAAGAGACAAAAAAGTGCAAACCAGCCCCAGAGAACAGTAAATGCCATTTTGAAAATTTCTGTTTCAAACACTGCTTTCAGATTTTAGCATTGCTTTCCATGCACCGCTAAATAAGCTCCAATACTGAAAGTGATGGGAATTTTAGGTCACACTGTTACTGATTAAAAAAAAAAATCAATACAGAAATCTGAGCACAGGAGATTTTCCTCAATCTGAGACAAGAAAAAAGATATGTGTGACATTTAGTTGACTGATGCTTTATATAAAGGTTCATAAACTGCTTAATTTGTGTGATCTTTTCCCGCAATTTGTACTCTCAAAGCAGATAATAAAATACATGATTGTGCAACTAAAACCAAAAACAAACTATTGCTTCATCGTTTCCCAAAAGCCAGTCACACAATTTGGCCTTCGCTATTGACAAACTGATTTGGTCATTGATAAAGCCATGTCAACGTACTGATGTGGATTGTCCAGTGAATACATTTCTCCATTTACTTACAGAGAATTGATTGAGCCATTTATTGATATCCTTTTGCATAAAATGTGTTGATGTCTCACTTTCAAACCATTGCAGGAAACCAATCATCACATCATTTATGGAGCAGACGGGCCTAAAATATCAAACATGCCTATAAGCAGTTCATGATTTGTTTGACCTTTTGTAACATTCACACATGCGCAGCTTAGCAAATGACTCTCCATCTTGATTTATGAACAGTCTCTTTTCAATATGCTTTTAGCTGCGCTGTTAAATGTTCATAATTGACTTAAAGATTTGATATTGAACTAGCCAATGACATATCAATGCCTAGGGGAATGATCATTCTTTGATGAATTCTGTATTTTTACATGACATGGCAGATTTTGTACCAGTTTTTGAAGAATACAATATTATAAAAGTCATGTGAGTCATGTGACTGGGTTTCTATCTTTGAATAAGTCTAGGCTATTATTACCTTAATTTAATAGTGGAATGTAGAATCATGTAATAATAATAATTATAACACTTTCCATTTATATAGCGCTTTTCAAGACACCCAACTCGCTTCACAATCAACACACATAAAACAGTGAGACACACTTACATAAGCACACAAACATGAAGTGGTTAGGTGGAATTACTAGTTGCTGCTGTGGAACATAAAAAACACACAGTCTATGATAAAAAATAAAAAAAATAAAATAAAACACACATACACAAGTGTAATATGCTTATTAAAAAGTTTTACACCTTGTAGCTAGGGGTGACTTCAAATTGTAGAAATAGTGGGACAAATTTTTGAATCTAGTGGGACATGAAAGGACAGATTATAGGGAAATTTAAGGTACAATAGCACCACCCTGAACGCCAGAAGGTCTAGATTTCTTTGCATTATTTTACATGTAAATCTCACTGTTTATACAATTTATATGGCAGCAAAGAAAAAGTGGGACATTCTCTAAATAAGTAGCACAAAGGACAGGGGCGTTCATAAGTGGGCAAGGCATGCAAAAAAGAGAGATAGTTAACCTACTTGAAAATCCTTGTTTTATTTTGTAAAGCCTTTACACATTTCATATATTTAGTTCATATTAAATTATAAAGTTAATTGTGTGTGTTTTTGTCGTTAGTTAATTGTCACCTAACGTGAAGTTGGCGCTGATTGTTGCGAAACATTGTGGTTTTGCACAGCCCGCACTGCAGGCATAACAGGCCTGAAAACCACCGCTAATACAAACCACCACATGATGGCGGTAAAGCGCTACGTTCAACAGGAAGAAGGAAAAACGAGACGGAAGTTGACAACACATTATGACAACACCCCGCCAAATTTCCAGCACTGGGACATTACGGCTAGTTAATTAAAAGAGTTGAATAAAAAGAGTGATTTTCGTTCAGGAAACACTGCTGGCATCTGAGTGCTCAGGTATGATTGTACACATAGTAGATAAATGCATTTTGGTTACTTCACCAGTGTGAACGTAGACTTGCAATAGTTGAATGAATTGTGAATTTGCAGTACAAAAGTAACAGTGTTTTTCTCATCTGCAGCATGGCCGTGCCTTTTGTGCAAGACTGGGACGTTGTTCAGACTCTTGGAGAAGGAGCTTACGGAGAGTAGGTTATTTTATTTGTTATACTTAAGCAAGAAACGTGAACTCCAGTCTTGCCACTGTAATGATTGTAATATACATTTTCTGTATTATGTTTGTGCATCTATTAATTTATGCTTTTGTTCTGTCTTTAGAGTCAGGTTACTGGTGAATAGACAGACGGAGGAGGCTGTTGCAGTGAAAGTGATTGATACTAGTCAGTCCAAAGAGTGTGCTGAAAATGTCAAGAAAGAGATCTGTGTCCATAAGGTCAGTGATAAGTTCCACACTATTATTATCTGTTAGACATGCTTTTTGTAATACATTCACTGATTTGTTTAAACTTAATATGTTTCTTCTGTTTTTCAAGTCTCTCAACCACCAAAACATTGTGCGCTTCTATGGCCAGCGGCATGAAGGGCCCATCACGTACCTGTTCCTGGAGTACTGCTCTGGCGGAGAACTTTTTGACCGTATTGGTAGGATGCTTCTTTTTGAAAATTACATGAAAGCCACACGTTAAAACATTGCCTTATAATAGGTCTGGGCAATTAATCAAATTAATTAGTTTTCTTAATAAACAGGATATTGATTACTAAATTGCAAAATCGTGATTATGAATCAGTTGTACTCCAAATTTTCTTACTTGCAAAACAGGGTTATTGTGAATTTAAACAATCGACATTGTAAAAAAAAAAAGTTATTCAAATTATTAAAATTAGATTACATATCTATACAAATGTAATTGAAGACAATTTCTTAATAATAGGTTATGATAAGAATGAAAATATAAAGAGCTTTCCCTGTTTGAAAGACGAGCAGTTCCTGCTCTGATTAAAATTGTAATAGTCCAGCGTGAGCAAAAAAATAATAATTGAGATTGTATTTTTTGCCATATCACCCAGCCCTACCTTAAAATGTATTTGAGTGAATTGGTCAGTTTGTATTTGGTATATTTAAGATGTCACTGAACAATACTTTTTTCAGTCAAACAAAGATTTAAACTGCTTAATTTACTGTTTAAAATAGAGCCTGATGTTGGAATGCCAGAAAAAGATGCCCATCGCTTTTTCAAACAGCTTATAGGAGCTGTGGTGAGAATACTAATACTAATACTAATTCTGACCATTATTGTTTCTGCTATTAATGTTTTTATTTACTTTTGCAGGAGTATCTCCACAGCATTGGCATAACTCACAGAGACATCAAACCTGAGAATATTCTGCTCGACGACAAAGGTGAGTTACTACCATACCCATACAGTCAAATGCTAACATGTACCAACCATACTATGCTTGTTCTCAGATAACCTGAAGCTGACAGATTTTGGCTTAGCAACACTCTTTCGCTTCAAAGGACGAGAGCGTCTATTGTACCGTATCTGTGGGACATTACCCTACGTGGCTCCTGAGCTTTTAAGCCAAACGGAGTTCAGAGCTCAACCCGCCGACATCTGGGCTTGTGGCATAGTGCTTACGGCTATGTTGGCTGGAGGTAGGAATCTTTACTCTTTAGAATTATGTGAAACTAATTTAAATTTGAGGGGAATGACTTATTAAGTTCTTTTTGATTAATGATAATTTATTTTAGAGTTACCTTGGGATCAACCAAGTGAAAGCTGTCAAGAGTACTCAGATTGGTTACAAAAGAAGACCTACCTACCTCCTTGGAAAAAAATCCAACCCGTGCTTCTTGGTAAGCTACTGTATTGCTAACATTTAAAAACTGGACCAAATCTAAGACAATAACACGCATTTTGTGTTCACTCTTGTACACTGACCTGTCTGACCATAGACTGTATATATAAATGGACATAGCTAACCCGCCAGCTGCCATGTTCTAAATAGGAATTGAGCATGGCGGCACTTCTGGCTCCATTGACTCTGGTTCCAATTGACTTTACATTGAAAAACTGTCACCCTCTCTTTGTAACTGCTGCTGTGAGCCTCGTCATTTTGGTCTTAAAATGTTTGTATAAACTGGCTTTATAATCCTGGTGTTTTTATTTTGCTATTTTTTCTGTTAATAAATTCCTATTCCTAATATGGAGCTCTGCTCCAAATTTGCTCCTATAACTGCTAGCCTCATGAGCTTCATTTGACTGGAGCCAAATGCTATGGCTCCAGTCAAATGAAGCCATAGCATTTGGCTTCATTCACACTCCCTTAATCCACTTCTTTATACAGTCTGTGATGGACACATATGACATCTCCAGCCTTAATCAACAAATTCATTTTCTGTTTTGAGGTTTATTGTCTAAGCTGCTCCTACCAGACCCTGATAAGAGGATTAGCATTTCTGACATTAAAAATGACCGCTGGTTTACTCAAGGCAAGTTTTGCTTGAATACAATCTACGACTTGGTCACACATTATGTAATGTATATCTTATATTATCTTGTCTTTATCTTTGTAGGTGTTAAACCACCACCACTAGGAAGCAAGCATCTTCGCACTGATCCTGTACTGTCCCGAGCCAATAGGTGATATGAATTATTGGTATTTGTTTGCCGATTAAATCCGAAGTAGCCATTGTCTTGAATTATTATATTTCCTTTCTTCTTTCCACAGTGATGACCGAATGCAGTTCTCCAGCTCTCAGCCTGATTTTGCCCCGGGAAGCTTTGAGAATGCATTTAACGGCCCAAGTGATGGTCTGCTCAGCTTCTCTCAGCCTATCAAACCAGAACACATGCTCCTTGGAAGTCAACTTGTGGGCACACCTGGGGCAAGTCAGGTAATTTATGTCCTTGAATATTTATTATTTATAATAATAATATTTATTATTATTATTATTATTATTATTATTATTGTTGTTGTTTTCTTGTCCTTTTTTTAACCTATGTTGTACTTTTGCGCTGTTTTGTAGAATCCTTGGCAGAGATTGGTGCGTAGAATGACACGTTTTTTCACTAATGTGGATGCTGACGCCTCTCTGTGTGCCCTCAAAGATATCAGTGTTAATTTAGCCATTACCTTTAAAATCAACTGCACCAAACAGGTAAAATTCCCTAACAAATACCAAATGCTGTAAGATGTTTATGTTTGTTTTTTATTACATTTTAAGAAATGTTCTGTTTTGTAGGTGACGTTGAGTACGCTGGATAAACGTAACAACAAATTAATTTTCAAAGTTCATGTGTTGGAGATGAATCACAAGGTGCTGCTGGACTTCAGACTGTCTAAGGCAAGTCTTACATGTATTGGTTACAGAATTGGTTACATTTTGAACATGCATAAATCATATAGGTTACTTGGTGTATATTTTAACTTTGAAAAACAATTTTAACATTCATGGACTTTATTCCCCTCTATACTGCTATATTATACATATAGTGTTGCCCTCCACATGTATGATATCTATACTAACACTCAGTGAGGCCTACAATTCCATACATTTTAGTTAAGCACTGTGTCAAAACAATGAAATTAATTTTGTTTTTTTTGTTTTTTTTCCTCAGGGAGATGGTCTTGAGTTTAAGCGTCTCTTTGTTAAGATAAAACAGAAACTTGGTGACATCATCAGTACCCAGAAGGTTTTGTTACCACTCAACTGACCTCTTCCCCCTGACTGACAAACCTGTACATATTTAAGTGTTTCCTTTTTATTGTTCTGGTCTTTGTCCCACCTTTGTGTTTCTGAAAATAATGTGAATTTTCCTAAACGTTAATTATGTTTAGGTTTGAATATAACTTGCCAGTTGGTCACATATTTTAGTGTTTTGTTTAGGTGGCTTTGTTTTCTGTATTAAGTTTGACACGATATAGCTCATTGTTTTTGAATAAATTATTACTTTTAAAGATCTTTTGACTCTTTCCACAGCAATCAGGACAGTTGTTGTTTTATGAACTTAGTTCCCATTTGAAATAATTATACTTAAAAGAACAAAGTTTATTGACCAAAATTGCACAAATGATTGAAGCAATAAAGTAACAAAAATGATTTAGAAGGGACCATGCCATAGTGTAAGTTGAATTACAGCTGTCAAAAGTGTGGTATTTTAAACTGATTTAAATTGGATGGCAATTAACTAGTTATAAAATGTGAAAAAGTGTTTGTAGCAGGCTGCCAGGAGAGGATTATGTAGCTTTGACAGTGATGGTGACATTGACTGGTTCGTTGCCGTCATCAAAGGGCGGGTCGGAAGGCGGTTGGCCGGTGCTGGGGGTGGCACTCTGGGAGGGGGCAGTGAGGGGTGAAGCTGCACGGGGCAAAGCCACTGTAGGACCTGCAGTTCAGATTTAGGCATCAGCATCTGATATTCATATACAGACAGGATCCAGAGAAAGCCATGTTCTTCTGTATTTTTTCTGATAAGTTTTCAAATTCATAATTAAACTGATGTATAATTATTAAAGCTTGCAAAAATTATGCAGTTTTTTTTTTTTTTTTTACCAAACATTTATTTCAAATATAGCACTATGTGTTCATGTGATATTTTAGTGGTATCTATCAGCATAAATATTTAGTAAGTATTTCATAAAATGAACAACTCTTAAGATCAACATAACAATTACATAATATGCCTTACCTGAACTTGATAATCCACCAATATCCTCTATTCCCCCTGCAGATCCCATCACCTCATCTTCTGGAAAGTTGATGTTTTCTCTTGACTGGCTATGTTGTCTGAAAGAGAAAAACAATAAACACATTTTAATATTTAGTATTTAGTATAGAAATGAATGTGCTGAAACAGTATTTACATAGAGTATGCTTACCTGCCAAACAACAGGTCATGTAGCCCTGTTAAAAGAAAAGCAAACACATTGAAGTTTACTAATGAATTTGGAATAGCAGGGCTATGCTAAAATGGATGTTTAGATATAACATAACGCTTAATTTGGTCACACTGTATACTTATGGAGTGCTCTATATATAAGTATACTCCTATGAAATTGCTTTGTAGTATTTACTGCATTACTTCATAAATAACTTTCACAATAGACTGCTCAACAGTGGTTTTACAAAATAATACTATAAGGCATCTTTTCTGGTAGAGGAATCCTTGTGCCCTTGGTTATATTATTGTTTAGCCTAGAATGTTCCACAGTATGGGATTAAACTTGTCTATCTTCATGGAGATGCATAAGACCAAGTTACAGGTCAGATCTCTGGAGAGGGATTCCGAGTAAGAATGCATGTTTTTCTAGATCAGTGGTTCCCAAAGTAGGGTCCGAAGATTTCGGGGGCATCTGAAGCTGCAGAGGGGCCCCAAAGGTTGTGCACACAACAGCCACGAAAGAAAACTGAGTTCTGTACACTGTATGTAAAACTCACGTGGGTTGTTGTTGCGGTTGCGGATGATGTACATGAGCAGCAGTGCTGTGAGAATCGCTGCGAACAGCATCCCACCGATGGCTGCGCCGATGATTGCTGGTAACGAGTTTTGTCGAGGTTCCGCTGCAACACATCACAGTTAATCATTGGGATAGAGGCTTGAATAGTTCTTATTTAACATTACTTTATGAAGAACTATTAACTAACCACTATGGTTTTCACCCCATGCAAGGTTTGATTATAAAGTCACTGTATTTGGTGTAAACAACACACCAATATAAGAGTAGGCCTACTTACTATAGTTATTGGTGATGTTGCCTACATCATTACTGACTGTTACAACTAGTAACTGCAATGCAGAAGCTACTAGTTGCTGGCATGGGTTGAGCACTTTTATCTAATGTTACAATGTACATGTATTTTATTTGCACACCAACAGGACAGTCAGGGAAGAAATGGTAGAGGAAAAGAGAAGTTGTGTATCTTTGTGGATGTAGTGAATTGTGTTTTCTTTCACCTGAGTGGAAGAAGAAAAACTGTTAGTCTCTCAGAAAAACAGAACAATACAATTTTTTTCCCCTTTTTCAATTACAGGTTCACCATACTAATGTGTTTTTGTCCAGACTTTACCTGGAGATTTTGGTGCAGATGGGTGTCCCAGGGTGCGATGGTTAATAGAGGTGATCCTAAACTGGTAGGTGACAGTTGGGGTGAGGCTCCCGAGCGTGTGTGTCCGCTGGTCTGGGTCCTGGATGATGCTACTGTACCAGATAGATGCAATCTTCCCTGGATGTAGCACTATGATTGATTCATTTTTGCCTCCTCTCCTGCCAGGCTTTTCAAACATCCACGAATATTCCAATATGAAACCTGTCCAACCTCCTTTGTACTCTTCTTCATTGTGCACCTGCCACTCCAGATCCACTTGGTTTCTCTGAGGGCTGTTGTACACAACACTGACCAGAGATGCATTGGGTGGCATGGGGTGTCCTGACCAAACATGTAAACCAGTAAATGTTAGTTCAGAATAGTCTGATCCTGAACATCTTTTTACCCCGTCTAATTCTGGATTTGTTTCAAGGGGGAAATGTTATGTTTGTGGCCTGCACTTTCAGACTATTACTATTTTATCTATTCTATTTTTATTATGTATCATTCTGTTTTTTGTCATTATTGTATTATCTATTAGACGCCTAAAAAACACTACAGAATAGAATTGATGAATTCTACTAAAACATGGACAGTTTGTTTGATAACTGGTCCTAATGATATGCCCAGTTTTAATGTTAACTTGCTCAACAAAAGTATCCTACAATTATAAACATAATCCAGCACTTACTTTTTACTACTAAAGTGACATTGATTTCTGTTCCTCCGACAGCATTAGAAGTGGTGCAGCGGTACTGGCCACTGTCCTGGATCTCATCTGTGTCCCGGACAGTGAGGTTGGCCCAGGCCGAGGAGCGCAGCAGCAGGTACTTAGAGGTGTCCATCACGCCCACGCCTCGATTATTAAACCAGGTGATTTCGTTTGAAGGTAGATTATTGTCCATCAAACTACATGTAAGCTGAACATCAGTGCCTTCGAATACTGTCACTGTCCTGCGCTGTGTTTGGAGCACTGGAGGCTCTGCAAAGTTAGAAAGACAATGTACAATTTGTATATGAATAATGACATTTTCAATTAATCACATATAATCACATTGTTCAACAAAAACTAATAAACCCTTTAACCTGCCAAAAATATTTATATAACTAAGCAAAATATAAAAAAATAAATTGATTGCCCTGTTATTACACCATATTGTCTTTGTGTAGTTTAAAGTAACTTCACACATACCTAGTGGAACAGTGCAGGCCCTGGTCTTTGCCACTAGGGGGTGTCTTGCATGGCAAACATAGGGCTGCTCACTGCGGACGGTCCCATAGCGAAGGATCAGGATGTTGGAGGCCTCTTGTCCACCTTTGCCCTGAACACCTGGACCCTCCCACCACACCAGTGCTTTTGGAAACCCCCCATCCCACGAGCAGGACAACATTAGGTTCTGGTTGTTGCTGGTCACATAAGCAGAGCACTGGGGCTCTCCTGCAGGAGAATCTTAAAATATAGATATATGCTGGTTAGTGAGCAGTTATGTTAATTGAAATATGGTACGCAATAATAACAATTAAAATCTTTCAAAAAAGTGTTATTCTTTTTTCTATTCTGTGTTATTCTATTCTTCTATTCTGTTTTTAAGAGGCATTGTGTCTTCAATCAGGCATTGCCATAGCAAATTTCTCACATTGCCTCAAGAAATGTGCATGTCTTTCAGGTTTTAGCATCAGATGCCCATTCTGGAGGTTTGTTCAATTCTGGGACTGGCACAGGCTTTCGGATTCTCGTAAGATCAACAAGTAAGTTCCTTTGAATTTATTTATTTATTTAATTTTTTTTTTTTACAAAACAGGCATGGATTGTGAGACAATGGGACAATCCAAACTCTTTTTGTCACCCTGTGAATGGCAGCATACTTACATGGTTGCACACTGCACTCTGCTGGCTGTTTTAAAGCCAAGTGTGATCCTTGACATTTAAACAGGCTGTTGTTTGATGCAGTGCCTTGTGTGTACAGCAAGGTGGCAGTGTTGGTGTTTGGGTTCACCGCTTCTTGATCTACAAGTTCTCCGCTCCAAATGAGCTTAGGGGATGGGAATCCACCGGGCCAAGTACAGAGCAGTTTGAGAGACGTGTGCTCAAGTGTGCCCGCTACAGAGCAGGTGGGCAAACCATCAGGGGGGTCTGTGGACAGAATTTAGAAAAGCACTGAATCAGCTTGTACAGCACATATTGAAGAGCAAACAAAATATTTTCAGTACACAGAACCAGAGAATTAAAGTTAAGTAGGGGATTTAGAGTTACAGAAGAAATTAGTGTGTTGTGACTTTTTAAATGTGTTGATGAGCAAGTGTGAACTTTTCACCTAAGCAGATAAAAAAGAAACAAGTATTAGACAACAAGTGTTAGACCATCCCTGCGGCATTCAAGGCCATCACTGTACTAGAAATCATAAAACAAAAGAATTAACAAAAGAATAAAGATGTTTAATGATAGCAAAGATTAAGGAGTTGAGAGTAAACTGCAGAATAATGAACCTAAACCTCAGAGATTAATGCAGAAGCAGAATTCAATATAGTTAATTTCCCTTGTTGTTTTACTTCAGTCCAGCCAATGTTTCAAATGGCTCTTTTCTATCTTATGCTGCCATATAGTTCATTAAAAAAATTCTAAGACACAGTCTATAATCGCAGTAGATTTAAGCCGGTTTGATCTGAAAATTGAGACTTTCTGTTCATGCATTACTTAAGTTACTGTGTATGCTTCAGATTCCTAAATGTTATCCTATGCAATTTTAGATAGTGGTCACTCTGCTATTTATATGTCTCACTCACAGTAAACAGTTAGGCTGACGGTCTTCTTGGAGCGAGTGTTGAGGAAACTATTTTGGGCCAAGCAGGTGTAGTCTCCAGTCTGAGTCCGAAGGATGTCTTTAAGAGTGAACTGTGGTCCACTGTTCACCTGTGCGTAGGTGGGCAGAAAAATAATATGATATCAACTAATGCATTTAAAGACATGTCTTAACACATTTCTGCTGGATAGACTATGATTAATTTTGTCAATATTGCCCACCCCTACCTGTGAGTTGTTGTAGAACCAGATGTACTGACTGGGTGGATTGGACTTGGCCTGACACAACAAGGAAATTGTCTCCTGCTCCAGTGCTATATAGCCACGTTCTTCTACTGTATTTGGAGTCAGGCTGATCTCAGGAAACACTGGACCATCTAGTAATACGATATTCAAGTTAATTTCTACTTCCAAATGAATAGAAATTATGAAATCCATCTACTTACAAGTGACATTTAATAGGGTCCAATCCGACTGAATGTTGTTAACTGGATTTTTAACCAGGCAGCGGTACCAACCCATGTCACTGCGTTTGACTGTCAGTTCGACCACACTGGTGTTTTGTGCAAATATCGAGGTGTTCCCACTCATAGCTTGATAGTGCCACATGAACTGGATTGGCTCGGTCCCAGATTGTAGATTGCAATACATCGAGACAGTAGAGCCCTCCAATGGATAAGCATTACTCATCACTAGGTCTGGTTTGCTGAGGGGAGCTGTCAAAAATTATAGATATGTTTTAAACTAAATGGTATTTCTTGAATGTAAATGAGTTAGAATAGTCCAACATGGTCATGGTTTACTAACCCATTGTGATTTTGCAGATTTTTGACTGAGACAGGAGTGGGTGTCTGGCATGACAGGTGTAGGGCATCTCGGTGCGCAGAGTGCCATATCTAATGGTCATGTTATTGGAGCCCTCCTGCCCAGGTTTACTGTGCCCACCCGGGCCATCCCACCACACCAGGGCCCTCGGGACCCCGCCCTCCCAGAGGCAGGACAGTGTCACATTAAGGCCATTCACACTAAAGAAACACTGGAGCTTTTCAGTAGGAACATCTGTAGGAATACAATGAAATTGTCAGTCAATGGTCTAACACTAACTGGTTTATATTATGAGTAAACTGTGGGTTTCCTCAGTCTGTCAAAGATATAGCACCTCAAGATCAAGGCTCAACTATATCATTTTCTTGTGATTGAACTGGAATGGCATTAACACATTTAATGTGTTCTTGAACACTCACATGCGTGCACACTGCACTCAGCTGGTTGAGTGACTGCAGGGTGAGTGCCTCTGCAGGTGAAGGAGCTGTTGTTTGATGTATTGTCATCTGAAGCCTCAAAGATGGCCGTGTTCTTTGCCAGGTGTGTGTCAGTTTCCTCTTGTTGAGTTAGGTTTAAGTCACTGCTCCAGCTCAGTTTTGGAGAGGGATATCCTCCAGCCCACAGACACACCAGCCTCAGAGAGCTGTGGTTGGACACTGCCTCCATGGAGCAGGTGGAGGAGTTCATAGGGCGGTCTTTAGGGAGAAAATTATGTCAAGATTTATAAATCCTTTCTGAGTATATGCTATAAAATGCAATTTTATCAAAGCACTCACAAATGACGTCCACCCATATGGGGTCTGATTGCTGGCTGTTGACCAGGTTATTGGCCCCACAGCGATACCAGCCAGTTTGATTATGTTGGAGATTGGATAAATGGAAGACACTGCTGTCGCTTTGAGCAACCTTAAAAGTGACTCCATTCTGTGCTTCATAGTGCCACTCATAGTGGATTGGCCCAGTCCCATTTTGAACTTTGCATATCATAGAAATGGAGGATCCTTCCAGTGGGGATGCTTCACTGAGCAGCAGGGAGGGTTTACTGACTGCAACTGTGAGACACATTTGTAGAATTTCGTTAGTGTTTGTGCATGTGGTACCAGGTTTGGGGTAAGATGGTACAAAGTACACTAACCCATTGTAATGTTGCAGGTTTTTGACTGAGACAGGAGTGGGTGTCTGGCATGACAGATGTAGGGCATCTCAGTGCGCAGAGTGCCATATTTAATGGTCATGTTATTGGAGCCCTTTTGCCCAGGTTTACTGTGCCCACCGGGGCCATCCCACCACACCAGGGCCCTTGGGACCCCGCCCTCCCAGAGGCAGGACAGTGTCACATTGAGGCCATTCACACTAAAGAAACACTGGAACTCTTCATGAGAAACATCTGTAGGAGGACAATTTTAGCTTTTTGTTTGTGGCCACTTTGTTTTTTGTAATTTACATACTAAAATTATGTGTCAGACTCTTTAAACCCTGTTTGTAATAGACACAATGGCTATTTACAAGGACCTAATGTTAGTTTTTGTGTGCTTGTTCACACTCACATGTGTGCACACTGCACTCAGCTGGTTGAGTGACTGCAGGGTGAGTGCCTCTGCAGGTGAAGGAGCTGTTGTTTGATGTATTGTCATCTGAAGCCTCAAAGATGGCCGTGTTCTTCACCTGGTGTGTGTCAGTTTCCTCTTGTTGAGTTAGGTTTAAGTCACTGCTCCAGCTCAGTTTTGGAGAGGGATATCCTCCAGCCCACAGACACACCAGCCTCAGAGAGCTGTGGTTGGACACTGCCTCCATGGAGCAGGTGGAGGAGTTCATAGGGCGGTCTTTAGGGAGAAAATTATGTCAAGATTTATAAATCCTTTCTGAGTATATGCTATAAAATGCAATTTTATCAAAGCACTCACAAATGACGTCCACCCATATGGGGTCTGATTGCTGGCTGTTGACCAGGTTATTGGCCCCACAGCGATACCAGCCAGTTTGATTATGTTGGAGATTGGATAAATGGAAGACAGTGCTGTTGCTTTGAGCAACCTTAAAAGTGACTCCATTCTGTGCTTCATAGTGCCACTCATAGTGGATTGGCCCAGTCCCATTTTGAACTTTGCATATCATAGAAATGGAGGATCCTTCCAGTGGGGATGCTTCACTGAGCAGCAGGGAGGGTCTACTGACTGCAACTGTGAGACACATTTGTAGAATTTTGTTAGTGTTTGTGCATGTGGTACCAGGTTTGGGGTAAGATGGTACAAAGTACACTAACCCATTGTAATGTTGCAGGTTTTTGACTGAGACAGGAGTGGGTGTCTGGCATGACAGGTGTAGGGCATCTCAGTGCGCAGAGTGCCATATTTAATGGTCATGTTATTGGAGCCCTTTTGCCCAGGTTTACTGTGCCCACCGGGGCCATCCCACCACACCAGGGCCCTTGGGACCCCGCCCTCCCAGAGGCAGGACAGTGTCACATTGAGGCCATTCACACTAAAGAAACACTGGAACTCTTCAGTTGGAACATCTGTAGATGGGTTAAATAATGTGAACCTTTTTTGCCAACTTATTTTTCTTACTTTAGAAAATAAAGCAAACTACTGTATTCTATTTGACAGACTGAGTGAACCCAGTTTGTAATGGTTATTTATAAGGACATAGTTTTGTGCTTGTTCACACTCACATGCGTGCACACTGCACTCAGCTGGTTGAGTGACTGCAGGGTGAGTGCCTCTGCAGGTAAAGGAGCTGTTGTTCGAAGTATTGTCGTCTGAAGCCTCAAAGACGGCCGTGTTCTTTGCCAGGTGTGTGTCAGTTTCCACTTGTTGAGTTAGGTTTAAGTCACTGCTCCAGCTCAGTTTTGGAGAGGGATATCCTCCGGCCCATAGACACACCAGCCTCAGAGAGCTGTGGTTGGACACTGCCTCCATGGAGCAGGTGGAGGAGTTCATAGGAGGGTCTATAAAGAGATTTATAAAATATTATTTTGGCAACATTTTCAGTGGTTCCCACAGACAGACCCCAGGTGACTTAGGTACTTAAACAAATAGTTTTATTTAATATGATTCTTTGAGTATAAATTTTATTGAATGTCTCAATTTAGTATTTATGTATATTTTTATAATAATGCAAGAAGCTAATAGTATGACGTGTCTTACCATTTAATTGTTAAGCCTATTTTAGGCTGAGGAATTGAAAATTAAGAGTATGAGCTGTCACCACTGTCTTCTGTATTAATGGGGAAACATTTACCCTTCATTACTTTGCTTTTAAATAAAATTTAAAAGAGACACTCACAAATGACGTCCACCCATATGGGGTCTGATTGCTGGCTGTTGACCAGGTTATTGGCCCCACAGCGATACCAGCCAGTTTGATTATGTTGGAGATTGGATAAATGGAAGACACTGCTGTCGCTTTGAGCAACCTTAAAAGTGACTCCATTCTGTGCTTCATAGTGCCACTCATAGTGGATTGGCCCAGTCCCATTTTGAACTTTGCATATCATAGAAATGGAGGATCCTTCCAGTGGGGATGCTTCACTGAGCAGCAGGGAGGGTCTACTGACTGCAACTGTGAGACACATTTGTAGAATTTTGTTAGTGTTTGTGCATGTGGTACCAGGTTTGGGGTAAGATGGTACAAAGTACACTAACCCATTGTAATGTTGCAGGTTTTTGACTGAGACAGGAGTGGGTGTCTGGCATGACAGGTGTAGGGCATCTCAGTGCGCAGAGTGCCATATTTAATGGTCATGTTATTGGAGCCCTTTTGCCCAGGTTTACTGTGCCCACCGGGGCCATCCCACCACACCAGGGCCCTCGGGACCCCGCCCTCCCAGAGGCAGGACAGTGTCACATTGAGGCCATTCACACTAAAGAAACACTTGAGTTCTTCATGAGAAACATCTGTAGGAGAGTAAATAACATTAATGTAGAAGATCTTAAAAATATGTGAAATATGTGTAAGAACACATTGTTTTTTGTTTTGCAACACTCACATGCATGCACACTGCACTCAGCTGGTTGAGTGACTGCAGGGTGAGTGCCTCTGCAGGTGAAGGAGCTGTTGTTTGATGTATTGTCATCTGAAGCCTCAAAGATGGCCGTGTTCTTCACCTGGGGTGTGTCAGTTTCCTCTTGTTGAGTTAGGTTTAAGTCACTGCTCCAGCTCAGTTTTGGAGAGGGATATCCTCCGGCCCATAGACACACCAGCCTCAGAGAGCTGTGGTTGGACACTGCCTCCATGGAGCAGGTTAGCGGGCCCTCTGGGGGATCTGTAGGCAATTATAATTGGCCTCAAACCAAGCAAAAAGTGATCTGAAAATGATAGAAAATGTACTATTCATTCACTCACAGTAGACACTAAGGCTTATGTTGGTTGTGGAGCTGGTCTTAAGCAAAGCATTTTGGGCCAAACAGATGTAGTCACCAGTCTGAGCTCGGAGGACTCTGGAGATGGTCAACTCTGGTCTGCGGCTGATCTGGGAGTTGTTGTAGATCCAGATGTATTCACTGGGTGGGTTGGACTGAGTTTGACACAATAAAGACACATTGTCTTTCTCGATGGCAGTGTACTTTTCAATTGCTGTATATCCAGACTCTGTCCTTGTGTTGGATGTTGCTACTATTTGAGGAAGATCAGGACCAACTGAGGAGAAAAAATACACATACTTACAGTGCACTTGTTAATGAGTCAACTGATTCATTATAAATCAGAATTTATGACCAAGTACACACTTTCCAGGTAATTTTGAGAAACAATAGCTTACCCCTTTTTACTGTTTACTGGACTCCTAATGGTTAAAAAGTTGTAAGTGCTTCTATGCTATATTATAAGCAGATGAAAATACTCATTATAACCTCTGAATAAATGAGGGCAACAGAGGAACCTTTTTAGTGTGTATAATGGACAAGCATAAAACCTCCTGAAGTTTAGCAAGAGCTAAATTACAATTCAACAAACAAGCTACTTTGACACAGAAAAGCTAAAGTTTATATGAATAGAATACACTAAATCAAAGTGTGTCACATACAAATGTATGTCCAACAGACAGGTGGCCATTATGTTTTGCCTGGTTCATGTATATTGCTAACGTTCCAATTAGAAATGCATACATGTCACCGTTTCATCTTGTCCTTACCTCTTTACCCATTTCAAAACATTTGGATTGATCCGTTTTATACTTTCAAGACAAGCTGCAGAAAGTTGTTGTTAGATGACAAGCTCTGGTCTGTCCTTCACATTTGTTGCAGTATAGTACCTTCCAGCAGAGTCCCTTTGAGCTCCCCATCCATCTGAAGGGCTTGTTGCTCCCTCACTCCGCAGTGTGTATGTGCTTGTATGTTGTGCAAATGTATGAGTGTGCTTTGTAGATTGTTAGATAGATGCACAGAGGAAATTAGGTGAAAGAGTGTAAAGGGTTAAATGTAAAAGAAAGTCAAGATTTAGAAGGTCCCACTCACAGTAAACGGTCAGGCTGATGGACTTCTTGGAGCGGGTGTTCAGGTAGGTGTTCTGGGCGAGACAGGTGTAGTCTCCTGTGTGCATGCGGAGGATCTTGGTGATGGTGTACTGGGGTCCACCAAAGACCTGGGAGTTGTTATAGAGCCACACGTATTGACTGGGAGGGTTAGACTGAGCCTGGCACATCAGAGAGACAGTCTCTCTCTCCAAGGCTGAGTATCCTCGCTCTGTCATTGTGTACGGACTCACGTCGATTTTGGGAACATCAGGACCAACTGTGGAAAGAATAAAGAGTTAATAGTCACAGAAGTACAATGTCCCAAATATTCTCCAGTATTGCTTTGTCTAAAATACTATAATACTATAATACTATAATAATACTATAATGGTGATTACCCCCTAATTGATTCATGATTGATTAATAAATCAATCAATCATGAATAAACAATTGAATAAACCAATTAAAAGAACTATTTAAGATACATGTCTTTTGGGCTTGGTCTAGAAGATGCATACCAGTTTACCAGAATATTGAAATTTTACTTGCAAATAAAATTTTTGTAAAAGCCTTAAAAAGACATAATATGTCACATATCACATGCGTGGATCATAATTTTACATTTTGTAAAATGTAACACAATATTGACCTGTGAACAGGTCCATTCATTTCCTGTACAAAACTATAGATTCTCTGTTCCTCACATGCAGGAACCAATCAGATTACAACTGGTTGAATCTCACTGAATTGATGAGGGAAAAGCATACCATGTCTCCTTTAAAGAATTACGCATGTCTGGGGCCATCAAAGGCTATCATAGTGAAGAAAAGCCTGGGCACACATTTTTGGGCCCAAAGATAATAATAATAAAGTAGTAGTAAAGTAGTTTTGTGTCTTGGAATAATGGCATTTAATTATTTTCATACATTGTTTTTGACAACCTTTTTATTCTACCTGCAGTGACATGGGTCTACTTACATATAATGCTCAACCAGGTGCGGTCCGACTGTTCACTGTTGACTGGGTTTTGGGCCCGGCAGCGGTACCACCCGGTGTTGTTGCGGTTGATGTTGTTCACATCAACAACACTGGAGTTTCCCTGTCCAAAAACCGTCACGCTACCGTTCATGTTTTCATGGTGCCACTCGTACTGTATCGGGCCCGTCCCGTTCTCCAGATTACAGCGCATCCAAACAGTGTTTCCCTCCACCGGAGAGGACTCGCTTACCTCCAGATGAGGTTTGCTGATGGGAACTGGAAAAAAAAAATAGCAACTTTGTTTTTAGTATGGTAATTCAATCTCCCTCCACTAATTACCCTTGTACTGTTAATATTAGGCTACAATGTTATAGTAAGCCTACATGATAATACAATAATAAAGTTACTAAACTTTATTAGGCCTATCATATTCTGAGGCTTAAAGGTGCTTCTTCGAGGGTCCATCACCTGCTTGTCTCTGTATAGATGTTTTTATTGATATATAAATAACTTGAACATGCATTCTTAGTGTCACTTGTAACATGGCCTATACATATCTATACCCCATCGATATAGATAAGTCTATAGCCAAACTGTGGAACATTTCTATGGAGACATGCAGATAGCTAATCCTCTTATTTATTCCTTTAGTTATCAAAGACACAGTGCCTTTTGACCACCACCAGTCATACAATTTTAATTACACCTGCTGGCATTCACACAGGCACTGTAATACGTTGCTGTAGTAACACCAGTGTAATCCATGTCCCGTTCCTTACCACGGACAGTCAGGTACACGTAGTAGTAGTAGAACCGTGCCTCTGTGGCTGTATTGTAGATGGCCTGGCACGTGAACACTCCATGAGCAGCCAGTGCCAACTGCTCAATACTGAGAGATGCAGTGTTTGAAATGACTGTGACCTGCCCCAAAGTCCGGGCAAGGGCCTGCATCCGGTGCCCTTTGCCCAAATCATACACCACATTTTTGATTTCCTGAGAGCCAGGTTTGGTGAAACTCCATATGTAGATATCAGGTAGTAGCGTAGCTGGGCCACAGTCGAGGATCACGGCTCTGTCCACAACACCATACACACTGGACTTTTGGTACACCACCTCCCCGCTCGGATTCGGCACAAGCTTCTCCAGTGATGACGGAAAAGGCACGGGTGGTGTCATGTACTCTGCAAGTGTACAGTTACAAGATACAGGTAAAACATCACACTTTAATAGCACACCAGTGAATAAGTCAGCTTATTTTCTTTTTATTTTGGACCTTTTGCTTATATAGAATTAAAGGTGCACTGTATAAGTATTCTGGTGGAGGATTTGTCACCTACTAATTTGTATTGCTGGAATGTTCCACAGTACCATATTTTAAACTCTACCACCTTTCATTTATTCAGTGACAGGTGTTTTTATTGTCAAAAAAGTACTTGGTTTGATTTTGTACCCTGTTCTTTGAGTGCCTTGAAGGCGGAAAAGCACTATATAAAAATCTGACAATTTTTATCATTTGTCTCCATGGAAATTGCTAAGGTGTATGCCATTCTGTGGAACATTTCAGGCACAACAATAGCCTCTACCAACAAACTTCCATAGTGCCCCCTTAATTCTAGTATTTCTAAAATGCATTAAGATCTATTATGCAAGCTACTGCACAGCTATAAGAGACATTAAACTGTAAGCTATAAGCAACAGCCACTGAAATCTATTTTAAAATACAAAATGTTTTTCATTACTTACTTTAACCACAATAATGATTTGGCTTAGAGAAATGTATGTTGACCTCATCATGTCTGTCTAAAGTTAGGCATAGGTAAAATATTGCGTACTCTTACCATAAGCGGATACTAGAAGCAGGCTCCTGCACAGAAAAGACAGCAGCCCTAGCCGTGGGTCCACCATGGTATCATGATGATCACAGTGTCACTGCCTCTTCACTACAAAACTTTTCAAGAATGTTTTCAAAAACGTCCCCAAAACATAAACAGATGAACTCTAGGTAGCTCAACTGCTGTCACAGACACCAGTTGCATGCACTGACTTCATTGGACTGACAGGAGAAGGGCTGAAGGCGCTCTAAACTGATTTGGCTTCAATTATTTATGTGTTTTTTTCCTTTCTCTCTTTCTGCCTCGGTTAGAATAGCACAGCGATACCCCCTCATTTATTATAGATGTGTCCCACATACCTGCACAGGTTACTCTGTCTCACACACAATAATTCTTAGTCAAAACTGGAAAGAAACTAAATACATTTACTCAAGCAATATTATTTTCTTGATAAACTAATGAGAAAACATTTGTATTTTTGTAATGTAGTATTTGTTGTAACAATAAAGCTTGTGGTATACTATAGCTGTAAAGGTCATATAGCTGAAGCTGTAATAGAAGCAACACTTTTTAGTAGCAAAATTTAGCAAGCAAGTTTTTTCTTGATAATTATTATTAAGGTGATATAGATCAGTCTATGATGGTGACAAATGATGAGACAAGTTTATCAGTAGTTGTAAGGGTGTGTCTTTTTGTATGTAACTTGCAAAATGGCCTGTGTTTCATAGGTTAGTCATATAGACGTTTTGCTCAAAACGTCTCACTTTGAAGATATTGTTGGGCTTTTCCTTTGAATTTGACGCTGGTGCCTTTACTGGCTACTTAAACTTTGGGGAAGAAAGTGAAAAGGAAAAGACACATTTCAGTGTATAAACTGTGTGATGTCTTACTTGATGTTTTTGCTTTTTTTGTTTTGGTTCATGTGTGTGACATTCAAGAATTATTCATTACTTGTTTTGACTATTATTTTGGTCGATCCTGAAGTTTATAATTGAGAATCAGCATGAACAGGAAATACAATAGTGTTTCCAATCCTACTGTAGTGTTTGGCCTTGTTATTCTAAGTATTAATTACCCACAATGCAGTGTGTGAATGACTGCTGTTATTATAAAGGGTAGGGCAGTGATGTTTTGATCATAGAGAGAGAGGTGAGCCAGGGCTGATAAGAGAAGAGTAACCAGACACCAACTCATTGCTCATGAATGAAGCTGCTCAGTGCATCAGTTTTCCTCAGACCAGCCAATAGTAGGAGACACTACAGCACCTGACATTATATACAGGCTATGTGTGTTTTAGCAGAGATAATGTATTTCATAATGCTTCAAATTATAATGAAAACGTAACAGAAATTTTAAAAATGGATGGATCATAATTAGTAAAAAACAGTTGTTTGAATCTAGTATAGCTCTAGATTATAAAAGTTTATTGAACTTAAACACTTATTTATTTAGTAATTGCCGTGCTCTTTTTAATTCTTCTGCGCCTTACACTCAAAATGTTATAACATTATAAAATTGCACTATATAAATACATAAAAAAATAAGCCATAAATTAGTAATGTGTTTAATGATCATTTATTTTACATGATTTCTGTTAGATATTATTAAATAGTAGAGCAATAGTAATCAACCAAATGTCTTAATGAGTTCAGTGAGTCATGAATGAATTAAAGTGTTTCTCCTGGAAAGCAAACAAGTCCAGTCTCATTGTCCAGACTGAGTGGCTGCTTCTGTAACCAAATGAGCCCTGGATCTATAGGCCAGTGGTTCTTAAACCTTTCACGCCAACCACCTCCCAGGGTAATATTTGGCTTTTTGAGTACCACCATCAGACCTAAAACAAGACCAGATCGGGTTTAGGGATAAATATTGTTTAAAATAAGACAAAACCAACCTAAAATTAAACAAATTGGTTCATCTAAATAATGATTTACCAAATGAGGACAAAATATAAAACCGCAAACTGCAGAGGGCCCCATATATCACTACCCAGGTACCACAGACTTGTAAAATGTCACATGCTCAAAGATCTTCAAATAAGTCATGTTTTTCATTTGAATGTGATAAAACAATATATCGCCACACAATAAATATTTTTCAGAAGAGTTGGCTTCTAGATTAATCAAAATACTATATCAAAATTCAATATCAATATTAAGGAAAATGCTAGCTGTACCGATTTCAGCAAAATATATACTTGTTCATGTAAGTATAAAGTTTTGATACTATTTTTGTATCTGGGTATTTTTTGACAAAACTATTCTTAACCAAATGCTGAATTCAACTGTCCACAAAAGACAGAGATGTTTTTTAAACCATTTATGACTACATTTTATTCTGAGGGTTTCATACACTTCTTGATTCACATATAAAGCTGCTGAAAATGTAGTCAGTTAAAGTTTTAGCACGTCTTGTTCGTACTGACCCCAAAATAAGCTGAGCTTGACATCGGATCAACAGTGTATAGTTACATGGCAACAGAGGAAATGCTATCTTCTCATTAGGGTCAGGTTCAAGTAAAACTGAGTGGCCTTTAAGTGGCCATTCTCCTGGTCCCTTTTATGAATTCTTAAACATAGACGTCATGTCCTGCATTTGATGTATATGTTTCCTGTTGTACTTTGTCAATTCAAGTTTGTTAATGGCTTTATTTTAAATCATATAATGTAAAGTTTTGATTTCAAATAGTACAAATGCAACGGTTCTTAGCCCATAATTAAGGGACGTTTGATTTAAAATGACTGTACCATAGTCCAGTTGTCTCACTGCAGTGTATTTTTATAAAAGGTATGCTCTCTGTGTATAGTGGGTTGCAGTGGTGTGTTTGTCCAGTCAAAATTAGCTTCACACATGTTTGTCATTTTTATTACTAAAATTCAATGTTCATGAACAGCCAGCGTCAATGAATACTAAAACCCCACAGGTAACATAAATAAAATAAACATTAAAAACAAGAAAATATTTGTGAATAAAAACATTATCTTCCAAAAGAGAAATGTAAATAATATAAAATACATGTACACAATATTTTTTTTTTCAATTATATACTTTTGCTTTGAAAATTGGGTGAGGTCATGCTATAAAGAGCAAGGAATGTAGACGTAGGGGTGGACATTTTCCAATATAAAAATTAAGTGTGATTGGATGCTATGAAAATCTGACAATCTTTAATACAACTTAATACAACAATGTTCAAACACAGACACGGATGCTATCATTGTCTCACCCACCAGATATTACCTCTTAAAGGCAACATAAAGCAAGTACATGGTCCATGACAAAACAAGACTGTGATCTATGGCTAAATACAGATGTTCTACAATTCCCATCCTATCAACATACAATTTTTTTTTAAATATATTTCATATAATGTGTCACATGGAAGGTGTCTGGATGAAAAACCTTATAGACACTGATTGGTCTGTTCACATAAAGACCATTTACGGGACAATGTTAAGGGCTGACCTCACCACACAAGACCAGTGTGAAAAACAAAAATGTCATTTATTATCTGTTAAAGTTTTTTTAATAGACAAAAAATTAGGCAATACATCCATAGAAATGCATTTTACTAAAATAATAAATATTGGTTGTTTTTGTAGTGCAACAGCAGTGGTATTTGAACCACCAACTTTTTAAGTTTTTGTACAATACAGTGTAGCACGACTGTAGATATCAGCTTACTAAAGTAAATCTATGCATCTTAAAATGATAATACTAGTAATGATGTTGTTGGTTAATATAGTTTATAACTTATGGATGTGGTCTGGACAAAGACTTGTGTTTGGTATTTAATTCGTGTAGATTTTGAGTGAAAAGCAGTCACTGTTGAATGAAGAGACAACATATTTGTGTGGATGAAGCCAAACAATATTTCCGCTTACAAAAACAAAATAATTAAACATTGTAATTCAAAAATTGGGCTGTTTTTGGCCCAAATGCTGCACTGTCCACCTGCAGTAAGAAACAAAAATACTGCTCAAAGTCCGAAATAAAATTGTACATTATTTTAGACAATTTCGACTTATTTTAGACATATTGTTCTTTGGGAAAGGTGTATGGTGCTCCTATGGGTGGAGAGGTCTGTCCTGGGACAGAGGGGTATTTAAAGATGGCGGTTGTGTGTGTTGGAGGGGAGATCGTATTTCTGGAGGTTGTGCCCCCGCTGCTGCCACTGCTCGTCCCAGTGTTGGGCTGTGAAGGGGCATGGTAGGGGTGCTGGGGCAGAAAAGAGAGAGGGGGTTGGATGGGGGGTGAGTAGGGCTCTGGAAAGTCCTCCTTGTTACAGGCCAGTCGGTAGCTCACGTAGTCTGCTGTGTTCGGAAGCTCCTCATAAAATCTGCTTGAATGCTGGAGAGGTAAAAAAAAAAAAATATGTTGTCAAACTGTAATGGTATAAATGCTCCATTAATTTAAAAAGCTTCAAGTTCAAGTATGCAGTCCTTATTTAGTTACAGGTAGGTCCAGGGTAAATCCTTTTTATAGTATATACCTGAAAGTGGGGCTGGGACAGGATGTTATTATAAGAACATTAAATAAATACAAGAAAATTAATAAAACAGACATTTAATAATTGCCATCAAGAAAATGGAGTCTGAGCTCTGCTTCAAACCACATGCTTTTACTCAGAGGACTGGCTGTGGACCTCTTGTTTAAAAATACCCAAGCATATCATTGACAATTAAAGTGACTGAATCCATATGTTAATTCATATTCAATAAAATGCACAGCCCTACCTGGAAATCATCTGGTCTCTTTCTCAGTGTCTGGGACATTTTTCTGGATGGAGAGTCATTTCTAATCAGACACAACATAATACAGAATATGTCAATGCATACAAAGAAACTATTTGTTTATTATTGTTGTTTTATTCATAAAGGTGGCAAAAGGAGAAATTCAATTTGTCAGCTGGATAAAAAGTTTATTTGGTCGAATACGTATTGCAGCTCATCCAAGCTGCGTCTTCAGTTCTGGTCAGACGCTGGCGGACACTGCTTTATATCTGCCTGAAGGGAGGAGCTAACTACAGTGAAATTACTCTGAGACTACCACACCTATTTGTTTACAGTTTCTGTTAGTTAGGTGGGCCTAACTAACAGAAATTTCTCCTTTTGCCATGGATTCTACCTGGACGACTGAGGGATTCTACACATATTCATAAAGGTGTCACTCACAATGAGTTGTCTTTGCGACTCCTGATTTTGAGGATGAGGACGGTGATGGTGATACCCAGTAGGACCCCAGCAGCCAATAACAAAGCGATGACACTAACCACGTCACTGGTAGCAATCTGAGGTAAAGGCTTGTCTATAAAACAATGCATATTTTAGGATGAACTCCTTTTTTGGTTTGTATTCTAATTACTGAAGATGGATAATAAAGCTGTGTACCAATTACACTGATGTCCACTGATGCAGCACGTGTCCCGATGCTATTAGTGGCCTCACACACGTAGGTCCCTTGAAGTTCATATGTCAATGGGCCTTTGAAAATGAGGAGGTTGTCACGAATTTCAACAGTGTCTGGTATGGAACCATTGATTCTGTAAGACAAATAGCAAATAGCACATTAAAAGGCATTGCTTGTGAATAATGGGTACTGAATACAGACTGGGTATTATAACACAACTTACATTCTCCACTGGTACAGAGACACCGAGGGGTTGGCATCGGCCAGACAGTTGAGCTGTACGTTCTCACGGTTCACGTACCAGTTTCCATCGTAGCCCTCCACCATGACATCCGGCTCATCTGTGACACAGGAAGTTGCAGTTTATGTTTGAGTTAAAAGGGTCCGTATGTAGAGCGTTTTGTGCTTTTGTGAATATAATCAAACAAAAATAATACATGCCTTCATTTACTGTCAAACTGTCAAAATAAAAACTTAATAGAAAGCAAGACAAAAACAAATCTAATCTAGGACTTAATAAGGAAAAATCATTTTACATTCAAAACTGTAAAGTTGTGTGAGTTGAACTTTGTGTTGCTGCGATATCTGTTTTCTTGCTATATCAATTCGTGTATTAGATTAGCAATAATTGCAATATTATTATTTTGTGATTTTTTATTACAACCCCATTTGGGAACATTCATCAGAGCTGTTTAATTAGTAATATCTATGTGCTAAGGTGCTTACACTGAATGTCGAGGGTGACGCTCTCTGTGAACACTTCCTCATTGTAGGTGGTGACGCAGGTGAGCGTTTCTCGGTGTGTGTCGCGACTGGGGACCAGGATGTAGTCACTCTGCACCGTGTACGTCCCATCTTCATTTCTGTACTCTCGGGTGCTAACCTCCCCCTGGACACGGGACTCCCACCTGCATGTGATGATAAGACATTGGTCATGACATGTGTGTAGGATGAGCACTGCCAAAAATATAAATAAATGTCCAATAACTAAACAGGATGACCATCTCAAATTGTAGGAAAAGAGGGACATGTTGATTAACGTGGTGGGGCATGGAGGGATGGATATGCCATAACAGCCTATGATTTTCTTTTTTTTTTTTTTTTTCAGTTGAAACGTACAAAAAGATTGAAATAGCAAAATACTCCAACAAATTGTATTAATATATACAATAATATAATATACATATAATTAGTGTTAATAAAATGTATTAAATTACATTTCATAGATGGACAATAGATTCTTGATTTGACTAGATGAACCATAATATAAAATTTTCAGTTAAATTTTATGGTTAGTAGATTAACCATAAAATTTAACTGAAAATGTTATAGTCAGTCATAAAACACAGTTGCACTTTTTCTCTTTCATATCTTTAGCCCCTACCTGATGGTTCCTGGAGGTTTTCCATTTGCTAAAACACAAGTGGCCACCGGAGTTTTTACTTTTGAAGATCGAGCCGCCACAAGTGTTGGTGTGGAAAGACTCATCTGGGTCGTTGGTCGAACTGTAAAAAATAGTATAGATTTGTGATCTGAAATATATGATCTCCTATAAAATGTTGCATAATATATTGCATATGCTGGATTGGATTATGGTTGGCTTTATAACTGGATTATGCAACAAACCAGCATGCTTTTGCAAACAAAAAAAAACAACTCATACACAGATGTACATGGACATTATTACGAATTTCCACTTAATCACATGAGATCAAGTCAGGGCGGACATAAGCATTTGTCAAATTAAAATGCACACAACAACACACATATATGAGCTAGATGATGGCAGATGATTTTGTATGCTGAAAAAGTAATTAAAGCATTTCTTTTTCAGTTCCAAACTGTATCTTATTATTTTTTAGAAATGATAATAAGCATTTAGATCTGATATCAGTCAAACAATCAAATATGTTATGGTACATAATTATTGCCTCCATTCAAGAATTCTGATGACCCAGCAAAGGGTCTCTATACAGGCTATACTTCTACATTTACAAAGACCCTGTGCCTCACCTAAGACTGTAAGGTTGACTGTGTTTTCTCTGTTTCCTGCAGGGAAAGTGGTGTATTCACAGATGTATGCCGCTTCATCAGACAAACGCAGAGATGAGAAGGTGATGGTTGTATCCTCCAGGTTTGGAGTTCTACGTCTCACCGCTCCATTTTTAAAAGTGACACGGTCTCGGTACGGTGGTGCCACAGACACGCCCAAAGACGGGTTTGCAATGGCCACATTCTGCTTTGAGCCATTTACCAGCTTCTGCCATGTCACCTGGGAAACACAAAAAAGGTCAGAGGTTCGGAAAGGCTACACTTTTGAGCATTGGCTATTTAAGCCTATTTACCAACTGTTAATTCATTATTATATTAGCCTACATCTACTTTTGTGTATTAAACTATTTTAAATTGTAGCTCTGGCCTAAGTTGACGAGCCCTTAATGTTGCAGCTTAAAGGTGATTATGTGTGTTATGGTGGAGGGTTCACCACCTCCTCATCTCCTGGAATATTTCACAGTATGGCATTAAACTTATTTTTCTCAATGGAGACAAGAAAGTGACTGCCCCAGGTTACAGGTCTGAACTGTGGAGAGGCAAGTCACTCACAGTCAGAATGCAGGGTTTTATTGCTATAACAATACTGATAATGGCGTACTGGGGAGCAATCTAGCAATAACAATAACATAAACAATAACATCTCCTTGGAGAGAAGCAGGTGGCCCTCACCAGAAATGTTACACAGTACCCAATGAAGAAGTGTTATGCAAAGATTATATGACCATTCATTGTATTTTTAGTGTAGAAAATATGCATTGCTTATTGTAATTGTTAAAGAAACAAATGTGACCAGTAGTACAGTGCTTAAGTTTTTGTTGTTGTTGCAGTTACCTGTGAGATTTTGACAGGTGGAGAGCTGTTGATGAAGCGACACCGCAGCTCGACTTTTGACCCCACAAACGCTGACTTTTCTTCATCCATCTCCACACTCTGTCCCTGCACCCCTGTGGAGAGATGAAAAGATAATTACAACTATTGTTTTTTAAGTTTGAAAGATGCTTAAAGTATTGATAAAATGCTCCAGATTAACTTGGCAAAATAAGGGCATTCTGACATTTTAATCTTTTTACAATCACTAAATGCGCTGAGCCCAACTGTCCAACATGATACGATTCATCGGCGTGAGAGGTGAGACAGGGTCAGAGGTGAAGGATTAAAGGGAGGTATAAATAAGCGCACAACTGACTTGATGATCTCCTTCAGCAAATCCACTGTGCACCTTTGCCACCCTGTCACGTGTGTTTACTGTGGGGTTGATGTGTACTATGTAAGTGTACAAAAGGTCAGAAATAAGCTTGAAAAATATTTACAACTACTACTACTGTCACTGCTGTCCCATCCGGGTTCCTTCTCTAAATCTTTTGCACTAAACACTAACAATAAATGAACATGTCATTGTTTATTATACTCTAAACAAAATGCCATTTTAGTTATTATGGGTGAAAATAGTCACAATGGCTGCTCTAATTCTCATTCATGCCTCAGTAAACAAAAACAAATATGACAGTGCACATCCTGGGTCATCTTCCCTAGAGGAAGCTCTGTTTAGCTGCAAAATAAGATAAGATGTGTGTATTTCACCTATGCTATACATCTATGTCAGACTTGCATCAGTAGACAATAACAATATGTTGTGAGATTGTGCAAAATTGTCCGTTTGGTGCTCTTGAATGTAGGGAGCAGTCTCTCAAATAAAGTTGAAAAAAACTGAGGCACTCAAAAAGTATTTTTTTTTAAAGCCTATATTACCACAGTGCAGATAAAGTTCATCTGAAGAAATGAAGAGAAAGAGTTTTATTCACTGCTCAAGTAAAAGTAAAATGACCCTAAAGGTAAAAAATCAGTAAGGCAAGTACCTGCAACTGCAAGGTACTATCCTACTATACAAAACTCCTACTATTTAAAGCACACACAGTATACTGCTGTTAAACTATAGCAGTTTTACCTCCTCTAGTAGAGTACCACTACAGGCCATACCACCAATGGTAATCAATATACTTGTTCTTATTAAGACGTAAATTAAAGTATACACGTAAAGGAATCATTTGTGTCAAATTACTTTCCCACCTGTAGTATAAATGTAATAAAAACATAATAGTGTGCCTTAAGCTTAAGCTTGAACAAACTGCACTCACCCTAACAATGTAGGTTAGATACTCTGTGGTAGTATGATCTATGGCCAAGGGCGCTTTCCATATTAGTATTGTATTTTTTAAAAGATGTAGTAAATTATTGAGTATTTTAATGTTAAGAGGGTAGCTGCATTGATTTATCCCATAACTGTGTCTATGACACAAACCACATGTGACAAACACCACACTCTTCTAAGCACAATGAATGGATAAAACTCTTGCCAAAAATCAACCAATAACAACAATGTAGAATATAAAACAGTTAAGCATTATTTGTGTGTTATTCTATTGAGTATTTATTTTTTAATCAAAACTAAATACGACTGGCCAGTGCTTTCTTTCTTGCTCTTTGTTGTTTTTTTTTTTTTTAAGTTAATATATTTTTTACACCCTACCTTCTTTTTTCCACACTTGGGACCGCCACAATTAGTCCTTTGGCTGGGTTAAGGTTTGCCATTGCATTTCATTATTTTGTGGCTCATATTTTAATAATAAGAAAGCATTATACATTATACAAAAATACATAAAACATCAAAAGTCCCATATTTAGGCTTTAGATGAACGCTTCCTGCCTGTATCTCTCTCACCTTCCTCTTTTTTCCTTTGAGCGAGCCTATTGTTTGCTCTATGGGAAATGACCTCAGCGCACCACAGAAAGATAATGCTTAAATAGCAGCACATGGGCAGGAAAAAGGGCATGGGAACATGGGACAATGGCTGCATTGTCCAATGACCTACAGCAGCAGCCGGTGCATCACAACATAAGGGGGCTTTTTTCAGCGGATATCCTGCATCTTTCAAACACTGTACACAAGTGATGAGTCATTTTGAACAACACAATGTAAAGCAGACAGACAAACAAATTTAGTTTTTACTATGGGAAAGGGGCTGACTTTTTACTGTATGTTTTTGTCACTGTATGGTTTTTTGTTTTTTTTTTTTCAAATATTGAGCCCATAGAAATGTTGTCTGATTTGGGGTAGTTAAGGACAGTTAAGGTCATCATTGCTTTTTTCTCTATTCACAAGATGTTAGACATAAGATCACCAAAAATATTCATGCATATAAAAATAACTCGAACGCTTTGCCCGTAAATAAATTAGCAGGTTTGGATCAAATATTTACCATGTAGTACATGTACTCTGTTTTACCATTATAATAGCAATTTACAGATTTGTTAAAATACATTCAAACTAAGCCTGCTAGTTTCATCCACTATCATACTACTATCTTAGAAAATCTGAACAAAAAGAAAATGAAATACAGAGGATCAGATAAAGACTACAGATTAACTGTTTAATCTTTATTCCATCAGATCTGTGATTGATCTGGGATTATATACTTCCTGTCTTTGCTCTGCTCGTTTCTAGAATATACTAAAGAAACCTGGATCAGACAGAGATGATCAAGACTAGATTTAAGACAGGATCAAGTCAATTTATAAACCAACCATTTGAACATGTTTTAGTGAAACTGCAGGTTTTGAGATTCTCTGTTGGTTTCAGAAAAATATTTTATATATTTTTATATATGTTTTTTTTTTTTTTCAGAAGTACAGACTTTTAAACATTGCTATTTAACACAAAAATAATCACATTTGTTCTTCCAAAGTCTCAACTCCAAACCACAAGCTTTTACTGTCAGAGGACTGGGTGTGAAACTCTCCATAAAAAAGACCCAAAGTGATCACTGAAAAATAAAATGAAAATACACACACTACTTCAGTTGTGAGGGTTATGTTGAGTGTATTGTTGTCTGATATTTATGTCTCATCAAAAATACATATGAGAACAATTTGAGGATAGTCGTTAGAAAGAACATATTAAGTCCTCTATCACTGTAGGGTAAAATGGGCAGAGAGCATTTACGCCTAAACTAGATGTTGCTTACTTCATTTTGGGGCACTCTCTCGACTATTACATCATCTGTTATTACTATAGTGTCTGTAATCTCCCATAGAACGTGGACTCCATCTTGTAACTTGGCACCCATTCAAAAGTAGATTACAATGTCAACCACCATTTATGGTAGTGAGTAATTCAAACAAACATAAATGAAGATCCACTCGGAGGCAGATATCAGAGTTTAAAAGGGACAGGGAGACAAAAAGGCTTAAATGGGACAGAAGGCCGGTTTGTTTGTGATGTGAGCCCCAGGATTACTTCTGCATCAGGGAGTCAGTGTTTGGCCTCCAGCTGTAGATTCTGCTGTGGATTATGCTCAAATTCAACTTGTCTCTCTGACAGTTTCATTCAGAGTTTATACTGTGTGCAGAAAATACATATTGCAAAATACTTTTTCACTGCACAATATATCACAATCGAATATGAGTTGGCACAATTATCTGTTTGTAAAGGCTGCAATTCATTAGAAAATGTGCACTATGTACAAATAAAGATTGTTTGCTTGATTGAACAGAATCCTACTTTTAAAATTCTAATCTAATCACAATTGCTATACTTTTACTAATATTTCAATTTATTCCAAAATCGTGCAGCCCTAGCCAATGCCAAATTTACTTTCGTTGTCTAAAACTGTCATTTAAAACTTATGTTGAGATTGTATGTGGCTTTAGTAAAGGATCAGATTCAGGTATGTTAATAAAAACCAAAGTTGGTCCTCTCAAGAATACTAACACTTTTTTTTTTTTTTTTTTACAAAAAGAATAAAACCTTTGCCAACAGCATTTTTCACACCTCACACAAACTTTTCCACAGCACTGTAATGCTAAGATATTTTTTCTTACAATATTCTTGTCAACCTGATGGCAGCCAACTCTTTGACAGTTTTGGAGATGTCATACTGCTCCTATAGGTGACTGTATTTCTAAATTTACTTATTTTTAAAGTAGCAATAGTGAGTAGGCTGGGTCTTGGCAATGATCATGTTGTTACACCCATCCTGCCACCAGTGCAGTGCTAATCCCCTTCAACATGGCAATCCCACTCACAAACACGTATACACAGAGGCAAATTACTATGGAACAAGCAAAGAATCGGGTTTAACTCTGACTGAATGCAGCAATCACAGCAGATGTCCCAGGGTCAACACATCCGTATGTCATTACCACAAATGTGTTGAGCACTAAAGAGTCAGTTCTCCTCAAAAGGGTCAATCATAGTACCACCTTTTAAAACATTTAGGGGAAAAAAAAATCTGAACTAAATCTGAACCAGATCTTAAAGGTGCACTGCATAACTTTCTGGGTGCTGGGTCTGTCACCATAGAGATGTTGTTGCTTTGCCTGGAATTTTTCAATATGTATGAGTATGATATTAAGCTATCTATTTCCGTGGAGACAAGCCATACTGTGTTACATTCCAGCGAAAGTAATATCCCTAGCATATGTCCTTGGAGACAACCAGGTGCTGGACCCTAACCAGAAAAGTTACACAGTGCACCTTTAACCAAGGCAAGATGAAGATCAGGTCATATCAGGTTTAAAGACAGAATTTGTTGTTTGCCAGGACATAAACAAGATTAAACTAGAAAAGCACTCAGAAAGCGCAGACCTCCGCCAAGCCCCATTTAACGCAATGCTAATGAAATTTTCAAAGTGATCCAGAATCCAGGATTTCTTCTGGATCATCACCAAAATTTAATCATCTGTTGGATTTACCATTCGGAACATTTCCTGAAAATTTCATCAAGATCCGTCCATAACTTTTTGAGTTATCTTGCTAACAAACAAACAAACAAACAAACAAACAAACAGACAGACTCAGGCGAAAACATAACCTCCTTGGTGGAGATAATGAACCTAAAAATGCACCATGAAACATGCACAATATACTAATTTTCCTATAGGTACTCCTAATTGTGAACCTAACTAGGTGAATGCAAAAGAGGTCACAGGTGCTGCACTGGTCCATTGCTCCTGACACTGTGTCAAATGGAGAGGACAATAAAGAATTGCTTATCCTATATGATGACCTATATCAGAAAGAAAGTGAGATCTTGATCAAATAAAAAAAAAAAAGGACAAACAAACCATCCCACTGTCTAAGCCATACTTTACTCTTTTACTTTAATTTCTCAATAAAACTGAAATACTACTGTGCACCACCAATGGCTGGCACCCATACCACATTTTGAAAACATTAATTTAGAGCCCTTCCTCATTTGTTTTATTGCTCCAGCTTACATCCGAACTGTAGGGTGTTTGGGAAATCACCACTGCACCTGTTAACAGTAGACAATAGCTAAATTCATTCATTCATTTTCACACAATGGACAGATGTGGAACTGCAATGTACAGGTTAGGTCAGGGCTAAGTGAACACCTGCTCAGCAACTGAACACATAAATCTGGTTGTGGCTATTGTTTATGCATATGACAAATCAGAGCATTATCTGATTGGAATGTGAAGTACATAGTTATATCTGGTTTCTTTCTGATTCTTCAAGCCTGTGCGTTTTGACAACAAAATTATACAAAGTAAGTATATTAATGCTGTGAAGACAAACATGAAAGACTGAAAGAGTTATTTTAAAATTCATTAGACCTATTTAATAAAAATTCATGAATTAACTGACACGTGTTATGAAGTGTTGTTGATCTTTGAATCACTATTACTATCTACAATAACATACAGTATACATTGAATTAAAGAATAGGGCCAATACTCACAGCACTTCAGGATTTAAAGTCTTGATTCAGAGCATGGTTATTTACTTACACTTTTCACTTTGCTCATTTCTGTGTATCAGTAACTCCTTATCATAATATTTCAAAGGTCCCATGTCTTAATATTTGTTTGTTTATTTGTTTGTTTGTTTTTCTCAACTACACAAGGGGTTTAGCTGTCAGTATGCTGAATCTGCAGGCTGATTTATTTCACACTGATCAATTTACAGACAACATTAAAATTAGCCCAGCTGAATTAGGCCAAAACCCATACTATAGCCTATACATGCATACACTAACATTTATTCTTTTTTAGTATCCTAACTATAAACAATATTGTAAGCATCCAGTTTTAAAAATGCATTGTAATACATAGCCTACCTGAAAGTAGACAAATCCCCATAATTAAAATCCACAGTTTGTTTTCCATGGTAGAACCTCCGTTACTATTCCCTTATTGTGAACAAAATTCCTATGCTCTGTGCTCTTTTGAAACTGCTGCTGCTCAGGTGGTCAGGGTCCGCTCTGCTCCATAGATGCTCCAGAGCTCTGCGCGCGCTCACAGACTCTCCCTCCGTGCGCACAAGTGCCAAACCCCCTCACCAAGCACCCCTCCACTTTTCTATCTCCTGCTCTTAACTCGGACCCCCCTGTGGCGCGCTGTGTGGAGGTGCAGTCCCTGTCCGCTCGGGCTTGTCGGGGATAAAGCAGCTTAACGCGTGGGCAGATTATTTCCGAGATAGCCTTCCCTCATACCGACCGACAAGTAGCTGCCAGTGAGAGAGATGAGGACTCTGGTCCAAACAGTGAAAAAGCCCAGTCAGGCTATTTTAAAACAACGCACTCAATGGAGAGTGAATGGAGGGCGGCGTAAGTATAGTTTGGGTCATTAGTGTCCAAATCCCTCTGCACTGGCGCATTGGCACCAACGGGAAAACGAGGTCTACGGAATTGTTAATTTCACGTAGACTTGACTCAAATGTACTGGCAATATATTTTACAAACACGCATTTTATTAAGCGTATAAAAGTCAAAGGAATGTTCTGAATTTACACGGTACCTTTGTGATCAAATAACATGAGGGTAAGAAGTTTAGCTTTTTCAACAGCCGTGAACTATAATGCATACAAACATGATTTTTTTCCAACGTTGTTACCAATGATGGGCAATTTAACACCTGGCAAATATTTCTGACACATTTAAAGCCTTTTCAATAAAGTTGCACATGTGATGTATCAGTATTTGTCGCAGACGCAACTTACTTGAATGATTTCTAGTGGCCTGTAGGTGGTGACAAAGGTATGCTATAAATAAATAAATAATTTTGTATGACTATGCTAGAAATTTCCTGAGCAACATTCAATGACATTGGTGTTGTTTTGTATTCAGATGCAAGGCCATACAGCATTATATCATTCTGACTGGTGACTTTCCTTATGATGGATTGCTCTTTAGAGCGAAAGAATTACATAAACGATTTTAACAACCCTGGGTGATATTATTGGATGAGATAAAAGAGAATGTAATGCAGAAGGAAATTTTATGTGAGATGTATTAATGTGACCAAAACTGATGACCTGTGTTTTGTCCTAGCACGTGCTGTCTGCCATGCTCAGCTGTCCCGTCAGACGCTGCAGAAGAGAAAAGCGAATCAGCACTCTCCACTTCAGCCACATCCCTCCCTCTGCCTCCCTACCACTCGACTTCTCTCCCAAATCATTCCAGAAAAGAGATGCTCTGCAGTGCTCCTGTGTCCTGAACCATCTATCGGCTGTTTGCTACGCAGCTGAAAAAAGACACATTCTCCTGACAGACTCCAGCTCTGACAGTAGGTAAGGCTGCACAGGGATGCTTGACAGAGATACGGGAAATGCAGAATGACTTGCAAAACAAGCTCGTTCTGAATGTAAACAGTAGCATTGTACAGCCAGTAAGTGATGCTCAAATAACAGCCTATGTAACATTAGATTGTCTCAAATCACTGTTTGTCACTCCAGTACATGTTTCTAATTTGAAGGGCACTTGGGGTTGCCTTTTTGCAATATCTCAGTGCTTTCATTCTAAATAAGACTATTCTTTTTGTCTTATTTCAATACAGAATCTTCACAATGATCAAATCTCTGTTTTTCTATGGAGTGCTGGGAGGTAGGTTGATTTAGTTACTTTTGGAACAAAATGCTTTTCTAATTTGGTATAATTATGTTTAATATACTTTTTGATATTTAATGTAATTTTTCTGGTGGGGGACTCACTTGTCTCCATGGAGATTACTCAAATGTTCTACCCTATGGCTTTATATTTCCTTGGAGACGAGAGGGTGACGTCAGGTCAAAACTGTGGAGAGACAAGCCTGCTCATATTAACAATCCATGTTTTTTAAGTATTTAGCTTAAATATTTAATAGCAATAAAAACACCTGTAATTAAATAAATACAAGTTAGATCATGTTTACTGTCACACTGTGGTCATACATAAAACATCTCCACAGAGACAAGCAGGTGGCGGAGACTCAGTCAGAAACAATTACATGGTTCCCTTTTAAGAATCTCTAATTAAATCATACTTATAATGACAGTAGTAGAATATGACATTGTCTACATTTTTAAGTTGTTGTCCCTTACCTTTTACTTAAGCAAATCTTAATCTTAATAATGGATGACTTAATAATAGTACTTCAACATAGCCTGCTATGTACTGTTACAAAGTATGATTAATGCATGATGACCATTCAAAACTGTTTTTGTACCATTACAGTATTTTTAATCCCAGCCAAGTCTGACTTCATTTCGGTGTGCATTGAGGATGACAGGGACCTTCGTGTTGACTGCCTGGTTGAACCCAAACCTAGTCGCATTAACAGTTATGAGTTTTCCTGGTCGTCCGGCAGCAAAGAGGCTGTGATCAACACCAATGTTTCTGGAGCTGCTTCAGAAGCCCAATTTAGGGATAAAAGCTACGTTGAAGAGTTGGAGTCTCATGGGTACCGCATGACGCTGACTGGTTACACAGAGACGCTCCCACACAACACCACCTACATGTGCAAGATCTCCGGGAATTCTGCCACCATCACCATAGAGAGAGGTACTGACTGCCTGATAATAGATCAGAATAGTTTGTGACTGATGTTGTGTTTTGCTTTTTGTTTACAGATTTGCTGCTTCCATGTTCAGCTGTGATTCTGAAGACTTCCTGCATCTGGGTTATGGGTCTTCTCATCTTCTTTCAACAAATGCATCATTAAATTACACAAGTTCTTTGCCTACATCACATCCATATTTCACACAACGTGCACTAGCAGCTTTAACATGATATCTGTCTTTCAAGACCATTGACATACAGTATTCAGTAGGATTGCAGTATATCCAGTATTTACTATAGATGTGCTCTACGTGCAGACATATGCCTGAAAACTGCATTTGTTAGACATTAATGGCTTAGAAATTAGAATAAGGAGGCAGTCGCCATGTCAACATAAGCTCTCTTGTTAACTTAATTAAAGATAAATATAAAATGTTGGTCAGATGCATGCATTGCAATATGATAAATGGTTTTATTTTATTTGGATAATAATGTGCATAGGATATAAATAATGTGATAAAAGATTGTTTAGTTTATAAATAAAAAAACACAATACTAATAAAAATGTGTTGGTGTTTCTTTGTGAACAATAGAGCTAAAGTGTTATTGGATAAAATAGGCCTATATACGAAATTATGGAAATAAATCGATCATTTTTGAAGACTGATAAGGTTTAGCTCATTTATTTTACACAATAGTTGTAGTTTGTATCTAGTTACCCTCTTTTGACCCTTGCCGTCTCCCTTAATTTTGTCAGCAAATAAAGATGGCGGCTTCCGTGGGGACAAGCAAAGCTACGGAATTATCCAAAGCAGAGTACCTGAAACGTTATTTATCTGGTGAAGACACAAAAAAGTCAAAGGGAAAGGTTAAAAAGAAACGACCCAAAGTGCAAGGAAAGGGGTACGCTCATTATTATATATTTCGGATGTAACTTGACGCTCCGATGTTATGCTAAATGCTAAACACATTGGCTAGCAAAAGTCTATTCCATTACGTTAACTTCTAATTCAGTTTTACATTTCTTTTGTCCTAAAGGCTTAAAATAGTAGACGATGACATAGACTGGAGGCAGATAGCTAAAGAAGCTAAAGAAAAAGAAGAAGAAGATGATGATGAGGAAGCTCCCGTGGTAAGTCTTGTTGTTGTGGTGCTAGCCTAGCATGTAATGGCCGTAAGGAGATTGTTATTTCTAATTCATCCATCAAAATGAATGTTAAGCAGCCGTTCCACGTTGAGTCAATGCAGTCTATAGGATCATTAATGCCATCAAAAATATCTAAAAGTATCTGTTTGATGAACCGTCTCATACAGTAACCATCTTTTTTCTTTTAATGTTTCAGATTGCCGAAGTGATTGATGAGCGACCAGAAGAAATCAAACAGCTTGAAGTTTTTAGAGCCAGTAATAGATGGAAAATTATTGGAGGTATTATAATGATAAAATGTAGTTAGTAAAACAGTTACACAAAATGTACTCAAATTGATTCTTCTCTTTTCAGCTGATGAAAATGAGGGAGATGAAGACGGAAATGAACATAAGACTGAAAAATCTGAAGCAGCTGCATCAGGCAGGATTCGCCATGACTCTCCTCATATTTCACCTCCAACACGTGTTCGCCATGATTCCCCTGATATATCTCCGGCGAGACGAAATCGCCATGACTCCCCTGATCCTTCTCCTCCAAGAAGAAATCGCCACGACTCTCCTGATATTTCCCCTCCGAGGAGAAGTCGACGTGAGTACAGCTCAAGTCAAAAGCATTCGCCTAAAAATCAGCGATCATCACCAGGAAGGAAGAGACATGACTCGGACTCCGATCAATCGCCTCCTCGAAAAAAGCCTGTGATGAGAGAAGCATCAGACTCTGACCAGTCTCCACCAAGACGCCGGTCCAGAGCAAGACAGGATTCAGACTCTGATCAGTCGCCGCCTCGAAAACAACGTCAGAGCAGAAGGAGCTCGGATGAAGATCTGTCACCTCCTCGTAGGCCAGGACAGTCACATGTGAGCTGCATTAAACTTTATTTCAGTTTTCATTTCTTAAAGGTAAAATTTATGAGAGTATTCTGCATTATATTTGTAGAGCCAGAGAATGCTCTCTGGTGGAAAGGCTGGTCTTGTTTCTGTGGATGTTCTGAGGAGAGAGCAAGAAGAAAACAGACGCAGAGACAGAAACAACCAACCGTTAGAAGGTTTGAAACTGCTTTTTTGAATGATATGCGTGACCACTGCTAAACATAGACTGTCAAAATGTATGTTTCCATCTGTGTAGATGAATCACGCAATGCACAGACCATTTTTCGAGACAAGAGTGGAAAAAGACGGGATCTAGACTCTGAGAGAGAAGACCAGAAAAAGAAAGCAGGAGAACAAGCGGCAAAGGATGAAAAATATGCTCAGTGGGGAAGAGGGTAAGTTGTGTTTCAACACACTAATTTAAATGCTGTATTATATTTTTTTTTAATTTTGTTTGTTTTAGCTTGGCTCAGGGTCAGATGCACCAACAGAGACTTGAGGATGCCTTGGTTGAATCCCAGAAACCTCTTGCACGACATTATGATGATGAGGACTTGGACAAAATGTTGAGGGAACAGGAACGGGAAGGAGATCCAATGGCTGCAATGCTTAGACGCAAGAAGGATCGCAATTTAAAGGCACAGGATGTTAAAGGTAAAATTACATTCCGAAAGGATTATTTTAGTTGAGGTTTTTCCGATACCTGTATCGACATAAGCTCCGATACCGTACATTTTTCAGGCATTGTATCAGCGAGTACTCAGATTAAATCATCGATCTGATACCACTCTGTATTTTCCTGAATGAGGACCCACAGGTGCAAGCAGCTGCTGTTGATGTCTGCATCTAATGCTACCGCTAACGCCCAGAGCAGGTTAAATACAGAGGATCTGTAAACACTTAAAACACTCTAATAATGACAGAAAAGAAACTTGTGCTACCTCTTTGATATCTTCATTTAGCCGTTGCTGTGGATGCTCAGCTTAGTAGAATAAGTTATGAGAGTGCAGCCAACAACAGGAATAACAGCGCTAACACGACTTTGTTTACTCTGCATAATTAGCCATGTGCTCCGAGGATGAGCATCTTTTTACAGGCCTCAATGCGTTTTAATGTATACACTGTGGTAGAAAGTGACAAAGTAGAAAAGTAAAAATGCTTAAATCTGCACTACTTATGGTCAAGACAAAGCCAAGTATCAGTATTGGATCGCCCCCCCAAAAAACAAAAAACAAAAAATGGTATCGGAACAACACTAATTTCAGTACTAATGCAGGAAATACATTTAGATTTTTATGTCTGTCTTCAACAGAAAAACCTCGGTATAAAGGCCCAGCGCCACCTCCTAATCGTTTTAACATTCTTCCTGGTTATCGGTGGGATGGAGTTAACAGGTATAATCTCTTCTGTTAACTTTGAAAATGTCTTTAAATTGGGTTTTTGCATGTTTGTTTATGATGCTGTTTTGAAAATGTCTTCCTTACAGGTCAAATGGGTTTGAAGAGAAACGCTACGCAAGAATGGCAGATAAAAAGGCTGTTCAAGAAGAAGCTTACAAATGGAGTGTAGAGGATATGTAATGACTATAATTTTTAAAGGAAAAATACTAACATTGTACAATATGGTGCCAATGGCACGTCAAAGGACTTTGAACATCGGGAACAGGCATATCAATTTCTGTATATATCCTGTGTTTTAGAAATGGCATTTTTCAAATATGTTCTTGGTGTTTTATACACATTTTGGTTATAAAAAACAAAACTTTTCTCTTTACATATTTTTACATACAGTTTCGGTTGTTTAATATGTAAGAGTAGTTCTATTGCATGTTCATATTGTTAAGATTTAAATGCTGTCAAAAAAAAATCTGACGTGTATTTCTATTCAAGTAGATAGTATCATTTTGAATGTGCCTGTAAGGCGAGAAAAGAGTGCTTACTAGGAACCTTTAATACCAGTATTTTGTTCCCTCCGGAAGTTGTTAAATACTGCACTCACATTGTAAGAGTGAAAAGAAATGTAAACACCAAAATCTTACTAAATGATTTTCATGTTTGGTGCTGTTCATCTAGAAATCAACAGTACCGTATCGTAGTTTTAACATGAGTGGCTGGAGTCCTATTGCAACGGAATACGATCCCTTAAAAGCTGGGAGTATCGACGGGACCGATGATGAGCCTCATGATCGTGCTATTTTTAGGGCTATGGTTGCCCGCTATAAACCCAACAAAGGTGTTGTTGGGGATCCACGGCTTACTCTTTTCGTGGCTCGTTTGAACCCTGTCACCACCGAGGATAAATTGCACCAAGTTTTCTCAAGGTTTGGAGACATTCAGCGCCTGAGACTTGTGCGAGATATTGTGACGGGTTTCTCCAAAAGGTACGGCTTCATTGAATACAAGGAACAGCGCGCCGTGTATCGAGCCTGGCGAGAGGCGGACAAACTTGTGGTGGATCAACATGAACTTTTTGTCGACATGGAACAAGAAAGAACTCTAAAGGGATGGGTCCCGCGGCGGCTCGGAGGTGGACTAGGGGGGAACAAAGGGTCCGGACAGCTGCGATTTGGCGGCCGAGACAGACCTTTCCAAAGACCAATCAATCTCTTGAGGGACCCTGGTAGTGGGGGCCCTGCGTCTGATCGAAGCGCTGGCGGACGGAGAAATTGGGACAGATCGGGGACAAGAGAGAGATATGACCGAGAAAAGCATCGGGACTATGGAGGCAGGGACAGAGAGGATAGAGACGACCGCTGGCATCGAGACAGGAGCAGGCACAGAGAAAGGAGATGACAATTACTTTTTTCATTTTTTTCATTTCAGTTTATTACAGTTACGTTTTTTACTTGGAGAACATTTCTTTTTAAGACAAATTTTGTTTAGATTGTCAGTCAAGAACATATTACAGCTGCATGTTATTACTGGTGACCTCAGCCACAGTAAGACTAGATATTGTATTTTATTAACTATTAACATATCCTAACATGATCCTAAATGATAGGATAATAATAGTCACCTTTTTATATATTACCAACGGTGGGACTTATTACACAACTAAAGTTCTAAAGTTAAAAATAGAGGCTTATGTATTTCATAGACCATTACTGGTGGTTTTGTAAAGCCAGCTGCAGTCTTTCATCTCTTGCTGTCTACAATAAAAAGGTTCAAGTTTCAGGTGTGAGTCATGGGTTGTTTTCACTCTTGCTGTGAGTCTGTCTGAAATCATTCAATTAAAAAGAGGTAGTGTTAGTGTCATTTCTTTGCCTGGCCTGTATTCCCACAGGGGACTAGTGTAATACATTTACTCATTACATCTCTAAAACATGGTTCTCCAACCTTTTTTTCCCCGAGAGCTACTTTTACGAAACTTAAATGGCAGAAAGCTACTCCTTATAGTGGTTGCAAGAAACTGAATTTGCATAACAGCGGCAAGTTTTAGATTTTGTACAGAACATTAACTGTTAATTGATATTAACCATTATCCATTTATTAGTGTACAAAGATAGGCATATAAAGTTTACATGCATTTAATAGACGTGATGAATCTATATTGAATTATTCAGCATAATATGTATAATTCCTAAATTTCTAAGATACTGATAGCTCATGAGCTACAGGTTTGAAACCCCTGCTCTAAAATCTGGCAATTTAAAGTTATCAGGATCAAATCTCACAAAGAAGTTGATGCCATGAGTAGAACACTAGAGTAATTTTGAGTTTCAGTTGCATGTGACTTGTTCATGGCATTTGCCCAAGGGACAAGCAATATGGTGTTAAATTATTATCAATCTGAAACCAGTGTTTAGCATTTGTGTTTACTTAGCAATAATACATCCTTCAAGTTGCAAACATGTCTCCTTCATGTTCCTATCTCCCAGAAGGCTTATTTATATGTTTTATAACAGGACTTCCAATGGGCCAACAGGGAAAAGTCTCTTTCTGAACTGTGCAGAAGTCAATCCTGTAAACCCAACAAATCATATCTGTTAATATCGTTACAACAATTGCACAACTGACACTGTAGTCTTATGAAACCTCAACTTGTTACCTGAATGCTGGGTTGATGCCAATATTGTCTGGTTGTGGCAAAGCTGGAGTTCTCCTTCGGCGACCGGATGTTGGAGGAGGGAAATCCTTTTGATACTGAGACTTCATGTCAACTTGGCCTTGATTTGTATCTATAGCTGATGCATCACTTTGGTTATCTTTGAGCTCAACATCTCCTGTTTTTATTGTATGATTGTGATGCGCATTTTGAACAGTTTTCTGTCCTGTGTAATCAAAATACAGTACATTTAGTAATATTAACATTAACATTTTATGTAATCCATGGCTGTTATCTGGATTAGCTAGCTAGATTAGAAAAAACAGGCTGGCCAGACTGGTTTTTCTTGTGCAAAATAAAACTTAGACTGCATGTTGAAGTTTCATGAAGCATGAAAGTGATAGATTAAAATACTTAAAGATGCTTGCCTTTATCTTGTAATGAAATAGGCCTAAAGCAGAAAGCCTCCTGTGTTGTAGTTTCCATCTTGATAGGATTGTCTGGATACAGAAGAAATCCTATAGCAATGACACCACTGTACATCACATGTTTCTGCGTTTGTAAATACATATCTACAAAAGTTTTTTTCTTTATGGCACCATACCTGCCACTGCTGGAGGCTCTCCTTTAAAGGGCCGAACCTGTTGCAGCAAAAGCTCATGTGAACGTTGAGGAGGTCTTAATTTGGACTTTTCAAGGATGAGTTTATCCCTTGTATCTAGACGGTGATGTTGGTTCAGTGGCATCGTTATTAACCCTCTGAGCGAGAGAAAGAAAAAAACTAGTAAATAAATGTAACAAACAAAAGAAGTCAAATAATTGTGACAAAAACTTAGACTTAAATCTGATTGTAAAGCAGATACTTTCACTCTTATTTATTTACTTTTCCTAATTCCACATGTTCTCTCAAGCAGGCTAAAAATAGACTTCAATACACTTAAATATCTGTAATTATTATTCTAATACTAAAAAAAAAAAAAAAAAATCCCATCCTACCTGGCTGTACAGAAAGTAGCTCTACAATAACGTGTCTCCATTGTTGCATACATTGTGTGTACTAAGATATACTCAGCATGTTTATTACTGTTGCCATAGAGTTTCATTGTTCTTTTGTAAGTGACAGATGTCGTAGTCACAGGCGTCACTGGTTGGGACAATAAAACTACTGGACCACCAACTGAGAACTCAAAACGGTGTTTAGGGCTATGTAAATAAAATATAAAGAATATATAAAAGAAAAACAGAATAATCAGGACAGTCTAATTTAAATTGCACCGGCTCTTTCCTAGCCTGTTTCTATTTCTAGACTTATTACGCTTTGGTGGGAATAATTTGAAGTGGCACAAATCACACAAATACTTTCTCTTGTACTGCAGTTACCCTGGAGCATTTGGCCTGCTCTGTGCCTCATCTGGCATTTTCCCAGCGATTTCTCTTTTGGAGCAAAGAGCATGTTTTGGCTTGTCATGTTTCAGAATAGAATTTTAAACTATAGCCTAATTGTTTTCCTTTTTTTTTTTTAAACATAGCTACATAGCTATAATTAGCCTACTCAAGTAAAGGTGTAGTAATGGTTCCAGTGGCTGAGGGTTTTGCTTTTTAGCTATAGGTAAAATAGCCTATAATCTCAAATAATAATAATAATAATAATAATAATAATAATAATAATAATAATAATAATAATAATAAAAACTTCCAGCATGGTTCAGATTCTAATGATAGCTCATGTCCTTTATATCATAGCATAATGTAATAATATAATAATAAAAGAAATGTTTAAAAGCTCTATCAATAATGAATACTTGAATTAGGCTATATTTTTATGAATAGGCTTTATTAATTGAGGGTGTTCCATATTCCCTTATTAAATGAGTTAAATGTGACACGGTAAAACATTATTATACTATTTGACTTTTAATTTCATTTATAGGCTATTTGTGTGTTTACAGCGTATGAATTAGCCTTTTATGCTAAATCAGGGTGGATGGATTTCCTCGCGCACCAGCAGGAGTCTCCCGTCCCCATAGTAACCGCAGAGAGAGCCGTGAGCAGTTAGCTTCACTGTCTGCCGCACACACGGCTCTGATTGCTGCAAAACTCTGCATTTTTAAATGTTTTTATGACAACTTTGACTTCTCTCAGTAATAACAACAATCGGACGCATTATTGTTGCTGTTTTTGTTTCGTAAGTGTATGAAAATATTTAAACAGGGCCAGAAGACAACTTTTAACTCTGAACTTTGTAAGAAGCGCTGCTGTATCCAGTGTCCGGAAGTTCCGAAGGAAAAAAGAAAAAGCCATGAAAAAGAGCTGGCCACTTTTCCCAGAACTCACTGAAACGCGATTTACTCTCACCCTTTGAGACGACTGTAACTTTTGTATTTGCTTGATAAAAATACTCTGTCTTTTGTTCATCGATGGGTCTTCCTACGTTGGAATTTAGTGACTCTTTTCTAGACAGCCCGGAGTTCAGAGAAAGACTACAGTGCCATGAAGTAGAGCTAGAAAGGACGAACCGATTCATAAAGGACCTTATTAAAGATGGCAACATGCTCATATCCGCACTTAGAGGTAAGTACAAGATAATAACTACGAGCTGTTACAAAAGGGCTAAAGCTGGTTACGATCAGTCTATAATAATGGCACAGAGGTTATGTGACCATTATAGATCTATGGTTGTTATGTTACTTCTGACTTTCTGGTTTCATTTAACATTTCATAGTTAGTTCTGAATAACAAGACAAAGGTACCATTTGGCACAAATATATCGCACATACGATGTAATAAGCTCTAATGATTGATGGAACACGTGACCTAGAATCCTTAACAATAATGTGTTTGTGTCAAGTCTTAATTATTATATATTTTTTTATAAATTGTACAAAAAAAAGTAAAACAATTAGGTGTGTTGACAAAGTTCCTCTTATACCACAGACATGGTAACCCCTTTTAAAAGCTTTTGTTTTAAATTAACCCTGGCATTTTGCCCAGTTCAAGACTATTACACAGCTATAGCCTAGTCATAAATTAATTTAAGTCTCTGAGTATTTTAAAGGTTGCCCAGGCACTGCAATGCACTCTGAACCCACCTTCCTTTATCGACAAACATGTATTGTAATGTTGTTTTGGTTCCTCTGTGCAATATAATTCCTGTATAGCACATGATGAGTCTTGCTTCATAGATTCATATAAGGGCCAAGGTACGTAGTGTTTTGCCCAAGGACATAACAATGGTATGCATTGGTGGAAGCAGGTAATGGGATCAAACTGAAGACCTTCAAGTCAGTGGACAGACACTTAACAAGACTGCTCTAATGAATGTTAAGACCCAAGTTCAGTGACAAAGAATCCAAGAGGAATTCAATCTGTTTGACTACTTATTCACAATAAATGCTTTAAGTATTATAAACATCAATTTTCAGTCCTGTCACAATAATTACTGTTGCAACTTATCACTCACTAGTTAATTTTTGTGTAATACATTGGGATTTGAGCTGTAGAGGGCTGAATAAGTAACAACTAGTTTCAATAGTAGTTTCATTATTATCACGTAAATGTAATTATGTTCATATATTAACTGTATATTATTTTGTGACTTCCTAGCTTAAATATAACACAACACATAAAAGTTATGTAGACAGGCCAACATGACTAACAGTACCACCATGAAAGGGCATAACACCCCTCTTTATACATATATTCACCCTTACGTCATTGTTTTGGCACTTGAGTCCTAATAGTTGGTAGAATTTATTCCTGAGGTGTCTCTGTTTACAAATACTGTACACAAACCATTTCTGCAGTAACTTGTATGAAACTTTTTTTTATAATGGTTATTAACTATGGCCAGCTGCATGGCCTTGTGGTGTAAGCCCTAACCAAACCACACTTAGCACTTTGTGAACAAACCTGGTCATACCTTTTCTCTTTATGACTGTTTTGGAGATGTTTAGTGCATTAACAATAGCCGTTTCACTCAGACCAATGCTGTATCCATGTGCTTTTCAGATGGTCATAACTCCCACAATAAAAAGTTCTTCACCAAATTGAGTGTGTTTACGTGGCCTTAAAATAGCAGCGCTAAAGTTCACAGACATGACTATCAAAACAGCACCCTTTCCTTTTATTACAGCTAAGAGTGAAAAGTTATATACAAAGACAGTTCTACCATTTTAACTCATATCCATAAACATTAACATTAACCACTTAAGGTTCTCACTCATCTATGCTGCTCAAAACTAGCCAGTGTTTCAGATTAATCTTCTGTCTGAAGGTTTGACATTTCTTTATTATGAGGAATACCACCTTGAGATGTGTCATCTCATTTTCAGTAGTGTCCTTGTACCAGTCTTATGTCCACGTAAATTGATATGGTTATGGTGTATAAGAAAGAGCATTATAACCTAAACAGTAATCTCTAATCAGTGCACGCTGGGGTGAATAGTCAGAATTTAAATACAGACAGATAATAAATCCCATAGTGAAAGTGACTGCTGTATTACTTTTGCTACTGCCACTGTTGATTAAAGCAGAACCTCTCTTTTCTAACAGACTGTTTAAAGCCCTGTTACATTATGTATAAGTGTATTATACTCAGTTGCTCATTGGCCAGTGCTGTTCACTCACTACCTGTTTTGAGAGCTTTGACTTCCCTTCTGTCCTGAATCCTTTCTGATCTGTATACTGTTGAAAACCAAAGACACAGTCTTCAGCCTGTGAAGGTTAAGGGGAGACACTACAGGCAAAACTAAATTTTTAGTTTTTTTGGTCAGTTTGGTCTTATCATGTGGAAACGACTATATTGTCCACTCTACACTGAAAGATTTCAATATTTAATTTAATCATCAGCTATCGAGTTTTATGAGGCATTATAACTGTAAGGCTGTTTTCTCAAAATGCATTTTTGTCCCATAGGGACATTATCACCCCTTAAAGTAGCACCTACATACACAAAAGTTAACAGAAGGATTTTTGTTATCTAATTCCAAGTCTGATTTATTAAAGTTTTAACTCCAAAAAAGTAGGCCAAATTTGAATTTTTAGGCAATTTTTCAGTGAGATTTATACTATCAAATACTATATAAGATATCCCAAATCCTCTCTCTATATGTTTAGTATAGGACAATGGACATGTGAAGCAAGAAATTTTAAATGGGCCATTTCCATGTTGTTTATGTACTGTTTTTACACATAAAATGTCTTATTTTTTATATGAAAATGTAAATTGTAATATATTTTTTCTTACATTTCCTTGAATAAACTACAGACAAAGTTTCAAATTGATATCTCTTAATTTAAGATTCTTTCCTATTCACCTGCAGTGTCTCACCACGGTGCACTCTCCTCAATCAATATGTTACCAGATGTGATGAAGGAAACATCACAGGTCTTAATAATGATAATCACAGGTTAATAATGTCCTAAACATATCTTCTCCCTCAGCTCTGTCTCTGGCCGTGCAGCGGTTTTCTCAGTCTCTGCAGGAGTTTCAGTTTGAGTGTATTGGAGATGCAGAAACAGACGATGAAATGAATATAGGTGAGTCAGTTTGTTCAAATGTCCTCTCATAAATTCAATAGTTCATTCTGGCTTTACACCTTGCATTTTCTTATGATTGCAGCTCAGTCTTTGAAAGAGTTTTCCCAGCTCTTGAGCACAGTAGAAGAGGAGAGAAAACGGCTGGTAATCATATCATTATAAATGTAACGAGGCGAAAGTGAGACAAAGGTTACTAGGTCAGATAACCAAACCTAAATCACAAAAGCACATGACATTTAAGCCCTAGAGCTATTTTGTTGAGTTTCTCAATACAGAACGAAGAATTCGAACTCCACTTTCTCTGTCAAACCACATCTGAAAATTTCAGCTAAATGTTACCAAATAAATGCCACTATTGTCTTTTAAACCAACATTTGACAAGTTAAACTATTCAGGCTGGAGTGCAGTGGTGCACAAAAAGGTACACTATGTTGCTTTTCTGTTGGAAGGTTTGCCGCCCGCAAGTTGCCATGGAGATGAGATTGCTTTTCCAGGAATGTTCCATGTATGGCAGGAAATCTTTTATCCTTTATTTTTTTCATAAACATTGTATTTTTACTGTGAGTAGTTGCCTCTCCACAGAGCTGACCTGTAATCATCTGCTTGCCTCCATGGAGCTAGTTAAGTTTAACCTTATACCTTGGAACATTTTATGCAAAGCAATATTATCTCAACAGAGAAAAGCATAGGTAAAAACTCCTCCAGAAAAGTTACATACTGCACCTTTAACTGTTCTTTTTAAAGCATTCATTCTTGCCCCAAATCTCTTGTGAATGCAGTACTTATTTCTTAAAGCCTCTTTTGGTTTTCCCACTGCTCAGATTCACACTTTTTGAAGGTAAAGCCACATGCCAGCAGTAGTGTTAAGTGTTCCATGGTGAATCAGGAGGAAAAATGCCTCTAGACTCAAAGCCCCTCAGTGTAGACATTGTGTGGGAGTAACTCTAGTCTGGCATACTCGTCTGCATTTAGGGGAGCCCGCGTACCACATATATACATTACTCTGTGTGTTGGTGTGTGTGCCGTGGGCCTATGCATGGTCTGGTTACAGAAGAACCATGTGGAACCCATTCTGCTGTTTCCCCAGTGAGACCATGGGCACTGACTGCCTGGGAAAGTCCGTAAATGGCTCTCTGTGTGTTTTTCCTTTTTCCCTTTTCCAGTTGAAGTGGGGCCTATTTGTCTCAACACCTTATAACGCTGTCATTATTGAGTTAAAGGGCATTTCCACCTAATTGGCCTCTTCTGTATACTACCTGTTCAAGCTAAAAGGGCTATTATTAAGCAGACACAATGCACTTCTGTTAATGGGGATTTTGATTAGGTTTCTGTTAAGTTGTGCCCAGGAAATTCTAATACTTTAAAATTTGTTAAAAATTTACTATTTAATGTTTAAATCAGTTGATGTAACCAAAACATTTTTGTGCATAGCCTTAGAGAGGACAATGACCCAGTACAAACACAAGGGGTCTGATAAGTTTTTAATAGCTTAACTCAACATCCTCCACATGTGTGTTTCCCATACTCGATGTCAACTGTAATAAAATGTAATTTGGGAAATGCTGGATGCTTTCTGTAAATTTGATGGTGAGGCGTGTGCTGTTTTTAATCTAATGCCAAACAAACTGTGCATTGTTAGACTTTTATGTGAAATCACTCATCTTATTGCCTTAGCTCTGGTATTTTGGGCTTTTTTGTGAATACGCTGTCCAAATTCAGTGGCTAAAATGCATTTTAATGCCCAGTCTCATTTTGCTTTGAAAGACCAAGTTAAAGTATTGAGCTGAAATGTTAAACTGGAGTCTTTTGCGTCATTAGAAATATTTAGTGGAATCCTCTGGTATTGCTCAAGCAATTCAGAGCAGCTGTAGTTCCATCCATTCATCCATTTTCTTCCGCTTATCCGGGGCCAGATCGTGGGGGCAACAGTCTAAGCAGGGACTCCCAGACTTCCTTCACCCCGGACACTTCCTCCAGCTCCTCCGGGGGGACCCCAAGGCGTTCCCAGGCCAGCCGAGACATAGTCCCTCCAGCGTGTCCAGGGTCTTCCCCGAGGCCTCCTCCCGGCTGTAGCTGTAGTTTGCATTAGTAAATTGTACTGGCTGCTTTAGGCTACTTGACTTAACAGCTTAACAGGTTACTAAGGTCTAAGACATTGTAGTAAATAGAGGAGGTAAAAAAGCTTTAGGTGAACTTTAACCCTACAACTATTGTTGTATGTGTTCAATTATGTTATGTTTACCAGGAGCAGTGAGGTTTTATTTTTTTTAAATGTCTATGCTCCAACAAAACAAATCAAGATATAGTGACAGAACCAACCAATTACATTTGCTGCCTTTTCTGTTATATCCCACTTCCTGATATTTCTTTTTTCCTTTCCAGATTCAAAATGCAGATGATGTGTTGATTTCACCACTTGAGAGATTTCGAAAGGAGCAGATTGGAGCGGTCAAGGTATACAGTGATGAATTTATAGGATGTATAAAGATACTGTTATTGAGATAAAAGTAATGGTTAAATTGGCCATGGGCTATTTTCACAAAACATACTGGTCACATTGCAGTATGTGTAGCGAGGTCATGGGAATGGGAAGACAGAAGCTTGCTACAGACCGATAGCTGGACACACAGAGGCAGTGTAAACACAAAATGTGGTATCTTGTTTCAGCTGCTGTGGCAAGTCTCAAAATCACTTTATCTAATTTTTGTGCTCTACTTTTAGACAGAAAACCAGAGGCAGAGATAGCAGGAGTCACGACAGTCAAAAAGGTTACAATAATAGAAGTGGGAAGTAATAATGCTGAAAGTGAAATTGCATGGTGATGACTGAGGAGACGTGCAGAATGTGTCAGTTGTGTGTAAAGACGGCTGGAGCTCAGAGGCTGCAGCTCTCAGGGAAAAGACTATTTATAAATATTTGGACCCACTCTCTTTATTCAGCTCATTATTAGCCCCTTATCTGTTCACATCTGTGTAGACCTAAATAAATACAAGTTTTCCCCCCACCAGTTCTTTGTATATGCTAATCGGTACTAAAGTAGCTGCACAAGAATGTATTAAAACAAAAATTACATATAAACTAACCTTAGTATTTCTTCTTTCTTTCTCATTGTTCATATGTAGAAAGATTGTCAAAAATTAACTAACCAGATAGTAATCAGTACTAAAACTAAAACTTTTTTCTTTCTCTGTATTAATACCAAACAGATATCTCTGTTTGGTATTAATACCGAGAAAGAAAAACTGGTAGTGTTGGTTTAAGTTTGGACACAGTCAGTGTTTTCTTTTTTCTTACCACTTTCTACAGTTTATACATACGGAAGACGTCAAATATATGAAGCAAGATATATTGAATTATTTTGTAAAGTAGGGTTAGGGTTAGTTAAATAAGTAAATTTTTTTCGACAAAGCAAAGGGTAGCTAATTTGAGGATTTGAATATAAAATAGAAAAAAATGTGTTGTGTTATTTAATGTATTTTTTTCTTTGATTCACAATTCCATACATCATATATTTGATGTCTTCTGTATGTGTGTAAAATGTCGAAAGTGGTAAACATAGAAAAAAAACCTTGAATGAGATGGTGTGTCCAAACATTTGACTGATGGTGTATTTTAAAGAAAGTACAGTTTTCCTTGTCTAAAAATGTTGTTTTTATTTTTATTTTTTTTTGTGTGCTTTGATTATCAAGCCTTTTTATTAGTACTGAATATGTAGAAGCCTATATTTTATATAACTTGTTTTCAAGTCAGAAGGTCCAGTTCAGTAGTAAATGAATCAAGGACGTGTTAAATGAAATATAAATCTGTTTTTGTTTTTTTTTTCTTCTTGACCCACAGGAGGGAAAGAAACAGTTTGACAAGGAGACAGAGAGGTACTACTCAGTTTTGGAAAAGCATTTGAGTCTTTCATCCAAAAAGAAAGAGTCTCAGCTACATGAGGTAAACTGTAAAACATTTAAACAGTTGGCAAACAAATGGGCACAGAGGAGTAAATGAAATTTGTGTCTTTTTTTGTAGGCTGATTCACAGATGAGCAAAGATAGACAGATATTTTATGATGCATCGCTGCAGTATGTCTTCAAAATCCAAGAGGTTCAAGAGAGGAAGAAGTTTGAGTTTGTTGAACCGGTGAGTAGAAACTGTGCTCTATTGTCACTGCAGGGGTGCAGAGTGTGCTGGGTGTAAACAATGATTTGACTTTTAAATGATAATTGCAGCCGAAGCAGTAATGACGCAGCAGGTTCATACTTGATCACACAAATGCTGTCTCACCAGCTTCTGAAAAACACAGATTACACTCTAGTGATAAAGCTGTTTTAATTATACATATCAGGAAAGCCCATTTCCTGTTTCTGTAGTGGCTCTTCCTGAGAGGGGGAGAAAGAGAGAGAGAGAGAGAGAGAGTTATGAGGCAGGTTATTTGATAATGAAGTGGGTTGTGAGAGAAAGCACTGACAGGTGGATTAACCAGAGAGGACAGAGAGACACATACTCCATTCAGGTAAAAACAAACATGGTGGCTTAATAACACAGAAAACTGGGAAACAGACGTATTTCTGCAGAATCGACAATCACTAAATCAAAAGCACTAAACCCTTATTTATTCCAGGTAAAAGAAGTTATATATTATATTTGAGAAATGTCTCTACAAATTAGCAGCTGTGGTTGGACCATCCCAAGTCAGGACTGAGGTTTTTCACTCTCTGTAGTCCTATTGTAGGCCCTTCTGGATTCTATCAGAACGTAGAAGGGACATACTGGTCAGGCAAATGGAGCAGACGGAGAAATATGGAAGAGATTGAAGAAGAGAAAGAGAAACAGAGAGAGAGAGAGAGAGAGAGAGTTGGGCTCGGAGGGTCAAAGAAAGATAAGAACGGAGGGAAAGTCTTTGTTGCTTGGTAAACATTAACAATGGTGGAAATGAGTAGAGTTCATATTTGCTTATATTAAAGTGTGATATCTAAGTGTCATTTATATCTTATTATATTGCTGTATATATGCTCTCCAGCTGCTGGCCTTCCTTCAGGGCTTGTTCACATTTTACCATGAGGGCTATGAGCTGGCCAGTGAGTTTGACCCCTACAAGCAGCAACTGCAGTTCAACCTGCAGAATGTAAGTCAAGCAACAATTCTAATTTTATCTAGTTATTGTTTTCTATTTTTGTATTTAAAAAAAACAGAATCTGATACAATAACTGCTAATTAATCTTTTTATGAATAATTTGCAATATTATTATCAAATATAGTATATGTAAGATATCTTTACTTTTAGGCAAGAAACAACTTTGAAAGCACCCGCGCAGAAGTGGAGAGACTGATGAAGAGGATCAGATCTGCAGAAGAAGACTTCAAGGCACCCAGTCCCTACACTATGGAGGGATACCTGTACATACAAGAAAAACGTAAGACATGCCGAATGAGGACTAATTTTATGTTTTTGGGCTACATAGAACCTCACCTTTTCTGTTGTTAGGTCCACTGGGCAGTGTGTGGACAAGGTACTACTGCACATATGAGAGAAGCTCCAAAATGTTCACCATGAGCAGCCCAGACGCCCGACCAGCCAACAGACAGGTATTTTTATACAAGGCCTTACCACAATAATCCACTCTTACAATCTGAAATGCTCAGTGTTCACTGTCTGTGCATCTTTGTTTACAGAACGGTGTGGTGAATGGGGCTCCAGAAATGTTCAGGCTACGTTCATGTGTGAGAAGAAAAACAGATTCCATCGACAAGCGCTTCTGTTTTGATATTGAAGTGGTGGAGAGGTTGGTAACATGATTCACCTTGAAACCAACTATTGTGTATACATTGTATCTAGTCTAGATATAATGAACTATATACTATCTCTTTGTAGACATGGTGTTATTACTCTACAAGCTCTCTCTGACGCAAACAGGCGTCTCTGGATGGAAGCAATGGATGGGAAAGAGCCGGTACAAGCACTACAACTTTTAGTATTTTATTATTTGAGTTTTTTTACTGCTTTAACATGCTCTTCTATACTCTTAGATCTACACTCTGCCTTCTCTGCTCAGCAAAAAGGAGGAGAGTAAGTTATTAATCTTCTATACAAAAAAGCATCTCTATTGAAACCAATTTAGTTTAAAAGTGTTTTCTTCTATAGCATTTCTCAATGAGGCAGGCTTCAACTTTGTAAAAAAGTGCATTGAGTTGGTTGAATCAAGAGGTATAGTACACTGTAATACAATTAAGCTCCTTAAGTTACTTAAATGACTTAAACAATCGTCTAAAATACACTTTTCACTTTGATTGCAGGTCTCACAACCTTGGGCTTGTACAGAACTGGGGGAGTTAACTCAAAAGTGCAACGACTCATGACCAGTGTTTTTTGTAAGAGATTTATCTGTTTTTTTTAAAAGCTATTTTAATGTGATGAAATAAATCTTGATCCTTTTAACACTTTTTATCTATCACATGAATTATTATGACCCTTCTCCTTCCCAGCATCCACAGCTCCCTCAGATGTGCAGTTGGATGCCGAGGCTTGGGACAATAAAACCATCACAAGTGGTCTGAAGAATTATTTCAGGTGATACAGAAGCTAAAGCATTAGTTTGAACAACATATTCACAAATACAGCCTCATATTTTATTTTTATGTTACAGATGCTTGGCAGAGCCTCTACTGACTTATAGGCTACATAAAGACTTTATTAAGGCTGCAAGTAAGAGAACTTTATGATAAATTATGTAATAGATTTGGAAGTTATAGGGTGCCCTGATTGTATTGGTAGTTTTAAAGGTATTTGAAGCCCAAAATAAGTATCTGACTACCCACATAATCTACGCTATATAGAGCCTATATGAGTGCTATCAAATGCATGAACAAACTGCTCTTTAAAACTTTTTGCATTTATTTTGTCTTGTTTGACAGGGTATGATGACCAGAAACACAGAGTGAGAGCCATACACGCACTTGTCCACAAACTGCCAGAAAAAAACAGAAATATGTTAGAGATTTTAGCCAAGCACCTCCTCAGGTATAACATTAACATACTGTTATGATCATTTATTTGAGTTTTGTGTTACTACTTAAACTGATGTAAAACTTTGCATTGTAGAGTTTCCTCTCAGAGTGAACAAAACATGATGACCGTGTCGAATCTGGGCATGATCTTTGGTCCCACACTAATGAGGTCACAAGAGGAGACGGTGGCTGCCATGATGAACATCAAATTTCAGAACATTGTGGTGGAAATTATTATTGAAAACTGCAACAAAGTAAATCCTTTAATTCCACAGCCTTCACATGGATATTCTACAGATAAACTGATTCTCTGTCCCTGTCAGATTTTTGGTGAGCCTCCCGACCTGTCAGTGCCTCTGCCTCAGGCTCCTTCGTCTCGCTCTACTCCTCGCAGAAGTAAAGCCATCTGTCTGTCATCTGGGAAGAGGAAGGCCCGCCTCTACCCTCCAACTCTGTGCCTGGCAGACAACGATAGTAAGGCTCGCTTCAGTACGATACAAGGGCTCAGGTTTCTAATGGGTGACTGCAAAAGTTTCGTCATAGATATACGTACAGAAATCCTGCCTATTAAACACATATACAGTGAAAAGAGTTCATACAATCTTGCATTCCTGATAGGACTCTGGGGCTTGGGTCGTTTTAATCAAGAGGTTTACAGCATGAGGTTTGGAGCAGAATTCAGACTTTGGAGGAACAATTTGACATTTTCTTGTGTTAAATGGCAATTACTATTATATTCAGGAAATTATTACTGACATTTTGTCTTATTCTATTACAATATAAAATCAAATTTTTAATAATAACTTCTTGAATATAAATAATACATACTTTTAATCACTGACATTTAACTCAAAAAAGTATTAAGTCTAAGAAAGTGATCAACTGGAGATTGATCATTGAGGGAAAAATTCAGAATATTTTTTTATCATATCACCCAGCCCTAACTCCTGACAGTTGTCTTCTTTCCCAGGTGACACGTTCAGCAGTAGCCCCAGCACCACCCCCATGGGCAGCCAGGAGTCTCTGTCCTCTCACTCCTCTGAGAAAAATGGCCAATCCCTGACCTCTCCTCCTTCCTCTCCGGCTGCAGAGTCTGGCTCATGCCTTCCAGTAGTTTCCTCCTTCTCCCAAAATGACTCCAGAGAACCAGACCCTCCTCCTCCCAAGTCCTCCCCTCAGACGTCCTTGTCCTCCTCCTGGACGTCCTCCAAGCTTGGCCTATCCCAGTTGCAGACCCCCTCAGTGTCCTCCATGTCCTCTCTGGTTTCAAGCACAGATAGGACACTTTCAGCTAAAGGCGACTCCACTGTGTCACTGTCTTCACTGAGAGAGTCCAGGACATCCTTAACTACCCCGTCCCACCAAGAACCCTCCTCCACTTCAAAGGATCCCGCCATCCACAAAGCGCCTTCTTCCTGTTCCTTAAAAAACGCCCACTCTCACGCAGCTGTCGCAGAAACTAAAGGATCAGATGAAACACCTAAGCAGCCGCCACGGGTGTACAGGACCTCTTCCTCCTCATCCTCCTCTTCATCACTGTTTCCATATCGACTCTCCACTTCCTCCTCTCTCACATCCCTGCACATTTCAGAAGGTGCGTATTGGAGCACAACATAAAGAACTGACGTGATATCAAACTATGACCAATATTATGCAAATAATTGTACAAACACGACTGTAGTAATAAGTACTGCATAATAATACTAATATATAGAAAAATTATAATTTAATAACTCTATTTAAAAAGAAAACAATTGGATTAGCACTGATATTAAGCATTTGTTAAACATAACTTATTGATTGTACTTTGCTGACTTAAGTAATAATTATAACTCATTTGTCTAAAGTAATATAGTACTGCTTTGTTAAGTTACAGTAACTTATCCCCCATTTAAATGAGACCTAAGGGACCAGTCAGCTTCTAGAAATCACAACATTGCCCCTGTTATTTGCTCTATATGTTTATCACTTTGAACTTAATAATTTAAAACATCCTTCTCTATATAAATGTAAATATTTATTGTACTAATTGAGCCAGGGTAGAGATTAACTACCTGTATGGTTATGTAAAATTGATGTCAAAAGTATTTGATGCTTGTCAGGAAAAAAATGCACACAGTTTGCCTTTGCCAATCACTATTTAGCAATAAAACTGCATAAAAATGTGCTCTTGTAATGTAATTAGTGTAAGTATAAATATTTGCCTTGCTCAGTGTAAGAGCCCTGTGTTTTGTCGGGTGTACAGATTACAAGAGCTGTCATGGTTCAGTGCAGAGCCTCATGTCTCTGGACCCACAGGAAGTGACACGTAAACTGTGTCACATGCGCTGTGCCTCGGACCTGAGCCATAAAGTCACTGCAGCCACTGCCAGCAATGGATACCAAAGCCCGGGATTTCTGTGAGTCTACAGTATTACTCCCATCATCATCGACATCTGCTCATTCTGATCAAACACACATGGAAATAGTTTAAGACTATTTGTCAGAGCAGAGATGTCTTTTAATATACAACTGATCTGCAACTACAAACAACTACAAAATATGCCCATAATGTCACTTGATATATTTCTATAAATGTGTCACTGCACAAGATGTTTCAATATAACATTATGCCATGAAAGCAATTAAAACTTTTAAAAATTTATGTTGTACATGTTTTGCAGATCATCTGTGCGAGGTCCACAGCGAGAAAGTTCAGTGTTTTCCTCAGCCTTAGACATATCTGGAAGGTAATCCATCTCCAAAAGGATCATTTTTTTTTTTTTTTTACTTTTTCTCAAATGTTCTTTTTTTTTCAGGGAGGCAAAGGCTCTTTATTCATGTGAGGCAGAGCACAGCCATGAGCTCAGTTTCCCACAGGGGGCGCTATTCACAAATGGTAAATGCATTTGTCTTATTTACTGCATGTTCAGGTCTAATCAAATATTTTTATTTGTGTGCTGTAACTCTGGTCTTCATTATTTTACTCACCGAATGTCATGGTGTATTTACGTAACATTTTGCATATGAGGTTGCTGACTTGACCTGGATGTTTGTGTTTGCAGTGTATCCATCTGTGGAGCCTGGTTGGCTTCAAGCCACATACAAAGGTAGAACCGGCCTCATCCCTGAAAACTACATTACTTACATTTAACTGACTTCTAACTTTAACAATAGAGTTTAGGATGATTTTTAGTTCCTATAATAGCTGCTGATCGAAGATGTAATATATTTTATGTAAATGGACTGAAACAGTGTTTGGTTCTGGACATTATGTATATATTCATTTATGTATATTGGAATTTTGTTAAACATTATGAAACACACATGACTGACTTTTTCCCTGATTTCAATTAACTAAACTGACCAAATTAACATTGAACATGAAGATAAATGTCTGTGATTAAATCAACTGCCATGGAATCTGACATCTACTGATTGACATTATTTTTGTTGCCTAAATAAACTAAATATTTCATGAAGTTTTCTTGACCGATAAGTATTACAGATTACACCAGGCATTACAATGGAAGATTTTGTGATTTCAGACCTCAGCTGAGCTAAAACATCCAGTCTGGATCCAGACCATTATTCTGAACTGCATTAAATCCAAACACTTTCTATTTTTGGTGCATTACTGACTTTAAAAGAAGACAATGCATACAAACAAAATATATACACACAAAATTAAATGAAGTCAACAGCCAGTACAATTGCGTGATGTTTGTTTGTTATTTATCAAATGTAAAAGAAAATATTACATAAAATTACATCTTATAGTACAGTATTTAATTTATAATACATTAATGCTGCTTATGTTGTATGTTCAAGCGTCACATTTATTTATTATAAGTCCTCATTTGTTCTTGTTCACTCTGACTTGGTTCCGGTCTGAGCCAATCTCTGAAGCAGTCCATCCAGGTTTTCCATGTTCAGGGATTTCTCCTCTAGCAGCTCGTATCTCAAACTGGAGATATCCTGCTTTATTTCCTTTAGCTCTCCTTAAAATATATAGTTATTCAAGAGAAGACTTTATTTTATTTGACAAAGTATAAAATCATTTATATTATTTACCTTCAGTGATCTCATCGCTCTCTCTGTCGGCTTGTGCTTTGATGATGTAGCGTTTTATAAGTCGCTTCATGATCTTCTGCAGAAAATAAGGTTAGTTTTTATAAACATCGCTGAATAAATAAATACAAGAATAGCACAAATAACAGTCTACTGTACGGACCTGATATCGTGTTGGACTCGAGGAAGAACCATATCCAGATGACTTGCTGTCTCCAAGCTAAAATAGACCATTATATATAAAGCATGAGACAAAGCCACTGGGAGGTGCTAAAGTTCTGTATTTTCTTTCCTGTTCAAAACGTTGAAATTAGCACTGTGTAAAATTTTTAATGAGAGATACATCTTTTGCTTGTTACTATAGAGATGGTATGGCTTTGCCTGTAATTACCCACAGGAAGATATAAAACATATCAGTCTTACATATATTCAATTTCAAAAATTACGTAAAACCTTAAAATGCATGTATTGTTACTGTGAGTGTCCTTTTCTCCACAGTTCTGACCTGCAGCTTGACCTTCTTGTCTTCATGGTGCTAAGATATATTTAATGCTATACTGTGGACCTTATAGTGCACCTTTGATATAGAATTTGGACTAACTAAATCAGTTCACAACACAACGCTCTATATAAGCTATATTAGTCAAATTCAAAATCTAAATATTAAAACTTGCCTTTCCACAAAACAAAAATAATTCAGTTACATAATCATGGTCATACAAAAATACATTTCTTCAATCGGTGACTTAAAATGAGTCTAAACTATAATAACATGTGATACATATACCTGATTGAGTTCAGTTTCAGTCTCCTCCTCACTGTGCCCTAATATGTAATAGAAGACCAGGGAGCGGAGCGCTGTGACCAAACCCACAGCTGACTTGGGACTTGGGACCAGGTTGAACGGGACAGGGAGTGTGCGCCCCTCCTCAAAGTATGAGAACCACAGTTTAGCACGGGCAAACTTCCACTCCACATCAGCATCATCCTACAGGAGAGGGGAGAAATTAGACATTCAGATCTACTGTGCATAACTTTAAGCAACACCGGTATTGGGTATATGCTGTAGAAAGATTCACTAGAATGAGTACCAGTTTAAGGATTCAGTGTTAGACAGGCCATGGTTGAAAACAAACAAACAAACACTATAATGACTAAACTATTTATAGCTTTTATAAACCACAAAAAAATTTATTCAAAACTAATATATTGTTTATTTAGAATGATTCAGGCTTAGTAACTAATTTAGGAGGTATTAATTCAGTAGTTACTAAGTCTGAATCATTCGCTTTATTAAGACTAATTAAGGTGTAGTTATTATAAAGTGTTACCAAAATGTGTTTCTAATATCTGCTCTGGTATGGGATATTATCTGGCAGCGGCATATACTAAAAGCACTGGAATCAATATTGTATCAGAATTGAAAACAAATTGATTGGTGAATCACTGATAAGATCCAGGTGTTTTTAAGAGATTAGGTTTACACTTGAACTCAAGAACTAATTGTATGTTTATTTTTACTGCTCTTTCTTTGTCTGTGTCATACTTTTTACAGTTAAATGCTGTGCCTCACCTCAATCTCTTGGAAGGAGCTGTTGATCATAGCAATAAGCATGTTGAGCAGCACTATCACCATTGTAACGTTGTAGACCCCATATAGGACGTAACCAATGTTTTCAATAAATTTATGTCCATTGTTGATGACCACAGATCTGACCTCGGAAAGTCCAAAAATAGCCCAGAACAACGTCTTGAAACTCTCCTCCAGCCTGCCCCAGAACAAACAAGAACAACTCATATTAAATCTTAAATATTAGTGCAGAAATACTCACTGGGAGCGTGCTTTTCACTGATGAGTTTTGGGTCTGTTTATGTCCTTGAAATATTTACATTCCTTGTCAAAATATTTCAAGCTTTAACGGCACACAGGACTTCAGCTTCCAGGCATGAGAAGTCCCATTACAGAAGACAACTTGCTCACATCACATCTCACATTTGAATGGATAGTTGAGTATTTTGTAAATGTGTTAATATTCCATCAATCTGAGACTCATTCATTATCTACAGCACTACCAACGCTGTTGCCACACAACTTCATTGAACTACTGACCCCATTTTATTCATGATCTACAAACTATAGTGCTTTATGCTAATTTGAAATACCATTTTGGTCAAATAATCTAATAATTACATTATACAACTATAATAAATGTAAAAAAGAAAACAAGGCTAAATGCATCAATTAATGTTGCAGTTTATAAAGTTTCAGAGATTTTTTTGTTAGAATTTTATGCTTTTGGGTCATTAATTACCCAATTAGCCTGAATACCTTTTTAACTCTTAATTTATTTCAAACCTCTATGGCAAGACATGATAGTTTTACATGTAGAAGTGCAGTGTAAGCACAGAGAAGGGCTCACGTGGTAAAAGCATCATTCTGCTTGGCCCCCAGATAGTACGAGTACAGGTTAAACATGCCAATCATGAAGGCCAGAAACACCAGGAGGAAGATGACCATGAACTTAAAGATGTCTTTGACTGTTCGGCCCAGAGAAATCTGCAGGGGACCAAAGCTCTCGTTGGCTGGGAGGATGTAGGCGATTCTGGAGAAACTCAGCACCACAGCCACTGCATAAAGGCCCTCGGACACCAGCTGTGGGTCGGACGGCAGCCAAGAGATACGCGCTAAAAAAAATACATAAATACTATTGGTTGAAAATATAACAAAATGCACTATGTCACTTTTCTGGTTAATGGTTCTGCCTGGAATGTTGAACAGTATGGCTTTAAAGTTATCAATCTTCATGGAGTTGAGCAGGTAACACCTTGCCAAGTTACAGGTCAGATCTGGTAGGGTAGGTCAGGCAATAGAAACACCTAATTCAGTAGATGCAAGGTAGACAATGTAAGTGCCATACTGTGGAACATTCCAGGCAAAGCAATAACATTTCAAAAGACACAAGCAGGTGCCAACCTTCCACCAGAAAAGTAAAAAAATGCAGATTTACCAAGACAATGACAGACAAACTCACATTCATTCAAGAGCAGAAATTAGTTAGTCACCCAGTCCATGTCTTTAGATGGTGGAGCAGATAAAGAAACAACAGTAACATGAAGAACCTTTAGACATTGTTATATTGGTGGTTTTAGTTGGCCTGACTGCATAACTGCTTCCTGTAATAATGAAGTAGCGATAAAGGCTGACATCAAATGATGTGAGGTGTGATCATGTTAAAATCCATTGTCACACAGGGATCGATTAAGGAGACAGATAATAGTGGTGACATACCCAGAGTGAAATAGTGTATCTCGGGGGGCAGCGTCACATTGACCAAACTGGTGTAATGTTTATAGACAAAGGCCTGGGCTGAGTCAGCGTGTCTCAGAGCAGACACACGGCAGCTGAAAAAAGCCAAAAATATTGCCAACATTCCGAAGTCCAGGAAGTTCCAGGGTTCGACCAGATACTCCCCGGGACCCTGGCTCCAGATCTCCTTCACCTCAGCCCAGATCATTCCTGCACAAACAATTCTGTATTAGTGCTAAATGTAATAATGCCAAATTAAACAATGCCAAATACATTTATCTGCAACACTGCATGCCTTATTGGGAGAGGTTTAAACCTTTAAAATAAACAATAGATGTTATCAGTGATAGGTTGTTATTCAAAACCAATATGTACATAAGCCATCGGGGAAAAGTATCTCCATTTTATGAGTAATCCTAACAGTGTTGTGGCTGCATTAAACATGTAGCTGATGTGGGATAAAAGACGTGATTTGCACTTTCATAACATTTAATTTGACTTAGCTGATTTCAGAGCAGTCAGCTTTTGCTTTGCTAAACTCCTTTGCTTTCCTCTCCTCCGTGAGGCACAAAAATGCAAGAAAGTTTTATTTGAATAATTAATCAATTGAACTGATTTTTTTTCCCTGCCCTACATAGTGGATCTTTAACACACTTACCCATGATCCAGGACAGTATGAGAATCTCCATCCAGGTGAAGGGGGTGGTTGTGGTGCGGTACAGGAGCAGGGGGTCAGACCCAGGCCCATCCTGAAGTTGGTGGTGGGTCATGTTGGCCAGCAGATTGGTCCCTGCAAACCGGTCTGCAGCGTTCAGGATGAGAAGCCCCAGAAAGATCGTGAAGGAAGAAGCATGCGCCACAAACTTCATGAAAGGGCTTCGCATCACCTTTCCAACCTAGAAAATAACAAATGTACAAATCATAGACAGACTACAGTAGAACATGGACAGTTTTCTATTATATATACAGTATATATTAATCAAATTGGCAAAAAGAGAAATTCAATTTGTCAACTGGACAAATTGAATTTCTCCTTTTGCCATGGATTCTACCTGGACAACTGAGGGATTCTACACATATGTTAATCAAATTGTTTTATAAAAGTTAAGACACTATGATTTACCTAAAATATGTTTGCTACTTACTCTGCTGCTGGGGGCAATCCAGTATGCCAGTGCTAAAACAGGAAGTCCCATTGCCACCGCGAATACCACCAAGAGTTTGACTGCAGTGGTCTGTTGTCTCAGACCAGGCAGGTTATCATACCAGATACTCAAGAGCTGCTGCTGGCAGTTTGGATGGGCCACAAACTGGAAACAAAAGAAACACAAAATCATGGATGCATTCAAGGCTTAAAGTTCAAAAAGATTCTTAAAAAATGATAAAACTTAAGACTCATCAATCATAATAGACTTATTTTTTCTCACCTTTTTGAGCTCATATTTGATGGCCAGTTTGAGTCGGGTGAGGGAAGGTCGTGCCGGGAGCTCGTAACTATCCTCAGCGTCAGTCTCGCCACTCATGATGGCCTCCACCTCCTCTGTGCTACGACACAGATCCAACAAACCCACCACATAGTCCTTACACTGGCTCGACAGCCGACAGTAGTCATTCTGCAAATGAGAATATAGGAAAGAAATTAGATGATTATTTTATGAGGAAAGAATTTCAAATTGTATTGTATTTTTGTCTTTTTGATTGACTTGGCATGCCATAGCAATCAATACCACACTATACAGTCCCTGACGAAAGTCTTGTCGCTTATCCATTTTGTAGAAACAAAAGCTTATAACCTGACTTTAAATTAATCGATTGGTTTTAGAAATGTCTCATATGAAAGCTAAAACCCTCCCAAATTATGCTCAATAAATTAAAATAAATTTGCTTCACTGAAGAAAGATTGATCATTTAATGAACACAGAAAGGTCAGATTTTGGCAAGACAAAAGTCTTGTCGCCTACAGAAAATTGAACAAATAATTTACTTCAAATACAAAAATATGTTGCATAACGTCAGTGAATTAAGTAGTGGTGCTGTGAGATCCATATTTAATATCTTGTATGACTTCCATGAGCTTAAAGGACTGCATCCATGAAGTCATCAGGAATACAAAGAAAGCAGTCTTACATGCCTCCCAGAGTTCATCAAGATTCTTTGGTTTTGCCTTCCATGCTTCCTCTTTCATTCTACCCCAGACATGCTCAATGATGTTCATGTCTGGTGACTGGGCTGGCCAGTCCTGGAGCACCTTGATCTTCTTCGCCTTGAGGAACTTTGATGTAGAGATAGAAGTATGCGATGGAGCACCATCCTGCTGCAAAATTTGACCCCTTTTATGGTTGGGAATGTAAGAGGTAGCTAATACTTCTTGATATTTTAGGCTATTGATATTGCCGTCCACCCTGCAAATGTCTCGCACACCCCCATACTGGATGTAACCCCAGACCATGATTTTTCCGCCACCAAACTTAACTGTTTTCTGGGTGAATCTTGGATCCATGCGGGCTCCAGTAGGTCTCCTGCAATATTTGCGGCGGCTGTGATGTAATTCAACTGAGGATTCATCTGAGAAATCCACCTTCTGCCACTTTTCCAGTGTCCATCCTTTTAGCAGGCTGTGGGCCTTGGCAAATGCCACACGGTTTTTTAATTGCCTTTTGTTTAGTGCTGGTTTCTGTGCACTGATTCGACCATGGAGGCCATGTCGAGACAGAATTCTACAAACTGTTCTGGTTGACACAGGGACTTGAGGTGACCAGGCCTGGTGGAGCTCTGCTGCAGTGGAAAAGGGGCTGGCCTTGGATTTTCGAATCAACAAACGGTCCTCCCGAGCAGTTGTCTTGCGGGGTCTGCCGGACCTGGGCTTGTCAAAACATCTCCAGTCTTTTCAGATCTTTTTCTTATTCTTTGTACTTGACGCTGAGACACATTGAAGGTGTCAGCCACCTCAGCAGTGGATCTGGTCTTCAGCCTCTTGATAATTAACGCTTTGGTCTCAGGGTGGATCTTAGGCATGTTGTCAGAGGTCAAGTTGCAGTTGATGTGAAGGTCTGGTGTGCTGGGGTTCTTTTTATACACACCCACTAATTGATTGATCAGTAACTGATCACAGGTGAGGCTGTAATCTAGGATTGGGTGCATCATATGACAAGGCGACAAGACTTTTGTCTTGCCAAAATCTGACCTTTCTGTGTTCATTAAATGATCAATCTTTCTTCAGTGAAGCAAATTTATTTTAGTATATTGAGCATAATTTGGGAGGGTTTTAACTTTCATATGAGACATTTCTAAAACCAATCGATTAATTTAAAGTCAGGTTATAAGATTTTGTTTCTACAAAATGGATAAGCGACAAGACTTTTGTCAGGGACTGTATATATAATATACCACAACAGTGTTCTCATCTGCGTTTATTACTGCTGAGTGGCTCATAAAATGCACTTGTTTGGACATACATCTTTTACCAGCCCAATCTCATATGTGCACTTAAATTAACTGTAGTTTAAGAGGTGGCACATGATGGTCAAAATAAAGTAGAGGCCTTTAACAATTATGTTAACTTAAAAAATATACATAGAGTTTTATTCAAATCACAGATGTTTAATTAACATGTTCAATTGAATGCTTGGTTTCAACTCTCTACTCTGTTATTGTTATAGTTCATACAATTTCTTGACTTGTTAATATCATTTCATGCTTGTTTTATGGCTTTATTACAAAGCATTGATCTGTAATTAGCTATGTTGCTTTTTGTCTTTTGCCAGCAGGGGGGTTCAGAACATTTATCTAAGTTATAAAACCAAAAGTTCAAAGCTAATATTGTCCATGCTTATAAATAAGTTTAAGTAATAAATTATCAAAGTCTGTTAATTATATATGTGTCAAAATCCATTAAAAAGCTCAAACAGATGCTCAAACACCTGCTATGTGTTATTTACCTTAAACTCTTTCTCTATGTTAGCCAGCATAGCCAGTTCATTGCTGAGCTCCAGTGCAGCTAATACTGGGTCTTCGTTGTACAGTGAAAGGTAGGCCGGACTCGCCAGCCCTCTGTAGGCATTGATACGAGACCGTGAGTGGCTAAAGGAGTCAAACTGCTGTTGGTAGTTGCAGGAGTCACAGCCACAGAAATAGTCGTGAGGAGGGTCAATGCGAGCGCCTTTACTGAGCAGAGTGTGCACGATCTCATACTCCTGACAATGGGCGGCCAGGATCACAGGGGTCACGTCATGGGAGAACCTGGAAAGTGTTACAATGAGTAGAAATCTGAAAACACTGGTCCAATTAAACAGTTAAAGGTGCACTGTGTAACTTCTGGTGGGGATCCGCTACACGTTTGTCTCCATGATTAGAATAAAATGGTCCAGAGTATGGAATTTAACTGATCTATTATTTAATTTCCATTGTTTTTTATGCTGAAAAATACCTTGAAAATATATTCTTACTTACCAGAAAAGTTACATAGTGCATCTTTAAGTGCCCAGACTACAATAAGACCTTATTCAGTGGTAAATGTTGTTTCCCTTGGGCTGCTTTCTCTTATTTTGAACAAAATTAAAAGACCTCTTTCCAGCCACAGCACTCTAGATGATGGCTCACAAAAATAGAAATTACTATATATATGGAAGGGCAAATGGTATACATTTTTAATCAATCAATCAAACTTTATTTAAAAAGTGCTTTTCATACAAAAAATGTAACACAAAGTGCTTTACAGTGTTTAAAAACAATCCCACATTGCCTTCCACCCACCCAACCAACCCCCACAGCTGCCTGACCCCACACAACCAAACAACCCAAACAGTAACACACACACACACACACACACACACACACACACACACGCACACACACACACACACACACACATGCATGCACACACACTCACACACATGCTAACATACATAAAACTATACATAGTAAAGTGTGAGGCTGAATACAGGCGAACCAGTTGAAAAGCACCATCAGAGGAGCCGTCTACACCAGGAGGCCCAAGCACCAGACCCCGGTACGTGCAGCCGACCACTGCTCCTGGTGCAGAGGGCTCCTACAGAGGAAACACTCTTCCAACTTTTAACCTCCGAACTTCTTGTACATTAGCTGTATCAAGCAATCATCTTATCACTATCATCTTGGTAAAATACTAGAGTATGTGGCATTTGTCTGTACTTTGTCTTTGTTTGTACATACTATGTTTTAGCTATAACAAGCACCATGCAGCCTATACATACAAATCTGTGGGTCTTTCTTGCGGTCCTGTCTCTGGTATTTGCAGCCTTTGGTCTGAAGTAAAGACATTATCAGATCACTTAAAAGTTTAAGAGGCCACTCAGAGCTCCTCTTACCTTGTTCCATCTTCATCATAGGCATAAAAGTCATCCAGTATGTCAGCTTGAGCGGGACTCGCTGTCAGGCGATGGGCATCTTGAAATGAGGGGTGAGCCAACAGGGCCTCAGTGATGCGCACATAGCCTTTACCTACAGAACACCAAAATACAAGGCAATATCTGTCATGTTAAAATAGAAGTAATTACACCTTTACTGGTTTGTCACTAAATAATCCAGTCACTACAGGTGACAGATGCCAGTGCCAAGCTTGGATACACTTTTTTGTAGGCATCAATCTTATGACACTGAGGCCATTACAGAGCCTAGAATATGTGCTGTTCTTTATCTAGACCTCAACTTCCATCTATAGGTTTTAGAATGATGAACAAAACTAAATTTTAAATGTTGCCTATAACAGGGAGCTGAAAACCATGAATTATGCTGTACACAAGTCATTATTGTTATTGTAAAATAATTGCCCCTTCAAAAACACATCAGTTGTCTTACTGATGGCTAAAAGAAGGGCGTCTCCCACTCGGGCCAGGTCCTCCCTCCCCAGCAGCAGCTCCGTCACCTCCAGATGTTCATTGGCCACAGCCAGCTGCAGTGCATTCTGGCCCATGTAGTCCACAGCATTGACGTTTAGATTCGGCACGTGGAGCAGCATGCGTCGCACCTCTGGAATGTTTCCGTATTCTGCCGCCTGAAGAAACCGCTCCTCTACCTCGGATAGACTGGTGGAAGGGGCAGAAAACATGTACGCTGGGCCACGGAGCGCCTGGCGCCTTTTAACCGCCGTGAGACGAGCCATGAGCTGCCTTTCCGAGCTGCTGGGCCTGCAAGAAAAAAAACTTTAACTTTAAAGCAAAACTTATGTTTTTCTTTCTCTATGTTTTGTTGTCGCTGTTGTTTTAACCCTTGTTCTGACCTCTAGATACATGTCTATACTCCCCTGCATACGGAAGAAAGCTCATAAAATGGTATGTTGCCACAGCTGCCCTGGGGTAGACGGACAAAAGCTAGGCTGCCATTCTGTACCACAGGCTCCCCCAAACACACGCGCACACACCACATTCATACAAGGCAAGGTGAGTGAAATGCCTAAGGACAAAACAACAGAATTTAGTCCTGTGAGAACTGAAGCTTGTTGCATTAACTGTATACTGGCTGTGGTTTTACTGGATACAGGAAAGAATTGGTGATGTCGTGACAGTGATAGGCGGTGTGCATTGAATAGGCCTAATATATTTGTCTATTAGAAAAGCTGTGTACAAACTATAAGCCTTATTACTTAGAATACACAGAAGCTGCTTATTTCAATTTGGTTATGGCTTCAAACATTATTTCTCTACACTTGGCTATAACTCAGAAAGATATAAGTTTATAGACTGACCCCAGGTAACGTCCGAAGTAGCAGTTTTCATCTCCGTAGTCGTCGAGCAGGTTGTCACGGCTGCGAGCCCTACGTACATCGGTGTAGCCCACCGGCCGACTGTAGTGGTGAGCTGTCAGTGTCCTGTGGTTCATCATTAAAGTGACACAAACCCACGTCCTGTCTCAGTCATGAAACAAATGAAACTCTCTCTCCTCCCTGCTTCCCTCCTCCCACTGGCCTTGAGAAAGAATGCATCCTTCTTCCAACTATACTTTTATTTACATACTTTGCTTAAATGTTGAGGAGGGCAAGCGATTGTTATCATGCAAGTGTATACAGTGCACTGAATAAGGCTATAATCTCTCAGTGTTTGTCCAGGGTGGAATAGTAGTAGAAGAAGTAGAAAAGAGTATAGTATAGTCAGTATAGTTCTACAATGTGTTTGGGAAATATTAAAAGTTCTGTTCTGTTCATTAGTCAAGCCAAATGTATAATAGAGAAACAGGGCTTCAGTGCTAAATTAACAAAGATGTTTAGTGCAATTAATTATAAATTATATACAGTACTGCAATGTTGGCAGAGCTAGTATCCTCTACCCTGACTAATCAATACATTACAAACATCTGTCTATTTATCTCAATGAAAAGGGCATAAACTGTTTTATTCATAAAGCAGTGGGATCTATACATTGAACAGAACAGTGGGATTTGTTGAAATATAAAAAACTGTGAAACCCCAAAATCATATTATTATTTCAGAGGCTGTCTTGTAAAGTGCTATTTTAAGCGGCTTTGTTTACATAGATTGTGCTGTGTGCGTTGTACTGGCCAGTGTCGCACCAGTGATGTCTGATGAACAGCAGATGAGATTCCTCAGAGTCCGAATTCCCAGTAGACTTTACTTCCTGTGTGCTCCTGCTCCGGACTGATGCTGGTCCACTGTGGGAAAACAACATTCCTTCTGCACATATAAACACATACAATCACTGCATATCAAGACACAGGTCACCGGAGCTAATCAAACAGTAATTACAGGGAGCTAGGCTTGTTGTTTCAGTGGGAAAGATCAGATAAATAAGATGCGGTTGACTAAGTGGATGTAAATAAATATGTTGACATTCTAACTAGGCTTACAGACAGTACAGCACAGACCTCCCTCAAGGCAAAAAGACACTTGGAAAATGTTTTTTTCTGGAACCATTTCAGCATAAATTCTACTTTAGCAAAATACAATTGCCACACCTTGATACCTTACTAAGAGATTAACCAAACAAAAAAACAAAAACACTGATATAGTGTATTAGTGTAAATTACATTGTGTAAGGTTCTTGACTGTTGAAGATACAATTGCTTGATTACTGTATGTGTACATTATACATACAGGCTTACTGTAATGTAGACTTAACCTTTACATGTGTTTAGATTTACTAATAAGTCTGATGCAGCAGATATGGTTAAGCCTCCTCAGAATTGCCTTGTAAGGACCAAACTGCTCAAGATTTGCCACTGTCATGGTGTAACAGCATCACGTTTTATGAGGAGGATGAGAGGAAGAATCTCTGCGTCATCACAGCTTTTAGTTCCAGATGGAGTGTAGACATGGTCAGGGTTATCAGGAGAGGGACAGCACCTCAGTGTCCTGTGTTTTATATATTGGTGACATTTGAAGTCTACTTTTTCTTTATGGCAATCATAGTTTAGGTAAACTCACCACTAAATAGATCTGATACATTCGGCCAGTGGACATGATATTTAATAGGATCAAAAGATCCATGATTAGGACTATTGGCTGTATGTCAGTCGACTCACCTAATATGAACAAAAAATATGAAATAGCACCACCTTGTGGCCATGATTGGCCCTCTCCTTTTGAGCACATATTTTCGGCTTTTCAAAATTAAAAGGATGGACATATGACAAACATTTCTCTGAGGTCTAATTTTAACTGATAATGTTGGGGAGGCTCTATGTTTTTTACACAAGCTGAATGAGAGCTACTAAAGGTGTTGGCCTCCATGAAATCTACATGTGAGTTTAGATATGAGAATACACCTACATATTCCTCAGTAAAACTATATTTATGTACTTACCCACAGTTGTGGTAGCCGTGTATGCAAAGTATAGGCTACTATTATAGCACTGGCAACAATTAGTCACTTAGACGTGCATAGCTATATTCACTTCTTTTAGCAAAGATGCATCGATGCTACTTTTGAGTATTTGTATCATACGAACTGCAGCCACCTTGCCTAGTTATAAAGATGTATTGATTTGATCTTATTTATTTCTTTGTTTTTTAAACGTTGTACCAATGAAAGAAAATCAGAAGTGGGACAGTGTGCAGGGGTTTTCTTAAAAACAGCTAAGTGCTTCTCCTCCAACGCACCGCCCAGTCAGGTGTGCAGAGTCTGCACAGAAACTATTTATGAAAATTAATGTTGCACATTCTTATACGTTTATACTCTTGTAAAGACAAAAATATGAAAAAAATTTACTCATTTGAGAATAATTCTTTTGGCTACACTCAGCATTTCTTAAAAGTGAAATTATGTCTATTTTAGAATTAAAAATTATAAATGATAGATCAAACATATTTGATAGAGTTTCCAGATGTCATAATAGACCTTTGTAATCACCACAGTGGCTGACACAGCAATCATCATTAGTTCAGATTCATCATCAGTCCTATACAGAATGTGACCCTGTATGACACTGGGTCAGTTATTGGTTGGGATCCTCCGAATCTTCATAGTGACTGCTTTAATGTGATGAGGGACCCCGTTTTGTCTCCATGTGTCCCACAGGATGCTGGTCCTCTGGCTGGACTCTGTTTCCTCTGGGGAGCCGTTCAGATTAGCAAGGCCGCACTGGTTAAACCACCATCCTGTCTGGTTGTGCAGTACACTGCAGCTCTCCACTGTGCGGTTACTGAGGGAACAGAACGGGTTACAGCCATCGTTGTCCACATCTGAGGCACTGAAGGGGGCTGTGTCCTGATTCTGGTCTTGATCATAGCCTCGAAATGCATCACCTGCAATGCAATAAAACAGCAATACTCATGGTAATAATGTTTTACTATTAATTTACTAATCTAACCTAAACTGAAAAAAATCATCTGAGAGTGAGCTGGCATGCCTCTGTGAGTATGGCCCTGTCCATCTCTTCAACAGGATTATTCACTTATGTGCCTTTACTGACACTCATGATAACCTTCAGCCACCCACAACCATAAAAAGGAAAGGAAACCAATGAAAAGAAGTTCCTTTGACTATGAGTTGAGGAGTTATCAAAAATAATTACCTTATTTAAATTTGATTAAAAATAAGCTGAATAGAACATAAGTCTATGATTATTTTAAGGCATACCTGCACTGCCTGCATAGCGTCCCAGGTGTATCCCATAGAACAGAGTTTCATTGTCTAAGTGAAAGTCGTCATATGAGGCATATGATGTGACATCATCTTTGGAGATGAGAGCAACATGGAGCTGGAAACGAGTGTCCTTTTGGCTCACAATCTGAAACACTTTCTTTAGACCCAACCAATGCTCTCCTGTAACAAACGTATATCAACAATAATGGAAAGTCATGAGTTTCATCTTGTGATTGATATATATATAAAAATCATATATATCCTAATTTGTTATCATTGTGAAACCTATGAATATAGGTAAGAGACGTGTTACCTGCAAGGTTTCCAAAACCATCAGTGTAATCTGCCCATGATCGCTTAAAATCAATTAGTCCATCCGTCCGTCTCTGCATCACTGTCCAACCACCTCCCATGTAATCCATCTCACAGAAAACCTGAACAAAAATGTAATTATGTTTAAAATGAGCCATTGACTGATTATAAATAGGCAAGTGAGACAATGCCTACCTCAAAGGAGGATTCAGTGTTTTCTGGATTGATGATGTAAATTCCACTTGGGATTTTTGGGACCACCGTCATTAGATTATCCTTTATGTCGCTACAGTCACGCCCTGCATTATAGAAATACGCATGTGATGTTTTGACTAAATAAAGTGACTTGTTAGCCAGGTAGGAAATGTCCAAAGTCAGGCAAGTGTAAGGTGTACTGGTGTATGAGTGACCAAAGTAGACCCTGTTACGTTTTATTCTTTTTGCATTAACATCTGTCATGAAACTTTATGGCTAACTCTGGCATATTTACATATTAAATGTATTTCTGCCGTACTGTATTCTGTAAAGACAACTTTGCTGCTCATAGGGGGTATTAACAATTTTTAAAATCAGTGAAAAAAAACCTATGTCAGATCGCTGCTATCTAGGAGTTTATTTCTGTTGTGGAAAAAAAGGAATCCGTTGCAAATTACTCCCCATTTTACAATATTTATTTATGTGTTCAGCAGGTGGTTACCGTGTGACTGCACTGGTTTGATGGCGTACATCTCTGTGTTGCTCCTCTGTACCTCCGAGCTCAGCATCTGCACTTTGATCATGAGCTCTGTCACCTGAAAAGAGGACACCACAGCATTTATGCAACAAATCAAATTCTTCATAAATATTTGGACATAAATGAACATTACCTGAGTGCTGAGAATGTCCAGAGCTCGCTGCTGCTCCTCCATCACATCTCTCATCAGTTTCCTTGTGCTTCGGCCAAAAGACAGAAGTGACTGCTGCAGCTGCCCTGTACATGCCTATAGTGAGTAATAATAATGTCTACACTTTGTGGCAAGTATTTTAAAAGTCTCTTACCACATATTGAGTGTTTTTCGTCTCGTAGTAGTTTAACAGTGATGTCACATGGGATGGAGCATGTGTCCCAGCCTTTGGCCCCAACAGTGGATTTGGAAGGTTTGACAGGAGTGTCATCATTCACTGTTTCTGAATAGTTGAAGTGGCTACTGTTTTCTGAACCCTGGCAAAATGTGTGCATGGTATTGTCAGATGATATACATTCAAGACAATTTTGTATATAAAATTTGCTCCAAGTATTTTGATGATCTATTCGGTTCTTTAATTGATTCAGCTATTTATAGTCACTAGAATATTAAGAGTCTGTGTAGTTGTTTAATACATAAGACAACAACAAAATCTAGGCAGACGTAATGGAGGATTTTCTCTTATGAATAGATAACATGGACAAAGCCTTGTTTAAATTAACATTACCTTGCACCAAATTGAACCATTATTACTTACAGCAGACAGGAGCAGAAGCATCAAAAGCAGCAGGACGTGAGAATTAATCCACATTATTAGTTTACTTTAACAAAAGATCCTTCGTTAAAATCCCATTACAGGTTACAGGTCACACAACCGTACTTCTTGACTTTAATTTGCAGACTCTTTGCCTGTTCTTACTCAGCTGTTTTCATCCCTCACTCTCCACCTCCATCAGTCCCTCCCAGTCTCCATAAACTCGCATGACAAAATCTTGTTCAGAGGGGTAGAGTTGGCGTTTGTTGAACATTTAGTGATAAAAGTTAAATTGCATTTGGAAGTTGAGATACCATTTATATGGTGATTATGCAAGTGATTATTTTTCATCTTTTACTGACGGTTTCCACTCCAGGTTAGATGGTTGGTAGCAGCATGCAAACCAGATGTGGCTTGTTTTTAGTGGGAAAACTTTCTCTTGTGTCTTAGCGGGGAGCCACAACAGACGATGAGGGGAAAGCAGCAAATCTTTGTGTCCTCTGGTCATGTTACACTCTGAGTCATGCGTCCTAAAATCTCAGACCAATTACTCATGTTAACTGGGCAGTTAAGCACACAGCAAAGTGAAAAGCCAAAAAGAGGGCCGTGCCACATTCCTACCAGGGTCCAGCCTGTCGCTTCCTTTGGAAAACTTTGCAGTAGGTTCCAAAGATTTTGTGTTGTCCCAAACCTGCATAAGTTTACAGGCCAGGCCAGTGGTGGAATGTGCAGAACATGGAGCTACAGCCACAGGGCCCCCACATCTGTGCAGTGTTACATGCTTGTGTCAAACTGTGACACTTTGTACAATATCTGCCACTCCAGATTTACACTGTAACTACAGTGTAAGGCATCATTTAAATTTAAAGGTCAATCCAAGTTGCAAGAAGGAAATGATTCTAGACATAATAAAAATGTCTGGGGCATGTGAAAATTACACCAAGGAGCACTGTCATCAAAAGATGAGACTGGCCATAAACCACTCATGTAACAAACTGCTTACGTAAACAATTTACACCAACCTGAATAAAGACTTCTGTACAACGTCTTATAGTACTTCCAACTAAGCCAGTAGTGGGGATGTCAGGGTCAAGTCCCCAGACCTAATTCATAATAACAAATCACTAATGGATATGCATTAGTATTATTATTATTATTATTATTATTATTATAAACGTAGCCCAATCATAAAGAAAAATGTTGTAACAATGCCATCTGCTGCCAGGTGATTGTTATTACAGGCTTTGTATGTGATTTTTAAGTCAGCCATTTTCCTATGTTGAATAAAAATAACTTAAACTAGGCATTATATTAGTTGATTGTTGATTGTGTTTAGGCTATATGTGGTGGACCTAACTGAGAATTAGTCTATAACTTCACAGCATAGTTATTATCTTGCAGAACTGAACATCTGTATTATGGTTGTGAATGTTCTTAGATCAGCTACCAGCCCTGACTCTTTGTGGCAGTGATGTCTCTATTCAGGGCATAGCTGCTAAAACTTCTGCTGCCCTTTTCTTCACCCTCAAATTATGCAACTCCCTCACAGGCGCTTATAGGAGGATAGTGGTTGTCGTTTATCAAGCACACGTTGCCTGGTAAACACTGCAGTAGAAACAGCAGAATGCTTTCAACATGAGACGCAAAATATCTACTAAAAGCTTTAGTTTTTAGGTTGATATTTGAGAGGATAGCAGTGCCTGAGGAAACAATATTCTATGTTGTACAGATAATACTGTATAAAGAAAAAAACAACAAACCCTGGAAAAGTACAATTATAAATTACACAATTTCAATAAAGTTTAAGAGTTTTCTTTCTTTTTAGATTTTATTTTTGGCAATGGCAAATTAATTATAACTATAGAAGTGATGAGTCAGAGGCCTATTGGGATGCTCGTGTTGTTAAATACAGGCTCTAGATTAAATTTATGGGTCCATTGATCCAGATTGGGACAAATTTTAGTCTGATTTTACCAGGTACTTTATTGAGACAATTTTCTAAAATTTTATTTGTTTTGACAAAATACACATTAGCTTGATTACTCAGTTGTTGCTTTACAGACACATAACATGTGTATGCTTTAATTATGGAGTAGATTCATGTGACCTAATATCAGTTTACAGCATTCACTTTTACTTTCCTGGGGTTTGAACAATGTGTTGACCAGCTGAGCAGCGCTGCGCGTGTTTTCCACGAGAGGGCAGCACTCTGCGGCTGTCTCCATTTGGACAAACAGGCTGCGGCTGGGCTGGCCTCATCAGGGGCGGCTGTTTTCTCAGAGCAACTTCCAATATACCCACCCCACCCCCCAAATCCAGAGCAGCCCCACACCGACACCAACCCAAAACTACACAGCTCCTCGAGTGCGCTTCAGTTTACCACACCAAAGTTACATCCAAAATCTGGTTGAGTCCTCCCAATTTAAGATGCCAAACTAAATAACTTTAAAAGTTCGATTTTAGACACGATCACATAAGGAGTGCCTAAAACTCCACTCCTGGTAAACGCGGATAGAGGTGCATAAGGACTCCATGCGTCTGGGTTGAGTTTAGTCTGCCCTCGGTGAAATATTTGCCCTGCAACTGCGGCGCAGCTTTAAACCCTCAGCCCCGCCTCTCGGCGCTATCACATGAATCTGGACTCGCTGTTGATGAAAAAGTTTGTTGAGGTTTCGCTGTAGTCACTTTTCTTACCAGTCCCTTATGATTGCGCGTGTAGCTCTTGCTCAGTTCAACGTGGAGGCTGTTGCGGGCCGCGGGCTGCGGGCTGCGGAGTGAGTGCCCGTGATTTTCCAAGTTTTTTCAGCGGTGGGACAGACAGAGAGGGGGGGAAACGTCTGCTTGAAGGTATGTGGAAGTCTGTAACGAGCTTTACTATGGTCAGATTGGGTTAAATTCGCCACCCACACTTAGAAACCCCACTTTTCAACTGTTTTGTGAAAGCTTGAGTGTTTTTTTCAGCTGACTGACTTTAGGAGTGTTGTTGCTAGAAATAGACTTAAAACGTCGCTGAAAAGTTCAACTGGGGTGGGGGCGGGGGCGAAAGTGTAAACAAAATCGATCATCTTATAACCAAAGCCCGCATTAGTTACTCGTATTCTAACTTTCTCTTTGCTGTTTTCTTGTGCGTAAATGCACTCTTTGTCAGATTTGTCTCCCAAAAGTTTTGGCAACATGGACGGGCACTACGGCGCGCCTCCAGCTGGGCAGCAGGTCGTGCATGTCCGTGGTGACTCGCAGACGGAGCTGGAGGCCCTGTTCAACGCCGTGATGAACCCCAGCAAAGCGCAGCGGCAGCTGACCTCAGTGCCCATGAAGGACCGAAAACTCCCCAAATCTTTTTTCACACAACCCGAGCCGCGGGGCCACTCCAGACAAGTGAGTCCACCACACTTGCACTGACACACAAATACATTTCTCTGTGGCAATACAGTTGAATTATTTTGACTAAACCAACTTCTTAGCAAGTTTAAACATCACTTGTTTAATCTTATTTAAAGTTATGATAGTAAAATGTGGGTGCTTTGAGTTCTCATCCATTCATTTTGATCCAGACTGCATGTTCAGGAGCATCATAACTGAAACCATTAACTGAAGCTCATAAGAGTTGGTATAGGACAATCCCAGGAAAATGTATAGGACTCCTTTATTATAACATAATAATATATTTGTGTCTCTATTATATATATATATATATATATATATATATATATATATATATATATATATATATATATATATATATATATATATATCTCAGTTTGTCAAATGTACTATTTTTGCTGATTCATTTAATCTAATTGTTCTTGAGTACTGAGCTGAAGTTTTCCTATCAGGCAACTTTTCACATGGGAATGGTTCTCAGGTCACTTTAGCCAGTGTGCACCATCTGAACAAAGCTGACGGATGTTTCAAATATCATATTGTAACTGCCTCAAGGTTAAGGCTACTGTCTGACTCTGTGGGGGCTGCAGGTTGAAAAATCTCACCAGAAATGAAATGCTTCTTAGAAACGTCAGGCATTTTAAAGGCATTACTATTTGAACAGTATAGTTTGCACATATATATGTACAGTATGTACATATGTTGGTATTAGAATTGTGATAAACTCTGCCTATATGTTCTATAACTAAGTGAGATTTGAGAAAGACAAAGGCTGAACTTCACATGCTGTGAAGCTGGCCCTCACAATAGTAAAAAATGTGATACCCGAATATGGAGTGAGACATGAACTTTTAATTATGGGGTAAAGTCTCTATATTTGACATGCTACAGTACGTTAGTCCTCCGTACAGTGGTTACAAATTTTATATTTCAAGTCTATCAGAAACGTGAACTGTAGTGAGTCAGCCAGGCCTCCTTGGCACTGCTAATCTGAAACCTCCCACATAAGTAAACAATAGCACTTATGAATTGAAGGTTTCAGTGTTGTTTTTTTTCCTCTTGATAGTTTTATCCTTCCAAGAGTTTCCGGTCCCTTTGGTGAGCGGTTGTGAGGAGGCAGTAGTAGTTTCATGTCAGTTGCTAACCCTGCTTGTTTTCTCGTCAGGCCAGTTCAGATGAAGGTGTGTCCAACACGCTCCCTCCACGCCACTTCCGCTCCATATCCTCCCCTGCCATCCTACCCCCACAGGCCCCGATCATCCCTGATGACATGCCCCTGCCCCACGGATGGGAGATGGCCAAAACTCCCACTGGACAGCGGTATTTCCTCAAGTAAGTCATGACAGTACAATACATTATCATCTAAATTTTACAGATAGATTGATGGATATGCATTCATTCACCTTATAAAGGGGTCACCAGTTACTGTACCTGGTATGAAATATTTTTAAATATTTGCATTACAGGACAAAGAAGATATATGAGCAACACACTGCACTCAGTAGAATAAGTGTTTGAAATTTTAATGTTGGAGTTGAAATTTTATTTTAAACGCCACTCTTTATTTTAAGAAAGTATTTTAGAGTGGTGATAATTTTCAACATAAAAATCTTTGTAAATTATTTAAACTTTTTTGTATGATACATGCATACATATAAATGGTATGCAAAAGATAACCAGACTTACATGCGTAGACCAAACCATTTCCTTTTTCTGTAGTGTAGCAAGAAAGAGATAATTATACGAAATTAGTTTTTAAAATCAGTGGACTCTATTCCATTCATAAGAACTGGCTGTCAGAGGCTACCTCCCCATGTGTGCGTTGATGTACATGCACATCTGGTAGTACAGGTAAAGCAGGTTGTGACAGAGCCTCATTCACTCCTTACCCGTCAGGTTGCAGAGGCTTTTCACATTCACTTTTGTTCAGACTTGTTTTTTGTGTGTGTTTATAGTCATGTGGATAAGACTACCACCTGGCACGACCCTCGTGTGGCGCAGCTTCAGACGGCTGCAGCTCAGCACCCCCTATCTGCCACCGTGCCCCCATCCCACTCACACTCGCTCAGCAACCCCGCTCCCTCTGTGCAACCACAAAACATCAACCCAGAGACAGGTACCTGCTGCATTCTGTCCTGAGCATCTTTATGGTTTGTTAATCTACACAAAAAATACCTGGATCCTATTTTATAATATGAACGAAGACCAAAAAGAAAATCTGAGTTTTAAGTGCAATGGGAGATATTTATTTTTAATGTTACTTTGTATTATTGTTTATATTATGCTTGCACACAAAGTTAAGATGGCTCAATTGTTGCCCTCTTATTACTTTATAGATGCATGTCAATAGCTGAGAATATTGTGGGAAAAACTTACCTGTGCCATGTTGATTATTTATTTATTTCACCTACAAAATTTTTACCTTATTTTTTTTGAGTATGTCACAAAAATATTCCCACAATATTCAAACTTATTGACACTGACCTTATTACACGTATGTCTTAAGGTCATATTTGTCTTCATTTCCCCACTGTATCTATACTCGCCATATTGTACATTTTCATTATGGTAGATGACAACAGCACATGGCACACACATGCAGGAGAGTGGACGTGGGCCTGATTCAACCTTAAATTATTAACAATGCACTGCATACACAATATTCACTCACTGTGTTACTGTTCAGGTCCTCTGCCTGAAGGCTGGGAGCAGGCTGTGACTGGAGATGGAGAGGTGTACTACATCGATCACATAAATAAGATCACCACATGGGTCGACCCGCGTCTAGGTAGCACACTATCAAATTTATATATGAAGATTTGTTAGTTATTGTTATAAGAAGCAGTTTATTCCATTGTCCACAACCACTAGTTGCAACAATAGTAAAGTAACACCGCAAAGTGTGGAAAACGTATTCTGTATTTCAAGGTATTATTATGATGCTATCATGTAGATCAATTGTTTTTGCAGCCAAGATGAACCCTGGGCTCCTGAGCCTGGCAATACAGCAAAGGCAGGAAAACGAGAGGCTCCGGTGTAAACAGCAAGTCCCCACACAGGTTAGGTTGTTCCTTCAAGAGATTTTAAAACCAGTTGAATTTTGAAAATGTATCTGTTTTTCGCACATTTTGGTATAGGATGCAGCAGTAAGAAATAGAATGCCCGGTGGGATGGACCAGGACAGAAACACACAGACTCTTGTACCTCCTCTGGACGTCCGGATCAGAGCTTCAAACCACGAGCCAACACTGAACGGGTAGAAAGAGAGAGATGATAGTCTCCAGTTTAGAGACTGTCCATCTCAACATGGCGCATGTTTCATAAAATGATACTTTGACTTCCTTAGTTGTACAGTGAGTTCCAGTTATCCCGGTGTAACCAGTGCTGAACAAATGCTGATGTAAATTTACTGTCCATGGGCATATGGTTTATCAACTTTTTACCTTTCTAACAATCCCTAGTCATTTCAATTGTACGAAAATGAGCCCTAGTCTCCTCTCACTCTGTCCCTCTCTTCACCTCTTCAATGTTTACATCTATCCATCATATGTTCATTTCTGTATATGAAGTTCATACCTTATGCCCTTTCTAATAGTTTTTATATGTGTGTTTATTTAAGGGCTCACTCTCGAAATGAGAGCACAGACAGTGGCCTCAGCGTCAGCAGCCTCCCGCGCACTACAGACCACATGCTCAGCCCAGTGGATCACATGGATACCGGTAAAACAACTGTTACAATATAGACTCAAGGCCACTGCAGAACACATCCTGTACTCCTACTTCACAAAGAAACTAATTATTGTGTTGTATCTGATAGAAAACGTCTCTTCACCACACAGCAGGCACTATTGTGACATAATTGAAATGGTAGATGCATCAGATGGGTTTTATGAAACTAGGACATATAACTAGCCATTTACATTGTGTAGGATAGAGGATGTTTGTTTGCATGCTTAAAAACAATAGCATAGGCATATATGATGCAAAATTGACTTTAAAGCTTTTAACCATGTCATAATTGTCTTCCCTTCTCATTGTTTACACACTCATAGTTGTATTTTGATTGATTCATGCACGTTTGAGTAATCTTTATTCTCATGCATCTTACATTTTAGAGCAATGGCATCAAGAATGCATGAGAACAACTTTTCCTCTACCCTCCATATACTATGGCTTCTCCATTAATTTAAATAAATAGAATGCTTGCTTATTTGTCGGGGAAAATACACCAAAATACATATATAGTTGATTTGTCAACACTTTTCTTAGATGTTATAGTTGACTCTGTGCTTATGCTGCCTTTCCAGGTGATTCTGGTGAGACCTCTTCACTGACCCTACAGGAGTCTATGCCACCTGTGCTGCCGATGTCTGAGGGTGATGAGCTGATGGGTCTGAGCTCAGACCTGTTGATGGACATGGAGACTGTCCTCTCTGGATCACACATGGACAGGGACAGCCTGCTCACCTGGCTATAGGCACCACATGCCGCACCAGCTCTCCACATGGTTTGAGATTACATTTTTGCAACATGACTGAGAAGAAGAAGATATGATGGTACAGAGCAACATTGCACGGAGAGAACTCTGATGGATATGTAAGCGGTATGAGACTAAATGGACAATGGGACTATTACTGAAGGTGGTAAGCTGCAAGTATTCAACCCTTTTTGGATACATTTTACATAAATATAAGGCATTCACAATCTAATGTGACACTCATCTTTTATCTTCAGAGGGTGCGTCACCAAAGCAGTGAATTTTACCATTTATTTTTTTTTACCATTCCCACCAGCAAAGAAAAAAGAAAGATGATCTCACAAAAGGACAAGTCAGAAACATGCTTGGTGTTGACAAACCAGCTTTACTTTTGTATTTAGTCCAGTATTTTTTCCTTTGATGAAGCAAGTAACTGAAAAGTTGTTTAGTGTGGAAAAAGCAATGTAACTTCTTTAAAGACACTACTTAAGACAGCTTCACTACAAGTTTATGTTGTGACATCTCTGGACACTACAGTTGAAAATGCTTTCACTTTATATGCACCAAAGTGCACATACCCTTGTGGGGAAATGTATGAGCTTCGGGAACAAGAAAGATGATCTTTGACTTGAAATATCAAAACTTAAGGAAAAAGAAAGTTTAGTTGTAGGGCTGTACCTAAAAATCTCAATATATAATAAGCTAACAATGTGGATTAGTGTCCTTTACTTGTTAAACTAAGAGATTTTTGCTCTTTTAATCTAAAACAGTGTTTAAATCTATACTAAAGCTAAAATAATATTCTTGTCTTGTATTATAATGTAACATTGGGTTGATACTCATGTAGCTTGGTATTGCCAAAACTTACCAAGTAGTAGTATCTTGTTTCTTTGGAAATATGTGTTTCCTTTATCCTATAGTGCTTTTTGAACTGTAAAGGGTCCAACTCATAGTGAAAAAAACTGCAGCCTTTCAGATATGTTGTTTTCTCATTATCCCCACTATTAGTTTGATACATTCCTTGTTTTGATATTCAAACATTTTTCAAACACAATGTACCCACATTAGAGGGATGAAAAAGTTTTTGAGCATAAGTGTCAAATATAAGCCCTGTTATCTTTGTGTTATGTTGCTGTGGACTTTCTAAGGCAGAAGAGCGCAGCATGGTCTTCTTTGGTGACAGTTATAATTATCCGTATTATTGTTGTGTATAAAAATGAAAATGGTCTACACCAAATGTGAAAATGCTATGATGTTTTTTTGGCAATGAATTTGACGAAACTCCTTTTTATAATTCTGATGAAATAATTTAGCTCAGGTTATCAATACTTTAACAGTGCCAGAACAAAATAGCAATTAACAGAAGCCTGTTGTGCCTTTTTAATGAAGATATTTTTGTGTTTCAGATAAACAAAATGTTATGTAAAACAAAACTAATATAATCAACATTTTGCGCTGGGATGTTTTTGCTGTGTGTTTTTATGGTTCTTAACATTGTCTGGATTTGAAGTTGTGTGTTGCCCAGCTGGTGAGAGCATTTCTTTTATGAGCTTCCTTTTATATTGAGCAAAGAAATTCAGAGCTGGTTGTTGTATAATTACAGAATGCTAAACCTGTGGTTCTACATACAGCTCACTCACGTGACACGTGCATACTGGAGACTTTATTTGTCTTGTAAACGTGTGACACTTTTTTTTTTCACATTTTAATTGTATACAGAGTTGGGAGGCTATCGGAAACATTTTTTACCTTTTTATGCATGTGCTTTATATATACACAGTATATATATATATATATATATATATATATATATATATATATATATATATATATATATATATATATATATATATATTTTTTTTTTTTTTCACTCCTACAATAATAATTTGAGTTTCTGTTTTAATAAACTTAAACACACCTAAAATGTTGTTTCTCTGTCAATTCAAGGAGTAGTGAGACAGCAGAAGATTGGTATAATTGGATAATTGGGACTTGTAGAGTACTCAGTTACTTCTATAGTTTGTAAATTCTATAGTTTGAAATGTAACTAATTACAATTGCATGGCTAGAATTATTCTCAGTTACACGTACAGGATTAAAATTCTATTTGTATTTGTCATTAGTTACTTTCCACCCCTGCTCAATGGTAATTGATGACTAACGTGAAAACCCTCTTCAGTTTCTGTATTGGTGAATGACACTAGGGGACTTCAGAAGAGGGCAGTGCAGTTGTTACGCAGAAGGGAAACCCCATTTCCTTTTAGCCGAAATACCATTTAACTTGTTTCAAATGCCTCAGTCCTTCTCTGTTCCGGCTGCCCTATGAGAACAGTCTCTCTGTAAGTACTGAATTATTTAAACATTTTAATGTATGTCAGTATATTTTGTGCTTGCGAGGAAATGTAGCCAACTAGTTGCCTTAGCTGCTATTTTTATGAATAAGAATGTTGCGCCATGAGCCAGTTTAACCTCCACACAATAGTACAGTCTTTACGGTTTTGTCTGTAATTTTAAGCACTCTAGTCTACACAAAACAAAATGATGCACGTGATGAAGTTAACTCCAACTATACTGGACTAATGGTTGTTGAGCACCTGACTGCTCTTGTGAAGGAAAATGCTATTTGGAAATGACAATGAGAGACAGCCTTTTACGTCCAGGGCAAACATGCAACGGTTGATAATAATAATAATAATAATAATTTTATATATATATATATATATATATATATATATATATATATATATATATATATATATATATATATATATATATATATATATATATATATATATATATATATATATATAATATTATTAATAATAATTTATTTATACATGTATTTATTTATTTTTAGCAGAGCTGCAAAATCGGCTCCTCTGGCTGACCGGGCGGAACCGGAAGTATAATCTGGAATCTTCTGACTGCAGAAAGGGGACTTTCCGCCTTCATCCTGACATTACGCTACGGTAGGTGCCTCTCACATTTAAGGTGATTTACGCGGTGCATTTCTCATTGTATGTTAAACATATATTGATAAAAATATACGTAAGAATTATAGCAGAGTGCACAAATCAGATGACTGTCAAAATCTTGGCAATCGTTGTTAGCTATTGCTAACAATTACAATAACAGTCCTGTCTGTGTTTAGTCGCTGGCAAGTATGTTGAATCTGGTCAGTGTGCACCTTAATTTGAAGAAAACAGTCACTATTTGAACACATGTCTTACGGTCAGATGTTAATCAAGAGTAAATTACGTGTAGATTCTCTTAAATCACGAGGAATGGTGATTCAAGCGCCGAGTCATAATGTCAGAATCACCTGGAAAGTACCTCAGGACCCATTGGTCAGAAGCGTAACAACAGCACTAATAACCCACTGCCATGTTTTACATGTTAATAACGGATAATGCATTATGCGTGTGTAAATCTGGGTCTGTGTTGATGATCTAAATATGAAAATATACACTTCGTATCACAAAGATGTAGATGCTGTAATATTGTTCTAGAAATCTTTTGTTCCTTCAAAATGTTTTCATCTTTTAACATATTTCATTTTGTTTTTCCATAGGCCTAAGAGAGCTCCCCACATCTCCACTATCACCATCAAAGGACCTCACTATTTTCTTTTTGGTGTTTCTCCATTTCATTATGGCAGCTTAGACACCTTCAAAAGGGATGTCCTGTAGGGGGGGAGGGGTTTGAGAGCACATATCCATTTGGTTTGTGTGTGTTGTGAAGTCACTGAGTTTTATTAAGTTATGTTTTGTTTTATTGCATATATGTTTCAGTTTGAATGCTTTGGTAATATGTTTCTTTTAACTTTTAATGCCGTGTATATGGATCCAGGCTAAAGTGATGAGATACAGAGCAGTTTTAAACTGCAGTATAAGAACATATTTCTGTTTGAAGGTGGTACAGCGACCTGTAGGCTACTTGATTTAGATGTTGAATAAGTTGAGTTTTTTTTGTAAGGGCTTAAGTATATCTTTATTATCAGCCACTTCTCATCAGTTTTGTGTGTGAGTGAATGAGGTCTGATATTCTCAAACCTTTCTCCCTTCTTATGGACGTCCCTTTTGCCCAATATTAATCCAGTCTTAAATGGACACACTTCTTCAACTCAAAAACAATCAATTTTTGATGAGCCTGTGTCGAAATGGACCACCACCTGAATTACAATATGACAACTCCTCAGGTACCTATTAATGCTTGATTGAATAATTTGATTAAAAGCTGTATTTGAAAATCTAAAATGTCAAAAATGTAATGTTCTTCCAGAGCTCTTCCGCATTTCCAGTTTTGCCCGGTTCCCATCCTCAGGGGTGACTGAGCGGAGTTTGGCACGAGCGGGCTGGTTTTACACCGGAGTGGGGGACCGTGTGCAGTGCTTTAGGTGCAATGTGACCGCTGAGGGTTGGCAGCCGGGGGACTGTCCCACTGAGAAACACAAACAGCTGTCTCCGTCTTGCTCCTTCATCCAGAGCCTCCCCCCAACCGCCAATCTGCTGTCATCCTCTCACTCGGCCTTCTCTCCTCTCCGCATCCCACCAACCCTTCCTGTAAGATGCATGGATACATAGACACAATGTTTGTCTGAGGAATTTGTTTAAGAATATCTGCAAAATGTTGGGAACAAAGTTTAGGATGCTTTCACTGTATTATTAATGTGCTCACAAACACTGAGTCTGAGTTTGTCATTCTTGGCAGCTCCCTGGCCCAGGCCCAGCCGTTCCAAATACATCTGGCAGCCAAGGCGAAGAGGCAGTGGGCTATTTAAACATGGGTTTTTCTGCACTACCTCCCTCTAGTCCTCTCAGTTCCCGAGGTGTAGAAGACATGTCCCATCAAAGGCCCACGTGTCACAACCCTAGCATGCGCCGGGAGCAGGACCGCCTGGACTCCTTCCATACTTGGACCGTCAAAGTCATCACTCCGGCTGAGCTTGCCAAAGCAGGCTTCTATTACCTGGGTCAGGGTGACCGAGTGGCCTGCTTCAGTTGTGGAGGACAGGTGACAATCATACTTATTATTGAAACCTGGTTATAATGTACTATATAAATGAAGATCAAATAATCACGTAATCTTGTGTCTAGCAGTTGAGCAACTGGGAACCAGGCGACCGAGCTGTGTCTGAACACCAAAGGCATTACCCAAACTGCCGATATGTCCGAGGCGACAGAGTGGACAATGTGTCTTTGGCCTCTGCCGCTCCCTCAGGAGCAGTCACACAGCAACTTTCAGCAGGAGCATCTGCCCTCAGCAATGTGTCCAATCCTGCCATGGCCCAGAGTGAGGAGAGACTGCTCACCTTTGTCAATTGGCCCTCACGTATCCCTGTCCGGCCTGACCAGCTGGCTAATGCCGGTTTCTACTATGTAGGTATGGAATTCTCAGATTTTTCTACTCCGTTGGTATACCATCTGAAGCTGTTTCAGTGAGTGGAGCTATGTGAAAAACTATTTTTAACTTAACCTTTTCTGGCAAAAGGAGAAATTCAATTTCTAAACTGGACAGAAGTTTATTTGGTCGAATACGTTTCGCTGCTCATCCAAGCTGCTTCTTCAGTTCTGGTCAGACGATGGTGGACATTACCTTAAATCTGCCTGAAGGGAGGAGCTAACTACACTGAAACTACCATACCTATTTGTTTACAGTTTCTGTTAGTTAGCTAGTGTGGGGTCTTGTTAGCAGAACCATTCAGGGCCATAATGGGTGTTTTCACACCTCTGTGTGAAACCTGAGAGTGAATTTGATGTTCGGATCTACAGAATTGATATGTGCAGTAAAAGGTTCCAAATCTTGGCCTCGTATCCAGGCACTCCACCCACACATTGGTATCGTTATGTTGATAATTATTCAAGATGTGGTCTACTCCACTCAATGTAGTGTAGTGAAGACTGCAGTGAGCGCTACATTGGAGAAACAAAACAGCCACTTCACAAGAGGATGTACCAACACAGACGAGAGAGCCAGAGTGGACCTCAGTCTGCCGTACATCTCCACCTAAAAGCCATGGGCCACACCTTTGAGGACAGTGAGGTCCAGATCTTAGCCAGAGAAAAGAACTGGTTTGAGAGGGGAGTTAAAGAGCGTATTTTTGTCATTAAAGAGAATTCTTCCTTGAACTGAAATGGAGGTCTCAGGCATCATTTGTCTCCCATTTACAACTCTATCCTCAAACCGAACAAAGAAAACAATAGGACTAGCCAGGTCAGGTCCAGAGGTGTGAAAACACCCATTATGGCCCTGAATGGTTCTGCTAACAAGACCCCACACTCATTGCATATTCAATAGGCCTAGCTAACTAACAGAAACTAAACAAATAGGTGTGGTAGTCTCAGAGTAATTTCATTGTAATTAGCTCCTCCCTTCAGGCAGATATAAGGCAGTGTCCACCAGCGTCTGACCAAAACTGAAGAAGCAGCTTGGATGCAAAACGTATTTGACCTTTTGTCCAGCTGACAAATTCAATTTCTCCTTTTGCCATGGATTCTACCTGGACGACTGAGGGTTTTACACACTTAAACTTTTCAGGACGCAATGATGATGTGAAGTGTTTCTGCTGCGATGGCGGTCTGCGCTGTTGGGAATCAGGAGATGATCCTTGGGTGGAACATGCCAAGTGGTTTCCTCGGTAAAAACATGTCAAAATGTTTTGCGTATTTGCTTTGGACTAATGTAATTGTCATTCTGGTTTTCTGCAGATGTGAATACTTGCTACAGGAAAAGGGTCAGGACTTTGTTCACCAAATTCAGGCTCGATTTCCTCGCCTGTTTGAACAGGTTGGCAAAAAATATTTTTCCACATTCTCTGAAAAATAGTAACTTAAAGTACTTTTTTCTTTTGTAAAGCTGATGACTAATGGAGATGGCTCCAGAGAGTTTGTGGACCCTCCTGGTAGGTTGAAGACTTGGCTGGTTTTGCATTCTACGATTCTATCAAATTGTAATATCAAAAATGCATCAAACATAAATCTCTTCTCACAGTGGTTCACTTGGCTCCTGGAGAGGAGCGCTCTGAAGACGCAGTTATGATGAACACTCCCGTCATTAAATCAGCTCTAGAGATGGGCTTTGAGCGCAGCCTTGTCAAACAAACTGTACAAAGCAAAATATTGACCAGTGGTGAAAACTACCGAACTGTACAGGAGCTGGTGTCTGACCTGCTGAGTGCTGAGGACCAAAAAAGGGAGGAGGAACGAGAGATGTTAGCGGAGGCCATGGCATCAGGTTGGGCTAATTTTCCTATTTATGCATTCTGTAATGGCATTATTCAACAAATTTCTGGCATGCTTGTTAGATGGATTCACATTTGTTAAGAGGCACCAAACTTCACTGGTCCAGCGGCTGAAGACTGTGGAGCCAGTCCTGGAACATTTAAGAGACCAGAATGTTCTCAGTATGTACTTTTTAACAATTGAGCTTGGGATCCCAACATTTGGCCATGTGTTAAAGTCATTTGTTTGCTATATTATGCAGCTGCTGAGGAATACAGTGGTCTCCAGGCCCAGACATCAGCACAACAGCAAACTGCCAGGCTGATAGAGCTAGTTCTCACTAAAGGCAATGCAGCGGCAGAGGTTTTCAGAAACTGGATCCAGAAAAACGATGTTCATCTACTCAGAGATCTGATGGGTACATAAAAGATCTGTCTAGTTTTACATACTCCCTCAATACATTTTGAATTTTCTCATTATTTTTTCCGTCCAGCCCAATCTAATGAAGCCGTATCACCAAGTCAAGACCTGTCAGGTAAAGCCAAATTGACCTCAGGAATGCCTATTACAACAGCTCAATTACCTAAGACAATTGTTTCATCTGCAGACCTTCCTATGGAGGAACAGCTGCGTCGTTTGCAGGAGGAGCGCACCTGTAAAGTATGCATGGATAAAGAGGTCAACATTGTCTTCATTCCATGTGGACACCTGGTCGTGTGCAAAGAGTGTGCCCCATCATTGCGCAAGTGCCCAATCTGTAGAGGCCTGGTCAAAGGCACTGTCCGAACCTTTCTCTCATAAGGATTTGATCTTTGTAGTTGAAAGCAATGTCTTAAACCCGCTAGTTATGGTGAACACTTGTGACTGAGGCCTTAGTGCATTTTGGTGAATAAAGCACTTAAACTGCCTTCAGTGTTTTTGACATTAAATTGACGTGGTTAAACAGGTGCAATTTGCCCATCAAATTAAGATTATTATTGTTTTTTTTTTTTTTTACTGAATTAGACCTAGATTTAGCCATAACAGTGCTAATGATTTACAGGTTGGTTAGAGCCTTAAAACTACTTCAACACATGGCATGTTGAGTCTGCATAGTCCAGAAGTCAATGACTACTAGATTAGTTGACATCAGTAATTGTGATTAACTTGTTGCAGCCCTAGTAATAGCAGTTCCATGTTCACCATCTCCAGTATTGTGAAAGCCTAAGGGAAATACACTTCATAAGCAATGTGTGTTGCACAAGTTATGGATGAGGTTTTAAGAAAAGACAGAAACACTGCTAGTTTGTACAAATATTTATTCCACATCTCTAGAGCCACAGTTTAGATGATGCCAATCTGTTGAGAAGGGGGGAGAAAAACAAAAAAACATTAATCAATAGTCACAGTAGCTTGACAGTAATAGCAGGACCATTATCTGGCATCAGTGGTTCCTTTGAATGACATCACAGACATTCTGACAAGAAAAGTAGCATCCTTTGCACATTATACAGGCAAGGTTTAAAGTGCCCACAATGAAGTAAGGATGTCAAAGAAAAGGGACATACCTTGTTTGCAACATCCAATGCATCATAATCGGGTGCAAGGCGAACATACGCCTTCTTTTCACCATCTGGCCTAAAGACAATAAGAAATGTTTAAATACCCAATATTTGGCTACCTTATCTCCACTGTATTAAAATGTGACATGGCTGGGCAATCCATTCATAAATCAAATAGTCAATGATCAGCTAGGTTTACAGCTGGCCAGAAAAAGCACATTAGAACAACATTTCTAATACAAAAGATTAAAGTTCAAGTCCATCTTGAACATGTACATTAAATGTATTTTTAAGCCATTTTGTTTTTGATCAGTACTTAAATACACATGCTGCATATCATTATCAACAAGACATTACATACTGACCAGCCTTTTGTCATTTCCTCCTTACCTGATGAGCGTGTTGACTTTAGCAACATCAATATCGTACAACTTCTTAACAGCGTGTTTGATCTGATGTTTGTTGGCCTTGACATCAACAATGAATACAAGTGTGTTGTTATCCTCAATCTTCTTCATTGCAGACTCTGTCGTCAAGGGGAACTTGATGATGGCATAGTGATCCAACCTAATTAAAACAAGCCATTAATGATCATAACTAATCATCAAGACGTATAGAATCTAAAATTCAGCATCAGTATATAGAAGTTGGAATCAAAAATGTTCATACTTTGATCGCTTTAAACCATCATTTGTTAAAATTTACAACATTGTACAAACGAAAAATAGTTTACTTGTTTCTGCGAGGAGCACTTTTGCGAGGGTACTTGGGCTGCCTACGGAGACGGAGGGTTTTGGGGCGACGGAAGGTGGGAGAAGTCCTGATTTTCTTCTTCCTCTGGCTGTGAACACCTTTGAGCACAGCCTTTTTGGCTTTCAGAGCCTTTGACTTGGCCTCAGTCTTGGCAGGGACAGCTGAAAGAGTTATAAGGAACCCACCGTTAAAGAGAAGCTAAATACCATATAAATGCACACATCTCAGTGCAGTCTGCCAGAACAACACAATGCCAAATATTATGGCCATGTAGGCCTACAAACACTTCTAGAGTATTGGTACCCACCCACTGACTACTGGCAGTCCAAAATAACAAGCAGCATTTGGATTGAATTTGTCTAGCCAAATTTATATAACGCCAAAAGTTTGCTGCCCTCAACTGGTCAGACATACAGTAGTTGACTTGTTGCTATGAAACTATGAAAACATTTAACGTTTTATGTGGAACCTACAATATTAAAGTTGATTCACTGCTCGAACTCAATGCTTGACAAGTGCTAGTGCCAAGAAAAAACAAAACAAAAAAAACAACCCACATGGTAAAAAGGATTTCCATTATTTTACACGCGGTTTTATCCTTGTGTAAACAGCTAAAAAAATCTTACTATAGGGTAATTAATTAGGGGGCATAATCCATTATAGCTGCCGTGCTAACTAGCTTTGCATCACGTTCTCCATACATGCCGCACACACGTTTAGCGTTTACGTATCATTTCGACCAACCCTTTCAGTCTGAGCGTTTAATTCAGTAAATATTAGGCAAGATCATTGTTGTAAATGTGAATCGCTAACTCGTAGCAATGTAAAAGAATTATTTTGGGTAGTAAAGTCATTCAGTTTTGTAAGATTTACAGACCTTCCTTCTTCACCTTCGGTGCCATGTTGAGAAAGGAAGACTAGCCGGGGTTTCCAGAAGTATAATGCATGGGCGAGATTTCAGACATATCGCGTGACTTAACGGCTTACTTCTACAGCAAAAGAGACGGGCTGCATCCAAAAATAGTTAAATGCGCTTAGGAAGTTCCTTTCCTTATCATCTTCCGCCTTGACAAGGACCATCCGAATTGATCAGTGAAGTTAGGAAGGAGTAAGGAAAGGAGCAATTATGCTTCTTTTCATAGCTCCTTTAGCATAGGAAGCTCGGAAGGGTCGTAACCAAGGAGGTATCCCACAATCCACTACGCAGATCAAACCAAACGTTTTCAATTTGCCGGGTTTCAGATGACGTCTTAATATTGTATAGGCCAATAATATTTAATACAGGTGGGTGGCAGCTAAAATAAATATGGTTAAAATGTAGGTTTTGGTCATAATATAGAAAGTTAATGGGTTTAGTCACCGATAGAAAATATGACATTAAAGATTTGAGAACAAACGTATATTTCATGACAAAGTACAATGTTATTAATAGGGAAACCTCTTGCCCCCCATCATCAGATTCTATGTGAAAACCACCAATACTATTGCACAAATTATACACTGCAGCAGATTATTCATTAAAATCTTCTGCATAAATAAACTCAACTTTACAACATATAAGCCACATCAGCCGGTTTGCTAATATGTTTAATGCAGCTTTGCGCACATTTGTTTACGTTTTGCAGAAACAGAATCAAAAAACACATGGCTAAGTTGCATAAACTATAAGCGCTGAAGGGTTACGGGGCGAATCTGGAGCCAGGCTCTTTTTTTTTTTTTTTTTTTTTTTTTTTTTTTTTTTTGACGAACAAAACAGCGGAAAAAACCCCAAAACAAAACACCAGGATCATGTAGAGCGGGTTAATACAAACATTTTAAGACCAAAATAACGAGGCTCACTGCAACAATTACAGAGAGAGGGGGGACAGTATTCTAATGTAAGTCAATGGGAGCCAGGGTCAGGAGCATGGATCTATAATAATAGATTTTTATTATATTTCTATGGTCAGAAGGAGCCGGAAGAGCCGCATGCGAATTTCCTATTTGAAACGCGGCGGCTAGCGCGTTAATCATGTCCATTTACATAGTCTATTTATATACAGTCTATGCATAGAACTCAGTCCTGGTCAGACTGTCCTGTGACCCTGGCTAATGACGTGTAGAAGTTATATTTTGTCCAAAATATTTTCTTATCGCATGTAGGCTATAAATCAATCAGTTAAATCGAGGCTGTGGTTGGATGGAGGACACGTGGGATGTTTTAATGGACTGTAAGCAGTTTAAGTGTAGGTTATGCTTTATAAAGAGTTTTGATTATTGCTTTATGTCACTCAGTGTTCCAATCCAAGGATCTATATACCACAAACTGTACATACTCTCTAATTCAATGTGTCATTCAACCAACCTCAAGCTCATGAACATGAAAAAATAAAATACCATGTCAACAAACTGATTTATGTACCAAAGTTTATTTATATCTGGCCGTTAATAAAGTAAAACACATTCAGTTTATGTCTGTAATGTTCACAAAATAGTTTTGCAGCCCTCTAGGTTTCCTGTGGCATCTTCACCTTTTTCCTGTTGGATACCAATACAATTTTATACAGTGCATCACAAAAAATAAGGTGATGTGTAATGGTGGTGTACTATTACAAAACTGTCTTACTTTTTAATACTTTTAATTTTTGATTGAGTCCTTGACGCCATTTTCTTTGAGCCAGTATTTTGCCCATTTTCAGCTGCACTTTCTTTCTGTGCATGTTGGTTTTTAAGTTTCTTTGTGTTGTTCATAGGCATCATTTGCTTGATGCTGGTTTGAGAATCGCTTTCACCTCCTGCTCCCTTCTTTCCTTTTTGGGTGGATTTTGGCTTTTTCTTCATCAAAAAGCGTGGAGTTGTGCAAATGGTGCTTCTCTTTGGAGGTTTCTTCTGAAGTTGTCTCTTCACTTTGCTAATAAATGAAATGCATAAAAGTAGTTTGCTACAAATGTTTAAGTTTGGTGATGCCACAATTCCAGTTATTACCTGTGTATTTTCTTGAAGCCAATCATGTAATCAGGAACAGGACAGCCAGCTTGTTTTATAACGTTGGCAATGCTTTTTAATAGAAAAAATAATCAAATGTTTTATTTTAGTTGGAGTAATGATCTCACATTTGAACGTAAACACATACCTGCGCAGGAGTGGTTTATCATTTTCTGTAAAAAAGGTTATGGCTTTTCCAGAATGTCCAGCTCTGCCCGTACGACCTGACAACAGAAAGATCCATTAAAATAAAAATACAAAAGTTTAAATTTATATGACTGCCATGTTGTCTGATTAGAGTAATTTTGCTGCTCACCTATTCTATGGATGTACTCCACAGCACTGGTGGGAAAGTCATAATTTAATACCAGGTTTACACCTTTGAAGTCGATTCCTCGGGCAAGCAATGCTGTACAAATCAACACCCAGATGTGACCGGAACGAAAACTGTTCACTACATTGTCTCTCTGTCAAAACCACATTGTATTTAGTTTATAATCTAATTGTGAAGGCCTCAGATGATGGAGAGGAGCTACCTGCTGCTGTGTGCGGTCTGCATGAATTACATCAACATTAATGCCTTCATATACCAATTCATGGAAGAGCTCCCTTGCTCGATCTATAGACTGAACAAATACCAACATAGGAGGCAAGAAACCCTGAAAAAGATGCATTACAAACATTAGATAGAAACAAAAAATAGAAACATTAACAAAAAGCTTAAATTTCCCAGTGCATATGAAAAAACAACAAAATATTAGCATTATTTTAGTAATAAAACTCAAATAATAAAAAGCAAATCAAGCCTCAATGTGTTTTAGATAAAAATTCGCAATACCTAATTTTGTGTTAATAACAATTTTTATTTGTTTCTTACCTTTTTGATAATGTCTCTCATTGCCACTAGTTTTCCATCCTCACTCCCAACAAACAGTAGCTCCTGTTCCACTGTCTCCACAGCTGTATTCCTGAAACATCGTAATATACACATTTAATTCTGATAAGTAAACAGTTCTCGATCTAAGAGGAACAGTACTTCACCTGTGTCCTATATTGACAGTAACCAAGTTGTCGAGGTTGAGGCGACACCACTGCTCAACGTCTGGCGTACAGGTGGCACTGAAGAAGGCCCTGCGAACCTTTGGACCAGAACAGGCCAAAAAGATGGTAGCCAGCTGCTCCCTGAATCCAGTCTTACCATCCTCAAACAGTTTATCAGACTCATCCACAACAAGCCACTCCACACTATAGGGCAGAAAATATTAATATATAAATGTCACTGTAATGTAAATATGGAAAAAACTACACTGATTTAATATTACCTGCTGAGGTCAAAAGATGGAGGATCCTGATTTAAAAGGTAGATTAATCTATTTGGGGTACTGACAAGTATGTCTGAAAGATGTACAGTTAAGATTAGTTTGTGTAGCCAATAATAAGCAATTGAAATTTTAAACTGTAAATACCATATTTTTTGCTGGATTGTGGTCCATATTTTTTAGCTGCCAAGGAAGCTTTATCAATAATGTGAACTCTAAATCCAACTCCATCTGACAAGCGAAGTAGCTCCCTGTAAGTCTGAAATGCAAAACAATAAACCAGTCATTAGTATGCAGTTACTAAGCAGTGTTATTATTTACGGTAACTGGTTTACCTGACTGGCCAACTCTCTGGTTGGGGATATGACCACAGCTCTGAAGCCTAAGTTGGCTGGTTGCTGCAGATTTGCGAGCAGAGGCAAACAGAAAGCCAAAGTCTTTCCTGAACCTGTAGGGGCGCATGCCAAGACTTCACGACCCTGTTAGAAACAATACTAGTCAGTGAAATGTGTTGAAAACAGTCATTATAATTCTCCATGTGTGTTTATACTTACATGCATCATCAGAGGTATTGCCTGCATCTGGATAGGTGTGGGAGAATCAAGGCCTGCATCTTTGAGGTTTTGAAGAATATGTGATTGAAGTTTGTATTCAGATTGAAGCTCCTCAAATGTGCACACAGGATCAGGGACATCACAACCGTGTACATTTATACGATGTTGAGCACGAATATGATTCACCTGTGACAAAAAAATAAATAAGATACAAAAATATATGCATTAGAATGGTAGGGAAATCATTAATTAAGGTGTTGTTTCTCTGAGCACCTTCTCCTGATGAAGATGCTTCAGTCTTTTGAGGGCATTCTTATCCTTATCTCCACTTTGCAGGCTTTGAATCCTTTTGTCCAAATCCGATGTCCAAGAAATTCCCTCACCATCAGCAGCTTTGTTATGTTCACATAGATCTTCAGGTGCAGATACAAAACTAACTAGTTAGTGACATTTTTCATATTTTCTTCTTGATATGAAGTAAAAAACAAACATCACAACAGTGAAATGCAAGCACAATATCTGCTTATTTAGTAGTAGTAATAATAATTATTATTAAATCAGTGCTATTAGTCAATATTGCTTTGGGGGGTAATTTTGTATACTATAGATCTGCCTATGCAATTAACACAGCTGGTTTGAGATGTATTGATCTGACCACTCAAACATATACGTTCTCTGTAGCAGTAATATACACTGCTCGAAATGAAAGGAACACTTTGAAAACACATCAGAAAAAAAAAAGTTGGACATCTATACAAATATGGAAAGGGAAATGTCTTAGGAACAAAAGGATGTCACCTCTTTTAATGAAAATAACATTTTCAGCCTACAGAGGGCTTAATTTTATGGACACCCTGAAAATCCCTGAAATAATGATGTGGCCGGCTAGTCCATTTTGCCAAAATTGAATTTCTGCAACTCAAAATGCTTCTCAATATCTTGTGTGGCTCCCATGGGCTTGTACGCATGTTTGACAACGTCATAGCATGCTCCTAATGAGACGATGGATGGTGTCTTGTGGGATGTCCTCCAAGATCTGTGTAAGGACATCACTGAGCTCCTGTAGCGTCCAAGGAGCAACCTGGCAGCGTCTGATGGACCCAAACATAATGTCCCAGAGGTGTTCTGTCAGGTTTAAGTCAGGTGATCGTGAGGACCATTCAATTGTATCAATCCCTTCATCCTCCAGATACTGCCTGCAGACTCTTGCCACATGAGGCCGGGCATTGTCGTGCATCAGGAGGAACCCCAGACCTCCTACACCTGAGTAGGGTCTGACACGTGGTTCAAGGATTTCATCCCGATACCTATGGCAGTCAGAATGCAGTTTTCTAGCCAATAAAGGTCTGTGTGTCCCTCCATTGTTATGCCTCCCCAGACCATCACTGACCCACCACCTCATGCTGAACGATGTTGCAGGCAGCATAGCGTTCTCCTTGTCTTCTCCAGACTCTTTCACGTCTATCACAGGAGCTCAGGGTGAACCTGCTCTCATCTATGAAAAGCACAGGGCACCAGGGGCGGACTTGCCTATTCTGGTGTCGTCTAGCCAATGCAAATGGAGCTCGACGGTGCTTGGCGGTGAGCACAGGACCCACTACAGGACGTGGTGCCCTCAAGCCACCCTCATGAAGTCTGTTTCTGATTGTTTGGGCAGAGACATTCACACCAGTGGCCTGTTGGCGGTCAGGCAGTGCTCAACCTGTTCCTTCTTGCACAAAGGAGCAGATATCAGTCCTGCTGTTGGGTTGAGGATCTTCTACGGCCCTGACCAGGTCTCCTAGAGTAACTGTTTGTCTCCTGAAATCTCCTCTATGTTCTGGAGATTGTGCTGGGAGACACATTAAATCTCCTTGCAACGGCACATCCGGATGTGCCATCCTGGAGAAGTTGGACAATCTGTGCAGCGTCTGTAGGGTTAAGGAATGGCCTCATACTCCCAGTAGTGTAGCCAAAGCCAGCACTAGGTGGAAAACCAACCAAAAAAGAGCAAGAGGGAGAAACTTGAAATTACTTCCACATGCAAAACCAATCCTGTTTTAGGGTTGTCTCATTGTTGCCACTCAAGTGCACCTGTTGTTCATTTCCATTAAAACAGGTGGCACCTTTTTGTTTCCAAGACATTGCCCTGTCCATATTTGTAGATAAGATCTGATGTGTTTTCAAAGTGTTCCTTTCATTTTTTGAGCAGTATAGTTAGGCATAAGACTACTATAGTATAGTATAAATGTTTTAGCCTTTGGGCCTTTGTGTCATTTGTTTTTTTCCTCACCTGTAAATTCCACTTTAGTCTTTTTCTTTTTTTTCTTAATTGTTTTGCCATCTACTCCCTCATCTTTACTCTTTCTTTTAACTCCAGCATCAATTTCTTCACTTTCAATCACAGCATCATCTTTTTTGTGGTCATCTTCCTCCTGCTGCCGTCTGATCTTGGTTGAGCCTTTGCCAAAATAGTCAATGGCAGAAAGAGGATCTGAGGCATCTGCTTCTTTGGGTCTGTGTGCCTACAACAGTGCAGAGGAATTCTGTATTAGAGTATTTATACATTATACATTACTTCATAATTTAATCGTAATAACCTTGACGATTTCCCGAAACACAAGAAGTTCATGTCTGAGTTTTATCATTCCTGGTTTCATAACGCTTTCATAAATACTACAGGAAAGATGATCTTTTGGATTGTATTTCCATTAAGATTTTGGTCTTTGTAATGTGTGAGTATCCAAGTAATTTCCCTTGTGTATCAAGAAAGTCTGTCTAGTCTAAGAGAATGAGAGAATTGAAATGCGAAAGAATCGTGAATCGTAACAGTAAAATGGGAAATTATGATATCCGTAGTTTGATAAAATATATTTAAATAAACTAAAATGAAATGATTAACTAAAATATGGGTAAAACGAGAAGACAGTAGTTGACAAAGCGATTAAGAGGTACAGTCTTACATCTCAGTTACCTTAAAACGTGCGGCATCTTGACCAAATCTTTTAAGATCAAATTTAGCTCCAGAGCCAAGTTTTCGAAAAAAATCAAAAGCGTCCATCCCGCAAAATAAGGTACGAAAAAAAGCAGCGTGGACAGTCCCGGCGTGCGCACGGAGCAGACATCTACAATCAACATCCGCTCCTCCAACACTGAACCCGAGACGCAGCGCCACCTGCTGTGTGGCAGTGGAAGCTACAGTCACATAAAGACACAAAAAAACACACAATTCATGTTTTTACGAGTTGGTCACACTAATAAAAAAGGCTTATTTTTGACAAAAAAAAAAATATATAGATTTAATTCTGCATTGTTTGAAAGAATGATACAGCAACTTTTGCATGTCGTTAACCTAAATACATAGAAGCATTTTTATTTAGAATTTTAATTAGTAAAGGCCTTACTCAAAGGTAGCTGAGTTAACCAAGTAAAAAATAAATCAAATGAAACTTTGGAACACAGATTACAAGTGTATCTATTAAAATAATATTAAAAGGTCTAACTGTTTTACAATCTAAGTTAATGTTTATTAATGTGCATTATTGTTACTCTTTTTCTACATAATCATTTTATTGCTTCATGTTCTCTGCTTTTCAGAAAGTGAAAAAGTACTATGAGAAAGTGTTATGGCTCTTCACAGCTCTTCAGCAAATCCTCCAGAAAAGCTACAACAGTGTCTTTGTTAACTTCAGTCTCCAGCCCCCTGAGTCTGTCCACAGTTTGCTCCAGGGCTTTGACTCTCTGCTGAGGGGTAAAACTATCTCCATACCTATCATCCTCTGCTCCCTCTGTGGCCGCTTCTTCTGCTCTCAGATATTTCACCAAATGCACCCGAATGCCCCTGCCCTCCTCCCCTGAGAGGGACTTGGCAAGGGCGGACATGTCTTCTACTTGGGACAGACTAAGTAGATGTAACAGAGCTTGTGATAGTGTGTGTCGGAGGCTGGCACTGTAGCGGTACTCTAAAAAGTCATTTGTGTCTTCGCTGTTTTCGAGGGCAGTGGCCAAAGAGCGCCACACACAGATAAACCGGTCTGTGCTGCCATAGCAACAGCGTCGTGCAGGGACTGACAGAGCCGCAGCAGACTTGATTCGCACCTTGAAGTTTTTACAGGAGGTCATGACATTACAGAGGGCAGAGAAAGCGTCATGAGACCAAGAAGCTGATTCTGAAAAATACAAAACAAACATAAATTTACAATAGCTATTTCTCTTGTTCACTAAATACCATTGGCACTAGATTGTGACATTATGGGATACCTCCTTAAAACAGACAAACAAACAACAATTTATTAACTTGTTTTTTCCACACTATTTCTGACTGTACAGAGCATTTAAATGTAGACTGCATGCATGCTATGTGCCAGTGTCTTTGTCTAAAGATGTGACATCATCTGTAATGTGGCCTATTCATTAAGTGTCAAATGTTGGGAACTGGGAACTTATCTTATAGTATACATCAAATCAAATCATAAAATTTATCAAGGATGGAAATTCTTAGTCTACAACTATTGAGACATTTTTCCAAGCTTTAATTTACAAGAAAAACAGCTAGACAAACTTGTATATTAAACCTGTATATTGGAGAGGATCAAACAAGCCACAAACACATTCTGGTGGGCCCTCCATAATGCTATGACACACATTTCCAAAATGTATAATTGTATAAATATAAATGCATTACCAAGGGGCAGAGCAGGGTTTCTGAAGGCATTTCCAAGGGCGTAACATGCGTTCCATCTGACCTTCATCATGGCCTCTGATTGGACAGTCTTGACCAAAGCACGAACTGCATCCTCCAGAGGCTGTTTGAACACAGACCGCGTCAACTGACTTTGTCGCAGAAAGTGAAGAAGATTTCCTAAAGCTCGCACTGCATTGGACTTCACCTACGGGAAATAAAAGGAAATAATAAGAATATGAAAGGTTACAATTTTATTTTGTTTTCTTGCAATAATATACACATACTCTGTCTTTATCAGCTGATGCTCGAGTTGCAGTTTGCAACATTTTAAGCAGCAACATATCTGATAGCTCCTCTTGAAAGTCCACACTCTCAGACTCCCTAAAGAAAAGAAGGTACTGCTTAAGGTAAAATTATTTCACCTGCTATATAATGTGCATTTACTGTTACTTACATATTGACAGTTAGTGTGTCTGTAAGGTTTCCCAGAGACCAGGCAGCTTTGACTCGGACATTTGGAGATCGATCTTCAAGAGCAGCTAAGATTGTGTTTGCTGTGTCAGCTACAAACATCACATCCTAAAATGGGCAAGGAATGAATGAATGAATTTACACAATGATAAATGGATTTATTGTGCTTTAATAATGAACAACTGCATATTCATGTAATACTGTACATAATTATAGGCTACATTACCTCTCTGAGACAGGGGAAAAGGACGTAGATACCCAGAGCTCTGACAGCTGCGGTCTTCACCAGATAGTTTTCACTGTAGGTCAGTCCCAGCAGCACAGTGATACACATGAGCTGTGTCTTTTCCTGAAACATCAAAATGCATATGTTGTATTTCATTTTAAGAATCTGTTCACTAAATCCACTTAACGTAATCTTGAGACTCACAGGTAGCTGTGAAAATGCCTGAGGAAGGATTGATGAGAGAGTGTCACAGGCGCTTGTCTGCAGAGTAGGATGTTGTTCATTCTGCAAAGCTGCGTTTAACGGTCCACGCAGAACTTCGGACCAAAACGCCACCACCTAAAACACAGGGGAGAAAAACATACTTTGTTACTTCACTGCAGTACAAAAAGTACTGATAATGTCTGTATAGTCTCTGTTATAAATATTGTACTTGGCTGATGGGAATTCTTTGACTTTCAGGAATGTTGTTTTCTGGTCTATATTGTTGAATTATCCCAGTCCCCAACTCATCCAGTAACTAGAAGTAAAATAACAATTTGTAGACATATTAAATGCACAATAACTTCAACAAAAAAATTATCTACTTATATAAGAAAAATAAAACTAATTAATTACTTTTGCTCCATGAAGTTGGATGGATGGGTCAGTCTCTCCAAGACACAAAGCACTCACTTGACCAATCTCAAACAGGTGGGATTGACAGAGGGAGAAGTAACCGCGCACCAAATGAGACAAAACCTTAAGGACAAACATTAAAGACACATTCAGGATTTGTAAAATATAACAAATGGAGGATATTCAACCCCAGATACGAGTTTACCTGTAAAGCCTCCAGACGGACAGGAGAGGGCTCTAGGACAGTGGTTCCAGTCTCTTCACTGTCTGATTGGCTCTCTCGTGGTTGTGTTATCAAGGCCACACACAGCTGCAGCAGCCATGGAGGCGAGCTATCCTCTTCCTTTGGTGTGTGTGAGTTAAGAGGAGATTGTGAGCCCTGTTTGACTGGTGTACAACCAGGAGAAGACACACCATCTCTCTGCCGCCAGCTCAGACTGGTGTCTTGGGGTGTATAAAACCCAAGGATGCTACTGCCCTCTGGCTGTCGAAGGAGGAGCTGCACCTCTGAGAGTGGAGCCTGAGTGGTCACCAAAGCACCATAGAGCGTCAAAACTGACACACGCACATTCACATCTATAAACAGACAAGATATATTTTAATATTTGTTTTACTGTGAGTCTCAGAGCAGTTTTGGGAGAGGATGTAAGATTCAAAATAAATAGTGAATATTGAACACCATTACAAGTATCCTTAAAGAGGCCCTTAGGCTTTTAATTTGCTTTAAGATTAAAATTTTAAACAATCAAATCTAAAATTTAAGGAAACTATGTTTACATAATCAGTATCAGTATTTTAACAAACCTCTGTGCCGCACATATGGACGGATCTGCCTCCATAGTGGACTGAGTAGACCTGGTTTGAGGCGGTGGTATGGGGCATTGGTTACCAAATATGCTAGACACTGAATTAAACAAAACAAGCTCAGTTAATAAAAATGTATAGAGAGCCATTACATTTTATTAAATATGTGTACCTTAATAATCTGTGTGAGAGTTTGGGGGGAGATTTCAGCCACCAAAGCTAGACTGAGAGCCCGATGCAGCTCTCTGATTGCAGTGGCCAAAGAAAAAGAAAACGATGTGTAAGATGGTCTAGAGGACGTTATATCTTCAGCCACTGCAAGGAACTGTCGAGACCCATCCAACATGGCCGACAAGACCTGGAGTGCACATGCCCGCACCTACAGCAAGATAAGGCAGCAGTTACTTCACTTGAGTAGTAAAGGGGAGAGAGATTTGAGACACTTTTTCTGTTGATCTTAAAATTAATAACCTAAAGAAATAGTAAATATGTCACCTTGGGTGAGGGGTCCTTTAATATTGTTGTGATGAGGGTGAGCTGAGGTGGTCCTCCAATTGGAGAATCAGGAATGAACGAAGACCAATAGCCATACAATGTTCGCTTTTCAACACCTTTGACTACAGCCAGCAGACAGAGCAGTGCTCCTTGTCGGACACGGCCATGATATAGCCTGAGAAACAGAAAATAATGAGAGTATAAAATCAACAGAGTATGATCATTAAAACTACTTTTGTGACGTATACCGCAGTTTGCTTTGAGCGCCACCTTCTGGATCGGAAAACTCTGAGTCTGAACTGGTCTGTTTCCAGGAAGGATAAAGATTTTGAGCTGATGGCTTAGCAGTATTCTCCATTTCACCAGCACATTGCTCATTTAAAGCTTCTTGTTTATTTGTTATCTCTTCTCCATCAACATCCTCATCTCCATCTTTGTTCTCCTCTGTGGTATGTTTCTTTCCTTTACCTCTAGATTTCCGTTTTTTATTCTTAAAAAAAAAACAAAAAAAAAAACAACAAACATTCAATCTGGTTGAGATCCCACAATGACAACATAAAAAACTGACACACAATCAATAGCCAACTTACTGCTGACGGTTTGCTTCGGCCAGTGACATTTTTGGATGTCTCAGGAGGCTTTGTTGTTTCAGGTTGCCTTGGTGATGATGGTCCTTCGTACTGTGGAAGAGGAGCTGGGTAAAGCACATACGGCCATTCCACACTCACACCTGGGGATCCCTGGAACATCATTTGCTGCAACATACAGTAAATGTAATTATTATTAATGTCATTATTTATAACGCTTAACAAGAGAAACAACAAGAGAATAAATGGCTAATTTGGAAGAAAAGTTGCACCTTCAGTATAGCAAGAACAGACCCCAACTCTTCTACTCCTCCAAATTTCCACTTTCCACCAGACAGGCAGCACTGAAGTCCTTTCAGTGCAGACTGTAAAACCTTTAAACAAGACACAAGCACCTATTATATTTTTACAATAAAAGGGAGTACATTTACCAAATATTCGGCACATCATCAAATGCTGTTTATACCATGCAGAAGAAGAGTTCATCTGCATTGACAGGTTTACGTGTCTGCAGTGTTTTCAGAAAAACTCTGAAACACACAGCTCTGTACTGCTCATCTAAAGGTGGCTGACCAGGAATCCTAGATAAACAACAAACAGGTTATAATGTGAAAAAGGGAGTTTATAAAGCAGAGGCAAGTATCCATTTACATATATAGCTTTATAACAGCTTAATAAAGCTGATGACTTCATACCTGAGGCATATGTTGGCCATGCAGTTTAGAGAAACACGTTGCAGCTCCATATCTGGTTGAGAGGGAGCGCTGTATTGCAAAAGGATACCATTCTCACTGAGTAGGTTCTCCAGGTGCTACAAATAAGAACAACGTTATTAAAGATTTTTAGAAAAAAAATTCTGGTCACTTCACATTAAAAAAATTAGGAGGTGGGTACCTGGTGACACTGAGGTCCATTTCCATATACTATTGTGGACAATGCTAACAGGATATCTGAATGTGTCCAAGTACTGCATTTCTTAAGTGCACAGGTTACATAGTTCATCAATACATCTAATGTCAGCTCATCCATTATGACCTAAAAGTAAATATGAAGGTGAACGGAGATGTATTTTTGGACACAATATGATTAAAGACAGATGTAACCCTTCTTACCTTCAGCTGGTTCAGTAGGTGGTGGATAAGCTGACAGAGTTTGATGACTAAATGCTCATGATTAAAAGGAACAAGTGAGCTGGCATGTTTCAAAAGGGTGCACACGTCCTGAAAGACACGTTATGTTAGAAATAACGCTATAGACACATACAGTAAGTTAGGATTTCTCCTTCACTGTGATGTAAATATAAACAATATGACAATATGACATGCCTTGTATTTTTAAATATGTAAAAATTGTGTGATATTGTAAAATACTGATAAGCCTTGGTCTTGCTGTTGTGTGTGGCCAGCCTCATTCTCGTATTCACATTACAGAATACAACAAACTACCATTTTCAAAACAAGGACTCCACCAATTCTCAAATATACCATAAAAATAAAGATTATTCGTGACATCCAGCAACAACAATAAAGATGTAGCGATTACGATAAGGGACGGAGACATTACAGTACCTCTGGGCGAATGGTGATATCTGGGTTGAATGTTTTGTTGTAGTTTTCCGAGAGAAGCTTATCAAACAGCAGGTTGAGGTGGTCTCTGAGCTGGGCAGATTGTGGACGCAGCCCCCGGAGCTTGGCGTAACAGTGGGAAAACTGTTTATCGGCGTCGGATGAATCCCGTGGAGTAAAAGGGGCAGCCTCCGCGGACAGAGACACCGCAGATAAGGCAGAAGCATCCTGACAGCTCCCAAAAGCCGGTGCAGCGACGGAATATTCAGCCTGCGCCGCCATACTTACAACACCGGAAGAACACATAGCTCTACTGGGCAAAATCAGCATGTTCGATTCATTACTGCCCCCTAAAGATGCGGCATAACCACATCCATGCTTTGCAGATAAATCCATTTGGAAAGGGTAAATGCATGCATAACTATACACCAATGGATCCATGCTCCACACACCCACATACACTATATTCACTCACCCATCCAAATAATGGAAATCTGTTCCAATCACTTCCATGGCCACAGGTGTATAAAATGCAGACTGTTTCTACAAACATTTCTAAAAGAATGGGTCGTTCTCAGGAACTCTGTGAATTCCAGCGTGGTACTGTGGATACCTGTGCAACAAGTCCAGTCGTGAAATTTCCTCGCTCCTAAATATTCCACAGTCAACCATCAGTGGTATAACAAACTGGATGCGATTGGGAACGACAGCAACTCAGCCACGAAGTGGTAGGCCACATAAACTGACGGGACGGGGTCAGCAGATGCTGAGGCACATAGTACACAGAGGTTGCCAACTTTCTGCAGAGTCAATCCCTACAGATCTCCAAACTTCATGTGGCCTTCAGATTAGCTCAAGAACAGTGCATAGAGAGCTTCAATGGGTTTCCATGGCCAAGCAGCTGCATCCAAGCCATACATCACCAAGTGCAATGCAAAGCGTCGGATGCAGTGGTGTAAAGCACGGCGCCACTGGACTCTAGAGCAGTGGAGACGTGTTCTGTGGAGTGATGAATCGTGCTTCTCCATCTGGCAATCTGATGGATGAGTCTGGGTTTGGCGGTTGCCAGGAGAACGGTACTTGTCTGACTGCATTGTGCCAAGTGTAAAGTTTGGTGTAGGGGAGATTATGGTGTGGGGTTGTTTTTCAGGAGCTGGGCTTGGCTCCTTAGTTCCAGTGAAAGGAACTCTGAATGCTTCAGCATACCAAGAGATTTTGGACAATTCCATGCTCCAACTTTGTGGGAACAGTTTGGAGATGGCCCCTTCCTCTTCCAACATGACTGTGCACCAGTGCACAAATCAAGGTCCATAAAGACATGGATGAGAGAGTTTGGTGTGGATGAACTTGACTGACCTGCACAGAGTCCTGACCTAAACCCGATAGAACACCTTTGGGATGAATTAGAGCAGCGACTGAGAGCCAGGCCTTCTCGTTCAACATCAGCGTGTGACCTCACAAATGCACTTCTGAAAGAGTGGTCAAAAATTCTCATAAACACACTCTTAAACCTTGTGGACAGTCCTCCCAGAAGAGTTGAAGCTGTTGTAGCTGCAAAGGGTGGACCGATGTCATATTAAACCCTATGGATTAAGAATGGGATGTCACTGAAGTTCATATGCGAGTCAAGGCAGGTGAGCAAATACTTTTGGCAGTAGTGTATGTTGGGCTCTTACATTCTTTTTGGAGACTTGGAGGTCTCACAGGGACATTTTCTTTAGCAATACAGGTAACGCTTTTACTGGGATGAAGTATGCTCATCTGTGCATTGAAGAAAATGCATGGCACTCAAAAACAGGAATAATTTTGCTTTTTTATTTGCTGCATGAAACATTACAAAAGACAATAGCAATCAAACTTACATTCCTGCAGCTACATGATTTTTATTTTTTTTTTACAACAAAATTGGAAACAATACTGTGCACATAAATATTTTGTTTGAAGAAACAGCTTATTGAAAATGAGTCAATCCCAACAAATACCAGTTCACTAGCTTACATACATCAAAATAAGTTAACATGAAAAAAATTACTTTTCAGAGACCCTGTATGTTTTAGGGACCTCTTTAGGCAAGAATGTAGAAATAGGACTCAAGAGGTAGGTCTGTGATGTAGTTGACAGGTTCAAAAGCCTGGCTGCACATTCAGCTGTTAGCCAGACTTAAAGAGCAGAATGGCCACTTGCCCGAGGTAGAAGTAAATAAAATGCTTTGTCTCATGGGTAACATAACTTCCAAAGTTTCTTCCAACAATGCAGTGCCACGTGGGGTTGTACTTCTTGTCAAACTCCTGATACAAAGAGAGAAATATTAGATCTAAATCACCCTCTCAAATGACCAAGAACCACACTCTTTTCAGAGTGAATATCATTAAAATGTTAATTAAAAGTTGAACTATGGGTACAATTTGCATTCTTGGTTGTCAAAGGAGTTCAGCCTTGATTTTGTAGCTGGACAAAACTGCAGAAGTGGAGAACTTGCTTTTCAATTTGTATTTTGCATTATTTAGATAATGTAGACAGACAAGATAGAAGGAATGATAATATTAAAGTGAGAGGTTATACCTTTTTGACATAAGCAGCAATGTCCTTCTCAATATTATATTTTTCCATCGCTTGCATGGCACAGTCCACAGCATCCTGCTGCATTTCGTCGGACATGTCTGCGTTTTTTATGACAGCTTTCTTCTCCGACATGGTGGCGACTTTTGACTTTACTACAGCAAAATGAAAAATATATCTGGTCAAATGCTGAAAAAAGAAAGAGCAAAGTAGCCTAAGCTATTATGATATTTTTGTGTCTACTTGGAATGGATACGAATGCAATTTAACCATTCTTTCCCCTGTATGGTTACAGATGTTTATGGGGACAATACAAGTCCAAATTAGCTCATCTTCATGGCCGAACGAGAAAGAAACAAGAAGTACAAGGTTTTCTCTCAGTAAATTAACCTAATAATTGATAGTGGCATCAATGGAACCTAATTATTAACTATGTCTTACCTCGTCTTTCTGACGCTTAAATAATTGAACAATCACTTTCCCAAAGGGTGCAGGTTTAGGATAGAAAGAAGAAAGATAGAAAGAACCTGGGTTTTAGACCCACCCTCCACAACACAAGTCGGGTCTCATTGGCTGAGGTGAAATCTACGCAGAAGCAACGGCATTTTTTACTTGCGGGCATTCCCAGCAACTTATTTCACCCCACAATGCACCGCTGTCCTATCCTCTGGAAGGATAAAAAACATGTGATGCATCATTCATTCACACAGCCAGGTAGAAAGGATCAGTGACGGGGGTCAGACTACCGTCCTCTACATGTATTCATCATGGATAATTTTATTCATTCAATATTCATTCATGCCTCACCTGTGTTAGGCTACTGCTGTCGTACTTTTCATAGGCCTATTTGTTGTGTCAGCTTGATAAAACTATACTGGTGTCACTCAACTGCAAATGCTCATATCCTCAGTCTGATTCACAAATCTCTTCACTTCTGTTGGAAAGTCGTTTTTAAAGCAAACTCCACAGACCCATAAACTTTGGGCCTTGAAAATGAAAAACATCACATTCTTAAAATTTTCATTTCAAGATGTGGCATTACCAATTAGCAATGAAGGTGGTATACTTGCTAAAATGAAATTAAATGGACAAAAAAAAAGTAATACAAATCAGTGACAAACAACATAGACAAGCACTCTTTTTTATTACAATTGTTTATTTAAAAAGAGAATAAAGCTATGGCATACTCAAAGTTATAACTAAAACTTCAGAAAAAGACTGGCCTAAGAAAGCGATAGAACCATCCGGAGGTCCCCTTCCCCTTTCACTATTGTAAATCACCCACAAATTACCACTCCTTATGCGTGTCGATCCATCCTGCACTTCCCAGCCCTCCTGGTTTGATCCAAGCTTTCCTCTTCTTTTAATGAAGAACAAAAATTTGAAAAAAATAAATCCTCACCATTGCATGTGATCATGTCTCTGGTTCCAATTGAAAATAGTTTGTTAAAAAGCCAATTGATGTTTTTTCTATTTTATCTCCAGTTTGAAGAGGATATGCAGACAGGGCCAGGGGTTGGGATCCCTTCCCGGGTAAACTGTTCCCGTGCGCCTGCTCCATGCATCCATCCTGAATCCTAATCCTAATCCAGCTCCGAAATGGTCAGACAAAGAGCCCAGTCCAAACCTTCAGATACCAGTAAAATCAAAGAGAAGGAGGCAAGTTAGAATCACACCTTCAAAAATCATTCAAAATTATATATAATCAAGTTTCAAAAAACTAATTAGTTTAAGTTTAAAGGTTTGCCAAGTTAACTTTGGATAACAAGTATTGGTAAAGAGAAAAATAACTCAAAAGCCCTATAATGCAGTGTTCACAGTTGACAAGGCACAGCCATCATACCATTGGTGCCATTTTTGACTCCTCCTCCTGTTAATCCTAACTTGAACTGTATGCTCTCCCATCCTATCCTGTTCCTCTGGACTGTACAGAGAGACACAAGAAGGTCAAAGTACAATAGTATGCACTGTATAAAACTATCCATACAACAACAAAGCAATGTAGAAATGTGGGAAAGATTAGAAAAGAAACAGATGAGTTAGCAGAATCATCAGAATAGAAGGGTAAAAAAATAAAAAAAATAAAAACTAAAATGTAAGATGCAACAAAATTTGACAAGAGACAAAGAAGAGTTAGCGGAAAATACACAATCACATGGTCCGTGAGAACTGCAAAATTTGTTTATGTATGAAGCCGCCTTCTTGAGCTCACGCCACTGGTTTGTTCTGGCAGAGGGTTCAGGTGCGAGAGCGTGAACGGGAGCGGCGGGGAGAGTAGTTGGGAGATCCTCTGCCACGACGAGGGGAGTAACTTCGGGAAGCGCTCCTGCTTCGGCTGCGACTGCGGCTCCTACTGCGACTGCGCGAAGGGGAGCGGCCATAACTGGGACTGCCAGGACCATCACTCTTCACTCGAATGTATGTGGTCTCACCCTGGACACAAAAAACACAACCTGGCTTTATTTAACAATATACTGAAACCCTCAAAACAACAACACAACCAGGTTGTTTGTCACTTATCAATAATGACAACATTGATATGCCATTCCATAAATGCCATTATATTATGCTATGATGTGTAGTCAAGACTAATGCTTACCTGGTTGTGTTTAGGATAGGTTTTAACATATACGTACCTCATGAGAGCGAAATTTGGTGTTATCCAGCTTGCGGACAGCATAGGTCATGTCTTCTTTTCGTACAAACTCCACCACTCCAGTGCCATCACGATAAACATCAGCATAACATACATCACCTGCCTCTCTCATGTGATCCTTAAGGTCCTGCCAGCTTCCACTTGGAGGAAGCCCTAAAACGCAAGATGTCAAGTTGATGATAATTATTTTGTTACAAGGGAATAAACCTAAGTGTATTCCTCATACCTGATACCACAACTCTGTACTCAGAGCGACGGGATGGGGGCCCAAACCTGCCCCTGGGGGGCCCTGACGAGGGTCCGCCACCGCGACCACTTCGAGGAAACTCCACCCGCAGCCGGTACCCATCATAGTCGTAACCGTCACGTGCGTAAACCGCATCATCTGCGTCTCTGAAAAGAAAACGAGCAAACTCCAAATGAGGTCTATGAAAATACCAAATACATAGAGTTCACCTGTTCTTTGACGCGATGAAAATACTGTTTAAAACATTTTTAACAAGTTAAAAATAAAATAAATTAACACAAGTCGTTTAATGGATGTAAAAAATAAGGTACGATTGTAAACTTAGCACGTCTTACCTCGGGTCCTCGAACTGAACGAAGGCAAATGGTGGTCCTCCTCTTCGGTTTTTCAGGTCTATATCGCGAATGACTCCGTACTTGTAAAACAGATCTTCCACATCCTTTGAGCGTATGTCTGGAGGGAGATTTCCCACATAAATCCGACAGTCGTTGCTGCCTTGAGGTCCACGGACAATACCAGACATGGCTAACACGAACAAGGGGTTAGCACGAAACGTGCTATGCTAATTTAGCGCGAAAGCTTCCAGGTGGCGGAAAACAAGCTCGTAGTCAAGAAGGTTGTAAAGTTGCTCATATGTGGACACCCGGCCGTCTGTGGACAAGGCTTTCGGACAGTTTCAGTTGGCCGACGCCTTAAAATAAGAAAGATTTCTCGCGTTATCCGAGAAGCACACCTGAAGCTGCGAGAGGCCTTTCTTCACGAGCCGTCTCACTCTGCGCGTGCGCTCTGCCTAATGTCTGGATTTCACATAAGCGCCACCTTCTGGATAAGATGCGTGCATAAACCGCGATCCACAAAAAAATAACTTTATTCAATAAATTAACACCGACTAATAATAAAAAACACAAATGAAACTGCAAGTGACAAAGGGTATTGTTTGTCATTCAATACAGTTATACCTTCACTATTTACATTCCAAATTTAAACTGTCCTCTTGGAATCATAGGGTTCTATCCATGAACTGTGTGTGTGTGTATATATATATATATATATATATATATATATATATATATATATATATATATATATATATGTATATATATATATATGTATATATATATGTATATATATATATGTATATATATATATGTATATATATATATGTATATATATATATGTATATATGTATATGTATATATATATGTATATATATATATATGTATATATGTATATGTATATATATATATGTATATATATATGTATATATATATGTATGTATATATATGTATATATATGTATGTATATATATGTATGTATATATATATGTGTATATATATATATGTGTATATATATATATATGTATATATATATGTGTGTGTGTGTGTGTGTATATATATGTGTATATATATATAGATATATCTATATCTATATATGTATATCTATCTCTATCGATCGATCGATGGATAGATAGATAGTCTATGGTTCTTATCTCCATTCTGGGTAGTTTTGACATGTTTAGACCACTTGATTACACATAGAGCACAATGGAATGGTGAAGTGTGTCTTTTCCAATATAAACCTAAAAAATGCACTGAACCTACTAAATGTTGATAAAGTGAACAGAACATATTCAAAAACAAGAATGTATGAATAACTCAATTTTGACAAAAAACGTCAGATAGAACCCTATAATTGTAAGAGGACTAAATATTTCATGCTTACACATCGCTCATGTTTTAGTCCTTTTTGGCTTGCTTCTGCTTCCGTCTTTGTCTAACCTCTGATAAAATTTTTAGCAGTGATAGAAAGATTGGCACACACATGGGCAAAAACAAAGGGATGTAAATGGCAAACTTCTGATCATCAGGAAAGTATAGGAGGTGGAGCAATGACGGATCAAAAAATGCTTTTTCAGACGCTAAGATTGCCTCTTTGCTGTATTGCAGTGCAAAGCCGAGGTTCCCAGCTTCCAACTCTGCTACGGCCAACTGCAGAGCTGTTACGGCACTGGACACCTTAGATAAAACAAAGACAGTACAATCAAAGCTGAAAACACAATCACATTAGTGGTCATGTTTGTCATTTGTGTATGATAATAATAGTGGTGGAATTAAGTTCATCTTACCTCTTTGGCAATATTGTCGTTAATAACAATGTTGCCTATCTGATCCAGCAATTGTGCCAAAGAGGTGATTGTGGTAGTGGCAGTTGCAACATTTTCCACAGTTCTGCTCCACATAAGGCGGTCTAGCTCCCAATCAGCCAGTCCAAAACTATTGCAGGGTGCCACCAGAAAACCAGAGGGAGGGGGAGAAGACTGCACTCCCAACAAGAGGCTGGAGGTGTACAGAAGCTTTGTCAGATCAGAATAAAAAACAAAAGTTATAGGAATAAATGTAAAAAATATATATATGCATATTACCGGAGTTGTGCAAGGAATACTCCCATGACTTTTGCCATGTTGATGTTAATGTCAACAGGGAAAGAAGCATCTGGCCCATAAAAACCATTGACATTATAAACCTTATAAACACAAATACGGTTAAACAAAGGTACATAATAACAAATAACCCTCTAAGGCTTTGCTGTGGTTACCATAATACCACCCCAGCGAGGTGAATGAAATGCATTTGAAGGTACTTCTTGTTTGTTGTGATTGTGAATGAAGAGAGGTGAATGATTGGCATCAGGAACATATAACAAAAAATTAAGCAGTGGGTTGGAGGAGGCTGCATTAGAACCTGAAATCAAAATAATGAAAAATCTGAAAAATGCTGAAAAAATATTTTAACTTTAATAACATATGCATGAGTTTTTGCCTCACCGAGTCTAGCTTCAACAGGGTTTATGACATGAGCAAGACTATCAGCATTGAGTGTGTAGGCATTACGGCTGCTGTCAAAACGAGGGTTGACACCAAGCATGGCATAGTGCAAGGTCTGTAAACACAAGGATAAACAGAACCACAATATAGGTTATTTCAGCTTCAAGAGGTTGTAATTGAAATGTTAATCCTAAACCTTACCTGAGAGTCAATACTAAAGTTGGCCACTGGAGCAAGTTTTGAAAGTAAAGGTTGAATGTAGCTTTCCACAGCACCCTCAATGTCCCAATGAAGCCTGTGTGATTTTGGATCTGGGTTTAACAGACTGAATGTGATCTCATAGCCTACAGGGAAAACATAACTTCTTATTAGAAGAAGAGAATTTACATAGTTGGATTTGTATACTTGTAAACTAACCAGGGCTTGATTTGAAGGTTCTCATACTGTCGGCAGTGCTTTCTTTGCTGCCTGGGCTGAGTCGGACACGGTCGCTAAGGGCACCAGTGATATCAGCGTGACTGAAGGACATCACCTGCAGCACCTGTTGGATCTGAGGCTCCAAGTGAGTCAGCAACTGCTCCAATGTTTTTCCGACTTTCACCTGAGCACCAACACGTAGCACAGCTGTTCGACGCTTGCCAATGTAAACATCTATTTTCTGAGAGGGAATCAAGATGAACAAGTAATAATATAATGAGTACATGCATTTCATCACTGGATTAAAAAAATAAACAGTATTACCTCTGGAAGCAACAGTGATGAATCTGGGATGATGTAAACCACTAATGAGCCACATGGACTTTCACTGAGTATGTGCAGTGAGAGATCAGCCTCTAAACAAAACAAACACAAAATATTACAGAATCTACACATGCAAACACTGAAATGGCTCTATTCCTCGTGACCATCTTGCCTGCAGCTGTAGGCTGGTTCAAAGCATCCTCCTCCATGATGGTGGCTGTACGGTAGCGGGTCTCATACCTGTACCTCAGAGATGTGCTTTCTAGATTGGTGAAAGTTAATCAAATTAGTAAGAATGTTTGATCCAGGAGGGGCGAGATCCACTATGACACCCTCAACAAGAACAGACCACACACACCATCGATTATGTGCTCTTCATCCTTCGTCAGCGTCAGTGGGATCTTTTTCTGTTGCTCTGGAGTGACTGTTCCTCGTGCAAACACAACCTCCACATCAGCACTTAACTGAAGCTGTACACAAAACATTTAGACATTTTATAGATGAAAAAAAGCATTTTACTACACTCAGTGATACAAACCTGCAGATCAGCAAGCTCCTGTATTTGACTGACAGGTAGCCAGGCACGGTAGGTTTCAGTAGTTCTCCACCAGAGAGGGACTCCTACAATTATGACCACTGCTGCTATGGACAGAGCAGCAAGCTGCCCCCGCCTTCGCTCTGACATACACAGACCAGATGGGCATAAAATATAGTTTACATTTGGGTTTCAAGTAACCACACGTTACGTTACAACACACTGAAAATCACTCTAGTTTTGCTGTACTATGTGAGAAAATACACGTGTCATTATACATAACTGGCATTATAAATCCAAACATTTAGGTTATAATTTTCGATTAACATAAACGGGAGGTCTCATATGTGCATGCTTTATGCAAAGCAAGATCATCCGAAGCCGAAGGGACATATAATCGTAATATATTTTAATTAAAAAGCAGGTTCATAGGGAAGAACGCTGATGAAACTGGTTCTACTAGCCGTGTGCTAAAGCTCATCATTGTGGGAATTATTATCCTTTCAAACTTCGGTACGCAGACATTTCTTGCATAGACCTTACTACTGTTTTAAAATGTGACTGACATGTTGTACTCGGTCGGTTCAACACGAATTTAACTGAAATTCAGAAATCTACTCACCCACTTCCGCAGTAGCCATTACCGACTGGATGAACCGGTGCGCTCGCGGAGCTCAACCCGAGCAGTCAAATGTCACGTGGTAAATGTATCGCAACCATAGACCGTATTTATGATCAGTCTCTTTCCAAATGCTTTTTTTTTTTTCAAAAATGTTTGTGCACATTGCATATTTATAAACACTTCATATTTACAGATAGTTAATTGAGATCTTAAAGGGCCCACATTACGCTATTTTCTTATCTGTGTTATATTGTTGTTTTCTCATCAAAAACATACCTGGAGTTTTGTTTCATTCACACATAGTTAACACACCAACCCTGGATTTTTAGGTTGAGTTTTTCTCTCAAACGGAAAACACTCTTTTCCCCTTTGTGATGTCACGTGGTAATACAGGAAGTGCTCTACTGTGTTTTTAATTTGGATAATTTCTACTGAACTAAAGGTAAAGGTTGACTTGAAAACTACTGCTTCCTGACATTTCAAGGGGTAACAGTGCTCCTAAGTACATGAGCTTTGGAGTTGTAGACAGACTAATAAAGCAGGTTCAAAAGGCCCACCTTGCAGCAAGCATTTTAGGATGCACTGGTTGTTTCTAATGTCTAATTTTATTCCCAATGTTATTCCTAATCCCTTGAATGTGTGGAAATAGACTGTTTAAATGGGAACCAGGGTAACAAAGAAAGGCTACAGCATGAATTCAGTTACAAGAACAGTAGTTGAACTGTTTTTATGTAGGTGGTACTGGTAAGCTTATTGAAACAACACATTCATTTTTAATCATTTATTTGAGTTATTTTTTACTACAGACACATCAAGTGCTTAGACATTATTAACATCAAATATCACATATCATAGTCCAACACAGCAGTGACTGTTTCCCTGCAGCCAACCCCTTGATTTGGTCCATCTCTTTGTTACAGAAACCGTCTTTTCCATTTTCATGTGGGCCTGGCTGAGGGAAGCATGATGGGGCAACACAGCATCAGAATATATCAACACGATCACACAACTCAACACCAACTGTAATTTAAAAGCAAATGGAATAATTGAAAAGACATTTCTCCAACTGCTGGCATTCAAAAGCATGTCAACACAAAAATGTGTAGGGCATCTTTATCCTCCTATTACTTCAGCTACAACTGTCTGACAGTACAATGAGGAATGCAAAGTTACTCTTAAATTTCAGTCAGTACCACATGTTCCTCACCATATTTTGTCCCTTTGCAAATATTTATATAGAAGGGTAGTGTTGCCGCTTCATTGGTCATGATCATTGGTCCCATGTCAGGGCTGTATTAGTGTAGCACAATTTACAAAAGCAATACACTAACACATTATGCAAACTCCAGCCTTTTGGGAATGACCTGATACTGGGAGGCAGGAAAGGGGTAAAGGTGCCAAGCCAGAGTATGATGATTAAATTAGTCTGCCTCTACATTCTCACCTCAATGAAAAATCTGTCAAAGACAGAAAACACTTTCACTTGTTTCATGAATTGTTTTTAAAAGTTAATTAATTGATTGGTCAGGCAAACAATAAATTAAGTCTACATCTTTAGTGGAAATGATGTTAAATACATACATCTAATAATTTTAATCTTACAACTCTAAAGTACAGTAGACAGCGCAGGCCTGTAATTGATGGAGGAGTGAGGGGAAAAGCTGAGTGAATACCGTATAAGACTATTGATAGGCCACAATGAATGTGGTAGATTGATGTTTAATAGGCATGGTTTGCTACGTAGAGAGATTTTCCCGCTGAACCACCAGTTCCAGAAGACTCATACTTTCCAAGAGCCGCCAAGCCATTGGCCTAAACAAAACACAAAACAATGTTAGATTTTATACCACTGAATACCGTGGTAGAAATAACTGAGGCTGTCTGACCTCAGCACGCTTGATGAATTCTTCAGTGGCTGCCTTCTCTTGGCTCAGCTCTCCTCTCCATGCATTCAGAGCAGAGGCCTGAAGGGCACGGCCATAGGAAAAGGTCAAAGCCCATGGTTTGGTGAGAGGGCAGGTGTTAATGGCATTTAGGTTCACACTAGCCTCCTCCTCAGACTGCCCACCAGACAAGAAAGTCACTCCTGAGAGGGAAAAAAAATACATGAATCAAAATGATACACTGGACAAGCCTTAAAGACTGCTTTGTACCTGTGACTGCAGGGGGCACAGTGCGACGAAGGGCAGTAACTGTTGCCATGGCAATCTCCTCACTGGAGTATTTAGTGGGACAGGAGTGTCCAGCAGTTACCATGTTGGGCTTGAGTAAGGTCCCCTCCAAGTACACATGGTGGTCAGACAGAGCTTTGTAACAAGCAGCAAGAACCTACAGACCAAGAGCCAGGAAGTGAGGACAAACTTTGCGGTAAAGCCTCTTAAAGAACAGATGTGTTAAAATAGTACGTTACCTTCTCAGTGACGTACTGGCAACGCTTCAAGTCGTGGTCCCCATCAGGAAGAATCTCTGGCTCCACAATAGGAACAATACCATTCTGCAAAAACATGCCAACAAAAATAAATATTTGGCAGATGTAAGAATTAAAAACATTGCATAATTATCAAGTAATATAAACCTGCTGGCAGATGCTAGCGTATCTTGCCAGCACATTGGCATTCTCATAGATAGCCAGTTCAGATGGTGTTGTATCAGAGATTTTCAACACACTGCGCCACTTGGCAAAGTCTGCTCCATCCTTCTTGTACTGGGCACAGCGCTCAGACAGGCCATCCAGACCTACAGTAAATAAATACGATTTAGCGCCTATAAAATACAAGGACATGATGGGGTGTCCTCTACAGACCTTGTGTAGTGGTCTCTCCATTTGTCCCAGCCAGTGGCACAACACCTTTGTCTACCTATAAAAAACATTAGAAACTTTCAACATCATTAGCTCAGCTCTTAAGCCCTTGCCCTTGGTTTTACTCCTCTCATGCACTTTTATACTAACCTCAAATGACTAACCTGACCCTATGGTTTGTGTATGGCTAAACAGGCTAACTAATTGTGTTGTCATAATACTACACACAGTAAAAAACAAAATGTAGTTTTCTTTGTTTGGTAGTATCATGTTTTCAATGCTAACCATGACATCTTTGAATAAATATTTACCTTAATCCCAACAACAATGCCACGGTCTTTGATCAGCTTGGCAAATGGAACGCCATCATCAGTGTTCTGGTACAGGGTCTCATGGAAAAAGATGACTCCTCCAATGCATTTGTCAATGCGCTGGTCAGCTGTGAACAGCAGCTGGCGGTAGCGGCGCCTGTTCTCCTCTGTGTTCTCAACACCGATAGGGTTTAAACGCTTTGCCATGCTCCCTATAGAGACAAAAATGTATAAAGTAATCTACATGCCATTTACAAATTCTATAATGTAATAATTTTAAGTTGTTTTTTTTTTGCATTTGTGCACACACATACCGGTGGACTCATCAGCTGCGAGGATGCCCTTCCCAGGTGCCACTATCCTCTGGGCAATGTCCTGCAGCTCCCTCTTCTGTTCAGGAGTCAGTGCTGGATACTGGTGAGTCATGGTGGCTGTCAGGGGAAAAAAAAAAAAGGCATGAGGAGGTCACATTGCCTTACAGAGCAGGGCCTGGTGGGCGCCAGATCTGGGCCTCAAATTCAATTCTCCATTGTTGACAACATGCCTGCCTCGCTACAGCTCTATAGTTCTCCATTTACATTTCACTGTAATAGCTCAGGCAATGCAGGAAACCCAATCAATGCCGGTTAAAAGAAAAAAATCGAATAAATCCCTATAATATTCAGTTCAGTTCAGTAGAAATGAATCTTACTGTGTGGCTGAGGTGTGCATCAGTACGTGCTTACATTCACAGTCCTGACTTTAACCAGATTATTTTGTTGGCTATCCCATCCTCAGTCTGCCATAAATAAGCGCTTACATAACCTCATCCCTCTATCCGCCGCACAGACGACGGACAGAGTGGGAGTAGTTACGCAACAACTACACAGCTTTGTCGCACTGTGTTAGAGGTGCTGGACTGGATGCATCACGACGCTTTCCCCTCTCCTCAGCAACGCTCAGCCCCCCCCTTCATGAGGAACTGTGCATGTCCAGTCCTCATGCTGATGGCTACATGGCTACATGACATGCTCAACTTTTACATACAACTGTGTCTGATTACACACTCAAATCTGCTGCCCAGGATATATACTATTCACAGTAGTCTTGCATGCAGGAAATGAACAACAAATGACTACACAGATGACACACAAGTACCAACACGTTCCCAGAAACGCCCACTATAGAGTCAAACAAGCTATGACTCAAATTTTATTGCCTGTTGCATCAAGAAAGAAAACGCTTTAATTGTTAACAATATTTGATCTACAAAATTTTGCTCATCACGACTGACAACTTGTTGTCAACAAATGCCTCCTCTACGTCTTACAATGGGGAGCAAACTCTACTCCAGGTGCTGTGTGTTGCTGTACACAAGGTATGCTGTTGCCACAATAGACATTTCATCAATACAATTTGTTTGCACTTTCAACCAGCATAGGGGGGGGTGATGTGAGGTGCAATGCTTATTTTTTTCACTTGACGTTACACAGTATTGGTAATGGAGTGTGAGACTTCCAACAGCTTTGCTCCACAGGCAGAATACCACTCGCTCAGCAAATACCTGTTATCTTTTGTCAAGCCTATAACAATACATGTCTATTATCCTTGTGTTTGGGGAAGTTCAGACCAGGATTTCAACAGACTAAACCTAACCAGATACCATGAATTATTTAGAGATAAAGGACAAAGAAACAATAAACTTGAAATTTGAACTTAACCACATGAACCTTTAGAATGCAAACTAAAGCAGCACTCTAAAGCATGTCTTTAACTTTAGTGTGGATAAGTGAATCACAATTTATCACTTTAAAAAAAAAAAATCCTACGCTGCAAGTCTAGCTCATAAATGAATGCTCTCTCTATAAAAGCAAAAGTCAGGAATCTGCACAGTCTGAAATATGCCATTGACATGATACTGGTATCAACAGTGTGATATTGCAGTCCACAGATGGACATGTATCTCCACAGGCTGCTGCTTCGTTTTTAACTTCATTCCTCTCCCCAAAAGGACTTCCTACAAGTCACCTCTCACTAGACAAACAGCCCTTCTGTACTGCGACATTTAGATTTAACCGCCAATGGTTTAGTCATACAGAAAGATTGCACTATTACTGTTCTGTTGCTTCATCTACTTTTTCCTTCAACCTTGTGAAGGACAAATCTATTTTTTATGCTCGGTCTCCTCCCACACCTGTAAATGAAAACGCTACAAGAGCTTACTTAATCTGACAGCCTGTTTGTTGGTAGCAGAGTGGAAGCAGGCAAGCTCCTAAACTAGATGCTATCCATCTTCAGTCTTGGAGCCTGCGAAACCATTTCTCATATGGCTGTTTATGGTGTTTATTGAGCTGTTCAAGATGCATGTGACGCAGTTCGAAGTATTAAACAATGGCTTCATGTTACAGTTGTAATAAAATCATAGTTTTAACTTTGGAACACAGTGTACTTTGATGGAAATTTTATGCAATGTAGTTTGGTTGCAATTTTATTTAAATAATTTATTGTAATAAAGTATGTAATTATAAAAACTAATGTTAAATGGTAATTTTGGCACAAAGTGGCCAGATTTCTTGTGTTTGGAGTTTTTGCCAGATTTTTCAATTATGCATTGCTCTTAACTACACACTTTAATGTAGATAAGCGAAGGGTAAACCAGGGGGGGAAAAAGACTGTATAAAAGGGGAATCACAAATAAATCTGCGCTTCAGTCTCTTTTGCTGTACACGAATCGATTTTCCTCGTGGTTCTCGCCCCGCCTCCCCATCAGATGTGTACGTGCTTTGGCACAGATACGCAGTAGACACGACACCACCGTACCCCTCCCTTCTTCATCCAAAGCCACAGTCCATTTAAAACCATTATTAAATTTACACAACTTCAAAATGTCGACTGGCCAATTAAAGCGTGTGATAACGTAAACCAGGCGCAACGGGCCCGTATCACCTCATCCCTGAAGGTCACGAATCCACTTCCTCAATGACGCACATTTTGACGAAGGAGCAAAATTTAAAACAAAACACCAGATGTACAAAACAAATGAACAATTAACCGGATTTTTGAGAAGACAACGAAAGACGTGTTCAGAAAAAGAGCTATTTAACGGCTAACTAGCAAGGAAGACAGAAGTTTGGAGGCTAAGGAAGGATGTGGCGCAGCATCACATCCTGTTTCACGTCATTTTCTTTCATTCCTCAAAATATATATATATAAAAACAAACTATAAATGTTGTTGTTTTTAAGATGTCGTTTCATGTCTTACCTGCGAATTGGTGACGGAGCAGAGCGTGCAGGTGTGTGATCGGTGCGGTAGAGATGCAGAAGTCTCCTGTTTCCCTGCTGCAGCGCAACGTGACCCTTTACAAAACCCCGGGGGCGGACCTACTCGGCGCGTCACGGAGCCACTGCGCATGCGCCACTCAGCATCACTTGGGTGCAGCATGAGTGTGCATCTTTGAGGAAAAAATAGTTTTGTTATGTTATAGACCCCAAAAAGGTCATTTTGAGCTAAGTAAGTATGTAAATAAATACAAATTATGTTGACTTCAAGTCAGAAAGAACAATGCACAAGTACCTTAATGAATCAAAGGATTCTGCTAAAACTAGTCCTTCACCATAGAAGACAAATTTGTTAGATTATTATGTAAAATTGAAATAAAACATACTTACATATAGTTCAATAGATTTATTCTCCATTTACAAAAATACACACAACACTGTTTTTACACAGAACTTACATATTCACTTATATATATATAACTTATATATTACAGATTCAGTCATTTTGTCACAGAATCACAAAAGATTTTGTGAACATCCTTTAGAATATTATTAGGTAAGTGCAAAAGGTTGTATTTATGGGCACAAGTCATGTGAGTTACAAGAGGGAAATAGAAAAAGCCCTGGATCTATCAAAGAGACAAATTGAGGTATATATTTAGAGCCTTGGGTTCACAGCCTTGAGCCACATGAAAATAAACGAAACAAGACCTGCAGGAAATAACTTTGGACGAATTACAACAAACAAAAAGGCAAAAAATATGCTATGTTCAATAATAAATAAATAAAGTGTAGATTTCTGCTGCATCATTCTCTAGACAGCAAAGGTGATGACGCTTAAGGTATCACAAAAAATCAATACACAGAAATAGATCAAATGTACAATTTAAGGACCCAACACATTTTCACATTACAAAGACTTCATCTTAAGAAATGTACCTCTGCACGAGCTGTAGTGGTTTTCTGCGCAGACAGAAATTCCTATGGTGTAACAGAAAACAATGAAATGTCTGATAGTATTTTGTTACATTTTGTTAAAGGGCAACCATGACCAATCGCCAGGAAAGAGATGGTGCAATATTCTTTGCACAACACTGTGCAAATAGAAGAGCTGTGAAAAATGGAAGGCATACAATATAAAATTACCATTGTGCATTACGGAAGAAATTTTTTTTTTTTTAAAACATGACTATAGTATAGTCTATTTCAATATATTTATATATATATATTGTAGGCATCTTCTCAGGTAGTTTGTACACAGTGCACTGCGGCTTTGAGTAAGAGTGAAGATGTGTGTGGTTACACATAGGCCTTTAGTGCATATTATTTTATAGTAAACACAAAGTGTTTCATACAAAGACTTCTCTGCGAGGACCCTTTTTCTGAGCAGGTTGCAGTGGTGGTCCTGGCAGAGCTACTGTCACGTGGGTTTGTGTGCTGTTGTTCTGAGTGTCTGGAGTGTCTGGGCTGAGCAGAGAGTCATAGTCAAAGCCTTTCAGTGGCTGCAAAGACAGAGTGAGGCCTCTGCGAGCTTTGGCCGCTCGGTCCGGCCTCTCCCTCAGCATCAGAATCACCTGCATTAAAAACACATCTTTACACACAACTTACAAACATCACAATGATTACTAAAGCACTTGGTACCTCCACAGGCTCCCGCTGCATAAGGGCAAGGTCAAAACTCATCCCACGAAAAAAGGCTTGTCGTTTAAATCGATCAAGAGTTCTTAGTCTACGAATAGGAGTCTTGCAGAGAAGCTAAAGAGATAAATAATTTGCATGAATGGTTAGATTAAGATATCTATATATCAATATTTAAGTTTGTAATAATTAATCAAATACCTCTGTGGTGAGCAAAGCCAGTGGAGGGCTGAGGCTGAGAGGCATTTCATATGGAAAATGTCTAACTTTTCTTAACATGCTACAGTGGTCAGATTCGGGTGGTACAGGAAACTAGGCAAAATGAGACCAGTTACAGTTAATTTCAATTAAAGAATGGATCTGATTAGAGGAAACAACACATTTAATAGCTCATACAATGCAGTAAAAAAGTACAGTCTTTAGACATGAACACATGATGTCACTGCCCATTGCCTCTCACCTTCCCAGTAACCAATGAGAAAATCAGGATTCCCAGGGACCACCAATCGGCAGCATGGTTATAGGGCCCTCCACTCAACACTTCTGGAGCTGAAGAACACATACAACCAGACATGTGACAGTTTTGTCCTACATTTTATGCTTTTAGAAGTTGCTCTTACCCATATATTGTATAGTTCCACAAATAGTGAAGGCTCTCCCTCCTCTCTCCAAGCGACGGGACAAACCAAAGTCAGCTAAACGGAGGTGTCCTGGAACAGGCCATTTTAACACATCAATACACACTGTTACTCAGCTGGTCAAATAATAATTAATGTTTGTAAAAATAGTTAAAATAGATAAAGTACAAACATATGCATTTGTATTAGATATACTTTGTATTTGTAACCCATAATTACTAATTAAGTAGTTCAATGACAGTCAGCTACGTCCAGGCTGTGCTTTGCTGCCACCTGTTGGTTACATTTTGCCACTCACCATTGTCTGTCAGCAAGATATTCTCCATCTATAACATAAACAGAAGTGTAAAACAAAATATGTATTGTGTATAACAATACATTTGTTTAAATTGTACACTTTTAATGAAAATGCTGTGACAAAGTAGAAAAGTTTCAGCAAATAAATTAGCTACAGCATAGCATAGTAAGTGGATGAATTATTTTGATTACCTTCACATCTCGATGGATAACTCCAATGTCATGCAGAAAACCTAAAAGATAAAGAGGAATTAAGAAATGTGTGTGTAAAATCTCTCAGCCATCCAGGTAGAATCCATGGCAAAGGACAATTTCAATTTATCAACTGGACAAAAGTTTATTTTGGTGGAATAAGTTTCGCAGCTCATCCAAGCTGCTTCTTTGGTTCTGGTCAGAATGCTGCAATGTCTTTTTTGTTAGGAAAGACAATCCATCCTTGAACAGAAATGGAGGCCTCAGACATCATCTGTCTCCCATTTACAACTCCATCCTCAGACTTAAATCAAAACAAAGAAAACATTAGGGATAGTCAGGTCAGGTCCAGAGGTGTGAAAGCACACATTATGGCCCTGAATGGTTATGCTAATATGACCCCAGACTAACAAACAGAAACTGTAGGTGTGTTAGTTTCAGAGTAGTTTCAGTGTAGTTAGCCCCTCCCTGCAGGCAGATATATGGCAGTGTCCACCAGCAATCTGATCAGAACTGAAGAAGCAGCTTGGATGAGTTGCTAAACATATTCGACCAAAACAAAACTTTTGTTCAGTTGACAAATTGACTTTCTAGCTGAAAATAGGGCTAGCAATGCATTTTATTCTTGGAAGAAAGAATAATGCAGCACAATTAAATATAGAATCTAAATTGGGACGTCTCACCCAGAGCACACCCCAGCTCTGCTGCAAACACTCTGACAGTATCCTCTGAAAACTGTCCATTCATTTGCCAGTAAGTGTAGAGGTCCCCAGTGCTGCAGTAGTCACACACTGTGGAGGCACAGAAGGTATGTTAATATAATCGTATATGGTGCGGCATAGAAATAAGACAACATTTACAAGTGTGGAGTGTGACAAGGTAAAAGCAGGCAGGTGTGGCTAAGACACATGGGGACTGCACAAGTGCTTCTGTCACCACCACACTGACTGAAAGTAAGATAAAATTATCCGATAAAAACACTGATGAACTGACAGTCAGAAATCCTCTTTAATATTAGTCCTGTAAAATAAGCTCCATCAGCGTTCAACTGGGTAACACTGTCTGCGTCAGTGACTGAAAATAGGGAAAGGGCTTTTGAAAACCAGGAGAGGGCAAAGCAACTACTGTCTGAACAACTACAGCACAGAAATGCAAGCAAAAATGCTCTACTAAGACTAAAGTACTAATTAAAAATTAGAGGGGAAGGTGAGAGGATTTTGGAAAAGTGAATTCAAGTTAGGAAGAGTACTGGTCACTAGTTTCTGCTAACTCACTAATGTAGAGGTGGCGCTGAGTCTGCCAGCAGTCCTGGAGGTCATGGACAAATGGATGATGAACCTGACGCTGAAGGCAAAGGTCAGAGGTCAGCTTGAACACTTTTATCACTGACCATATATAGGGGAAGTACTTTGGAGAACTATTACTGCAATGAATCAAATTACTTGATTTGTTAGAATTAGCTGCAGTTACTATAGTTCTACTGCACCCACCTGAACAATCACTTCTTCCTTAGACTGTTCCAACACGCCAAGTCTCAGGATTTCTGATTTCGGTATAACCTGTAAAACACAGAACAGACAAATGCTGGTATATTATTCATATACACCACTTAAATATTTTTCCTTCTTGTCTATTAAAATTGAATTGACCAAGTCATCATTAGCAAATAGCAAATACATACAAACAACATATATTTCCAAAGACTTTACCTTCACAGCATAGGTTTTCTGTTTTACTTTGTCTTTCACTTTCAGAATGGGTCCAAATGAGCCTTTTGCAATATAACTCATAACCTGAAGCGAGAAAGAGAGATAGTGAGCATGTGTGACACTTGAGGACATAAAGGGCATAAAGTAAGTATGTACTTGGAAATGCTCTTGTCCAGGCACAGTCCGGTGTGGGAACTCTGGCAGGAACATGGAAATGAAGCCTGGTAAGCTCCACTCGGCCCTCAGCTTGTCCGGGCCGACCCCTGCTAGCCTCAGCACATGCTCGGGGATGTCTGGAGCTTTTCCCTGGAGCATCCGACGGTGCCCGAGCCGCAGAGCTGAAGGGGCCAGACGACACAACGAGGCAGGAAAGGACAGACCCACACTGGAGAGAAACCCTCTCCATCCAGGCGGAAGGGGCTCATCCTCCTGGTCCCGCACCAGCCTCTGAAACAGTCAGTTAAAAAGCAGCGAGGTTAATAAAAGGCTAGTATACAAAGCCCAAAAAATAATACAGCTTATATAATCTTTGATAGGTGATGTCTGGCTTCTAAGAAGACTGGTCAGTGGTCAGTGCACATTAAGCATTGCTTTCCAGAGTTGCCCCAGTAAGACTTCTAGTGTTGTAGTTGTATAATAGCATACATTTTAACACAACAAAGTTCCTAAGTAGGTGACTTATATTGATCAAAAACTGGGACACCCCCGGTTTGTTGTGGCTGGTAATAATAAAATTGTGTAATGTGCATAATTAAGGAAAACTGTTATGCACTCGGCCCATTCATGACTTATTCACAACTAACATGTGAGTTAGTATAGTCACATTTTCTTTGTGTTTTGGTCATTTTAAGCATGCTTTTCTGTATTTTACATGTAAATTACATCTTTTAAAGTCATATCATGGTATTTTAACCAGTTCAAAAGAGCAGCATGTGTAGTTCAAGGGACTGTTGGATTTTTTAAATGAGCTGTTTGTTTTTTCCCGTAGCCATAGACAGCATGCAAGAGGTTAACTAAGGAGCTAGCTATGGACATTTGAGATGCCATTTTACACCATCTGTGGAAGCAAATGTGGCAGCAGACTTTCCAGAGGAAACACTTTGAGGGAATTAATCATTTGATCACCAACCAAAACAACAGAGCGAAGTAAGAACAAGGCCTTTCCTGTTGTCTTCACCTGATTCCACCCTGGAGACTGCTGTGATGCTACAGAACACAGAGGAAGGACACTTTTGGCTCTTCCTATCCTCAAACTGCCCTGACACAGATCTGCTGACTTTACCTGACCAGTCCTCCGGTTAAACTGCATTGAAACCTTTGACTGAGACACAAAGGTGACTGAGAAGTGCAGTGGAAATGTTGCTGCAGCAAAACTTGAATTTGTAAAACTTGTATCTCTCTCTCTCTCTCTCAATTGCAATATGCATTCTCCTTCATTAACTAGACTATTTAACGATATGCAAGTGCTGAGGTAGAGCCAGCTATTAAGATTTTAGTGGGACCATTGCATAAAGAATTAATAATTATCAACAACAAACCTGTGCAACATTATGTAGACTTAGGTGTGGGCAGCGTGGAGGAGGAGAGCAAATCATTTCATAAATATTTATAAGGGGAGAAAAATATGTTCATATCCAGCTTCACATGAAAGACTCTCTCCCTCCTGAGCTTTCTGGCTCCACAGCAGAGCTGTGCTTTGTGATGCAAGAGGTGTAATCAGCCAGACAAGATGTTATTATCACAGACTCTAATTCAGGAACAAATCTATGTCATTCAGTCTCAAACCCCCACTCCGCACAGCCCCAGTCCGCCGCTTGACACCTGAATGTCCGACTTCTGCTCTGTGGATTCGACCCATATATTCCCGTTCAGGACGCATGCCAAATTCACTATCAAATTTGAAGCTTTATAACCTATTTTACACAACAAGATGCTTCACTGTTAAGTTTTACGACCAGTGATAAACTGACAGCACAGTAACTCTAGCACATTTGGGGCACCCCTTGCCACGGTAATGGGAAACCCCACCTCGTGCGTCACACTTGGGATTTCTCTGGACTCACCTTCGACTTTTTACTGCCATCGGCCCCCATCTGCGTGACAGAACATCGGCACTGTACCCTCACAGTGCAATAAACGTGCGCTACTCATCCATACAAATCATATTCTGTGACCGCAATGCGCGACTCCCTGCGGCGCACAGATGTCAAAGGCAAAAAAAACAAAACAAAAAAAAACCAAAAAACTAAAACCCACAAAGCCAATGAAATTTTTAATTCTAGCATAAATCCACATTTGGTTGCGCGCTAAATGTCAGACATGGCGACAAAAAACAAGTTAATCCCAGTATCGACAACGTCAGAGCAAATCCGTCCAATGGGGAAACTTGGCGTTTAAGCGCCCTCTGCCGTGCACTGCTCAATATTGCATCATTTGAAAAAAAAAGAAAAAAAAAAAAAAAAAAAAAAAAAAAAAAAGAAAAACACATTGTAACATATGTGGTATGCAATATCTTTCAATGAAAATTACAAAAACAATTACAAAAAAAGCTGTTCATTGGATATAACACACATTAATGCTGCAATAAAAAACTCCTTCAAACCTCATTTCAAAACAAAAAGGAGAAATTTAATTTGTCAACTGGACAGAGTTTATTTGGTCGAAAATGTTTTGCAGCAAAAATAGCCTCTTTTAACTCCCCTCTCTCCCCTCTATTTTTATCAAGAAAGAGCATCCTTCCTTGAACAGAAATGGAGGTCTCAGACATCATTTGTCTCCCATCTATAACTCTATCCTCAAACCTAAATCAAAACAGAGAAACCAATGGGACTAGCCAGGACATGTCCAGAGGTGTGAAAACACCGATCATGGCCCTGAATGGATATGCTAACTACTCCCCCACTCCCACTCCATATTGAATAGACCCACCTAACTAACAGAAACTGTAAACTGTTGTCTCAGAGTAATTTCATTGTAGTTGGCTCCTCCCTTCAGGCAGATATAAAGCAGTGTCCACCAGCATCTGACCAGAACTGAAGAAGCAGCTTGGATGAGCTGCGAAACATATTCGACCAAATAAATTCTGTCCAGTTGACAAATTAAATTTCTCCTTTTTGCCATGGATTCTACCTGGACGACTGAGGGATTCTACACACATCTCATTCCAAAACTTCAATACAAAGTTGATACTGCTGATGAAGCTCAGAAAGATAAGAGTTTAATGCCAGATACTGTGGAATCTTTCAAGAAAAGCAAAGGCATCTCTACGGAAACAAGCAGAGGGCAGAAAACACAAGAAAAGTAACATTGCATGCCAATATGCTGAGGAAAATTGTGTTGATGGCATACTGCCAGCCTGGTGGAAAAGAAGCAAAATTAACTACACAAACACCTGAAATGTGACAGCACAAGTGCCTTTTATTTGGTTTTAAGAACAAAAAATGCAGGAGAGTCATCAGTACACTTATTTCTTTGTGACAAATGTGTTTGTCAATCAACATGTCGTCTACAAAATAAACCAAACAGAGCTTTAAATAAACATGTAGAAAAGAGCGGGTGCATGGGAGAGGTGAGGAACATCAGGCGAACCTCATCACATTCAATCATCCTCATCAAAGTCCTTCCTGTCCTGGGGTGGTTTGGGACCCCCTGCTGGTTTGGCCATGATGATCTAGGAAAATAACCACATTTTGTCAAGTTTAAGTAATTCTTTTATTGTTTTAAATGGGTTTGCGGTCAAGAGGTCAGTGCAATAGAGTCAAAACAAACAAGTCTAGTCAACGACTAGGATACTGTGGTTTACGACTGAAAAGGAGGTTGTCTTTATAGTAGTCAATTATGCAACAGATAACACTATCTTATTTAAGCTCAGTCTCAGTCTTACAGGTCAAATATATACCCTTCTTACATAACATATATATTGTTTTTCCTCAAGTCTATTGTAACAGGCAGATTAGAGTAGAACCTAGATTTACCCACTTGTGGCTGTAAAGAAAACAAGGTCATATTACAAGTCCATGCACCATGCCATCACACCATATCACATTAGTGCTCTCTGAAAAGTGGTTTAGTTTTACAGAGGAATAAATCACCCGTGACATTCACATTTCAAATTGTCTTACATGTTTAACAATTAGGTGATCAGTTTCACACCAGTGTTAGTAGTGAGTGACAAACTCCATACTCAGTAAATGAGACTAGCCAGTGAGGAGTTTTTTGTTCAAACCTCAAGTGCTTTTATGAACCTACTGAAAGAAGGCACTGGTGCGCCCTCTAATGGTGAGTGTCAAATTTATCAGGCTCTTCATCCCAGTCATCTTTATCCCAGTGGCCTCTTTGCTTGGGAGTTTTGGGTCCCCCTGCTGCTTTAGCCATGATGATCTGACAGTATACAGTATACATACATGCTGGAGTTACCCAACTGAAGGCGATGTAACAGTAACCATTCAGCAAAAGTTTAAAAAGTTAAAATTTGGGGTTGCCCATGGTTTGCAAAACGTGGGCACATTCTGAGAACGCCTAGAAATGAGTAGATAAAAAAATGAACAAACTCATAATAGAAATATCTACAAACCTGGTCAACTCTTAGTACTGTAATTGCTGCATTTGTGGCCAGTTTAATACCCCAATGTTTTACCAGGAATGGCTCTAGGATTCCAGCTTCAACCATGTCTTTCACAGAGGGACCGTCTCCCTGAGAAACATAGCATAACCACATTAAATTCCAATAGTTTTAGATGGTTAAACACATTTTATCATACGCACCTCAATGTCAAAGCCCATGTTTTTATTCCCCTCGTGATGTGCCGCATACATTTTAGAGATCAGCTCGTTCGCTTTCACACCAGAGTTCTCTGCCAGAGCACGTGGAAATGCCTCAAAGGCTTCAGCAAACTTTTTAATGGCATACTGCTCTAAACCTGGGCATGACTGCAAGAAAAATATGTTATTTAATAATAAAATATATTCACATTTCATATGCAAGTGAAATGTACAAAACAAACACATGCAATTGTGTTACCTCTCCATACGAGGCCAACTGCTTAGCCAGTTCAATTTCTGTGGCTCCTGCACCAGGGAGCAGCCGCTTGTCCTGTGAAAACAAATAAATGTCTAAGGACTGCTACTTGTATACAGAGAAGGAACATTTTCACTGGAATTATAAAACTCCATTGCATGGACTGCATGAGCTTTCAGTTAATGTTTGGATGTGCGTAGAATGAACACATGTCCTTTTGATTAATTAAGAGCATTTTTCTGGTAGGGTTGTTCCTATGGACAATACCACTGTGATGCCACGCCCCCTGCACGTGCACACACGTCAGTCTTTGTCAATCTATTTTTGTCAATCTGCATTCCTCATTTATTTCGTTTGCCTCCTATTACACAGCAGACCAGTGTGTATCTCATGTGCTTCTGAGCCAACCCTACTTTCTGGTAACCTACCCGGACCAAAACTTTGAAGGTGTTGACACCATCATCTACAGCCCTCTCAATGTCATCCATCAGGTTGTCAGTGGAGCCTCTGATCACCACTGTTGAAATGGCACCATCTTCCTTGTCTGTGTCACAAATGGTTTAGGTTCACTATAAAATAAAATATACATTGCTATATTTAAAGAACATAATATCTTACCATGTTTGAAGACCACCACCTGCGTGTCGCCTACCTCTGTAAGGTACACACTGTCACAGTGGCCCATCTCGTCCGGAGTTGGTGCAGTCTATGGAGGAAAAAAAGTGCTGTTTTTTGAAAAACCTGTATGCACATGAATCCAACACTTTTCAGATAAAATGAAACTTGCCATTTTTGGCAGAGCCACTGCTCCTACAGTCTTGCACAGTCTCCTCAGGTCCCATTTGGAGTTGACCCTAAAAATATATTGCATAGATATGAGGACATTTTGATACATCTTATATTATTCCACAGAATCCACATGTTCAGTATTGATCTCACCTCACAACCATCAGCTTGTACTTGTTGGCGTAGTGCAGGGCCATATCAGCCACTTTTCCTCCTGTTACCACCACATTAGCTCCAGCCTCTTTGATGGCCTTCACCTGAGCCTCCATCATGTCCTCCTCTCCTCTACTAAAGTCCATGAGTTCTTTAGCATTATTAATCAGGACTGTTCCCTATTTAGAAAAAAATAATCAAGATGCTGACAGAATTCACTGTAAAATATTTTTACCAGCACAATAAGAGTACACTACAATCTTCTCTACCTTGGTTTCTGTGGCGGTGCAGTCAAATGGACAAGAGAAAACGGCAATCTTGGCATCTTTAACTGATGTAATGTCTCCTTCTGCTTCCTTCTTGAACACCATGCCATGAAGCATGGAGGATGCAGTCACCCCACATCCCTGACATCAAACACTGTTAGTAATGCCAAACAGTATGTGTAATAAGTATGAAAAGACATAAGCCTTACCAAGATTTTGCAAACTCTGACGTTGTCAACATTAAAATTGCCAGATTCAGGGAAGATAGAAACTGTATAATGGAGAAGAAAATATAAAATAAGTCATTACCATGTGCCAAAACTTCAGAGAAAATTTAAATTTCCATGATTTAGTGGACAACTCACCACAGGCTTGAGCAATGAGGTTGGCAAGGAAGTCTTCATTGCCATACTGTTTGCTCATAACCGCTGGACGAATAAGCGCAGTTGTCTCTTTAATGTCATGGAGGTTTGTAGCGGAAGAACAAACGCAGTCAGGGAGGATCTCATGAGCCTTCTTGCACGCCTTTTCATAACCCTCAATCACCTAAAACAAATATTAACATATTGCCATTGCATTTGTGTGGAACAATTATGTGGATCTTTTACTGAGTTCCAATATACCTCAGAAACAGAGAGGCCCATCCTGAGGAGTTCCTCTGCCAATTCTAGAAGAGCTCCAGCAAAAACCAAGACAAAGTTGGTCCCATCGCCCACTTCCTGCTCTTGCATGTGAGAGGCCATTACAACCATCTTTGCTGCTGGATGTTGCACCTGTACAAGAAAAACAGTTATTTAAAAAAAAAAAAAAAAAAAAGCAACCGGATTGCTACAAAAACAACCAAGGTCTCACTTCAAGCTCTCTGAGGATTGTTGCGGCATCATTGGTGACAAAGAGCTTCTCCAAGTGATTAATGACCATTTTGTTCATACCTAAAATAAAATGCAAAAGAAAAATCACATATTGAATTGAACCCACCTTCTGTAGTTCACAAACATTACAATAAAATGCATCTTTAAAAATCCAAAAAAACATCTATTTAATGTATTACCATTTGGCCCATAGGCTGTCCGTGTGGTCTGGGACAGTTCCTTACAGGCTCTGATGTTACGAAAAACAGCTTCTTCCAGTCCAGAGTAGTGCTACAAAATGTACATTAACCAATCACATTAAAACGCATGTCACATCTCTACCCCTAGATAAATATATAATGGTCATGCAAACTTTGAAACAACACAAGAAAATAAGAGTTATAACTTACGCCTAAATGTGCGCTTAAATGAAACAAGCATCACGTCAAGGAACAATCTAAAAATTTAGCAAATTAAATAATCTTGAAAAAATAAACAGCACTGGCAAGGCAACGAGTTATAAAAGGGAAGCATCCTTTCGGATAGAGCCCTGCTGTGTCAGTAGACGCTATAAGGGCGTGCCTTCCCCAGGCAGCAAACATTTAAAATACTATGTATACCATGAATGGTGTTTACTGTTATTACAAACAAATAAAGGTAATATGGTGAAGATGAAAATGCATCGGGGCCAATTCAGCCTGTGTCACGCTGAAGGCCCTGGTTTCTTCTAGACCTCTCCCACATGACAGTGGAGTGACGGCAGCTAGCATGCTAACTCAAGCATGCCTTTTTTAGATTTACAAAACATTACAACCACGGCGCTTTTCGCTCACCTTTGCGCCATCTTTCAACATTTGGGCAAAACCCGGCGCTTTCGGCACGTGAAGAGCCATTTTGTTACGTTTAGTGGCCCCGTTATCCTGGAGAAGATAGCCGCGGCGTGGGTTCAGCTCTGGGTACAAAGCCGGAGAGGAGGAGGAGGAGGAGGAGGAGGAGCACTTTCAGTAAAACCAAAGCTGCTACGGGTATCGACAACGGACAAAAACAGCAGGCTCTAATTCTGTAAGTGTAATACTAAAACATGCCACTACATGGCGTCTTGGGCTAGGCTACAAACCATTTCTGTTGGAACAGGTTTATATTGATACCGATATCTACTGCACCTTTTGTGTTTTTTTTTTGTGTTTTTTTTACAGTATAGAAAACCCAATTTCTTCTTCTGGTCTACTTCCCCATTAGATATAAATAAGGCGTTCTGATTGCGAAAAAGACTCAATACAATGTTTAAAAAATATTTTTTTTAAAATATCAAAACAGATTTTTTCACATTATTTAGTAATAACCAAAATCTTGTAATGCAAAGGTACCAATATAACAAAAAAAAGTCTTTGTAGTATAAATCAGCCAAATACTGCTCCCTCATTATAATGCAGTCTTTTGACAATTTGTGTACATCATTACAAATCTTTCAATGCAAAATAAAGTAATAAAGTATAAAAACAGATATAACAGTTGCATAAATATCCCCTTTCACAGAAAATAGAAAATAGTTTGGCATATCCAACTATATTTGAGGAGATATGATCAAAATTAGTAATATTATTGCATATAATGCAGATGAAGTATTAGCAGAGTATGTGTACATTTTGGTCTTGTGCAGGGTTATGTAGTATAGTGAAAGACTAAATAAAAAAGTATTAGTATTTTTTAAATGTAACAGACATTTGATTATAGCAGCTACAGGTTTAGACAACACAAAAATATCTCTATTTGGTAGCCAATTTTCTTTTACAGTTTTTAACTATCCCGAGATATGTAAACATAAAATATATGGACTATACTGACTGAATAAAGCTAAGGCCGAACAAATACAATGCTCTATTACAGTCTCCACCTTCTAGGAACTAACTCCACTGAAACAGATACAAAGGTCCCATTTGAAACACACATGAGTGTTTGTTAATTAGGTTTACATATAGTGTTCACAGCGGTCTGTGCCCAGCCTCCCAAAGTGTTTGAGACATTGGCGGCTCGACGTGTGAGGTTTGAACGACAAAGTTTGCCGCTGGGATCCAACTTTCTCATTATAGCTCCTCCACAATGCTCCCTTGAACCAGTTCTGGAAAAGAAAAATTATCAATGAATTAAAAGTGCATCAATAGGGTAAAGTTGATTGATGACATATTGAGCACAGTAACACTGGGCACAGTGATCAGAGCATGAGCAACACTGACAGGAAGGGGAAGTGCAAGTTATTTACTGGTCATAACGGGTCAGTAGCTCATTCATTAGTTCATGCATCACAATACATTACAGGAAAATATGTCATGCAATGTTATGTAACATGCTGTCATTTTTAGTTTGTTTGGAGTAACATTGCTTAGAATTAATTAATTACCTTCTCCTACCCGTTAATCCATAATAGAATAGCGGAACCGTCTGTTTTAAGGAAACACATTCTTGGGGTTAAAATTTGGTGGCCAACTGTGACAGCAAGCACAACAATGGTGCTTTTGTGATGCCGATAAGAAACAAGGTCAGTTTGGACACGTTTTTAAAATCTCAAATCTAAACAGGATATGATGAAAAGAACTACCCTTTACTTCTCAATGGCATATTTGTCATATCATGAGGCCCCTTTCCGGGCTGTATTCCCCCTTCACTGAATACTAGAAACAGACCCAGTTTGAAACTGAGGCGGAGAGAATGTGGGGGAGGGGGAGCTGTCCATGGGCCCATAGCCTGCTCAACAGAACTGGGGGTCTTCGAACAGGTCACAGGGGATTAAATTCATATACAGTCGATTCAATATACTGCCTACTAGTGTGTACTTTCACAGATACAAGGAACAGTATAACTGATATGCTTTCAAAAAGATGCCAGTGTTCAGAGGTTCTTACTTGTCATCTCTGCCGATAAGCTCATCAAAGGCCCTGGACAGATGTTTAAGTCTCCTTAGTCCACTAGAGACTGACTCAAGATCTTTGTCAAACATACTGTAGAGGCAGAAAGAGTTTGTCAGTGCCGTGTATTTAACCATTTCATACAACCATAGTTAAGTCTTACATCCTCTGGTTCTGTGTGTTGGGAGATGCAAATGGGCTTCTCAGGGCAGCCATGCGGACCAGCTGCCTTCTGCCTCCTCCAGTCTTCACACCACGAACATTCGCTTCTGGGGTCTTTCGTGCTCTGGATCCAGGAGTGCGTCCAGGTGTAGTGGCTCTCGGTGTACGCCTGGGGGTTGTGGCTCTGCGTGAGGTATGTTTTGGGGTGCGAGAGATTGAAGTGCTCGGTTCATCATCTTCACAAATGCGTCCTGGAGTTGCAACTAAACAGTCCTCACGAGAAAACTCCCTTGTTCTCTGGAATTTCTGTGGGTCGCACAACATTATTTATAATGCTTGCAGCTTAAAATGTCACATTTTAATTTGTATGTTCTAATAATTAATTTAGGTGTCCCTGTCACTGATGTCTTAGGTAATAATAATGCTAACAGATTTGTTTGGGTTTAAACAATTGTGTATTGTTTAATACAGGTCCCCTCATGTTGCTAAAAATATAAAATATTTTAAGTGATTTTAATGCGTGCATTTCTGTTACTTGGTTTTGAACTTGTGAATTGCGGAGTAGCATTATTGCACATATACCTGATAGACTTCTGTAAAGGAGTTCCGTGCACTTCTGGTGAGCTTTTGGACCTTGCTAGGTTTTGATTCCTGCTGGAAGTTTTCCCAGGTGGGATTCTCTGGAAGAGACTTGGCCTGAACAGTGCGCAGGGGGAGACGCTTCCTCACAGACATCCTCAAACTGTTGAGGGAAGAAGAGGAGCGCTGCTTCTTGAAACGGTCCGGAGCTTCTGGGGAGCTCTCTGCGTCAGATTCATCCAGGGCTGTGTGTGCACGCCAAACACCAACCATTGCTTTTCCCACACCATCCATCTCTGAGGAAGCCTTCTGAAACACAGCGACACAACGGATCATCCATATCTGTACATAAAAAACACTGCCTGTGCAAGCTTAAGATGACTCATCTACAGAGACTAAATTTATAGACATGTGAATGAAGAAGAGACAATGGGCACAGCTGGAGCCTGACAACAGCTTCTGTGATCTATTGTCCCGGCTTTAAATTCCACTACCCCCTCAGTAACAAATGAAAGAGCCCGTGATCTAAGTAATTATGTACAGATAATGTTATGTTACAAAAACCTTGGATTCAGGTAATTACTATTATTCAGTTATCATCATAACACTGTAACATAGTCAGTACTAGTAACTAACAAGTAATTACTGACAAGCAATAGATAACGTGGTGTGCTACATGAATTTTCAAAGTTGAATTGGCAGCATTGGAAAAGGGTTAGCATCCATGGGGACATAAGTCTGAATACCCACGTGCGCCGCCAAATGAATAAATGTGATTAAATTCAAACTGAATTACCTTAAATCAAATCTTGACGAAACCGCAGCCTCCTCTTGTTGTTTTCCTCTCGATTTGAATTTGGCGGTGGACTGCACACAGAGGACAACACCACACCCTGCACGCCGGCGCACGCACAGTAATGGTATGACGTCACCGCGCAACCGCACGCACTGAACATGCGCATAAGAGAAACTGAGGACAAAATTCCATGATTAAAATGTAAAAATAAAGTAACGCAATCTGAGCCGTTACCAAACACACAACAGATGCCCTTTATTTTAATGTATCTGTGACAAGAACGCGCATATGGACCAGACCCAAGGTCTATCAATGAGCCCACCACAGCTCAGGTATGAAAAAATTAGAATATTCTGTAATGCTCAAAGACACGAGTACTGAACTAAAAACATCAACAGTCCCGGTAATTGTGGGAGCTCATGGATCCATCAAAAAGGGAATGGAGAAGTACATAGAGCAAATATCAGGCAACAGCCTTGTACGTGAACTCCAAAAAACGACCCTCCTGGGCACAGCGCCTTAGGAGAGCTCTGTCCGTGAAATAAACTCCCTCTGCACCTCAAGCTCCATGGAATGGACTTGGATGCTGCGCGATAAGAAGACTTGAATACTACTACTACTACTACTACTACTACTACTACTACTACTACTACTACTACTACTAGTAGTAGTAGTAGAATACCACCACTACTACTACTACTACTACTGAAATTACTCTGAGACAACACATATTTGTTTACAGTTTCTGTTAGTTAGGTGGGTCTATTCAATATGGAGTGGGAGTGGGGGAGTAGTTGACATATCCATTCAGGGCCATGATGGTGTTTTCACACCTCTGGACATGTCCTGGCTAGTCCCGTTGTTTTCTCTGTTTGTTTTGATTTAGGTTTGAGGATAGAGTTATAGATGGGAGACAAATGATGTCTGAGACCTCCATTTCTCTTCAAGGAAGGATGCTCTTTCTTGACAAAAATAGCCTCTTTAACTCCCCTCTCAAACCAGTTCTTTTCTCTGGCCAGGATCTGGACCTCACTGTCCTCAAAGGAGTGGCCCGTGGCTTTTAGGTGGAGATGTACGGCAGATTGCGGGCCACTCCGGCTTTCCCCTCTGTGTTGATTCATTTGTTTGAAAAGTGGCTGTTTTGTTTCTCCAATGTAGCACTCACTGCAGTCTTCACTACACTGAATGGAGTAGACCACATTGCTTTGTTTGTGGCTCGGTGTTTTGTCCTTAGGATGGACCAGTTTTTGTCTTAAAGTGTTTGTGGGTTTGAAATAGACTAGGATTTCATGTTGTCTGAAGATCCTCTGTAGTTTTTTGGAAACGCCAGCCAGGTAAGGAATAGTTACACCCTTCTCCTGGGTTCTGGTTCTCTGTTGTCCTGTTTCTTGGCTCTCTTCGTTTTATTGAAAGCCCATTTAGGATATCCACAAACAGAGAGGGCTTTCTCCACGTGTTGTTCTTCTTTCTCCTTTACCTCTGCGCTTGTAGGAACCACATGGGCCCAGTGTTGTAAAGTCCGAATAACTCCAAGTTTGTGCTGCAGTGGGTGGTGTGAATCAAAAAGCAGGTATTGGTCGGTGTGTGTGTATTTCCTGAAGACCTCTACCTGGAGTTGCTGGTCTGCTCCCATTGTTACTGCACAATCTAAGAAGGCCAATGTGTTGTCCTTGGCATCTTCACAAGTGAATTTGATGTTCGGCTCTACAGAATTGATATGTGCAGTAAAAGGTTCCAAATCTTGAATTTTTATTTTTTTTAAATTATCATCAACATAGCGGTACTAATGTGTGGGTGGAGTGCCTGGATATGAGGCCAGGGCACTCTGTTCAAATTGTTCCATGTATAAGTTTGCAGTGATAGGGGAGACCGGTGAGCCCATTGCACAGCTGTGGATTTGCCTGTAGAAGTTTCCTCTGAACTGGAAATAGGTGGTATTTAAACAAATTTCCAGCAGTTGGCAGATTTGGTCGGGTGAAAGTTTGGTTCTCTCTTCTAGCTTAGTATCCTGCAGTAGTCTCCTCCTTGCTGCCTCCACCGCTACCGATGTAGGGATACAAGTGAAAAGAGAGGTCACGTCAAAGGAAACCATAGTCTCATCCAGGTCAAACTGGAGATGCTTGACTTTGTTCACAAATTCGGCTGTGTTCTCAATATGGTGCTCCGTGTTACCCACCAGAGGAGCCAAGATGGTTTTTAGGTGTTTGGCCACATTGTACGTGATGGAGTCTGTGCTACATACCAGCATCTGACCAGAACTGAAGAAGCAGCTTGGATGAGCTGCGAAACGTATTCGACCAAATAAACTCTGTCCAGTTGACAAATCAAATTTCTGCTGTTGCCATGGATTCTACCTGGACGACTGAGGGATTCAACACACAATAATAATAATAATAATCATCATCATCATCATCATCATCATCATCATGATGCATTGGTCTTATGTAGTGCTTTTTCACTCAAAGTTGCTCAGTTGGTGCATTATTCATTCATTCCATACTGGGTAGTGGTAAGCTATTTGTAGTCACAGCTGCTCTGGGGCAGACCGATAGAAGCGAGGCTGCCAATCGGCACCATCGGCCCCTCTGTCCATCATCATCTCACACACACACACACACGCACACACACACACTGCTTTCCTACTAGCCAATATGAGTGAAGTGCCTTCAATATCTAGAATGATTATACATATTTGGGAGATCCAGGATGCCTGTTTATCAAATGACTTGTTCTGGATAAGGCCCCAATGTGAAGTCTTATTCTTTCATATCTGCTTCCACTGTCTGCTAGGGATGGGACAAGATCTTGTACCACAAGATCTCAAGAGACAAAATCGCCACAAGACTGTGCACACATGAAAAAATGATCTTCCAAGATTGCTCTGTGTTTTTACATTTGGACTGGACAAAAAAGGGTTAAGTGCTGGCAGGTGTTAAGTGCAGGCAAGTTACATTTCTTGAGAAGCTGTTGTACCAAAAAAACGGGGCTACAATTACATAAAAAATATAAGTAAATCATAAGGTTTAGTGGTGAGAACACCTTGACAAAACCTTGACCTTTATGATGGCAATGACAGGGCCACTTCTACATTAAAAGTAAATGTATAACACAATTTTAACAAGCTTTTTATTGTTAAGTCAAATGTTAAAGTCCATTTGTGAGGAATTTGCTTGTAATAAATACAGGTCCAGAATACAAAAAAAAAAAGTCTTGCAGAAAACACACAGGTTACAGTAGGCTTAGAGAGAAAGTGGAGAACCATTGAACATTTAGTTTTTATTTATTATTTGTCCCTATAATAATAGCAAATGGCAAACTGAAAGCTAAATATATTTGTTCTATTATTACATTTTGTCTAATAACTATGTATGAAATAATTTATATGGTGCATCCTTTCAGACTTGTAAAAAAGTTACTTGCAGCACTGAAAAAACAGAAACAAATATTAGTTGTATGAAAAAAACACTTACTATGTGTGTGTGTGTTCTTGTAGATTCTACCTTTACAATTTTCCTCCATCGCGCAGCAACAGCAAGTAATGAGGTGAGACACACCACTACAATCCCCGCGATCATGGGATACAGAGGGAACTTCAGGGTCTTATCTAAAATGGGAATGAGGATGTCAGTGAATGATATTCATGTTCCTGTTTTCTGAGAGTACAAAACATCACTTTAGTCAGCAGAGGGCACACAGGGGCCTTTCTGAACCACTAAGGAGAAATAAGGCTTAATAAGGCCCCTTTTACTTTTACATTATTTAGGACCATTAGGATTTAGTAAAAAGTGCACCATCTAACTGTTCTAAACAAGGGTCCACCACCTGCTAGTTTCCATTGAGATGTTATTTCTTTGCATGTTCCATAAAATGACATTAAAATGATCTATCCTAATGGCGAGAGCAGGTGATGATACCTGGTCAAGTTACAGGTCAGATTTTTGGAGAGTAAGAATGCATGTTTTTCAAAGTATCAACGTATTTAAATGCAAGAGAGATCCACCCTGTGGAACATTCTATGTAGAACAATAACATCTCCATGAAGACAAGCAGGTAGCAAACCTTTCTCCAGAAATGTAATGCAGTGTACCTTTAAAAATATAAACTAACCTGTTACACTGACTGTGAACACTTTGGTCTTGGGCCCATACAAAGGTGAATCTGCAGTACACTGGTATGTGGCTTCATGCAGGCTCCGTTTGACTTTCTCAGTGGACAGTGTGCTGGACAGTCCATTGTTGGTCAGAGTAAGTTGACTTTCTTTCAAATCCACAACGGTCCCATTGAGCATCCAAACCACTGAAGACACAGGAGGATTGGCCTCTATGTTGCAATTTAAAATCAGAGACGCTTCCTCTTCTACAGTGATCTCCCCTGTGTCTGTCAAATCTGGGGGATCTAGAAAAAAAAAGTTCATTAAACAGGCTGATCTGAAACACTCAAAAATGTCATTCAAAATATATAAATAACAATAAAATAACAAATATATGTAATGTAATCCTAGTCGTCTAGGATCGGGCCCATAGTCAAAGAAAGTTAAATTCTGCCAAAAATAACAATTTTGTACAAATGAAATAATTTACTTTCTTTTACTATAAATTGATAAATGATATTGAGTCAACATCAAAATCTCCTTGTCTAATCACTATTTTACAAGTGAAATTGTGATAGGTTGATTTGATTGAGTCAGACCAGTTGCATATCAGTCAAATTGAGTCAGTCTTTACAATATTACTGATAATAAATGATAGATTATGATAGATTTTGCATTTGCCTTATATATCTTTATGTAAATATATTTGTATCTTTATGTTGAACAGAGAAAATTGATATTTCTGTTGACAGAATATCAAAGATGTTTAGCACTGGGATGATAATAACAATTAAGTAAATCAGAGCTCACGTCACATTTTTTGGGAAATACAGTGTAAAGAATATAATGGTAGGAGCTAATAGACTTACCTAGAATAAAGAAATGATATGTAGATTAGAAAGTACTTTGCAGTAAAGTATGCAGATGGAAAACATGTTGCTGTTTTATTTCTAATACTCACATGTGACATTGAGTACAACAGAGACCCTATCCGAGGCGTTACTGCGTAGGTGACAGGTGAAAATGGTCTCTCTGTCTTCCAGGATCACCGGAGAAATGCATACTCTGCTGGTGCCATTTTTATTTTTATCTTTCAGAGAAACCAGAGCATTGTTCCTGAGCCAAACCAACTCATTATCATCGCCCAAGGTTTTATCATCTCCTGCATTGCAGATCAGAGAGACAGTTTTCTCAAGCTCTGTGAGAATATATCCCTCTGAATTGGCACCTGGAGTAGACTGAATCGTAACCCCTGTTTAGAAAAGAAATTGAGAATTTTACAATTATTGCAAATGACCACATAGTGAATGTCCAACTAATAAAAAACAATATTTGAGCATACCTGATGTCTGTGTTGTAAAATAGAAAAGACAATTCACAATCGCAGGAATCAACATAAATGTCATTTTACAGAAGTGGATTGTCGCTGTATAAAGCTGAAGAAAATAAGGTTAGAAGGTAAAGATTTGAAGATAAAATTGACTGAAAATTAAAAAGACTAGAATACTTTTTAGTGGTTCAACAGTCCTTCAGCTGTAAGAATAAGACAGACAAGACTCCTGTCCTGTTTTTATGGTATTTGAGTACAGTAAATAGGTTTTTACAGTCTTTCGTCAATGTCTCTCTCATTGCACAAGTGTGTTCCCAGTTTTGTTTTTTTATTGGCTCGTGACTTTACGTTACCATAAAATCTGGAGCTGTGGGCCCACTAGTCTTTGAGATCAAGATGTTTCAATCACTGTCAGTGACACTGTGCACGTGGCACATGTGCATAACTCCAACACTGAGGTTTCCGTCTTTATTTTAATCCAATTTGTAAAATGATTCACTTCACTTAATTTTAGTCATTTGAATAATTAAGAGAGAGACACAAACAAAATCAAAAGTGTACATATTATTTACCTTTAGTATTGACTGCCTTCTAAAATTTCACTTTTATTAGAATACACTAATTGATTTTAAGGATATTACTAGATAGATACATCACAAACAAAATAAATTATAAATAATGACAAAATAGTAAGTTATTTAACTATGATGGGAGGTTGTTCAGATATCGCAAAAACAGAGCCATGGCAATATACAATTATGTAAAATAAATAACTAATTGATTATGTAATGAATGCAATCATTATTAATAACATCTTGAGATATGCCAGTCTAAAACAATAAGTAACAGTAAATACGCATTTGACAGACATAAATATAATAAATCTATAATTGAGTACAGCGGTTAAATTGTAGCTGATTGCTGTGAAAGCATTTCATAGATTAGCTCAAAGGTTGACTTGTTGCGACACACTTGTGCAAGAAGAAATTATTCACTTGCACAACTGAGAACCTAGTGACATATTAATCGTGCTAAGTAGACAGACAACTACATGGCTTCATCCGTTTAAAACAATAAAGTCAAGATGTATTAATAACCCAAATAGTGTAATACAATATGTCTTGGATGACTTTGTGGTAAATAGTGGCTGTCATTGATTAAGACAGATGGTTTTAAAAGTTAGTGAATAAATGCTGAAAAGCTATTGAGCTGTGCCAGTAAAAAGAACTGTTTGTTTGGTGTCTTTATAAAGAGGAGAATGTTGGAGAGCAAAGTACTCAAGAAAACAGATAAGATCACACCAATGTGTGTTAAAAACCTTTGAAAAAGTCTTATACTACATATTTGTTATCCCATCTTATTATTTTTAATGTTGTCTTTTTGTATTTTCTTTATATTGGTCAGCACTGGTATTAGTGTATGATTTGCAAAGATGCATTCTTCTTCAGATTAGCCTTGTAAAACCAAACTAGCACAAACCTTAAGTACACTGCCCTCTCCATTGTATTCATGTGCACACATACAAATCTACACAGTGTTTAGGACTAAGTGTTTGAGCTCATTTGAATATATACTGTCAAATTGACCTCTTGTCCATAAAGCAAGTTTGTTTTTCCTGCTCACCATTCATTCCCACTCTCACCCCACTCCTCCCTCCCTCCTTACTTGATCCTTTGACTTGCTTTTCTCTCTTGCTCTTTGTCCTCTTGCGATTTTGAATGGAGAAGCGGGGCTCTCAGGATCTTGCAGGTCCCAAACAGGGTGCTAGGCCTGTTGTGGGGGTCCCTGCTGCACAGTCGTCACAAGCTGAAAGAGAAGAAGAAGAGGGTCTAAATGCAGTGAGCAATAAACTGTTTCGATGTGCACAGGTCCGGCGCTGGCTTCCACTGGTCTACAGAGAGGAGCTGTACCATGTCTTAAGGCTCACAGGTCCACTGGTGAGTAGGGAAAAGTTGAAATGCCTTTTTTTTTTTTTTTTAACTGTAGGTGACACCTAGCATTGCAAACTGCACTATATTTCTAAAACCTTTACATTTGCTTTCCAAATAGGGTGCCTTCATAGTTGGAAAAGTTGAAAATGAAGTATGCTTGTTACAGTGACAGTACAATAACATACTACGTTGCAAAGTTAGTATTTTTATGCACCAAGTGTGTTATAGGCTCCACATACAATCTCTGTTCTTGTGGAAGGTGTAGGACTGAAGGCAAAGGATATAATTTAATGTTTGAGGAAATTGACAATATTTAACAGTAAAATAAGTGTTTGTAAATTATTGATTATATATATAAATTAGTACAAATATCTGGTTACAACTCATGCAAGCATCCTACTTTGAACTCTAATATAGTTTTCTCTGTGCCCTGGAGGTTCTGTCACGAATCCTCAACTTCCTTCTTCCTTTTGTTACCACTATTTTCTGCGGTCACATTGGTAATGCAGAGCTGGCTGGATATGCACTGGCCTCAGCAGTATGTACTTTCTTTTAACTTTTTATTTTCAAATGCAAAGAATAAACTATAACATGATGTATCTTACACTGCCATGATGCTGTTGGGTACCACTAATAGTTTTACTCCCAAATCTGGAATCCAAAGTATTTTTTATACCTTTTAGGGATGCCAAGATCATTAGATAATCAATAATGTTATTTTTATATAAGTCACATTGTAAGAACTATTATTTAAATTATTTAAATGATTTAAATTGTGATATCCCATTATACCATTATAATGAAGACAACGTTAGGACCACTATTTTCTATATTTCAGTCAGGGGACTACAGACAGTCCAGTTATTCCCATTCGATTTTTAGCATTGATGTGCTTGTTTATGTATTTCAGACAATTAATGTTACCACAGTTGCGACAGGCATAGGTCTGGGTTTGGCCTGTGATACACTTATATCTCAGGTGAGTCATACATACAGATACTCAGGAGAACTTCTAATGGTCTTACTCCAGATTGTGTTGCACAGACATTTGGCAGTAAAAACATGAAGCAAGTGGGAACCATCCTTCAGAAGAGTTCAGTGATTTTGCTGCTGTTCTGTCTGCCATGTTGGAGCATTCTTATAAACTCTTACAGCTTACTGATCGCCATGCACCAAGAGGAGGAGGTGGCCAGGTAAATCTCCACACCAGTGAGAGTATAAAGTTCAAATCACATTTTTTGTGTATTTGTTATATTGGGCACCAAGTTAACATTTTGTTCATATATTGATCTGCTAAAATGAACTAGGATGGCCAAAACAATAGCATATGTGGATTGGTCCCACTCTGCAGGAAACCACTCAAAAAGTTACTTTATGCACTGATATAAGTTTCTTTTCTTTTAACAGAATAGCACATCTCTATGTGATGACCTTTTTACCTGCTGTTCCTGTAAGTGACAAATGAAGTAAAAACCAAAACATATAATTAATGTCATATTTCATCCTTTTTGGGTTATTGTGAGAACAAATATTATTTCTTAACAGTAGGTGGCACTATTGCTATAAACAGTAAATGTAGAAAAGTTTAAATTTTTAAAAAGCATGTCATCACTAAATCAAATTTTTCAAATGGTGAAAACAACAAATTAACAACAACTCAAAAAGTGGTCATGGCCTTTTAAAATATTGTCTGTAAAATATAAAGACAAAGGCATTTAAAACGTAGTGTAGAATGGGAGATGATGAATCTGCTGTTATAACGTGCTATTTTCCACTACAGGCCATGTTCCTGCATCACCTGCAAGTGGCCTACCTACAGAATCAAGTATGGTTAATACAATTTAGAACATATATACAATGTAGACCAAATATAAGCTTTTTGAACATGTATCATTATTTTCTTTTTCTTGCTTCTCTCTCTTTCTATCAGGGGATCATTCTGCCTCAGATGTACACTGCCGCTGTCGCAAACATTTTTAACTTGGGCTTTAACTATGTCCTAATCATCAGCTTTAAGTTGGGTGTCATGTAAGTATACTAAAACTGTGTGTGTTCAGATTTAGTAAACATAGAAATCACCAGTAAATTGCTTCAGGATATTCAAACTAGTAACAGATTACTCAGCATTTCTTTCTAAAACAATAATAAACATGAGAATAGTCTTTGACCCTTGCACAGCTTGACAAATGTCTCATTCTTTGATGTTGCGGCCTGCTTTGACCCTCCTTTACCATCTGCTAGATAACTGATTTGAAACCACTGTGCCGCAAAAACATTAGTGTGCCTTGAGGTATTGCCAGGTGTGCCTTGGAAAAAAATCCAATTTCAGGAAGGTTAATTCACACATGCATTTAATTAAATTTCATTTTGGAGTGTCCTGAGGCTGAGCAACCTCTAAACCAGCTGAAAAAGGAAAACAATCATAATTGCCAAATAGAAAGAAAATAGAAAGAACCAAACACAAGGACAAGGAAATATATTTGCACTATTTTCTTTCTTTCTTCAATGTCACATCAAGGACACCTCTGCAAACAGTTTTGTGAACTATAACATAGTTGTGAACTATAACATAAATGTATGTTGTACTCATATGAACTGCTGTGCATCTTTACTTTGGTATTATCAGAGCAGGCAATCTGAATTCATTGTCTTTCCCTGAATTCAGCGTCTTTCCCTGTTTACCAAATGATCATTCAATCTAATAAAGCTACAGCTGGCCTAGAATGCACCAATTAGGCTCACTATTTGTTCTCCTGTCAAAATATTCAGTAATCATTGTGTGTGTTTTGTTTTTGTCTTTTTCAGAGGATCAGCAATCGCCAGTGCTCTTTCTTGGATCACCATTTGCCTGCTGTTATTTGGTTACATCAGATGGAGGAAGTTGCATGAGCGGACTTGGGGAGGTGAAGCCCGGCTTACTTCATTTCCAAAGACCCTCCTGTGGTCTAAAATGCAGCTCACAGTGGTGTATTGTTTCAGGCTGGTCCACTGACTGTCTGCAGGACTGGGGCTCTTACATGAAACTAGCCATTCCCAGTGCATTCATGATCTGCTTTGAATGGTGGATTTGGGAGATTGGTGGTTTCCTGGCTGGTAAGTATACTGATTCTGTGTTTTCTAGAGCGCAAACCCAAGTTTTGCACACTGTTAAAACAAAGACAAAAATATATTATATTGTACAGTATTATAGTACAATATAATATATTTTTGTCTCTTATAGACAAAAATATATTATATTTTTGTCTATAAGAGACAAAAATATAATGTATTATTGTATTATAGTACAATAATACTGTACTAATACTATAAAAAATTTAATACGGAAATATAAAATACACATAAACATTCTGACTCATGTGGACAATACTTTGTTCCTCTTTATTTTCAGGTGTACTTGGTGAGTTAGATCTTGCTGCGCAACATATCATGTTGGAGATTGGGGCCATAACATACATGGTAAGGATTATAAACAGGAAGATAAGTACCAAATAAAAAATTTAAAAAAATGAAACTGACATTTAAATTTGGGATGCTACAGTTCCCTCTTGGTATTCATGCAGCAGCCTGTGTTCGAGTTGGTAATGCTCTTGGAGCTGGAGATACAAACCAGGCCTTAGTGACCTGCAAAGTGGCCCTGGTCCTGTCAGGTATTTGCATGTCTAAAGAATGTATTTAATATTATTAATTAAATATCAATAAATTAGATATCAATTATAAGCATGGAGCTTTGTAACTGATATTGGTTGAGTCAGTGGTCATGTTATGTCTGATCAATGTATTTTAACTTGCTTTTTATGCAAAGGTTTTTATCTTTGACTGTCACACTGTAGGGGCTCTTGCTGTGCTGCAAGGCATTGGTCTAGCAGGATGCAAGTCTACCATTGGCTTCATTTTTACTTCAGATGAGTGAGTTTTCCACCAACACACGATTGTAGATGTCTCTAAGCTTTCTCTTTACGCTATCATTTTGACTGCCAACAGGACCATTGTGGACCTTGTCTCAAATAGCTTCACAGTCTACATTTTTGTACAGTTCTTCGATGCACTTCTGGTCTGTTACTACACAAATACATGCTTTTGTCCTTGACTTTCACTTAACGGTGCTATAAGCACTTCAGTTGATAGTTTCTTTACTTCTTCTATACATTTTGTTCTGTATTTTCAGTGTGTCTGCTCAGGGATCCTTGTTGGAGCTGGGATGCAGAAAATTGCAGCTGTGTCTAACTTGGTGGGCTACTACATCATAGGTTTGCCTGTCGGAGTTGCATTCATGTTTGCTGCTGAGCTAGGGATATTAGGTAATAACTTTATGTTTTTCAATCATTAAAAAATCTCTTGCCTGTCCATGGAGACTGTATTGCTTTGCCTGGAATGTTCCATTAAATAGTATTAACTTTTGGTATTAATTTGGTTATAGGTGTGTTTTGTTTTTTTTTGCTCACAGATACCTTGAAAATTCTTACTATGAGCAGGGTTTCATCTCCTTTGTGTTTTCTTCTAATAAGACAACTTTTATAACACAAAGTTTTTATATAACAAGAAGACAAAATGAATTTTTTAAACATTGATCTGACCTTTTTAGTTTAATGTCATACTGTGGAACATTCCAAGCAAAGCATCTTGTTTGAGATTATCAGTATTCAAACCCTCCACCATTAACTTAAAGTTGTATTTTTATAAATTACATTTTTGAAAATTAGATGTAACATGCACTGCTCTGACTTATAACTTACAATCTGGACAATTCACTAAACTGCTATTTCCTCACTTTCTGTCAATAAACTCCTGAAAGACCAAATTATCAAGGTACTTTGCACTGCTGGAAGTGTGACTATTGTCATATTTCACCATCTCAAATTTTTTTTTAAAATCCACTTGGTGATTTTTTTATTTTTTTTTACATTAGAAAAGATGTTGAATTTAGGGTAATAAAGTGAGAAGCTTTCTAAATCCATATCTAGTCATTTAGCTCTGAAGTCTGAACCCATTGTGTCCTGAAAGCTAACCTGGCCTAATTTAGCTCCCTGCAGTCAGCCATTTACCCCCACCAGAGAAAAGCACTTTGCTGTCCACTGCTGAGAAGTGAGTGAGCCACAGATGTTTGTTATGAATGGGGAACTCATTTCTAGATCTGACCTTGTGAAGTGTATCCGTTTTGACTTAAGAGATCAGGGGAAAGGTTGGAATTAACAGCAATTTTTAGTTTGGAATAGTCATTGCGTATATAATATGCAGCGACATTCGATAACAGTGATAAATCATATTGTGCATAGTGATGACTTATAATTTTTCTGTGTCCAATAAATGTCTGCTGTACTTTTATGGTAATTTTTATGGTAATTTCCAATATTATGTATGGAAATCTTCCTTGGCTACTCTCCTCACTTCAGGCTAAAAATGCATCTCAACTGGTTTGTTCCCATTGGATGTCTCTTGTAGGTCTATGGCTGGGTCTTTTGGTCTGCGTCTTGCTTGAAGTGGGATTCTTCCTTTTTCTGATCTTTAAACTCAACTGGAAGAAGGTGACACAAAAGGTAAAAATTACATTAAAGGTCCTGTATTACACAAAAATGAGCTTTTAGCCATGTTATAATGCTGTTACCTCATGAAAAACCCAAGATGTGTTTTGTTTCATTCACACATGTTTAAGTAACCCTTTATTATCATTCTGTCTACATCTCCAAAGCTCAAAATGCTCTGCTCCACCTTTTGATGTCATGTAGTGGTAGCTTTTTTTACCTTTAACTCTGTAGAGATTGGCAGTTCCAGGGCTAGTGAAGATGAATGGAGTTTAAAAACACAGTGGTGCACTTCCTGTATTCCTGAAAATAGAATAACATGGGCCCTTTAATCTCTCTAAAACATTCGTAATAGGGATTATTCAATGTGAACACTGAATTAATTAAACAGGCATAGAAGTAGAAGTAACAGCATATTAGTACTGGTAGTAGCATTGTAGCAGCTGAGACTTCAGTGGCTGCACAATAAACAGTAACCAGTAGTGGTATGAACAGTGTGTACTTTCTAAACCAAAAGTATACAAATTATACTTTTATCCTTTTTATCCCACTGAAGCACATGGAGTGATTATTTTCACTTCAGTCATGTGTATCTGAATACTGCTTTTGAAGTCTAATACTAATCTCTATGTAACTCAACAGGCCCTTCGTCGAGCTGGTAAGAAAGTACTGGTGACATGTAACCGGCCGGCGAGCACAGTGCTGACAGAAGCAACTGTTCCTGATTTGAGCGATGAACCAATGGTAAGAGCATTATCGGTTTAGTAGTGGTAAAGCCGACAGCACGAACAATTGCAATTCCTAAATTGGCCCCAAGAGGTCAGTAAATCTACAGTTGTGTGTGTGTCTTTTAGGGGATTGATAAAACAGCTTGTCTACCCTATCTATTGTGAAGGCCCTGCTTACATGACAGGTTTTAATAGTAGGTGTCCGGGTAAAAGCAGAAATTGTAAGCATTACAGGTATTTAAAGATGCACTATAAGTTTTTGGTTGAGGGTCCGTCACCTTTTTTTGTTTCTGTGGATATGGCATTGCTCTGCCTGGAATGTTCCACAGTATGGCATTAAACAGCTCTGCTTTACATTTATTAAGTTACAGGTGGTTTTATAGCTCAAAATTACCTAGAAAAACAGGCATTCTGACTGTGAGCGGGGTTGTTTCTCCACAGATCTGACCTGTAACTTGGTGTAGTTTGGTTTCCAGGAAGATAGAATAGCTTAATGCCGTACGATGAAACATTCCATACATACAATAACATCTCCATGTACAAAAGCATTTGACGGAGCCTCCACCAGAAAAGTTACACAATGCACCTTTAAAGTAGCAGAAGTAGTAGCTACCTAGTAATTGAAGTAAGCTTATACTCAAAAAATACTATTTTTGAAATGCAGCTTGCGGTGGACAGATTTGGTGCAATCCAATTGTGGAGTCCACATGCATCATCACTATTTAAATTGGTGCTTTGACGATGACGTAGAAGCAGTGTCCTCCTGACGCCTATATCCTTGTAAACTGAGGTTTATATTTATAGCAGCTCATGTAGATATCCAGGTGGGCTCTGAATGCAAGAGCCAGCTGAATAGAGCAATTTAAACTCTCAAGTCCATGCACTGGATGGGCAAGTGAGCAATTCCTTTCCTAAAAAATAGACTGGCTCTTCTATTCTGATGTATGAACATCAACATCATCTAGGAATACATTTCTGCCTTTGAATATCATTTGTTATTCATTTATTTTGGTCCCTGCATAAACATGGCCCATAGGTTGGCAGAGCAATTCCAGCTCCAACAGATGCTGTTGTTGGGCAATGGAATACTGCCCATGGGCAAGACACTCCTCAGTGTCCTCAGTGTCTGCGTACATTAGTGTATGAATGTGTCTGTGACCACGTTCCTTGGCTTTACAGTGGAATCAGCTTTCAAAATCCCATATTGGCCAGGTTCTGAAGCAACCCACTGGTTGCTAGAAAAGAAACAATTTGCTATGGTAATGATATTGGTGATGAACAATATTTCTTTCATGTATTTATTTAAAAGGACCAATGCATATTCATATTAATTAACATAATGTAAATATGCCAGAGTTAGCCTATAGGCTACTTTCCATCAGTAGTACCTGGCAGATGGAAATATGATAGCATAACTATAATAGAACATGTGCATCTGGGGGTTGATTTGTGCTAACGGCTGCTTTTTAAACACAGGTGGAGAATGAGGATGCAACTAAAGGCAGTGGCTACTGTCCTGTTAAGACTCAGGATCAAGAGGAAAAACCTCTAAATGACATCAACAATCAGATAACATCAGACAACAAAATCCCTCCTGACTCTAAAACTGAAACTGCTCTGTCAGTCTCTCAGCTCATATTACGAAGAGGATTCACTTTGCTGATTTTAATCCTCATGTTGTTGATAGGCATTGCTTTCTACATTACATTCCCACCACCAGACTTTGTTATGTCGTCACAAGCTAACTTTACACTAAACTGGGCCAATGGGACCACTCCTGCACCTATGGATGTCATAACTCACTTGTAACTTTGCTGTTGGGATCTTTCATTTCCCTAAGACTTCCACTGTGGCAGCTGTAGTGTGAACGGCTGAACAAGCCCAACACAAAGCCACATCAAAATGGGTTCCTGAGGAGAGGAGCGAGACTGAGAGAATCAAAGCATTTTCTACAAAGACGATGTTGTAACACAGCACATGAGGCGCTCAGCTGGGAATATAAGAAACATTTATAAATCCCTCGCCACAGGGACATGTGGGCTACAGGCAGCAGATGTCCCCACACAGACACCATTCGAACCTGATACATGTTATAATGTGACATATCATTGCTGACCCCCATTATTTTTACTTTTCTGTTGTTTGATTTAAATACTGAGATATATGAAAAACAAAACATAAATAGATAATATATTTCCCCTGGTTAAAATGCCAGAATTGTGGTAATATAACTGAAAAGGCTAAACAGCGTACGTCAAACTGTAGTTCATGTACCATTGGTGGTATGTGGGCGGCCTCTGGTGGTATGCGGGACCCTCTACAGTTTGAATATTTGTTTAACTGAGTCACATCTATTGATGTTTTTGTCCTCCTTCAAGTTAATCATGACTTAGAACTACCAGACCTCTTATTTTAGACCTGGTTTAGCCCTAATTAAGTGTCTGTCCACACTTGTTCTGAGTTGGCCTAAGTTGGCCCTCAGCTACGTAGTAACTGGCAAGGGCTATTGTTCTTTGTCGGTTTCTTTATTATTATTCTTTTTCCGACAAAATGATCGCATTTTTGACACCCTGAACGTCGACGAAAAGTCCCACATAGGGGTATAAAATCGATCGGCCCGGCGAAAAATTTTATAAAATGGGCATCACGACAATGACCAAAGCGAACCGACTCAACAGCGCCGCCTAGAATCTGACCCCTATGGGAGTGGGGACAGGCAGTTTGTCGCGGACAAAGGAAATTCGGAACAGTGATAGAGAACAATGACACAAGCCAAAAATGAACTGAGGCATGCCCCACGACGAACTGGAAGTCGGTCATATTGTAGCAAAAATTCGCCGCCGTTTTGACTTGGGTGTGTGCAAAAATTTTCAAATATTTTGTGTTTGGTCCAAATGAGCTCAGATTTGACATGTCACATCTACAGACATAGGTTCACATAAATCATCCATGTTTTTTCTTAACTCTTTACGGTTTGCCTGTAGCACACCGGCGAAAAACGCCTTCATTTCCTGTTTTTTTGATGACCTCTCACGGCCACAGGCATTGGCTCAAATTCACATCACAACTGCGTGACCCCGGCCCCAGTGTAATGAAATATGAAATATAATAAAAGTGAACACTATAGCGCCCCCTAGCATAGACGTGAAACGTCTACATTATCAGATCTGGACCAAATTCGGGGATTAAATTCTATGCAAGATTACAAACAAATAAATGTATTACTGACTTGGGGCAATTTTCACAATTGGCCAGTAGGGGCATAAAGACACCCCAGAAAAACAGTGAAAAAATTATTACACATACATGCTTAGTCCGATCGTGCTGAAATTTCTATCAGTTATACACTGCGTGACCCTGATTCCATTGACATGTCAAACAATTGTCAGTGCTACAGCGCCACCTATAGGAATGCACAAAGTTTACTTTGACATTAATTTGTGAAACTTTGCAGAACATTCACTAACGTGCTTCTGATCATAAAAGTCAATGAGACCTATGCCCTAGTTTTTATATTTTTGCCTCTTGATTAATTCAATAGAATTTTAAAGACGCACTATGTAACTTTTCTGGTGGAGGGTCTGTTTTCATGCACAGTCTTAGTCTGACAGTGCTCTTGACCATAAAAGTCACGTGTCCTGTGTCCTAGTTTCTATGGTCTGCCTCTAGAATCAGTCACGTCCAATCCATTGTCCAATTTTAAAGGTACACTATTTATTTTTTCCGGTGGAGGAGCTGTGGGTCTGGGCGGCTGTCCGGAAGAGAGCGTGGCGTGCTGGGGCGGTCGCCAGTCCCCGGCAACCACGTGGGAGGAGCGTGCGCACCGGGGCGAGGGCCAGCATAGCCGCGAGCGGCTTTAATATTAGTTGTTTTGTCCTAAATTTAGACAGTTTTGATGTGGTGCGTGTGAAAGTGTGAACCTCGCACCCTTAGGCCTGTGATTCTCTTTTAATTCTCATTCATAGACTGGCATGCAGTATTTCAATCTTGGTTTTTATATGACTTATTTTAAGTGACCGGTTAAGGTTGGGTTGCCTGTAGAAAACAGAAATATGTCTTTGTTTTCTGACATAAAATAAATTGTATGTGATCTGCTGTGCCAAGTTATGTGCATAGGCTCCTGTATATCACAAACTCTTCTATTCACAACACCTACAGTTTGAATGAATCAATAAATTCACATGCATGCCTACTCCTATTACAGAGGAGTAATACATTGTAATTTAACCACAGATGGACATTTAAATAAAGAGAGCAGAGCCAGGACCATGGGATGAGTGAAGGAGCCAAGCAGAAAGCATGCCAGTGATCACAGAGGCCAGGGGGAGCAGGGAGCTGGCAAAATGGTGAAAAGTGCGTTCAAACTAATAGAAAAATCAACCAAACATTACAATCCAATGTAAAACTATGCAGTGCTAAAGATCATTTAGCCTTGAAAAGTGTCTCTGTGTTTGATTGGAACATAAATAATGACACTTTAAAAAATAAATTATTTATTTATTAAAAATGATGAACCATAATAAGCATAGTCAACAAGGCACAGTTGACATAGACACCCTTTAGTGTTGATACACTCACAGTTAGAAAGTCCCCAATACAACAGGTTTAAAGCAAAAGCAAATTTAAATGGACACACAATTTAAATGTCACATTTGTGACAACTGCCATTCGATCCTGATAAATAAGGCTAAACCAACATATTTGTGAGATTACCAGATACAATAATAATTGTGACATTGGTGACTAGCCCTTGTAATGTCACAGCTTGTAGCTGATTGCTGTCTGTGGAGGTAAGATTACACTTTCTCTACTGATGGACTCGCTCGATGACGTAATCATGCAAGTGAATCAAGCTTGATTTAAATGATAGTGAACTAATATGCAACATTTTATAGAACACCAATCTGTCTGCATATGTCATGCTAAAAAGCATACTGCAACATTTTGGAGGCTCTTGGAAAAGCTGCGTGTATATGAATCGCTCAAAGAAATATATAGTTTTAGGTGAAGCCCACCACATTAATCAGAAGAAAAGGAGTCAGCATAATTAAAATAAACTGATAAATCTATAAGAAGAGAGAGAGAGAGAGTGTATGTGTGTGTTTGAGAGAAAGAGGAGCAGGTGGTTGATTTGCTCAGTTGGACATGTTCTCATGCAGGGAGCATTTGAGCGCAGACCTTTCATTATCACCAAATTTGGCAACACAGATCAAAGCAGAGCAAATAAAAAAGAGGAAAAAAAGCTTTTTTCAGTCTTTGATGATGAAAGCACACATCACCGAGGACTATTTTTAGCATTTAATCATTCTATTTGTAGCTGTGGCATCCACTGAAGTAAAATGCTGCGTTAGATGAATTTACTTTTGACCTGTTTATTGGCCCTCGCCAGTAACAAAGTTAATGACAAGGGCTATTGTTCTTTGTGGGTTTCTTCTTCTTATTCTTTTCCCCCCACATAAAATCACATTTTTGACACCCTGAACGTTGACAAAAAGTCTCCAAACCGGGTATGGGATCAATCGGCCCGGCAAAAAAATTTGATAAAATGGGCATCACGACAATGCCTGAAGTGACCCGTCTCAACAGCGCCGCCTAGAATCTGACCCTTATGGGAGTGGGGACAGGCAGTTTGTCGCGGACAAAGGAAATTCGGAACAGTGATAGAGAACAATGACACAAGCCAAAAATGAACTGAGGCATGCCCCACGACGAACTGGAAGTCGGTCATATTGTATCAAAAATTTGCCGCCGTTTTGACTTGGGTGTGTGCAAAAATTTTTGGTCCAAATGAGCTCAGATTTGACATGTCACATCTACAGACATAGGTTCACATAAATCATCCATGTTTTTGATATACTCCTTACGGTTTGCCTGTAGCACACCGGCGAAAAATGCCTTCATTTCCCGTTTCTTTGATGACCTCTCATGGCCACAGGCGTTGGCCTATAGAGCTCAAATTCAAATCACAACTGCGTGACCCCGGCCTGAATGTAATGAAATATGAAATATAATAAAGTGCCCCCTAGCATAGACATGAATCCCCCAGATTCGGGGATTAAATTCTATGCATGATTACAAGCAAAAAAAAAATTATTATGGATATGGAGCATTTTTCACAGTTGGCCAGCAGGGGCGCAAAGACTCCCCAAAAACATATTTTAAAAATTATTACATGCACAAGCTTAGTCCAATCGTGCTGAAATTTGAATCACTGATGCGTGATCTTGGCCTGAATATAATACACTATAGTTCTGAACTATACTGAAGAAGCAGCTTGGATGAGCTGCGAAACGTATTCAACCAAGTAAACTTTTGTCCAGTTGACAAATTGAATTTCTCCTTTTGCCATTCACTAACGTACTTCTGATCATAAAAGTCAATGAGACGTATGCCCTAGTTTTTATACTTTTGCCTCTAGAATCATTCATGTTTTAGAAATTTAAAGGCACACTATGTAACTTTTCTGCACAGTCTTAATCTCTTGACCATAAAAGTCACGTGACTGTGACCCGGCGAGGGCCATCATTGCCGCAAGCGGCTTTAATTGTTTTTGTTTTTTTTAAAGCAATACAGTTTGACATAATATATTATTCTTGTAGTAAGTTTTATTTACGAATCATCTCTTGCAACAGTTCCAAAAGTGTCTTTTTTAGGACAGAGGCGTACAGAGTTGACATGTGGCGTGATGGTGGTCAGTTTTCTAAATGGAGAGCTTTGACAAGAAGCTCACTGATGAAGACTCCTGCTGCGAGGATGATGATCATGAGCAGCACAGTGAAGCTGCGTCGCACCACCAGCTGTTTGACCGACAGAGAAGACATAACTGACTTCTGACCAGCCTCATCCTCACACACCACCTGAGCACCACTGTTCTCTAAGAGTATAGTCAGATAAAAATAACACTGTTAAACCATAATGACAACCAGGAGTATTGCATTGTTTTCATACACTCTAAGTAAATATTAAGAGTTTAACAGCACAGCGTACACTAACCATTTATGTGGTACGTAACATCCATGATGTAATTAAAAACCTCAAATTAGGCTAAATGTTTCAGAAATGTATTGTAAAATAAAGTGCGTCTCTTATGTTTGTTAGTACCACATAACTGGCTGATTAGCCTTTATCAAGCTTTCAAACTCTTGTGCAATAAGCATGTTGACTATTGATGTAAATGTATAAATGAGAAAGCCAGTAGTCATAACTAAAAACACAAAATAATATGACTTGACAGTGAGTCAGTACTGAAAATAGAGCACAACATTTTCAGAAAACAGGAGGCAGTTATTTGCCCTATGGGAAAAATACAGCAGTAAATTATTTAAAAAAAAAAATTTTTATATATATATATATATATATATATATATATATATATATATATATATATATATATATATATATAATAACAGATATATTAGATTAATTTAGAATTCTTGATTACTTTTGTTTTCATTCACAACCACATCCTCCTTGGTGATGACTCCTGCTCTTTTCTGTGCCTGTTGCAAGAGAGCCAGTATAAGATATACAGTAACACAATATCAATAATATACAATAGATTCAATTAAGTCTCTCACCTCCTCCATGACATTCTTCCAGTTAAGCTTATAAAAATAAATGACTAAAAGTATAGATTGTCCCAAGGCACTAATTAAAAACCCAGTCCAAAGACCTGCACACATGGGGTGAATAATTTACAGTGGATAGTTGTATAGCTAAAAATGCTATTAGTATTTTTTCATTCTTACCTACAATTCCTAATTTAAGGGGGAACATCATGCTCAAACCCACTGGGAATCCAACAGAGTAATACGATAAAAAAATAACGGCAGCGCCAACTTTTTGCTTCCCTGACCCTCGTACAATTCCAGCCATACAACCCTACAGAACAAAAACAAAAGGTGAAAAATATGCAAAAATGTAAAAAAAAAATAAAAATGTTGAAACAGAGAGAATACTCACAGCAAAGGCCTCAGTTATATGGACTAAACCATAGAAGTACATCACCACAGTAACCCTCTCGATAATAGCCCTACAAATAAATAAGTTGTTTATATATATATGTTTGCAGTGTATATATAGGGATTTAATTATTTCAATTTCCTCTGCATAAAACAAAATCATCTATCTTCTCATGTAAAGATAGTGCTAACTTCTAGAAACATGTACTGAAATGCAAGTAATCATTATTAACTCTATATCTATATCTCTGTGTGTGTGTGTGTGTGTGTGTGTGTGCGTGAGTGTGTGTGTGTGTGTATATATATATATATGTATATTTATACAGATAGATAGATAGATAGATAGATATTTATTTATATAGATAGATAGATAGATAGATAGATAGATAGTTATAGTACAAATACTTACTTTTCAGTTGTGAAAATGTATCCAATAACATTCCCAGTTAGACCCAGAAAGACACCAATGATACATGAAGAAACAACTAAACAAGAAAAGAACATTTAATTAAAGGCAAGAAACGCAGTACAATCTTGAGATTATTAAACTGAAATATTTCATTCATACATGCACAGCCAAGTGACACTTTGGTGGATATTTTGGCTTGTTCTATGTTTCCAGCCCCAAGTGCACTTCCAACTCGAACGCTGGCAGCTATTGCAAAACCTAAAGGCATCTGAAAGAATGGGAAAGATAAACTGCAATTTGAAAGTTTGGGCACAACATTTGCTTAAACATAAAAACAAAACAGTATAGCACTGTTTTCAATCTTGATGTTAATTTGAAACAATATAACATTGACCTATTTTTCTGGCTAAATATATGGTTATCCAATTCCTAAAATACGGCAGAAAATGTTAGTCTTATTTAATTTACATGTTACCATATAAACAAGAGTAGCTAGTTCGTAGACCACAGACTGAGCACCTAGCTCAATCTCACTAATGAGGCCTGCCAGGAAACTCCCGACTTCATAGAGCCACCACTCTGAGCACATCATCACCACACCGGGCAGGGCAAGACTAAGGTACAACTCCCACTCTCTGAGGCAATCCATTGACCAGCCTGACAGGACAAGAAGAAAACAAATTCTTCTGAACAAAGCTAATTCAATGTATCAGTATATTTAGACTGCAGTTTACCATCCCATGTGGCTTTGTGAATTTTCTTGATGTGAATGTAAAGAAACAGAATCACAGCTAAGCAGTACTGTGAGATGGCATTGGCTGCTCCTGAACCTCTAAATTAACCAAAAAGATGAATTTAGTGTAATAATTATTAAAGGTACAGTATGTAGCTTTCTGAACTTTCTGAAGTTAGCATGTCACCTGCATGTTTCCATGGAAATAGAAAGTTAAAACCATATTATGGAACATTCTCCATGAAGACAGGTTGATTTACTGCCATATTGTGGAATGCTACATCAAAATACAAACATTTTTTTTCTAATAATTAAGAGTATGCAACTGTGGCTTTAAATATGTGTTCATTTATTGTTAATTGTTGAAATCATTTTGTAGTTCTAGAATTAGAACTACAAAATGTGCATTGAACACTTAAATACCAAAATGTAAATACCATATTTTAGGTAGAAAAAGATCTACATTCCTTCACTATTATTAAGACCATCCTGGGCTTTTTAGTTCAAACTTAATTGATTATATCTTTAACTAGTCATCACACTCTTACTTAATAAAGCATTTTAGAAAAATAGTTTAATGAAAAACATTTGAAAGACATATCTTCTACTCACTGAATTCCCAGGTCTAGAAGATGAAGGAAAATGTAGTTGATAATGGCATTGAAAACATTTGCGATGGCCCCAGAGATCACCTGAGGCCAGATGATGCCCTGAGAAAGAGAAGCATAATTCACTTTGTTGAATACTTTTTACAGTGCTGACTATGTAACATCATTACTCCAGTACTGCACTGAGCTCAATGAGAGCACCTGATTTTGAAGATACCTCCCCTGCAGCTGGTACATGAAGGCTGCCTGCAAAGCCACAATTCGATGAATAGCATTAATTAGATCAATAGTGCGTCACTGCAAAACAACTTGAGGGCAAAATATAGAAACACACAAAATCAGCTTGTCTCTACAGAATATCAAAAAGGAAGTGTAACTCACAGGCAGTGCAGGCATGAAGATCGTCACATACAGCTGAGCTAGTCTTTTGAGGGTTACAAAGAAAGCTTGATGTCATACACAATAATGAAGCACATTTGAATCACTTTTAGAAACTGTTTACTATTTTACCAAGAGTTAGTTCAATGTTCAGTACATTCATGGTCTATATCTACACTTACAGCATTTGGCTCAAGCTGTAATAGATTTATTGTATTTCAGGAAGCAGTAATAATAGAGGAGGGAAAGGGGTTGACCTGGCAACTTCTGCACTTTGCCGGACAAGCAACAGAATGGCCTCGGTGTTAATAAGGAGAGCCCAACAGGGGAAGCAGGCCAAGAGCAAAATCAAAATGCCTCTTTGCAGTATCACTCCAACAAGCTTCACATTTCCACTCCCGTATGTCTGAAGAAAAGTGCACAGAGTTAGAGCTAGAACATATACATAAGTAGTTACATATTTAGGTATATATAGGGAACAAAATACCTGTGATATGAGAGTGTCACAAGCTGAGGATAGACCAGAGCCGATGGAAATACCTGTTACATTTATTATCTTAAAGAGATAAAAGATTAATTAAACAGACAATGAAACGTCTCCACTCTTTCCATAGAATGGTACTTTTAAAGGTGCATTATGTAACTTTTCTGGTTGGAAATGTATGACATTAAATGTATCTCCATGAGACAAGCAGGTCAAGATGAGGGATGTACAAGTTTAATGCTGTTCTGTGGAACACTACAGGCAAAGAAACAGGTTGAAGACTGAAGTTACATAGAGCACCTTTAATGTAGTTTGTACATTTGAAATACCACCTGGACTCAATTGTGAATTAAAACATATCTAAAAGATATTTATTAGATCTTTCATTAACTAAAATAGTAAGAAAGCTTAAACTAGTTCTGTACCAGTTGATAAATCACATCAGTGACTAGTAAAGTCATTTGTAAAGTAGTAAAGTCATTTCTGAAGTCATTTTTTATAACAACTATTTTACTTGAATGTTTTAAACTCCCAAATATTCAGAATTATCACAGACTTGAAGCTGCCTTTTAAAACCTGTCCAGAACAGGCTAAATCTGCTCTTGGTGAAAGCTTTGCCCATGCTGTGATGTAATGCAAAAACAAGTAAAAGTCCAGTTTTCTCACTGCTATGGCTAATGCCACCCCTGCCATCTCTGTTTTCCCCAGGTGACCGCAGAACACCATGCTGATGAAGCCAATCATGAAGATCATCACCTGTGAAATGATCTGAAAAGGAAAAAAAAATAGCTCATAAAAATATATGAAAAAGAAAAAAAAGCATACTTTAGCACACAAGACTGAAATGCTGAACGCTGCCGCACACTGCAACAAGATCTCATTCATATCAAAAGGACCTTGTTCAAAAAGTTCTCAATTGAGCTGGCAGTTGACTTTTGTTATCCCTGACTTTTCCTGTTGCTCTTTTGTGCTCCCATAACGTCTTTACAATTTTTCTTTTCTTCTTAAGAAAATAGTTTGAGAAAGTGAGAGGTGTAAGATTTGACAGCCTCTGGAATAAAAAGGTTTGCACAAAAGGAACTAAATGTCCTCATTTACCACCACGTAGGTCTGTCCCTTCAGTGAGTCAAGGCGTAACTGTTGATTTTCTGATATAGTCTGAGAAAAATATCAACCCGATCTATCTCACATTTAAGTTTAAAAAGTTTAAAAGTAAAACATAAGCTAAGATTATATAAATATCATTTAGTTCAGTTATACTACTATGAATTATTATGGTTTAATGGTTCAAACAGAATGAGTATTACATTAGAAAGTCAATATTAATGGCCAATTTTCAATGTTATAATCTTCTGACCTGGTGCCTTACTCTGACAGATGCTTCAAATATTTAATATTTTCTTTTTATGTCTCTTAATTATTATGTAAAACTTTTCTTTTTTAAGAAGATATATATAGGCAATGTTCAAAATTAAAAAGCATTTAACAGATTTGTAATAATTTATTTGCAGAGCATGTTGTAAATGTAAACCAAGTGAACTTACCACGGGTCCAGCCAGTTTGAAAATCTGCACAACTTCATTCTTGTAAACAGCAGGAATCCGGTGCTTGATGTTTTTTAAGCAGGAGCCGCAGCATGACTCAACATCGTGAGCAGAGGAAGAAGAAGGCTCATTCTCTGCTTTACTCGCTCCACTTTCTCTACCACTGTCCATGCTACCCTCAGGTGCGAACAAAAACTAAATGTATCAGAACAGGTGCTTTTAGACGAGTGACACTTTAACTGGGCAGACGAGAGGCCACAGCGTAATCAACAACCAGCTACTCAGCCATTAAGTGTAGTCTGTATTAATGTTGGGAATTTTCAAAAATCAAAACATTATCAAAAGGGTTATAAAACATTATCTTTTTGCTGATCTTACTACAATCCGAGTGTGTCAGGTTGGTGCTATAGTCTCTAAACTGTCTCTTTGTTCTGACTGTGATCATGATCATGTTAGTTCATTTAAGAGTTATGTTCACGAGTTTAAGGGTGTGAGACCACAGCCCCTAAGACAACACACTGTGACATACAGAGAAATATAAGACATTGTGAAATATAGACACAGTAGAACAGGTCTATTCCCTAAATACCATACGTGTTCACTTGGATGCCTAAAACTTTTTCCTCATCAAGCCCTAGTGGTCACATCTGGCCATGACACCTTTTCTGAGGCCGATACTCTCTCGACTGTGATGGTGAAAGCGCAGATATTTAAGTTTGTTTGTATAAATTAAGTTAATCTGGCTTCAGTTTGAACATGTTTCCAACAACAAACCTTCACTAAGAAAACAACATACAAATGTACTTGTAAGTCGAAGAAAGGCGACTTCAGAGCCTAAGCAAGAGAGAAGGTTGTGCTTGTCATGGTCATATGATGAATACACAATGCTGAAATTAGATTCAAGCTTTACAGATTTTTGCTAAACAAATTACTGTAGTGTTTCCATTGTCAAAGCCCGCTCAAGAGTTTTAGAGACAATAAAAGGCCAGTACTGCACTTTGTGAGTAATAAATAAAAAATAAATAAAAAACAAAGGAAGAGTCCCCTGAAGGAAGGGTTTAAAGCTCTAGCAACAGTCTACCATGACCATATCAAATCAACATTTCAAATCTATTTGTATCTCTATATCTATAGCTGTATATCTGGAAATGCTGGTGTAATAAGCAACATTTTAACTGCATGAGTGTGCAGTTTTCTGCTTTTTTCTGCTCTTTTCTTTGGAACATCACGTTTGTCTTAGGAAATAAAACATTAACAGACATAAATAAAGCAAAGGTCAAACGTATGACAAATCCAAATCTGCAATCTGTAACATGTTAAATCTCTCTAAAATCACACTCAATTTGAGTGGTTTATGGGGAGAGTCACCAGGTGGTGCTGTTTTGCTCCAATTAAAAGAGATACCATTTCTGGCACTCTGAACGGGTTCAATAAACTTTGGATTTTTAAAAATGTAATGAACTGAGATCAACATTTCTTTCTTCCTCTGACTCAAGTCATTAACTACTAACAAGCCACCACAGAATGAATGGTCTTTTTGAACCCTATTAATTTACTTAAACTGAAATAATGAAATAGTTACTTTTTTCCTAGGGCCCAAAGGGGAGGAAATGCTGAGCCTGAGTACAAACACTATAAAAGCAAAGCACGGCTGACTGGAGAGAGGCGGACGGGGTGACACCTTGCGTAGGTGCTCATTCATTTTCCTCTCTCAGTGATGCAGCGAGGCCCACCGAGTCCACCCACCTCCAAATTGTACTCCCCCGGCACCCCCAGTCCCCGCCACATGCCCAGAATCTCACACACGTAGTTGAGCTCCTCCAACCAGCGGCGTCCTGTTCACCGTGACGTCACACTGCAGTTCTTCTCGGGCTCCACTGGATGACAGTGGAAGTCGCCCCTTACACATGACAAGCCGTCATTCTTATGGCGACGCGTGTGAGTGCATTTGTATATGTGTTTGTGCTTGTGTGCATGTGAGCTTGGGTGGGGTTTGCACCCGATGGATAATAATGTGGTATTGAGGAGGTTAAGATGGTTACTGGCGGGGGTAGGTGGGTTGACAGAGGTGTACAGGATGGGGGCGGGCAGTAAAATCGCAAATGAGAGGAAATTGTTTTGAGTCACAGCAGAATTGGTGGAGTGAGATAAGAGCTGATGACGGTAGTGGTGCGATGGGGATTAGGCTGGGGAGGGATGGGGAGTGGAGGGAGGTGAGGATGGGGGTGGGGGTGGGGGGGAGTGGAGAGGTTTTGGGAAGGGAGCGAGTATTTACACATTGGGGCGTGAATTTATCTGAACATGTACGCTTGGATTTTTTTCTGGACTTGGAAAGGGGAATCAAGGAAAGGTGAGCTTGTAGCAGGTTTAAATAATGGCGGCTGATGAGACAGGATGGAAAAATGGAAACATGAAAGACCAAAGAAATATGACAGAGAGGTTCTGGTCACTCATAGTCCCCGTGTGTTGAGGCTCCTTTTCTCTGTGCCGGTTTGTGGTTTGGGCAAGGGAGAAACCATAATGCACAGGGACCTGTCTGCTTCAGCTGATAACGCAGAGGACCAACACAATGCCAATATTAAATCAGTTCTGATGGACTCCTAAAAATGCATGCTTGTAGCAAATATGGCACACTTTATCACACAACACATACGGTGCATGTGATCTCTTTTGGGGGCAGTATGTGAGAGGCAGCAAGCGAGACACAAAGAGGTGGAGAACAGAGTAGAAGAAGAAACCCTCCCCACTGCAACTAAATATCATTAAGACAGGCACGCTTTAAGGAATAAATAAAATTTAAATATTTATAAACGGGGCATTACTGTCTCGAAGCAACTAGCCAATTTCCCTTTTTTTTTGGAATATACAATAAAGGATGATGCATAATTTGGTAAAATGTGAACAGGAAACACATATTTGTGACCACATGGTAACCTGCTGTAATCTAATAGAGAGCAATTCATTTATATTTGGACTTCACAATTGTGAAGAATAGACTATCATTCCAAAATTGTGGAGCAAAGTAAAAGTAATTTGGTCGTGATGTTTGAGATTTTCTATGGTGACTCATATACTATTTACTTGAAATAGTCACTGCAATGCTGCACTCATGTTATCTATGAGGAGCTAAAATGTGGTTTGATCTTTTTTACACAATATCATTTTGAAAATGTATTCATGAATGAGGCAGAGACAGAGAAAGAGCCCAGCAGCTGAAAAACCTCAAAAACAAATTACAGTAATAAAAGTGTCAGAATGTCATGTCTCTCAGGTAATCAGGTTTGATTAGGTGTAAATGAAACCTTGTCTGGTCAGCTACAACAGGCATCATGGGAATGCATTATCCCCCTGAGTTGATTTAATAGCTCTAATGCAACAGAGGAGCTTTCTCCTCAAATGGTCTTCATGACTCATCTGGCTGTGAAACAATGCAGCACCGTGTCCCTTTACAGAGCTGCAAGGGTAAATACAAACAGACAGCACCGAAGGGTGTCATGACCACTCGTCTGCTCATGTGGTCAAAGCCAAGTGCTGGAGTCGCACATGCATTGAGCTCATAAGATGATTGTGGCTACTGAGTGCTTTTGTCAGTGGGCTGTATGTTTGACTAAGTCGAGCTGAACGCGGTTGTGGCCTTTGTTGACTTTGACTGAGAGCTTCATTGACTGTGGCAGCTGGTTGACCTTGAAGTGAAGGCAACCTGTTTCTCTCACTCACAGCGTCTGCCTCGGGGGCTTTGTTCTACCCTTGTCTGAGCCACTGAAGTGGGAGATGTATCATCTGACAGTGCTCTGTGCACAGAGGGCCCGCACCTGCCTAACCTACATCCAACCTAACCCTCAGTCACCAGCACCCTCAGTTATCCCTTCTGCCACAAAAAGCTCAAAGCCACACTCTTGTGCAAAAGAGAAAAAAGTGCAGATTTCTGTGCTGGGGAAAAAGTATAAAAAGTACAGCTGGAATCTGAAGATGACACAATAATTTTGAGGCTAAAAACAACAATATATTTTCACAAAGAGGTCTTTGATCCAAGATGGTACACAGATCTACATGGATGTTTGTCTATGTGTCCAAAAGCCCAAACCTCAAAGTGGCTAATCTCACACTAGCACAGTTTAGGACATACAGTATTTTCTGCTGATTTCTTGACAATATAAAATGAATAGTGTAATTTAAAAATCAATATGACTTGCATTGGCGCTACCATGGCAACACAGCTAATCTATAATAAGCACTCCGAAGTCTTTAACACCTGTAATGTTGCATAAAGAATAAATCTCAATGCTTTAAAAGCTGCACGTGTGCATGAATACCAGAGTGGCTGACAATAATTTGTATGAATTTGTGCAATAGCATCCAGCTGCACAGAGACGCTAAAGCACAGATTGAAGAGAATCTGATGGCAGCTACTTCTTTTTCTGACTTCTGTCACATCCTCCATGAACAAGCAGCTCCTACTTATACAAATGAACTTAATTAATCTTATTCATTTCTAGAGACATAAACTTGGTAGAAGACCATGTTAAAGTAAAAATATGCGACCTGAGTACGAGGGTGGCAGGACAGGGACTAGATAATAAGTCAAAGGCATGGTGATCTCTTTATCTTTACAGGCTTAGTAAAAATAAATCTGATTATTCCAGTACCACACGACTAACATTAGCAAATTCCTTCCTCTTTACTTCCTTTAGTTTTTAAATGTTCTACTGTAAGTGCATATGCAATTCAAAGAAAAAAAAGTTGCAGTTAACTAAACGACGGGATGCAGACAAAAACATGTGTATTTGACAGCATCACTGATGTTCTTGTCTCCAGACACGATGCATTCATTTACATGAAGTAGCATCATTTTGACAGATACCAGTATTTCATTGTTGCCTGTCGGCTCTGCATTAAATTTGACATTGTACATTTCCTTTTTGAAGATTGTTTCTGTTTTGCACATGCCATACTGAATGCCATGTGTGAGAGTTTATGGTGTGCTTCACAGCTGTGGGCTGTGATTGCAAAGTTGAACCCCTCTCTTGTGTGTATTTCTGTGTGTGTGTGTTACCGACAGGTGACTCATCGCACTGCAGATGACCACAATGTTTTTTGCTGCTTGAGCGTTCATGCCTCTACCGCTCCCTCCGCATTATATGAACCTTATTTTACACCCACATTCTTATCTGAAATCTTCTTTGCCATTTCAATTTGTTTTGCATCTTTGTGCTATCTCTAGTCATCAGTGCTTTCTTTAGGTGTTTACAAGACGGTATCAGTAAATTTACATAAGTCGCTAACTTGGATGCTTTATGATACGCAAAAGGCAAAGTACATGTACTAAATAAAATCCAGAGAGAGCTACCATTTGGATAGAGCTGCACAAGGCATACTGTTTTATTGTTGCAAAAACAGAAAATGCATTACCTGAATGAAAATGCTCTAAAATGCCAAAGTGCCAAATGAAAGTATTACAAAAAACAATTTTTATTTCATATTTGATCATGAATTTAGTCCTTGTCTAACCTTATGTTAGTCACGCTTTAGTATTTTTAATTTATTTGAACTTTCTATGCAAATCAAGATTTAAAACTACTTCAATGATGAAGTCGTCTCATCATTCATGGAAGGTTTGACTTTTTCCTTTCATTGTGCTAGTAATTTGCATTTTGAAGAGGTTTTCTGTGCCTTTTAGAAGAGGGCCGTCCACTACTAGAAGTAGCAGCAGTAGCCCAGGTATAATGAGCTATAATGCCATGTTGTGATCTGATTGGCATGGCCAGCGTCACTCAGAGGGGTGGGCTGAGGAATGGGACAGAGAGAGAGAAAGAGAGTGAAAGAGGGGGAGGGAGAGGTGGAGAGAAATAATGATGATGATGAGGGTGATGAGGGGCAGTGAGCCGAAACAATGGCACAGGAGAGAAGCGTGCGGCTGCCCTCCCCTGTCCCTCAAACCTGCATCAATCATACATTCATTTAGCCTCTCACTCAATTACAGCCCACCTCCTTTTCTTGTCCTGCCTGCAATCCCACTGTCACATCCAATACCACTGTTCATATAGTAGACCATGTAGATTCTATGGCCTTGTTTACAAACAGTAACAATAAAAACAGCCTCTTAATTAAAATAATGTTTGGCAATATTTTTAGTACATTACTAAACATAATTGAGAGAATTACTAGTAATTGTGGTGTTAAATATTGCTTTTAAATGACAGAAGGCCTTTTTTTCCATATAAATCCAGTTATACTAATTATAAAATATAAAGTTAGTTTATTATAATACAGAAGATGTCATTAACATTAGCAAAAAATCAGGGTTGTACAAGTATTTTTTAAATTTGTAAAAAATCAAACACATAATATATATTTCTCCTAAAACCAAATCTGATTAAAGGCCTTAATATAAAAATAATACCCAAGTGACTTGTTTTAAACCAAACGTATGTTAAATTGTAAGCTATATTATTAGAGCATGCGGTTTTGCTTATGTTTTGTTTGTTTGCTTGTTTGTTATTGTTTACTTACATTTTTATCATACAATAATAAGCAAAAGAACAATATAATAATGTCAACTTACCTAGGTTATTGAAATGCACTCAAAAACAGGAGAAAGCCTATATATTTTTTACATTAGCCAAAAAGATTATTATCTCATTATCTCAAAAATTCAAGGCCTGGATTTTGTAAATGTAAATCATTTTAATCTTTTCAGGAATCAGATGAATTTGCTTTAAAAAAGGGGGAGATTAGCCCAATCTCGCTCTTGCAGGCGCACACACACAGACACACACACACACACATTCTGAGCATTTACATTGTAATTACCCTGGGGCCCCTCTGCAGGTCCCAGTGGGGCCCCTGGCTCAAGACACTCTCTGAAGAGTCCCAGTTGCCCCATTGAGGGGATCATTAGCCTGGTTAGAGTAATCCACTACAATCTGTGCGGGGTTGTGGATGTGTGCGTCACTTGTGTGTTCAAGCGTTAAGCGGCTGTTAAATGGACTCTGTGGCCTTTAGTGTTCGTCGACATTAGCTTTATTGGTGTGATCTGAAAAGTTATTTAGTGACAGCTGGGATTTCCCTCCCCAGGGATGGGACCACTGGCAGTTTATGATGGTAGGCATGAATGAGAGGGGAAATAGGCGTTAAATTGAAAAACCTGGACACGCACCAGAGGAAAACACCACTAAATAATGCAGGGAAGACATTTAGGAAAATTTGTTGAAAATAAAAAAAAAACATATTCTATAAAAACCATGATATCAATGGTTATAATAATGGTTTATAATTAATAAATAAAGGCATGTTTATTTATTTATTTATTTATTTATTTATTTATTTATTTATATGTTGTGAGTTTAGCTGGAGTATCTTCTCAGTAGGCTGCAGTGAGTGGTCGCTTCTGTTTCTAAAAGGTTGTAAAGCTATTGTATATTTCTGAGCATCCCGCTGTAACACTATAGAATTTTGTAGGTTTGTACGTGCTGCTCTCTGGACCTGTGTGACCTGGCCAACAGCCAGACACTTTCTCTTTATGCCCCCATCATGTTGCTGCAAACGCTGTTGTTTGCAAAATGATCCTTCCTGCTGGAGCTAAGAGCGAGGAGCTTAGATAGTGTTGGGGGGGCTGATTGCACCTATTGTTTAAATGTAAGGCTTGCAGCCTCTTAGGGGATAATTGGTACACAAGGAGGATAATGTGTTTGGACTGGAAAAGACAAGTCATTAAAAGAGGAATCAAAAGAAAAGGTGGACAAGTGCTAATGCACAAGGTGAGGGTCTACTAAATGTCATTCCCACAATTTGGAATTTAAAGATATTTTTATATAGATTAGAAAAATGCTATTCTTTATAAAGATGTTGTTCTTATTTGTACATTTCAGTTTATTCAAAATTATGGTCCAAAGATCGGCACTTTCATCAAACAATGACTCATATAAGGCGCAGTGACGCATGTTCATCTCATGTCAATAAGTTGACAAATAAAGTAGATAATAGAACGGTAACATTTCTACGTATCATTTAATATGATCCAATATCTATTTACACTTTTAAGCATGCTATAAAACATATCAATGTATAGTTTATTCATAACAATACATTGCAGAATTCATGAAAAGTGCTCACACGTGTGTATGTATCTATTGTAAGATTGTTTTTCAACTATATGACAAGCAGTATATGCCAGTATAGAGGTTGTAAACATTTGTTTCATGACCGTCACTCCAACTTAACAGCGCTCTAAAGCAAGCTTTTTCAGTTTATCTATAATAATCTTGGCTGAACTGGGGTATTTTTTTAAGCAGAAAAGAAACTTTGATTAGGAGATCAAATGATGATAATTTAACAATTTAAACTCAACTCTTCAGATTGTCTCAAAATGGATTGTCTCAAAATGGACTGTCTTTGAGCACAAGCGTTGTGTCTTTTTTCAAAGATATACAAGTGTAAGTAATGAAAACATACGTGACAGGTGATGCAGAAATCGAAGGTCTTATAAAGATGACCTTTAACATGGCGAGTTGATGCCAATGTCACACAGAACACAGCATTGTGAAAACTCTGTACTATGACCAGTTTTTTTTGGCCCACTGCGTCATCAAAGCCAGTCCTGCATGTCTTTCTGTATGTGTCTATTTCATATTCTGGTCACAAAGCATGTGGTGCAACAGCTCAAAGGGTACGATTTGGTATTTGGGAAAATTTTGGGGGACTTGATAAGTTTGGTGCCTCAAGGTCTGTCTAGGATGGGATGGCTGAACACGCAGGTAGGCAAGTGCTCATGTCATGTTTTTTTTTTGCTCCTAAAAGATGACAGAAATAGAAATAGTGATGTTTAGTGTGTCATTTTGAGTGAGATGGAAATCAGAGTATGTGTGTGTTACAAATTAATATACTTGTATTTGTGATATTATTCCATGTGCGTGTGTGTACAGTGTGTCTAAATTGGAAGGCTGTAATTAAATGCGTAGACCTCTCCACTATCTCCTCCTCCAGCCAGCGCCAGTGACGCACAAACCGCTGCACAGCCATGAGTCATCAGGCCCCCAGGATCACCACCCCTCCTTCTATCGCTCCATCCCTGCCTCCATACACCTCTACACGGCTCTTTATAACCCTCCACACATTCCTATGTCCCACTCTTTTTAAATTACTAGTCCCCCCCCACACCTCGCCATGATACGAGCACACTCCTTTTTTCCCTATGCTTCACAAGAATCAAGCGCTATTTCCACCTCTATACAATGTACTATCTTTCTCCGCATCCGACTGTCTGTTTCTCCGCCCCTCAGTACAACACACCCAGCACCTGCCACTACCGTCTTTATCTGCCCTGTTAACCTCTCCATGCCCAACCGTGCACCGCGGGTTATTAGGTTTGCCACAGTCGCGGGTGGGGGGCTAGCATGCAAAAGAGCAACCGAGCAGTGAAAGCCAGAGCTTGATTTGAGGCATTTGCCACCTGACGTCCTGAATCATTATCTGACTCATGCTAATCTCTTATCTCGTCTCTGCTGAAAACCCGCACACACAAATTAGATTTAATGCACTCGCAAAGTCGTGCCAGCGTTTTGGAGAGCCAGAGAAGAAGCTCAAGATGACAATGTGTTAGCCACCAGAGAGCTGCTAGACAAAGTTGCATCCGAAGAGGAGAGAAGGCGATGCTTACTCTTCCTTTGTAGCTGTGTTTATGATATGAGAAGGACTGGAGTGCATATTAAATGTATGACTCATAAACGTGTGTGTCTGTGCCCCACCAACGCCCTGCAGAGAGGGTTCCATCAACTGCTGCAAGACGGATAAGAAAAAAGGCAATTTTGTGCTTTATTCGGTGTGGTTATCCAATTAGTTACGCAAAACATGTGGCTTAATGGATGTATGCCAGTGTGCTTGTGTTCTTGAAAGTTTTATTCTCAACGTAGTGTTCACCAAGCTGTCTGATGAAATAATGTGTTTTGGGGGCAATAGCTTTGAACTGGGAGTCAGTTGCTTCAAACGGGTAGAGGGGACATGCTTTATTCTGTTCTCAACTTTCTGTGATACTGGCGCTGCTCTCAAATGTTCAGTGCGTGATTCATTTATTCCGGTCATCTATAGATTTGTCACCTAATATTGCTGAGGAAAAAGCTTTTGGTCTTCATCTCCTCTCTCCAAAACCCAGTCACAATGAACACTGCCCAGCAAGCCTCTTTTACGGGGCTGTTGTGATTTTATCAATATATGTTTCCGGAGGCAAAGTTTACAGTGGAATTTATTCTGATAGTGTAAAAATAGTACATGGCTTCAGAAAACAGAGTTCACAAAATAATATTGAAACTGTGTCTGCTGATTTCTGTGGGACACCAAATGATACCCAGAAGGTAACATAGTCTAATTTGCCTCACATATTAGTTTTTTGCTTTTATGTGTTTATGCGTTTTGTTTACTCAGCCCACAAAATGCAAATAGGTTATCTCACTCAGATACATCAAATCAAATACAAGACTGAAAAGGCAATGGCTGAAGCTTAGCTTATTAAGCCTATCCTTTTCACATTACTACATTGTGCTCCCTGGGCAACTTAACATATAATATGTTCTATAAACAAGAATAATACACAAGCAACAAATGCAACTTCATGATTTATTTTCTCTACTAAATAAGAGTTCATAACTTTAGCTTTAAAGATTATTTTAAACAATGGAGTACAGGACTTTAGATCATCATCTAAACTGTTCTACACATTCACCCCTTGGACTGACAGACTTCTCAGTTTAACATTTGTTTAGCTAACATGAAGTTCATACAGAATGTGTTTTAATTGGACCATTTTCTGGACACATGATCACAAAATGTCAGGACTTTGTAAATAGTCACACAGCGCATTTGCTTAGAGTGATAACTGGCTATAAGGTTGTTTTGTATGTTTCCCCCCGTTTCTCATATATGGCATATATGGTAATATATGGGGCATATGCATTGACATATGCTACATGAGCACAATTTAACACAATTTATGGTCAGTTGTTACTATTATCATAGACATGTTCCACTGGGACACTGTCAATGGTGATTTTGACTGGCTGAATGTTTGTTGCTAAATATAATGAATTTAGTCTTGTTGATGTTTAATTAGAGTTTATTTATGTAAAAAGTAAAAAGTAAGTCCAGTTGTGTGCTATTCCCCTGATTCCACAACGTTCTAACCTTTTAAATAGAGTATTGTGGTCAATTGTGTCAAAGGCCTTTTTCAGATCAACAGATATCCCAATTGAATGCTCTTTGTTTTCTGTGGCTGTAGTTATTTTCATTTCAAATATTGCCATTTCAGTTTCAGATCTATTTTTGTGGAATTCATATTGGTTGCCAATCCATATTGGTTTGTGTTTTTCAAGAAAAGTGGTCTTTGTTCATAGAGCTTCTCTTGGATTTTTGACAACTGAGGTAAAAGAGAAATAGGTCTATAATTAGAGAATATAGAAATGACCTTAGCAGTTTTCATTCTTTCTGGAAATATGCCTGACTGTAGAGATAGAGTAAATACATAGGTTAAGGGTTTCACAATGTATGTAGTAATACATGTGCTTTGCTTATATGCTGGAGAACGTCTCAAGAGCAGTAATTTTATTATCTACGTCTTGTCTTCTTACTGTATTATGGCATTTTGATAGACCAAAACATTTTAAATAAAAGTCCTCTCATTCCCTGAAAGTGACATTAATTTATGTATAACTAGGCTGCAAAGAAAATCTGTAAAAACTACAAGAAAATGGACTACGTGCTTGTTATCATACACCACAGACATCAGCATGCTACTACTTCTAAGGTAGCACAATATATTAAAATTGAATGGAAAACACATTTGAATTGGCGTAATTATCAAATCACAAGGACTGCAATTATTTAGATAATAGAATGTCTACTGCAAAGAACAATATATTCTGTATTTTTATAGAAATATCTTTGTACCTCTAGTTTAGGCCTATAAACCTAAAACACCTGGAGTTGTTTACAATGTGAAGTGTTTTTAAACATAAATCACAAATCTAGTTGCAATCACAGTACCTGATAAAATAATAAAAAACTAAATAATAGAAATGAACACATATTGCTTATAGCTACTACTTCACTGTATAACTGTAGAAAAATACAATTTTAGACATATTGTCCTGATGGATGTGGAACAAAACAGGTAAGTGTCCTGAAAAAGCTAGGGTGCATCCCCACACAAAAAAGTGTGTTATCTCACAGAGCAGTCACATTAGAACTACACATACCATATCCTCAAACATTTCACTCAAAGCAAAGTTAAAATGCACATAACATGCACAATTATTTTTATATAGTCCTTCAATAAATTAGTAATATTGACATGGACGTATTAGCCTATTTTTTCTGGCAGCATGACAAGCATCAGTTAGCAAGGTTAACCTGGAAAATCACTACAAAACCATGGAAGGACAGTTATGGTTTGGCAAATTAGCAGATCAACCATAATCATAGACAATAAAAACAACATTACTGTATAAATAAATATAGATAAAACAGACAAGTTTACTACCTTTGATCAGTGGCCTATTAAGTTCTACTGTGTCTGGCGGCTGATCCCTGGTGTAATGATTGTAGACAGGAAATCACACGTAAGACGTGCAGGAAACTTCAAATCCCGTATGAAACTGCGCCCTAACAAACACATAAGCACATTAATGTTTGTTTGATTTTATTATTAGACCATGGTCTGGCTGTAGATAAACCTTCAAGTCCAACCATAGTCTTGGCTAGCCTAGGCTAAGCCTTAGCATTTTTGTTAAGATGTTTAGATGATCTTATAGGCTATATTGCCCTTTCAAGCTTGCTTGCTTGCTGATAACATCACACTGTAATAATTTATATTTCAGACACATTTTTATTAACTATTTATTTCCAAAGCAGTCTATTTACACAAGTTAGACGTGTGTTTAGATAGTGTGGGTACAACTCGGCCCATTCGGGTGGTATGCACTTCTAGATTCTACTTTTTGCCCCAAATCACAAGTCCCAGATTAACCATGCCACAAATGGGGACCCTCACTACAAAATTCAATTGATTCTAGCAAAAACTTCAACCTAAACGTGTTAAATTGTGTTTTATTGTAGTTTATTAAGTATACTGTTTTCAGTGTAGAAAACAGATGATTTTTAAGGTCTTTGTGACTCCTCAGAGGGTCCTGACCCCCACTTTTAGAACCACTGGGCCAAGTTACTTGTAGAAAAGGGGAAGAAGTGTTTGCAGGCTATTTGTTACGCTGATAACCTGATGATTTGATCCTGACATTCACTTTTCTTAAGAAGCCTGTCTTCATTTGGCCCCTTCTGAATGCTTTGACCTTTGTAGATCAGTTAAAACTCATTGATTTCTGAGAAGAAAAAGATGACATTTGCTGACAGAAATATACTTTTCTTTACGTATTAGCCCTGTGAAATTGTTTATACGACAAACATCAAGGAAACTGCAACCATTGTTGAACAAACTTGCATTTCCATGGTGAGAGCAAAACATAAACCAGTACATGTATACTCACACACCTGTGAAGATTCCCATAATTGAAACACACTGGCTTTAAGGGTTGGGAAATATGGTGATAAAAACTGAATATGATCTCAGTCCTGTGACAATATGTTTTTTTGGCGATGCCTTCATAAGTGATTCAGTGCTTCTCTGTTGAATACCATATGTGGATTTAACCAATTATAAAGGGCAAGCTTTTAGAGGTAGGGAATTACTTTTGACACCTACTTTTGACATAATATACAATATAACACATACGTATATAAACTGTGAGAAAATCTGGCTCCTAAATGAGGATATTGATTTTTTACATATCCTTCATCTCATTTGTTGTTAAGCTCAAATTCATATTCACCAACAATAAAACATGAAGGATTTATTTAATTTGCAATATAGGTTTGTCAGAAGATCAGCAGGGACATTATACAAGATTGAATTTTTAAGATGAACTGATCTAAATAGATCATTGGTCTCCTCTGTGTTAAAGCTCTAAAGTACATTACTGGTCTCTGTGTTAAAGCTTTAAATAGATCACTTGTCTCCCCTGTATTAAAGCTCTAAATAGATCACTGCTCTCGTCTGTATTAAAGCTCTAAATAGATCACTGGTCTCCTCTGTATTAAAGCTCTAAAGTAGACCAGTAAAGTACCTGGAGGCATCAGGTCTATGGCAGAGACAGCTGACCAAAGGCCTTTTTATGCCAAGTCTCCACAGTATTTACGGCACACTTTAAAAAGGCAGTGGAGTGTGTCATCCATCCCAAAAAGTACAGCTTCAAAGAGTTTCTTTGTTCTGTTCTAGACCAAAATATATTGTCATGTACAATTTTTGGCCATACCAGCTTGTCAAAGCCTGATCCTGTCAGATCTCAGAAGCTAAGCAAGGCCGGGCCTGGTTAGTACTTGGATGGGAGACCGCTGGGAAAATCAGGTGCCACAGTGGGGCGCCAGTCAAAATACTGTCGTTGTGTCCTTAGGCAAGGCAATTCACCCACATTGCCTAGTATGAAAGTGGTGTGTGCGTGAGTGATGGTGGTGGTCGGAGGGGCCGATGGTGCAGATTGGCAGCCTCGCTTCCGTCAGTCTGCCCCAGGGCAGCTGTGGCTACAGTAGTTACCACCACCAAGTGTGGCGTGAATGAATAATGCCCTGTAAAACGTCTTTGAGTGTCCATAAAAGCGCTATATAAAACTGATGCATTATTATTATTATTATTATTATTATTATTATTATTATTATTATTATTATTAATTTTTGTATTGTTCATTCTCCATAGTAACAAAGGATGATGCTATTTTTTTTAGCACAGAGAGAGTTCCAGGTTTTTGCTTTGGGTGATTGTTTTTGTTGCATTTGTTTTGGACAGTTTAGTTTACAATAATAGTTATGATGATTATAAAGGTATCATAAAATTGCAGAAATGAAAAAAGCAGAAATCAGATAACGTTTGTGTTCAATCATGTTCTGGGCTCAGGAGTAATACTGTGTTTCAGGCAATTTGATAATTTCTGACTGATTTAATTTGTATTTAAACAATATGTCTAATGATAAACATTTAAAATAATACAATATTGTGTGTGTGTGTGTGTGTGTGTGTGTGTGTGTGTGTGTGTGTATACACACACACATTCACACTCATTCTGGCTGCATAGGAGCAGGCCTGGAGCACAGGCCACCAGATGCTGGCAGGGAAAGCATACATGGAGCGACACAACCAAGTGGCGGGCATAGTGTACAGAAACATCTGTGCAGAGTACGGGCTGGAGACCCCAAGGTCAACGTGGGAAACACCTCCAAAGGTTGTAGAGAATGACGGAGCCAAGATCCTGTGGGACTTCCAGATATAGACTGACAGAATGGTGATGGCGAACCAACCAGACATAGTGGTGGTGGATAAGCAACAGAACAAAGCCGTGGTGGTGGACATTGCAATACCAAGCGATGGTAATATCCGGAAAAAGGAACATGAGAAACTAGAGAAATACCAGGGGCTCAGGGAAGAGCGGGAGAAGGCCTGGAAGGTAAAGGCATCAGTGGTGCCTGTGGTGATCGGAGCACTCAGGGCTGTAACCCCCAAACTGGAGGAGAGGTTACAGCAGATCCCAGGAAAAACATCCAACATCTCAGTCCAAAAGGTGCAGTACTAGGAATAGCAAAGATACTGTGCAGAACTCTCAAGCTCCCAGGCCTTTGGTAGGGGGCTGGAGCTGGATGAGGGTGAGAGAGACCAACCACCGTGGAAGGTGAGGAACACATATTTACACTATATTGCCAAAAGTATTTGCTCACCTGCCTTGACTCGCATATGAACTTAAGTGACATCCCATTCTTAATCCACAGGGTTTAATAAGACGTTGGTCCACCCTTTGCAGCTATAACAGCTTCAACTCTTCTGGGAGGACTGTCCACAAGGTTTAGGAGTGTGTTTATGGGAATTTTGACCACTCTTCCAGAAGTGCATTTGTGAGGTCACATACTGATGTTGGACAAGAAGGTCTGGCTCTCAGTCTCTGCTCTAATTCATCCCAAAGGTGTTCTATCAGGTTGAGGTCAGGACTCTGTGCAGGCCAGTAAAGTTCATCCACACCAAACTCTCTCATCCATGTCTTTATGGACCTTGCTTTGTGCACTGGTGCACAGTCATGTTGGAAGAGGAAGGGGCCATCTCCAAACTGTTCCCACAAAGTTGGAGCATGGAATTGTCCAAAATCTCTCGGTATGCTGAAGCATTCAGAGTTCCTTTCACTGGAACTAAGGGGCCAAGCTGAGTTCCTGAAGAACAAACCCACACCATAATCCCCCCTCCACCAAACTTTACACTTGGCACAATTCAGTCAGACAAGTACCGTTCTCCTGGCAACCACCAAACCCAGACTCGTCTATCAGATTGCCAGATGGAGAAGCGCGATTTGTCACTCCAGAGAACATGTCTCCACTGCTCTAGAGTCCAGTGGCGCCGTGCTTTACACCACTGCATCCGATGCTTTGCATTGCACTTGGTGATGTATGGCTTGGATGCAGCTGCTCAGCCATGGAAACCCATTCCATGAAGCTCTATGCACTGTTCTTGAGCTAATCTGAAGTCCACATGAAGTTTGGAGGTCTGTAGGGATTGACTCTGCAGAAAGTTGGTGACCTCTGCGCACTATGCGCCTCAGCATCCGCTGACCTCGCCCCATCAGTTTACGTGGCCTACCACTTTGTGGCTGAGTTGCTGTTGTTCCCAGTCACTTCCACTTTGTTATAATACCACTGACAGTTGACTGTGGAATATTTAGGAGTGAGTAAATTTCACGACTGGACTTGTTGCACAGGTGGCATCCTGTCACAGTACCACACTGGAATTCACTGAGCTCCTGACAGCGACCTATTCTTTCACAAATGTTTGTAGAAACAGTCTGCAGGCCGAGGTGCTTGATTTTATACACCTGTGGCCATGGAAGTAATTTGAACACCTGATTTAGATTATTTGGATGGGTGAATGAACACTTTTGGCAATATAGTGTATATATACATACTGTATATATAATGTTTAAGATAAAAAAATACATATGTAATAAAGAAAAAGACACATTTTTTCAATGAATGCTATTGACAGAAATAGAGTGCAAATAAAAGAGCACAGACAAGGCAAGTGTTAAGGCATTCAGTTACAGTGAAAACACAGCATTGTTTCAGGAGATCAGTGTCGGGATTAGCCCAAGTGACAGAAACTAAATGGGAAGTGGCTATTGTTGCTGTTATCGGCAGAATGTGACTTGTAAATGCAAAGTTGTTTGGATGTGTTTTTCTGCTTTCTGTCACAGCCTCAGGTTTTACCCAGTGTCTACCCTCAGGGATCCCAATTTTCTTTTTATTCCTTTCTCCTTTTTTCTCCTGGTTTCCTCTTGCCTATTCTTTACATATTACTCACCACTCCTGTGTGTTTTTGTACTGCAGGCAGTTTTGTAAAAACAATGACAACAACCATAAAAAAAAACAAAAAACAGTAACACTGATCTGAACTTAAAAATAGAAAACCCATTCACTTTTGCCCTATACAAGTCCATGTTTTGCTCCATTTTGAGACCGAGTACTGTCAAAGGTGTGGGGATTACTCTGCACACTTAAATGAGATTAATAGCGTCACTGCTGACATCACATTGTACACAAAATGGCTTGAAATTATTTTAAGTGAACTTGAACATATATGTAAAAACAAGACAAATATGGAAAATGTTGTTGGACTAAACCTGAGTTTGATCTTATTTAAACACATATTTGAAATATGTTTTAAACTTATTAGAATTTTGACATCTCTTCTATATGTTTTTAGTGGTTGCTGATATCTGGAGCATTCCTGGGAGCAACCATCGTCCGGTGAGGTAACCCTGGATAATGGTTTGTCATGTGACTGACACACAAAAAGCTAAACCTGGACTGGATCAGGAATAAATTACAAACGGGACCAAACGAAGTCTACACAAAGATTAAATTGGACTCAAACCAGGACACTAATTTGTTCATTCGGAGCATCTAAGTACCCCTTTCTGTATTTTATTCACCTGGATAGAATTTCTGATGTTCTTCCACAATACCCAACCTTTATCAAAGTTTCTATAAGAGTTGCATAAACATAGCTGTAACTTCAGTTCAACAATTTGCTCTGAGTCATATGTCATCTCTAAAGACATGTCCCCCTCTTAGCATGTTCTGTGTGACTGGCTGTGGCTAATTTCACCTGTTATTGCCATCAGTAATTTTATGAGTCATACAACCTGTGCTTTTTCTCCCTAAACCAATGTCTACCACAATGACAACAAAATAGTCGTGCCATTCCCATTGACAACTTTAATCAACAAAAAGCTAGAATTAGTGGGAGGTGAGATCAGAACGTGTTACTCAACAAAACTGTTACAAAAAACATGCATGCAACTAATGTACAACTAAAAATACCACTGCAATGTTATTTTTCTGCTAGTACTAAATTACTAGAACATTTAACTTGTTACTCCATAATATTGGTTAGAAACACATACTGTTTATCGTTGCATCCTGTAAATATGTTCCATCCATATATTTTATTATTATATAAAGGCACTATAGTCTTAGTTGTCAGTGTCAAATTTCATAGTCTGCACTTTCTGGTTTTTGTTGGTTCAGTTGAGATGATTTGTTTGAAATAATGGAAAACATCTGCATAATTCTGTACGTGTTACACACCTTTACTCAATGGTCCACTTCTACCGCTTTAGCAATACAGTGCCAAATTATCATAACACTTAAATATCTTACTGACTAAAACACAGCTGGTATGGCTGATGCTTTTTTAGATCAGTGCTGCTGGTGAGTTTTGCTGTTGAGGTGTTCTCTTTGTACAATGATGCTTGGGATCTTATTTTAAATCTGAAGCCAAACTAATCAGAGTTGCGTAATGATTAACAAGTGAGCCCCTGATTACATTGCTGGCTTGTTGTAACCCTTGCATTAATCATGATAATTCTTTCGTCCTGACACCTGATGGTGCAGCCTATTTTGTTGTGATACTATCAGCGCTATCAAAACTATATTAACACGACAGTGTTTCCTGTCTGATATCAGCTCATGTTTCTCTGTGTCTATGCCAATCAGGCCGCATGTAAACATGTCAGCCTGCTTGTGATGCACAGACCTTCTATCACAAAAAACATACATCGTCAGCAGTTAACACTACTGTATTTTATATCTGACCACACACAGGGCAATAGATTTACATAGACCACTGCAGATCATCAAGAAAAGCCATCATCATTTTGCCTTTACCCCAAACATTCTCAAATACTTATATGATCAATTATTTCTTCTAATGGAACCACTGAATGTTAATTCGTTGTCAAGTTTATTATTAAGAAATCTGCTTCCTTCAGTGGCCTTAATCTTATGCCTGATCAGATGTTGAGGGAGTTGATAAAAGATAATGCTTGTAATGATAATGCAAACAAAAAGTCTGTATAAAAGAAGAATTCAGCAATTAATGTAATGAACGGTTAGTAAATGAGCATTACAATAGAGAATGTTTGAAAGTATGATATGTAATTATATGTTGGAAGCACATGACTTACTATAGCATTTTATCTTTGTAGCTCAGCAGCAGCTCCCATAGGCGCACATGCATGGCGGAGTTTGCCACTCTGTTCTTGCTTTAGAGGATCAGAGGTTTTGTCGCTGTAGGTGTTGGCGATGAGTCACACCGGCAAATTACCGCGTTTCAAACAGCTTTCAAATTACTTCCCTTCCAGTCGGGTGGTGCGCTGATAACCGATAACAGTTTTCATTTCAACAAGGAGTTTTAGAGGACTCATCTCTCCTTCTGTTTGTTTGCCGAGAGGTATAGCTTATGTTTGTTACTATGTATCTTAGTACAGTACAGAGTTAAACGATTGAAGTGGATCAATTTATTTATTTTTAATTTTGTTGACCTTGCGGCTTTCCATTTCTGATTTCATTATGAACACAAGAGCCAAAAACACTTAAGGGAAAAGCCTGTTAAATCTTTGCACATAAAAAATGGTAACAAAACCTGGCAAACCATGATTGAAAATATTTAGGCTGTCCCCATAAGCTGCTGCAGATGGAGTTAGCAGGCATATCCTCCAAGTTATTGTCATTAAAATTAGCAAAGCTTGCCCATATAGATTCAATGAATAAAGGTTTCTTTATTTGACTCTTTCAACTAAACCTAAGGTTCTTGTTGTAATAGGTTTGTGATTCCCATGTTTTTTTCTTGGAGCCAATTTATATTTTTGTCGTGCTACGCCAGAGCAGAGACATCCATTCACAACAAATAAGCTGGACATTGAGTCAACAATTATGTGACAGTGGTGACTGATTGAAATGAATACGCATTGCACTGACGTTGATATAAATATTCAAAATTTTGTTCTCTAGTATTTACAAGCATCGGAGACATTAAAGGTGGATGGCTTTGTGGCTCATCTGAAAGAGAGTGGTCCACAAACCTCATGTTTAAGTCTTGGGACTCACACAGATATGTGCATGTATTTGCACCCTCACTTTCCCTGTTTCGTAGTGCTCAAAATACACATAAGAAATCTATGTCAAACTACAAATTATAATATTCGCCGATATTTGGCATTAAGTGTGAATTCTTAGCATACCTCTTCTGTTAGAAAAACAGTTTAAGATTTGAATTTGACCTGAGATAGTGAAGGTTTGTGCTAAAGCATGGCTTCTCATCCAGTCCATCTGCAGTCTGTTGCCATTTGTGCTTTTTTGGGGGGTAATTATAGTGATGTGACTGAACACTGTGCTACGTGTAATTGTTTTATTATAGTAATATAACCATATAACCATATAGATTAGGGTATGTTACATGACAAAACATACATTTCTGACCAACAAGTTCCACAAAATTTTGGAGAGGCAATTTGGTTCATATATATATATATATATAAATATATATATATATATATATATATATATATATAAATATATATATATATATATATATATATATATATATATATATATATATATATATATATATATATATATATATATATATATATATATATATATATATATATATATATATATATATATATATACATATATATATAATGCTGATAATGTCTAGTGCCTCAGTGTCTTGTCTTGATGCCTTTTATATGCAGGCGGTGACAAAGGCCATGTGCTTGTGTGCATTAGGTCCTGTTCACTCTCGCTGTGTGTTTGGTGATGCATGTGCCAGATGTCTACAGCGGAGCGGGGAGGAGATTGATGGTGAGCTCCGATGTCCCGCTCTCTGATATGAGTCGCCTCATCAACCTCAAATTCATTGCCTGCTTCTACTCGCCAACGCCATTTGTCATTGACACCACTTCTTTGCCAAAGGTTGCTATGGACATTTTTACAGGTAATATTCAAAGAGGTAAATAATTCCCGAAGAGTAGACAACGCAGGATAACAGTCTGCAACATCAGTCATAGAGTATATCTCCTGATAGGCCTGTAAGGTCTCACCATAATTCCTCTCTTATTGGACATATTGCGGCTGTTTGCAGTTTAAGCAGTGCCTTTCACTGCAAATATATCAAACAGTATGTGCTTTTTTATTATAAATAGATAGGTATTTGGAAATGTGTTTCAGTTCTGCAGCTGTTCAATGTGCACTGGAAGATATTGTTGATGGTGAAACAGTATGTTTGATGAAGAACACTGTATACAATCAATAACATTACTATTTCGTGGTTGTACGTTGCCTTTAATACTAAAATTATGATTTGTGATAAAACAATAGTAGATATTGTATGATCAAATAAGCTCATTCTGACATGCTGCTTATCCCCAGTGACTGTGTAAGTACAGCTGGTTTGCCACTGATTTTCATGGAGCATTACAACAGCAGTTCAACATCCCAGTGGAGCAGATGTTAAGTTTCTGTTAGAGAAGAGATGACAACATTGTACTAACAGTCAGAAGTGTCACTCTTCATTTAACAGTCTATTTCCAGCATTCCACCATTTACAGCAGTTTTTGATATTATAAAAGTCTATAAATCAGGTGGATTGCCTCAGTGTGCCAAAATGCAAATCTATACAGATGATTAATGTGTGTAGGTTAATGTAGCAGCACAGAAGCCAAATTGTAACTTTGCAAAAGGATTGTTTGAAAGCAGAAACTGCAGCTTACAGTGTGTAGGCGCCAGGGTCCTGCACACATCATCAAGAAGAGAAACCATTGTATTGTAGAAGTCTTATGGTGCAATTACTTGTCCCTCCCTCCTCTGACAAAGTGGTGTGGGTGGTGGAAAAGCTTCTGTTAATCATGAACTCTATTTTATCACTTCAAGGTAGGAACTCTTTTTTTCTGAGCAGGGGGAACTGCAGAACTGCATTAGCACACTTGCTGCTAAAAGATCGCTCACCATGCATTACCATAATTGTGGCCAGAGAATTCATCATACCCCCTTGCCCCCCCCCAGCAGCAGTGTAATAAAGTATATAGGGGTTAATTAGATAGAAAAAAGACCATGCGTTTATCATCACAACATTGTCTGCAGTTTGAGCAGAGGACCAAACTTCAAAACAGTTTTAATGGTAAGTTACTCAGACACATTGTAAACACATATTTTATTGTAAAAACCTGTCCACTACAGCTACTGATATTCTGCCTTCAATTTACAATGTTTAATCATACATATATACTTAAATTTTTCACCCAGACCCAGCTCTGTCCAACACCACTGGCCCAAAAATATACGGGTTATTTAAAAAGACATCATCATAGTGTCATAGCACCTTATACTACCAGTTTCAGTCTGTAGCTATGTGTAGTCCTAACCTTCAGTGTCCGGGTTCATTTGAGTTTAACACATTACAGTAGAAGCAAGGGGTTTCTATCAAAAGGACACAAGGCTGAACTACTGTGTTCTCCACCGTGTTTTTCATTACACGCAGCACAGTGTACCAGTGTTAATCTATGTGAGTGGCCGAGCAGGCGGTAGTGCGTGAGTCAGAGCGGGGGTGCGGACATGGAGTGAGGGTAAGGGGCCAACTAATGCTGAGTGGCAGTGGATAATGCCAGACCGTTATATCAGCATCTGCCCCGCGGCTCCCTGCGTATATACCTCTCAGTGCCTTTTTTCTCCACAAACACACTGCGACCATATATACTACAGCACAACCGTCTTGGCTGCGTGCTGCCACATTCTGCAGGAGGGAAGCAGTGGCACTAAATCTAATCAAAGGGAGGTCATGTGGCGCTTCTGGCAACTGCGACAAATTACAACTTCATTTGATGTGTGCATATCTAGTCTGCAAATGCAACAGAATATGTGTAGTATATGAGAAGTAATTGGAAAGGGCTAATTCACCAGTTTCTGTTTTATTCAGAGCCGATTACCATCATCTCAGCAACAATCAGATTTGCATTGCCTTTTAGTCACATTCATTGAAAGGGCAAGAGAAGAGAAAGGAGGTTTTGCCTTCTATATAGTAATGCCACAGATATTGATAAAAAAATACCAATTCATATATTGATAAAAAATACCAATTCTATAATAGGTGTACGAGTTCAAGGTAACGTTCTGTAAAAGTAGTATTATTTATTTATGACTGTATTTCTATAGTTTAACCATGCACATGACTGGTATGCCTTCTTCCACTGTAGGGTATTATAGGCAAATTAAAAGCATAACTGCATTTTCAAAATACCATTCTCTAACTCATTTGCAACTTCATGCTGTCAATCTCACATTTAGTGTACTTTGCTGCACATACAACACATGAACATGCGCATGTACAAAAGTCATAGCTTTGTAGTTGAAAAAGTGCATGCATGAAAACTGAGAGTTGAATATAACCATGTACAAGGCCATGGGAAAAAATAAAGTGCATGTAAATGAGCCTTTGTGGATGAACTTGTTTCTCCATTATTTTGCAGTAATGGCAGTGTAGGTCTGTGTTTAACCGGCTGCACAACAATAACAAAAAGCAGCATATTTATTTGTCCTTGAGCCCAAATGTTCAGCCATAATGCACAAAATGCTCCATTACAGGAGACCTTGAGGACAACAGCTTGTCAGTGGAAGTTGTTTTTATTTCAGTTGGGAAAAAAAAAAAAAGCTAAAAGTTAGTCATACAATAAGTTACCCCGCCAGAAACCATTTTTACCTTTTATTGGTCAGTGGGGTAGACGGGCTTAGTTCCTTGTTTGCTATGGCATAGACGTGGTTAAGCACAGCGTTTTTAAAGGTAAATTCACAGCTTGTGTTTATAGTGCAATCAAGATAAAGCGCTGTCACAGGTTAATAAAAAAAAGAAAACACTAAGTCAGTGACTGTATTGTCCCTGTGCTTGCAGTGATTCATGATTGGATGATCAGCTGTATCTCTGTAAAGTGTCAGATAATGGTGATGAAGGGTCAGAGGAGCACAATGTGCCTCTGACAGATAAACATTGTCCAGAAGCAGTGTGGAACTGCAGGTGGGAAAATGTTTGTGGAAAGCAAGCAGAGACTGGACAGTAGTCTACCTGCACAGCCCCTGGACCACACATCCACAAAGGGACTGGGCCCACCTCACACAAGAACCTAACAAGAGGCTATAAGAGAGCACACGCTGAAGCACATCCCACAGCTGTCTGAGGCTGCAGATGCATGCCATTGATTCTTGGAGCACATCACCAAATGACCCTAATTGATAGTATGCAATTGGGGTCACTCTATCTTTTGCAGTTCCTGAATGTGTAACAAGCTGTAGCCGAGAAAGAGGGACCAGAGGAAGCCATACACTACCCTTTAATATGGGAGGAGGAAAATGGCTATGTAGCAGCTCTATCTCTACAATTTTGTCTTTTCATTCAGGAAAAGCACTATTTCATTCATGCCATTTCCGTTCATTCATCAGCTGGGGCCAGCCTAGACTCACTGTGCCATCTCCTCACCAACAGTCTTATCAATGGACGTGACGTCAGCAGTGCCTGCAGCTGGGGGGTGGCGGCGGGGAGGTCACGTGGTCTTACCGAGGGTATATACAATAAAGTTGCGCTGGCCGTGGTGCTGAAAACATTCACTTCAATTGTAGTACTTTACCCAGTAAAGCTGTCACACAAATAGATATCATACGCACAGGTTTGCTTTATATTGCTCACAGGCTGAGGAAGGAACAGTCTCTCAGGTGATTTCATGAAATAATTTTGGCTTTACTTGCGTTGTGACTGTCACCATTTGCCCACCCCTAGTGGGACTTCAGGTAAGTGGAACCACATCTCTTGCGCCATTCATAAACTCACTTTAGTTGAAGCATTTTAAGTTTTATAATTTTCAATGCGAAGAATACTATCTGCATGCTTTGTATACCAAGTTCTCTCAAAATATAAACTTTTTAAATAGGCGTATTTCATGCAACAGTGTGGCTGTGAAGCGTGTGTTTGTGAAGTGAATGCGAATAAAATGCGTTTTTTCCCCTTCCAAATTCGGGTACGCATTTTAATGTTCAGTTTGATTAAAGTGATAAACTGCCTATTTTTACTTTACAATTTGCTCTAGAACACATCTAAAAACGGGCGATTTTGCCGATAAATGCAGCAAAGTTAATACAGATAAATAGTCAGTTTTACCTTTTCGGGGCCCTGCATGATATTTTACGACCATCTTTTAATAACAATTTGAGTTAAGTGCTATGGTTAAAATCCCTGTTTGTGCATCATTTGCCGAGAAATCTGTGAACACCAATGTTGGTACCAAACCAATGGTTTTGTAGGGGGAATTTAAAAAAAAGAGAAGGCAAAATACAACAGGAGGCAATTTTGGTAGACCATTAATTGTGGGATCTGTTTATTATAATTAATATGTTTACCCCATTTCGTAAAAACGGAATGGCGTTGTGTGCCCAACATTCCTCCACTCTAACAATCCACGCTCAGTGCACACCACGGCATGAGAACTGTTTGCAATACCCGATAACAAAATTCGTTTTTTGTGGAGGAAATTCGCCATGATTTTATTTGCAACCGAGGCGCTCCAGTCAGGAGCCGTAGGGTTAAACAAACCAGCCACTGCTACGGGCTTTACGCGTGACTTCCTAACGCTGCGTCGTGTCCGCGCCAGTGTCCTGTCGTCGCCTTGGCATTGGTAATAGGCTGACAAATTCGTGGCTGCTGCACATCAGGAAAATGTGCAGATTAATTTGCTTTTTCTTGTAATGTTTTTTGGTTAAGTGAATAGCTGATCGTTCAAAATGGAGCGAGCATGCTTTCTTGTTGGATTGGCTCGATGGAAAAGGTGAGGTACTATTTAAAGACAAAAGGTGAAGATTTGGATTATGTGCTTAAACGTTTGCATGATCGACATGTCACTGCCCTTTAGTCATTTCAAATTAACGAATGTTTACAGCGTATTTTAGTTAGCATATAAGGCACGCCATCAGATTAAATGGCCTGAATAATGAGGCTATTAATTCAGTTTGCTTTTTTTTTTCGATTACTGATGCGGTGCCCGTTTTTAAAACACGATATTAAAAGGACTTCATATGCAAACAAAAATGAATTACAATAAAATAATAATAATAATAATAACAATAATAGTAATAATAATAATAATAATAATAATAATAATAATAATGATAATAATTTTGTGTCTTTGAAAAAAAGTTTAATCTTGCTGCTCATGTGATTTAAAAAGCCTTTAGATATTATCTGGAATTAAACGTTTCTCATTTTTATTAGCTTTTTATTATTTCAATTTTATTTTTTGTGCGATGACTAAACATTATTTAAATATTTTCCTGCTGTTGTTTGCCTATTGTCTCACTATGTCTATATGTTGTCTGCTTGTGCCCAGGTGCTTAGCCTCCCTCCTGCTGGTTCTGCATGGTCATGACCTGTCATCACGGCTCTTCTCCAGCCCGCCTTGTCCTATTGGTCCTGCTTACTGTTGTTCCGCAGCTGGCTGGCGCCGCCCCCGTGAGGGGCGAGGGGCTGGAGGGAGGGGTGGAGGACAGCCAAGAACACACTTTATCGCCCCCCATCTCCCTCATCAATACATCCCAGGACCAGGGTGAGCACCCAGGCTCAGATAAAGTGACTGATGAGGTGCTTGCTGCACTGCTGGAGGCCCTGGACCACCCCAGTGATGGGGACAGCGTCAGGGAGAGAGACTGGAGAGAGGCAGGGGGGCGGGAGCTGCCCTCATCGGACGCCTCTGAGGCTGGTGAGATAAGAGGACCAGAGGCTTCTCCACGAGAGCCCAGGGCTGAGCTGCCAGAGAGGGAGGGGGGAGGGGCCGATAAGACTGAACAGCTAATTGTAGGGCCTCTGACAGCTGCTCAAGGTGATGACTTTAAGCTGAAGAAAGAGGAGGACCAGGGCTGGTCTGAGCAAAATGTGGGTGATAGTCTGAGCCAGGGACAGGAGGAAAACCAAGTTGAAAGTTTTAACTCTCAAGGAGAGAATGATCCCTTACTGCAACGCAAAATAAGAGGCTACTTCCAAAACATTGACTTGGGTCTTCAAGACAATGAGATCCTGCCTCCACTTAAGGGCTATAAAGCATACAACACACAATTAGCACGTGCAGGGAAGAAGCTCCATTGGGAGGAGAACCGTGACCGCAACCGCCCCACTAAAGGTGGTAACTTCATGGATGACTTTGAGGAGGAGGGGGAGGAGCTGGAGGAGGTGGAAGAGGAGGAGGAGAGCCTGTCACGGATGGAGGAGGAGGCTCGGGCGCAGGCCGAGAAGCAGGAGGTGCTGCGTCAGCAAGAGGAGGCAGAGCGCGCCCGCGAGGAGGAGCAGAGACTCGCTGACATCGCCTCCGACATGCTGCTGCAGTACATGGGCCGCAAACAGCAATCATACATGAAGCCTCGGCAGAAAAGCAGCATGGGAAATGCAGCTGAGGACAAGCGCTCAGAGGAGATTGTCCAGGACGAGGACGATATGGACCAGCAGATGATCGACAGACTCATCGAGATCAGCAGTAAACTTCATCTGCCTGCGGATGATGTTATAGAGATTATCAGTGATGTGGAAGAGAAAAAGAAGAAGCGGAAAGAGCTACAGCAACAGCCAGTCAACACCAATCCTGTCACTCCTCGATTCCGCCCTCTTGTACCTCCTCCTCTGGCTGCTCCTCCCATCTACCACTACACTGCCTCAAAAAACCCCAAGAAACAAAAGTACAACAAGAACAACAAGAAGTGGCACAAGGACAAAGTCAAGTCATACAAACAGGACTACTGGTACAAGCCACAGAAGCAGATTGACTACTGGTACAAACCTCAAAAACAGTTTTTAGCTTTCCCCTCTTATCCATACTATCAGAAGCCATATCGCGCATACTATCCAGTTTATTTTCCATACCCAAAATCACAATATTATGGTAAGCCACCTCTCCCAAGAGACCAGCTCTTCGGCCCCCAGGAGCTGGACCTCCAGCCTTCCAGGAGAAAGAACTGGGCTGGAGGTAAGAACAGGGGACCAGGCTGGAGACAGCAGCCTGCTCCTCGCCTGCCCATCACGCCCTATATCTCTAACTATATCCTCCCTCACCCTCGGACATACCAAACTCTCCCTGCCCCCAAACCCATCAGCCAGCCTCGGAGAGGCCGGCGACCCCCGTACTACCAACCGGTCACTACGGGAGATGACTATGAGGAAGATGGGCTGGTGCCCCAACTGGACAGTGAGGAGGAGCTGGAGAACTTTATTGAGAGAATCTATATGAAACGCAGAATGTACTGAGAGACCTACAGACTTTGTTTTAGACCAGATCAAAACAGAGTCAGATTAAGTGCAGTATGACCAGAAAGACTCAAAGATTGTGAGCTTGAATGACATTTAAAGGTCCTGAAATGAAAAGTTGGTTTGTATTGTATCACTGTATTTGAGTTATTTTTTTGGTAAAGGGGGAGTATAACATATGAGCTCCCTGTAACCATGTTCAGCCTCTTGCTCAGTTTACATCTGAAACAGCACATACCACGAGTATGTCTGTCTTCATTCAGGTTGAACTCTGATGCTCTTGCATATCTCAGAGTTTTTTACAAGACACACTTCACATTTGTGAGCATTCAAATGCAGTTGTGCCCATTGTAAGAGAACCATGTTTACAACATGCAGCATATTTATAGCATTCGTTCACTTTGTGTATGTCACAATCAAATTTTAGTAAACTTATTTGCTACACAGATGTACTGGTGGAGGAAACTGCTGTGTTGACAGTATGTTTTGTTGTATTTGACGTGTGATGTTGCCTTTCTTATTCTTGATTGGACAGAACAATTTACAAGGTGCCAAATACACACATCCAAACTCAAGATGAATTTTGCCTTACAAGTTCTATAAGGGAAACATCATAATGCATATTATATTATATTATATATTTTCATTGCTATTGGTCCCGATGTAAAAACCCTATGGACTCCAAAAGCACAAACTTAACACTAAACACTTCCAACCTGGTGGACTAAGGGTTTTTAATCATAGTGGGACCCATACTGGCAGTAGATGCACCACAACTGAAAATCACCACATCATCATCACTGGGGGATCCATTGTCACAGCTTGATTTTTCTTATCTTCATCTACTTGAATGCCTCACTTTATATGCATTCATGTTTTAATTTACTAAAAAATTCTTGAAGTTAATCTGCTGTATCTGTTCTGCAGCCTTTTACAAACAGATATTGACTGAGAGGCTGCAAGAATTTAGTTCATTTTTAGCTCAAAAGGTTTCAGGGCGGGGAGTCAGGGATTGCGCTTAAACCGTTAAATGCACGTCTTTTTACTTGCAGCTGAAAAAAATAAACAAAAAAATAAAAGAACAAAAAAAGAGAAAAAATAAAACAGTCTGGAGAAATAATCAAGGTGATGGTTTTCTCAGAATAAACTGTGATTACTTAAAAAAAAATAATGGAAGAGGGCCACTGTGTCCGCAGTGAAGCCATCTGTCTTGTAAAAGGTTGTTGTTGATGTCACCTTAGCATTGTAACATGTACAGTGTGAAATAAATATGCCCGTGCAATGTGTAAATAACAGCATGATGATTACTAGTTTTGCTATATGATAAAAAATAAAAGCAATTATTTTATTAAAGTTCAGTTTTTTAATGGCTTTTTGAGGAGTGCTACATTTCACTGCAGCAAAACTTACAGCACATGTGTAATCTGTGAAGACATGTAATGGCAGAATAACATACAAATCTATACCAAGTTCATTATGTGCCAAGAAAACCAATCGAGAACATGTGAAAAACAAGATTGGAAATGAAAAGGGGGAGGAAGCTGAATGAGGGAGTAGGGAGGGGAACTGCAGTGATTGATGAGTCACATGATTGCCCGATGAGTCATCCATCTGTACACTGCGCAGGACCACACTGCTATATAGTCATTTAGCTGCTGGCATCAACATAATGATTGAGACATGTTCACCACCGCCTCCAGCCAGACAATTGCAGATGAAAAGGTATTTGGTAGTAGATTTTGGATGCATCTAGTTCTATATCTCCTACAGCTTCCAATTCTGGAGCCTGGTGCTTTAAACATGGTGGAAAGAACAATTTGCACCAAGTATGGATTGATGAAGTAGTGTATATACTTATTAAATAAATGAAATAGTATAAACAAAAAGTAGTTATTACCAAAAATTATGACACAATTGATATTAAATATAGTTTAAAAAGTACTATTGTAATAATACAAATTTGATAAAAATTACTACAACTGATTCTATTCAATCTATTTTTGTGAAAGGCAATATCACCCTGCAGGTTGGCAGAAGTGGTTGACTTGATCAAACACATAAACAGTAAAACATAGCAAATCTAAAATTTCAACAGACCGCAGTTAACAAGGAAATGAATATTTGTTAGAGGCCATCTCCTTTTTGCTATGAGCTGTACTGTCCGTAACATTTGTTACTTAGACCAAAGCTTATTTATGTTCACCACTGCAGCTGCAAAAACTGACTACACTTCACAATAATACCAATACACTATGCAATCAGATATTAAATTCAGTAAAGACTAAAACTAAGCTTTTTTTTTTTTTTAATCTCAGTTTGTTTCTTGGACACCATTGTATGTTTGTTTATTTTATTTTATTATTATTATTATTATTATTATTATTATTATTATTATTATTATTATTATTATTATTATTATTATTATTTTACAGCCTTTATGTTCTTGTGGGTTTTATTTGTTGTGGCTGCAGAGGCAAGGATCTAATTATTAGTTTGTAACTGAAAACAACACCACTGGTCACTGGACTCGAGCCAGATGGGCTGCAGGGAAAAGGAAGAACAGCCAAGGATCTGTGTGTAAAACATTAATGCTATAAAGCATGTTTGAAAATGACATATACTGATCAAGCATTATGACCACTGAAGAGTCAAATGCATATGATGGAGTGTCTCAAGTTAATGCTATGAGAATGATAAGAAAATGTGCAATGGATTTGAGCAAATGTGAAAAGGGTCAAATTATGATGGCTATTTGCCATGGGAATTGACAATTCAATTGAGCATCTCTACTGAAACTATCTGGTGTTCAGTATCTGTATCAGAAGAAGGAAAGAAGAGTGTAACCAGGTGATTTATGAGGGGAGTGAAGGCTGCCCCATCTGGACGACACAATAGAGACAATGTGAAGTAGACAGCTCTCAATCCATGTTGCTGTGACACTATATTCAATTCAGTCACAGCAAGTGAATGGTTTTGGCAGGGCATTCGGTTTAAACATAGAACTACATATTACTTTTTTGTAGTGAATAACAGAGCAAGCTGCTGGTAAGCTGCTCATGATCACAGATAATCCTCTAAAGTGAAATGAATACACAATATACTTTGCGTTATATAGGTTATGGACACTTTCATACAGAATCATATTTGGCATTCTAGCCTGCCTAATTATTTATTTATTTATTTTTTATTATCCCTGTAAGGAAATTATCCTCTGCATTTCACCCATCCTTCCAGGAGCAGTGGGCAGCACATGGGGCGCCCGGGGACCCATCTCCATGATCTTGTTGCCTGGCTTGGTCAGGACCTCAGCTGGAGGATTTTTTACCTCTGGAGCATGTTTTTGGGTTGATGGGGAAAACCGAGTGCCCGGAGGAAACCCACCCAGACACGGGAAGAACATGCAAACTCTACACAGAAATCAAACCCGGAACCTTCTTGCTGTGAGGCGTGAGTGCTAGCCACTCAGCCACTGTGCCGCTAATTACTTACATATTGTAACTTTTATTTAGTATTATAACGATGTTCCCTCTTCATTGTTGTATTTGGATTCATTCATTCATGCTTGAGTAATCCTGCACTGGAGGTTTGAACATTCAGAAAATGTCTATTTTCAGTTATCTCTATCCCCACTCATTGCACCCATCCAAAAAATTGAGAATCCCATACATAGTGTTAAAAATATCACATATTTTTCAAAAATAAAAACATATGAATTAAAATTTAAATTAAAACTTATCTGGTGAGCCAGCTACATGTCCATGTAATAGGTAATTCTTTCTATGAATGCTGTCGGAACTATCAACAGGAAATTAATGAGCTACAATCACATATATTTGCTTTAGAATCTAAAAAAGGACTTCAACGGACACTACCGATGACTTCCAGAGGTAAGCAGCCCACAATTGCTTCCAGAGAAGAGGGTGAAAAAACTGCTACTTTCAACTTAAACCTGAGTGATACTATGTCTTTTCCAAAACTCTGTGAACACCAAAATGCTAAACCAACAATAACAGATAAAAGACAATATCGTTACATCACCTGAAATACATCTTACAAATATATTTTTATTACTGTCACTGATGTTAACATACAAACAGAATTTTTTTTCATCACAAAATAAGAACAATGAAGTTGGCAAAAGAGAGCAGACAGACAATCTGTGCCAAATGTCAAGGTTAGAGATACACTGCTGCTAAGAGACGATGCTGTCAGTCGTGTGAGCCACAGAGGAATCCAAACATGATGCTATCCCAGTTACAAAAGTTTTGTCCACTCACAGAGGAGTTAAACAGCTGATTGTGCATGTGGGTGCAGTGGACATCAGAACGGAACAGACTGAAATCTTGAAAAGGGAAATTATTTGAAATTAAGGTGATAAGTGGAAGTTCATTTATCAGTCTCCTTTGCCACATCTACTCCATCTAGGGACTCTTCACTCTCCTTTTCCCCCATGGCCCTTCCCTACCATCTAGAAAGCCTCATCAGATCAGGAATTAGCTCTCCTCACACCTGACACAGCATGATCAAGAGTTCTGGCATCAACTATGCTGAACTCTTCCCCGTACAAAACTGTGTTCTGTTTGTAACATTAAACAGATTAACAACCCTCCAGCTCTGCTGCCGTTAAAACTAAATTCCACATCTAGGTGCAATGAGTTTCAGTATTCTTTAATGACAAGGTTCAGGGCATTAAAAATGCCATCAATTTCACATGGCAAATAACAACCTTACTGCTCTTATCAAGGTGAAAAATGACATCCGCCTGAACAAAATCTTGATCTTGTCAGTTATGAGTTTTAACACTGTCAATCATGAGATCCACTTGCAGAGACCAGAGGACTGGGTGGGCATCTCTGGTACTGCCCAAAATTGGTTGAAGTCCTATCTAGAAGACAAGAAGTACTTTGTTGAAATTGTGTCTTAGATCACGCCCTAGTGGTCAATCCTTGGACCACTTTTGTTTAATCACTACATGCTTCCATTAGGCCAGTTAATACACAGCTGTAATGTCTCCTACCACAACTATGCAGACGATATTCAGATCTATGTCTCACTGGCAGAAAATGAATATGGACCAGTGGATTCACTCTACACCTGACACGGAGAGACTTATCCATGCATTTGTCTCCAGTAGGTTAGACTTTTGTGATGGCCTGCTCACTGGCCTCTCCAGACAAGCTGTAAGACAGCTGGAGTACATCCAGAACACTGCTGCTCAGGTCCTGACTAGAACCAGGTCTCTGCACTGGTTTCCTGTGGCTCAGAGAATAGACTTCAAAGCAGCTCTGTGTGTGTACAAGTTTCTCCATCCCTAGACCATTGAAATACTTTATAAAAGAGGGAAACTAAAGCTATGACTTTGACCATGGTCATGATTAAAGTGACTAATCCCTATGAATATTTCAGTCATTTTGCTCCCATTTTAAAGTACTGGACAATTATAGATGAAGTTTAATGATGAATAAAACATATTTTTCAACAGCAGAGATTTGTAGTTGAACCGGTGCCATTACATACACACATACTGAATATCTGGGACATATGATATGAGCCATCTATAGCAGTGGGATTTAGTCCGAGTGAGGCTAAAAGTAGCAATAATACTGAACATATACCTCTAAACTCTTATTTTGAGTAGCCATAAATGAGCTGTTGGCAGAGCAGGATGTGAGGAGATGAGAAAAGTTGGAATGACAGGGTCCAAAAGAAATATGGAGTTTGCGTGACGCATGGAGGACGTCGTCTGACTCAACTCAATTTGACGTCACTAGTAAACGTGGCATAGATAATGAACTTAAAACAAGCATGGGGATATTCAGGCACTTCTCATAGCTAGCCTCCTGATTGCCCTTTTGATGCCAAGGTGAACACGACACTTTACACATTCAAATCTTGGGACAAAGGAAAAACTATAAATTGGTTTGTACATTTTCTTATATATGTGATAATATATCCCACAACAAATGATTCTATTATCTGACAAAAGCTCTGGATTGCATTTCCTTTTTTATAGTAACTATTTATTCATGTTTGCCTTGTGGGTGTATCATAATTAAAATACATTTGAATATTGAAAAAAAAAAAAAAAAAGATCTAACTCTCATGCTAGAAAACTGGTAAAGATCCAGCATTTGGCACAAAAGAGTCTGACAGTGCACCAATTCAATTCAGTAATGGCCCAGAAGAAACATATGCATTTGGCTGAAAGCTGAAATCCAAGCAGAAATGTCAGTTTCGTGAATATGACATTCGTTTAAATGTGGACCTTTAAATCTGATTAAAATAATTACTATGTTTTTGCAGCTGCAGGATTGGGCTCAACCTTTTTTAAAATCCAAATATCACAGTTACATTAGCCAAAATAGCATGAAAATAACAGGACCAAAAGAAACATATTTGTGAAATAACTTCAGCTGATACAACCAAAGAGGTCTTGTTAGGCGCCATGGCAACCAGTTTTTTGGCAGTCATTGTTTTTAAGTTTGAAAATGTCAGACTATTTTTGATGCATAATGTAATATTGTGTTTTGATGCTGTGAAATAACATTTTAGGGTTTTGTGTTACATACACCACATTTCCAGGATTACAGTGAAGTAGACAATGTATGCATAATGAGGCTGTGTCTCTTTCACTGATTTCTAAATGTTTAGAATTAGGCTACTAACCGGTTCAAAGTGGGTCTAAACTGAGACTAAACTTAGGCTAAACAAAGATAAAGCCAAAGTTATTATGCTGTTTATGATTTAATCTATTCATGGGTTTCAGCTTCCTATCATATATGACATTTTGAGGACTTTTCGTCATTCACATACAACATTCAGTATTTGGTGTTAGATTGATCATTTCTATGGCAACAGTCTTTATTAAATTGGTCCATATATCACCAGGTTTACTTGTGTTATGCAACCCTTTAGGGCACTGTATAAATATTATTGATCTACTGAACTAAAAACTGTTTAACTGTTTAAAACACAAAAGGTTGAACGAGCCAATTAATAAGCTTGCATTTTTATATTGACCACAGCTGTCTCCACTATACATGTAAAGGTGTTTTTGAACTTCTAAATAAACTGCCTTTTGATTCCTCTTTCATCACTGACATTGTCCGCCAACCCTCCATTGTAGAGGCCAGTCTTTTTCAGGGTATATTCTTGAAAATGAAGCAGGCTTTCAGCAGCCCCATTAGAACAGGGCTGCACTGGGGACCCCTCTAAAACAGCACCCATTGTTTATGCTCTCCCCAGTCATTTGCCTCTCTGCTTTCATCTGGTGCTCCACAATTTTACCCCCCTCTGCCATCTCCTACCTCTTTTATTTCCTAAATTATCCATACCCCCTCCCATCTACCCTTTAATGCTCCCTAACACCTAATCGTTCGGCCATTTTTTCTTTCTTTCTTTCATTCGCTCTCCATTTCTTGTTTTGTATGCAAGCCCCAAGGGAGAGGAATGGGTGAACAGCACTCTCTCTGCGCCACTGTCACAAAAGACTGGTGAGTCATCGGCACTTATGTTCCCGGCTGCCTCCTCCCACAAACACACACACACACACATATAAGAAAAAAAAAAAGCACTAAAATTACTCTGTACCTGCCACACATTTACAGGAAGGCGCGCACTTCACTGACCGGTAAATACTCTCAATGTGTTTCATGAACATACAAATATGTGCTGCAGATAAAAAGCCATGTTATCAAAGGATAAAAGTATCAGATTATTAATTATGATAATTAGACTTGCTATCTGAACAGTCACTACACATCAACTTTAATAATAATAATAATAATAATAATAATAATAATAATAATAATAATAATAATAATAATAAAGAGGTCGTTTTTGCATTCTATTCAGTTTTAGTGGAATACACAGTACACCAAAAATGTTTTGATTTGTTTCATTCTGATGCAAACCCTAACCTCGATATTTCTGTTATATATATATATAACAAAGAGGTGGGTGGGTGCTAGGGGGATCGTCATCTGCACATAACCTATTTTTTAATGGCTCTGAATGTGCCATTGGGGTAGACAGATCGATCGTGCCTTGTTAGGTGGTAGTGTGCGCGTAGGCCTAGTAGGCCTAGTAGGCCTGGGCCTTCGCAGTTTCACCTTAAGAGCACGTGTAAACAGTAGGCCTATATAAAGCTTTTCTTCATGGCATCAGGGCTCGGGATCCACTGCCCCTGGAAAACACACCTACAAGTAAGAATATTAATTAATTATCAAAATTACATTGTTCAATTTGTTAATACAGCTTTAGTTTGAAGAGCTAATTTACCTGTCATAAGCGTATACTTCCATAGGCTAAGACGATCCACAACACAAAGTGTTCGTGCTCCCTCTGCTGGTAAAAAATATCAATTACAATGAATTTCTCCACAGAAATGTCAAGTCTGTCTAGAGGGTTTGTTTTTGTTAGTGAAGTTAAGCTAAATTAGAATAAGCTAAATTATTCAGTGTATACTGAGAGGCACATAGAACTATATGGCAAGACTGCATTAAAAATAGTCCTACTGTACGGGCTATTACTTGTTGAAATATTGTTCAAATTCCTTGTACAATAATAATGTGAAACTAGAGAATAGGGACTGTCTAATACAAGGACAAAATAGATAGACGTAGATAGAGAAGAAATCCATTAAACCAAGATTAGTATTTGTGATACAAAATCAAAGCCCAACCAAGGCTGAGCTGGACTAAACCTGGACTAAAACTTTAACTCCTAATAATCTTGACGATTTGAATATTCCAATCATCCATACTGACATGTCATAGCCACTGAAGCCTTGGTCTGTATTCCTCTGTCGGGTTAAAGCCTGTTTCACATAAGCGCAACAGAGCCCTCACCTGATTAGTCTTTACAGAAACCAGCTTGTGAGCCATTCAGACACATCAAATATTGAAGAATGGAGTTTCCGTTTCACACACACTGAGGGGGCGGCCCCAAGCTGCAGAGGTATACACCGTGTAAAGAAGACAGAGGCTCAAAGGGAGGAAAAGTCCATGAAAGAGATTAAGAATAGGGAAAATAAATCAAAGAAAAAACATTGGAGGGGGGTACATGAGCGGGCATGGAGGAAGAAACAGTGGCATCAGAAAAAAGCAGCAAAAGGTAAGACAAGCAGAGGGATGTTTTTGTACGATCATGTAACAGTAGAGGCTTAGTTTGCCTAATCAGCTGAAGACCTATTGGCTGATAACCCAGGCACTTAAGAGGGCATGTTTTGCTAAATTTGTGTGCTTCTCTGTTGAACTTTAGTGACAACCAACCAGAGGGGGAGATCGATAGTAAAGAATCTGAGAAGTCTGAAAAGGATGCAGACAATAATCCACAAAGTTCTGTCAGTAATGAAGAGGTAGGTGCAAACCAGGTAAGATTTAAAGGGGAGATATTATACAAAATGTAATCATTTTATAATTTTAACCATGCTATTATAGTGTTCCCTCATGCTTATCCTAAACAAAGTTGTATTCTGATTTAACTTTAATACAAAATACTCTCAAAACAAAAAATATATAAACTTTAACTGACAATAAGAAATTATAAATGATAAAGATGTTCTACGGCATAAAAATATAATAATGATAGTGTAATGATACATAGGTCAAACTTTGTGCCCATTTATGTCAAATGAGTGTCTTGTGGTTGTTGTGAGTGTGTGCAGGACGAGGAGCAGACCATCAGTGATGACACGCCGCAGGAGATCCCAAGCTCATCGAACAGTGACAGTGAAGCCCTCCCACCTCCAAACCCCTCCACCGAGGACCATGAGACCCCCCAGACAGAAGCCACACAGGAGCCTACCACCCAAAGTGAGTGACGCATTATCCTGCTTCTTCCATTACCGCTCAAAGGTTTTATGTCATTTTTTACAATAATAATAATTATTATGTTTCTTATGTTATGTTGGCATTGTATCTTAAATGCCAGTTCCCAGATAGCATTGTATGGGATGTGAGGTACAAACCAAAAAAAAAAACAATTATTTTAATTATTTTATCACATAACACTTGGAGACAGATAATTTGCTGAGGCAACGCAGAAAACTAAAAAGAAAAATGTTATAGTTATAAACCTACGTTTTAGGTGCACAACAACCATTAAACTACAACATTAGCCTAAACATATATGCAACAGGAGCCAATATTTAGGAAGTACTTAATTCATAGCTACATCGTACAAGCTCTTCTCCTCTTCTTCACAGGCCGTCCCCCGGAGCCCTGCTGGTATTGCCTGCGGTCTCTGGACTCGCAGTACCGCCCTCAGATTCCTAAACAGGTAGGGCTATCAGACACATAATTGTAGTTGGTGACCTTCAAAAGGGAAAATATATGAATAATTTGTCACTAAGTTATTGTACCCCTCCTTGAACTGCCACAATGGTGGGAGGGGTGCCCGAATGATCCCGGGAGCTATGTTGCTGGGGGCTTCATGCCCTGGGTAGGGTCACCCAAGGCAAACAGGCAGACTAAGAGCAGTTCAGAAGCCCTTATGATGAGAAACACAGCAAGGCCAGTTACTGGGGCCCCACCCTGGAACCCAACTCTTTGAGGAGGGCTGGATTCTCCATTTCTCTGGCGTTACCCACGGGGAGCGGTGGGCAGGTATGGGCCTGCTCATTGCCCCACAGCTCAGCCGCTGTGTGTTGGAGTTCGCCCCAGTGAACTCGAACACTGCGCCTTCAAGTCGGGGACAGGTCTCTCACTGTTGTGTCGGCCTACGGGCCGAACAGCAGTACCCCACCTTCTTGGAGGGGTACTGGACAGTGCACCAACCGGGGACTCCATTGTTCTACTGGGGGATTTCAACGCCCATGTGGGCAACGACAGTGACACCTGGAGAGGGGTGACTGGAGGAACGGCCTCCCTGATCTGAACCCGAGCAGTGTCCTGTTATTGGACTTCTGTGGTAGCCACGGTTTGTCCATAATGAACACCATGTTCAAGCACAAGGTATTCGTGCACGTGGCACCAGGACATCCTACGCTGGAGGTCGATGATCGACTTTGTTGTCATGTCATCTGACCTCCGGCAGTGTGTGAAGAGAGGAGCAGAGCTGTCAACTGATCACCACCTGGTTGTGAGTTGGGTCCGCTGGAAGGAAGGAGGAGGAGGAAGCCGGAAAGACCTGGCAGACCCAAGTGTACAGTGAAGGTCTGTCGGGAACGTCTGGCAGAGCCCTCTCCAGGAGAGCTTCTCCCAGATTCCGGGGGAGACTGGGGACACGAAGTCCGAGTGGGCTTTGTTCTCGGCCTCTATTGTCGATGCAGCCGTTTGTAGCTGTGGTCGTAAGGTCTGTGGTGCCTGTCGCAGCGGCAATCCCCAAACCCGGTGGTGGAGACCGTCATGCCGTCAGGCTGATGAAGGAGTCTTATTGGGCCTTGTTGGCTCATGGGACAGCTGACAGGTACCGGCGGGCCAAGCATGCTGCAGCCCGGGCGGTCGCAGAGGCAAAAACTTGGGGTTGGGAGGAGTTCGGAGAGGCCATGGAGGAGGACTATTTGACGGCCTCAGAGAAATTCTGGCAAACCGGAGAGGGAAGCAGTGCTTCACCAACACTGTTTACAGTGCGGGTCGAGAGCTGTTGACCTCGACTGGGGATGTTGTCGGACGGTGGAAGGAATACGTTGAGGATCTCCTCAATCTCGCCGTCACGTCTTCTGAGGAGGAAACAGAGCCTGGGGACTTGGGTGATGGATGAGTCCGCCAACTCATCCATCACCCTGGCTGAAGTCACTGAGGTGGTTAGGAAGCTCTTCAGTGGCAAGGCTCCGCGGGTGGATGAGATCCGTCCTGAGTATCTTAAGTCACTGGATGTTGTAGAGCTGTCTTTGCTGACATGTCTCTGCAACATCGCGTGGTTCACGAGTGAGGGGAGGATGGCATGTGAGATTGACAGGGTTAGAGTTAGGATTATGGTTAGGCTTAGGGCAGCGTCGGCATTGATGTGGTGCTGAATCAGACCATTGTGGTGAAGAGGGAGCTGAGCCGAAAGGCAAAGCTCTTGATTTACCGGTCAATCTATGTTCCTACCCTCACCTATGGTCCTGAGCTTTGGGTAATGACCAAAAGGACGAGATCGCTGATTCAAGTGGCTGAAATGAGTTTCCTCCACAGAGTGGCTGGGCGCTCCCTTAGAGATAGGGTGAGGAGCTCAGTCACACGGGAGGAGCTCGGAGTAGAGCCGTTGGTCCTCCACGTCAAGAGGAGCCAACTGAGGTGGCTCGGGCATCTGTTCCGGATGCCTCCTGGACACCTCCCTTGGGAGGTGTTCCAGGCATGTCCCACCGGGAGGAGGCCCCAGGGAAGACCCAGGACATGCTGGAGGGACTATGTCTTTTGGCTGGCCTGGGAACGCCTTGGGGTCCCCCCGGAGCAGCTGGAGGAAGTGTCCAGGGTGAAGGAAGTCTGGGAGTCCCTGCTTAGACTGTTGCCCCCGTGACCCGGCCCCGGATAAGCGGAAGAAAAGGCTGTATGTAATGGGATCTTAAACGCAACAAAAATATAAGCTGCAGTCTGTGTTTTGACACTGAACCAAAACAGCAGATGGAATTTCATGGCTTTATTCTTTGTTGCAATTTTAATGCACTGTAATAGCACACTGAAAAGTCTGTCTGGGCCTTCTGGTTGTTGAAGTATTAAATCCCAGGCAACATCTGCTGTCTCAAACAGCACTTTTTGTATTTGTAAAATTACAACTATTAAAACGACAAATATCTAAACATCAACATAAAAACATCAGACAAGCAAGAAACTTTGCAATATATAACTCAGAAATTTCAGGTACATTGTAGATAGGTGGTGCTTGCTGTTTACTTAATAAAACCTGCAAAAAAACGTATAGCATTTAGGTTTTAACCTACAGTATTTCAGGATTGAAACTGTTAACCCAAATGAGAGACTCATGTGAAGCTCATTCTATTTTTCTGATTAGATCATCTTGATAACCAAAACACCAACTTATAATACATACACCATGTCCAATGTTTTTGTAATTAAGAATAAATCATCATTACAATTGTTATCAGCAAAAGCTATATTTAATTTGAACATCTCTACCTCATGAATGGGAACACAGCTTTTAATTATGAATTCCATAAATATAGGTCATGTTTATGGAATTTATAATTAAAATCTTACAGTTCCTTTAATGCTTTAGAAAGTGCTGACATATATTTAGTATTGGCAAAAAGCGACATTCATTAATGATATTATTTAACAATAACAATATATAATGTATTTGGGAAAATGTTATGATTTATCTCAATGAATGGAATTACCTATGCACAAATTCATACTAACAAAATCTGTCTCCCTCATTTTTAGGAAGAATCAGATTCCTCGTCTGCAGTGTCCTCTAGTGGTAATCAGCGGGTTATGTACCAGACAGACCCCAGGCCGCACTTCGGAGTGGCCTGGTCATCTCATGCTCCAGGACACCCTCTGTGGGACAGCGAGGGGCCGTGCTGGGGGCAGAGGAATCAAGAAATTCCCTATCCCACTCACACCTGCCCCCACTGCCATTTGGGGCTTCCAGCTGACACACTTCGCTGGCATGAGGTTGGGACTCACTTCACATAAGGCCTAAATATAGAGGCATAACACAGTGCTATAAGTGTGCTTATCAGACTGTTGTCTTTCCTCTGCACAGGCCAAGTGTCTGCTGTTTGAAGAGCTGAGGGCAGCAAAGAAATAAACCATTAATTAGATTTACTTTTGTATAATTATCCCTCATGTTTAAATGTGTTATTTCATAATGTGTTATGATGAAACAAATACACTATTTTGCTAATATAGTTACATTATTTCAGCTATACAAAATACTTTTCCATTTTATGGGGTAAAGAGATTGTTGCCTAAGATTTAAAAAACACAGTTTGCAATTGTCAAAATAAATTTAAAAGCACACAATAAACTTGGAGCATTACTTCAATTGTGCATCGCAGTTTGTTGAAACCCCTCTCTGCCTGAGGTCATGCAGCAGCTGAGAGCCCTGAAGAAGCTGACCCCGGATTACTGCTGTGTCAGCGATCAGTTTTAAACCTTTAGTGAGAATAGGAGGTTATTTTTAGATATGAGGAGATCTAAAATCTAATCTCAAAACAGGTACAAGAAAATATTTTATTATTAAATAAAATATTTTATACAATAAAGTTTACAACTTTTAAAATAGCATGCAAAATAAACTAAAAGTAGCTTCAATTTTGTAGAAGTTAACTCATGAGCACCATACTGCATGTCAATGAAAGGAAACTGGAGCCTCAGTCTGCAGACCAGCTACAACCTAATGATCAACAAATATAAATATTTTGTTTAGATTTAGAATATGATCTGTGTATCAAGCATCTTATGGATTGTACAAGAGACATCTACTTGAGAAATACATTGTTTATTTTCCCTCTTATATCACTGTATATTCTCTATAGCAGTTTGATGAAATTTATCTTCTTGTAAAACTTACAGTGCCTACACCTGGACTTGCAGCAACTGGAATGAGGTCATTGACAATGAGCTGATGGAGTTGGTTAAAGGCTGTGAGAATCAGAGGAGTTTGTGCTCCCATCACAGCCTCAGGGTATGAACTCAGCTTTACTCATCTAAGGGTTTTACTCATCTAAGACCCAAATTTGAATATCTAACTTTTATTCAGAGAAAAAATGTAACTGTATGAATGAAACATTTTACAACCTATAGCTGAAAATGGACTGTATATCAAGTCCTTCATATAATGTTTCCACCCTACAATGTCTCTTGAGTCTTTTTCCAGTTTATAATTTCCACAACCACCTTTGAGGACCCTGACAAAGAAACGAGCAGCACTAATGAAGATTAGCCACATTCTTCACCCCAATGAGCTGAACATTTATGCTGTGGTCAAAGCAATGTAGCAGCCCTGATGCCACTATTCCCCCTGCAGCTCAAGCTAAAACAACAACAATAGAGCATGACATCCTTCTACTACTATGTCTCTTCTGGGATGGTGAGGGTGGATTTGGAGTCACTGACCTAGATTCTTTCAAGGGTCAAATCAGTGCTCTGGTATGGGCAATGCACAAGCAATTCAAATCAATTTAGAAATCTGCCGACTTTAAAAAACAAAAACAGAAAGTGAGTCAGGCACGGCGGAATGCCAATAGTATTCGTTCTAGTCCTATTGATTTATTAAGATCCCTTAGGGTGGTAAAACGGCCTCATCCACCAGTATTGCTGGTTGTTAGGGGGCCATGCCTTATCACGTGACAACATAAGGCATTATGTGGCGTTGTGAGGAGCCAATGGCGCGGCTCGTCAGCTGACCGCTATTTGAATATTGATGGTCCCTTCACGCTGCCCCGCTGCAGCCACATTGTAGCGCCTGTTTGTTGCCCTGTCTGTTATTGTCTGGGGGTACACGCCTTTGAAGCGAAATGTCGTCGCTTTTTAAACCTTTTTCGTTTAAAGATCCGCACAAGGATTGCGGTGATGCAACTGAACATCCTCCTTTTCATCATCCTCCGTCTCAGCTGCTGGCTGCCGCTACGGGGCTGGGCTCTCTGCCGCTCTACCAGCGCTCATACGCGGCTAGGAGAAGCCTGGCTGCCGCTGCTGTCGGTGGGAGGAAAATTACACATCCTGGAAAGGCCATCCTTGCAGGTAGCCTCGTATTTTCACACCATTCTTATATTTACGTCAGAATTTAGTGCGTTGCCTGGTCTGCGCACGCTAATCTCGGTCTGTCTCATTAATGGTATCAGTGTGGAAGTGGGTCAAAACAAACGCACTGAGCCAGCAGACATGGACCACTACAGGCAGCGAGATGTAGAGTCATGCCATGCTATTCCATGTCGCTCTGCCATTTGATTTGTTTGCAAAATACAGATTAAAAGTAAATGGTTTTGTATTGACCTATGAGTCTAGGCTATAGGCTACTTGATAAGCTGATTAGCCTGCATTTCATACATTAAATCATGGCACACCCACGGCACCTTGCATTAGCCTACTCTCCCCGTCATACGCTTACACTTCATTATTACAGACTTGTTATTGCTAATTAAATCATAGTCCTAAATCATACATATCATGTACGCCTAGAGGCCTAATGTTCACTGTACTTATGCCATATGTCTCAGGTGGCCTTGCTGGGGCAATAGAAATTTGCATCACATTCCCCACAGAATACGTGAAGACCCAGCTGCAGCTGGATGAGAGAGCCAACCCACCTCGGTACAGGGGCATCGGTGAGTCTGAGGAGGGCAGGGAGAGGTTGCCCTGTGGTACATAGTTTGGCCATACAGTGTGGTTATAAATGGTCCTGTTTCTGGATGCAGGCGACTGTGTGAAGCTGACCGTGCAGGACCATGGGCTCAGAGGGTTGTATCGAGGGCTCAGCTCTTTACTTTATGGATCAATACCCAAGTCTGCAGTCAGGTGGTCACCCAATTCTCATATATAAATCATAAATATAATCATAAATAATAACTAATAATATAATGTCATGGCAAACGGAAAGATGGAAGTAGGCTAAATGACATTACTCAGAATTGCATCAATTACTATTAATGAATTAGTATTTTTTATGAGTTATGTTTTAGTATTTTGAATCCACATTACTTTTTGAGAGTAATTGGTTTGATTATTTATTAAAGTCTTATTGATTTGCTGTCCTTACTAGTCTTTGTGTTTAAACAGATTTGGCACATTTGAGATGCTCAGTAACCCTATGCGTGACTCCACGGGTCGTTTGGATAATACACGAAGTCTTGTGTGTGGGTTAGGAGCAGGTATAGCAGAGGCCATTTTAGTGGTTTGCCCAATGGAGACACTCAAGGTCAGTGGTTTTCCATGCTATGTTTACCATTTATATGAATTTAAAACACAGCTAGCAATCATATTTTTATTTATTTAGGTGAAGTTAATCCATGATCAGTGCTCGCTTAGACCTCGATACAGAGGCTTTTTTCATGGAGTTAGTGAAATTATAAGAGAGCAAGGTAAGTTAATTGTGTATGTTATCATTTTAACAATTCTTAATGACTGTTAAAGTTGTCCCTGGTTGTTGTTTAGGAGTAAGAGGCACGTATCAAGGTCTAACGGCAACTGTGCTTAAGCAAGGAACAAATCAGGCCATACGATTTTATGTGATGACTTCTTTGCGTAACTGGTACAAAGGTAAGCTATTCTTCTTTTTTATCATGACGTTAGTATTTTATGAATATATGCGCTTACATTCCTTCTGTGTATCAAATTTTAGGTGATGATCCCAGAAAAGAAATGCACCCTATAGTCACTGCAATGTTTGGAGCAACAGCTGGAGCAGTCAGTGTTTTTGGAAACACTCCTCTAGACGTAGTGAAGACAAGAATGCAGGTATAGTTTTCATTACAGTAATTCTTAGTTATTTAATGTGGTCTTTTTTATTACTTTATTATCTTTTATTTAAATTGTATGTTTCTTTGCAGGGTTTGGAAGCACATAGGTACAAAAACACATTTGACTGCGCCTTTCAGATCATGAAGCATGAAGGGCCACAGGCGTAAGTTCTAATAACCTTCAAATGGACTGCTGTGTGTAAACCACTTAACTTCTATTGGTTTGCTCTTTAGCTTCTACAAGGGGACAGTGCCCAGGCTGGGTCGTGTGTGCCTGGATGTGGCCATAGTATTTGTCATCTACGAAGAGGTTGTGAAACTACTCAATAACGTCTGGAAGACCCAACAGTAAACCAAGCACACAGTGGGGGGAGCAGTGCCTCATACAACTCAACACCTCTACAGATGCCCAAAAGGGACAAATGACCATATTTAACAAGTCACAGATGCAAGAAACACAGATGATTTGAAAACACAGCAAACCTAAGCTATTCATCCCTATTATCTTACTGAAGAGGGATGAACCTTGTACTTTGGCAGAAAAAAAATGTAGTTTTAGAATAGATACAGACCAAGGTAGTGGATACAAAACCAAACATTGGTTAATGTTCAAAACTGTTTTTACCAAAGGATGAGAGGATGCTGAAGGGAATGGAAGGTAGAAGTTAAAAATACTTTTCTGACTGTTCTTATTACCTGAATTACTAAATGCCTACTCAATGCCAGTAACACCATAAGACTATCCCGTTGCTTATTCTGTCTAACATGCCCTTCTCTCAATACATGAACACATTTGTGCTTATGTGCATGTGGTGTCATCACAGTAGCATTTACAGTATCTGTGCTGTGGCTGTGTTGATGAACATTAGATGCTCTTCATTGTTTCATGGCTGCTATAGATGCTGCATGATTTTAATGTGGCACTTAACTGTTATACATGGATTTCTCCAACTGCACATCTACACTGATCTACACAAGTTCTAGCCAATCAAAATGTGTTCCAAGTCACTTCAGACCTTTATGTTTACCATGTTTATTAGTACAATATTAGCACAATCTGGATCTTGATTTCACCCTTGCCAAGCCATATGGCAATAGGTTTGTGTTAGACTACTCCCATTGTCTGATATGCAGTTATATGTTGTCAACTACTGCACATTTCTACTACATATTAAGTTTTTCAACTGCTGCTTTTATAAATGTGTGAATTAGTGTATTGTTGGTGGATAGGAGTTTATATTAATTTACATGAGATTAGTTTCATTATGTTATATATGCCAACATGCCAAAATAAAAACATGAAAATCGACAGAAATTGTTTACATTTTTTACAAAAACTTTCAGTAGACTTAATGTTTTACTCGTTTGGATTCCATTAGCATTTGGGCTCTACTTGTTGAAACTCTGACTATAGTACAGAGCAGATTAAAAGATGAACGGTGGGGAGGACTGCAGGGTTTAACATCAGATAGTATTAGCACTCCCACCTGTTACCTATGCAATACAATCATTCATCTATGAAGGCTTAAGGTGATTCAGGATGGTCAGTGGTGAACACTGCCCTTTGCCAAATGTTTATTTACGTTAGTATACCAACTTATTTCAAATAGTGGGTCATGACCCCAATGAATAGAGTTTGAGATCCTCTTCTCATACAGTGTAATACTGTACATATACCAGCATGATCTCCAGTGATCATGTATCACATCATAATAATGTTAATAATCGTCTTTCACCGTGTTGACAGTGTGCAGCTGTCTAAGCTGTGCCTGGTCAGTGTCACTGCACCAAGATTCAGATTTGGTCCAGCCTTTCATCTTCAGTTAGAAGGTAAAGTAGGGATGGGCACTACCTCCTCCATCTAAAAGAATGTGAAGTTAAATTAAATATCAAAAGGTTGAGAAAGCTAAATAAATCACACTTACATCCGAAGACATTTGTCTTTCCCTCCACTGGCTACTCTTTGACCATCAGGACTCCAGTCCACTGCATAAACCTACATTCAAATATAGGGTGTCAAGAGCATATTAACACATTCAGATGCAAGTCTTAAACACCCACCTCATCAGCGTGGCCTGGAAGGTCCATACTGAGTTTTCCAGTTTTCATGTCCCAAACTTTAAGTGTGCTATCACTGCTTCCACTGATGAGCAGCCTACTGTCAGCAGACCATGCCACCTGATACACAGATCCAACATGGCCACGCAGGGACATAAGGTACCTGTGGGCAATTTATATGGTTACAGTTACAATGCCGTCTGCTGGACAGCAATGGTATGACAAGCATATTCACAGAATTTGTTTTTGGAGACTTACTTTCCTGTACGCCCATCCCAAATTTTAATAGACTTGTCAAAAGAAGCAGAGGCTAGAAGTCTTGTGTCTGGAGAGAAGAGGACTTCATTGATGAGTGCGCTGTGGCCTGTCATCCGGGCCAGAGGCTTTTTGTCCTCTGCAGGGTTCCATAGAAAGAGGGTGAAGTCATCTGAACCAGACACTAGTAGCTCTGGAGTCTTTCCCTTCAAAGGCAAAAAATTATTTAATAATGTGTCAATATAATCAAAAGTACACACAGACAACAACGCACATACCCTAACTTTATTATATCTCTCAAGGGCTTTTTCCTTCAGTTCGTCCACTAAAAGACAAAATGTAGCAAATAGGAAAAAATGTAAAATAAATAAATTTTAATAAATATTTAGAGCACTGTTTTTACAGATAGTTACTCACATGAGCCTTTGAGGTCTTGAGGGTTGATGGTGGCTGTTGCAGGTTCAAAAGCTCCAGTACGGAGAACGTAGTCTGTGCTGAGAGCCAACGTGTTGACCCAGTGAGCATGACCCTGAAGAGTCCTGCATTGGACACCCTGTATTCATAATAATAATAATAATAATGCATCAGTTTTATATAGCGCTTTTCTGGACACTCAAACACGCTTTACAGGGCATTATTCATTCACTCCACACTCATAAACATGTATCTATATATTTTGTCTATCAGGAAAATATGGATTAAAATACTAGGAACTGCATCTCAAACACACCCCATGTACCATTCATCCATAAAAAGATCAATAAACAAATAAGTTACACCAATGTTGTTGAGGACAAAACACTACTATTAAAATCTGAGCTTTTCAGCAAAGTATCAATATTCTACAAGTTACAAAATGGTACTGAGTATGACATAACCACATTACGTCACTAAAGCAGCTAATTACCAAACACACAACCAGAAGAGTATTGTCCTTGGGATGAATGAGGGGTAAATTAATCATTGCTGTGCAACACTACTTACATCTTTGGCTCTCCAAACTTTGATAGTCCTGTCCTGGGAAGATGTATACAGAAGTCCATCCCCTCCCCATTTTACACAAGTGACTGATTGTGTGTGTCCAGTTAAGATCTTCTCACAGCGCCCCAGTACTGTGTCCCAAATACGTACTGAGCCATCTTTAGAGCTACTGGCCAAGAACCGGCATTCTGGGTTACTAGAAGAAGAGATAGTCAAGTCACTGCTATCAAGAAATGTAATTCATTACAAATTACTTTTTTTTTTTTTCCAATGCTAAAAACAATAGTGTGTACTCTCACACAATACCTGCACACTACTGATAATTATGCTGTTCCAGCACCCTTGAAAATTACCAATATCAAAGAGGAAAGTTGCTTACAGGTGTAGCGGTTCCCAGGAAATCCAAGTGATCCATTTGGTGTGTCCAATTAAGGTTTTTCCAACCTGTAAGCCAGTCACTGGATCCCACAGAAAAATCTATTATCAAGCACAGAAAATGTATTAATAAACACAAATTCCAAAGAAATTAATGACAATGCTAAGCACAATAGCAAAAGTCACCTGACTGTTTTTGCATCCTGAGGCCAACTTCTTGCCATCAGGTGACCAAGCAATGCTTAGAACCCAATGTGTATGACCTAAACAAAAGGCAAATTACATCAAAACAAATAATCTAGCAAATAAATAAATTATTTATAAAATAAATAATAATAATAATTGACATTATAATAATTTAATTATAAAATAATTATGTATATTAATAAAAAAAAATGTCCTAATACCTCTTGCAGTATGATGAGGTGTCTCCGTCATCAAGTCCCAAAAACGAACTGTTGTATCACCTGATCCACTAGCCAAATATCTGGGAACATGCACAGACAAGAAATGCATAAAAGATCCAAGATATAAAATGCAGATTCAGAAAAGTTTATATGCATAAAAAGTGGTACTCACTTGCCGGTTGGACTGAAGGCAGTGGAGATGACCGCCTCAGTGTGCCCCTGCAAAGTGCTGGTGCAACGTGCCACGGCACGGACCCTGAACACTGCCTGAGGTTGGTACACCACCGGAAGAACCTGCTCGGTCTCAACCCCCAATGCTTTCACACAGGTCCCCAAGGAAAACACCACCTCTGCCTCACCACGCACAAAGAACGCCAGTGGTACTGGGTCATCCTGCAAGGTAAATTGTTTTTTCATGTTATATTTGGATCACACCTTTTTAATGGATGATCTAAATATTCATAGGCTACATGACATACCGTAACTGACAGGGGAAACGACACAAACTCTTATATAGATTAGAAGATTACTGACCTGTTGCAGTAGAGCATTGCAGACCAGCTGTAATTTGTCTGGGGTGATGTCCAGGGGCACATCGAAAGGTGAACCCAGCACCTCTCCTTCCTCGTTCTGAAACTGGATCAGAAGGCGCTCCACGTCCTCAGTCGACATAATGCTGAATAATCTGAACGACAATAATGCAACAGCTGTACATGACATGTCCCATCAAAATCAACACACGGTATACAGAGCTTCGTTAACGTAGAGATGCCACCCAAACTTATTTAAATGTGGCGCTGTTTTGCCGTGAAGCCACAGCAGTATATGAGGGAAGATTAGAGCGGATCAAAATAAAATACTCTCAAACAGAGCAGATCAATACACATGTAATCCACTGTATCGATAACTTGTGGCAAACATGCTAGCCCACATCCCATCTCCACTAGTCTGTTACCGTTCAACAAAGACAGTTCATTCTCTATCAGTTTAGCCGATACTTACACCCGTTTTTAAACCAACAGATATTTGTTGTTTGATATCAATAAATAGAACCGGATTCTATATAATTCACTTAGAATTCACCTTTAGCTTAGCAGAGCTGGTGACGTTCCCACGTGCGATACAGCGGAAGAACCGCCCCTCAACTCGGGTTGCCAAATCAGAGCTCCGTTTTCCAGCACATGGCAGACGGATGTTGTGAATGAAGTCAGCGTCATGTGTATTACAAGAATTATTATTAAATAAACAGCTACATTTAATAAGTTCTCTATAAGTTTTATGGAAAAGAAAACTGCTGTAAAACTTTAAAATGTGATCATTGAAATAAAGCTTATGGGGTTATTTTTCACATGTTAATTTACATGTTAATTCTGTCATATTATCTTTATCTGTAAATGACATTATTTTGATAATAAAAAACAAACATCTTATTACACATTATCCTTATCCAGTCTGTTTATATTGCCTTCAAGTATATTTATCTGTATATTACTTGAAGGCCTACAAAATCTCAGATGTATCTGTACCATTTTCCCTTATTCATATAATGTATTTTTTCCGAATCTCAGTCAAGTCAGAACTAATATTGTTATAATCTGGAAAGCCAACAAAACAAACACACAGTACAAGTCAGGTATGTTCAAAGGCATTTTATTTGATTAGTATTCAGTATCAGCATTTTCTTATTTGATGCAATTAAGTTTTGGTTGTGACTTTTTTCTACTGCCACCTGACACTGGAGTTATGTCTGGGTCATCCAAACCAGTGGATGAACTTGATCATCTGTTACTGTAGAATAATTACTGCAACATTTTGAATTGGAGAAACACTGGCACATTTTTCTGTTTTATTTAAGGCCATTGGCTTTTTCAGGAACAAGGCCTTCCATGACTGCTCGCTTTGACTCCAGAATCTGAAAAAAGTAAATTGATTAATATTGTGTTTGTTTTTATTAAAAGAAGGAATGTGTCATAAAATGTAATGTTGTAACTCACCTGGAAGGTCTCACTGAGGCCAACAATGGTTTGCATGTTTGTACTGTAGTAGCCTAACACATACTGCCCGCCAAGAAGAGGAATTGTATCTTTGTCCACAGGGAGCTGCGCCCAAACAGACATTCTCAGTATACATCAGCAATACATGGGTCAGGGTCATTTAAGAGTGTCTTACCTGAATGAGTTCACCAACTTCAGGCAACTCATTCTCACGAACCCAAACAAAAGTCTCATAATCCATAGCACTTTTAAACCCAACCTAAAAATATAAATAAATATATAATTTGTACATAGTTCATCATCTTGACACTACTTTAAGCAGCGGTACCTTGAAAAGTCCAATCCAGTCCCATGTGGAGGACATGAACTCATCCTGGACAGTGTAACTCAGTACTGCGTCCTGGTCTGCGCTCCACACACCGTCCGCAGAGACATGCACCAGCGGATGGTCAAAGCGCTTTCTGAGCTATGGGGGTAAAATTATAGATTAAGGCTTGACATTTTGCTCATTGTGACTGTGTTTGGCTGTAAATGTAATGTAACCCAAACATAGGCTTGTACTTTCTTTTAATAATACTAGGTATTACTAAAAAAGTCAAGGTGGTAGTGTGAACCCTAACCCTATCCCAAAAGCATTTATTAGGCTTAAATTTTTTCTTTTCACCTCAACATTGAAAGTAGCAATGACTGGTTTGTGGTCACTGACTCCATAGCTCATATCACAGGTGTATCTATCCTGAGTGACCAGGATGGGGTACTCGTCTGGTCCTTCATCAGGAGATGTGGACGCGCTCTCATCATCCTCCTCTGGTGGAGGACTTCTGGGTTTGATGCGCCACAATACCCGGTCAGTCCAAGCAGGCTTCCTTTTCTTACCACTAGGATGTTAAAAAATAGTTTAGTCTTTTTGTATTTTTTATAAATATCTCTGACATATTACATCTTCAACCACTGGTTTGATGTGAACTTCTTACTCTTAAGTTTAGTGTACTTTAACAATATGGTTTAAGCTAAAGTAAAACATCAGATGATATTTTCAGTTAGAATGATGCCAATGTGATCACAAAAGATAAAAGATGTTTATTTAATGCACGTTCAACTGCAATCTATAATGAATCTACACACAAGTGCCTCTACAGTGCAGTAAGTCGTGCAAACATGCTGTGAGGTGAAACACATGCTAGTAAAAGTGACTGACAAGTGTGGAATTTATATGGTATTGGTGAGATAATGAGATAAAGTCCATTGTCACAAATGTTTTCCTCATCATTTATTGCTTATGAAATATGAAGCTAGACCCCAGGCTGTTTGTTCAGGGCGTGCCTCCAAAGACACCTACCTTGGTGGGTTTAGCTCTCTGTACCAGGCTCCCAACCAGACAGAGAGCAGCCCCCAGCACAGGGAGGTTAGGAGGAGGAGGAGGGTGGTGCTACTCTGCTGTAGGGGCCGCGGTCTGTACATGGTTAAAGGCAGCGCCCATGTGCTCTTTCTGAGAGACACACAGGCTCCTGTCACTTTACAAACCACACTCAGCCTAATTAATAAACTATTCTTAATCTAATCTTCTAGGTGAGGATGCTGTGAGGGGTCGTGCACAGACAATGAGGCAAAGTGAAACAAACAACATGCCTTACTTAAAACCAAACCATGTCTTCAGACAGCTGTTAAAAGTTATAACGGAAATAAAGATAATTTGTTTTATTTAAGTGATGACAATAACATGGTGGTAATAAAATATATGTTAATTGCATTGCATACCTGGTGTCATAAGTGTCAGAGTTACGCTTGAACTTGTAAGTGGGTTGGAAATTTAGTGGTCCTTCTTCAAACTCTTGTAGAAATGGCTCTTTCTTTTTCATCATTGTGAGCTGCAGCAACATTAATATGAATGTAAATTCAGCAAATTAAAATTAAACTGAAGCTATGCAAAATCTGCAGGTAACACTGTGCCAAACCTGGTCTTTGCTCCAGAGCAGATTCAAGCGCCTGCCTTCAATAGAGGAACGCAGGAAGTGCAGCCCATGGTCAGCAATACGAAAGTTTAGATCACCAAACCAAAACACCACTCTGGAAGACAGGAATGGAAGGCTGGTTATTAAATATATTTCCAATTAAAGAGTAATCTTAAATCACAAACGATCCATGTGACATATTTTGGGGGAAATGGAGGAAAATAGTTGACTGAAAATAAATTAAATTAACATTATTTTTGATAATCTTGTATAGTTTTTGGTTGATAGAATGCAAAATATGTGTGTGTGTATGTGATTTTTACACATTTGCCATTAAGCTTGAGTTACTCTTGGGCAAACAGAAAATATACACTTTAACCAAAGAAAAAAAGAAAGTAAAGAATCACATCACGAAAGTTATTGAATATCATTATTTTTGTTATAGAATAAAGATATTTGCAATTCCAAACATGGGGAATGATCCTACTTGTGATCCAGTACATGCGGCGTGTCAGTGATGTCGAAGTCTTGAGTGTCCAGGATGTACTCAAACTCATCGACCCTCTGCAGGACATAGTTCATGTGAGCCGCCAGGTGACAGTTGAGGAAGCACACCATGTGACCATAAAGAGAGAACCGCACTGATACGCCACCTTTATTGCCCTGAAACATATCAAACACAAATAATAGTGAAGTCTCAGTGCAAAAGTGAAATAAAGGTAGAGAACACTGCGGATTATTGGAGAAACTGAGCTTTTGTCAGAGAAACTTTTAACATATATAGTTTTATAGCTCCAAGAATAGTTGTATGTCTTAATCAACAACAATTAAAGTAGCAATTTACTATGCAACCACTGCCAGTACATACATTGCAAACCTTTAACAATGTTTCACTACATTCTATGTTCTGGTATGATTATTCTGTATTGCACATTTGAAAAAGAAAAACTGTAGTTTCCATATCTTAAGACAACATTAGTGCCCTGCCTAATGCTATTTAGATAGCAATGCCTTCTTCTAAAAGTCTTTAAACCAACTATACTACCTAGAATAAAGACTCTGCTGGTTTCCTTCATGAATTACTGAATTTGCAGTGCTAATTAATCCATTTGTTTTTGTTTACCCTGAGCTGAACTAGTTTTACCCCTGTGTTCCTATTGTCTGTCGTGCATTGTGTCAAAGCTGCCACTAGACAAAAACAAAGGCCCATTCAACACATTCAATTCTTTACTCTTTCTTTCTTTCTTTCTTTTTCTTTTTCTTTTTATTTAAAAGGGACAATGCATATTCATGAACAAATTACTATTAATAATACTCCACTGCAGCATCTAAAACTGAAGAGATTCCAAAGGGATTTGAAAAGACATTTTTTACCCAGTATCCAAAGATCCCAGTCCTGGTGTAAGTGCTCTGGATATTTCGGATGAACGGGAGATGGACATGTTTGGCAAAGACCAGGAGCAACAGGCCTTGCATCCGCACTGATGTTACCTGGACAACAACAAATACTATTTTATACACTTTATAACATTCACACATTTGTGCACATGGCATACAGTTATATTAATACCCTAGCTGTATTTTGACTACATTTGTGTTTGAATGTCTACTAAAACAAAAAGTAAACAAGAGCAGATGAAAAAGAAGATGAAAAGATATTTTTCTAAAAAATCTAATTTTGTTTTGTTCAAGGATTTTGTTACTACTTTGTAGCATTTAAGATGTAAATATAGTAGTCTCACACCTTGACAAACCCACGTGGTCCCAGTGTGTCCATAAAAACATGGCTCCACGAGTCTTCAGCAATCAGGTCAGAGATGAACCTGATCGGAGTGGCATTCACTTCCTGCAGACTGAAGCCAACACACACAGAATACTTGTACCAGCAAATTAACAAACTAAAGAAGAGTTTAATAATCTTAAATTGTGTTAACTCACCCAATAACATATATGTCACTTTGGGGTTGGTCATCCAGTTGCAGCAGAGAACCGACATCATCAGGAGGCTCAGCTGTGCCCACATTCCACGTTACCATGTACAATCTGACACACACAACATAATTACAAAATCACCACAATTACAATAGAATTATCAATCACATCAACATACACATTTTCAAAATGTAAAACTAATAATAAATAAAATTAACTTCTCCTCCCCATCCATTATTAATAAATACAGCAATAACTTATTTAGAAATATGTGAAAAGCATTACTATCGGGATTTTAGATTACACTCATACATATTCAATGTTATATTCCTTCTAAAAAGTAAAAAATGTAATCTCCCAAATACTCCTTTATTCCAAACCTTCCTGCCTTGTCATGTGTTTTCTATGTGCAAACCTGAAAGCGTCAGTGGGCATGAAGCGGCTGCACAGCTGAAAGACCTCGTCCAGTGAGCGAGACATCTCCTCACTGGCCTCATCGTCTGAGCTCATGTCCTCTATACAGGTGAGCAGCTGGGACACTCTCTGACGCAGCAACATCTTTGACCTGGAGCCTGAGCTGCTAGTGCTGTCCGACCGCACACGACCAAAATCACCCAAGTTTTCCATTTTCCAAACATCCACTTTAAACTTTTACCATTAAAAAAACATTTCTCCAAAATCCAAATGTTAAAGTTCCAGAATTCTAGGAAAGTATATGTTGCTCCGCTCCGTGCTGGAATAATGTGGTCTTGTGCATTCATGCGACCATGCAGCAGAGATTGGCACAGCACTGTGGTCCACTGGGCAGGGGGCTCAATTTCCAGTGTAATCTTAAGCAGGAGACAAACATGTGAATGGGTATGTATGTGTTTAGCAAGGAATGAATTTTTGCATCGCTTGTGCTGAAATCTCTAAGAGGTTTACACAGGCATCAGCTGATGGTGAACAAAGCATTCATAATAACAGCCGTGCATTAGTGAGCAAAGCACAATAGCATTAGCTTCTTTTGGCCTCAATCCATTTCACCTCATTTGGGTGAAAGGTTACGTATGGGAAACTGTGTTGCGGTTATCTGTATACTTTTGCACAAGCCTGTGTTACATCATTCAACAAATCCACATTCATAATGAGTTTATATTGGGAGAATATCTCTGATTGGTTCATAATACAAAAGGTTTTGCATTATTTATAGTTGGTTAAGGAAGTAATATTTAGTTGGAAATCTCATCAGCATTACCAGTCTTCACACTCAATTGTAGGTTATAAAAAGCTTTAGATTCTTGTATTTATTTATTTTTGAGTAATTGTACTTTCCAGAGTATTGTTCTTTTTCAATTAGTAAATGTGTTTGCTGTTGTAAATGTAAATTCCATAGTATCATGTCATTTAAAAATGGTTTATTTATTTACTTCATCCATTTAACAAGATTATTTTATATGATCCATACAACAGTGCTGTGTGAGATGGCAAATGCCAATGACTGATTACATTTTTTGTTTATTTTTTTGTTCTTTTGCTCTTTTTGTTCTGTTTCACTCCAGTTCCCTTTACTATATCAAATATCCATTGTATTCTTCCAGTTCAAATTCTCCTGTAGCAGCATACTGTGTGGTCGCAGACCCCCAAGCTGATCATTCAGATCCAATTAAAAGTTCAGTATTACTATGGAAACAGTACTAAAATATTTTGCCTCTTCATCCTTCATGGTGGCTTGTGGCAGGTTGTGGACACAATGAAGACTCACTCATGTCCACCTTGGTACAGAATGTGGTCATGAGTGAATAATAAGACAAGACAATAAAACAACCCCAGAGAATGTTAATTTGTGAAATCTCAAATGAAAATGGGAAACTCAAAGAAATGTGTCCCATTTTCAGTTCACGCCACACTGTCACATGGAGGGACTTAGAGCACATTCTTCAGAAACCAGAGGTGCTAAGTGGATCACCTAAGGGGTCACCGCTCCAGCGAGAAATGAAGAAAAGGAAACTATTTTTGGTTTATGAATGCTTCAGACCAGATCGCACAGACTAAAAGCTCCTTAGGCTTGGGTCATTTTGTTTTCATAATGATACAATTAGCTTACACAAATTTCTAAGAGGCTTCTTACCTGCACTTATCCCCCCCGACACTTTGAGTTCTTCCAAGGCTCATGATCTCCCCTTTGAACAAGATAAATGACATAATAAATACCCTTTTTAATTTGAAATGATAAGTAATTCACTTTAGATCACAAACATCTTAAAATAAATACAGAATACATTATCAAGCAGGCCCTCGACCTTAAAATTGCTGTATACAGAATATATTTCAGATCTCAACAGTGGTAAGATTGTAATTTTACATTTTATCTTTATGTATATAAGGAATGGCCCAATGAGAGTGAAGGACTCGTTTTCATCAGCATCCTCTTGTTTAAAAAAAATGGGAAACAATGAAACATTTAATGAAATTTCACAAATTAGGCTGTTATTATTAAATAGTCTACATCTTTACCTTTCTTCTGCACATTTCTCGTGGGCACCACTTTGTTTTAGAAGTTTTATTAGCAACTAATTTATTTCCTCTTCTATTCTCCTTACATGAAAAAATACTCATGTGGCATGTATTTTTTTTATTTGTTTTGCTTGAGTTACTTGTAAGTAACTTGTAACTTAGCCTTGTTGAAAGTTTAAATCCATTCTGTGAAACATTCCAGACACATTACTAACTTCTCTACAGAGAGAAGCAGGTGGCGGACTCTTGATCAGAAGAGTTAGCCTACATAATGTAACTTTAATATGGAATGTAGCTGTAGTAGGCTATACAATGCTATAAAACTTGGGTACACATTTTTACACAGTTTTCCAAAATTGTCAGTTTTTAAAGTAGTCTAACTTTTTCTTTGGTCCAGTCATGCACCTGGCTTGTTTCCTGCCACCTCGCTCCTACCTGTGGGTGTGTGTCTCTGTTGTGGCGTCCGGAAGAAGCCGCAGACCCCGTCCTGGCAGATCACAAAGTTCTCCGACGGGGAGTCGAGTGGCTGGAGGTGTTTTCCGGCGGTGAGTCCCGTTGTTTAACCGAGGAGTGCTGGACTCTTTGCGGCTTGTAGTGCTCTGTCTCCAGGGGCCTGCGCTCGCAACCTGCTCAGGACTTTAAGCGGAACATTGGATCACGCGGCCTTATCCCAGGTCAGTTCACAGGCGGCCGGACCATATTATCTGCTCCATGAATGGTCACGTCTGTTTATTTTGTCACCGTGACGCATGGCATTTGTTGCACCAAAGCTCCCTTTGTATATAAATAATCCTTTCCCTTTGCGTAATTACGCTTATGACTATGTAAATACATATGGAGCTCAAAACATGGAATGGTTGCACGGGACAAATGAGGTTAACTGTAAAATTACAAAATTACTGTACAATTACTCACACATAAAGTTTAAAGACAAATCTACTCGGAACCAACAGCTACACACACACACACACACACACACACACACACACACACACACACACACACACAAAATTCAGTCCCCTGTGAAACTGCTTGTTTGTAGTTCTGAAGATTGAATTTGTGAGCCTTGTCTTATGAAGTGAAAGTCTAGTGCCTGTCCGCCTTGTAATCAGGATTTAGAGTAATCGTTGCATCCACATTCTGATTAATGTAGCCTGTTTTTAAGAGGACTCTTAATTTGACCACATGGGCACTATCCACTTGGGGGCCTACAGTAGTTTAAGTTATGCATCTCTTTAAATACTTTTGGTTAAATTACATATTTAGTCTTTCTTGGTCTCTAAGAATAAAGTTGTCTACAGTAGGAAAAACATGTTGCAGCCAAACACGTTTTACTTATCTTTATTTGTTTCTTTACATCTCCAATGTACAGTAGTGTTATTGGAAGATAGGATGACAAAAGGCACAAATTCACAATAAAAGAAAGAAAAGCAGGAGACAATTTAACAGGACGAGAGATTTTGGAGATTTTCATTTAATATTCGCATTAGAAACAAGTACAATCTAACACTGTGTGTGTGTGAGATTGTCTTAACCATATTATCTAATTTTTGTGTAAAGGCAGATATCCCCATGTGTTTAAAATGCACCTGAAATCAACTGTCTTTTCCTTTACAGGTTTGATATGCCATTGAATTATATGGACCAATTACAGCAGCACCATTCGATAAATAACTATAACTTGAAAGCTGTTAATGGAAATTCAGTACAATTTTAGATCATGTGGTGGATCACTATACTACAATACTTCTACTTAAAGGTGCATTTTATAACTTTTCTGGTCAAGGGCCTGCCAGCTGCTTGTCTCTATGGAGATGTTATAGCTTTGCCTGAATGCTCCACAGTATGACAATAAACATATCTATTATCATGGAGAAGAACATGTAAATTAATGAATGCAAGATGCATTGATTGTCATGGTGCTAATTTTCACTGAATTATTTAATTATTCTTGACCCGGTTTTATTTTGTGATTTCTCTAGCCATGTGTGTTTTCGAGTTTTACTTCCTGTTATATTGTTTGCCCCGCCCTAATGTGTCTCACCTGTGTCTCATTCATCTGTGTGCATATAGACCCTGTGTTCTAATCTGCCCTTTGTTGTTTCATTATCAGTGTTATCTCTGCAAATGCAGTCCTGCATTTTGGGTCCTCCCTCAGCTCGGAACGTGACAATTTATTACCATATTGTGGAAAACCCTAGTAGAATATAGCATCTTCATGAAGACAAGCAGATGACAGACCTCCCCCACTAGAAAAGTTCCTTAGTGCACCTTTAATTAAGTGCTAGTTAGTTTCCACGTTTGTATTTGAACAAAGAAATGCTATGGTGCCACAGTAAATAAGGGAGGCTGCCATTGTACTGTTCCTGCAACTTGAATGTGATAGAAGTCATTGTATTTAGGAGACAACAAGAGGTACAACATTTAGAACAAAAATATATATCTATACACTGTCCTACCAATGACATATGATAAGCCAGGGACTTTGGACTTGCTGCTGTGGTTGCTTAAATATTTCTGGTTTAGCAAATTAAGCTTGTTATTGCATTACTGGAGCATCCTCCCACCCAACTCTGCAGAAATGATATTGTAGCTGTAGGATGCTGATTTCTTATCAATGACCCTACTGTATGACAAGGACTCAATGCTGTGAATGTAAGCAGTTGTTTGGCAGGATAGTCATCTATATATAAGTGTGTTCATCTACTTAAGTTGATTTGCTATTTACAATGTCAATACATACAGTACATCCATAAATCTCCATGGTTCAGTTTGTAGCAGACAGTACAAGTGTAAGGGGGAATCATATTTAAAAAAAAAAAAAAAAACAACAACAACAAGGTGATTTTGAAGAGAATGCAAAATAGAAAAAATACTCCAAACATTTCCAGGCCAAGATTTTCCAGGCCACATCTGACTTAGAAGCAATTGATGGACAGTTGTGCTGGATATAAAAGTAATTAAATAACAAGGCCCCTTTGCTTTTGTGCTTAACTATCTCCTACTTTACTTTACTTTACTTTACTTTACTATCTACTAATTTACTCTACTTTAATTCTTATACACAATTACACCTCATATTTTAGTTGTCCACCGGGGTCTTTATAAAACTATTAACAAAACCTACAAGGGCAACTTGGGTTTGCCCCTTGTACCCCTGTCGGTTGTAGTCTTTGTACTGTGTTGCATCCTCTTTAAAATCGTGACCAAAATGGCATGAAAGCTGGCGTACAGAAAGGGTTGAAGTCTAGTGCTGACAGTGCTCCTTTAGCTTCAGCCATTCTTTCCAATTCCACTAATGATCACAAGACACACAACGTTACATCTCCCATGCATACACCTAGAAACATCTCAACAAACAAATCATAAACAACTCAATCTCAAGCTTGAGCTCTGGTTCACAACATTCGCATAAATAGATGGTGTTTATTGCTATCACTGGATAACAGTATTATCCACAGTGGGTGAGCATGGCTGGCAGGGCATGATACAAAGCACATCATTTTTATTCCTTTAGGTAAAAGTTAAGGTCCGTTGAGGGACCTTGGAATCATCTTAACCCTTCTCCCTCCTACTCTGTCTCTGCAGTGACAAAGACAGGCTTGGTCCATAATTGGAGATGGCAGCTGTATTTCTTAATGAGCAGTGGGAGGAGGAAGTAATAAATAGCTCTTATGCTGTCGTTGTGCACTAAATCCTATTGCCAAGTCTCTGTGTATGTGTACACTGATCAGGCATGTCATTGAGACCACTTGTGTTTTATTAGTGTATATTATATTGTATGCACCCTCAGTAGCTAACAACAATGCACTGTGCATTCAAACACTTGCCATAACCAGGGATAACTGCTGCTAACTTTGAGCAGGTGTTTGTCTACTGAATTTGACTATAGAGGTTTGCCTTCTTGCCCCACATTCAACACACAATCCAGTGTTTTCTTCTTTAACAACAATTACCATGTCATAAGTGCTAGTGGCTAATGTTATGCCCGATTAGTATATTACTTTTATCATCGTGAGCAGCATCCTGTCAGGACTTGTTTAATTTAAATAAACCTCAAGGAGGAAAAAATACAAAAAGGCCAAAGCAACTGGTGCTAAACTCACATTTTTACACACACACACTAACCCACAAAGCAGAGAAATAAAACAAATGCCTCAATAGCTTTGAAAAGGAGAAGAGAGACAACTAACTTTCTCAACCAGACAGCATCACTTTTAGATTTAAAAATGGATTTCAGACAACAAAAGGAAACACTCCAGAGAGGTGTAACAAGAACAAATAAGCAGACATAAAAAAATCACAACTTTAAAACGCAGCACTGAAGAAATACAATTTGAAAAGAAACACTCACAGATAAAACTACAGACAAAACCGTTTTTAAAAACCCTGTTATATATATTTATATATAGTATATATTTTAATACAGTTATTCCCAGTATATACACCAATAGTATATCTTTGTCAGAAATAAAACCTAATTTTGTTGAGAGTTGAATTAATTGTGTTGCTACTAGAGGTCTCGGAAAACCACATAGACAGATGAAAAAAAAAAAAAACTAAATAAAGTGAATGAGAAGAGAGGAGGAAAATATAATTGAAACAGGATTTTACTAGGTCCAGAATTGCTGAAAACCTGATGATCCCAGGAGAGGAGGGGTGGGACCGGACCACTGCACGCCGTCTGAACAGAGGGATGTGAATCCGCTGGTGTCTGGGTGTACTTGTCTGCAAATTACAAGATAATCCAGATCTAGTATTACACAAAGTGTATTCAATATTATTACAATTTGTAAAAGAACAATGACATGAAACATTTAAAGTTAAAGGTGCATTGTGTAACTTTTCTGGTGGAGGGTCTGTCAAATGCTTTTCTCCGTCAAATGCTTTTCTCTATGGAGATACCATACTGTCAAATATTATGACATCTCCCTAAACCATTAAACCTTTCTATCATCATGGAGACCCAACCAGACCAAGTTACAGGTCAGAGCTGTGGAGAGGCAACCCCGCTCGCAGTTAGAATGCCTGTTTTTCTACAGTCCCTGACAAAAGTCTTGTCGCTTATCCATTTTGTAGAAACAAAAGCTTATAACCTGACTTTAAATTAATCGATTGGTTTTAGAAATGTCTCATATGAAAGCTAAAACCCTCCCAAATTATGCTCAATATACTAAAATAAATTTGCTTCCCTGAAGAAAGATTGATCATTTAATGAACACAGAAAGGTCAGATTTTGGCAAGACAAAAGTCTTGTCGCCTTGTCACACCACATTATAAAAAGAAAACCACTTCAAACACTTTAAAAACATTTCCAAATTCATACCTGATGAGCAGCAGCATTCACAGTTGAACACAACCTCAGTCCTCTAGTGCCACCATGCCTTTCACTGGGTCTTTAACTCTCATCTGAACAATATGGAGAAGCTGTTATACATTTGAATATATATATATATATTTAATCCTACTGTCTCACTGTATGAACTGACCTCGTCTAACTCCTTACGTGTGTCCTCCTCCATGCGCCGGATGTCTTCCATAGTCAACTCAATCCAGTGGTCGATCCAGCAGAACAGCTGACGGTGGAAGTTAGTGAACAAACGCTTCTCTTGCTGAGGGGAGAACATTTCTATTATATTGTTAAATCTACACATATATTATCCAGTGACAAAAAACAAAAAACAAAAAACAAAAACAAAAAAACAAAAAACTATTCAGCCAGGAGAAAGTAAAAGTAAAAATCCAAAAGTCAAATATAGGGATTTAATTAAATTTCACTCCTAACTACATTCCCTTCTTTTAGGTGCTTAGGAAGTAGATCAGCCTCACTTGCATTATAGATTTTGTCCACTAGAGGCTGGTGGAAACACATCCTTGTTCATTGATCTGATACTTTTAAGTGCTTTATATTTTATGTGTTTTGGGAAATTGTGCAACTGATGAAAATAACAATAACAATATTTATATTTAGCTGTTTTACAAACCTTTTGAATAAAGTTCTCCACCTTGTTTTGCAGGCCCCACCATTTGAATTTGACAGTGACCAGTTTGTAGGCACACATGTGTGGGCAGTCTTTCTTGTTGGGAAGCTCTTTCTGTAGAGATCAAAACATACAACACGTCTTTCTTGCACGAGCCCTTTGTACAAAAGTGTTTTCACACAGTGTTAAGGTGAGAAGTAACTTAAAACACTCTCTTTACCTTCCAGTCTGGGCCTAGAGGACCTCTTCCTGTCTTCACTGATTTAAACCTGCAAGGATCCTCGTCTGGCTTGTAATCCTGCAGGAAGACAATGGTATGACTCACATGTTCAGAGGGACACAGGCACTGACTGTGTAAAATGACCACCTTAGGTTCTACTTGACTTCTGTCTGCAATATCAATATAGACTACATCAACCTTCTTCCAGGTCTCAGGGTCGAGTCCATGCACCTGATCACAGACACAATACAAGAGGAACACACACAGATGTTACCAGAAAGCTAAAGAGTCCCTATAGTGTTTACAACCCACAATCCAAATTAGGTATACCAATAAACAATAATGTTAGAATGAAAAAGACGTGAGCATATTATTCTGGTGTTGTGGTTTGTTTCATTACTGCATGTTTAAATAATCCTTTAATCTCTGCTCTTTATCTTCGCCTAGTCTTATTCAGTCCTAGTACGGAAAGCACTGACCAATCGGGAAACATCCCCTAATCCAGATTTAGCTTTATATATATATATATATATATATATATATATATATATATATATATATATATATATATATATATATATATATATATATATATATACATACACACACACACACACACACACACACACACACACACAATATTTATAAATAAATATTTATAACATTTTATGCATATGCGAAATCAGGTTGTTTGAATGGATATATAACAACAAAACGACTCACATTTTCAAGATGCCCCATGTCAGGTTTATGCCACGTCTCAATTTTGATCAGGAAGTTATCTTTCATGTACTCATTCTGTTGGAAGAGGACAAAAAAGTGAGATAACATTAAACTAATAATACAAACATTATCAACCAAAGCCTGTTTTCAGTGCTTCATTCTAATAGATCAAGTTTCTATCTCCACCTTTAGTTTATTTTGACTTGTCATTTGAGATAAATAAGTCATTAAATAAATAAATGATTGTTGTTTTTAACATAAAATATAAACTTACAGTGATGACTGCAGATTCACGTTGTGGCGTGAAAAGAAGAGAAGAGTTTTAATATAAGTACTAGAAACATGACACATGGGTTTAACAGGTGAAAAATTATGACAAAACTACAAATAGAAGTGGCTAGTATTTGCTAAAATAGTGTATTTTAAAGATTAGATCATGTGTCCTGTCTGTGTTTGGCAGCTGACACTGTGTGATCCTGAGGTGAAGTCTCGAGTGATGCATGCCTCTTCTCACTGGAGTCACTAAATTATTCAAACACTCCTTCAAGGTGACAGTGAGAGCCAAAGAGAGAAAAGAGAGAGCAATAAAGAGAGAGAGAGAGATGAAATGTGTGATCAAGCTTCATCACTTGTTTTTGCTTGCTGCATAGCTTGTCAGTATTGTGCATGTGTTTTTTCAGTCAATTCAAAACGTAAATATAAATATAAGTAAATATTTCTTGCATACACTATTAATTTTCTATATCCAGAACAGCATTATTAAAACATAAGTGCTAATGCTTGTGAGTAAAATCAATAATAGTTACTGTAAATAACTAACAAGTGCAGTGGGGTTTGTTTACCTGTGCGACAGTAAGGGTAGGCGTTCCATGCTTTCTCGTGGATGTTGAGAGCCGACGCAGGAGCCAACATTCGGACAAATGATGGCACTTTACTGCATGAAAATAACATGAAAATATGCTTGCATGTATATTAGACATACATTTGGAATGTGCTCTTTTATAATATAAGAAAGAAACAATCATAGGAACACTAACATTTGAGAGAAAACTGAAATGTGAACTGATAAACTACCACTATAATATGTTTTTCAGAACATGTTTGTCACAGTCTAACCTAGTCACAGCAAAATTTTCTATAAAAGATATTTTGTTCTTTGCAGAGGCCATTCCATTACCTAAATAAGTGCAGAATTTGCACCAACTCAAAATGTGATGTTGATAATATACTCAGAACTGCAGTAATAATAAAAGAACATGATGCTTACCTCTGCAAATGATATATTTTGTGTGTATACTGTCCCTTCTCTCCATCTTTCTCATAGGGCTCGTTTTTTAACACCTCCACTCCCTCTCCTCCTCCTGTCTCATTCTTACTGGCCTCAGCTACCGAGTACAGCTGGCCCACCTGATACTGTAACACAAAATATAAACAAGGGTCACACACTTTTATTTTAAGCACTTCCAGCGCAAATAGTCTGTCAATTCAAAGTTGCCATAATAGTCTTACTTAGCAACTATCACCACTATGTGACTGTATAACAACTCTTATTTTTTTGGCTAATATAAAATCATGGCTTTTCAACCTATTTTACAGTAAGGTATGAAAATAGTTTAAAATGAATAGATCTTTCCAAACATTTTCTTTCAGAAATCCTGTTTAGTATTTGTATTATGCTGCTGCAGTTTAATGTCATCCGTGCATTGGTTACTATCCAGGGTTAAGACATGCCCTCAAAACATTTGACATTTTGACTTTTCTCTGAATTACAAAGGTCTTTCCACCCTGTCAGACATGGCAAAATTACAGCAATATTAAGTTAGAAAAAGCAAAAGAACTGTAGGTAAAAAAGTAAGAGACAGCAAAATCTCAAAAATATGTTACAAAATAACATCTAATATTTTCCCCAACCAAGCTAAACCTGAAGGAATAAGCAGATCTAAAGAGCAAAATGCAGCTCTGCAAAGTCAAGCAAAGCAGCGGTTTTCAAAAGGTTTCTGAAAATCACTAGAATAAGCCTCTGTATCACTGGTATAGTCCACTTATCACAACATGAGACACCCTGATATACTGAAACTCCATATATAGTTGTACTAGTCTGGAGGGCTATGAATTCAAGGGCAGAGGAGGCCGAGTACTTCCCCTGACAGCCACCATTACCCAACTGTCTGCAGGCCTTTTCTGTGGGTCACATCAGAGTCCCACTCCTCTGCTCATGTCTTATGTCTCATAGTGACACTGACTCTGGCTATGACCACTACTGCACCATAAGTATGGATGCAACTTATTATTATTATAGTCTATTCAGATTTTAAAAATGCTCATTGGAGTTTTTTCCTCAATGAAAACACTATTCACAAGCTCTAAAATTTCCATTGCACATATCATGCTACAAACAATTAATAACAAACAGTAAAGACGGCCATGCTTGTAGTATAAAAACTTACCGTGATAGAGTAAAAAAGCAGGCACTTTGTTAGAAAGGTTATAAAAGTCCTTTATTGGTTACATGGGACGGGCCCACATGTTTCGACAAAGGTAGTGTGTTCGTCAGGGTGGATATCACAGTAAGTTTTTATACTACAAGCATGGCTATCTTCATTGTTTGTTAGCCTTTCAGCCTTGTCCTTGAGGAGCACCTGTTCTGGACTTTTAACTAAGAAAAACCCCTGAAGCTCTCGCTCCTTCTGTGTTCATAATACTGTACAATCAATGACAGAAGATGGCAATTGGCAACACACTGAATGAGAATCACACGTGAATATATGAACAGGAACAGAAATACAATAAAATATAGCTTACCTCTTCCACAGATATGGGAAGAATCACTCGACTGGAAGAGAATAAAAAGAAGTTACTTTGGCATGATAACATTTATACTAGAGCAGTGTGTCCTACTATTTATGGGCTTCAGACACGTGCCTTTGGTGAATTTGTCGATCCGACTACACTGAGATGGTGTGAACTGTACTTGCTACTTTCAGGCATTTTTGTTATAGTGATTTTGTTGTCACGTACATTATTGACATGCATTTAATGAACTATACATCAGGAAAGCATACTACTGAGTTGATACTCATTACATTTTCCTTTCACAAAGAGGTATTTGATAAACATAGGTGCATTTAGTATTTTGGATAAATACCTTAAATTTATAGACATATATTGGCGTGTTTGTATCATTTTCACTCTGATAAAACAGCTCTTACACGGAACACTCAAATTCACATAATCCTTCACCTCCTACACAATGCTCTCTTCTTTTGAGGACAGGCACCAAATAGCAGACATTATATGTATAATGTATAATGTATAATGTATGCAGTGTCTGTAAATTTCAAATGCGAGAATTGAGTAATGCTTAAGAAGAAGTATATGTATTTTAGTTACATCCAAATTCCATTATAACACTACTCCACTTGTCTTTTCATCCAGACCCTTTGTACTGTATATGCTCTCACATCTATGGACACCTGTGATGGCAGACACCCAAATGTCAGTCCAGCACACAATAAGTGGACCGGGATCTAGGTCCCTTTAACAAGTACACAGTTGAAGTAGTAATAATAGTGGTAATAATCTGTAATGAGTAGTAGCATTGTCGTTGGAGGTGAAGTACCAGTACAGTAAGTAATATTATGATTTTTTTTTAAACTTTAGGGTTGTGTTGATTTCTTGATTAGTGAAAGTAATTTTCTGCAGAATGTAACGCTTAATCACTGTCTAGTTAGTTTAATTAAAGCTGAGAACTCTTCCTAATCACTTTGGCTGTGCATTCACCCTCATCCCAGACCATTTATTGATTAAATCATGTTGGGGAAATCCAGCTGATACATGTAGTATTCAAGAGCAGAGGCTATTTTTAGGTGCTAGTATTTATAGTGCTAAGTGTCTATTATTTATGAACACTCTTGGGACAATTGGCAACATTTTTACATTACAGTCGCCCAATGCTAGAATAAGACTCTACGAAGTGTGCTGAGGCCACTGGTGAACTAACATTCAAATGGAAACTTGTAGCCAGAGCATAGTGAGTGGGCTTTTCAAAATATGACAAATAATTCCATGCTGATAGAATTGACTTTTTCTCTCATGTTACAGGCTAAATGAATGGGTCCTGATATAAAAGCACTTCAATAATGTCATCTATCTCTGTTTGGCAGGCTACAGCTGCTTGACAGTGATACAATATGTCAATCATATATTATGGAGCATTCATCTCTCACTATTTAGAATGAGCTCACAATAGGGAATCTCTAAGCCTGAAGCAAGTAACCCAGAAGCTAGCCACAGCCATGTACAGTGGCTAACCTACATTCAACATGCATTTATCAGGTAACCATCTTGAATCTCCAAACTCTTCATTCAAGCCTTGATTCCTTTGACATTTTGCAGTTTTGGCCTATAGCCTACTTCCTTATAATTCATTCATCTCAAGTGCATCCCCCACCTTGACCGTGCCTCCCCATGGCTGCACCTAGCTCCATTCCTGTGGACTTGAATACTGGAGCACACCACCAGCAGCAGCAGCAGCAGCAGCCGTTTCACCTTCAGCACGCATCAATAACATGGCCACAGAAGCCGCATAGCTTCCTATCAGATGGGGCTTAAACACAAGCTCTCGCTCTTGCTTGGTTCCACCATTTTTAAATTTTACATCCAGGGAGGTAATTTCTCTATTCCGTCCCTCGGTTTTGACTTCTTAGCGGTGTCTACTGTGTGAAGGGCACAGCCAGCCATGCTATCCGGCTGCTGCGGATGCAACTCGAGCCTGCCTCTTCTCTCAGATGCAGAGTATAATAATGACGGGCGTGAGCCGCAGACAAGACAGATCAGCACCACTTCGCCAGGGACAGCGACTCTTCTAATACCAGCACCGAGATGCTGGACACAATGTCAACGCTAAAACGAGTTCACACCATGCGTATACAATCTACTTACAATTCCTTTATGAGCATTTTTGGCTGTACAGCAGCTTTGCAGATTGCCTATAACCGCCGAAGTACAGGTCCCCGTAACAGGCTCTGTTCACCGGTAGTCTCTCTTCTTTTCTCCGCTCGCTGCTCCTCCACCTCTTCCCTCTATGTCATTCTACCTCCACACGGTCGCTTATTTCCTTCACATTCACTTCCTGATCGGGGCCGCGGCGAGGCGTTGCTGTTGCGCGCAGAAGGAAGCGAGGCCTGTGCGGAGGAAAGCAAGGACGCACACCTCATCAAGGCTACTGTAACGTGCCCATCCCATTATAATGTGTTATGTTTCTCAAAATGTGCTGAGATTTAGCATTTCAACAATCCTATTAGTGATAATAACAATTCGTTTAAATTAAACCAAATAACCACATAGAAAGACTATATAATAAAAAAGGACAACACAAACACGTGAACGTAAAACAAACAAACACAAAAAAAATCCCAAATACATACTTGTGGTAGGCTAATTGACGTGGCAATTAGTTGAATCCTCTATAAAATCTATGATGCGTTTTCCCTCCAGTGCGAGATCTGCGTCATCCCAGTCGCGGTGACGTAGAAGCGTGGTTATTCTCCGTAGCAGTATCTATGGGAATGATGCGGGGACCACCACTCGTGGCACAGGCGCTTTCTACGTCATCTAGCTTACTTAAGACCCTCCAGCTGCACTCCGCACATCTCCAGAGAATCACAGAAACTCGCAGTCTCCAAATCGTGACGCTTTCTAGCTGATTGTTAATACCACCGATGGCAAAAAGTCACATTAGTCCGAGGACCTACATTAAACAGTCCTCTAAATCTGAGACGCACGTGATGTGATGACGAGAGGCGTAGGTCCTAATCCAACCTCTGTAGCGCCACATCCCGGAGATTGCAACTGTCTGAAATTATGTAATGTCGTTCTGTTGCTGTATTTTTAGTGCATCTGCCTGCCAGCATCCGAGCGCTTATCCTAGTGTCCCATCTCATGTCTGTCACTGTGTGCGCCTTCGTCCTGTGGATCCATTTTGGGTGTCATAAAGTTGTTTAATACAAAACGAATCAAAATAAAATATGTCAACTAAGTGCTCAGCTATTTGTTTGTGCTGTTCATTGTAAAGGGTCACATACTTAAGTTGAGTTTCAGAATGTTTTAATTTGTTTTGCAGGCCTTTTAGCTTTTAGACTAAACATTGTACAAGATATTTTTTTCTTAAACTTTCTTAAATTGTATCTATCACTGGTGCCACCTGTTTGGACCTGGTACAGTTCTGCCCATAGCTCTCTTGGTCACAGCACATCGACCTCTCTCTCTCATCTCTCTGGTGACGAAAAGCAGAGTGTCAAGTGATAGCCATCTGCGAGAGTCAAGTATCAGATACACGAGCAGACTGCCAAACCAATGTGGAGAGTGAAGGCGCACAGAAAAGATGGCGAACATGCACTTTTATCATCTTTTATTATAACCCTAAATGAGCTATATAACCATCAGTTTTCTGCGCCTAATTGTCTGTAACTGACTATACAGACATCTTATATGAGACAGCACCTTTTTATTTGTATTTATTTATTTATTTATTTATTTATTTTTGATTTATTTTGCATTATTGTTTAATTGCATATATTTTGGATTGTTGGCTTTATTAACCTGGATCTGGGCCTATACGTTGCCTGCTTTAAAGCATAGTGTTTAGCGACCTCTACAGAGAAGAGAGAGAAAAGCTTAGGTTTTAGGTCTTGTTAACGTTTTGCTCAGTAGTCTGTTACCTCATGGCTAAATATTGTAGCACGAAATATTTGTACTAATACTAATTTGTGACATTTTCTTTTGTGCTTATAAACCAGCATTGGAATCATAAGTGAAACATCTTTATTTAGCACCATGTCCAGAAACAAGGATAATACAAATAAGCTACAGCAAGACACACTTTTGGAATAATAATTAATTTATCCTAGGGACTGATGACTGTGGATAAAGTGCTGATGGAAAATGTCTATATATTGTCTAAATACTCTTCACCTTTGCACTTAGATTATGCATAATGCACATTAGGCATAGCTAGGCTATGGTATAAATATCATACAATAGCAAATAGAAGGTAATAAATACTAAATAGATTACAAATTATGGTTTTATATTCCCTTCCAGATGGAAAATATATAAAACTAGATGTCAAAAATATAAATTCTAAAATTAAATAGTATAACCACTTGATGGTGTAGCATTTACTTCTGTATATGAGACATGTAAAATAAAGATAACTATTTTGAATTTTAATGGCAAATTATTTAATAACAAAAATAAAAAAAGAGCCTAATATAACAGATTATAATACATAACTGTGGCGGTGTTAACATTCGCACTCATACAGTAAATATAACATCACTAAAGCAGAAGAAAATGAGGCTGAGAGGGTTTGGGGGATTTGCAGAGGTCAGAACCTCTTCCTTTCACAGTCTTTCCTCTCACTGCCTCTTCATCTCCTGCTCCTCTTCCTCCTCTGTCATGGTCCAACAGTTTGATGTGTGAATGAGAATCAGATCTCATCCAGATATAATATTTATCTATCTTTGAAATCTTCTAAAGGTGTCCTTTCAGTCAGTGAATGTGTTGATGATTTCCTCAGTTTACTAAACCAGTGCTTCTGGGATGTCAGAGCCATTGATTTTGATGTAGATCTTGGCGTTCTCTTCTCTTTCCATTTGTTCTTTGTTGAGCACTCTTCTGTAGCAGATAAGGTAGAGGGGCAGCAGAAATCCCAGCATACTGAGAACTAGCAGTCCAATGTTTACCTTTAGGAAGAAGCCATATTTACTGCCCTCTGGACACATGTTTGAGAGAATAATTGTGTGTATACTTACCCAAAATGGATCTCCCTGTAGTGGTCCCATCATGGCCAAAAACAGAGGCTGCTGCAGGAGAGCAAACACGGCACTGATCAGAGACTGCATCCCCGTCAGACTGCCGAACTGGGACGAGGGGTACCTGCACCACAGGAAGGTTAGGACTTAATATTACAAAAAATCACAAAATTATATCAATAGGCCCGTCACCATAATACATTTTGAAATATAAACGTGATACATTGCTGAAGAACATTTAGATGTTATATTATTATATTGAAAAATGTGTATCATTGACCCAATGTAGGATAAATATAAATAATATCTTCAATAGTTACCATAGAGAACAGATCAGACTAGACTTTTATAGTCTGTAGTGCTTAATTGATAGTTTTATGATTTTATAGTACTTACACAGCAGCATACAGGCCGCCAACAGCTGAGTGAATGAACCCTCGGACCACAGTGTGTAAAACAAATGATACAATCTGTGTAAATACAAGATTAAAAGTTAATGCTTCAGAAATGGACAGTGAAGTACAGTCTCCTGTAACAATGTCACCAACACTGTTTACTCTGTCTTAATGTGCCTGTTGTAAAAGGAAATCAGCAATTCATCTATATAACTGGCTTTCAGAATGATTAAAGACTGTTAGGACAGTTGCCATAACAATTAGCAATTCAAAACAAAATATTATATCTTTCGAATGACCAACCATCCTCAAAATGGCATAGCAGGAAGCTGAAATCCATAAATAACTGGACCACTTACCTGAAGGTGCAGATTAGGGATGATGCATGTAATACCAAATCCCACCAGCAGGGAGTTTGTGAGCACAAAAGCTCTCAAGGCATTGGTCACTTTCTGAGTCTTTCTGTCTCTGCGTTTCTTCTTCTCTCCTCTGTGGACACAACATCAAGACAAAATAAAGTATAAAGATTTTTTACCAAATAAGTACAAGACCCAAAGGTAAAGACGTACGTGCTGGTGAGCTGCTTCTCCCCATCTCCATCATCACACTCTTTTAACTTCCAGTCCATAATTTGACCAATAACTGGTGTGGTCATCAGACAGAGCAGCTGCAGCACGCCAAAGATGGACGAATACAAACTCACTGTGACAAATAATTAAATAAATTCAAATATTGTAGATATATTTAAAGGTGCACTATGTAACTTTTCTGAAGTGGCCATCTGGTTGTCTCCAAAGAGTTTTTTGGCTCTGCCTAGAAAGTCCCAAATATGGTATTAATTGACAAGCAGGTGATGCTTCCAAGCCAGGTTACAAGTCAGATCTGTGGAAAGGCAACCTTTCTCACAATAAGAATTTATCTTTTTAGGACATTTAAAGACCTTTAATTGAATAAATGCAAAAAAGAAAGTGACACTTTTAACACCATGCTCTGGGACATTCTAAGTGAAGCAATAACAGGGAGACAAGCCTCCACTCAAAGTTACATAGATGTGCACATTTAAAGCACATGACTAGACTAACCTTGTACTTGTTAATAACTACTACAGTACAATGGGTCAGTAAATCATTAAAGGTGGTGTGTTGGGGAAATTGCATGCATCAACAGGTATATCTGTTCAAAAGTCACAAGGATGACAATATAATTACAATAAATTAATACAGATAGCGTTAAAGGTGGTAGTTGTTAAATATGCTTTTTCTAGTAAACATGAAGCTACTTGAAACAGTATTTTACCTTATGCAGGAAAAGAATACGTTTTTTATGCAGTAAGAAGTGTATTTAAAGCACCGCTACTTCTACTACTACTTCAAATGGCGAAGCTATTGAGTTAATGATTGTGTGGTCTTAAGGTTATTGTTATTGAGGATGCCAAAATAAAGCAGTGGTGACTAAAGCCAAAGGTTCTACAGATCATGCTAAGCTTACCAACTTCCATTCTTTCAACTGAAAAGTCAGCGGACATTGTGTAAGTTCAGCTGTTTTAAAGTGTTTACTCAAAGTTATGGATATTGAAACTGTGAAAAATAGATAATGCTGCATGTAAATACAAACATGTGTAGCAAAAAAAGGAGAAAATTTAATTTGTCAACTGGACATAGTTTATTTGGTTGAATACGTTTCGCAGCTCATCCAAGCTGCTTCTTCAGTTCTGGTCAGATGCTGGCGGACACTGCTTTATATCTGCCTGAAGGGAGGAGCTAATTACAATGAAAATTACTCTGAGACAACACATATTTAAATACAGTTTCAGTTGGTCAGGTGATACAATATGGAGTTGTTTACAGTTTCTGTTAGTCATGTGAGTCTATTCAATATGGAGTGGGAGTGGGGGAGTAGTTGACATATCCATTCAGGGCCATGATGGGTGTTTTCACACCTCTGGACCTGACCTGGCTAGTCCCATTGTTTTCTCTGTTTGTTTTGATTTAGGTTTGAGGATAGAGTTATAGATGGGAGACAAATGATGTCTGAGACCTCCATTTCTGTTCAAGGAAGGATTCTCTTTCTTGACAAAAATAGCTTCTTTAACTCCCCTCTCAAACCAGTTCTTTTCTCTGGCCAAGATCTGGACCTCGCTGTCCTCAAAGGAGTGGCCTGTGGCTTTTAAGTGGAGATGTACGGCAGATTGCGGCCCACCCTGGTTTTCCCGTCTGTGTTGATACATCCTTTTGTGAAGTGGCTGTTTTGTTTCTCCATGACTAACAGAAACTGTTAACAACTCCATATTGTATCACCTGACCAACTGAAACTGTATTTAAATATGTGTTGTCTCAGAGTCATTTTCATTGTAATTAGCTCCTCCCTTCAGGCAGATATAAAGCAGTGTCCGCCAGCATCTGACCAGAACTGAAGAAGCAGCTTGGATGAGCTGCGAAACGTATTCAACCAAATAAACTATGTCCAGTTGACAAATTAAATTTTCTCCTTTTTTTGCCATGGATTCTACCTGGACGACTGAGGGATTTTACATACAAACATGTGTAGCTTAAATGTATTTGTGGGGAATAAAGTTGCTGACCTGTGTTGAGGTCATCAGTGAGCGACTCTAGCACACTGTTCATGGCTCCCATGTAAAAGAGCAGACGCAGCTGAGTGACCGACATCGTGACTGCACTGAGCAGGAAGATGGGGCTGACCACGCTCTTCATGAACGACTGAGCTGTAGACACAGGATCAAAAATGTATAATGTTACAACAAGAAATAGGGGAAATTGTGCAAAATGAGTTTAGTTTAAGGTAAGATGATAAAAAGGCCTATGTGAATTTCTGTGAACTATTTCATATCACATTTCTGCTTATCTGTGAAATGTCACTTGTAAACTTAATCAGCTTCAGTCCATGGTGTGATTCTTACTTTCTACTTGTGCCTTAGAGTCCATCTCCAGGTCCATGGTGGACAGGCACAGTTTTTGGCCCTCTTTGGTGGGCATATCATCAGGCTTCAGGCTTGTTCCCACACTGAGACGCCGCCCAACAGTGGTCACTTGACGATAAAACTGCTTCCCTGTGATTTTGTGGTCAAAGCCCATCCAACTGAACTTAATCTTCACACTAAAGAAATAAGAAAATACAGATTTTGTGGCATCTGCTGCATTAACATACAAATCTTGACTTGATTATACACTTGTACACTGATGCATTTCTCTTGTATTTTTACACAACATGAGGCACTTACGAGTAGTCCATGTCCTCTGGTCCAGGAAAGGGCTCAAGGGGCCAGTTGAAGAAGCAGTTCAGAAAAACCAGGCCAGCACAAGCTGCCCACACAACCAAGATGGAGATGAAAGATATGTTCAAATCGTAGATGACCTGTGGTGACCAAAACAATAGTCATAAACCTGAGTATGGCCACTGATGTCCTCACACTGGTTTGTTGATAATACCTTGACTCCAGGGAAGGTGACAGCTGAGGAGGCGTAAGAACCAATCATGAGGGCAATGAATGTGGAGCGAAGGTCCCCAAACATATTTGGCAGCTGAAAGGAAAAAAAAAAAAATTGTATTTTAAATGATTAACATTAAATACAAGAACTGGTGTGACCTTACAATTTAAATAATGTTTGGGGATCAAAGGTGAAGACAGTCTGACATCAAACAAAGGAAAATTATTTCAGATGCAATTTGAAAACAGCTTTTACAGCTGTGAGGTAAGGGCTAGTTAGGTCAGGAGACATTTAAGGACAAGGCTCTGTTGGGGTGTTCTGGTCCGTAGAGGTGGGTAACAGCGGATGCACAAGGCACATTACATTAACCTCACCTAACAGGAAAGTGTCCATATTAATGTTATGATACAACACGTATTTTATAAATGCATCTACTTTATGTACAAAAGAAGAAAATATGTATTTATTATGCAGTACACTGAAGTCAAATAGGGATCACTCAAAACACAAATTAGTGGTGCTTGGGAAAGTGCCAAGCCTTCAGAAGGAAGCCATGGTGATCTGAGAGTTTCCTTACAGCCTTAGAAAGAAAAAGGCCTGCAGAAAGTCATGATCAAGGAGACTGCTCTGGCCAATGATTAACCCAGCAACAAAATGCAAGCCCAAAGGCAAAGATGGAAAACATGTTTTTATTCACATACTGTGGACCCCTTGAGTTAAAACCTTCATGACATAAGCACTAACACACTAAAGCTAAGGCTGCTGGTGGTGATATAAGGCAGAATTTAGGCACCCCTGTTTAAAGAGTAAAATATTGCCAGTAGGGGCTTAGAATTAAAACATTTTATTGGAAGATTGATGTCTGAGGCCCTTTCGAGGAACTGCATTGCCATGGAGCAGGGTTAGACTATTTAGAGATTTGGGGAGGACAGCAGAGGAGTGAAGGAGAAGTAATGATACAGGGTTGACCTTTGAACTCAGTGTTTCTGTTTACAGTTTCTGTTTCTGAAACAGTACTGTTTCTGTTTTCTGTTACAGAAAGCACTATTTATAGGTTTTAGCATGTACAATGGAGAAAACAGTTACTACTTTTTTGTTAATTAAAGAGCATATTATGCTATTTTCATAATGTTGATTTCTCATCACAAACAAACCCTACAGTTCTTCACTCAAACAGAAAACACTGTTTCACCTTGTGATGTCATGTGGTAATATGTGTGTTCACTAGAATCATTTGGATCATTTCAGCCATGAAATTTATGATCGCTACAAAACAAAAGGTAAAATGTAGCTGTTAACTTGAAAACTTGTGGAACACAAGGTGGAGCAGAGCTTTTTAAGCTTTGGAAAAGAAATGTGTGAATGAGACAAAACACAAGTACAAGTTTTTGAGAAGGTCATAACATTCTAACATGCTTTAAAGCTTAATTTTGCGTAATACAGGTTCTGAATTTATTGTAACTTTATTATAGTTGCTTCAGAGTCCTAAGTATGTATGTATGCATTTATGCATGTATGTATGTATGTATGTATGTATAGTTTTAGAATAGTTGTTAACCTTCTGGCTTTTCCCTTTCATTTGTCAAACTAGCTATTGCGTCATTATTACAGCAACTATGAGTTGGACATGAACAGCTGTTTATTGCAAATGGTTGGATTCATGGGCAAATCTGTGGTTGAATATCCCCTTACTAAAGTCCACTGTGCACCCTTCTCTGTTGGCCCCTTTCTGAAAGATGCATCTAACTAATTAAAACTGTTGTCTTCAAAAACACAGAGCTCATTGTTGCCAAAGCCAAAACACAGCAAATCAGAGACAGTCAGGAATGCCAGGCCAAAGGGGGAGGGGGCATCAGGGTTATTACACATAAACTATAATGAATCAGCAGGGGAGTTCTTGTGATAGTAGGACATTTACATCTGGACAAACAAACTTACTGTGAGAGAGGTGAAGGTCATACACATGCCCCCGAAGCCATTAAATGTGAGGGCAATGAAGATGAGGACAGAGAGTTCTGCAGAGGACACACATTTTAGTACACATCATTAAGTACAGAGAGGCCAAGGAAAAGACTCGAGGAACTGCTGAGCGGAAAAGGTTAAGGAGCTTTTGAGGAGCTTTTCTTGAGTCATTATGGTGAATTTTACTATAGGTGAACACATCATATGGACAGCTCATATTAGATATTTTGTACTTTTTGTAGATAAGACAAAGAGGCCAGACTGAGATGGATTTGAACAACAGCCCAAAGCAGGTGGTGTTTATATATGGTAGAATTCTAAGGCCTGACTTGCCTGGAAATCCAGAATGATATCTCGCTGTATTTTTTATACAGATCAGCCACTGGTACAACATTGAGTCTGGCAATAGAGTTGGGTGAATTGTGATACTTGTGACAATATGCTATTTTAGTGAAATCATCATCTTGTGATTAAGTCTATTTATAATTAACATTTAATTAATAAACTGATGCAGATGATGGTGCTTTAATCTATCTTCTGTAGTGGGCTCACTCTCACCAGCATAATGTTAAGGGCTCTGTGAGGATATTGTTTTTCGATTTCTCCAGTGCCTTTAACACAATCCAGCCCTTTCTGATGAGTGAGAAGTTGCTCGGGATGGGTGTCAACTCCTCCATTGTCTCCTGGATTACTGACTACCTGTCAGGCAGGCCTCAGTATGTGTGACTGGGGACCACCCTGTCTGACTGTGGTCAGTAATGTAAGAGCCCCCCAGGGTACAGTCCTGTCTCTGTTCCTGTTCACTCTGTACACCTCTGATTTCCAGTACAGCTCTGGGGCCTGCCATCTGTAGAAGTTCTCTGATGACTCTACAGTGGTAGAGTGTATCAGGGATGGACAGGAGCTGGAGTACAGGACACTGATTACAAATTTTGTGGAGTGGTCCCAGGCAAACTATCTGCTCCTGAATGTTGACAAGACCAAGGAACTGGTGACTGACTTCAGGAAGAAGAGGACACCACTGGGCCCCATTACCATCCAGGGCCATGACGTGGAAAGAGTGGACTGCTACAAGTACCTTGGCGTCCATGTGAACAGGCTGGACTGGAGGGACAACTGTAATGCTGTGTACAAGAAGAGCATGAGCAGACTCTACTTCCTGAGAAAGCTCAGGTCTTTCAATGTGTGCAGAGACTTACTGGAGATCTTCTACCAGTCTGTGGTGGTAAGCACCCTGTACTTTGCTGTGGTCTGTTGGTGGACTGGCACCAGTAAAAGGGACATTGGGCAGATTGACAAACTGATCCGTAAAGCTGGTTACGTGATCGGCTGTGAGCTGGAGACATTTGTCACAGTGAGGAACAGGAGGACACTGGGCAAACTGCTCTCCATCATGGACACTCCTGCTCACCCACTGCACCAGACTATAGAGGGACAGAAGAGATAATACTCCCTACAACTGTACAACAACTCACCCACTGCACCAGAATATAGAGGGACAGAGGAGCTCCTTCTCCAACAGGCTCCTACAGCTCCGCTCAGACAGTGAGAGATACAGGACTACATTCATACCATACGCCATACAACAACTCAGTGTTACGTAACAGATAACCTTATGTTCTTTCAATCATCATATCATTACACTGCCTTTCTTGTCTCTTGTATATAGTTGTGATTTTGTATTTTATTACTTATTTTTCTATTTTATTTGGACTTGTTCATATACATTTATTTATATAATTATGTCTTATTTGACACCTGTCTCTTGTTATCTTTTTGCTACTTATTTAGAATTTATTATTACCATTTATTTTTTACTCTTTTTTATTATATTATATTGTGATGAGTGAGCTGCTGTGTCCAAATAATTTCCCTTGTGGATCAATAAAGTTTGTCTAAGTCTAAGTCTAAACTCAGATTTTTTTCCCCTACCCTCTCCTCCTATTGGTCAGATTTTATTATGAGTGAGTGACAGGTGGATGTAACCAATCACAGTCAAGTGTGAACTCTCAAGTGGTAGATGACTTTATATATTATATATATATAAAGTATAAAGTATAATATTTATTATAATTTTTGGCATATTGCTTTAGCTTTAGCTATGAAGACTAAAGAGATTATTTTTATAAATAGATTTAGTTAGATATAGTTGTAGCAAATGAAAGGAATATAAATAAGTGGACTTACCATTTGGTTTATAGGCTCCATATGCAATCATTAGACAGGACAAACCAAAGCAGGTGCTGCAAGAAATGAGAAAATATGTTTTATAATATATGATATATATGTATAATATATATATTCCCTGTATGTATGATGCAGTTTACTGATAGTGATTTGCATGTTGTTTTGGAAAACAATTTAGCCAGATGCCCTTCTTGGCTAGGCTGGTTTCTTGTTGCTTTTTAGATATAAACCAGCCAAAGAAGTGACATTATTAAAATAGAATTTGTGATAGTTCCAAGCCTGGATAAAGGCTTGAAACAACCACCACTACCATATGATAACTTATGATATTCTCTTTACCTTCCCAAAAGTCTGAGTTTACGCGGCCCGTATTTGTCCATGACGATTCCCAGTGGCAGAGTGATGGCGGAGAGCAGGAAAGAGCCCACCGTGAAAGCCAAGTTGAGCATCTCATCCTGCTCCTTACATATGAGCCAGCCGTTCATTCTCAGAGGGCCATCAAGGGGCAGTAGAGGCTTCATCTCCACCCCGTCCCCCAAGCCCACCACACCTGTCTCACCATCAACCAGCATATAGTAGTCTGCATACTCATCGGTAGATGGGGTGGGCAGGGACAGGTTTGTAGAGCTGGTGTGATTTCCTGTGTGTAAAAATATTAATGTGTGAAACATTCATATTGAAAACAATCTGTCTGATTCGTAAACCTTAACTAATATATTTAAAAACATGTTTTAGGTACACATCTCTGTATGATTTGCATAATATTGACTGAATATTTTTATTGGGAATACTTTTCATGGATAATTTTTGTCATTATTGCCCACGCTTATATGTAAGGAGATTATTTGAGTGAATATGAGCGAATAGCCTTTTTTTTTTTTTTAACGTTGCTTTCAAAGCAAATAGGAAGTGCAGCAGAAGTAATTTATATATGACCTGTCCAAAATGATGACATTTCACTTTAAGTCCATACTCATCCAGTGTGACAGACAAATGTTGCTGAGATTACTAAAAAAAAAAAAAAAAAAACTTGCTTCTGCAAAACCCTGCTGACTATGACCATGTCTTTATTTCTGCTAAATTAGCAGAACTATCTATGGACCACCATCTGTATACTTCTGACAAATGTATTTTGTTTTTTAGTTTTGCTATCACTTATTATCAGCCTCTATCACTTACAATCAATCAGTGGACTTTCAACATCCATAATGGCAGCAATAAAGGTACAGTCATTGGCTGGTTTTATATCATGTGCTACAAAGAGCTGAGCTGGTGCTCCTACACGCTTATATTATCAGCCAGATAAGAAAGAAGGCTGACATATAACACAAATCCCTAGACATGTTAATTCAAAACGTACAGTATGCTTCTCTGACAATTTCAATTTTTTATCAGCTCCTATTCACAAGTGACACAGTCAGTGACCCCTTAACACACAACAACAAAGGAATGAATACAACATTGTTATGTAATGGGTTAACATGCAAGAAGAAGTTAGGAGGACAAGTAAACCATAAAGCTAATGTCAACAACCACTTACCCTCTTCAGTGCAAAGATATGAATAGAAGCCCTCAGACTTGAGCATGATGAGCAGGGACCCCCACCCCAGCAGCACAGCAGAGAACAGCAGGTTTTCAATGATAGCAGTAACAGCCATCCACCAGCGCCTGGCAAATGCTGTGGTCAGGGTAGGTGCCATGGTTCAACCCAAGAACAGTCAAATGAGCTGAAAAAGATGAGGGCTTGGGTGCTAGGTGCAGGCCTCCCCTGGGTGACGCTGGTATGGCCACCTCTGCAAAGAGAAGGAAGCAAGAGCAATCATTGGTTTTATAGCTACACCTACCATTCAAGTCACATGACCACAGGGAGGTTCAGCTTTGTGAGATAAACGTGATTAACTTTGAACCTAAGATAACTAACTAGCTGACTGCATATTTGTAAAAAAAAAAATACAAGCCTCCAAACATGTTCTAAAACCTTGAAGTCACAACTCACCTTGAAATATGAAATTATAAAAATTACATAATAGGAAAATGAATCTGTGATGACATAAGGGCTTCTGTTGTTTGATGCCTAAATCAAACTGGTCTGAAGTGGCCTCAGAAAATGGGGCTCTCTCTCCCCTCTGCCTATGTCCCATAACCCCTTCAGATCCAAATAGATTCATCCAAGCGCAACTCATCACTTCTGTGGTGCATCGACCCAAACAGTAACACACATCAACATTAGCCCGCTAACACAAACAGAAGAAAAACTAATTTATAAATGTTAATTATAATGCATAGGCTATTAATATAAATTGGGATACAACATAGCCTGCAATAATTCAGCAGAAAAGCACAGCAACTATGGTGTAATAAAATAAATTGTTATCTGACCTCAAATACAGCGTGGGCTCCTCTTGTTGTCAGTAAATGGTCACTTTTCTGCCAAAGGGCCACATTTATGTACCCATGAGTTCACAGACGGAGAACACAGCGCCATCTGCTGACAATTCCCACTGTTAACTTATGATTAATGAATGTAAATAAAACGGTTCATCGATCAGGTGTTAATTATGATTAAACATATAGGAAGCTATATAGGATAAGGCTTGATAAACATAGCATAAGTAAAGCCTATTATGGACACTTAAAAGAGACTGATGTAACTGTAAACACTGTAGTATAATGATTACTCGCTTTGAACTCTCATTTAATCACTTGTGACAGGTATGTAAATTGAAAACATTTTTCTGAGGACCTGAGAATTTTAACTACCTCAGTGACAAGATTTCAGTGGGGCAGTAGTGGAAAAACAACCATGTATTGATTGTTTACAGAAAAGACTGGTTGACCTGCTCTGTAAAAGTTCGTGTGCGTCAAAAGTGAGACGCACTGACACTATGGAGGAATGCTGCTGCAGTTTAGCCACAGGCTTTATTATCAATATGCAGATCAATCAGAGACATCACAGGTACTATCTAAACTCCCACCATATGGGAATGTGCGCTGTGATCCATCAGACACCGCCCTGTTTGTTATGGAAATCCGATTCTCAGCATTGATCAACTCATTTTGCGCTGATAGTGAACGATAGTGATGGTGAATTATAAAATGCATTACAACAAACGCAGACAACTCAGCTCAGTATCGAAACATTTATTGATCCAGCACGTTGCTTAATAGGTACACATTTTTAGATTTTTTACTCCACAAAAGTTAATGGTGGTCGAAGAATGAGGACAGCTGATTATAAAAATGGTAAATTGTTACGTTTTCCATATCCATTATAGAGTATCTGATTACGCTGGCTAATTGGGTGTAAAATCATGCCCCCGTGTGGACAAAGTGTTTTAAGCCAGTCTATAATACAAAAACAAATTTTATTGCACTTGCACTCTGCAGTTTAATATTCGGTCAAATAGCCTTTTTTTTTTTTTTTTTTTTTTTTTTTTTTTACACAGGACCATATAAATAAATTACAATGCACAAAACCAAAGCAGCAGTTCACAGGTACAAAATAAGAAAAAAATCTTCAGGCTTTAAAGACTAATATATTTGTAATAGCCAAAAAAGCAACACCCTTTAACTCTTTGGGCCTAAGTGCATTAATAATCGCTCATTGTGGCTTTCCCTTATTTAAGTCCAGATAAACTCAGAAGTCCGAGTACTAACAGCAGCATTACACAGGCATCCAAACTGCATCCTGTGCCGGAAGCTACATAAGATAGAAGAGGAAGAGTCAATCAATGAAGATAATGGATTAATGTCTAAACATAAACATAACCCCTACTTTCTGACAATTACAAATCTCTGATGTTTAAAAAAAGTGGCAGCATATTCTCAATGCCCACTAAAGTAAAATTGTGCTCAATACTCAATGTGTGTGTGTGTGTGTGTGTGTGTGCATATACACACACGCACACACACACACATATATACACACATATATATACTGTATACTATATATACTATATACTATGGTATATAGTTGTAAAACCGAAGTTCATTTTGTCTTCTTATGTACTTTAACTTCTTGGGTTCTTTTTTAAGACAATACAGCCGTCTGTATGGCTGTGAGCCATCTTCAGAACTGTCCAGTTCTGTGACAGTTCTGAAGATGGCTCGCAGCAAGCAGCCGAAACATGTCAACAAGGTAAATACACGTTACTGTATTGTCTTAAAAAAGAACCCGAGAAGTTTAAGTATATAGTTGTATTTTTGATAAAATGGGGTGTATTGTTTATTTTTTATTTTTTATCTTACCATGCGAGGAGACCTCTGTAAGAAAAAGAGAAATGTGTTAAATAATATGTAGCCTACAACTAAATAATACATAAATAATTGTGTTAGATGAAAAATACCTTCAATGGTATAGATGGTCTCCATGCCTGCGTGTATATGGTCAGTAACATGGCAGTGCAGTAGCCACGTGCCTGGGCTCTGAACCACCATCTCTATTGTCTGAAATGTCCCTGGAAAGAGGTCAAACACATCAGCGCGATGCACACGGTCCGTCTGGGGAAAAAGTACATAGAACAGGAAGCTGTCAGTTAAGAATGTCTGGAAAATGTCCAAATAGATTACAGCAATGGTTCTCAAACTGTTCTGTTTTTGTAGAGTTTTGCCCTAATCTCACTGTACAGTCCTAGTTTGATTTAGATTTTCACATGTAAGTTTGGCATATACATGTCCTCCTTGCTTCTTTTGGTTTAGTTCTACTGTAGACCATGGGTGTGCTCACAATTTTCCTGACTTGGTCTGAGATTGAGCGCAGTTTAGTCCTCAGGTAGACTTGGTTTGGTCATGTTCCAATTTAAATTACATTTTGTGATTTAATCCTTTAGGCCTTAAATAATTCAAGTTTAGTCCAAATACATTCCTGGGTATGCTTCACATTCTGAAAAGGAATTATGATTGTCTTGTTTGGTTTACCCTGTATGTGAATGTCTGAGCGTGGAAATGGACTGTGTGCATGTCCACCTCGTTGCCCATTCCCAGTAGATACCAGTTCACCCTCTGGCCCTCAGTCATCACCAGGCCCTGGAGGTTCCCAAACACTTTGCCATTGATCCCTTTAAAAACATATAAAATCTGTTTTAGCATACAGTGCAATGCCAGCTGAATAAGCACAATATTCGGTTCAATTATTATATTTTGTAGTTTTAGGAGTAGTATAGTCATATGTCTGCAACTGTCTAAAATGTTTAAGCTTTGTAGAAATGTGACAAATGTAATATATATTTTAATGATAAAACAGTTTGGTAAAAGTACTATTACATTGTCAAACTACAGTACAAGCTAATTTATAGCAAATGATTTGGAACAATGGATTATGAGTTTACAAAGTAACTGATATAATGAAGTACTAAAAGTCTCATGAGTTCCTGTTACACACACTAAAATGGTCTGAAAGTGATATGTAGTAGATGACTCTATGTAGAATTGCAAAAAGTTAATAGAAATGGCCATTTACCGTAGTTTGTCTTGATCCCTTGATGTTTATATTTCTGTAGACCACTTAAAGGATCAGCTCAAATGCTTTTCCCTCTGAAGTGCTTTTTTCTCACAAGGATCAGTAAATCTAACATTCCAGTTTGAGTTGGATTTTAACCCCTTCCATGCCTGTCCTCTCTTACCGTGCATCTTGTTGCTCTCCTCAAAATCTGCATCTTTGGTGACGTCGTCAGGGTCAACTCCCATGTATGTTTTGATGTTTTCATCCAAATACCAGGATTGGTTTTCATCATGAACCATAAACAGAAGAGCAAATTCTTTGTCCACATCCACAATCTTTCTGTCTGATGTTAGTGTCCCGGGACGACAGATCACCAGGGGTCCTATAAGACCACTGTACATGTCCTGAAAGAAACACAATATTATAAGATTATGCAGGTTTAATTCATATAATTTCTGTAGTTGTGGTTTGATTAATATGCTATTAAATAATTTATATATTGTATTTTTTTATTTTTTATTTTAGTGAGCTTAACAGTTGCCTTAATAAAGCTAATAGTTACCTTAATAAAATCTACAGTTGAATAGTAGGCATAGGTGATACAATCAGGATCAGAGTCTCCAGGACCAGCAGTTGGAGGAATGTCCCAGGTCATCTCAAGTACGTACCCTGTGAGAGAAACACGTCATTCAAACTGAGGGTGGCCGTGGCTTGGGCAAGACATTTAGTCCATCTTGTATTCAGTATAGAATAGGCTGAATGAAACAGAATAGAATAGGTGAATGGTTCCTTGATACTGAGTGATATGAATACCCAGTAAAGGATTTAAACTTAAAATAATTGTTAAGATTTGTATGCTTGCTATTGATTTCTTCATTATATACACCATTGTTGGGTCTCAGAAAGTGTTTAGTACTTCTGATTCTGAAGTGTTGACTCTTACCTGGTTGTACATGAACATGGGACCCACTTGATCTGATCCCCTGTGCTGTTAGTGAATAGGGTCTTTTGGCTTTATTCTTGAATTTAATTATAATTTGGTCTCCAACCTCGGCTTTGACAATGGGGCCTAGTCAAAACAAAGGATTATCCATGAACAGTTTAGCACTTAAGTGTTTTAGCAGCAGTTTTTAGCAGAACTATATAAGTGGACCATTTGTATAAGTTAAAATGAATGTATCTCACCCAATATTTCTAGGTGCTTTTGGCTAGGGGACCTGCTCTTCTTCATCTTAAAAGTCTCATCGGTGTACTCTCTGTAAACCACCTTCTTGTAGCGTGAACCAATCGTGTTCTTCCCTTGTTCCACAAATATATTACCAGGACTAAGCATTAACACAAACAAGTTATAAACACATTTTTGTTTCTGTTTTGTTACATAAGCTGCTCAAATGTGGGTAGAAAGTTACTTATACTCTCTTACTTCCATACGTTATTATATAACAATAATAACAATTTAACAAGATACAGGGCGATACCAGGTGATAAATTGTTTTCCAACCAGTGGGTTGGTGGATTGTAATCCAATTAGAATTTATGTAAAATTGCTGACTTTTTAATTGTACTTGAGTAATATCATTTATTAAGTACTCTATTTGTACTCAACCCACTATTAATGCTACTACTTGTTGTCATGCACCTGTTTTTTGCAGTGGCATATTTCTCCAGCTCCCATTGTCTCTTTGGAGAGTAGTCCCACACTATTTCTTCTGCAGAGATAAAATATTCCACAGTTTTCTTCGGTTTATCCTCAGTAGTATTGAAAGTGTGTCCACTGCACTGTTTGACTTCATACTGCTGCCTCATCCCAGCCGAATAGTGGTCAGTTACTCTGCAGCTCACTTCAAAAACACCTGTAATATTCAAAGTAGAGGTAATATGTATGTATATAGCTAGGGCTATTATTGCCACATCTTAGAATCTATTGGAAGGTCAAGTTTTCCCATTTTTTATTCCTGGGTTTAACAGTGATAAAAAACTAGGACCCTTGCCATGGCAATTTACAATCACACCAGAGAACCATCTATTGAATGGTCAAAAGTCCTTCATATGGCAGCTATAAACAGGAAACTGAAACCATTGTTATTTTGAGGCATCACCTGTAAAACTTAAATTTATGAAAAAATAAAACACACTAAATATTAAAAATTGTAAAGATTTAATTTGTTACTTTAGCTGTAGTGATAAGAAAGTGATTTAATAATAATTGTAATACTTTCAAATGTTTAGTATGTTGCCTTGTTATTTAAGGTCAAGACCAGCTCCAGCACTACCCTCTTGAAATGGTTCTCGTAAATCTTATAAACATACCTAAAGTCAGTGGAAATACCATGAGCTCTGTCCTTGACAAGTAAAGGTGTTTCCTGTTGTGTCTCACAGGCTTATCTGCGGACCTTCTGTCAAACAATTTATGAAAAATGTCTGACCTGTGATTGTGTGGGTGCGTGTGTTTGCGTGACTACACTGACCAGAAGTGGTTGGCTGCATGTCGACGGTTGTGGTGGTATGAGGAAACAGGTTCACAGTGTCCCGAGTGGTGCTCTGCTTCTCAAAGGTGTTCCCTTCAAAATAAACTCCATGGAGATCCACCTCCGTGCCCAGGCCAAATGTGTACCACCTGACCCGGTCCCCCATGCACATTTCCAGGCCAGGCAGGTTCCCATACATCCGTCCATTGACAGCTGCAGATCATAAAATAAATAAATAAATAAATAAATAAATAAATAAATATATGTTTAATTATAAATAATATATAAATAGACATAATTTACAAATGAAAAGTAAGGCAATACAATATAACTGTGTGAAAAGAGTGTTTGAAATAATACAATTATTACAGTCAACAAAAATGAACCCTAAAAATTAAAATCCCAAAAATAAAAGTTACCATGCATTTGATTGCTTTCAAGAAAATCCTCATCCTCACGATTAGTCTGGCTGTTGCCATAACGCTCAATATTTTCATCCAAATACCAGCTCAAGTTTTCATCCATAACAGAAAAGAGAAAAAAGAACTCCTTGTCCACGCCCATCTGTGGAAAAAACAATTACAGTTAAAAACCCAAAACTTGTCTACTCCACTACATAAGCAAAAATTAGACAAAACATCAAATTAGTCAGAGGTATACACACTTAACAGTGTAGACAGTTAAGAATAGGCTTTTACAAATATCTTGATGCTTAGGTCTCGTGTAACAAATTTTTGACAAGTACAAAACTGTAAAAATTACATATTGGTTATTATTTGGCTTGTATCTAAATAAAATCTAAATAGGAACATCAATTTTCACAAAATTAGATTTTGTATAATAAAAAATAGGAGAAGGTGGTTTAGACACCAAATTTAACTAGAAAAATACATTTTAAAAAAAGTTCACCGGTGTTCCATTTTCTGTCAGGGAGCCTTTTTTGCACACAAGCAGAGGTCCCACTAGCCCAGAGTTGGTGTCTTTGGGTGGATCCGTTGCAGAGTAGTAAAGATATGGGATACATGAAGGGTCTGACGCTGAGGGACCTTCCAAAACCCGCCAAGTGTAGGTGAAGCTCTCCCCTGGACCAACGTGAGAACCAGGCTTGTCCTCTCCTTCAGAAGAGAAATGCACTTATTCATTACACAAGAAACACATTGCAACTTTTGTTCCCCCATTTTGTCTATTCTATCAGTAACAGAGGCAATTTAAATATTTCCTGCCAATCCTTGTAACGTTTATGAAAAATATCTCTCTCTATATTTTTTTTAAATATCTGCTATATTCATGTGCTAAAATGTGCCTGTGAATGTCTTTAGTTGGGATTCAAGTATCACACAAAACCATGCAATTAACCACAAAACGGCAGAAATTTCACTTTATACCGTTTTTGGAGGTTACAATAGATGCTTCTGATCATTTTATTTTTAAACAGCTGTTTTTGTTGTGATTTTTAATTGTTATAATTACAAACAATACACTCAATATTCAAGTTTTACATAGCTCCTGAACAACAATTGAATTATTATGAATTTTTCAATATATCTCCCACCTCTAGTTGTATGTTTTACCATCTAAGTAGCTGGCGCCCTGAAAGTGTTTGTTATAGTGGAGTCCGTGAGGTTGGATGCTGTAGTTTCTATCAGCCATATTCTTGAATACAATTTCAAGTATGTCTCCTTCTTCAGCTCTCAGAACAGGACCTGGACCAAGGTACACATTAAGATTACCACCAGCCAACTCAAAACAGACTAACAAAAATAACAGGCTTACCCAGAATTCCCAGATGTCTGTGTTCAGGAAATTGTGTTTTTTTAGTGGTGAAGCTGTCATCTGTGTATTCTTTGTATAGCACCTTAATGTACTGTCCACCAATTCTACCCTCTTCTCTGCTAAAGAATGTCTCTGAATGACTGAAACATAAAAAAAGGTTTGAAATGTTGAAATGAATAATAAAAGTTTTCTTTAGTCCAGACAAAAACACAGCAACAATTGAATCATGTCACTGTTTATTTTCACTATAATAAACTCAGCTTTACCACAAACCAATGATGAGTTTGTCCAGACACTGACCAATAGCACAACCTCTGGAAACTATGATCTTATATGCTTTCAAAATAAAAGTATTTGTGGTGTACACTGGCAAAAATAATTTTCATCACCATTTCATGTCTCGCCAGTTAAAAAAGGCAAATGAATATATGCTATGGCCAGTTAGAGAATCAATTTCATAACCTTACAAATTACTCTGCCCCTTTTTGACGAAGCACTGATCCATACGTACTATAAATACACATATAGCAATTTCTCCTGTATTTTTAAGTTAATCAAATTCATCAAATTCTTTTCTATTTTTTTGTATACTTTTGATATTGCATTAAATGAGTTCTTACCTATCAAATTCAGTCAAAGAGACATTAGTGATGAGATCTTTTCCTGAGGGTCCATAATCCCAGACCTCTGTTTCTGCAGCCAGGTAGTACGTGCGAACCACCCCAGTAATTGGAGTGGAGCTCACATCATTGCCACAGGACTTCACCTCGTAAAAGGCCTGCATTCCAGCTGAAACAGAGAGAAAGATTTACATGGGACATTTACTAGATAGCAGATACCCTGTATGAAGTACGTTAGAGGAAAAGTCTAAGGGGCAGCATCAATGGTACAGTAAACTACATGTTAATTTACTCCAGGTTAATACCGAGGTTTAGATCAATGGTACTTTTGGGTTATGAAGTGTCATAATGATGATTTCTTAATTAATTTAAATGCACTTGCAATGTTCACATGACTGTATCTTGGTAAAACTATGAGTTGTTTTGACTTTATCTACATAGAATAACACCAGCAACACCTATTTTAACCATTTAATCTGTTTATTTTCCCATAAAGTTATATTTTTGCTTTATCTACAATGCCTCTAGCTGCTGAAGTTGAAAATTCCCAAATAGTGTTAATAATTGTAATGTATTAATGCTGAAATCTAAATGTACCATATGACCAAAGAAGTTATTTCACAAGTCATCATGTGTCCAGTTTGAACTTTGAACAGAAATTACGAGTCGTCGCATGTTCAGGGAATGGTGTAAGCAGTGGGAAACTTCATTACTGCGTTATTTCTTTGACAGCTGCAGAAAAAAATGCATACTTCCCTTTTAACAAGTCAGCACAACAGTTTCAGTCTAAGAACAAATAGGCCAACCACTAGTGAAGAGTTCAGAGGTCACACTAAGGTCAAAGGTGATGTGCCCTACCCTGCAAGTGGTCATTAACCTGGCAAGCCAGAAGCCACTTTCCTCTGGCCTTAGGGACCATCTCAGCTGTTGCAAAAGTGGCAGGAAACAGACTGATGACATCAGTCCGATGTCCACGGTCCAGGACTGTGTTTCCATGGAAGAAGACAGAGTGGATGTCCTTCTCGTTGCCCATTCCAAAAAGATGCCAAGCCACTCTCCGGTGTTGGCACAGATCGATAGTGGGCAAGTTACCAAACATGTAACCATTAATGGCTGTGATTGGAGAAAGAGAAAAGTGAAGGTGAATTTCCAGTTATTAAGCTCTATTTAAGTTATAACTTATAACCACAATGCTCACCATGCATCAAGTTGGACTCAATGAAGTCTTCATCCTCTACATCTGGTGGTTCGGTTAGATTGAGCATGTTGTTCTTCAGGTACAAGCTATTATTTTCATCCACAATATAGAACATTAAAATAACATCCTGGTCGACATCACTCCGGGACATATCATCTTTTAAGATTCCTGTAAGATTGAAGAAACTTTGCAGTGTTATTACTAGTAAATTACAAGAGTCTCCTTTATCATTGGATCATACCTTTCTTACAGGTGAGAAGAGCTCCGATCAATCCTGAGTTAATTTCTTTGGGAGCATCTATGTGAGAGTGGTAAACCCAAGTCAGGCAGTTAGCATCTTCATCTGTAGGTGCAAACTCAGGTCTGACCTCCCAGCGATATGTGTAACTTCCTCCAGGGGGCACCATGTCATCTTCCTTCAAACTTCTAGAAGAACCATCTGGATACAGCGCCCCTGAAAAACATATCACTAATTATTACTACAACTATAATGTAAAATCTAAAGTACATTTTATGAAATCAACTGAAATAAAGTATGTCCAATATACCAGTGGTTCTCAGCCTTTTTAAGTCATGAGTCACAACCCCCACAATAACAATCGTTGGCATTCACAAACCCCAAACACAACAACATACTGGCAAAATGATAAAGTAGCCTATTATGTCTAATGTTTTACTTTATTTTCAGGCTTAGATGTATTGATCTGGTAGGCCTGTCATTTATCACTTCATCCCCAAAATCATTCCACTACCCCCATGGGGGTCCTGACCACCAGGTTAAACTGCAATATATTATATTTTTCTGATAAAAAGACAGCACTGTGCAGTTGTGGTGTTGCCTTCTTCCTGCTACAACTTGAGTGATATTTTTCAAATAGGTAACAGGCAACTTTATATGTTTATATTATATATAGTTAAAATGATAGTGTCTGTCACAACTTACATTTTGATTCTGATTACAATTATTTACAAAAAAAAAAAAAAAAAAAATGTAGGTGAACCAAACCATTTAAAAACACCTCTTACTATTCCTGGTTTCTATATGACCTTAAATTCTCTGATAGTTGCACAAGACCTTTGTCCCACAATGACTCCCAGTTCTTTCCTGTGTTGGCTTCCTCCTTAAAAAAGAAGCAACTCTTTAGTTTTACTTTCATTTTGTGTTAAACTTTGGAAAATTGTGAATTGTGAATTTTTGTAAGGTCTGATATTGCCTAAACAAAGAGACCTGCTGTTGTTATAAATGTTTATCAGAAAAATTTAAAGAATGTTATTTACATAGTTAGGCCAGTTTCACTGACATACATCTGTGCCACCTAATGCAGTAGCAAACATATGTGTAATCAAATAAAAACATACACCTTCGTTATCCTTCTCATAGAAGACTCCATGTGGGTGAACTGAGTAGTTCCTTGTTGCAAAGTTCTTCAGATGCACCACCATCACGTCACCCACTTCAGCTCTCAGTACAGGACCCAGATAGCCCAGCCATAGAGGACGAGGGGCGAGCTGTTTAAATGTGCCGTCAGTGAACTCCCTGTACATAGCTTTCTTATAAACTTTGCCTATACGATCAGGAGCTGCTGTAAGATATATAGATGCATACCTAAAACACAAAAAAATGTAAGATAGATATATCACATATAAAGAACAATAAAATGTACCTTCTCCATATCTGCAATGCCTCATGGTTGCTACATTTGAATATACAGAACCATTATTGTTATCCTGTAATATTTTTCTATACTGAATCTTTGCATGGATGAGGAATACTTCTAATAGTCACACTGATATCATTGTCACATTAAACATATACTGTCGTAGTATTTTATTTTACAATATTTTAGATGGATTATTTTTATTGATTAATTGTTAAATTCTTACTTTATATTCTGTATTTACATAGTCACATTTTTTGGGAATGTGGTTGTATAATGATCTTTTAAATTATATAGTGAATGTGTCCAACAAATTGCATCACGTTGAATCTGTGTGACAATTAGTCAACAGATTACAGGCTGTGCTGTCTAATGACCTGCTACTGGAGCAAAGTGCTGAACTGTCAGGAGGGACAACACAGTTCATTGAGTGTAGGCAGGCAAGACAAGGACATGTGTCAAATATATCTAACATTAAAGCATGTTACATCTATTATCTATGTCTTCATTTTAACTTAAGCATAATGTATGTATGTAGTGTGGTCAAGTTTCTGTCCCGGAAATAAAGAAATATGTAGAGTGGGACGCTGAATTTACACAGTGTTGTACAAATGAGCAATCAGTCACACTGGCTATGACAAATTGTAAAAGTCTCAAAGTTCAATTGCAACTTTGGTCTTAACAAACGGTGTAAAAAGTAATGAGTATATGTGATGTAGCCACCAAAATCTCTGAAACCTGATATTATACTGTATTATAGTTTGCTAGCAATCACAAAATGGTCTGAGGTCTAGGTGATTTGAGGTGATCTATTTCTATAACATATACTGTCGGAGTAGTTTAAAGATACTACATAAAGATTTATTTTGGCAAGAAAACTCTTTTCAAATGAACTTCAAGTTGAGGCAACAAAAGAAAACTTACTCATCATTGTCGATGTCCTGGCCATTGAGCAGGTTTTTTCCACTTGGCGCATAATCCCAATAGTCCTCCACGATTCCCACATAGTACACCCTCTCCCTGCTGCTCTGTCCCGCCGCTGCGCACACGAGCTGAAATAGCAAACAAGCCCGTAAGACCATCACTGTCACTGCCATATTTCAGAAGAATGTGCCCCGAGATGACCACACGCAAGAAGAAGAAAACACAACAACTCCCGTTAACTTCCCCATGCGTAAATGGAGCAGGGTTGCGCGTAAATGGCGCAGGGTTGCGCGTAAATGGAGCAGGGTTGCGCGTAACGACAAAAAAGCAACCCACGGCACTTACGAAACTAACAGTCGGCCCATTCACGGCGACGACCGCCTCCAGGGGGATCAGACGACAAGGGATAATAACTGCTCAATCTTCTGGTTGTAGTATATGTTTCCGGAATGCCCCATGGGAAATTAAAGTAATCGTTGTACTTGTTCAAAATTGAGGCAGCACCTTTAATTGTTGCTCGTTTTTCTCCAGAGACATGCAAGGATGATTGGCCTCCATTACAGTGGTAGACAAGAGGAGACAAACATCTTTAATCTAAAACCAGTATCAATTTCAGTATTAGACAAACCTGACTTAAAGGTTTCTTGTTTATGGATGCTGCTTTGACCAAGGCATTAGACTGACATCTGCCGCCAAGCGTCTGCAATTAAGCCTATATTACAATGGTTATTTTGTGTTTGTAATCAATGGATATGTATGAAGTAATGTTTGTAAGACATTTATCACAATAACTGACAAACAAAACTAATTCACTATTGTGCTAAACAAGTGTAAAGGTCTAGGATTGTAGGTCAAATATTCCTCTGCCCACCCTAACAACATAAAAATGAGCAAAAATAAATAAATAAAATGTACAATGAATGAATGATTTTCAGATAACTGTCTGACGCGTGTGTAACCACAGACATGCTCTTGTTGTTGTTGTTTCCTTCGTGTCTCTGCTCCTCTCCCATGCAGCGTGTGAACGCGCTGAGGCGCGCCCCCGCTGTCCTCTTCACAGTCATGGCTGCTTTCAGCAAGATTCCGCACAACTGCTATGAAATTGGTCACACTTGGGACCCGTCTTGTGTGCGCTCCGCTCTGGATGTAACAAGGGGAGCATTGGAGGTCTCCTTTAAAATATACGCCCCTCTTTACTTGGTAAGTTTTGCATTTCTAAGAATAACTCAAATGGATACCATGGTTAGCAAAGCGAGCTAACTCTCATTAGGCAGGACAGCTACACCAAGCCCTGTTATGTTGAATATTAGCTAGCTGACAGGTCAAGCCTGCACTTAAGATCGGCCAACAGGTTCAAGTTCACCCTGGGTTCTGATGTTACTGACAAAATCATTTATTTTCTCTGGCAATAAACACAATACGCACGATATGCGAAAGTTTTCAACTCGCTAGTTGTGGTTATGTTTTCAGGCAGCAGCTTTGTTGAGGAGAAGGAAAAAGGATTACTATTATAAAAGACTTATTCCAGAGATACTGCAGTCTACCTCTTTCCTCACTGCTAATGGAGGTCTCTATATAGTCTTCTTTTGTATTCTCAGGTAAGAAGTATTACATCATTATTAACTATAACTGCGTAAATAGAACGCAGATGGTCAAAGTGCAATGTTGCTGTAAAGACTTTTTAACACCTACTTTTGCTAAACTTAACTTAAACTCAATTGAAAATATCTGTCCTCACCTTTAGGAAATTGTTGGGTGGTTTTTACTCATGGTCAGCTGGTTTTGGCTCAGCTCTACCTGCTTCATACATTGCCATTCTCCTAGAGCGTAAGAGCAGGTGACATCCTTGTTTGACATCCTTTTTTTATTTATGTATTTATTTATTTATTTATACTTTTCATAAATGGTTTTCTAACTCTTTCCATTCAGGAGAGGACTTCTGACAATATACATGACAAATCTTGTAAGCACTTTCTGCATATTTTTTTCCTAAAATTGGTTTGCAGAATGTAACAATATTTTCTTATCACCAGGCCACTGAAACACTGTTTCGCATGGCAGTAACTAGAGGCATTGTCACACCCATCAAACACGGAGAAGTAAGTACAAAAGCCCCCCAGTTACTGTGAACCATTTTTCACTGGAAAGCACATTTTGAGCATTATAAGTTTTATTAAAAGGACAAAATTCACTTTACTTGAAGATTTGTGTGTTTTTGTTTAGGTGCTTTTGTTCTGCATAACGGCATCTCTGTATATGTTCTTCTTCAGGTTAGAAACAGAATAATGTTCAACATGTACTTTTTTAAAAGTTATATACAAATAATCATTAGGTATATTTTGTGTTTATAGGAGGAAAGACGGTCTTAAAGGCTTTGCCTTTTCAGCATTAAAGTGAGTTTATCTATGTCTGTATATAAACATTAATATAATTGCATTTCCTAAAAATATTCAACCACACTGTTGTTTCCCACACAGTTTCTATGCGATCTCCAATGTCATTTTACTTAACTCGGCTTGTTGCAAAAAACCCAACTATTTCTTTGAATATGAAATTAACGTTAATTGATAACAGAGCAAACAAATGTGTTTATATGTTAGATTCATCATTGGGAAGGAGGAGATCCCATCATATCCAGCCGCAGGTGACGATAGTCACCCGAGACCCCAGGAAAGGCCAGCTGCATTGGAAGCAGTGGATCCACAGGAGTCAGCACAAAGAGCCATCTCCAGAAGGAGAAATCTGGTCACCTACACAAGGGAGCTACTAGATTTATTGTAAGAAAACACACCATGTCAAAACATTTTAATTATTAGGACTTAAAGACTGTCTTATGATTTTTCTACAGATGCAAACAAGGCCCAAGACACAGATGTTGCAAGCATCATCATGATAACTGCTTCTCCTATTGTGTCAAAGTAAGGTTACGAATATCACTTTTGAGTGAAAAAAACAAACAACGTAATATATATATAATTTTTTTTTTTTTTTTCCTGTGTCACTCCAGGGTTTCATTAGGATGTTCAGCGTTGGATATTTGATTCAGTGTTGTTTAAGAGTGCCCTCCGCCTTCAGACAGTTATTCTCCAAACCATCACATCTACCATCTCTTTTCTACAACAAGGAAAACTTTCAGCTTGGGGCTTTTCTGGGCTCTTTTGTTAGTATTTACAAGGTATCTTTTACCTTCAGGTCTTCTTTAAGTTTTCATTCATGATCAACATTTTGTGTGAGGTATGTTATTTTTATCATCATATTCTTTTGCCCACTTTCAGGGAACAAGTTGCCTATTACGCTGGTTACGTAATATTGATGATGAGCTTCATGCTCTAATAGCGGGTAAGGTCAACTTGACTAAATTACGACTACTGAAATACTACATACTCCAATATATTCATTAAGTTTTCCTTTATTTTGTTGTTCTTGAGGGTTTTTGGCTGGAATGTCTATGTTCTTTTACAAGAGCACATCAATATCGATGTACCTCTTCTCAAAGCTGGTTGAGGTAAATTAAAGACTTATTCATGTTTTAAATATTTAAACAGTTAATTAAGTCTGCATTGCCCATAAACCATATCCTTTTCTGCCACCAGACCATGTACTTCAAGGGCATTGAGGCAGGCCGGTTCCCTTACTTTCCACATGCAGATACAATTTTATACGCAGTCTCCACAGCCATCTGTTTCCAAGCGGTAAAACACCTTATCTGTCAAACTGACCTTTCTATATATATTTACTAATTATCTTCTCTTTAAAGGCTGTTATGGAAGTACAGAATCTCAGGCCATCGTACTGGAAGTTTTTGCTTCGTTTGACAAAAGGGAGGTAAGGATGACTTGTATTTGTATAATTATTTTTATTTGTGATATTGTTATAATTATTGACATCGGTGATTGATTCTAGGTTTGCTTTGATGAACCGCCAAGTGTTGGATACGTTTGGAACTCAAGCTTCCCGGGATTTGAAAGGTTTTGTTCCCAAATTGGACCCAAGGTACACCACAGTCACCAGCCAAATAGTTCCCCCAGGAGATGACATCCAGCTGGGATGATGTGGGACCTGCCTTTTGAAGTTTTCTTAAACCTGACAGCTTGGTTTAAAATTAGTCAGTAAAACATTTTGTCAATATGATTATAACTGGTTGGTTACTTGACAAAGCAAGAAATGCTATGTATTGGGATAATGTAGCATTTCTAAACTAAAGCCCTAGAGTTAATTTGGGAGATTAATAGACAGCGACAAAACCTCAACTGTTAAAATGGTTGAAATTTCTTTTTTTTTTTTTAAATACATTTTATTTTATTGTCTAATAATTATTACTCTGTGTGTGTGTGTGCGCGCATGCGTGAAAAGTATAAAACAAGTTACAAATTTGTTTATGAAAAAAACAAACAATAAATTAATTTGACTTCTTACACTAGACATATTGACAGAAAAAATAAATGTGGTGAAAGGGGGGTCTATTTGTTATTGATTCATTTTATCTGTAGTTGTTTATTACCATATGCATTACATATGAGTTAATAAGTTTCAAATTCTGACACAGTACTGATAAAGTTTCAAAAACTATGACTGAATAGACTTCTTTGAGTAAATATGCATAAAAGAGAACTTCATCTTAAGTTTTTTTAGGAGTTTGTTTTTACAATATCTGGGAACACTAAACATATATACTCAAATGCTTTTTGAGGTTCCACATAGCAAACAAAAGAAATGCAAATGGATGTTTTTTTGCTTATTTCTATTATATTTCAGTTGTAATTATTAACAATTATTCCAGATTTAATGCCTAGTCCAGGTCACTCCAGTGGTCTGTTCATTCCAGTTAAAGCTAAATCACTAAATATGTTTACACATATCTCACCTGAATTATGTATGTATAATTTGTTTACAGTAAATCTACAGGCTTTTTTTCAGCTTTAGACACACTTTACCTCCATACCAAAGGCCATTATTGTACAAATGCAGTGTATTTATAATAGAATACGTTATTCTACCCATAGACTGTATATGATACTGCCCTAAAATGTGATGTTAATCTATACCCTTTCTGTTAAAGGATGTCTATAACACGTTGTATTAAACATTTTTGATTACTAATTAATATGGCTATTCACTGATTTTCTTTTTTTTTTTTCATAATAAAACTATCTGTATTTCAAAGTAAAAGGATAGTCATATCCTCCATTGGCCTAGAGACGTAACTGGTATCTCCTTGTCGTTGTCAACAATAAATAATACGTTTTAATTCGATTATTAACTGCGTATTGTTCGACACAATGAAACAATTTGCCTAATGTAAATTACTTTTTATTATTTTGAAAGACCGTTACAGGAACAAGGAAGTGGATCGGTCCTGTTTACCGACCACAAACTTGTGTCGCCTGTTTTTAGCATTAGAGTAAAGCACACGTTTTACATGTACAGTCTTTATAATGGGGGGTAAGAATAAACAGCGAACTAAAGGAAATGTTCGGGTAAGTACTATTGATATCGCTGATTGTAGTAAAGATGGAGTATTGCCAGTCTTTGCTGCTAACATGCGGCTGCTACAAAAGTGTGGTTGCAGTGTGGTTATATAGCTGTTCAATAACTGTACAAATGTAGTACTTATTTCCAAATGTACAGGGGTTTTTCATCACATTTTAATTTTCCATCAGCCGTCTAGTAGCGGTCGTGCTGCCGAGGTCCTTGCCCGAGAAGGTGGCGTCATTCCCGGGTTTGTGGGTTTTGACACGACGGTCACTTCTGAGCTCAGTTATGTCCCAGCTGTCCACGGTGCTGAAGAGATTGACAATCTAGTGGATGCTGATTTTCGCCTGGTGCTTCGAAAACTCTCCAAAAGAGACAATGTCACAAGATTAAAGGTGTGAAGATTATGCATATTACACAAAATACACTGTTAGAGCATCTTTTTTTGATCAAGTCATTGATGAACTTAAACGGTGGGATCTTGTCTCAGGCGGTGCAAGACTTTGGGGCCATGTGTCAGGAACGTGAGGCTGAAGATGTCAAAGGTGTTTTGCCATATTGGCCAAGAATTTACTGTAAAATATCAGTGGTAAGATACGCAACATCTCAGTCATACCTCCATAACGTCAAAGTGTAAAAAAACCCAAAACCTTTTACTTACATTTGTCAGGATTATGATCGGCGAATAAGAGAAGCAACTCAAATTGCTTTTGAGCAACTGGTGTTGAAAGTACGACGCAACTTGGCTCCTTTTTTGAAAAGTTTGATGGGACACTGGATTTTGTCTCAATGTGACACATACACACCTGCAGCATCAGCAGCTTGGCGGGCTTTCCAGGCTGCTTTCTCGCCTACAAAACAACCAGAGGCTCTAAGCTTTTGCAAGGAAGAGATTCTCAATGTAAGAATATGAGATGATAATGTCACTAGAGTGAAAAAAGGTAAACCCCTAAACTGTTTCTTCCTTTTACTATTTTAGGTACTTCAAGACATTCTATTAAAGGAGACCGCAAACACTTTAAGTGACCCGCAGTAAGTAATCCCTGGACTCATTTCTGGTTTGCTCTCTTTTGGACTAGATTTTAAGGTGACAATATTAAATGACATCTACTTTTCAGAACTGTGACTGAGGAAGAAAGAGAAGCTAAATATGTGCGCATGCTGACCAGTTCTCTTCTTGGTGTGAAAAGACTCCTGTCTCTATTACCTCAAGCTGACAGAACAATTTTAGAAACTAAACTAGCAGATTTAATTAGTTCAGGGAAATTTTGGAAGTATAGCAAACACAAAACACCCCAGGTAATTAATATGAATCAAAAGTGTATAAACAGATTTTTTACATTGAAAGTATGTTAATTGTTATTTCGTACAGGTGCGAGGAGCCTTTTTTGAGCTGGTTTGTGCCCTGTGTGAGTTGACCCCTGCCCTGGCCCAGGCTGAAGCTGCTCGGCTTTGTCCTGCCGTTCTCTTGAACATTGATGATGCTGATCCGTTAGTGCTCGCTCCTGTGTGGGAGGCAGTTCTCCATGTGGTGTCCACTATTCCTGTAAGAGCATTCTAGATTGCATGCATGTTATAGTACTGTGTATAGGAACATGGTTACATTTGTTGTGTTTTCTATTCTGTGCCAGGACTGCTGGACACATGTAAATGCAAAGAAGGGCTTTTTGCCTAAATTGTGGACTCTGTTAAAAGATGGTGGCAAAGGCTTGGCTAAAGCACTTCATCCGAATCTGATGCCACTTCTCAGTAAACTCCCTGAAGACATTACTGACCCACAGATCGACTTTTTAACCACCTTTTTCACATCACTCCTCAATGGGTATAGTTGCTAAATATGCATTTTTCTCAAATATTTTGTGAAATAGAGCAGCTGAATCATTCCAATAACTTGTTTCAGGCTCTCCAGTGAGCGTGCTGCATCAAGTTCCTCAGAAAGTGCTGTAATTGTAACCTCTGCTGTGGAATGTTTGAGATACTGCATTTTACAGAATGTACAAGAAAATAAGCACCAGAAAAAACTTGTGACCATGCTTGTATCACAACAGGTCAGACTAGCTGGTTATCTGTGCTTTTTCACAATAAATACAAATAATAAAACACCTCACTGAATGTAGCATCTATTGTTTCTCCTGTTGCAGCTTCTGCCGTTGCTGGAAACTGCTCTTGCAAGTCCACTTCTTCAGAAGGGCCCTCTTTTCTTTTTAGTCACTGAAATGCTTGTCTCCTGGGAAAAGCGAGCAGGACTACACAGCATCGTTGAATCTCACGACAACAGTGATGCCTTTAAAGAACTTGTGACTGACTTTTGGGAGGGACTGGCCTTGCTCTTTGTGCGTTATGTTGACAGTGAGGAAACCGATCCAGGGGCCTTTGAAGGAGTGGCCACTTTGTTGCAGGTAAGTACAGCTAACAGCTTAGACAAACTTGGAGCTGGTGACGTAACTCCTTCCAACAAAAGTGAAAATAAACTGTTGTCCCTCTAAAGGTAATGCGGTACCCTGAAAAAGTGAGCAGAAAGAAGACACAGAAGAAGAAATCTGTCAAGATTTGTTTCTCCAGTTCAGTAGATGAAGAAGAAACTGTTGAGGGAGATGGTTGTGAGGGATATGTGAAGACAGGGCCAGCACAAAGCAGAGACAAGTCGTGTGAACCCCTGCAGACACAGTATTTTGAGGATGTAGTGTGCCAGCTCGCTCAACTGTGCCTGGTACATGTCAATGAAAAACACTCTGAGAGACATCTTGTTTTTCTATCACGCCTCCTGCGGTCCTTCCACACACCTAAAGTTTTTACTGTGAGTTGTCACTTCGTTTGACAGATGGCACTGAAGCTTTATACTGTGCTGTTACATATTGTTCAGTTATTTTGGAAATAATGCTACTTAAAGCATCATTTTAAATACTTGTATGTATTTTTTCAGACATTGATTGAATTAGATGAGGAAGAAGTACAAGATAAAGAGACTCAGCACTCAATGAACATAAAGAACCCAGCCGTGCATTTCCTGTTAGATCGGGTGGTGGTGTGGCTGTCAGAGGAGGGTCGGGCAGACACTGAGCATCTCGTGGAGATGGTTTTCAGTTCACTTCAGTGCTGCAGTCAGCAGGAGACCACCCGCATTCTCAACCAAATCACCATTGTAATGATCTTTGTGTATGTGTGTGTCTGTAATGTGTTTTTTTTAATATAACTCACATGTTTTTGTTTTAATGTGTTCATAGATGAATTTACCGTGGAGTATTACTCTTCAATTTATACAGAGGGTAAGTTCTATGGTTTGTAATGGTTTGTAATCCAGGATTGCAGTCATTATCACTTAAAGTCCCAAGTCTCAAGTCCAGTCCATTAAGAAGCACTTTTTTTTTTTCATTTTTCTAACTGTGATCACTCTGTGGATTGCACTTTGAAATCTCATAGCTTTAATCTATATTTGAACTTAAATGCATAATTTAACATATTTTTTAAATGAGTTTATAAAAGCAGATATACAGAGGTAGGCAGTATAAGGACTTGAGAGCTATAACTAGTCAAGTCCATGTCTATATCCTTGATCCACAATCAGAATCCTGCCTGAACCACAAGTCATGAGTCACCACCCTCACACACTCAAATCTCAAGTCATCAGTCATTATTTTTGAGGCTACTCCTAAATCTCTGATATAATCTCATATTTACACTGAATTCTTCATTTAAGACATCTCTTCTGTACTGTACAGGCTTGTGCAGATTCAGAAACTCTTCAAGGCTGTAATGAATGGCTCAAAGGCTCAGTGCTGGGTGAGACTCTTTTAGGGTTGACTGAGGAACTCTGCAAAGTCCATCCCACACCATCAAACACTTCACCCAGCAGCCACAGCTGGACACTCATCAGCCTGGTCTTATCACAGCACCACGACAATGGTAACTTGAGACACATTTGACTCTTTCATTTTCTGCGATTTACTTGATTATGAATTGCACACTTGTCTCTTCATCCCCAGTTCCCTTGATTGGAGAGGTGTACATGGAAAAGATTCTTGAGAGGTTGCACAACACTCTGTCTGAAACCAAGAGTCTCTCCGATGCCGGCAACATGGAGCCACTTATTTCATTTGTTTGTGATGTGGCCTTGACGTTTTTCTCCTCTGTACAAGACTGCCTCCTGCTCGAATCAGCTGAAGAACTACTATTCACAGTCTTCAAGCTAACTGCTCAAGATCAAACACATACTCATCTTCCTGGTGGGTTTTGTTTTAACAAGCACTTACACATTTTACATTATAAAGTAATTCAAAGGACTAATTCAGAGTGTTTTGCTTTGAAAGACTCTCTTGTAGTTAAACTCAAAAAAGTGTGTGTCGCTGGTATTCAATCAGTCGTCCAGTTCTCCAAACATGAGATCAGAGAAAATGGCTTCTTGCAGAGTGCTGTACTTTGGGTGAAGAACCAATTACTCACAGTCAAATTGGACAGTAAAAGGTTTGAAGATATTACAGTTACAAGGATCTACTTGTACATAAGTAGTTAAAAAATAAACTAATTGTCAGTCTAAATTGTTCAGTCTTCAGGTTCTTATTGTGGCTATGCAAGACCTGGTAGAGGCAGTGATTGCAGACTCCAACCAAGACACTGCTCTCCTTATCCAGATCTTCAGTCAGCTGTCTCCCACTGAGAATGAATGGACAAGGATACGACAAGCCTTGCCTCCCCAGGTAACCAAGCTCTTACTGTGTAAAAATGTGCCTGTGATACCTGCACAACAGTTGTCAACTACAAGATAAATTATGCCATCACTCTCATCTAATTTCAATGTTTTCCGGTGTTTTACAGTGGGTTAAGTTGCCATTACTGTCAGGTCACCTACGAGCTGTTTGTGAGAAGCCCTCAGTGGACATGTGGAAGTCCAGAGCTTTGACCAGACTACCAGCCCACCTTTGTGTCTGTGCCTTGTTAGGAAAAGTGGCAACATATTTAAACCCAGGTGGAAATGAAGACTTATCTTTTCCAACACTTCAGCCTGCAGGTAGTGTGGTTTGAATTAAATATTCATCAGCAAAACTAATATTTTCTTATGCCGGCCAATATGTTTTCAAAATATAGCTGCAGAACTGCTTTATGCTCTTCAGTGGTGTAAAGAGGTTGAGTACAGTCCCGCTATCGTGACGGCCTATCACAGTTTACTGATGGACTATGGGTTGTCAGAAGGATTTAATAGTGTGATCTCTGTAAAAGAGATGGTAGCAACACTCTACTCCAGGTAAGATACACCTTAGTATTTAAATGTGGTGACCCATTTCCATTGTAGAGGTATTATTAAACGCTTAATTCTGACTTTGCAATATTTGATTTTTAGGTCAATAGAAGAAGGGGGACTGTGGTCTTTGGCTTTAGAAAATTACATCCTAAATGAAAATATTGTTAGAAATCAAAGGGCAATTCTGAAGAAGCTTTGCAACACTGCAGAATGGTAGGTAATTTATTGTAGCAAATGTAGTAATGTTTTTTCTTGCTTATTGTCTCATCTCGCTTTTACAATTGTGTGTGTTTTTAATAGTTTATTCCCTATATCTGATGCTAAATTGAGCACTCTGCAAGTAATTTGCCAATATATGACCATAGAAGACAGAGATACTCTTGTCGCTCTTGCTACTGCAGGAATCATCAGTTGGCAGGAAAACAGGAGTGAGTAAAAGGCCAATAAACACAAATGTAACCCTTTTTAAAAACAATAATTTATGAATGAAACAGTTGCAGATGTGTCTCGGTGTATGGCAGTGCTGCTTTGCTGTCTTAAAGCACAGACTCCAGTAGAAGATGAGATTGTGCTCCAAATCCTTGACATTTTAATGCAGTGGAGAAATTGTAAGGAAGATTGGTTCCTCTTTCACAGGTAAAATGTTGAAATTGTATCACAAGTGGGACAAGTTCAGTCTGACTAAAAAGTTTCCTTAAAGTAACTTTCAAATATCTTCCTAGTGAATTTTCCAAAGTTTCATCAGAGGAATTGAACTTGACAGTAGAGATGATGCGGTTTCTTTCGTGGGTAGTCACACACTTTCCATCTGTTCTCAAAGGCAGCCAGTGGGATTTCATTCTCTGCTCGATGCTAGCCTGGTTAGAGGTGAGATTCGTTAATATACACACACACATCTACAAAACTCAACTATAGATGACTTTAACAATGTTCTTGCTCCCAGGCGGCCAGTGAAAATGTGATTCATCTGTGGAACCCTTGGGTGCAGCTGTTTGTGTGTGAGAATGCTGCTCTTATAGTGAGACTGAACCAGTTCTTTACCTCACCTCCACCAGACATCAAGAAGGAGCTGCCAAAGGAGCTCACAAATGAATGGACAGACTTCTTTGTCGATGGATTATACAGTCTGCTGCTGCCTCTGCCCACCAAAATCACAGGTGTGCAAGTCTTTTTCTTACCAGTTAAGTTGGTTGCATAGGATTCAGTTTTGTTTGTATACTGACAATGGCTGTATCCAAGATAAAAGTTAGTATTCAGTATTCAAGCCTCTCTCTCTGTAGACGGTAAGTCAAATGATGTATTGAGAATGTATTAGCAAATAAATACATAATTTGCCATTTTAGCACAGTTGCTAAAGCTTGCTAAGGCTAACCGTAATACATAGGAATCATTTTATCTTTACAATTTATACATCTCTCCAATGCCACTGACTTTATTGCCTTCTTGCTGCAGATGCTTTCCCTGAGCCAGAGGACCCTGTGTTTCCATTGCAGGTTTTTCAGTCCATCGGGGTGGCTCTGATGTTTGTGCCCCTAAAACAACTCACTGATAATTCTCTCCAACCTCGATTCATCGCTGATCAAAAGACAAATCTGCCTGAAAACCTCCAGACACTTCTTAACACTCTCTGTCCTCTGCTGCTGTTCAAAGCAAGGCCCTTGCAGATCACGGTGTACTACTTGTTAGATAAGTGCGTTTTGTTTGTGTAATGCAAGAACTTTAAGATTTGAGATGTCTTTGAGCAGAGATTAAAATGTGCCGTCATTGCAGGGTTATGCCAAAGCTACCTGAATGTGATGGAGAAGAAGATAACAGCAAAGCTGATGATGGCAACGATGAGCCCTGTCTGTAAGTACAACCAAAACATATATAATTGTTTTCCCCAAACTGGTTAAAACAGTTTTTTCTGTCTATGTTTTACATTTAGGTCTCCTCCAGCATCACTGATGGCCATCCTTTCAGCTTGTGAGGACCTGTGTGAAAACATCCTGACAGGAGTTCAGGTGGGGGAGTTTGCTGTGGTTCAGCCTCTGGGTGTGGAGTACTCTTGTATCCTTGGATATTTGCTGGCCTGGAAACTGCTTCTGACTTTCTTCAGATCTGCACCTTCCCATGTAAGTAGGTGCATAGGTAAATGCACTTCTTCAACTGTGATGGTAAGAAGTGGAGAAAGTCATATTCTCCTATGTTGTATCTTCACAGTTGCGAGCACATTATGCCCAGTTTCTGAAACAAAGCTCCTCACTGAATAAACTTCTCCGGCACCTTTTCAAACTGATGCCTGAGAGCCCTGTCTGCCCGGGGGGGTCATGGGGCGAGACAAAAGAGGCCAGAACTTTCTTCACAGAGAGTCTCTCTCTGGCTGTGGACAGTGAGTACAGTTTGTGCTAGTTAATGTGAAGCGTAAACACATTACTACACTCTGGAATTTTATTGGCAGAAAGCCACACTGCTGAGTGGGAGCTCCCCCATCTGGCCTGCAGTGTGTACTACAGCACTTTACAGGACTTGCCTGCTATGGTGCGGTTGTGGTGGAACAGTCAGGAGAAGAGAGTGAGCGCAGCAGTGGAAAAGTTCACCATTAAATATGTCAGTCCAGTTCTGTCAGCTCAAGAGATCTGCTCTGTGCACTCCAGCACTCAGCTGTTTGACAATATGACTGTGAGTATCCAATTCAAGGTTCATTATCACAAACGCTGCAAGTCACAATTTTTACTGCTGCTTTTAAAAGGCATGTCATGGTTTACATACAATGCTGTAAAAATGTGTGGTGCATTTTCTTCCACTAGGTGTCACTACAAGACCACGTGTTAATGGCAACGTCTTGCAGGGGTTTCTTTGTAGTTAGTCTGAATGTGGAAAGCTCAGATCAATGGTCGGGCAGTTTTTTATAGTTTGATGGCTGCAGGTTAAAGCTCGTTCGGCTGCGCGGGAGGTGATTGCTACCTATTCGGTGGATGATATCTGCATTGAGCTGGTGATTCAGCTCTCGCAGAACTACCCTCTGGGCTCCATCACTGTGGAGAGTGGGAAGCGTGTGGGCGTATCTGTACAGCAGTGGAGGAACTGGATGTTGCAACTCAGCACTTACCTTACACACCAGGTAAACAACTATAACACTGTTTATGCCCAATATTAAACTTGTAGGCTGAAGCGCTGAGGGAAGTCATCTGTCCATGGTAAATCTATATTATTGAGCCACCTCTATGGCTGCAGACCAAAGGGTTGAAACAACAGATTTGACTTTTGAGAAGAGTACAGACTTTGCTTCAGGAATCGAAATGGAAAAGCCAGAGTGCTGCAGTTTAGTCAAGTGTAAATGCGTGTCTTTCAGAATGGCAGTATAATGGAGGGGCTAGCGCTGTGGAAGAATAACGTGGACAAACGCTTTGAGGGAATAGAGGACTGCATGATCTGCTTCTCTGTCATCCACGGCTCCAACTACTCTCTGCCCAAAAAGGCCTGCCGCACCTGCAAAAAGAAGTTCCACTCAGCCTGTCTGGTGAGAAAAATAGTAAATTCCTCAGTATGACACCTACTGTTACTATGACACCAAAGAGCTAATGTTGAACTGCTTTTCCTCTGCCCACAGTACAAATGGTTCACATCCAGTAACAAGTCTACATGTCCACTGTGCAGAGAAACCTTCTTCTAAACCACTGCACACATGAGTCTGAGCGTCATGATGCAAGATTTTAAAGGTGTTTTTTTCAACTGAACATTCATTGACCACTGCCTTTCACTCTTCAGATGAGTGTACATTGGTTTAGATGATTTGACATTTGACTCAGTTCTTTTTATTATTGTGGTCAAGAAGTTTTTTCATTCTGTTCATGTTCAATTCAATGCTCAAATGCAAAGATGTGTTCCTAATATTTAGGAGTGCAACGTGCTATTGTCTGATTCATGACATGCCATATACTACAGTACAGTTAGTTTTAATCCCAGTACTCTCTTACTAGACCAGAACTAAACGTGTAATGACATCATTTATTTGTAATAAGCTGTAAATGATTCCGGCAAGAATAAAATACAGACATCTGTGTCCCCAAGTCAATATTTTACCTCATACACATTTACCAATGCCAAATAAGCCATAACTTTAAAACTTAACTTTATAGGGTTAATGTGCTACATATTAGATGGTATGATTTAGAATTCTGTGCTGTTACTGAAATGCCATGCACTGTGAGATGCCCTTTCATGTGCTTGAAATATTGGTTGCAGTAAGACTGTATTAGTAGCAGTATCACCCACAATGGTAAGAAATAGGCAGCATTGCCTTAGAAGAAAACAGTTTGTGAGGTCTTAACATTAAGTTACCCTTTTTAAATGTTCTGTTAACCTCGGCCCACAATTACAGTTCTGTAGTATATTTTTATAGCTATTACTGTAAATTAACCTTTGACAGTTTCCAAGAAAAGAATGTAATTAGCGATACGGACTGAAGGCTGCTGGTACTGGTCTCCTGTGTTCATTTATCTCGGGTCCACCTATTCGTCATGCTGAATAATTCATGTGTGTTACGGAGCCTTGCACTTCACATCTTGTTCCTATGGAATTAATTATGACAGATTAAACGTGATCAATGAATGATTCCTTACCATTAGCTGTCTGCTTGTGTGAGTGGGTGAGTTGGTGCATTTGTAATTCATGTCTGTAGTCTCATTTTATTGATACACACAGCCTACATCCATCATCATCTGCCCTTGACCTTTTTAATGGGCATTGATTAGTTTATTGGGCATAAATATTTACTCAGAATTCCCTTTGCTTATGAGTTCACACAATAATAATGGACTGCCTTGAATTTTATTGCTCATTATCTGCTTGATTAAACACTAGTGCAAATGCTATGAACTTCATATTGTGTACAGTCCACCTTTTGGCCAACAAATCAAACCTTACCAGTAGATGGCAGCATTGTCCAACAACAAAACCACTTCTGGTGTTCTGACTCAGATGAAATCAGGGTTAATATTTTGTTGTGTCTTGTTGCCTATATTTTAATTTCAATCAAATGAATAGTAAAAAGTAGAGGAAGATCAGAAAATCCAGTGGATATTGTTATAATTTATAGGCCATGTGTGGTAGTTTTCTTCTTAGTCCTTTTCAAACTTAAGTAAATTTGATTATTGTAAAATAGGCTTAAAGTCAAATCTGTCAGAAGAAATCTGCAATCAATTCTGTTAATCTGTGGTTGTGTAACAATGCTGCATGTACTGTATGTTGCCTGTATGTACAATATTGTATAATTTATTTATGTCTGTTTTTCAGACTGAAACACCAGTATTGATTATACGCAGGCAATTTCATCACTATTACTTTACTTTATGCATGTTTAGGTAGGATAAGAGCTGAAAACTATTTCAACCACAAATAATATAGGTCTTTGAAGAATTTATGTCTATACTATATTTGTCCTTTGTTTGTATGGTATGCCAATTGCCTTTTATTATTATTTTATTAATTGTCCATTATTCATCTGTCTCTGAAAGATAGGGCAGGTTTCCCAATCATGGATTGGATCTGGATTTTTATAATTCTGTGATAAATATTCATATAATTCTACTATTTACTAATACTGCCAATTAAGTCTTATTATCTACATAAAATTAAGTAAATAAATAATAAATAATTTCTTGAATAAACCACCCAAAATTATCACTTCCAATTTGATGCCATTGATATTTTTATTTATTCTGGGATTTACAAGCAAATTGATTTATCATTTAGACATTTACTTGTGTAGGCTTTACTTTTGTCTTAGTTTTTTTTAATACAAATATATCCAGAGTCCACACAGTAATCAATGTTATAAATAGCCCCTTTTGCTTTCACATTATGATGGCGATAAACAATAGGGCTGATTATTGACCCCTAATCTACAGGCTCCCAGACATGCATTTGTATTAGTCATTATGGGGCTGCTCTGACACAGTCTAAATCTGGTGTTATTACTCTGTCATCACACCCAGTCCCTTTATGGCTCTCTATTACCTCTGCCATGGTAAAGCTTGGAGTTGGAGGGCACCCAAGAGCAAGGGCCTGACACTGCTGTTTTCAAAGGAATACAGTGAGTACTTTTAGAACGAAATTAACATCAGCTGCTTTGTAAATGACTAGTACAATTGCAGTGTTCATGTTTCTTCTTGATGTGATTATGATTAACGTAATTATCAGAGGTAGAACACATATCAGATATATGAGACTACTGATCAAAAACATACTGACATAAAGATGCACTATGTAACTTTTCTTGTGGAGGGCCGGCCACCTGCTTATTTCAGTGTTGTTGCTTTGTCTACAATCTTCCACTGTATGGCATTAAAGGGCCCATATTACACTATTTTCTGATCTATGTTATAATGTTGTTTTCTCATCACAAAAATACCTGTAGTTGTGTTTTGCTCCACTGTGTTTTTAGACTCCATACACCTTCACCCGAAGAATTTGGATGATTTCAATCTTGGAATTGTCTATCTCTACGAAAGAAAAGGTGAAAGGGAGCTGTTTACTTGGAAATGATCACTTTATGACATCACAAGGTGGAACTGAGCATTTTAAGTTTTGGAGATGTAGACAGACAAATTAAGGATTACTCACACATGTGTAAAGGAAACAAAACACAACTCCAGGTATGTTTGTCATGAGGTAACAGCATGGCTTAAAGCTCAGAAGAGTCAATTTTGTGTAATATAGGACCTTTAACCATCAAGCATGGAGATTAGCAGATAATACCAGGCCAAGTTACTGATCAGAGAGAGGTGATCCCGCTCACAGTAACAATTTTTGAATAAGTAAGAAAAATCATCAGAAATCAATCAAGTAAAAGAGTAAAAACTTAATATGTTTAAATGCCACTATGGAACATTCCTGGCAAAGCAATATTATCTCCATGAAGGTGACAAACCCAACAAGAAAAGTTACATAGTCCACTTTTAAATCCACTCATTAAGCCAAAATAGTAGTAATAGAAGTAATAGTAATAATAGTAGTAATGGTAGAAATATAAAGAAATAAAGATAGGATTAAAGTCTAAACATATTCATTTGATTCATCCACAACATATCACTGTATCCTGGCGACACAGTTAGACAAAAAGTCACAGAGACAGGTGTAGTTATGTGTCACAGTAGACAAACATTTAAAGAGCATTTTAAACCCAACTGACCCTGTTCATAACCATGATGAAATCAGTTTGGCCCAGAGGCAATATACAAATAACTTCAGCTGTGCCCTTAGCAAGAAAACCTCACGCTTGCAGTTTTTTGGTTCTAAAGCACCAATGTGGAATCTACATACAACTATAGTAACATTATTATGCATAAAGATTTTAGCCCAACTTCTCTAATGCATCTAGGACAAAACCACTGTACTTCCTGACTGAATATCTTAGCTTGTATGGGTTCACAGCTGCTTATGAGCTAAATCTAGAACAGGGGCAGTACTTTACACTTCCAACAATTTAAGACTGTATGTTTGCCAGCCAGCAGTTTACTGTTAAAGACATAGGACATAGAACGCAGGACATCGGAGGTGCACTGCAAACTTTTAAGATGTCCAATGGCTGTTTACAGGTTTCATTTTGACCTTTTAATTTCTTAAATGCCACTTCTACATTTGTATCAGAATGGACTTTTTATTATGTATTTATCTTGATTTAGTTATTAAAGGGATACTATGTAAGAGACGAGCAGGTGACTTCTCTAAGCCAAGTACTGTTGACAATAAAAACATATTTAATTGAATAAGAAAAAATAAATGAAATATTGGTAAGTACTCTGGAACATTGTAGGCAAAGCAATACCATTTTCATGAGACAGCCTGATGGGGCGTCTGTCACCAGTCAGCAGTGCCCCTTTAAAAAATCTTTTACTGTATTGTCCTGTGACTTCACTCAGAAAAGTTTGTTCAGACATTTCCACTGGAGATTGATCAGACTGTGATGTGGTCTGGTTCTGGCTGTCTGCATCAATCATCTGGAGCTGAGCTGGTAAACAACACAAGCTTTGACCTCACAAACTCACAGAGAAAGCATCTGATCTAAGAAGCTTTACACAATTAGGTAAATCCTAATTGGCAATTACTTTGATTTGTAATCCCAAAGCTATTTAATGAGCTCATTTAATGGGGCCATGGAGCATGATAAAGCATGGTAATGGGTTTTAAAAAAGAGAAAACCAAGGTGTGTCTGAGTCTGTGGGTAGTGTGTGTATTCTGCATCACACCTGAAATGTAAAAGGCTAATATTTGTCATCCAATATACCTGTGCTCATCCTAATCAGAGGCAGATAGTGACAAATACTCAAGTTCCTGTAACTGAGTAATTCTTTGCTGTAGTTGTACTTTTTGGGGTATTTGTTGTCTACATGGTAATTGAGTATAATGCCATGTAATTGTAATTCAGACAGAAGGTGAAGCAGGATGGACCACCCTTGGACAGTCAATCAGTTCTCATCCCAAAGCGTTACATAGTGACTCACATGGCTCATGACTCAAGTTAGTCAGCTTTAAATGATCAAATATTGTTTAGAAGACCCCCTCCTTGAACTGCCACCTTAACGTGGTGGAGGGGTTTGAGTGCCTGAATGATCCCGGGAGCTATGTTGTTGGGGGCTTCATGCCCCTAGTAGGGTCACTCAAGGCAAACGGGTCCTGGAGGACGGATAAGACTAACGGCCTTCCCCAACAGGGCCCGGCCAGGCACAGCCCGAAGCAGCGAAGTGGGGTCGTCCTCCTGTGGACCCACCACCCGCAGGAGGATTCATAGGAGGCTGGCGCAGGGAGATTTGGATGGAAGTCGAAGGCAGTGGCCTCGACGACCGGATCTCCGGACATGGAGACTAGCTCTGGGGACATGGAATGTCACCTGGCTGAGGGGGAAGGAGACCGAGCTCGTGCGGGAGGTTGAGCGTTACCGACTATATCTAGAACCCAACTCCTTGAGGGAGACCGGGCTCTCCATTTCTGTGGCGTGGCCAACGGGGAGCGGTGGTGGGCAGGTGTGGGCCTGCTCATTGCCCCATAGCTCAGCTGCCGTGTGTGGGAGTTCACCCCGGTGAATGAGAGGGTTACGTCGCTGTGCCTTTGGGTCGGGGACAGGTCTCTCACTGTTGTGTCGGCCTATGGGCCGAACAGCAGTGCAGAGTACCCAGCCTTCTTGGAGTCTCTAGGAGGGGTGCTGGACAGTGCACCGACCGGGGACTCTGTTGTTCTAGTGGGGCACTTCAATGCCCATGTGGGTACGACAGTGACACCTGGAGAGGGGTGATCAGGAGGGATGGCCTCCCTGATCTGAACCTGAGCAATGTCCTGTTATTGGACGTCTGTGCTAGCCACAGTTTGTCCATAAAGAACACCATGTTCAAGCACAAGGGTGTCCATCAGTGCACGTGGCACCAGGACACCCTAGGCCGGAGATCGATGATCGACTTTGTTGTTGTGTCATCTGACCTCCAACCGTGTGTCTTGGACACTCGGGTGAAAAGAGGGGCAGAGCTGTCAACTGATCACAATCTGGTTGTGAGTTGGGTCCGCTGGCGGAGGAGGAAGCTGGAAAGACCTGGCAGGCCCAAGTGTATACTGAAGGTCTGTGAGGAAAGTCTGTCAGAGCCCTCTATCAGGGGGACCTTTAACTCACTTGTTTGCAAATAATGTTGGCCTGATGGCTTCAACAGACCAGGACCTCCAGCGTGCACTGGGGCGGTTTGCAGCCGAGTGTGAAGCGGCTGGGATGAGAATCAGCTCCTCCAAATCCGAGGCCATGGTTCTTGACCAGAAAAAGGTGGCTTGCCCTCTCCGGGTGGGTGGAGAGTCCTTTCCTCAAGTGGAGGAGTTCAAGTATCTCGGGATCTTGTTCACGAGTGAGGGGAGGATGGAGCGTGAGATTGACAGGCAGATCAGTGCAGCATTGGCAACTCTCTAATTACTGGTCAGTCTATGTTCCTACCCTCACCTATGGTCATGAGCTTTGGGTAATGACCGAAAGGACAAGATCGTGGATACAAGCGGCCAAAATGAGTTTCCTCCGCAGAGTGGCTGGGTGCTCCCCTAGAGACAGGGTTAGGAGCCGCTGCTCCTCCAGGTCGAGAGGAGCCAGCTGAGGTGGCTCGGGCATCTGGAACAGATGCCTCCTGGACACCTCCTTCGGGAGGTGTTCCGGGCATGTCTTAACAGAAGGAGGCCCCGGGAAAGACCCAGGACACACTGGAGGGACTATGTCTCTCGGCTGGCCTGGGAACACCTTGGGATCCCTCCAGAGGAGCTGGAGGAAGTGTCTGGGGTGAAGGAAGTCTGGGAGTCCCTCCTTAGACTGTTGCCCCTGCGACCTGGCCCTGGATAAGCGGAAGAAAATTGATGGATGAATGTTTAGAAGACTGAATTGCACTAACTTGTACTTTCGAAGTATTTTCCAGTATTAACTAGCACACCTAATAATTAAGTAAGTTTTTTATTTATATACTCAAACACTTGAGTACTTAACTTTTTGCATGGAGTCAGATTTTTGTACTTCCTATAGTTTCTATTTTGTCAATACCATAAGAGGACTTTATGGTCTCAGTTCATCTAACATCCCCCCGAAAACGTAATTTTTGAAGTATCCATTTTAAAATCAGAAAAGTGGGGCATGTTACTGGTGTCCTCTAATAATTTTGAGTGAGGACCTCACTATCTGGGTTTCTAACGCGGTCGGAGCTGTTGGAGAGTGAGACCAAGAATACTGGTGATGCACTGAGGCTGGTGGCAGAAGTCATCTCTCACGCTCTTGACAACCAGGACTGGAGAACTCACCGACGAGGGAGCAGAGCAGAGAGGAGAGGGAGGGAACGAGAGGAGGAATATATAGTGCTACATCTTGTACTTGCATCTATGTGAACCACAAACCTGCGTGCACTGTAACTGCTGTAATGTACTATTGTACAAAATAAATTAAACATTTCCGTAGCAAAAGTGAAGGAAAGTTTGTTCGGGAAAACAGAATGAAAGGAATGATAGTCTGGGAGGCAGGGGCTCACTAGTGGAACCATGACTATGAATGCCTGGTGCCATTGTGTTCTTGGACAGGACACCGTTTACCCACTGTTCCGAGTGCAAACTAACCGTAGATGGGGGGTTATGTGGGCTATTTGAATCTATGAATTTGTACAAATCTGTTCTTCTTCTTGATGTAGTAACTATTATCATCATGGTGTTAAAAAAAAAAAAAAAACCTCCAGTAAACACGTTTAAAGGGGATATGAGGACAAGAGACACATTAAGGAATAGTGTTGATGACAGTGTTCCCAGACTAGATCTGAGGTGAGCCCCCTGAGCTGTGAAACACTCCTGGCTTTGCTTTAACAGGGAACGTACTGTGAGAATGGCTGTCCTTAAAAGAACATACTTGTAGTTTTTTCATTATATGCCTTGCATAGGCTACAGTCTACAAAAGTATACGTAAATTCCCTGTTTTTCAAACTCAGTAGTTGCTGATATCATTAGTCATCATTATGAGATGATGATAGTTATCAAACTTTCTTATTTCATCTACCAAGTTGAATGGTTTAATCCCAGCTCTGACCACTACTGCTGTTGTGTCTTTAGGTAAGACACTTCGCCCACTTGTCAGCTCATGCGGTGTATGAATGATTGGTGGCACTGGTGATGAGCGGAGGAGCCGATGCTGCAGATCAGGAGCCTTGGGGCAGATGTGGCTACAGAAATCACTCACCAGCAGCACTCACCAAGTGTGGTTAGTGAATGAGTAATGCACACAATTATGAAGTAGCTCAGCATCTGGAAAAATGCAGAGACTAATGCATTATTGTTTTTTGTTTTGTTTTTTGTTTATGCCAGACAGCTTTTCAGTCTCACCCAACCATATAATGTGTGTGAGTGTGTACTTAGACTCCTGCTTATGCTCTAAAACGGCAACACTTGAGTTTAAGATAAGATGTGTCAGGGCCACACTTACATTCTGCAGACAAAGGGAGCGGCTGATTGGATGATGAGTGTCATAATTTATTCCCCTCTGCTGCCTTTATCTGCGTGACATTGCAGTGGCACTCAGACACACTCATGCCCTGCTTATCCTTTTGGTGCTAGATGGAACGTATTCAACTAATGGCTAATAAATAAAGCTAATTATGCTTGTGATAATGGGATGATAATTTGACAACAATTACTCACTCAGAGCAGAGGACACTTTCAGAGAGAGCCGAGAGAGTGGAAGGAGATACCTGGATATTGCCTATGGCCTAATACACACATTATGTCTATATTATCTCATTGCACAATGAGCAGCACTATATCGAGGCAAGCAAAATAACAAGGTAATCAATTAAGTTAACCAGCCAATTAAGTTAATTAATTGCTTGTATGCCCAGGAGTTTCCCAAGGCGGGTTGTGGACCACATTACAACACTGGCCAGTGATTAGATTACAGACTTGGTAATGCCACTGGAGGCTGCAGGGTGAGAGCGAGAGTGGAGTCCTGCTGGCTGCTCTGAGCCTCTATCTCCAAATTAACTAATAATGTCCTCAAGTGTATCAGTGGCAGGAATATGGGAGCTAATATAGATGAAGGAATACGTTCATGTACTTTAATGGCATCCATAATTTCACATCTGACAGAATTATCATTATATAATTGAATATTTATGTCTTCATACTTAAGAGTCAAAACACACAAACCAAAAATTGCAAACTTACAATAACCAAAAATGGTACATGCCCTCCAGCAAGGCATCTGTTTACACTTGTGGGGTCAAAAGTCAAATTCTACAACCACTGTTACAAAAAGATTAAAGCAACACTGCATAACTTTCTGGAGGTGGCACATCACATACATGATTCCACGGAAACAGAAAGTTAAAACCATACTTCGGAGCATTCTCCATACATAGGATACATTATTTTGCCATACTTTGGAATTTTATAGCCAAAGAAACAACAATTCCCCGGAGACAAGCAGTCTTTTTTGGCTAAAAAAGTGGGACTTTCACATTTCTTCCACAATATCAGTTTTGTTGATTGTTGATTCTGAGGTAGTAAAATACTTTGAAGAGACCCATCATCCAAATCAAACCTAGCTTGCTGATTTTTCCCTTTCCTTGATTGTTCAGAAATGTTTTCAAAGTCTCTTCCATGTCTCACAGCTAAGTTTGAGAAAGAAAGTAGCTATAGCACCAGAATCATGTAGTGCTAATTGTCAGCAGTAATAGTATTCAGGAGGGACCCAGAAAGGTGTTTTAGCCTACTGTATTTAAATGACAACAAATCAAGTTTTCTGGGTGTGCTAATTAGTGCTTCCTGCTGTTAAGGATATAATTAACACTAGTACAACTCACAGTGTCCAAATGTGAACAAAACCAAGGCACTTCTGGATAACATCTACTGGCTGCAATGGCACTGGTCATAGTAGCCTTATCAAAAAAAAATCCTGTGTGTTTAATATCGTTCAATTTGGATTCTGCCTCTGAGTAAAGCAAAAAAAAAAGTTTCTCTTTCTTGCTGTACAAAGCAGTCAAGTAAAATAACTGGCTAGTTTCACAACCTCAGAACTCTCAGAAAACAATACTGACTTTTTTGTGTGATTGTTGAGGGCAGAAATATGTACTTTTAGTTAAAGGTGCACTATGTAACTTTTTGGTTCATGGTCCGACCCTTGTATGTTTCTGTGAATATGTCATTGCTCTGCACATTTTAGGGTTGTCCTCATTCTCAATATTTATGCCAATACAAGAAACCACACCACAACACAATTTCCATATCACACCAATGATGTCAAAAAAATAACACATGCAAGAATTGATTCCTAGTTCAAAATTTGTCCTTGCATGGCTGCCAGTATTTTTTTTCTTTTATGCCATATTGAAGATAAGACCACTGTCATGATTGTAAATGTGTTTGCTCTGGGCAGGGTGTCACCACAGCAGACATCTTGGGAAGGTGTTTTTTACCTGAACAGGAAGTGCCTCTGTCCCCCTGTCCCATGTGCTCTTGTATTTTAATGAACAAGCTGACAGTTGCATTAGCATGGTGTCACGGTGCTAGCATGCTCGTGGCACATGGCTGCACAGCTGTCCCGTACTGATAGCAAACAGCACACTGACTTAAAGGCCCACTGCAGGCACTATAACAGAGGATACACTTTATTTACACTGGATTATGTGTATTTTGGCATGTCAGTGATGAATTTATGGTACAACATGGAGAAGAACCAACTCCTATATACGCATGGTACAATATTTTTTTGTTGTATATATTTTTTTGTTGTATATATTTTAATTCATAGCCTTCAATTGGTTCAAAATGCAGCAGCAAGAGTACTAACAGGTACTAAAAAACGAGAGCACATTACTCCAGTATTAAAGAATCTTCATTGGCTTCCGGTTGAGTTTAGAGTAAAATTTAAAATTCTTCTTCTAACCTATAAAGCTGTAAATGACATGGCCCCTTCCTACATTAAAGATGAAATTGTACCTTATCATCCTAACCGTTCACTCCGCTCTCAAAATGCTGCACTATTGGTGGTTCCTAGAGTCGCTAAAAGTACTTTAGGAGGTAGAGCTTTTAGGTACCAAGCACCCTTGTTGTGGAATCAGCTCCCTGCTCATGTCAAAGAAGCTGACACAGTCTCTACATTTAAGATTAGGCTCAAAACGTTCCTCTTTGAATCAGCTTATGGTCAGGTCAGTTAGGAACAGAAACTAAACCCATAGGCCTAGTTAAGCTGCTCTAGGAGATATATTACTGGGGAAAGTATGGCAACTTGAGCACTGTCCTCTGGTTTCTCCTACTTTTTCTCCTCCTACTGTTAAGAATATTCAATTACTAGTTCATTCATAGTCTGTTCTTTGCTATTCACATGTTGTTCCTTGTCCCACTCCCCTTTTGGGGAGTGTAACTGTTTCAGATGCTGCTGTTCCAGTTTGGACCGCTGCTGCCCCCTAGTGTCGGGGACCTGGACCCCTCCTCTCCTTCCCTATCCTGGATTAACTGTCCTCGTCCTGCTAGATTAGTAGTTTCATCTGCCTGTCCGTCCTTAGGAGTGGATCTCTCCTTCACTGTGGTTCTCCTCGAGGTTTCTCCGTTTTCCCATTGGGTTTTTTGGAGTTTTTCCTTGCCGAGAAGGAGGGTCTAAGGACAGGAGATGCTGGGACAATCATCCATTTGCCTGCTTGTTGTTGAACATTCTGTATTTTTGTTTTATGAATGTTTCTTCTGCTTTATTAATCAACAATTTTGTGAAGTCCGCCGAGATAACTCTTGTTGTGATTTTGGGCTATACAAAAATAAATTGAATTGAATTGAATTGAAGTTAACAAAACAGGATAAACATATTTTTAAGCAATATATACAAAATCAATATTTACAATAAGACACAACAGACACAAGGAGGTGGGGTGGGGGGTGCAGCATTTACCTTATATATTACACTGCTTTACAGACATCATCATTATAAATATAAATATACATGCAAATGCAAATGGGACTGGTAACTATATATGCACATCAGCATCCATATCGGGGCTGTTTTTTAAAATTATTATACTATATTAAAACATAATTTTGTATATTTTTTTTCATATTTCATTCTTTCACATGTTTAAATTATATATTTTTTTCTCATATTTTTTTTTATTTATATTTTTTCTCACAGAAATTATAGAAAATATGGTATGGTACAATACTGAAATCTGGTGTCACGATTATCATGGTTCAAATAATTGAGATTAACAATTATATAATTATTAAAGTTGCTGACAGTTTTAAAATGTTATTCATATGATTAATTATACGTTTAATATTATGAATAAACTCCATATTTAAACTGTTATAGAACTGTACTTTGTTATAAGTGAAAACAGCAATGATCTAGAAGAACACATTAAGGATAAGTATCTTTTTTCTGCTCATTCTGCTGATAAAATGGAGATTATGTTTGTTGCCGATTATCACAATTATATAAAATGTCCCACAAACAATTATTGTGTACCCTTCTTATCACGATAAACAATGTTACTGTTTATTGTCCCATCCCTAACCTTATATGTTTATATATATATTTTATTTGATGGGGGAGTTGGACACACCTTTCACACCCAGAGCCTTTTTACTGTGAGTCAAAAGAGCTAAGCACCACTGCTGCCAGCTGTCATGGAAACCTATTACTGATATTAATGCGGCTGCTGCTACATCAATTGTGGATTTTATTTAGTATTTGAGTAAATTTATAGTTATTTTTCCATCTTGGTTGAATCTGTCACATAAAAAATATACATTAACACTTTATAATAGCTACACCTTCATTAGTGCCAGTCAAGCATAAAGACAGGCTTTGTTCATAATGAATCAATAAACTTAGTTTATTAAGAATGATTCAAGCTTGAGTGGGTTGGTGTGAGGGTTAATTAAGTTACTAAGTCTGAATTATTCTTAGTAAACAATTTGTTCATTTTAATGAAGTCTTTCTTTGTACTTTATTAAGACTAATTAAAGGTTTTATTGCACAAAATTGTCTCCTGTGAACTTTAAGACATGTTAGAATGTTGTTACCTCCTCAAAAACATATCTGGAGTTGTGTTTTGTTTCATTTGCTCATGTTTGAGTAATTCTTTATTATTAGTGTGTCTACATCTCCAAATCACAAAATATTCTGTGATGTCATGTAGTGATAGTTTTCACGTTAACAGCTACATTTTACCTTTCAGTAGAAACTGGCATTTCCAGGGCTGAAATCATCAAAATGATTCTAGTGAAGGTGTATGGAGTTCTATATTACCACATCACAATGTGGAACAGGCTATTTTCAGTTTGAGAGAAGAACACAGTCTAAATATGCACAATTTACGTGTTAAACATGTGTGAACGACACAAAACACAACTCCAGGTATGTTTGTGATGAGGAAACAACATTAGGAACATTAGAAAACAACATAATATGTACCCTTTAAGATGTAGTTATTATAAAATGTTACCAAATATACTTCCAGCAATTCAATCTGTGCATGATTTCACTCTGTGAAATATACAGACTTTTTTATTTTACACCACTTTTGGGCAGCATATCAATAATACATTTTATACCCATGCACTGACATCATTTGTAGAGGCTAGCTATTTCTTATCTGACACTTATGGCCTGCACCTATTTCTGCTTTGTGGTGCAGGTGAAGAGGTAAAAAAGACCTCAGTTTAATTGAGTTCCCCTGAGTGCATAGAGCATGTTCAGCCATCACTCCATTGCATATTGTATATGGGCTGCTATTTTTACATGCACATACACTGAAGGGCTGCTCTTTAATAGGCTCCCATGGGTTACGATGTTATTGTTGATTTTATGCAGCAGACAAAAGGATGTACATTATATAATTTCCTTTCCAACTCATATATAGACATGCAATATTAGCAATGCATTAAGGTACGACATGCCATATCACAGTTTCTATGATATACTTTGGTGTAGAATCATTTAACATGTAATGTAACAAGAATTAGCTATGACTATACTGCTTTTTATTGTTGTTAAAATTATTGATGTATTTAACTCCTGAAACACCAATTTTAAACATTTTATACTGCAGTAGTTATAATTTACTTTCTAGCCTGCTTTTCTACTAATTCTTATGCAGGTGACATAGAAAATCAAACTTCAGGAATGTTTTTGATGAAGGAACAATGAAAAAAAGAAAAAAAAATGTTTTGCATAATACTCCCTTTATATACAAACATGCATTCAGTTGAAAAAAAAATATGTCCAAATGAAATGATTAAAGGTACTGGATAACATTTATCACTTCCTAAACTACAAACAGTTGAACATTTCATTGTTTCACTATGTACAGGGAAATTCACATGTGATGAAGTCCTCTTTAAATGATCAGGCATAAGGCATGACATTGTGACCGCATTTATGGACAAACAATAAAATCAAAACAATTGCATAGAAATAAAAATGATTATGTGAGTAGATACAGACGTCTTTTGGTTGGAACAACGTTGATGACATTTTAATCATTGTAGATTTTATTGTTGTATTTACATTGCCTCATAAGTTTACTTGTGCATACGCTTCACTGTATGGGGGTGAGCTTGTTCAAGAAATTCAGGATGAAAGCCTTAAAACAAGACTCAGCGGTTCCCATTCACTTTTCCAGAAACTTGCTTTTGTAAATACTTCACTCAAGTGCTCCTCTATAATGTTCATAGGCTAGTTTGTTTTTATTAACTCATATGCTCTTGAAAACAGGACCGCTGTCCAGCCACTAGTGCAGTAACCTTGAACTCTGCTTTCAAGTACCCTGCATGCCAAAAAGCATTCTTGTTTCTATGTACTAACTAGACAGCAATTTAACATTTTAGAATATAAAAGCAGTGTTTAATGATATCTGATCAATCAAGTATAGTATTTTTATAGTGTTACATATAATCAAAAGTGACACCAAAGGTATTTACATATAGTCCAGAGTAAAGACTGTTTTTGTTTTGTTGAGTGTTTGCTACAATATTGATCTTTAATCATCAAAATTAAATCCTGAAAAGCAAATTAAATAGAAAAAACAGATGTAACAGAAGTTCAGTAAGCGCACTATCCAGTACTGTCCTCTTGGTCTGAATGTATTTCTCCAGATATGGAGCACAAGTCTCTGTCCATGGTCCTGAAACTGAAACCATCAACACCCAACATTTATTACGCTCTATGTTATTTTTCATATAACATTCTTCAGCCAACAGATGCTATTCTGGATATACTGTCCCTGCCTTCCGCTGTCTGTCATCTCGCTTCTATCTGTACTTAACAAATCACCCTTTCTTATCACTGTGGTCTTGACTAATGTACAATTTCCTTCACTTCATTAGTGAGTAATATTTTTCAGCGTCTCCCTTGACCTTGTCCATTTTGCATATCCCTGAGCCTGACGGACATTCCTTAGTTACTGTTACACACATCTGGGGGGCTATAAAAGTGTGCTCGCACCGCCTACAGCCATGTCATTAGGACTCATCCTCCTCAAAGAGCCCACTTTTGGCTTGGTGATAAAAAATTACTTTTTAAAGAAGCCAGCGGCAAGGTTTTACACCTGCTTCAGTCTCTGAAGAGAGAGACAGCATTTGTAAGATATTTTTGAAGGAACAATATCACTGCTAATTTGGAAGAGTGAACATTTCCCAAAGAATATGCTCATTTGCCATCAGATTTATACTGGCACTTTACGCTTAATATTTATTTATTTATTTGTTTATTTATTTTGTATATCAGTAGAGACATTATCTTAAATCACCAACAGAACAATAAAATAGACAATTAAAACTTCAAATAACCCCCCACCAAGGATGTGAGTGCTCTTTCCTCTACAGTCCCCCTAACAATAGTAAAGAATTCACTCAGCTACAGTTTATTCCCCCCAAGCTCTACATATGTGTATTTTTGTAACAAGTTATGTGCTTGGTGCATTAGCTGAAAACTGGCTTTATTGAATGCATTCTCTACGGTACTGTTGTTTACATGTAAGTGCTGCAGCAGATGTGTGAATTATTACCCATATTAACATGTGGTTTAGAGAAAAGTACAATCTTACTGTCTTTTTGACATGTGGTTTGGCCTCTAGAATTGGAGCCACAGCCTGCTCCACCTCAGTATCAGTGTTACTGGAGTGAACACTGAAATGTGTCTTCATTTTGAGCTATTCCCATTGTGTACATGCACAGTACTCTGAAAGCTCATCAACATAAATGCTGTATACACAATTTCCACATAAAAGCCCTGTAAAAACATGATCCTTTTGGGAGTCTATTATAATCAGGTCAATGGAGCCTTAATAGAAGATTTGATGTACAGCTGCCAAATGAAAATGTGCAGGGGGAAAAGGGCTGAAAAAACAAGAATCAAAATATTCCATACAAGAATATAGGATGGACAGGACAGCAAATTAAATGTGTTCTTTTTAAAAATGATTTTCTTTTCCTCCATCACAACAAGAACAACTAGTTAGATTCTCTCTTTGACCTATCTCCACCTCAGCAGGAAAAACTTTGACTTATCCTATTCTCCAAACCACAACTTCTACAGCAGCTCTAAATCAACATGAGAATGAGACAAGACAATATTTTGACATTATTTATAATAAATCAACTGTGCAATCCATTCACAATTTTAACCTCAACATTTTGATTGACTTTGTTTAATATTTCTGATGTAATTGTAGCAGTGCTTTTGGGACTACAGCTTCTCAAAAAATGTAACTCACTAGTATTTAACTTCATTTTGATCCAATCCAACATGGGAAAAAAATCGTACAAGATAATTTTCAACGTGTGCGTGCAATCTTGTGCCAATGTTGTCTCACAAGATCTAGTCTCACGAGATCTTGTCCCATCCCTAGTGTCCCATCATCACCAGTATCTTCGTGTATTTTTGCTGGTTTCAATTATGTAAAGTGTTTGTTTTACCATGAAGTATCATTGGACTTTTTCTTACACAATTTTGTCACATCATGCCTCCTGTGTACTGAAAACTAAATGTGATATTAGTTATGTTGAGGTGCACTGGGAAATGTCCTTGTATGATGCTGGAGCATGCCTGTGCCGATGCCACATTTGCTGTTTGGCTTTGAAAATGAAAGGGTATTACACAAGTTAAACAGAAGGTGTTTGCTTGTGGCCGGACACAGGGACCCTTTTTGGCCCATCTTAACGGCACATCTTTAATAAATATTTATAGAGGGCGTCAAGGCGTATTAAAAAACATGACATGCTAAGATCACTTTATTCCCAGGGAGATAGAGGTCACTTTGGAGCTGGCACTGCGGAGGGGGCAGAGTCGAGGCTCATTTGTTTGGCAAACGTGGACAGCAGATGACTTTGGCAGAGCCGAGTTTGACTGAGGTTTGCTACAAAGAGAAAGGGTCGAGCTCAATCAGGGATGTGATTATTGGTTATCAGTTGTAAATAAGAACATCAGGGAGGATTTCAAACACCAATGCAGAGGGACACAGATAGAGGGAAGTAATGAGACCAAATGATTTGCATATGAGTGCAGAGGAGTTGTAATACTGCTACTGCTTCCACAGAGGAATGTGGATTTAATGGAACCAACTCCCCAAATGGCTTAGACATCCTATAATGTGAGGGATTTCCTTCACAGCATTTGGAACATATTAACAGAAAAGCAGCAGCACTGATATTGTAGTGTTTTATATATTTTGTAGTTTGGAATTTTGTGTGTGTAATCCCTCAGTCATCCAGGTGCGTAAACAAAAAAATGAATTCTGTCAAACTTTTGTCCAGTTCACACCATTAAATTTTGTGTTTTCTGTAAATGAGAATTGTGTAATGGTTTAAGATCAGTTAAAGAGTGGGAGTTGTAGAAACTGTGGTTTGAATGTAAATTACCCTGACCATTACTTGATGGTCAGGGTAAGTGCCCTTGATCTTAATAAATACATGCATTTAATGTTTACAAAATATGGTTTGTTATGAATTATTTAGTACATGAATCCTTGTGGCAGTGGATTTGTGGAGCCATATTATGAGTTAATTCTATAAAATTACCAATACCACAGAAAAAAGGCATCCATCCAGTGAAGATGTGTATATTTGGGCCGCTACCCAAATATGAGCCATGAGTATGAATGAAACAAAACACAACTCTGAGTATGTTTCTGATGAGGAAACAACATTATAACAAAGATCAGAAAAAAGCGTTAATAGGATAGGTAGAAATCATTTCACAATTTTTCTTCACTTCTTTCTTATTTTACCATCCTGTATGGAATAAATGCCGTTTTTCTGAAATTAACAAATAAAAGTGAGATACAGCACTTGAATAATACGTGTAGTCTCTTCAGTTGTGCAAATGAAGAGGGAATAAATAGTTGGATAGTGCTTCTACCTTGACGTCTTTAAAAGGTTTTATCCAAGAGCTAAGTGATAATGGTTTTATCAAATGTCTAGACTCTGACTCAGCAACATCCAGCTTCTCTTTTGTGAAATGGAATAAATTGTTTTTGGCTGTCAATACAAATCTGCAAGTTTGTCCATCTTGCAAAGTTGATGGTAACTTTTTTTCCAAGACACCGTGAGGAAAATGTTTGGGTTGAAATCTGGCTAAAAGTTGGTCAGCCTGTGCAAACTACCTATGCACTAGTATATGTGTCAGTGTTCTGTTGGGCCAGGTCTGAACTTCAGTCCCACACTTTGACAAACAAACCAAAGTTTAGTTGACACAGCAGCTTTCCTTTCTTCTTCTGGACTGCAGTAACCAGCGCGCAGCTCCCATGTCTCTCTGCAGCCGTAATGAGTCACTAAATGTGTCGAGGCGAGCGGAGCGTGGCTTTAATGATGTGCATGATTCAGAGTTTCCTCTCATAGGCTTTCTATCAGCAGACTGGCTCCTATTAGGCAAAAATGTTCCACTGTACCTCATTTTGTCCTCTCTGCAAACAGGACTCTTCTGCTGCCATGGAAATTGGCCCAGCAATAAGCCTACATTCATTTCTTTAACACAATCTGAACTCGCATAAATATGGTGCACATTGTCAGCAGATGCACAAAGATATTAGTTTGTAAAATGTAATGCTGTTCTGGACTCAGTGGATAATGTGCACAATGTACCCAGTAAACTTTTAGACTTACACCATTTGGCTTATTATGGAGGAGAGATTTTATTTTTAAGTTGTTCACATCAAATGAACAGCCCGAAAAGTTGTTTCAATAAAACACAGAAAAAGTTATAACACTGAAAAATTATACTGTTTTTGTTTCCACAGTTAGTTTCGCCAATGGCAACGATAAGTTTGATAGCTATAGTATGTATAAGTATATAAGTATATTTTTTGTATCCATGTATTTAGAGGGTAATACTTGGGCTTGATACCAGGCGTATGGAGAGCCATAGCATAAAGTGGGGAGAGATGGGGGTAGAGACATTAAAGGTGCACTAACATTTCTGGTGGAGGGTCCACCACCTACTTGTCTCCATCTGCATTGTCTGTTATTGCTTTCCTTGGAATGTTCCATGGTATGACTTTAAACATATCCATTTAGCATTTATACATTTTGGGCCTTTCTGTTACTCAAAAATACAATAATTCCTTCTGTGAACAGGAGCATCTCTCTACAGATCTGAATTGTAACGCAGCATAGTGCTGTAACCTGCTTGTCTCCCTCGTGATAGATAGGTTTAATCTGTACTGTGGAACCTTTTAGACAAAGCAATAACATTTCCATGGGGATAAGCAGGTGGCGAATCCTCCACCAGAAAAGTTGTGCAGTGCACCTTTAAGCAACAAGACATCTGAGAGAGTTGAACGCAGCCCAGTGCCAGTAACTACATGTAGTGCCCTAAACCCCTCCACACCACTATTTAACACTTATTTTTAATAATTAATTATATGCACTCTACTACTTCCTATTGGAGAAAATGGAGGGATGGATAGATGCTATTTACTATGTGTTAATCCTATACACCGAACTCTGATCTCCTTTCCCATCTATATAATATCTAAACTATAAAAATAAACTATATTTTTAGATTATAGTTTATTTTTATAGTTATAATAATGTCATGAAGAATAATAGTGGAGATGGTGAAATATAGTTGTTTTTTGCTTTATCTTTGCACATCTTTAAATGTACTTTATTTCATTTTTTGGTCTCCAGGGACAACAACATCTGCAGCTTCATAATGAGCTCTTGTTTTTTACTCCACACCTCTGCACGCTTTAACATGAGCATATTTGTGACCGCAACTAAACTGTGAGCACCCAAAGAACCCTTCTACACCCGTCAACAGTAATGCCCATGCTCCTGTTTCCTCACAAATAAGTGCACGTGTTTTGGTACAAGACTGATACAGGCCCGGTAGATTTCATTAAACTGAAGATGCAAATCCGATGATGTTTAACAACTGCTTCATATTACAGGCATTGCTCCCGGGTCACAACGCCCCAGGGAGAGTCTTCGCTCCGAGCAAGGATGACATTTGACCATTAGAGACGGATTAATTAAGGTCTTTACTCCAACATCCACCTGCAAAAACAACTCATTTTCATAATTGGGGATTTTAATATCGTCTGTAGTGGGCTGCGCTGACAGGTGAGATGGGCTCTGAGCTCAACTCTGCTCCTTCCCCAGAGACGTGCTTATCTTGTGCTCAACTTGTTCATTTTATATATTGCAAGAGACTAGTTTAAAACCATGGGTGGTCTATGTGAACACTTTAATACTTGCTGTTCACTCTGTTCTGGTTTTAAAGGTGCACTATGTGAATTTTTGGGTAGGGGTCACCTATTTGTTTTCTATGTCACTGCTCTGCCTAGAATGTTCCACAGTATGACATTGAACAGCTCTACTTTACATTTATTCAATTATTGCTCAAAAATACCTAGAGGAAACAGGCATTCTGACTGTGAGCAGGGTCACCACTCCACAGATCTGACCTGTAACTTGGTCTGGTTTGGTCTCAATGAACATAGAAAGGTTTAATGCCATACTGTGAAACATTCCATAAGCAATAACATCTCCACAAAAAATAGCATCTGATGGACCCTCCACCAGAAAAGTTACACAATGCACCTTTAATCTCACTAAGAACAGAACTGATATTTGTTTCACAATACTGAAACAATGTTTTAGGGCTAATATTTGTTTTAAGTTTGAGAGATTGTTTCTTTATCGACATTTTTACATTTATTCTGTTATTCTTGTTTTTCCAGGGCATGTGATGGTGTGGATCTGACCAAGTTCCAATATTTGCATAGTGGCAGTAAAAGGACATGTAGCAAACATCAGCTAACACAACTTGATGTGTGCACTGAAGGCAAAACAGGGAAAACATGGGCACAAAGACAGCAGTTCAAGAAAAAAAAAAATCTGAATACTGATTTTTTTTTTTTCCCATATTGTCAAATATGTCAAAATTCCCCATTATCGATATTAGTACATATATTTTACACATCTCTTGTTGACCCACTTCTGTTTGTTTGCGGTGTTTTGCTATTAACTGCATGGTGTAAAGAAACATACACTCTGACCCCTAAGTGAAGCGGCTGATTGACAGAACAAGCATTTAGCCCCTTATCTGAATCTGCTGAGACCTGTTTCATTTCTCTCTTGTAGTGGACATTTCAAGCCCTGGCCATTAATCAAATTATATCAGTGCAATGTCTCAAAAGTTTGCTGAAGCTAAATGCAACTCATCCATCACTCCTTTGAAAGACTTCATGTGTGAGCGATGTGCACATTTTTCTTCTACAGCTCTTGTCAGCAGAGGATAGGATCTACTATATGCAAAGTCTGCTTCCTTACACTTCACGCACCCTTGATTAGTCTGTGAAGTTGGACCTCCCTAAGAATAAAGCTGATTTGAAAGAAATTAGAAGGAGAATTTTCAGAAGCTATCTTTATTCCAAATTAAGGGATAAACCATCTGTAAATAAATGAACACCAAAACCTACAACTAAACAACGAAACATGTCAACAAGGTAAATACATCTTCTACTGTACTGTCTTTAAGAAGACAAAACAAAAAAAACAATCCTGAAAGCAGAGAGAGAGAAAGTGAAAAAACAATGATGAGCCAAACCACACCAAAATTATGAGGGGCCCATTCAAGACATTATTCATTGTGGCCCTCTCACATACATATACACTATATTGCCAAAAGTCTTAACTCACCCATCCAAATAATCTAAATCATGTGTTCCAATCTCTTCCATGGCCTGGGCCTGCAAACTGTTTCTACAAACATTTGTGAAAGAATGTGTCGCTCTCAGGAGCTCAGTGAATTCCAGTGTGGTACTGTGATAGGATGCCACCTGTGCAACAAGTCCAGTCGTGAAATTTCCTCGCTCCTAAATATTCCACAGTCAACTGTCAGTGGTATTATAACAAAATGGAAGCGATTGGGAACGACAGCAACTCAGCCACAAAGTGGTAGGCCACGTAAACTGACAAGGCAGGATCAACGGATGCTGAAGCACATAGTGTGCAGAGGTCAGCAACTTTCTGCAGAGTCAATCGCTACAGACCTCCAAACTTCATGTGGCCTTCAGATTAGATCAAGAACAGTGTGTGAGAACTTCATGGAATCAGTTTCCATGGCCGAGCAGCTGCATCCAAGCCATACATCACCAAGTGCAATGCGAAGCGTCGGATACAGTGGTGTAAAGCACGCCGCCACTGCTCTAGAGTGCAGTGGCGGCGTGGAGTGATGAATCGTGCTTCTCCATCTGACAACCTGACGGACGAGTCTGGGTTTGGCGGTTGCCAGGAGAACGGTACTTGTCTGACTGCATTGTGCCAAGTGTAAAGTTTGGTGGAGGGGGGATTATGGTGTGAGATTGTTTTTCAGGAACTCGGCTTGGCCCCTTAGTTCCAGTGAAAGGAACTCTGAATGCTTCAGCATACCAAGAGATTTTGGACAATTCCATGCTCCAACTTTGTGGGAACAGTTTGGAGATGGCCCCTTCCTCTTCCAACATGACTGTGCACCAATGCACAAAGCAAGGTCCATAAAGACATGGATGAGAGAGTTTGGTGTGGATGAACTTGACTGGCCTGCACGGAGTCCTGACCTCAACCCGATAGAACACCTTTGGGATGAATCAGAGCCAGGCCTTCTCGTCCAACATCAGTGTCTGACCTCACAAATGTGCTTTTGGAAGAGTGGTCAAAAATTCCCATAAACACACTCTTAAACCTTGTGGACAGCCTTCCCAGAAGAGTTGAAGCTGTTATAGCTGCAAAGAGTGGACCAACGTCATATTAAACCCTGTGGATTAAGAATGGGATGTCACTGAAGTTCATATATGAGTCAAGGCAGGTGAGCAAATACTTTTGGCAATACAGTGTATATTACTCTCACATACCTATATTTGCCTTTCATATACACTCATATTTTTCATCTCTAAAGAGAATATGTGCATATAAAAGAAGAATGTATATATGTGTGAGAAGAATGTATGTATGTATGTATGTATGTATGTATGTATGTATGTGTGTATGTATGTACCGTATTTTCCGGACTATAAGCCGCTACTTTTTTCTCACACTTTGAACCCTGCGGCTTATACAACGATGCGGCTAATATATGGACGAATAATTATTCTTCTATGAACACAGCGGATACGCGCGCAGCTTGAGTGCAGAAAGCGCCGCTGTCTGTGCGGTGAACATGGGTTAGGGTTAGTTAGAACACTCGCTAGCGCTGTTGTCAGCACTAAAACAGTTTATCGCTGCGTGATAAAATAAGTTCTGCTGCTAAATGAACATTAGTGAGTGGGATACGTCTTAATGACCCGTATGTGTTAAATGCAGGTGAAGCGTAAATGACGAGACGAAACGTCTCAAACTTCAGTAGCTGGACATCCACTCATACATGATCGATACAACTAACCCCGACCCCCGGGAGAGCCTGAAATCCTGTTGAAATCCTACAAGACACTGACATGATCCCAGACACTGACATGATACAAGACACTGACATGATCCCAGACAGGACAGCGGCTCTTTCTGCTCGAGACATGCGCAGTAGAGCGCCAGAGCGACTCTCGCGCGTGACGAACTGACTCAATGCAAAAAGACGACAAAAGCTTTAGAGGCAATACAAGCAGATGCTCGGAACTTGAAAACTTCTTGAAGACGTGGACACCTGCGGCTTATAGACAGGTGCGGCCTATATATGTACAAAAATAAAATTCTTTGAAAATTTAGTTGATGCGGCTTATATTCAGGTGCGCTCAATAGTCCGGAAAATACGGTATGTATGTATGTATGTATGTATGTAAGATAATGGAAACGGAAAAGGATTGGCTGAAAATGTCCTGATCCAAATGGACCGGCGAATCATAACTCATACAGTATTATGGAGGAACGTGAGGCGGGTGCACTAAAGCAATTTCCCAATTTGAGGGCTGTAGCCTCCGCGGACCGCAAAGGCCGTTGCCGATATGAGACAGGTCTAGCCCACGGAGCCGCTCCCCTTGCTCAACAACCGAGACACGCTGCTAGCGCTAATGCTAACAACACACACCACGCAGATTACGCACACGGATCAGTAACAAAGATTACGAACGGGTAATCAAACTGTCAGATTTTGAGACCAAGTTATTCTAATAATTCTCATCCAAATCTTATGGCTAAAAACTAAAAATTATGTTTAACTTTTGCAAAACAAAACAGCTATATTTCTGGGATCTAAAATAGGCTAAATTACGTTAAAGTTTCAAAAACAGTGATGAGATATGCATTATTAATTCAGTATTAAGTTTTTTTTTTTAATTAATAAGGGATTACATTTATACAGGGAATGCCTTTAAATCATTTTATAAAGAAAGAATCTTTGCTTTGAGATATACAATCTTACACAATCAAAGGAACTTCTGGAAATCCTCTGTCATAATTTGAATAGTCAAACATTGAACCCATTACACACATACAATACATTAAAGGTTGTATGGAGGATTTTTTTTTTTGTCTCAAATTGTCAATGATAGCATCATAGAGATGCAGCAGCCTTGTAATTATGATGACCAAAAAAAAAAGAAAGAAAATCCATCAACTGTGGACGTGATGGGGCCAGATAAACATTAGCCAATAGATAACGAGGCTACCTATTGGTCAGTTACGTTTCTAGTGTAACTGACTTGCAGGCGCACTGAGATATGTGGTTTACGTACGTCATGCATTCCACAGACGCAAGACACTGTTTACTCGACCAACGCAGCGGTTCTTAGCGGCTTTTTCCAACTGTAGCTTCATTGCAGTTTGCACAAAGATTGTTGCAATGGCAAACAAGAATCCACTACCAATTAGCCGCAAAAGAAAGTCCATTTTTGAGGTCGCTGAAAGAAGAAGACAAGGGGAAAAGGAGCGAAGCCAAACTAAGGTGATTCTCGGAGATTCCTTCCAGCAATGGTGTCAACTGAAGCAGAGGGTCTAAAGACTGACGTGTTGGTCGTTAAATTATTTCTGGACAGGAAACTTCTGCTTATAATTTGAAATTGTACAGTATAGTTACAGCAGCAACAGCGATTCTTAAGTAGGAGGCGGGAGGAGGTGTTTCTACTTAGGGATCTGTGGGGGAGGGGGTGGTGGTTTCATGCATGCACAACATTTGAAAAAGGACAAACACTCGCTGGATTTCTCGTTCCTTGGAAAATCCTCTATACAACCTTTAATAAGTTAGTAAAAACAGTTGTATGTTAGTGTACAAGTAGCTGCTCCCTTTATGCTGAAGCAGGTGACAATCCAAAATGAACAAATTACCTTTGCAAAATACGATCAGGTGGATTACCATTGCTTCACTGCAGTATAATAGTACATTGTTATAGTACATGTAATTAGTTACTATCAAAAGAGACATCAAATAACTGGCACATCTCACCATGAATCAAATGTCAGTAGACTGAAAAACATTCAGATAAACTTATTATGAGCAGATATGTTTTCAGTTTTGTCTTAAACACTTGTTAAGGTCACAGAAAGAAAATGACAGTAAACCAAAACAAAGAATGCAACAGACTCAATCTTCCCAATGATTCTTCATATGGGTGAGACAGTCACCCATAATAATTACGAGTTTAGCTCGAGTTTAGCTTTTTTTTTTTTTTTTTTTCAAATTCAATTTCACTCTCAGGTCTATATTCACACTGAACATCCACACTGATAGGCACACTGGTCATAGTCTTAGTAAAAAAAAAGTAATGGAATTTTTTTTTTTTTTTTTTTTTTTTTTTCAAATTGGCATCTAAGGGGTTAATCATTTTTGGTAACTTACAAAGTAAATTTGTCATTTTAAATTTGACGATTTTATGAGTTAAAAAAAAAAAAAAATTAAAAAATGAAATACACAATTTGTACAAAACACTCCCAGAGTACACACATTTTCAACAAGGCACAAGGGTTAAGTAAAAACCAGAAAATCATCAAGATCTGTCACACATTCACTTTAAACTATGGCTATTCTACACAGCACCACCATCTCCTCACCACGAACTACTTATCTGCTCCATGCAACATCTTACTCACTTGATTAGTTTGTGAAGCTGTTCGTGTTCAGAGCTTAAGACAAAGAAAGGGGAGGATTTATGGGGGGGACGATGAGAAGCAGCCACAGCAGGAAGACAGATGGACGGGTGAAAGGAAGATTGGGTTAGTCGCAGATAACATCAGACTGTGATAGATTCTTGCCCAGACTAAATTGGGCTCGTGGGCTGAGAGCGAATCCGTCTTGAGTCGTGAGTGACAGCCAAGGAGAGCTCTTATCAATGACTGGCGACCGTGGAATGGACATCTCTTGAATAGCCCCCGTGACAAAGCTGCTCATTTGGGTGCGTGCGTGTTACGCCAAATGGCACAACTACAGCTCCATAATCGATAATTCTCTTACATCAGTTCGAAATGTGTGCCGGAGACTTATCCAATCTTGGTGTGAGCTGACACAGATATTAGTTGGGCCATTATTGGAGCACTTTATAAAATGAACAGCAGCACTAGTCTCATTCACGTATAAAGAAAGGGATATTACACGTTTCCCCCCCCCCCCCCCCAGTGCAGAGTCAGGAAAAGTCCACAGCCATGAGAACTGTGGGGTGGGGCCATATTGTCTGTTGTGTGCAGGGGAAGGACTCTTTGCCAGCAGCCAATGAAAAAAGTGTGAAAAAGGAAAAGAACGCCATTTGTTTTCTGTGCCAACCTTTTAAAGGGTATGTAGAATGCACTTTTACTAGTATAGAACTTCATTCACAAGCTGCATTACGTTGCATTAAGTTGTGTTAATACTTTAAGCTGCATATAGAACACATACAAGTTGTTCTCAATCTCATATGTCTTATCTCAAGAATTCACTCACTGAGCTGCAGAGGCTGCACTAACACTGATTAATGATTGACTGGAGGTGCTGGGGTTTTGTAGTGACGATTCAGATCACAGAGAATCCTTTTAGGTTTAAACCAACTGGATTTCAGCATTGAAACTGGCAAACCAAATGTGAGACTCATGTGAGGCTCATTCTGCTTTCTGATTGGATAATCATCTTGGACACAAAGTCCAATGTTTTGGTAAATATGAATAAAATTACAATTTTATCTGTAAAAGCAATATTTGTTTGTGAACACCGTGTGATTGTGTTTACCTTATCCGTGGGGACACAGATAAGTTATGTTTAAACAATTTTAAATGGACATTCTACATTAGCTTCAAATACACTAAAACAAGTTAATGTATTAAGTTTCTGTTATAGAGAAGCCTCATGATTGATGTCTCTGGTCCAGTACTTCACTCTGGACCTTCTTGCTTTCAGACAACCGTCTTACAGTAAGTGCAATCTGTCTAAACCCATTGAGATTGTTCTCCTACTATTTCAATATGTCTATAGAAAGTTGTGTATGTGTCCCCAGTTTAACTCGGAGCTTTGGGATTTATTTCTCTTGGATACGAGCGAGACGTTAAACCCAAAGTCTGCTGTGAAGAATTCAATGTCCAGTGACAAGGTGAGAGCAAAGTCAATAGTTGTTCCACTTGTCTCTGTGATCACCTCGCCTTCCCTCTCCCCCGCCGCCTCCTCCCAATAAACTGGCTGTAAAAGCTCCAACAGATGGCTCCCGAAAATGAATGTGTGTTAGTCTGAGAGCAGCTTGTTCAGGGTTAAGAAGGACATTAGTGAAAAGTGCTTTGGAATCGGCACCAACCATTTCTTAATCCCTCACCTTGCTCAGATGTTTAGATGTCTGCCTCGTTTATCTAAGATTGCACTCGCTGTGGATTTTAATTGTGTCTTGCAGGCATGCATTTTCAAATTATATCTAAAAGCTCAAGTCAGTGCTTTAATTTTTACTGAGACCCACACAGTAGTTTGGTGGGTGGTGAAATATCCATAAAAATCCATTCTTTAAACTATTTATTCATAGTTCTTTGTTAATAATTAGTGTTAAGACAATATTACTTAAAATCATTATTGGGAACATTGTAAAATCCACACAAAATTTAACTTAGCTGAATTTTAGCATATTTTAATAAATGGTGACATACAGTATCTAAAAAAATCACAAAAGGTCACAATAATAATAATAATAATAATAATAATAATAATAATAATAATAATAAGGTCACAAAAGTAGCAATATGATCCAAATGTGTCCTTTTTATTGATTTCGTGGGGCAGAATTACATTACATTTAAACAAATATATTTATGTTTTCTTAGCTTTTTGTTGCATATGTCACAATGTAGCAAACAATAATATAAACAATAATATAATAAATTGTTATAATTGTTTGACTACAACTGTCATCATTATTTTTTAATACAATTATGTTATATTGTGCTGTATGTTTTTTTTATTTTTAATGGTCCAGTTGTAGCCTGAATGCTAAAGAGAGAATACTTGCACACAGCATTATTGTCACGTATTAGTTAAAGTAACAAACTCAGTCTCCTAATTTATTGCTGCTTATTGTATTGAGAGAGTGATGTGTTCGAGTGAACTGAATATAACCTGTAGACAGTCATTTGAAACACCATGCATAATGCACAGTGTACATCTTGCTGTGACTACAAGTTCTAATGGAAATTGATTTATGACTCTCTCCAAATCCGCGGCATAGATAAATGATCAGAGATTCAAAGTGCATATTTCACTTCAGTTTGACGCCACACAGGCATATTAATATTCCTCAGGATGGAAACTGACACTGGGAGAGTTTCATGAATTAATAAAGCTTGTGCTATACAACAAACCCATCCGCTTGATCTGATTGAGGTCATCAGTCAGTCACTTCTGTTAGTAGCACCACACATGTAAAACACTAGAGCACGCAGAGAGACAATACAAAGTTAATGGTGATTATTCAGGAGCAGTGGGGAGGTGTTTGGAGCTCAGCAGTCGCCCCAATTTTATAATAAACACCAGACCGCTGCGTGGAGTCGGATCAGAGCAGAGTATGGTACAAACCCTCCACACAGGAATCACACAACCATCAGGCTTAACACACAATCATGATGTAATCTCACTCATTTATTACCCTATTTATATAACCATTTTAGTTGCTTTTGTTTTGTTTGGTGTGGTGCAGTCAGGTGTTTTGTTTTGTTTTTTCTCTGTGAAATTTTTTGGGTAAAGTACTACCAGAAAATTAAAGTTGATTCCTGTATAGGGATAAAGAATATTTTACTCAGTGACTCAATGTACATTTAGGAGTTCAGAGTGATAGATAAACACTGATGCATTTGGGCCTCGGGTCACATATGACTGGCTTACAACACTGAAAAAAGAGAGAGTTAGCAGAAGAATCAAAAGAGAGAGGTTTCTAGTAATTAATTGTACAGGTTTGAATTACCTTTAAAAGGGTGTGTATACCTTCCATTGAGCAACAACTTTACTAGGATGACAGCAGTAAGAAAGATATGAAAAATGAGAGCTAAAACGATGCAGTGAATGCCATAAAAACATGACTATGTTCTCTCTGCTCTGTGGAGTCTGTTTGAGCCTAAATAATACTTCTGGGACTTCCAGGCACTCACACAAACACACACATGTCACACTGTAACAACTCATAGTCTTGATGTGTGTCTTTTAAATTAAAATAAAATAAAAACTCATTTGTTTGTTCAGTTTTCCATAGCAAATGCAGAAAATGTTTATTAATACTACTACTATTTATTAGATACAGATAAATGTTGAACAATTATAATGATATATAATATTATATTAACCATAAGCTGATGTTGTTTTTGACATATAAAACACTTTTAACACTGGGTGGTATTTTGGCTGAGTGCAGTGGGTGCTTTAAGAAGCCCACTGCAGGCTTTTTAAAAACACTTGTAATCCTCTAATTATTTAGCTCTTCACATTTGCTCTAACACTGCGGGATTTATGCAAATGAACATCCAAAGCAGAAAATGCAATTCAGTTTTTTGCTTAAAAAAGATTAGCACATGAAATCAGGAATAATTCAAATTTAGCATTCAAAAGCAGGATTTCAGTCCATCTAGTTATTTGATAACAGGTGACATCTGAGAAAGAAAGATCTTTGTCTACACGTCTTTTTTTAGAAACGCCATGGCAACAGTGTCTAAGCCAACCCCCCCCCACCATGTCTTTCACAAGTGGGGGGTCTGTGGTAGTATTTAGCCGAGCCCACAGACGTTATGACACTCCATCCCCCCCGGGCTTCAACATCTGCTCAGGACTGACCCATGTCCCGTGCACTGGCTCCTCTCTCCACAATAACATCTGCTTAAAGGTGACCCTCGCCCCTGAGTGGAGCACCTGGTGTATCATGGTACTCTGCTCTACATAGATCATTAGTTCAGAGCAACGGGCAGGGCGTCACCATGGCGATGCACAAGAGACATACAGTGACTAAAACATCTGGTTTAGTCTGACCCTTGTGATCCTGGCTACTGTGTCTCTCTTCTAAAATGTTGCATATACACAGACAGGAAAATGTTGATAGTGTAAAGTCTGTCATTTGAGGTCCTTATGTGGTACTGCAATGGTTCATAAGGTCTCTAGAGATGTATTACAAAGAACAGTTAATGGATAGGGGCTTATGAAGGGGATACATTTAGGTCTAGACAAAAATACTTAATGATTTATAGCAATAAATGCAGTTTGTAAAGCAATACTATTTTCTGTTTTGACCAATAATTCACCTTCCCATTCTCCCTGGAGCTCAGCTGATGAAAATATTTGAACAGAACATAGCTCTCCAAACTCTGAGCAGGCATCATGATCAGGAATAAGGTACCAAATAGTTCAATTCAAGGGGAAGCCATGGTGATCAAGCAAAAAAAATAAATAAAAGAAAAGAAAAGAAAGAAACCATTAAAACACATTTTGAAGGCATACAGCACCAAAATGAACTCATTTTCACTGTCCTTGTGTCCCCCACAGTTAAACTGCTAAAATTACAATTACATCCTTATTGTATCCACCATTAATTCTGCAGCTAGTCCTAACTGTATCTGCCCAAAGGGGGCTGAGGCTCTGGTCCAAACCCTCTATGCCCTGATAGCAAACGTGTGTCTTTTACTGAGTTAGCTTCATAAGCGTCTGAACAGACACACTGGTGTTTGCCTTTTGCTGTTATTACTGGAGATGTGAAATAGCCCAGCTGCCTCCCTTCATGTCCACACTGCCAGCTTGAATAGATATGTTCAGAAACACCAAATGAGCCCATGGAAAACTTACTTCTGCTGCTCTCTCAGAAGCTTCAGCGCAGCAGACGTCTGACAGATGATGATTATAGAATATCATATGATCACAGGGCTCTTTTGATAAAGACATTACATAGTTTATGGCATGGCTTAGTATTTTTACATTTTTTTTAATTCAGGTATACTGTGATTGCATTTTTATGTTCCTTCACAGAAACCCTATTCATATCATATCAGCTTTCCTAATCATGACATCATTCATAATCCATTTGTTCTTTTTCTTCCCCTTTATTCTGGGCCAGGCCGTGAAGGCAGCACTCTGATAAAGGCCCAGGTTTCCCTCTCCACACACTTCCTCCACATCTTCTGGGGGGATCCTGAGGCGTGCCCGGAACACTTACCCAGGGAGGCATCCAGGAGGCTCCCAGAACAGATGCCCAAGCCCCCTCAGCTGCTCCTCTCAGCATGGAGGAGCAGCGGCTCTACAACAAGCTTCTTTGTGACTGTGCTTCTCACCTTTTCTCTAATGGTGCGCCGAGCCACTCCGCGGGGGAAACTCATTTTGACTGCTTGTATTGATATTGTCCTTTTGATCATTACCCAAAGCTCATGATCATAGGTGAGGGTAGGAAAGTACATTGACCGGTAAATTAAGAGCTTTGCTTTTCGACTCAGCTCCTTCACCACAACAGCCCAATATAACAACATCATCTGCAAACAGCAGAGATGAGATCCTGTGGTCCCCAAATCTGGCACCCTCCGGCCCTTGACTGATCATTCATAATTCTTAAATTAAGCTTGTCTTACACACATATCTTAATATAATGAATTTATGAATTTAAAGATTGGAAGAATTTATGATTTTAAAGATTGGAAGACTACCTATTATTCACACAATCATTAACACTAATGATCAAATGTTTTTACAATAAAAGCAAATTTAAGATAAGAGCCCCAACATTTCAATCATAACATCACCACTGCACAATATTTACTATAACTGAACATGGAACATTTATACTGCGTTAATGAAATGCAGGATAAGTCATCAAACACCCTCAGTAGAAGTCAGTCACCATGGATATTGATGTGTAAGCCAAACTATGAGTATATCACAAGAGAAGGTGCAGTTTCTCAAGGTAAATTTTTAAAACTTTAAGCTTTTTTTAAAAAAAAAGATCACGTAAGAAAATGTGATATTGACAAAAGGTAAAAAAACAAACAAACAAAAAAACATATCTATTGATTTAAAAAAACAAAAACAAGCAAAACTATTGCATCAGACTATCTTTTTGACAGTCGATACACTTACCCTTTAGATTGTCTGCGTTTCATTTCGTATCAGGACATCTTTTCACCACATGACTTCTGACTTTGAGCGACTGAAGCTTCACCAAATCTTCAATAGAGGTCAGTCACCCCCAGATCTGTGAGGGGGACTTCAGTGAGAACCGCCCAGAGTCTTCCAACACAAACTTGTAGACATCAAAGTGGGCTTGTGTACAAACAGTGATGGCATCTTCAAGCAGGGCAAAGCGTTGATCCTGTGTGCACCTGGACTACATGCAGTTTTGGCTCCACTCGGTCAGCACAATTACCAGACATCAAAGAGCACTAAAACCGCCCCTGTCATCTGCGGTCGATCCGGCCGAAGTAAAAATGTCTGCCGAGGAAAAAGGGGATCAGGCCACACAGCAGAAAAAGCTAAGGGATATCAAGAGGCCATTACTACAGTGGAAGTATTTGTGACTCGAATAAGAAGTTTTTGTAGAAGAATATGTGTGTGTGCTTTTATAAAGGAGCACTTTGTCATTTTTAGGCGCCACCTACTTGTCTCAATGGAGATGTTATTGCTTTGCCTGGATTGTTCCACAGTGTGTCAAAAATACCTGTAACTTGGTCTTGTAGCACCAACTACCATATGGTGGAACATTCCATGCATAGCAATAATATCACCCTAGAGGCTGAGGACCGTCCACCAGCAGGTTTACAAAATACACCTGGATTAAAAATGATCTAAAATGTTTTCCTCTTTATTTCTGTACAACTTAAAGTGATAGTATGTAACTTTCTAGAGGTGCAAAGTGCATGATTCCGTGAAAGTAAAAGCAGCAGAAGGAGGCCCTCCTCCAGGCCAGATATGAGTCATGTTTGTGGAGATGCAAGACTGCTCAGAGTAAAGATGCACATTTTTCTGCATTTTTCACTGCAATAAAAACATTTACAATGAAAACACATGCTTTTATTTTTGTTAATTGGAGGTGCAAAGTCAACTGCATGATTCAATGAAAGTAAAAGCAGCACATAGTTACATACTACACTATACTATATACCATTCTATACTGGCTTACATACATATTTACATTCTGGCTTTAAGAAGTCAAAAATGAATATTTAGGCTGAACTAGCCAATACTGTTTTCTTTAGCCTGCCAAGAATGATCATATTCAAATTTGCCCTTACCCTTCCATGTCAGATCAGACAAATCTTAACACTAATTTTAAAACCGTGAGCGTAAAAAACAAAATGAAAACATAAAAAGAATACATAAATAAACATGGCAGTGACAGGAACAAAAGCACCTTATTCCAAACATACCCCATACATAAATATTTTTACTATACCATCCCCTTTAAATCCGTCTAAATTAAAATGAGACAGGTGTAGTGAAGATGTGGATTGATGGAGAGAGAAGAGCACTGGAAAGATCCAAGTGGCCACGGTGAATTCAGACGATATAAAAGGGGATTTGCATATGGAGCACCTGAGAGACAGCTGCAGACTGACAGCACTGGGCAGGTTGAGACTATGGCAGGGTGACACGTAATGAGATACTGTGTGTGTGTGTGCGTGTGTGTGTGCGTGTGTAGGTGTGTGTGTGCGTGTGTGTGTGTGTGTGGAGGGGGCACAATTCATCTTGAGCTCAAACTTTCTGCAGAGGTCTTCAAAAATAGAGTCGTATCAGTTTTTCTCTATTTGGCACATCCATCTGTGTCCCTTTTTAATTGCCATTCCCCTTTGCACAGTTTTCATTTCTTTTTCTGTGCAGAAGTTAAAGCAGGGCACACAGGGACAGAGATAGTGTGGGCTTATCAGGAGGCATACATTAACAGGAAAGCTGAGGAGCTGGAAGGACAATGCAGATATCTGGGCTTATATTGAGTTTAATGGGTAAAATGAAGTACGCACATATATTAAGACAAATTCTATTATATTAATGTATCAAACAGAAAAACAAAAACTGGATGAACAAGATAACTGGTAAATCTGGGGGTGAAACTAACTGAAAGCACTACTCTGAAGCTCTGTTACGCAAGTTAGACTTTAATCTGAGCTTTATTTTAACACAATATGGCCAGAAAAATGCTAACCTAGTTGGATCACCATGATTTAATGCCCTACTGTGGAACATTCCAGGCAAAGGAATAACATCTCCACGGAGATAAGCAAGCAGGGGACCCCCCACATTAGTATTTGTGTCAACACATCCACATGGCATACTTTTTCGTAGTAAACAACACATTATTGATATCATTTCATTACATGCATTCTAAATATTGGTCAGATTCAGAACTAGTCTTACACAATTTGTCCAAGATGGCTTCCCTGCACTCCCAGCTGAGCAGTATCTGTGTTTTACTCAGAAACCATTTACAGTATTTGAGTGCTGCTTTGAAGGATTTGTCAAGTGACTGTTAAACCTATATTTTGAAACCTCACGGGGCATTAACATCCTCTTTACCATTTGATTTAGAATGCGATTGGCCATGACGCTCGTGTTGACAAGGTACTGAGGAGACGTACACGGACGGTGGAGGTTTTTGGTTTGGTGACAGCTCAGTGGACTAAGCTGCGCACTATTTATGTGTCGCATGCTTCAAATCTATCGCTGCCTGTCAAGCCACCTGTCTCTACCATCTGTCCTGCTTTTCTCTGTGCGCTTTCTAATGAAACCACATACAATATACAAGAAAGTTTTCCACCAAAGTTCCACCACGCTTTTCCCTGGAGGAGCTTTGAAAAGTGCGGAGAACTTAACTTGTTAACAATCCATGCAAAATCGTACATTCTCAATATTGTTCACATGATGATGAATAAGTTCAGTTCTCATAATTTAAGGGTTAGGGTTAGAGAGGAGAACATATTATGCTATTTTCTGATCTGTGTTATAATGTTGTTTTCTCATCAAAACATACCAGGAGTTGTGTTTGGTTACATTCACACATGTTTAACACACAAATCATGCACATTTAGGCTGTTCTCAAACTCTCTCAAACAGAAAACACTGTTCCACCTTGTGATGTCATGTCGTTATACAGGAAGTGCTCTACTGTGTTTTTAAACTCCATACACCTTCACTGGAATCATTTGGAAGATTTCAGCCCTGGAATTTTCAATCTCTACTGAACTAAAGGTAAAAAGGTAGATGTTAACTTGAAAACTTCACTTCACATCATGACATCACAAGGTGGAACAGAGTATTTTGAGGTTTGGAGATGCAGACAGACTAATAATGAAGGGTTTCTCAAATATGCTTGAATGAAACACAACTCTCGGTATAATTTTGAGGAGGTAACAACATTATAACATGCTTTAAAGCTCACAAGAGTCAATTTTGCATAATATAAGACCTTTCACCAAGAAAGTGACTGTTGATACACCTATATTCAAACACTTTTTATTATTCTATTTCAAAATGACAGAGCAGCACTTCTGTCACTCAGCAAAGAGGTTGAGGGTTCAACTCTTGACCTAAACTTCTGACTTGATCTTATGAAAACTGCATATCTGCCCCAAGTTTCCCCTGACTTTGGTAAAAAAACACGCTCATGTCAGTCTCGGCGTGTGGACCTCCTCACCCTGAATGACCCCTCCCCTCTCCTCCACTGTCGGGTTGCCACGGCGATGACTGGACCTACACACTTGGACTCCATCTGCAAAGGGAAAACCTGTCAGTCTTGGACACGTCTACTGCCTGTCTGTCTGTGGGAGTGGATGTCTTCTTTATTTCCGTGTCAAGAAGGAGGAGATAAGAGAGAGAAACCGCCAAGGACCATTATGTCTTTGGTGGAAAACTGTCTATTGTTTTCACAGAATTCAGACTATTTATGTTATCAGTAAAAACAAATATACAATTTTTATGAGTGAATGAACATAGAGTTAATTCCATAGCTGTTACCTAGCAACCAAAACATTAAAATTGCACAATAGTTATAATCAGACTAATAAAAATAAGCAACAGCACTTTTATAGTATTAAATGAGGGTTTAAAGTGTCAGTATTAGTAATATATAAAAGTTACCACAGACACTGTTCCACTAAACCAAGTAATAAATAGAAAAACATGAAAACTACTATGTACTTTAAGTTGTGAGAGTGTATGTTACACAGAGTAGTTAAAGGATCCATATCATAATGTTGTTTCCTCATCAAAAACATATCGGGAGTTGTGTTTTGTTTCATTCACACATGTTTAACACACAAATCCTGCATATTAAGGCTCAGTTCTCCTCTCAAATGGAAAGCACTCTGTTCCACCTTATGATGTCATGTGGGAAAAACAGGAAGTGCTCCACTGTGTTTTGAAACGCCATGCACCTTCACTAGAATCATTTGGTTGATTTCAGCCGTGAATTCCCAATATGTACTGAACAAAAGGTAAACATAGCTGCCACAGTTTCATGACATTACAAGGTGAAACTTGGGAGATGTAGACAGGATTACTCAAACATGTGTGAATGAAACAAAACAGAACTCCGGGTATGTTTTTGATGAGGTAACAGGTTATCTATTATTTTGATTTATTTGTATTCAGCTAGCATCTAAAATCATTCAGCTATGTGGACAGATAACCACTCTGTTAGTGAGGCCAAACTGTCGTCAATGACTTTTGCCTTGATTTACCAAGTCTCATTTCAGAGCAGCCTCATAGACCTACTGTTTGCAGTGGATTAGAGAGAAATAAATACTCCACATGCCAAACTGAACTCAGCTAAAACGTGACTGCATATGAGAGCAAAGTAATTCTGCTTAATTCTCAGTAAGAGGCTTGACTTCAAATCCAGACAGGTACAAATGGTTTAGCAGCTATTTATTTCATACATGAAATGAAGCCTTGGACTAAAGTATCCCAGAAACATGAAATGATCTTGCTTAACTTAACCCTTGTTAAGTATAACATGTTAAAACAATATGGCATATGCACCTTCAGCAAAATGAAGAAAATAAAAAGCAATTTTTTTCTAGTTAAAGATGCACTGCGCAACTTTACTGGTAGAAGATCTGCCACATGCTTGTCTCCAAGGAGATGTTATTACATTCCCTGGAATGTTCCATTGTATGACATTAAACATATCCATCTAGCATCTAGCATTTATTCATTATGGGAGTTTCCACTGCTCAAAAATACATTGATTTTCTCTGTGAATAGAGGCAATCTCCACAGATCCGAACTGTAATGTAGCATAGTGCTGTAACCTGCTTGCCTCCCCCATGATAGATAAGTTTAATCTATACTGTGGAACATTCTAGACAAAGCAATAACAAAAACTTTACTAGAAATGTTACACTGTGCACCTTTAATATATAAATAAACCACTGAACCATTTCTATAACCAAATTGTCCATTTGAAATACCTACATTTAGTGGTGCGTTTAAGTAAATCAAAAGCAACATGCTACTGAAGAATCACTGAATAGTTTTATTAACATTGGTGAGAATCCAAAACTCAACACATACATGGTGTCAGCATTAAGGACTAGCACAGTGAAACGTGCTCCAGCGAGTCCCCTTTTATAAGACAAATTTCTAAATGAAAGATTTTCCTGAGATGCAAAACAAAACAATTTCATTAAAAAATAAAATAAAATCTAGAAGCAATTGTGTTACAAGTTGTAGTGAGTAAGAATTTATTATTTTTGTGGGGGAAGCCAGTCTGTACAGTGAATAAAGTAGGGCAAATGAAAACCTTTAAATAAAACAAACAAAATAGATCATTACTTGTATACTCCCCTTGGTGGAACTTGGGGCCTCGGTAATTTCAAACTGGTGTGAGTGAACTATACACAGTGTTGGTGTGCACAGGTGCAGCTGGGGCAGGTGGAGTTTTGGTGAGCTTTCATAATGATCAATTATTTCAGCTTACAACTCTTTCCACCTTAAAGCACAGGCCAAAAGAACAGTCTCCGAAGAGGAAAGAGATAATACACACAAGAGAGGCTGGCATGAATCACAGCTCTTACAAAAACAAATTTACCATTGAGTGATGTGATATTCAGTGTTTCAGACAATATTTTATGTAATTTTAACTGTGTTTGGTAGTGGTTGGTCAAAATAAAAACAATTATTACTAGAAACATTTTGTTCATTTGTGTTAGAACTCAACAATGTGAATTTAAACCTAAAATCTTTGACATGTTTGTTTTGATGCTTTGTCTCAACTAAAATGTTGCAGATGATAATAACACAGCAAAAAATGCAACTGATTTTCATAATTATATTAACCATGAATATGTCCAGGTTAAAGAATTCAATCCACATACATTTTGCGAATTGGTATCCGTCTTCACGTCCCTCAGCCAACATGAAAATTGTTCCTGAAATTGGGCAATTTCATGGCATAATGGAAGCCTCTACTGCAGGACTTTGCCTGATCTGCATAAACACACCACCTCAGCTGGCCCTCCACCTATTTTCAAAGAAAGATGTTTGCCATGAGCCAGAAAATGAATCTTAAAAAGTAGAATAAAAAAAATTCAAATCAAACCATGGACCTATGCCCAGTGGAAATGAGATAATGCTGCTTCAGTCTGTCCACCAGTGTGAAATTACAGGCCTCACATCTGTGTGTTTGTATTGGATAAGCAGCAGATTTAAAGCTTAGTTTCAACAAAATATAGAAATTAACTAATAATAAAAAATAAACTTAAAGCGAGCTACAGTTGAATCTACCAAATAGTGCATGACGGGATGTGCCAGGCTCTCAACACATTAAAATGGATTACAATTGAACTAATTATTATAAAAAGCCATATGCAAGAAATTAGCTCATTACTTCCATGTCAAAAGAAATATTTACAGGTGGATTTTGTTAAAAAATAAAACGCACAGAAAACAAAATCAATCACACATTTTACTAAGAAACTGTCAAATTAGTCAGAGTGCATAATTCAGGAAATGGCACCTGTTCAGCTCCTAATTCAACCAACCTAATAATAACACAATTCTAATTCTTCAAATCAATTTCATCAACACATGTAAATTAACAAAAGACTTGATTGACACCATCACTGCTTTAAGACACAGTAAGAATAGAAAATAAACTATAAGAACAGAACATCTTAGTGGTACAGTTATATACAAAGTGTGACATTTGCAAGTTGTACAAAGTGATTGACAGGCTGAAGCACAATGAAAGCAATACTGTACAAAAGTTTTAGTAAGATGTGCTTAAAATACAACCCCACACAACATTTGAACAATGTCTGCTGGCCTAAGATCACGGTTTATATAAAGATTCCCATTTCCCAAACCAATTTTTCTCCTCCTGGTGCAACCTCTGCTTCCATGGAGACAAGCCAATTTATACCTTATAAGCATTTATTTAAACAAATTAACAACAATTTGGATTTCTAATGGAGACTGTTTCATTTTAATAACTTTGCAGATTTTTTTTTTTTTTTTTACCTGAACCACCTATTTGAGACTACAGACTATAATGGCTGTTTGTTTATATTTGTCCTCTTTCTTTTGGCGGCATGGGTACACCTTTCTTAACCTCAGGCCCTTTCTAACAAGCCTGCCGAAAACTTTTGCACAGTACTAAGCCTATATATTGAAACTAGTAGCACTTATGAAAGTACTGATAATTGCCGGTTGCGTAGGTCATATGCAGCAGAACACAAAGTGAATGGTGACACACTACAATTTTCGATCTATGGTTCCCAGCTTGAATTAACATACAGCGAAAGACCTTTTACTTGCTGACCTCATTTGCATAATGTCGTAAATTGGCCAGTGAATTGGAGACAGGTGGGGCCATTTTATTGTCCTTGGTAATAATTTGCTCCCTCTTCGTGGATTAGTGCCTTGAAGTCTCGGATTTCAGAAACCAACTCAAATTCCTGCAAACAAATGCACAATGAAAATATATAGCAGAGACAAAGTAAAAGGATAAAAACAAGATTTTAAGTGTGTGTTGTGTTTTTTTTTTTTTTTTTTTAATTTGTACCCCATATTTTTAGAATTTGTTTTAAAATTTTTGACTGCAAATTGCTTTTTTTAAAATATATTTTTCCTTCAAATCAATCCCACTAAAAGCATGCCATATACACATAGCCTCTGTCACTGTTATAAATATCCTTCACTGTTTGCATCTCTTGAATAATTTAAATAAAAATAAACGGGAGAAGCTCATTATATACATGCCCTATAGTAAAACAAATTAGAAGTGAGAAATTAAAAAACAGGTTGGCAAATATACAAATTTCTAACAGGATTCCAAATAGCACTTTCCACAAATGAATCACTTTTTTTGCAGACACAATATACAGAAGGGGAGTTTCAAAACAATAAATTAAAAACCTTTTTGCTGAAATTCCCAATAAAAACTGTTCTCTTTATATCTGGACTCTGGAGAAAGTGGTGAACTGATTTTCAACAACCATTCCGCCTTTTTGTGCTTCTTCTATCGTTATGACTGTTTCATAAAATAGTGCCCCCTTTGGACTATGACTTAACACTACACTGTATTTTTTCAGATGATGAAAACCCCATGAAAATAAAACAAATGTGATCCCGCGTGACTACAGTATACAGGTAAGCTGCCTTGACCTTAAATTGTACGCACAAGAGGTATCTAAATGTAAAATGAATCTTTAATCAAGGGGTTCTCCAAAACTATTTCAGTGACGCTGAATGTGTGTGAAATTACAAATTGAAAAGCTAATAAACTAACTTCAATACCATTTATACAGCAGTAGAGAAATGACTCTTTCTGTACACCCGAAAGCTCAATGACAAACTACCTTAAACTTTTGTGATATTTTTTGCTAATCTGCAGCTTGGACAGTGCAGCACTATACCGACAAAAAGTACATAGCAGATTTAGCATTTGAGTTATAGGATGGAAAAATGCTAACTGTAACTAGCATCTTGACATTTTTGGTGTGTATTATAGACGATACCACACTACCCATTGTTTTTTGAATACCCCTAACCCTATTGAAAATCATATTATACACGTATCTGACAGACCTTGCTACAGTGTTACACAAAAAACCTTCTTCGTATCTTACAACGGGCATTTGTAATTACAAGTCTATTTGGTGGGAGAAAGCGACAAAGAGAGAAAGAGGAGATAGAAGGGGGTAAAGTTGTGGAGCATCTAAAAACATGATTGACAAGTATAAGGCGTTACAACAGCACAGATCTTTGTTGAAATCAGAACGAAAATTGTCAAAAGCTAAGCACAAATGAACCGAGTGGACTTGAACTTGCCACCTCTCGAAACTACCCACAGACAATATACATGAAGGCATTGACGAGATTTCAATGGTAGTTTTAGGCACCGTGTTTATGTGAGATATGCGCTTTGTGGGTCGTATGTGTGAACTGAATACTTGTGTGTAAAGGGGGGAGGGTAGAAGAGAGGAGGCCATTTTGAAAAACTGTCATGGTCGACTATACGGAGAAGGCGACAACTCCCACTGCAAGCTGCCTAGAACAAAATAGTGGACAAAATGGCCAACACCGAAGGCAATGCACGTGGGAAGGGTTTCTTTGTCTGTGGTCGTCATGGTGAGGAGGCAGTGGTCAAACGATGGAGAGACAGAGAAGAGAGAGGTGGGGGATGACGTGAGAGAGCCGTGATAGTGCCCCCTTCAGTCTAAATGAAGTACTCTTTCTTTTCCTCTGCGTGCGCATGGTTGCCCTCGGCGTTGATGATAGCCGTGTCAGCATCTGGCGCATCGTCTGCTCCCTTGGCCTCGTTTGTCAAATATGTTCCTGCAAAAATACATAAAAACAGCATTTGTACATAGAAGAAAAGAAATAAAGTTGCACAGTTGCTAGAGGCAAGAAAAGCATGGATGTTGCGATGGCATCAGTAAAGCTACATTATTCATAAAACCTTGATGAGGGACGGGAAATGTAAATGAGCAGGCAGCAGAGGAGCAATGCAGACAGAGGGGATCAGAGCACATCACACCTACAGCAGGGCCTTCTCTGTGGAGGCAATTTAGGTATAAGTGTGACTCCCACAGCAGCACGCGCCTCCAACTCTTAATCTACTGTTTTTAAGTTACTTTAGAGTTACTTTCTTAGTACAAACTTTGGTACCGCTTAGTAACAGCTACACTATTTAGAACCTTAATAAAGACTTCATGGAAAACAAATATTGTATTAAGAATGAGTCATGCTTAATAACTTAACTTAGTGTTAGGAGTTAGTGTTAGGGTATTATTTAAGTCCGAATCATTCTTCATGCTTTATTAAGGCTATTTCAGATGTAATTACCCGAACCTTTGAGCTTTTCAACCAAACCTTTTCTCTGTTTACGAATTTGAACGTATTGTATTTGGTATAAAAAGTTTAGATTATATTTGCCAAGTCGCCCACAACTTCTTAACCACTTCTTGATAAGGTTGCTGTTTTATTAGTTTATTGTAGTACTTAGAGTGTTTTACTGCTTCTTATATTGAGGTCCTAAAGCAAAAGTAAATTACCAAATAAAAGTTCAAAGCTCCTTAAACTAAAGTAAATTTACTTCTTCAATTATTTTTATTTGTTATGAGCCTGAATGTGGCCAACTTTTAACACTGTTAAACTGTATTCATTTACGGAACCTATATCATCTGATATAGATTAAAAAAATAAGAATATAACTAAGAAGACATGATGAATATTCCTAATTTGTGTCATTGCTTTGCCTGGAATTTTGGCATTCAACTTATCAAAACATAAACATTATTTTGCACTATTAAATTATAGGTGTTTTATTGCTTACATGCATGCATTTCACTATGAGCAGGCTCCCCTCTCCACAGATCTGACCTCTAACTTAGTCTGTTGGCACCATCTGCTTGTCTCCATAGAGGCAGATTTATTTGCATAATGTGAAACGTTGCAGGCAAACCAGTCACAGCTCTATGGTGAAAGCCGGTGATGTACTGGAAAAATGACACAGTACACCTTTAACATCGTCCTATTGCCCAGTGCTGGTGGCTGTACTTTTGTCCTTTGCAGCAGAGGACAGCTGAAGTAGGCCATGCTCCGCTGCGTCCGTGAGCTCTGAGACAGACAGCTCCAGATCACTGCGGTCGTACCTTTATGCCTGGCCAGATATCTCCCCAGGACAATGATTAAACACAAGGTGACGAAGACCACTACGGCCACCACTCCACCGATCAGCGCATGGTCTGTGCCGTGCTGCCCCACTGCGTTTGGGTCTGAGGAGAAAACACAGAGAAAAGAAAGTGTCACATCAAAACAACTAAATACACAGGTCAGGCAAAACATTATGACCACCTTCAAAAGATCATATTTAATACACTACAACCAACAAAGAACTGCATATTCAATTAAATCTAAAATCTAACTTTCAATATAATATGCATTAGCTGGGCTTTTCAAACTTTAGTGTAGGTATAGTCTGTAGTGTAACTGAAAGCAACACTGTGTAACTTTCAAGATGGCACAACAAAACATCCAAAATGGTAAAAAAACAAACAAAAAAAAAATATATTGTTTTTACTTTAAGGTTTAAATCTATGGGTGTTGGATATACTCCAAAGTCTCAATGCCTTGTTTTGCACAATACAAAACACCAGCAGTGGACATCAGACCTGCACGGGCTCATGTAGTGAAGAAGTAAAAGTTTGTTTCAAGCTAAAAATAATACCTGCTTTTGTCAAAATGTACAGTGGAAGCAAATTGACATCTGACATCAACAGAAAAGCCAAGCTTGTTGTTTATTTGTTGCCTAATACATTCCAAATAACCTATAATGGTTCTGCTTGATCAGTGTGCATCAAAAACACAACAGCAGAAACTGAGAGCCGTTTCCTGAAGATCATTTTGAGCCACCGTTATCCCTCCTATAGTGCGGAAGCTTGTGTAGAATATAATGCAGACAAGGGAGGCAGACAGAAGACCTGCTAAATGAAGGAAAGGAAATGAAAAGAGGAAAAAGAGACTTTGAATAATTTAGGCTGGTCCCTGCAGGAGTCCCCAACATGCAAAGCAGGGCAGCGGTGAAGAGACGTACACAGTAAATAAATCATCATAGACAAAATACAAAAAGAAAAATCTGTTTTGTTTTTTTTCAGCAAAGACACAAAAGTTGAGAAAATGTTTTTGCCACTGCCCCTATAGGTGTTGGCGGAAACAATTGTCAAGTCATGAAAGACAAGTTGGTGCAAGACTCATGCAAAAGCCATCAAAGAACTTTTTCTAACTAAGATTTCCATGTGTTCACAAGTCTGTCTCTGAGGCCAGTCAAGGTAAGGCTAAGGACGAGGCACTAGAGGGGGCATGGGAGATGAATGTGGAGAAGTCGACAGAGACAGCAGCGGAGGAGAGCCTGTATTATTCATATGTATCAGCCTTATGACACCTGAGAAATTAGCGCTCCTCATTATCGTGGCGCAGCGGTTGTCACTGTCTTTCTCTGTGTGTTTGTGTGGAGGGGAGAGATGGCTCAAATACAGCACAGTGGCACCGCAGATGGAAAGCAGGCAGAGACAGTCAACATTAGCATACGGCTGATCTATGTAAATTTGGGAACATGTCTACGCGCCGAAGAGGGTCTGCTCTATAGACATTTCAAGATAAGCCAGCCAGTGTCAAACCAGATATTTTAATGGTCTATATACAGTGGCATATTCAGTTGGTTAATTATATGCAAAATGCTTATGTAGCTTCAACATATATCTCAGAAGTTTCAATTCATGATACAAGAAAACTCTCAGTCATAAATTTATAAGGTGCATAATTGCATTAATTAAATCAAAAAGAGGCAAAAAAAATAGTGTATTTCCAAAACTGATTAAATTAGTGGGACTAAACACCAAAACTCTGCCCACAACCACATTTTAAACAGAGCTGCTAACTAAATTAAAAGTGATGTGGCAGAAGAGGCAGAGTCTGAGGATTTAAGTGTAATTGGCCTGACAGATATCCACACTTCAAACTCCGCCCCCTGCTGGTGTTTGTAATGAGAAACAACTAGCTTTAATCTGGGCAGTCCTGCGTGATGTCATGTAGTACTTGAGTGGCCACTGGAAGGTGCACACACTCAGCTTTTGACAGTCTTTGACCAGAAAACCAAATACACCAAATTTGCACTAAAACTGACAAAAAGCACTAGGAACAGTATAGACAGTGCTATTAAAACCATATACTGAGTTAAGTAGCAAAGGAAAACAAAAAAAGTAGATTTACTGTGTTTAGTTTCATTAAATATCATAAACAAAGTGACTTGCTCAAGGGCAGAATACTCCCTCAGCACTTGTTGCATCAAGATGAAATTCTTTATATCATTCACACAAACCATCATTGAAAGTCCATCATATTTCGAGAAGAGTCCCCATTTTTATAGCGCGCTGGACAGTACACTTACACTCTAAGGGATAATTACAGGTTAACTGAAGCCAGTGGAGTTGAACAGCTTCTAGCCAGTGCACAGTGGAGTCCATCACAGCACACATATTGACTGTTTCGCTTTACTAATCTTTTCTTTAGGTGCCCGCCCATGTGGCCAAACTGAAAAACTGCAGCTAGTCCGGGTGTGCAGGCCTTCACAGCCGACTGCCTCCTCCTGCCACACTGCTCCTCGCACATCTCTCTATGTTGGAGTTCTGCTTGGTCAATGGTGCAAAGACCAGAGCATTAACACATATACGGGTGTCCCTCCTCACCTCTATGCGCCAGGACACTCTTGTCACCATCATGGCGGCTTCACTGTGGCAGGTACACCACAAAAGCAACAAAGTGCAGGTCCTGGCTGTCTACCGGCATCCATGCACTGTACACTTGGGTATATGAGACTGTTTTGTGTTAAAGGTTATGTGTGAGGGAGTGTGAAACAAATCCCTACATATTCCAAAAAGATATTAGCCGTCTTTGTGTGATTTTACGGAAATACCAGCACTTTTTCTGGTACACATATATGTAAACACAGCTAACTTTATGCTACACACATACATATACATATTACAAGTTGAGGCACTACAGGATATGGTAACCATTACAAGTTTGGACAAGTGCCTTGACAGAGGTCTGCTTGTGTTTTTCACTACTGACACTACTCTATTTCATATCTAGCTAATATCATATACTGCTATGTTATCTCCACTCAAAATAAAAAAAAAAAAATGAGTAAATACTACTACATGGTCTCATGTTTATTCATTAGCATACAGTGTTTTGATAAAAACAAACATAGTGAAAATAGATACAGCTGTTGTATATTATTAGAATCTTGGCTCTTCTCCTCACAACAGAACATTGTGAACAGAAAGTTTATTTTATCCTTACTTTTTCCATATCTACAAAATTTATGAATCATATGATTTCAAACCTAAACCTTTTACCCATAACCTTTAAAACGTGCCCCATGAAAAGCTGCTAAACCACACGACGGTATACTTCATCTGTTCTGCTGTAATATATTCTGTAGAAAGCACCAAGCTACAGCGGGGAGTGAGAGGACACGCAGAGCAGGGGAAAATGGAGATTGATGGACAGGAAAAGAGTGAAATTTAAGACAAACTGAAAGACACTGCGGTGGAGAGGGATCTAGAGGAGAGGATTATACATTTTTATGGTTCCAGGAGACATTATCTTTTAATAAGGGCACATACATTCTTCTCTGTGTGATTTAATATGGGAGCGTGGCAGAGCAAACTCCTCTTTAATATTTATGGTTCTCTCCTTGTCACCTGGCCTTGTGAGCCCGGCAGATTTCATAAATTAAAGGAGTTCACGGCTTCTTTTTAACCACTCCTTAACTGGACTCAACCACCGGTGCCACTATGGGGTAGGGTCACATACTGCTACAAAATGCAATAACAAGTTCTTGTGTTCTGTGTTTGCTGTTCTCTGTACTTTTATATTATTAGTAGTAGTATTTTATAATATTATTTGGCTTTAGATTCGCCCTACATTTAAACCAGGTCTATAACAATGGTCTAAACAAGGGCTAAATAGGCCTAAACATAATGAAAGCAGTTCTTAAGAAGAACTAACCCAAACAGACAAAAACTCAGATCTTTCTATACCGAATTATTCTATACGAGAATTAGTCTCCTTGTGTTTGGGTGGATTTCTTTTGGGCACTCTCGTTTCCCCTCTGAACCCAAAACATGCACAATGGGCAAATTCTTCCAACTAAGGTAGTCCTGACCAAGCCTAGCTTAGGATCTAGAGATGGGTCCCCGAGTACTATACCGTCTGCAGTAGCTCACTCCTGACAGGTTGCCCCAGTGGAAGAATTGGTCAAATGCAGAGAATGAATTTCCCTCACAAGAGATCAATAAAATATTCCTTAACCTTAAATACACCCCACCAGAAAAGCCTGTGTATGACAGTACTAGCCTTCACAAATAGTGGTAATATTATGCAAAATACTATATGTTTCAAAGGCCATATATATTTACAAAATGCCATCATGACCATATTTTCTTACTGTAAAAGTCAACATGGCCAACACAGGCGGAGGTTAACCACAGAAAAGTGAACACAGCTTTTATTATGAGTTCAAATATTCCATCAAGGGCTCAGCTGGAGAGACGCCATGTGAGTACAAGAAGAGAGGCAAAGATTAAACCCCAATTTAATCAAGTGCTCACTTCCATTTGATAGGTACACCTGCACAGTCACACATGCACATACATACACACGCAATAGACACCATTCAGGGGGAATTCTGCCAGAGCTTATTTATTGAACCACTGAGAGTTATTGTACATGAAGAACACTTAAATGTTGTTTACATATCTATAGGGAGTGTCACATAGCTGAAATAGGGACCAGGTCAAAACCTCCTAATCAATGAAGATATTATCAGCATAAATAGTTCTAAGATATAAATCGTCATAAATCTATCATAATCTATCATAAACTGATAGGTCTATCAATTTATCTGAAGCATTTTTATATTCAAGCCTGGATTTTAATGGTACAAATTTTGTATATGTTACACATAGTACATTGTATTGTGTTCCATAAAGTGTAACATTTAGGGATCCCATAGTCTCTCAATAGCCAACATTTGCATATAGTTATGTTTTGTATAAGTGTGCTTGCTGTTTATGCTTATGTAGCATTGGTCTCTGTAGCTCAGATCAATAAAGCAGGAGTGAGTGGCCTTAGTGTGCCTTATACAGGCTGCAGTGTCCTTGTGCTTCCAGTGAGGGTCAGCTGGTGTCTGAGTAGCTGCACAGTAACGCCAAACGTGTTATTATAATAGGAAGCTGGATTTACACACAGAACACTTTACCTGGACTAAATTAAAATCTGTCTTATACTAATTTCTATATTAAAAGTACTAAATTATGCAACTACTCTACGTCAGATAACTTATAAAGGGTCTTCACATTTACATTTACATACATATTACATTCATTTCTCATTCAAAGTGTCTTTTGTACATTAATGTGATGATTTTCAGGTCTTACCTTACAGGATCCATATTTATGCATTCATTTGGCCTTTGGACACTTGGGCTTTTCATAACTTACAATAATGTATGTGGATGGAAACGGGCATTTAAAAAGATTATTTAAAAAGGTTATTATAAGGTCTGTGTTGTAACAAGGTACAGGGAGTTAATGTGGGCAAAGTAGCTGCCAGAATCAAAGTTGGGTATTAGAAAAGGCACAGTTAAGATCTATCGACTTTAAAATATGAGGAAACAGTAGGTCAGAAAGGGACTATTTTATAATGCAGAGTGTTGTGGCAGATTTTTTTTTTTTAACTCATGATAAGCATGCAAGATTACTCAAATATATGTGAATAAAACAAGACAAAACTCCTGGTATGCTTTTAAGGCTAGATTTGAAAGCAAGGTGGCTACATCTTAAAAATATAAGCATCGGTTTCGCAAAGTACATTATCTTTTCTAAGTAATGAAAAGCCTTGCCAGCATCATTTATTGAGTCAATTACATCCAATTTTTTCTTTTGGCTGAGATTGGAAATATAGCCCTTGGCTCTTAAAGCTGTTTTAGTGCCTAGATCAAAGAACCCTCCAAGGCAGAAGTAAAGCAAAAATATATAGCAAGAAAGCTGAAAACTTTCACACGTACACACAGTCCCGCAAGACAGACAGGAGACACATGTGTACTGTAGCTCCCAAGACATTTTTGTGTTTATCCTATGTTGAATGTACAATAAAAACAGGCAGTGGACACTATCATCTAATTTTCCATCTCAAACTGAATTAGTTGTGACCAGGGATGCACCGATCCAGCTTTTTCAGTTCCGATACCAATTCTGATACTATAGCTTTAAGTATCTGCTAATAACCGATATCAGAACAGAGACTGAAAACAGCATTTTCCTTCAAACTAAAATAAAATAAGACAAAACTGATCCAAATGTGTTATGTAGCTGTTATTTGAGCGACAGTAGCTCAGTTGGTAGAGCGTTTATCAACTAATCCAAAGGTTGGTGGTTCGAATCCCGCTCTCGACATAAACATCATTGGTTGAGCGGTCAAATCCACTGACCCACAGTTGGCTGGTGTGATTCCAGCTCCCAAAGATGAATGCTGTCCTTGGGCAAGACACTTAACCTACTTCACCCCTAGTGTCTGCGTACACTGGTGTGTGAATGTGCGAGTGGTTCCTTGTTGTAAAGCGCCTTGAAGGTGGAAAAGTGTTATATAAAATATATAAAAAGTGCTATATAAAAATGTGACGATTTATCCCTCAAGTAACTATATATATTTGCATAAATAAAAGTTCAAATATTGTGAGACTTTCTGGGCCCACTAAGACCAGTAAATAGTCTTATTACATCACTGTTCATCTGAATCAGGATATCGGCTGAAACGATATTTGGCAGCTGATATAAGATTCAGCTAATTTTTCAGCATCAGCGCTGATATTCGATATCGTATTAGTGCATCTCTAGTTGTGACCACTTTGATAGCAGTGTAGAGATATTAGCAACATCATCAATCACAGGAATTCATTTCACTTGAGACTGTCCATCAAACATGTCAATCATTATGTCATATATCTCAGTACAGTAGATGACAACGTGTCATGTGATCAAACAACAACTTTATGTAAATATACGTCAATGGAAACACTAAATAGGACTCCCCTTATTATCGGATAGTGGACAATTTGAAACATATCTTTACACTTTATTTTGCAAATTCAAATCATGTTATTTCCAGCCAATATTCTAAACCAGTGTGGCCTGCTACTTAACTTGGCTATTCCAGTGGTAGCCATGATTATCTTTCCTCATTGAGATGAAATGAATTGAAATTGCGATTAACTCATAATTCATATCAGGCGCCCCAGGATGTAATGATTTTTCTGCCTCTGTCCAACACTACTATTAGAAATTGTTGCCATAACTCTTCCCTAAAGCTAGTTAATGTGACAGCTCATCAATAAACTCACAGGCAATAAGCGGAGAGCCCTTTGCATTATGTTTTAATTCCTCCTGTGTTCCAGTGTTTTATGGGGCCGGAGAGGAGGGGAGTGCGGGGTGCAAAAGAGGTCTGAAGGTAAAGCTCAATATTTAACCAATCCTCCCTGGGGGACACTGCAAACGGAACTGTAACAAACCATTTACCCTCCAGGAAATATGTCTTATGTTCATTGCATGACCCAACCTGTGGCCTCCATCTTGAAATGAGATCGATAGCAATGGAATAAAGCAGCGCCTCCAAGGACCCACAGTGGTTCTTTGGTTTTATTAGGTTTGCACAAAAAAGCAAAATTTGAAGGTAAGTCTAAAGGTGAAAATGGGGTTAGAGCATGGAGAGATCATCACATTATCTAATATTCGATATATATGTCCAATAGAAGGAATCAACAGAAAAGGAGCTTTGAATCAAAGTTTATTTTCAAAACTAAATAGAGGAATAATGTATAGTAAGCATTGGCGATTAAAGGTGCACATTGTAATAGAGATGCACTGATATCACTTTTTTTGAAAACTGATATAAGTACGAGTATAATCATTTCTGTACTTGCCGATACTGAGTACCGATACCGATACTTTAACCCCCACCCCCATGAGCATACACTGAGTGTGTTTACATGCACATCAGTATCCTGGTTTCTTGACATACTCTTACAAATGCGCAAGCGCAAAAATTATATATTTAATAAACCAGGAATCGCCCCTCTTTAATCGCCACCTTAAAATGGTGGAGGGGTTTGAGTGCCCGAATGATCCCGGGAGCTATGTTGTCGGGGGCTTCATGCCCCTGGAAGGATCACCCAAGGCAAACAGGTCCTGGGGGACGGGTCAGACTAAGAGCGGTTCAGAAGCCTTTTATGAAGAGAAACACAGCAAGGCCAATTACGTCACCACCCTGGACCCAGGCCTGGGGTGGGTGCTTGACGGCGAGCGTCTGGTGGCCAGGCCTTCCCTCACGGGGCCTGGCCGGGCACAGCCTGAAGGAGCGACGTGGGTCCGTCCTCCCGTGGACCCACCACCTGCAGGAGGATCCATAAGGGGCTGGGGCAGGGAAATCGGGGTGGTAGGGGCCTTGATGACCGGATCTCCGGACATGGAGACTAGCTCTGGGGACATGGAAAGTCACCTTGCTGGGGGGGAAGGAGCCCGAGCTTGTGCGGGAGGTTGAGCGTTACCGACTAGATATAGTCTGCCTCACCTCCACACACAGCTTGGGCTCTGGAACCCAACTCCTTGAGGGGGGCTGGACTCTCCATTTCTCTGGCATTGCCCGCAGGGAGCAGCGGTGGGCAGGTGTGGGCCTGCTCATTGCCCCACAACTCAGCCTCCGTGTGGTGGAGTTCACCCCTGTGAACGAGAGGGTCACGTCTCTCACTGTTGTGTCGGCCCATGAGCCGAACAGCAGTGCAAAATACCTGGCTTTCTTGGAGTCCCTGGGAGGGGTACTGGACAGTGCACCAACCGGGGACTCCGTTGTTCTACTGGGGGATTTCAACGCCCACATGGGCAATGACAGTGACACCTGGAGAGGGGTGATCAGGAGGAACAGCCTCCCTGATCTGAACCCGAGCGATGTCCTGTTATTAGAGCTTCTTCCAAATCTCGGGGGAGGATGGGGACATGGTGTCCGAGTGGGCTTTGTTCTCGGCCTCTATTGTTGATGTGGCCGCTCGTAGCTGTGTAGGTCTATGGTGCTTGTCACAGCGGCAATCCCCGAACCCAGTGGTGGACGCCGGAAATAAGGGATGCCGTCAGGCTGAAGAAGGAGTCCTATCAGGCCTTGTTGGCTCGTGGGACTCCTGAGGTAGCTGACAGGTATCGGCAGGGCAAGCATGCTGCAACCCAGGCGGTTGCAGAGGCCATGGAGGAGGACTATCGGACGAAATTCTGGCAAAATGTCCGACGCCTCAGGAGGGGGAAGCAGTGCTTCACCAACACTGTTTACAGTGCGGGTGGAGAGCTGTTGACCTCGACTGGGGATGTTGATGGTGGAAGGAATACTTTGAGGATCTCCTCAATCCCACGGTCACATCTTCTGAGGAGGAAGCAGAGGCTGAAGTTACTGAGGTGGTTAGCAAGCTCCTCGGTGGCAAGGCTCCGGGGGTGGATGAGATCCGTCCTGAGTATCTTAAATCTCTGGATGTTGTGGGGCTGTCTTGGCTGACACGTTTCTGCAACATCGCATGGTGGTCGAGGACAGTACCTCTGCACTGGCAGACCGGGGTGGTGGTCTCTCTGTTTAAGAAGGGGGACCGGAGGGTGTGTTCCAATTACAGGGGAATCACACTCCTCCTCATGTATCTCAGCTTGTTCCTTGGGCGCTGATGCGGTCAGCTTCTGTCGGACAAAAGGACACGGCTCAGTGGATTATGCATGTTCTTCCTGTGACAGTGTGCTGCTGATGGTGTCTGTTCTGTGTGTATATCACGCTGGAGAAGGTTCATTTTAAACCTTTCAGAGATCATATGTCTGCAGGTTGTACGTGTGCAGCGCAGCTCTTTAGTCATTTCACTCATGTACAGTCACTATTTATCCCAGTTTCTCATAACCGGGATCCTGGCTTATTCGGGATACTGAAACCGGGATACTGCGTAATAGTGGTATCCGTGCGTGGTATCGACAAATGTTTAAGTATATTAAGGAAGTATCGAGCCAATACCCGATACCAGTATGGGTATCGGTGCATCCCTACTATGTAACCTTTACATTGGGGGGGTGGGAGAAGGGTCTGCCACCTGTTTGCCTCCATCAGATGTTGTTGATTTGCTGGAATGGAGGAAAGGGATCCTTTCTCCACAGATTTAAATTAGACTGCACTTATTTGTCTCCATGGAGATATGCACGTATAAAGCCATACTCTGGACAGTACTCACTTATGCTCTATTGTTGCCTTCCAGACAGTTAAGCACATAAAAGCATATTTTAAATGAGACAAATGAACCGCTCAAAACAATATTACACTTCATCATTTGGGAATGAAACACACACAACAGCAGCCACAATGCATTTTGATCAGAATCCAATTTAAATAATGTGTCTCATTTGTTTAGGAGGAAAACACTAATGTCTTGTGATGCTTTTGGTCTGTAGTTACTTTGTACAAAGATCTTAGCTGCCATCCTCTGTGTGGCACAAGGATAAATTAGCAGTTTTTTTTTTTTGTTTTTTGTTTTTTTTTTACCTTTTATCAATTATGTAAAACAATGTGATGTGTACTATTTTAGCCAGTGCATAATTTAACACACATGTAGAAAAATACAAAAAATATTTTCCCCTTGTATAATAAATGTATTTTAATTGAGTCATCATGGGTCTCTGAAAGACATTGATAGCCACATATTATTATAGATAATAATAATAATAAAAAAAAAAAAGACTGGATACTCAATTGAGAAATTAAAGATACAGAAAAAAACATTATAGAATGGTCTGGTTCAGATTAGAACTAGTTTAAGACCTGAACATATTAAGGTGTTAATATAAAGTTGTGTTGAACTCTACTTAGGACATACCATTTTGAACAGGAAAAAGCATGATTCACTAACAGTAATAATCTTTAAAACTCTTATGTGTGCTTGAAGAAGGTACTTCTTGTTCTATATAGACCCTGATAGTTAGAGAATGAGTTATTATAGCCATTAAAGTTGCCCGGGCTTTCGAAGTGCAGTGTACTGACCCACCTGTCAACAGCTCAGTAATAAAGAGCCCCAGTCACTACAGTTATGCTTCAGGCCTGGTGTTTGGCCGTTGTGATGGGACAGACAGAGGAAACTGGACTATACCTGCTAAGTGCTACTGAAAAGGTAAACAACTGCCATTATAGAAGATATGGATTAGGGTCATATTTATATTTTTGATAACAGCTAATCTGCTGACAGGCGTTTATGAAAATACAATAAAGCTCAGGAAGTGAGCCAGTATATTGGGACAGTGAAATACATCCTAAAATTGATATCATAATATCAAAAACAAAATGTGCTCTAGCAATGTGACACTATTGTGACTACCCAATGGTGGCATTTATCATATTTGTACACACTTGTTTAGGTTATTTAAGCACTAGTTTCAAATTCATTATTAGTGTTTTAGTCTCTGTAGAGCCTCAAAGTCCATCCATCAGACAAATTCATACCCAAGAATCCCTTTTGCCAAAATTATCATAAAAAGTATTTCAAGCATTTCAAATTTCTTCTCAAAACTTAACAGAAAAGGTATTATCTTTGTTCATCTTAGCCACACCCCGCAAACGGTGCGCCCCGCAAACGCCACACACCGCAAACGGCGCACCCCGCAAATGCTGCAACTGCAAACACCACGCCCCACTCTAACCATAATGGTCACAATATAATTTTTTGTTCGTATTGCCATCTGGCTACCAAATTTGGTTTGGCTACACCAAAGTTTGTGTAAGGACGTCCCATTGGCAAAAACAGACTTTTGGCTTGTTGTCATGGCAACACAATGTAAATGTATGGGCGATATTTTTTTGATCGAGACCATGTCACAAATGTCCCTAGGAGGAGTGGGTAAAAGTATGAAATAAAAAAAAAGCTGACTCATGCTTAGCAAACCTTAATCCAATATGGCTGACCCCTGACGCAGCGGACGGCATTGGTGTAATAGTATTTTTTCCTTGTCTTGTCATGATCTACTTCTGTGTCAAATTTCATGATTCTATGTGCAAATTTTTTTACCCTCCTTCGTATACCCTAATGCATTTTGGAGTTGTTTGGGGGCGCTGATGGGCCATTTTATTTAATTTTGGAAAATGGAAATAACCAAAAATTAGAGAAGCGCAAGTTTTAATAGTTAGCAAAATTTCATGAGTTTTCATCATTGTTCACTGGGTGAAAATTGGGTGAGTTGGTTAAGAAAAAAACAATAAGAAGAAAGAAAGAAAGAAAGAAAGAAAGAAAGAAAAAAAGAATAATATTCCGATGAAAGAACAATGTTCCACTTTTTTTTGACTAACAAACTATACATTTTTAGAAAGCTCTGGCGCATTCCTACGTTATGGTGAGGGTCCCTGGTCACTACGGGCAAGACACGTCGCGGCATTTCACTTCTCACCCACTAGGAGCATCACTTTGTGATATTAATAGGCCCTTCGTCAGCTTCTGGTGCCTGGGCCTAAAAACCATTTCAAATAGGTTTCAAACAGCATTAGAAAGAGGCACTTTTGTCTCTTTCTAAAAATGTGTCATTAAACCCTCTTTCACCTGTTCATCTGTTGTTATATTCTTACAAAATCCTGATTACATTACAATTAGCAGCCAGGTAGAGGTTAATTAACATCACTTTCTATTACATGTCTGTCATTCAGGTTTGCCTCTGGGCTCAGGAGCATGTATGACACTAGATAATGGAGTCGTTACACACTAGGCTCTGATTGGCTGATGGTTGTCATGACAGTGAACAGGAATGATTTTAGGACCGGCTCCTTGACCCTGATTTAATTCTATAGGTCAAGGTTACAATACACAGCACAGAAGGACAGAACAGAAAAACTAAAACATTTTTCATACCCTCTGTTCTGTAGCACCTGTAGAAGGGTTGGGGAATTGGAAGATAGTTTGTAGCATAACAGGTGAAGGAGCTCTCAACTACAAAAAATTACAGTTAACATGAACATTTTGTTATTAACCTTTGATTTCATACAAAAACATGAAACTTAGGCCCAATCTCAATTCTCCCCCTTCGCCCTCTGTCTCAGCCCTAACCCTCTCTTGTGCGCGTTCACGAGAGACAGAGGGGTGTCCCAATACTCTTTTCTGTAAGTGCGAGGGATAAGGGGAAGGGCTGTTCCACACCTCTTAGCAGAGCTTTTGCAGATGCACCCTTTGCGCAAAGGGGATAGGCGTGGCTTAATGCAAGACGCAGCAGAAAGCAACGTGGCGCCGAAGGAATCGCACAAATGTAAGCATTTTGCACTCAAGAATCTCATAGTTGTATAAAACTGTAGTAACTTTTGAAAAGTTGTAGGTATACTCATGGCGCCAGCATTTACGCTTCCGTATTGGGGACCGGCACTTTTAGCGGCGCTAGGCGATGACGTCATATTGTTGCGACTGCAAAGGGGTGCCCCATTTCTAAGGGTTTAAAACAAACCCTTTGCTTCTCCCTCTGTTTAAAGACTGTTTAAAGGGCTACGGTTAAGACAAAGACAGAGAGGTACAAAAGAGAAGTGAGATTGGGCCTAAGATTCAGAAACTGACATAGAAGAAGTCTTGCCCATTGCAGGACTATTGGTTTAAGAGTGATGTAGAAATATTAGCAAGGAAGAATTTGAATAAAAATATCCAGTCTTTTTTGAACGGTGAAAAGTCCTCAAAATGTAGGAAAAAAATGGAAGCTGAACCTCACGATTAGACCTGATTGTAATCAAAATGCTGGTGTTAGTAGTAATAGAAAATGTTGTACCAGTATTATTATTGTACTGTTATTGAATCCTTAGGAGTTTTGATTGCTGTAGCCAACTTTCTACCTGCTTTCATACTTTGACTACAGTACCACTTTTCCTGAGTTTGAATAATACCATGCTTTTACTTCAACTTGACTGTGAAGATTTGGATTGCTTCCTCCACTTTTGGGACTTCAAACCACCTAAACCTCAGTGGGTACGCAAAAACTTTACATCCCGACCTTAGCCCTATCCCTATACACAGCGTACTTCCCCCACGCAGAGAGACAGCTTTATTAAAGAGGCAAACGTCACCAGGGCTCGTCTCCAGCTCCGTACTTGTTTGCTTTCATCCCGGGTCTGTGAAAAGCCCTGGTAATAAATCAAGTCGACACATGAAAGCAGATAGTGTGGTATCCTGTGACTACGAGACGCGCTCAAGCAGTCTGATATTTAGATTCCCCCAAGATACACCACCATGCTCTGCTCCTTTTGTGTCAGCACGGTAACGCAAACACATATCAGAGAAAGAAGACACGCAAGATGAGGAATATCCAACACCGTTTGCAAGTCTCTTATCTACACGGAGGTCTACGGAGAGACGAAGACTGCGGAGGAAGAGGAGGAAGAGAGACGGTGATGGAGAATGTAAAGCAAAAAAGGCAGGGACCAAACAGAGCTGAAGGAGTCAAGGCTCAAAGAGGACTTTAAAGATGACAATTTACTGAGAAGCCATGATGAGAAGGAACAGAGGCTGAGATGAGAGGAGAGAAAAAAAAACATGTTTGATGGCACAGGTTACCATGGTAGTAATAAAAACAAGAGGAAAAAAGTTTTTGATAAGCTTAAACAGGCCATTTGAGCATACAGCACTCTCTTAAGTGTTTTGATGCATGAAATGTAACAAATATGCTAGGTTCTTTCTTTTCACAGACTTTTCTACTAACAGTACCATTTCCTCATCTGGACATTGGAGTGAATAGCCATCAACTGCCACATCAGAAAAATAACCTTGTTTATCTTAAAGGTGCGAAGAAAAACACTATAGTTGTTTGTGCCTAGAATTCTCTTAATTAAACTTGAACTAAATGAGTCATTATACAGTGACTTGGATACATTCCCTGGAAAGGTTTTGCTCTCCAGTCACGTGCTCATTTGTTATAGCACTATCAACGGTATTTTTATTTTTAAAATGTGCAAACACTGACTAAAGAATTAAACTATTATGGACAATTACCCACATCAAAACAAAATGAGCAGGCACTGTAATTTGACTAAAAAGAATACAAAAAAATCTAAGCTCTGTCACAAATTGTCCCATTCACTCATTAAGTAATTCATAATTTCACACAATAACTCATTGTGCCAACAGAGCAGATAATGAGGGCTCTCTGGTGGGTAGACATTTTCATTCGGACATGATATTTGCTTTTTTGAGGGCACCCAAGTACACAAGACTTAGAAATGCCAGGGGGACAAAAGACCCAGTATTATTTCAGAGACACTTTCAGGATATCAGGTTACACAATGCTAATACAACTTACCACAATACATTTCAGTCAACAGTTTACAGCTATAAGAGCAAGGTGGAGAATCAAGAGAGTCATCTAACAATTTCACAATATAGGAGCATTTGCACTTGGAGGCAGTAAAACATCTGAGAGAGAGAGAGAGTAGAAGGAGAGACTGGAGTGGAGGAGAGGAGGGATAAAGAAGAGCGGGCGCAGTGCATGCAGAGGAGTGTAGGGGGCACTACTGTACCTCTGTGTCCAGTCACTGAGGGCTCGGAGGCGGGGCTGTCTAACTGAGCAGTGGACTCTGAGGTGGAGGGATGGAGGGGGGCAGTGGTGGGTGGAGGTGGGGAGGTGGGTGCGTCTGGTGGAGGGCAAACACATACAAAAATACAACAAAACCAAATTCACATGGGTGTGGTTAGGTAACACAGTAGTGAGGGCAAACTAAAAAGGTGAAATATTACGAAACTAATGCATGAAACACAGAAACACCAAGTTAAAACTAAAAAATAAAAAATGATGTAAATGAAGCTCTGCACTAGACTAGCAATAAGGCTCGTTTCATAAAAATGTGTTTTCAAATGTTACCATGATTAAAGATTTTCTTTTTACACAACTTTAGTGTAATTGTAATGCATTTGAGAAATTTTACTTACTTTTTTACTACTCTAGCAAATATTTCAGATAGAATTCAAAATACACTTATTACTCTGATAGTATTATATTTCATACTTACATAACTAACTTTGGATCTATGTTCTTGTTATAAATGTGATAAAGACAAGACATATTAAAGGTCCTATATTATACAAGCTTGTGAGCTTCTTTCTTCTTTCTTTCTTTAGTGGTAGTTTTCAAGTTAACAGCTACCTTATCTTTTGTTCAGTAGAGATTGGCAATTCCAGGGGTGAAATAATCCAAATTATTTCAGTGAACCTTCACCAGAGGTGAAATTATCCAAGTGGAATTGCCAATCTCTACTATGAAGTTTAAAAACACAGTGGAGCACTTCTTGTATTACTACATGACATCACAAGTTAGAACAGAGTGTTTCCATCTGAGAGAACACAGCTTAAATATACAGGATTTGTGTTTTAAACATGTGTGAATGAAACAAAACACAACTCCAGGTCTGTTTTTGATGAGGAAACAACATTATAACATAGATCAGAAAATAGTGTAATATGGGCCCTTTAAAAACCTGTAATGGCACTTCCTTTAACATGATTTTGACATTTTATACATCTACGATCCATCTATCGATCCATACTATTACAATTCAAGTTTTTTGTGCTGAAAATGTAATGAATTAGGATTTATTGGCTTAAAACATGGTCTGACAAAGTTAATGAGGTTACAACACTAGCTTAACTTTTTATGTTTTGGTCTTTGGTCCTTGGACATTTTTACTGACCATTTTTTAATTGGCTGTGCTCCTCTGTCTCTCTCTGGGGTGAGTGTCCTGTGTGCCTCGGTGACATTTCAGCTTTAGGGTGAATCACCAAGAAGCGCGGTGAATGTATTTGAGAGAGAGGGACAGAGAGAGGGAGAGAGGGAGAGAGAAAGAGAGAGAGAGAGAAAGAGGGAGAGAGGGAGAGAGAAAGAGAGCGGGAGAGGACGTCTTCTGGTTGTTGAGGTACCATTAAAAAGGTATTTCCTGAGAATTATGGAAGCAATTGCAAAAGGCTAAAAGGCGTACTAATCACTAATGAAGCGGAGGAACAGAGATGGTGCCATTTGAGAAGAACGAGTAATGAATCTGGTTAAGACTTTCTGACCCGCCTATACCCAAATGACTTTTTGTGGAGCTGCAGCATTTGTCAGTCTAATAGCATCACTGCCATTAAGCATGTGGGTTATTCTTGTTGTTGCACAGATGGCATTTGAAGGGACTGTTAGGTGCAGGACTGCTTTAAGACACATGGGGCAAGAGCGTTCATTAAACTTCAGCAAATTTAAAGGTGTATTATGTAACTTTTCTGGTATAGAGTAAGCCACTTGTTGCTTTGCTGGGAATATCTCACATAGAAACAGTTCAGATCTCTGGAGAAGCGACTACTCCCAGTAGGAATGCATGTTTTTTTTTTTTTTAGGAATTTCTTAGCAATAAAAACATTTGAAATTGAATAATAAATAGAATATTGAATGAATAAATTATAGAATATTTCAGGCAAATAAAGCAACAGCATATCCATGAAGACAAAGCAGGTGGTAGACCCTCGACCAGAAAATGTATAAAGTGCATCTTTAAGAAAATGAAGTTTGTACGGTAGAGAGACTCAAGAGTTTTGGATCTGATTGCCCCTAAATACCCTCATGTACTGTATACTTCTATAATTCACTTAACTTTGTAGTATGTTCAAGAGTGGTACAGATTTGACTCTTTTTTTTTTATAGAGTCAGAAACCACAGTTCACCATGATAAAATACAGGGTCATTACTTATTAAGGGACCCAGTGGAGGTTTCCACTTTGTGGCCTTGACTTGTCCTGGCCCTCAGTACTTCATGAGCTATACATATTAACCTTGTTTTTTCCCTTCAGCCTTTCCACATCTGTACAGCCAAGGTCAGGACGGAGTGCAGAAGGAATAAGTCTGCTCAAGGCAAAATACACAAAGTCTATTTTCTTTTTAAGAGATTAAAGTTGCTTTTAAATACAACCAACTCACATGTAATATTAATAAAGGGATCTTTTATTGATCCACACCAAGTTCACAAGACCACAAGCTATTGAAAATAATACTTGAACTTGAACACAGTTGACAGAGGCCTATTATCATCATGCTAAAAGGATAGATTTTTGTGGTAATGTTATTTTTAAAAGTTGATATATTTCTTTCTATATAAATTTGTGGAAGATTTTTGTCCCATACTGTGCCTCTTCCAAATATTGAAAAATAAATGTATTTCTGTGAGCATTAAATAACCATAGAAAAATGTCTTAGAGGCCATTTTGCTGCCTCTCCTCTGCCGTGGATGGGAATGACTTATCCTTTCTTGTGATATTCCTGACAATGCAGCACTAAATTCCGGTTTGTTCCCTATCTGTGTGTGGATCTGGGACGATGGTTTATTTAAGGAAAGCCATTGGAGACATTTGTGCCACCTGAGGCCACTATCCCCCAGTGATACAGGGTGCTCTAATCGCTCAATGCACAGCTCTGTATGCAAATGTAACAGCATCCTGCCCTACTAAACAATCCAATAGGATTTATATGGACAACAATCAAAAAAAGAAAATATTTTGGCTAATACAGCACTAATGAATTGGTCTTCTGTCATCTTTGTCCAATAACTAAAATATATTATAATATATCATTTCAGCAAATAATTTTAGTGCATTACTTAGTACACATAAATACATATTTTATAATTTAGCAACTACAAAATGTATTGTATTGTGTATTGTTCAGATTGAAGAGTTTCTTTTTAAGACAATGTTTCATGTTGAAAACACATTAGTATGAAGTACCTTACTCACTGGCTTCTTGAAACAGGCCTTAATGAATAATGAATACATGGATGATTGGAGAATGTGTACAAGATGCTGGCTTGCACTTCATATTTTGCTGTTAATTATTAAAAGTGATAAGGAAAACCAACCTGCTGTTCAACTCGACATTGGGCTTATAAACAGGAATATCAGTATTCACTTACATATCTTATGGGTGGCCTTATAGTTTGCAGCTCTTGTGTGAGCTTCCCATAATAATCCTGTGCGTTTGAACTCACCGTACACATAGAGTTTGTATTCAGCACTGCTGGTGCCCAGGTGGTTACTGGCCTCACAGCGGTACGTCCCATTGTCCGTCTTGTTCAGAGAGGTGAAGGTGAGGTCACGCCCCTCCACAATCATACGCTCCAAGTCAGGCAGCTCGCCCCCATCCTTAGTCCACATCACAGGGTCAGGTCTGAGGGCACACAGTCACAGTCATACAGTGGATGTGAGAGGAGGAGATGATATAATATAGAAAGGTGTTGATGTGGGGACTTACGAAGGGTTGCCTTTTGATACACACTCCAGTCTGAGGTACTGACCCTCCAGTGGCACAGAATGGAGAGGGTTAATCTCCACACGAGGGGCGTCTGGGGAGAGGGAAGTCAACACAGAGTCCATTTGAGACTGCTTTTCTATGAGTTTCAAGTTTGTATGCAAATATTATGTCTTTATTTTGTCTGTTTTCAACACCTTCAACAGACAATGTTCTCTTCATATTGGCATAATATGCTGTTCTATGTAATTATACAGACTATGTAATTATACAACAGTTTGGTTATTTATTTTTATTGGACATGCTATATTGTATTTATGGTCTTATATTTAAGAAGAAAGCTGTTTGCAACTAGTGCCTTTGTTTTAGAGATGATTAATATTATGTTCACTTTATGTTTTCTAATTTATGTTCTCATCAAAAGACTAATACTAACAAAAATGAACCCTTTTGCTTTGAACTTAAAATAAAAGCCTAAATAGTATCATATTAGATGTAATTAGAGTAACAAAAGCCTTATATAGCCTGGCCTCTGTGTGATGCGCCCGCCACACACAGCTGCACTCACAGTGGACCTCCAGCACCTCGGTGGCCTGCTGTGGCGTCTGGGAAAGGGCCACGTGGTCCACGCGGCAGGTGTAGGCCACTCCATCATCGTTTCTGTCCACCTGCAGCTGCAGAAAGCTCTGCACTGTGAACGTCTTCCCCATAGGATTCACCACCTTGGCTCCTTCAGACAGAGAGAGGGATAGGGAAGGCGGAGGAGAGGGAGAGGCCAAAGAGAGTAAAAATGTCATTGGATTGTTTTGCAAGGCCTATGTGCAATATCAGCTATCTTAGTTTCAAATGCTATAAGAACATAAATATAAACCATGTTAGTTCAAATTCACTTCTAGAGCAGTAAACACCACAATCGATGCAAGGGTAAGAAAAAAAGCAGGAAAAATGTCTCACAAATCAAAAACAAATCAAAATACACACTGATGCAGGGTAATATCATAATAACCTCCAGTATATCAGTCCAATATAACAACAATATGATCAGTGGTGTAAAAATAGACTGATAGATAAATACCAGCAGTGGTACCAAATATTGAAAACCACTGTTCAACAACAACAATTTCATGCTGATTTTTGTATAAAAAAAAAAAAAGAAAAAAAAAAAAAAAGAAAGAGAAACCAGCTCACCATCGCAGTGTTATTTTCTTGTCAGTCTGCTTGTCTCATAGAGCTGTCTTGAACAAAGTGAGAATAAATGCTATATTCTCGCTCTGTCTCACCTACAGCAAACGCAGACTAACCGCCCAAAATGTTAAAAAGCATTTCAGACTTCAATCAGCCTCTATGCAGTCTGTGATTATTCTCAATGCATTTGTACAGTGTGCCCATGGAGTCACACCTGCTCTGTGATGTGAACAGCTGAACAGCCTCATTACCGTCGCACGATTGGCAAAAATCTTCCAGCTCAGTGTTACCAAAAGTACAGGTGTCCACAAGTCATCCACAAATGGCCCACTGATCACACCATTTTAGGTCCTGCATATGTTGGCTCCCACTGTCCTGAGCCATGTCCAAATGACTGGTGTTTAATGCTCTCCATCTGCAGCTGCAACAGTCCAGAAACAAAGCGCCTCAAGTAGGGCTTTGTGATACAATGATGAAAATCAAATGGTGAGTGATCTGATATCTGTGATTATCGGCTATTTTGGTGACAGGTGATTCAGTGCTTCTCTATGATCAAAAATGACTTCTCACATCCATTCATATTGGTCAGCCCCCATCGTGCTCTGCTCAAACAGTGAGATATGCAGGACTACATTCATACCATACTCCATACAATTGGACAAAAACTCACCCTTATGTAATGGATTTATGTCATGTTAATCACTACTGTATCTTTGCACTGTTTCTCCTTATCCACCTCTTGTATATAGCCAAGATATATTTACACTATCACGGTTGAGTGTGAAGAAGCAGGCTGTGTTGGTTATCCTTTTAAAAGCATTGTAAAGCTAATGAATTTTGTAATTTGTTTTTACTTTCAGTTTTATTAACAATGTGCATTTCAACAGTTTTTTTTTTTTGTGTATTTTTGCATAGCCCTTTGTTTCACACAGACCTTAAACCTTTTAGATCATCATGTTCCTATTAAAGTTAAAGTGGTTGTTTAGACTGAGACAAAATGTACTGATCCACAAGGCAAATGATTTGGACACAGTAGCTATATAAGTGGTAATAATAAATTAAAAATAAGTAGCAAGAGACTGGTGTCAAATAAGGTGTAATTACATAAATGCATATGTACAAGTAAAAATTAAATATAGAAATATAGTAATACAAATATATCTCAGCTATGTTACGTTTTTGTTAATGTTATTGATCCAAATACCAATAACAAGTTTTGTCTCAGTGTTATATATATATATATATATATATATATATATATATATATATATATATATATATATATATATATATATATATATATATATATATTTGTACTCCCACCATCTTATCTTTAACTCCTCATCTGTGTCTTCTTCTGCTCTCTTTTATGCCAGTCACCTTCTCAGCTCAGTCACCCAGCCGCTGCTCTGAGCCCGCCTCCCCGATCACACATGATTGACAGCTCTGCAGCAGCAACATCCCAGCACAAAGAGTTTTGGACAAATAATGAGAAAAAAAAATTGCTATATTTCAAATGTTGCTACATGATTTTGCAGTAATAGGCGGTCAGATGTGGCTTAATGGCTAGCACTCACACCTCACAGCAAGAAGGTTCTGGGTTTGAGTGTTCTTCTCGTGTCATAGGTAAAAATCCTACAGCTGAGGTCCTGACCAAGCCTAGCAACAAGATCATGGAGATGGGTCCCTGGGCGCCTTCATGTGCTGCCCACTACTCCTGAAAGGATGGGTGACATCCACAGAATAATTTCCCTACAGGGATAATAAAGGATAATGAAAAAATAAATAAAATAAAAAAAAAATAAGCGGGCCAGGGCAGCCTGACCTCAGCGGAGCTATGACAATATCCTCTGATTTGCTTCGAGGGTTAAAATGACCCATGTAGGATATGCAGGCATAAATGGTGGAAAAATATGGGCCTTGAAGGAAGAAAAATCCAGGTGAAATTGGGGAATAATGGCCAATCACCAGCTCTGATTTAATATTCCAACACATTTGAGAAAAGGCCGGATGTCAGACTATTGGAGAAGGTAACACATTTCTTAAGGTTAAGTGCAGGTCTTGATTTGAATGGACTCACTGATGGAATTATTGATGTAACCTGAAGGCCATAGTTAAGAGATAAGATTCTGCAATGCTACCCAGGTATAAAACAGAAAATAGAAAGGACCAGTAAATATTGTTTATAGCCAATGAGTACATTTATATATATTATTTCTTTATTTTTTCCACTGAAACAAAAATATATTTATCAAGTTTATCAGCATTATCATCATTGCCAGTGTTTGATGTAATAATATCATAAAAACCTAAATCAGTGTGTTTCTGTGCCTCTTCAGGTCTCAATAAGCTGTGTTTCACTTTTGATTGTACTGTTATTCTGTTAAGGACCTAAAATTTAAGTCCTTCAATCAGTGCAATGGACTCTCAGCTGTGACATGGACCACCTCATCCACTGGTGTCCTCCTCAAATCTGCAGGAAAACCATCAGCCCACCATCGGCCCACGAGCTGCACGGTGAAAGGCTAATGTTACAAGATCCATCAGCTCTTTGTGACTGCAGCCGCGTCTCAGTGATGAAAAGAAGTATGTTGAAATACAAACTTGTGCTTTTGGGAGAGTGTTGTTGAAGATAGACTGTGATTGCTTCTGTTTAAGAGGGAATAGTGGCAACTGGTTTATCATTTGCAAAAGCAGTTTTGAAGGTTATCATTGTAGAATAAATAGTAGTAGCCAGAGAGTTGAAGAGAAGAAGCATGAGGCTGGAGTTCTAAAGCAGAACTGTATTTAGCATCAGCATCCAGAGACATGAGCCCTCATCACAGATAGTGATAATTTTGTCCATTGTCCATTCCTGTGTAGTGCAGTCCAGTCTGACTAAGCTTCCGTTGTAAGGAGTATTATACTTCTGTTGACGCAGGCCAAGATGACAAGGGCTGAGCTGGCAGTGAGTGCCCTCAACATAACACAAAAATGCAATTTCCCTAACATGTTTTTTTTTTCTTTTTTTTTTGCAACTTACAATTTGTATGGTTGTCTAAAACTATATTTAAGGAGTTTTTGTATTATAATCTGATATTTTACTTACAAACAATTGTGGATATATCCATTCCATTTGGAAATATAATGCATATGTACCATTTACCCATTTACCAAAAACAAACATCCACAACTCCTACTTTTCCCATATATACCTCCAAACAAATTATATACTGTAGCATATAAAGCAAAATATGATTTGTTTCTCTAAATATAATTACATTATTAACATTTCAACGTTAATAATTCTGTTAATCGTATTTGTCCTTGTAGATTCTTTCATAAAAACAAATTTTCTAAAACGTACAGCTTTAGCACAGATGATACTGACAGTATAGAGCCTGTGAGGAGGCTGCACTGTTGACCGTATTTAGTGTTATTAATGACCAACACTGGGCTGTGCTCTGTGCCATGTGTCTTTACCCAGCGTGTTGGCAGAGTGTGACAGGAGCTGCAGCTGCTCTGTGGGTGGACTACAAACCACGAGCCAAATGCCCGGGTCTCTGACGACTGAAAACAGAAAAGACAACCACACTAAAGTCAAATATGACCCTTTAAAGTCCTCTCACAAGACAGGAAGAGCTAGAGCAGAGATGGAGGATGGGCTATGAGGAACACTCATAACATTATTCTAATAAAAAATGTATCCGTTACCCATATTGAAACAAAATATGACATTTCATTTTTCTTTAAACTTCCCTTCTTTAACAGGCACAAAAAAAAGTTTAAGATCGTAGGTAGCTTTTCTTCCTTACAGGCCTACAGCTACATTATGTATGGATACAAAATTAATTTGGTCTTCTGATCTTGGGTCTTCAAACCAATGTGTTTGTTAGGGGGGAAATACTATCCAGAATAAAATAGTATTGTAGATGGCATTGCCGTCCTGCCTTTCCTAGTAAGAAGGGAGCACCAAAAACATCAACAACTGACAAGACTGCAGCAACATCATGTGATCGCTGCAGTTGTTTTTTTTTTTTTTTTTTTTTTGGGGGGGGGTATTAAAATCAAACTATGGTCTGAAAAACAAACTTCATAAAATAAAATATTCATAACTTTATCTTAACATTGATCTGATGCAAACACATTTCCTCCTGAATATTGTAGAGCAAGTCTTGCAGAGAAAGTTCACAAAAAACAAAACAAAAGCTCTCTTGTAGGCCAAAAACACTAGTCTGTATTGCTAGGCCCATAATTCCTTGTCTATAGTGTGCTCTGGGGCAGTAATCCCCAGTTGGACAGTGTTAGCGAGGTGTGGACATGATCTATTACCCCAGCTGTGTCCAGGGAGCAGGACCTGTTGGCAGCCCTGGTCAGCCCTGTCTCCTCGGCTCTGGACCGTCCTAACTGATGACTGACTCCGGGGAGATGCTGTGAGGTCTTCGATCAGAGAGACGAGCGTTCTGACATGGATATCCCACAGTGCTCAGAGTGACTCGTATTCATAGTGATGGCCCTCACAAAGAGAGTGGGCAGGTCTGGTTCTTGGCATTTGAATCTGTACAGCTGTGCCGTTGATGAGCAATTGGGAGAACACAATTTGGCATAGGTTGTTTATAATTTCCCTCTTTGGGCATGGCGAAGCTTGAAGTGACTTGAAGTGCAGGTCAAATGAAGATCTTGGTTGTAAAATTGTATATTTATAGATAAAAGTAGGTGATCTATCAGTACATCTATCAGAAATGTGCTAAAATGTGCCTGTAAAAATCATGATTAAAGGTGCGGATCCTCCACTAGAAAAGTGGAGGGTCTACAGTGCTGCTTACTTGTCTCAATGGAGATGTTATTGCTTTCCCTAGAATGTTCAATCGTATGACATTAAACATTTTCATCTAGTTTTTATTCATTATAATAAAAAATCCAATAATTCCTTCTGTGAATAGGGATGATTCTCCACATATCTGAACTGTAATGTAACCTGCTTTGTATTGGTGGGTAACTTTTTGTTACTTTTTTAGAGTAGTTTTCTTGAGCAACTACTATATATATATCTAGGGGTATTTACAATTGGAAGATAAACTATTTAGAACCATCAATAATGCACAAGCTCTCAGCACAGCACAAACACAATTGAAACTGAAGCATAAACAATAGAAAGAAAGCACAAATTAAAGGTTACATAAATTATTCAAAATCGTGCTAATATTTAGCACTATTAAATAAGATTACACAAATATACAGACATACAAAATATATGAACAACAAAGGGATTTAATATCTTTGTGTAGTTGTATAGGACAGAAGACTTGGAGCTTCATAATCTTTTATTCAGACCACTGTGACCTACAGGAGCAGTGTTGAAATTACATCTTTAATAGTCATTGATCCAGAGCACCCCAGGGAGCTGCATACTTTAGTCCCAACGCAGACTGGCTAAACAGTCAGCAAGGTTAGCCCAAACTTCAGAAAGAGGACTCAAGCGAATTTTGACACGAAGAAGATTCTTTCTTCTGCTTTTTCACAAAGTCAGGGGCAGTCTCATTAACTTCAACATGATCCACTTTGAGATACACTCATCCCTGACTAACCGACTGCCTGTCTTAGAATAATGATGCCCACCTTATTCTGTGCAAGTCAAGGGCAATTGGCCATAAATTAACAAACAGCCTGCAATTATTTACAAAGTTCATCTTTTAGGCTGCTAGAAATCTAAGTGAATCTAAGTGAATCCAATTTTGCCAGAATTGATTTACTTGAGTTAGTCTCTCTTACCGGTATTTATTTTTTCAATAATTAAAATTCAATAGCTTAAAGGTAAACAATGTGACTTTCCTGCTGGAGGATTAGGCACTTTTTGTCTAAATGATGCTACAGCTTGTTTAGAATGTTCCACAGTTATGCACACTTATGTATACACTTACAGTATTTTTCCTCTATTGGGAGATAAGGGGCACCACCAGGCCTAGTTAAAGTGCCTGACAGGTTAGACTACTCATTTTACTAAAACACAGATAAGATCATTATATTAAAGATTTTTGCAAAAACGTTCACACTCGTTTTCCCAATGTGGCTGGTTGAAAATTGGGACACTAGGTAATTCCATAACTGTTACCTAGCCAAACCCCTCTAATGCACACGGAATTTGTTATCTATCTGACAAATGCAAATATAAGAAAACACCTTTTGTTTTGTTGAAATCATGTTTAAACTATCAGGAAAAAATGGCTTCTTTTGTCTAAATTGTGCCAAACTTTTGGATAGAATTGTCCCTAGTGTGATGTCATCAATATGACCTCTACTTCCTGTAATTTTCAACATATTTTTCAACTTTTCTTCACTAATTACTTCTTGGTTGGTGTGAAACTATAATTTATCTTTCCAACAGGTATTATTCCATCAACTTAAGTCAAAATTATAGAATCATAAAAGGTCAGACCTGTGGAGAATGCACCTTGCTCACATCCACAATACATGTTTTGCAAGGTATTTTTGTGTAATAAAAACACCTATAATTGAGTTAAATGTAAGACACATATGGCAGTGTGGAATCCAAGGGCATCCCATAAAACTACACAGACTGGATAAGGAAGTCTGATCATGTACTACAGTGTTTTGAACGCCGACTCTGTACCATTTTATAACAATAGCAGCTCTATATTGCATCTATTACCTTTAAACTTAGCAGTGTGCATGGTATATGTCTGCAATACAATCGCCTTATCCATGACAAAAACACCTTGACAATAGAATCGGGATGTGACCGCAAGTGATCTTAAATCAAATCAGTGTGTTTTTTCCCATAAGCCATTTTCGGATATATCTATAGCCTAACATGATGAAGCAATAACCTCTCCAGTTTAGGTCAGGCACTATGATAATACCTGCCCGATAGCTACATCCCTGCCCATATATTCACGAAATAAATATTCATTTCATCTGTGCCTTGCCTTGGTCTCTCCACCAGTCCCTTCGGTTCAGCGGTGTGTAAACAAGAGCTACATGTGGAGATATTGGCAGAAATCTCAGTGGGATATGTGTAACGGAGACAGAAATATAGCAGTACAGGCTGGGACTGAGGGGATCCAGGGCACCAAATAAGAATATTGGATTCACTTCCACATGCAAGTGCCTCTCCCTCATATGCATGTAAAAAGCTCCATAGTGCTGGCACACACATGTTTAGTGTTGCACTGTGCTAACTGCATGGCCCCGGGGGCCCTTCTCCATAATATAATCTCATCCCTTCCCCAAGTTCCCACACCAATATGTCACAATTGTCATGCATTCCCCAATATGGCTCCCAGATTCACACTGAACAGAGAGGGATACTGTCAGGAAGATGGACATGCAAATACAGATCTTATTTTATGTCTTCTTTTGTGCTGCATTAACAGTATATGACTATAGATATATACTAAATATTACACAGGTAAGTCAAATGAATGAAATGTAGCACAGATTGTATATAGTAAATCTGGGATTTTAATTTAATCTTAGTTTATTTGACATCCATTCTGAGCTAGATAAAAATTGTTTACACATTACAATACTATTTCTTTACAATCAAATCATAAAGTGTGCATCTAATTTTGACTTAATTTAGTGGGATTATAATTATTGTAAATATAAATTATAATTTTACACCAATCAAGAAGCAATTTGCAAAGAAAAAATATTGAAAATTACAGGAAGTAGAGAGTTCAAACATACACTAGGGGGAATTCTATCAAAAGTTCAGCACAATTTACACAAAGACTTTAAATATGATTTCAACAAAATAATGGTGTTTTGTATTTGTCAGATAATAATTTCTGTGTACATTAGAGGAGCTGCTAGGTAAGAGTTATTACCTATTACCCAGTCTGATGTCACAATTTCCAATCAGGAACAGGTACATTTTTAACTTGACATTTTCATTATTTATATTTTACTTTTAATTTCAACCATGAGCACAGAAATCATCCTAATCTCCTGACAGAGATGAGATGATAATAGGAGACTTTACCACCTGAGGAAATAATGTGTTTAAATGTATAGAGTGGCCAGCGTGGGATCACGATCGTCAGCCTGAATACATTCGGTCTTAAAATAGTCTCTGAACATCTGTGACAAATGGTGTGAAAACTAACATTGATTTGGGCTTATCTTACTGCTCATCTGAACCAAAAACGCCCACCTGACTGATAGTGGGCTGAGGTGAGAGCGCTTAAGACCGACTACAAAAGGTGTAATGACAAGAGAGCAACGGAGCTTTGCAGACAATTCACTCTAGATCCAAACATATTGACTTTGTGATAAAAGATTTGACAAGAATCTCTGCCATTCATATCAAGTGTCACAGAAGTACCATCAACAAACATGGACATGCAACCCATGTCCAAGACTGAAGTCAGAGCCAGAAAAAAACAAAACAAAACATGAAACATGCATACTGCTGGTAGAAGCATACAGATACATATATTTAGTAACTTAATTTGCCTTTTGTCTTATAGGCTGCACACTAGTTCAGCTTGTTAAAAGTCAAATTGTAAAGAGTATGTAGATAACAAAAGAAGTCCAGATTATCTTCCACAATGAGCAGCTATTATGAGCCAGTGTAAAACCATGAAAACCAAATACAAATTACTTATGATCAAAGTGACATGTGAACCGACAAATCTATGATCACTTACATACAGTAATATGAATCCTTGAATAATTGACCTTTACATGCAGTTTGGAAATAATATATTTTGATTTAATAACCAGTGGAAATTAAAGGTCTTGAGAAGCGTTTGTGTGAGGTTAATAGAGGAATAATGTGATCTGATCTTAATGAAACAGAAGATATCCCCTTGAGACTACGGCAGCCCAGAGAGGACATTTCCAGCTACCTGTTGGTGCGAATGAAAGAATCTTTACAGGAAGTGCATACTTCTCCAGTCTGGCACTGGGAGCTGTAATAATTACCCACAGAGACTACAGAAACCTGTGGGAGACATATCACCTGCTAATTAGTATGCAATAACCTGCTCTCTGTTACCAGAATGCCTGCATTAAACATATATACATTAATTGCATTGTTATGGAAATGTGCTCCTTGTGGATTATATGTGGTTTGAAGTTATTGAAGGTAATAAATGCTTAAAGTACGTCTATTGCTGTGCCTATGAAACCCTTGGTACTATAGGAGGACTTGTGTCTTGAGTAAATACTATCATCAAGTATTTCTAATTTTCTGGTGGAGGGACAACTATCAGCTCCAGCGCCAAGGATGTTCCAAAGTAGGCATATTTTACTAAAATTGTCTTGTATTTTGAATTTACCTATTTTGAAGCTACCTTCCATCACTATGTGCAAGTGAAACAGCAAAACATCATTATCAATACACTGTACTATAGTCCTCCAATTTAAAGAGCCAGAAGGGTCCACAGACTTCACCAGCTCTGAGCATACTTGAGCAGCAAACATGAATTATTATGCAAATATAATAAGCAAAAGTGTTTGCTTTTGCAGAGATGATTTCAGTGTTTATTAATCCTTTGCTGTGTTCAGTGCATGAAGGAAATTTTACAACATTTAATTGGGCATTTAGGATCTGCAACACCTGGCTGCTAGCTCTACTCATTACACTGAGATTACAACAGTGTCTTTTCTGTTTTGGCAACCATAAAAACAGTGATTCTCATTTCAATTTCTTTGTTTACACTTGTGGTGATTTAAATTAGAAGAGGCTAATTTGCATTTTTGTGTTTTGTCTTTATTGTCTTTTGCTAAACAATGCTAAAACAAAAGTCATACAATGCTGAAAATATGAGACAAGCTGTCCTAATGAAGTAAAGACATGCTTCAGAAAGTGTTCTCAAAAGGTACAATTATTCATATTTACTACTTACAACCGCTGAGTGAATACAGTAACATTTTTATTTCTGTGTTTCATTACATAAATATCATTATTAGTATTTCCAGCTGCTTCTCTGTGGGTTTCACACAATTACAAGGGTAAACTTAATCAAATAGAAAGAAGCAGAAACTGAAATGAAAAGTGTAGTCGGATAATAGAGCTGGATCAGGACTATTTAAACATTCAGCAGCTTTTGTGCCAGCAAGTCTCATTTTAAATGACTAATTTCTCTGAGATCCTAGTCAGCCTTTAACTCAGGTGCAGATTTTTCACACTAACTGTTAACCTAAATAAAATAGTAAAGGGTTTACACAAGGGTTCAACAATGACTTTAGGCACTGACCTCATGAAAATGTGATTAAGGGTTTAGTACCAACCAAACCATCTTTATTATTCATAATATGTATGTATGTTTTAATTGTATTTAACTTTGTTTATGTTTTGTTTTTGCTTATTGTTGTAAGGTGACCTTGAATGTCCAGAAGGGTGCCTAATAAATAAAATGTCTAAAATTAATAATAATAATAATAGATTATTATTATTATTATTATTATTATTATTATTATTATTATTATTATTATATTTTTATGTATTATTATTTTTGCGGGTAAATGCTAGTAGGGAAATACTTTTTTTATTGTCTACGGTGTATCCATCAGCAGAACTCTTACAAGGTGCTGCTTTACACAAGCAGAAATCAGATATCAAAAGCAGCATTTGGAAAATACATTTGAAGTTATCACAACAATTGGACTGTGGGCCATTTGCCCAGAGATACAGTAGCACGTACCTTTGACCTCTTTCTCGTTCCTAAACCAGCGCAGGTCGGCGGCGGGCTTGCTGCCCTGGCTGCTGCATGTCAGGGTGATCTGGTCTCCTTCCAAAGCAGGCTTCGTCAGACCCTCGATCTCTGGCTTTGCAGGTACACCTGAGACACACACAGTTACTCCCTCACTGTTTTGGTTATGGTGACATTATATCCTCATGACCATTAGTAGTTTTGACCATCAATGCAAAACTGGATTCATATATCAGACATTAAATATTTCCATTCTCATGATCACTGTGTACACACCACTGGGCAAACAGAGCCAAGGCCATCAGGTTGTACAGAAAATGTTAATTACTTGCATTTCCAATAATGAGTGTTTTAAGCGTGTAGAGTGTGCCCTTCCCATGTCAATGAGCAATACAGCTGCCTCAGGCTGATGGACTGGAGCTCTGTCACTCAATGCTATTGACTGTGTGTGGCCTTGTCCGTCTCAGCACATCCTGTAAGCTTTATTACTGCACTTAAAGATCCCTTTGTTTACTCAGGCTATGAAGGACACTATAAAGAACAATATGGTCAGTAAGGTATGAACTCTGCAAGTACAACTGTAAAACATTTACTTCATTAAACTAAATGTTCTAGTATGTACGCTTGAACTGGATCTGTGATTTTTAAAAAACCTCCAGCAGATCCAAAACACAAATGACCAAAAATGAATTTCTTTGGCTAGGAAGAAGTTGCAGTACAAATCCAGCCACAACAACGTGAATCATAAATCATCATTTATTTGAGTAGAGTAAAATAATATTAATCTTTGTATCAGATAAATATGTATTTTTTATTAAAACCTTTTTATGTGAACTAGCTCACCACATTAATTATTGTTTCATTTCCCCACATCATTCTCTCTATATCCCTATTGAACAGTAGGCCTTAATGTGATGTAATTCTCCCATTGCTTGTTAACACACCAAGCCAGCTAATGGTCCTGGAGAGCACTAGCACATCTATTAGCATTAGCGAAAACTAATTGGCAACATAATAAGCTCTGTGCAGGAAATGAGACAATGTTTATACATGGAGATGATCTGAACACAAAACATGCTGAGGGATCGGACAGCCTTACAATATACAGCCATTTCATGCGAGTGATGATATAATGTAACGTAATCAACAGGAAGCAAGCACGTGTGGGAGAGGAGAGTAGGCTTGTATTGATTCACATTTCTTGTGAGAACCAGGCAATTTTACTGTGTTTTGATCTGAAGATGGATGCTATTACGTTTAACACTGGGTCCACAAAATGACATTCAAATGGTAAATAGTGTAACATTCTGAACTGGAATTACAAAAAGGTGCACTATGTAACTTGGGAGTGAATGAGTAATGAGTACAGTGTAGTGTTTTGAGAGGCTTCGACTTGGAGCTTAGTGGAGAGCATTAATTCCTGAAGTAGAAATGTTTAATTGCGTGTCCATTCATTAACCATCGGCTAACTCACATTCGGGGTCACTGGTGTAATGAGCCTTTCCCAAACACGCACTTTTGTATTTATGTATTTTATTTTGGGCAAGCAAGCAATTTACATTCTTTTACATATGACAAAAGTGCAATCATAACAGAAATAACAACAAAAAAAACATTTGCCCAAGAAGGAATGGAAAGAAGAAAACTTATTTAATCCCACCCCCCTCCCACTTCTGTCTTGTGCTGTTACAAATCTACATCTGCACACCATTTATAAAAAATATGAACTCATGTAAACATTTAAAGGTGCACGCTGAACTTTCCTGATGGGGTTCTAAAAGATTCTGCATCTATTCAATTAGAGGCATTTTATTGCTTGAAAAACATACACTGTTACTGAGCGGGCTCACCTCTCTCCAACTTGGGCTGGTCACATCGCCTCATCTTCGTAAAGATGGCTTATTTTAATGCCATACTGTGGAACATTCTAGGGAAAGCAATAACATCCCCATGGAGAGAAGCAGGTGACAGACCCTTTGACAGAAAAGTTTCATCGTGCACCTTTAATTTCTGTAGTGCCATTTGTTTGGATGCAAGTGGCTCTCACCTAGTACAGTCAGGTAGGCTTTGGCTGTTCTGATGGGCATGGTGAAGAGAGAGCAGGTGTATCTGCCCTCGTCTGACAGAGACACATCACTGATGCTGATAGTGAGCTCGGACGACGTGGCACGAACCAGCTCGATCCGGTTATCCCTCAGAGCTGCACACAAGACACAAAGAGAGAGAAGGGATTACATACAAACAGTAAAAGGGACCAATTCTCACTGTATGTTGCAATGTGAAGAACTATGTAAGGTGCCAATGAGTTCTATCTATACTGTATATTTAGATAACAGAAAGAAACTTGGCTTATATAACTTAGCTTGAGGACTTCAAAAACACTTGGTTTCCTTTTTTGCACATTTTAAAAAGCAATTGAAAGTTGAACCTCTGCACCCACACAAGATGCACTGTTAAAGCAGGTAAAATTTTTTTATAAAATATTTGATATGTTGGAAAAAGAGACAAAGAGAAACTGATGTAAAACTTTTAAAAGCAATATCATTTTTATCATATCACAAAACATTCTTTAAATGTTTGATTGATTCAGTCTGAAAAGCTTTGTTAACGTATCAGACATAACTTTCAAAACCCCATGGCAGAAATTGAGAGAAAAAAGTAGTAATAAAAGATCAAAAAGTATCTGTAGAACTTGTGGAATTGAAAAATACATGCTTGAGTGGATCCCCACAGTGCACTATACATTCTCTCTGCTGGAAAACCACATCACCATTTTACTTATATGAAAATGTAATCTTCCAAAAGACATAACGGCAATGGAAATCAATAGCACAATAAGCAGGAGACAAAGAGCCCTAATGAGAGATGTGAGAGTAGTATAGATTTGCAGAAAATTGCGCGGCCAGTTGAAAGAGGTGTGCACTTCTTCTGATACAGTGAGAATTATTCCACAGTGTAGCTACATATCAGACGTGGCCAGGATGACATCTGAGCTACTGTGAGAAAAGATATTGTGAAAGAGGACTGTGTTTGGAGTGCTGGAGTCTGACTGTGCACAGCCTTAGTCAAAGAGATGTGCTGTAGCTGAACCTTGATTTTGTGAGTTTCAATAAATCTTCCTTAAGATGAAAAACCAAGGCTATATTGTGCTCTGCTTTTAACTGTCTGAAGCATAAAGATATGTGTGGTGTGCCTGGATGTGTTATGTGTAGGCAGACAGAATGTGAGCGAAATCTAGATGATTATGTTTTCATGGGTAAAAATTGTCAACAAAGAGGCGGTCAAAAGTAGGTGTAAAATAGGTCTACCAAACGCAAACCTGGACTGAACTGGGAACAAGAAACTATCGATCAAAGAAGGGCAAACTGAGACGCCATCGAAAATAAACATGGTTGAAACAGGATTTCTTTATATGGTCACAAAATATTCAGTAGGTTGAACATATATGAGTCACTGTGGAAATCTTTGAAGAAAGGTAAAGGGTATTATTTTGGGCAAAAAAAAAGGACTTGAGAATGATTCTTACTGCAACTGGGGTTTTAACATTTTTAACAAAACAATAAATTCTTAGGTTATATTCTTAGGTTACCAGCTCTAATTAAACTGTGACTAACGAGTGAACGGAGCAACAGACTGAAAAGCCAAGGCTTGTTGGCCAACAAAAGGACCGTTTCTGCCAGAACACAATGGTGGCTTTGAAGGAGACTTCAGGGCTTCTGGAGTCTGACTGGGAAGGGACACAAGTGAGAGTGAGTAAAGTTTTCAGCCCTGCATTACATGGGGAGAAAAACAAAAATCATTTAGTAACACTTTAATAATGACTGCACACTTCTTGTCTCATTCCTCTCCAGTAATTTGCATATTCATTTGGCAAAGGCACAGAGTCTCTACTGTGAGTCTGCCCCAGGACATCAAGTGTGATGAAAAAAACAACAACAACAACTTAAAGCTATTATTATATATGATTATGTTTCATGTTTATGCTTCCTGTTATAAAGTTCCAATTTGAGGGCGTAACTGAATTGTCAATTGTTATGGCAACACTCCTGACTTTTCTTCATTCTGAAACCCATGGATAGCGAGCAAATTGACAGTGGCCTGGTTAAAAAAAACTAAATATATTATTATTCACTCCACCACACCACCAGACCATAGCTGCACTGTCCTGATTTAACTGTACACTTTTCACTGTATGTTTTTGTAAGTGAATTTAACTTGTTGATTGTTAAAAGGCATATAATAACTAAAATGTATTATATTATTATTATTATTATGAAAAAATAAAATCTTTACAGTGAAAACAGACCACTGATTTCATTTTACCATGATAAAAGTAAAATAAATAACTCATATCTGAAGCACCCAATACTGCACAGCGTCCTTGTAGACTGTAACTAAATGATCCTACATGATGACTCTTTGTATTAGTTTAAATTGGCTGCCTTCATTTCATTCCAATAACACATCTATGAACATTTCCACACACTCAGAGCTAGTTTGTCATCTGCTGGTGAGTTCTGAGCCCTGGAGGTGAATGTGAAAGCAGATGTCCCATGCATTTTTACTGCAAAGTGCACACAGCAAACACTAATGTTATGAAATGTCAACCCCAGTTCACAATCTGGAGTCTACAGCGTGCCAGTAAAAATTCAGACTCACCCCACAGTAAACACAAGCACTGTTCTAATCAGTTTGGCCAATTCGCACCCATTCATCGCCCTACATTTGTCTCCTTATCTTTGTGTGTCTGACCTGTCTCATTCAGATATGGACACATGAGAGGCTCAGTGTCACTGATATGTGTCCAGTATAGTGTAGTTACAGCCACATTAAAATATAACACACATCATATACAACCAGAGCGTAACCAGATTTTTAGTTTAGGTGAAAGTATCTCTCCCCCTCTAAACAGTAACATAAGACCACTATAGGAGACACTAGGGCTATCAATACTTAAATACTAATCAATACAAAGACTAGAATACTAATATGAGCAGGTATAGATTTTGAAAAATGTACTTAAATTATCATAACTAACAATATTAACTAATAATATTAATAAATGGCTTGGGTTGAAAATTACACTGTATGGCATAAAATCTTCATTGTGGCATCGTAAGTGGTTCAAGAAGCCTTTTCCTCAGTATTAAAACTGAGGTTAAAATTTTGGTATTGTGTCAACATTTATAAACACACACTTGTACTTGTACATACTTATAAACATATACTTGTACCACAGTTTGAGAAGCACATATAGATAAGGCTGTGTGCTCCTCGCAGGGCAGACCTGATTCTGTTGAACCACAGCCACTCACATGTTCACATTAAACAGGACGGAGTCTCCACTCTTCACTTAGGTTAGATGGGGCGCCAGTGGGAAATACTGTTGTTGTGTCCTTAGGCAAGGCAATTCACCCACACTGCCTAGTATGAATGTGTTGTGTGCCTGAGTGATGGTGGTGGTCGGAGGGGCTGATGGCGCAGATTGGCAGCCTCGCTTCCGTCAGTCTGCCCCAGGGCAGCTGTGGCTACAGTAGTAGCTTACCATCACCAAGTGTGGATTGAATGAATAATGCCCTGTAAAACGTCTGAGTGTCCAGAAAAGCGCTATATAAAACTGATGCATTATTATTATTATTATTATTATTATTATTATTATTATTATTATTATTATTATTATTATTATTATTAGCTTTGGGCATTAAGAGTGAGCAGGAAAATGTATAAAATATATTTGGCTCTGCTGATTTAAGTAATTAGAGGGTCACCTAATAATATTGATCGATTCACTGTAAAATTTCTATTTATTGAAATATAGTCACTGCAGAACAGGTGACATAATTTGAAGCATCGGGCTCTGTTTTTTGTTTTTTTTCAGTTTTTAATACATTGACAATATTGTTTATATAATATTTTTACTGCCACACATGTACTTTTAAATCCCAAAATATGCAAAGTATAGGCTAATTCATCATCTTGATACTCCTGACTGCTTCTGTCTCTAGATCTGGAGATGGGTTCCTTGGTACTTCGCCATAGTCGCCCACTGCTCCTGACAGGTTGCCCAGAGGCACAGAAGTTGACGGATGGATGGACAAATCTCCCTACAGGGACAACACATTCTATAAATACAAACATGTACAAACAACTATAGAAAGCATTTGGTTAAAAAGGACCACTTTGAAATGGGTAAAGCTATTGTAGTTGTCCCTAAAATAACTATTTTTGCCATCTTAACTCGTCTTAAACTACATTTAATATACTCTAAATGCGAAATACGACTTCTGCCACTGGCCATGCACAAATTGAACTAAAAGATGAAGTTTTATGCTGCAGTCTGAATATAGCTCTAATGCAGTGATTTTGATAACGTGTATGTTGGGTTTGATAGCTCAGTAATAAGGATCTGAAAACGTCTATTGAGAATTTTATGGTGAACTGAGGCTCACCCGGAGTCCCCTGAAGAGTGCATTCAGGGTGGGTTTAAGAACATGAAAGGTGTTATATAAGGTGTGAAATGAACTAAACTCCCACACAATTATCCAGACGTGGGAAGGCTAATATCCTCCTGGCAACATCCTAATACAGAAAGCACGCAACTCAGAATTATTATGTAAGATCTCAAAGGAGGGAGAAGGGTGGAATTCAGAGTTTGGGGTAAAGAGTTGATTGAGCGAGGTTTGTTAAGGATACGAATCAAAATGCTCATGCTTATAGCTCAGGTTATGACGGAAACAGCATTAGCCAGCAAATTAGCAATTTATTAATGGGCTTTTAATACCACCTGTGGAACATTCAAGAAAAAGCAATAACAACAAGCAGGTGCTGGACATTCTACCAGAAAAGTTAAGCATTCATAACTTGCTTATCTGAAAATGTTCTGTGTAAAATGGTCTCTAAATGAAAATACCATTATACAAAGCCATAACAGTATTGTGTGCAGATGTAATATATGCATTGATTCTATCCATTATCAACCATTAGTGCCTATAACATCAAAGGAGCAACTTGAAAAAAACAAACAAAAAAAAAAACAGAAAACACACTCTCACACACTCTTTTAAATGTCACTGCCTCTCCTCAAGGACATTAACGCACTTGTCAGCATCAAAGCAGCCCTGATTTAGCAACGTGTTGTTAACAAAATGGCTGATGCCAGAAAGAAAGTGGAGTTTTTCACATTTGACTGTCAAAATCTCAGTAGATCTAACACGAGACACCTTTGCCAGCGACACCTTTATGAGTTCACTGAGGTTGATGCGAAGTGAGATTTGGAGATTTTTCTGATCTTATTACAGCAGTAGAACTTATGACCGCAGACTCCAACAGCACTGACGGTGTTAAAGTACCAAGAAATACATCCACTATGATCAGACAGGAGCTTTGCAAACACATATACTTGAAAATATGGCCTCCCCAAAGGTATATAGAGAGAATCAAACAAAGGGTAGAACGGCAGCTACTGGCTTTTCCATAATATGTGGAGGATGATAGCTAAAAATGTCTAAAAAAATAAAAAAGTGAGATGAATCCGAGGTGAAGAAACATAAGGTCAAAGATGACTGGCTTCCTTTAAACATTTTGATTCGTAGAGGAAGTTGGTGGGAGAAACTTACCAAAAGAAAAATCTCATATCATAGCGTACGCAGGCATTTGAAGAACGCCACGGGTCAAATGTTACAGCTTCCTCTCACATTGCTGTGTGCATTTGGTGGTTTTAGAAAGTCTTATAAAAGCTGGTTTATTTATTATTTTTTTAATTTTTACAGTGGTTCTCAAACTGTAGCACTAGTGGTATGCAGTTCAAATATTTTCTGAATATAGAGTCCCATTTTTATCCTCTTTTGGGTTAGTCCTGCTTTAGAATGAGCTAACTAGAGTTAAATCTAGTCTAGACCAAGAAGGAACAGTCCCGCTCCAGACCTGGTTTAGATCTGGTGGTACTTGGAAAGCCAAATATTTTCTTAGTTGGTACTTGGTATGAAAACTTTGAGAACTGTTTTTCTATTTCAGAACTCTTTCTGATAACACCTACTTGCTCCATGCTATCTCATGTCATGTATTTAGGGATGCGCCGATCCAGCTTTTTCAGTTCCGATACAATAGCTTTAAGTATCTCCCGATAACTGATACCAACCGATAACTCCTTTAAAACAAAAATTAAATAAGGCAAAACTGATCCAAATATGTTCTGTAGCTGTTATTTATCTCTCAAGTAACTACAGAACAGTTTTGTGTAAATAAAAGTTAAAATATTGTGAGACTTTCTGGGCCAACTACAACCAGTAAATAGTCTTATCATATCATTGTATATGTCCAATCAGAATATCGAATGAACTGATATTTGATATCTGATCCTGCCTTCAGTATCGGCACTAATATCCAAGTGCGAGAGTATCTAAAGCATGACTAAAGACTGAAACATATGATACTTATACAGTATTAATTTGGGCTGCAACGATTAAAAATAGAAATCAGTGTCTGACTGGTCGATAAATCAGAAAAATAATCACTGACATGTCAACCATACTAAAATATGTGTTAATTGCAGTAATAATATTCACACTGTATAATTATTAAACATACAATACCTATTAAGTACAAGCATTCCGTGTTAATGCCTGTCTTTTGTGACACGTGAAAGCCCACACCTATCCCACTGCTTCCTGTATTTGTGGAGGAGATCTAAGGTGTGAACGTGATAGTGTTGCTAATACTAAAGCCAGTGTTTGTCACATCTCCTGTCAGTCTCACAGCCCCACACTACAGCTTTATTTGCACCACATAAACATGCAGATGGAGATCGCAAGCCACCTACATGTTTTATGTCGATATGTTGTAAGAAGGCATATTTACCCACTAAACGTGCAGTGTATGGGCTGTGTACCGAACAGTTACCCTCTTCAGCATTGTAATATCTTCAATATCAGGGCGTTTTTGTAATTATCTAGTTTACATTAAAGGTCCTGTATTAAGTGAAATTTCACTCTTGAGCTTTAAGCCATGTTATAATGTTGTTTAATGTTGTTATCACACAAAAACACCACTCAAACACAAAGACACTGGTTAAGCTGGACTCACTCCTCATCAAATCTATTAGCATGAAGTAAATTGTGTTTCTAATGCAAATACATGCTCATGGTTCGTTTAATGTTCTGCCTGATGTGTAGTGTGTAGCACTTAGTCATTCCTGCAATTACCTTATCTCCATATTAGGGGTGCTTTTATTGTACGGTCACACACGCATACATAATACAGTGGTTTACGTCTGCTTTTATTACAGCTCCACCGCCAGCTTCTTTCCTTCAGTGACCTGTGGCCGGCCCCTCTGTGCCCTGTCCTTTATCTGAGCCCACACACCGTGCATTAGTCCAGAGAGCAGGCAGATGTGTGTGCATATTCTGCTAACACACTTTCATAATGAGAAAAGTGCACATTTCAGCCGCTGTAGTCTGGATCTGACTGTCTCATGTCAACAAGAAATCTGGGGGTTGGAGAAGATGTTTTTTCCTTAAAGGTGCATTCCGTAACTTTTTCTGGTGGAGGGTCCGTCACCTGCTTGGAGACCTTCAGTGAGATGTTATTGCTTTACCTGGAATATTCCATGGTATGACATTAAACACATATATCTGTATCTATCTGTATTCATTATGGGTGTTTCTATTGCTCAAAAATACAATAATTCTCTCTGTGAATAGGGCTGCCTCTCCACAGATTTGACCTGTCATGTAGCCTATAGTTGTTTCCCTTGAGATCGATAGGTAGGTTTACTATCTACTGTGGATCATTCTAAACAAAATAATAACATCTCTATGAAGATAAACAGGTGACGGACCCTCCACCAGAAAAGTTGCGCAATGCACCTTTAAATAATACATAACGTTAATAAAAACCCTGAGCTTGAATAACAAATGAATGCAAGAAAATACCTGTTTATTTCTCCAAATCACAGAGAACTGGCTGTAGACGTGTTGATTAAAAATACCTAAGCTGATCATTGACAATTTGAAACCGCTGGATCACAATTTGAATAATTACCCAGGCCTAGTTATGTTTCTAAATTGAAGTAACAAATCAGCAGCTCAGGGGCCTTGTTGAGACGGTAAGTATTAGAGGAAATGATGCAAGGCAACAGTAACTCCAATACACATTTAAGATGGTAAAATAGAATAAAAACCAACAAATTAACAACAAATTTACGATGCTGCCCTGAGTATTTTCATGACAAATATCTGAAATGAAAATTCACAGATGATAAAACATTATTTATAGGCTTATGCCTTGCCATGAGTCTGACGATACAATACACATCATGATATGCATGTCATTAGATATATCCAGATACTAAAACAAAGGGCTATATCTTGTGATTTATCAGTAATAACTTCCAATAATATAGTCAAATGCACCTCCCTATTGAATGTTATGATGTCACCAGCATTATAGTGACCAGCAAGTCTCAGCCATTTCTCAACCTTCATCTTTACCTCTCTCTTTCCCTGTAAGCCCCTTTTTAAAATGTAAAATATGTCATGGTCTATACAGTATAATTGGCTGGTGGTGGATTCTTTCTGCAGTGACAGGAGTGATTTTCTTTCATCAGTTTGGGGCGGCCATGCTGAGTTCAGTGGGACACCTGGAGCCGCTGCGTTTCATTAAGTCCTTGTGAGAAGCGGGTCAGAGAGACAGAGACAGCCACTGCCTATAAAACCATTGTACTTCAGCACTGGGGAACAGTCCCCCTCCAGCTCTAGAGAAGAAGTCGGCCAGTGATAGTGAGTCTATTAGGAGCCTGCTATTTTCTCAGCTAACCACCTCTGCCATCCTTCACTGTGACTTTGAAATGAAACAACGCTGTTTTCTAGGCGCCACTTTTTGGAATATGGCAGTAAGACAATCCCAAGATTAAGATGCAGATGTGAAGACGGTAAATTGTATTTTATTTCAAGTATATTGTAAATGAAAGATAAAGATTGACAAGATTGAGAAACTACAAGAATACTGAATGCATTAATAGAACAAAAGATTGGACTTAGATTCCAAGTAGACCTGCCACAATAACAAATTTTGATGTATGATATTGCTTAAGAAAATATAGACGAGAAACGATAATATTGAATACCTTTATGCCACTGACACAATAACTCTAAAGCAGGATTTTCCCCCCCTAAAAACCATTCTATACGTACAGTATTATTAATGAATAAGAGCTGCAATAAATAAATGAAACACTCAGTAAGTCATAGAAGTTATGTATTAAACTCCCTACAACTCAAATCTTATCATAGTGCAGAAAAATAACAAAAAGTTCCCCACTAATACAAAGAAAAAGTACCAGCAAATAAATATTGACCCCTAAAAATGATTGTTCCATCTATCATGTGTTGAACGATAAGTGGCTATAGCATTTATCGTGACAGGTCTATTTCCAAGACTTTTTATGCTTCACAAATAACTTCATTTATCTATTCCTCACCTCCTCAGTCATACTCAATAGTAGCAAGTTGCCCTAAGGGAAAATGATGGAGGTGTTGCAATTGAAAAAAAAAAAAAAAAAAAAAAAATCCAGACTAATATAGTGGACCTGCCACTTGTTTTCACTGTTTTGGGTACTTTTTTGATGCTCGTAGGTCTGCACAATCGTTTTAAAATCAAAATTGAGTAATTGTACAAATGGCCAAGATTCATTTAGGTAATTAAAATGTCCTATTTTAGACAAATTTGGACCTCTACAAACATGTTCCGCAATGTATGTAATTACTGAATTAGTTTAAAGGGCCCAAGGAGCTAACAACATTCTAACATGGCTAAGACCTCATAAGAGTCAATTTTGTGTAATTTGGCCTTTAACAGTCCTTATTCCATTATTTTCCTAAATGTTAATGCTCTGGGACATGCTTGAAATGAGTAGTCTAATAATCCTACAATACTTATGAGAAAGATGGCAGTTATTATCTTTTTAAAACCATGCAACCTTACCGTATATTGCGTGTATATGGCAATTAACGGTAGTCCAAATGTAAGAAAAACACCATATATTTTAATTTCCCTTGCTCTGGCCAAGAACATTCTTGTGTAAGAGAAAAATGAAGAGTGTTAAGTGTGAGCTAATTATTTCTTTTGGCCTCAGGTAGTTCTCTGTACCTCGCGAATGATAAGTCGCTGTGCTAATAAAGACTAGAATAACTGCATCTCTTTTTCAGAGCTCAGTGCTAGTGTGCCCCACTAAAACACAACCTGACACCACTATCAATGCACAAAAACACAAAAATATACACACAACTCCACTGTCATAATAACTCCTGTCTAAATCCCATGCAAAAAGCTTTTATTTTTCTGAAGCTAAACGATGTGACAATGAACAAAGACGCACAACTTGCAAGGTCAAAACACAAATTGCCCGTTTCATAAAAAGCTTCCAGTGTTTCAAAGTGAATATGACCATGTTTAAAATATTTTCAATTCAAAAATATTTCTTGTGTGCACTTAGAAAGGCATGTCAAAATATTACTAATAAATACTGACTGTAAGAACTCAAATTCCAACCATAGCGAGTAACTATCAAGCATACTTTTTGAGCCAATCTCAGAGTCTTTACAACAATGCAAAAGAATGCTTGTGACTCCTATTGCTTTGTTTGGTATGTTTCAAAGAATGACATAATGTGTATATGTGTATAATGATTAACCCTATAGCCTATCATTATGACAACCTCTTCTGTACTGTATTGCTGTGATATCCTGTACTTATATTACCATATTTCTATTTTTTACTACATATACATTTATATAATTATGCCTTATTTGACACCAGTCGCCCTTGTGGATCAATAAAGTTTGTCTGAGTGTAGGGGAGCACTCACACTAGGACTGTGCCGTGCTCAAGCACGATTGCGTAGGGTCCGATGACGTCATCACACGGTGTGTGTGTTTACATGATGCACAGCAGAGCTAAAGCTGTAGCGGAGAAAATAAGTCCAGCGGCATGAAATATCTATTAAATAGTGAGGCAGATATGAATCCTGCTGCGATACGCGCTCCTCCGTGAGTTTATGGATATAATAACAGCGCAGAGCAGTGAGGACAGCCGGAGACGAGGCTGCCCACAGCCCTCATTGAAGGTAAACGTGGATTCGCCGTATGTTTTGGAGCAGACTTTATTCCCTGTTTTCCTCATATGAGTGGCATCAGCGTAAGTCCCAACCGTGCCGCTCATACTGGACAAACATACCGTGCTTTAGGGGCGATCCGTGCTTGGGCACGGTTCAAGTCCATCTTCATCTCCAAGGAATTAAGTCATTCCAAGTCACAAGTCAGATCAGCAGAGAAGCGAGTTAAATGCTATACAGAACATTCCAAACAAAGCAACAACATCACCATGGAGACAATCAAGTCCTAAAACCCCCACTAGAAATGTTACACAGTGCACCTTTAATAACAGCTACCTTACCTGTTAGCCTAAAGCCCTGGCAGTAGAGCCCTGCACAGCGATGGCATCTGCTTAAACATTAAGATTAGTGTTATGGCTGAGCGGCTAACAGCTAAGTGTACGTTTTGGGCTCTGAGCTGCTGAATATGAAAGTGTTTGGTCCTCAGATGTCAAATATTCTGAAGCCTGAATCAATTTCCTCCCTCTTTCGGTGCCCATAGACATACAGGCGATGTCGCTCACCACATCGCAGCCCTGAGAGCCTTGATGCATTCAGAGTATCCGTGCCTGAGCAATTTAGACGATGGGCTTTTAAAAGTTCTCCTCAAAGTAAATAACAGAATACCAAATGCTTCTCACACTTTGTATCAAATAAATAGAAAACTTTCAGACAGCTGTCTATTTTTTCTTAGAAAAATACTGCCATAAAACATTCCCAAAAGTGGTACCAAATTCTCTGCCATCTGAACAAAAAGCCGGCTGTAAATCTGCGCAGATCCTGAACAAGTCACCCTCCTGAAGACAAGGGTCATAAAACAGAGGGAATAGGAGACTGCGAGGGATGAGGGAGGGAGCGAGGGATGATGAGAGAGGGTAAGGAGGCGTTTTACAACATGAGAAAACTTTCTGCTCTGACCTTGGCCATTCTGCACCTGCTTTAAGAACGTCACATTATTTACATTAGGATACATGAAAGCTGATTGGACCCACTACAAACATTTAATGTAGTACCACTGGGTTCATATTAAAAGCATTAGTGCTGGTAGTGGTAGAAAGAGTTATAGTCAAATAATTTATCATAATGACGTTAAGAAAACATTTACATAATTGAATACTTGAATACAATATAAATTAATGCATAATGTTTAATACACACTGAAATATAAAGCATAGATTTGTAGCACATATCTTCCTTTGATAAGACACAGACTTAAAATTACCTTAAATAACTTCTAAATAGTAATTGGAAAATCTACTGTCAAAAAACTACTGTTGTCATGCTTACTACAAATATACTAAAAAGATGGATGCACAGTATGTTCCTTAATTTTAGAGAGAAATATAAGATTACCATAAGTCAAGTAAAATACAGAAATGGAAAAATCATTGAAATGTGACACTTAAACCTCTCCACAGCCCTGAAAGTAATAATGTACAGGTCTTTCTAGTAAAATAAAGAAGAAAACAATTGAATTAAGCCATAGTCCAAAATTTCTCCATCTAGAACATACTGCTATTATCAAATCCTCAATTACACACACGCACACACACACACACACACACACACACACACACACACACACACACACACACACACAGAGCAGTTTTTGAAGTGATATTAAGCATAAAAGATAGGCTCTCTATACTCTCCTCACTTGCACTCCAGTGATATGCGATGGAGAGGACAAAATTGGCTACTTTTGGGACAATGACTTATTTGAAATTCAAACAACTCCCGGTAGTCATCGCAGAGCCTTCGAGGGGAAAGGAGAGGAATCTTTCTCTTTCGTCTCAGAGTGTCGAAGGTGAGCTGCCAACCTGACAGAAAAAAACAACAGAAAAGCTTGGGCTCCGAACTGGTATGGAGTGTGACTGCGCTCAGGTAATATGCGTATGCTAATGCTAGAGGATGTTATAGCATGAAGTTGAAGTGGTACAAACTGTGCATTTAAAATAATACACTGATCCATAAAGAGAAATTCTGTGAGGAAAAAAATCATAACAAGAATAAGAAGATTTTGTGTTTGTTAAAATTATTTTAAATGTGGTACATGCACACATACATAGAATGTTTGTGTTTAAATAATCTTAAATAATAAATAATAATAATAAAAATACATTTGTTTATCGTACACTTGCATGAACTGAAAACCAAATGTAAGCAGATATTTACAAATTAAATAATACTAAATAATTCATAGATTTTTATAGCACTTTACCAGCTACCCAAAAATGGCTCCTATAATATTTTTTTAAGATTAATGAATTTGGACATGATCCCTAACAAATAAGAATAAACTAAACATATGGTACTACCAAGATACAATATAACACTCACACTGACTTCTTATTGCACATTTTTTCCACAATATGAGGTTACAAATTGTACACTTTCTACACACATTCACCACACCTTTAGGCAGACAATTTGCACGCACCACAAAGACATTTCCCTGTAAACTAATATAACACGAAGCAAGGTTGTCTTCTGAGCAACTGTGGACTTGCCCTCATTCAAATCTGTTCCCCATCAGGCAGTGGAGCAAATTAATCTGAAAGTGAGTGCGCTGGCAGGCGTTTGAGACATGTGGGTTTCCTCTGCACCAGGGGCACTTTGGAGGAACTCAGTTGCAGTGGTGTCATCAGCATGTGCATCCCAATCTGCAGCATTCAGCAAGAGAACTCCCTCCGCGCCCTGCACACACGCCAAGCCAGGCCCAAAACACAGCAACTATTCTGGGCCTCTCCGCTCTGTGGTAGCCCCTTTTTGCCTATTCTGATAATAGCAACGTCCAAAGTGGCTGTCACAGTCCCAAAGCAGAGCAAGAGAAATGACGGAATATACAGCCTCAAGACGGAAAGAGATGACCAGGTCAAGTTTTTATGGATGAAAAATAGTATTTGGGTGATTTAGAGTAGGGCCAGGTGATATGACAAAAACATATCAATATGACACAAAAAGTTTTTTTTTTTCCATAGTCTGAATTCTCTCTTAACCACATGCCTTTACTGACAGTTGAATCAAACTGACGATTAAAAATGACTCAGTCTCTATCTCAATTCATATTCAATTAATTGCACAGCCCTAATTTAAAGGTCCAAATTTTTGCATAAGTCAAGGTTATATTGGACATTTTGCAAAGTTTTATCTGTAAAAACTGGGACAAACTGGGACAGAACTTGTTCATGTAAAATGCCCACAGAGGGCACTAGGACTGCATTAAAAAGTAGTTTATCTTTATGCTAAAATGTAATCTATTAATACATATCAAACTGTGCAGTGGATGCAGTTTGAACACTGGTACAACCAAATAATGTCTGATGAAGGTGTCATCCACTATTAATGACAGTGAGGGGCAAGCATTTTGAGCTCTGAAGTGGAAGACAACCTAAATACGCAAGATTGTTTTGTATACTGTTCTGTTTACATTATAAGGCATGCACATTTTTCAATATATTTAAAAAAAAAAAAAAAAAAAAAAAGGAACACATGCACGAAAAAGCCAAAAGAAGGACAGGGATTGAGGGGTTTAGATTGTGCTCTAAAAACCCAAATTTATATCAGCCCAAGAAAGTTTGTTTAGCCTTAAGTTACACTTTAAGCTCTATGCCAATGTTTACTTGACATAAACGGACTGCACAGTCAGACAAAGTGACAGCAGCAGCCCACTGGGCAGAGGGATAATGGAAGAAGACTGTGTAAATCCCATATGTGCTTAATCCAGACACTTACAACACTGTGTGATTCATACTCCATTACACTGCACTAATACAAGCTCAGACACATGGTGCACAATCAATTCAGAGTGCGCTAACCAGCAAAAAACAGCCATGAATCCTCTTTATGTGGTGGTGAGAGGAGAGGGTTCAAAGGTCACGGATACAGCCTCACAATGTGCTTATTAGTCATTAAACACTGGTGGCTTTGTGCTGCCTCTATAGTCTCCATGTGTGAAGTATTATTATCCCTGCTCAAAGCTCTTCATCTGGAGATTTCTCAATGTCAAGGCAACTGGTAGTAAATGTATAAATCTTGTAATCTGCAAAGCTGATCATTCACAAGGGCAAGTCAGTGATATCATTTGTAATAAGACTTGTGTATAGCTGTGTAGAATAACTACTGAATGTTACAAAAAGATTTATATTATACACTGTACTGGGAGTAACTAAATGAAAAGAAATGATTTAATATTCTGTCTGAATCATTTTGAGTTGTACTTTCCACTGTAGAAAAAAAAAGTATAAGATAGTAACAGTTGTAGTACTTGAGATAAATCATTATATCAAGGCCCAAATCAACATAGCAAAAAATCCACAATTTTAAGTTCACTATTCAGTTATTACATGCAGTTAATGTGGTTTATCTCAACCCTTACAACACCTGAACACAAATATGTACAAATTTCACACATTTTGTCATGACTTACCTTTCTTGTCCCCAAAAAACAGAGTCTGCTGTGCCGGATTGGACCACTGGAGGGAGGTGTTGTCATTGTACTCCACACGGCAGGTCAGGTTGGCTGTCCCTCCCTCTGTCACAGTTACGTTCTGGACCAGAGGGTACTGACCGCTGAGGCCTGCAGCACATTAAACAAGACACACGTGTAAGACACATGGGGTACGGACTCTCTAACATATGCTGCTTTTCTATTCACTTCACAGACCCAAGCAGCTATCACCTTCACCAATGACACCAAGTGAATCTTACAGAGGGAAAGATTCCAAAAAGCAAAACAATATGATCACTGATGGAGTAACATGATTATAAATACACAGGTCTCTTCATCGTGGCAGCTGCTTGTAGGTGGAATTTATTCAGCAGCATGTTAATGTAAGTAATGCAAGATTTGAGTGAGTTGTAAATGGAAAGTAGTTCTAGCAGGGTAAATCAAAACTTAAACTAGTATCGGAACAAGATACTAATTTAAACACTAAAATAAATCGCATAAATAGGAAAGAATTGTACACTTTTCTAGAATAGTTTTAGAATGTATTGATCAGGACTATTGATACTTTGCAGTGACATCACACTGGGGGTGTTCTGCGTGCATCTTTATTGGCTGAATGTTCAGCAGTTACCATGGACACAATGCACACATTAGCAAACACAGACAAAAAGTTTTAAGATCGTCTAAAAAAAACCCCAAAATTAATTTAAACAATTAATTTTCAGGAGCCTACGATCAGTATTTAGGTATTAAATTTACCACAAAACAGGTGAGAGAGACTGAAAAACTGTCCAAGTCCTCTCTTTCTGGTCAGATTGTGTTAAAACAAAACTCAGATTAAAGTCTAATTTGAGTAACACAGTTACAGTTAGCCCCAGGGAATACTGATGACATCAGCTGCAAAGTATCCAGAGAACTACAATATAATATTAAAGAAAGTACTGTTATTTTGTTAGGAATTTTATTTTATTTTATTATTATTATTTTTTTATCCTTAATGTGGTATAAAAATATGTATTGAGTATTTTCCTAAGTCCTATACAACAGATAAGGCACATTGCTGAGGCATTCATTCTCATTCTCAGAGGAGACACCAGCATCATTAAGACCAGTACCACAGGGACATGGTCATAATGTAATGGTTTATCTGGAACTGTCCAGTCCCACCCCGACAAGAGCTAGACTTTAAAAACGGCTAATACCCTAATTACAGAGCAAATGTTCAGTAAAGAATGACCGGTCACTGCTGTGCGCTAAATTGGAGCCTAACATGGGGAACACAAGGGGCAGTTAGCCTGCAGTAGCAACCTTGAAACCTCAACTCCACAGGGAGCACCAATTAAAAACCATCCTCTGTGGAATTGTGCCCATGTTTGTCTGTGTAATTGCTGCAACGAATTAGAAAAAAGAACAATGAGATGGGAGAGAATAGCATGAGACCAGCAGAGAGCTAGTTTGGAGTTCAGGACAATGGACAGGTCGTTCTGTGGCTATGGCTGTGATTTAAGCACCAAGGACAGCTCCAATTACTCTAATGTGTGTATGATGACCGTATTTAAGGAAATGTAGTGGTATTTCTGGAGTCACACTTGGCCTGTAGCAAAGAGACAGCATCAAATATGAAGCAACACTCACCACATATAGCAAAGATCTTCAATATGCACCAGAAAAAAAACTGTCATGACAAGGAGAACCAAGCTGTTATAAGCCTACAGCTGCTATGATTTGATTCAATTGACAGTATTAATAAATAACTGTATATTTTTACTCTACTTTACATCTGGTGCATGAATAATACAGGTAATGTAACATGATTTATTGGTCATTTCAGTGCCGTGGACAGCTCCCTTGCTTCTGTGTGTGCTTGTATGTATGTGTTGTATAAGGAAAGGCTGAAGGCAAGCAGGTAAATAATAATAATGATAAATCTGTGCCTGGCTGAACCCCCACAGGACAGGTTTTAAAGAGAGTGTGAATAAAGGCTTAGGTGAGAAAGATTATTCAATGCAGCAAACTCGACTTAGAGCCCCTCTAGTCAGGATCACAACATGCAAACAAACAGGTATTCAAGGAACAGGTCTATAAAGAAATGCATATAGGTTTGCTATTGTGGTGTGGCCATTTACAAATACTATATAAAAAATATCTTCCATAAATGTTTTAACTTTATAGGTAATGGTAAAAAAAAATAGCTTTTCTAACAAATAATTAGTCTATATTTTGGTGCAAGATTTTCTTCAACATTGCAAAATAGAGCAGGAAGCAACTTTACTGTAAAAGAAAGGAAGATAGAAAACAAACGAGGAAAGACAATATGGCTGATTGGTGTAGATCTGGTTCACAACCAGAGTATGGAGTGAATAAATAATGCAATGCAAAGAGCTTTGAGTGTCTTTAAAGGCGCTATATAAATCCAATGCATTATTATTATCATCATCATTAACCATGTGCACAGATAGAGAAATTGTAATACCTTTGTGGTGGCCTAATCTCTTCAAATCCTGTAACATTTCATTTGGATTCGTTCTATTTTTAACTGAAATCTGCTCACAATAGACTGGAGACGCACACAGACTGCTTGGTGAATCTTGACACACTGGCCGAGTTGCCAGGAGCAGAGATGGGCCGATGGAGGAGAAAAGCGCAGGTAGGGCTGGAGCACGGGTCATTTCCACTGTTGATTAAGGCCTCCCGAGGTTAATCATGCGTGCCACAGATAGAGCATGAGGAGTCGGCAAACGCTGGAAAAATGGATCTCTGCTACGGGAGCCTGGAAGGATGTTTTATTCATGAAAGTTTTGCATGAAGCATGATCTGCAGATGATTTACTGTTCTAGCGCGCCTGGCCTTGGTCTCTTTATTACATTCTCTTTTTAAATCACTTACTGTCCCCCATTTTTCTCTCTGACACACCCGGCAACATGCAGTGCAGCATGAGGCATTTTATTCCCTTTGTGATGGTCACAATAGTGTGTTAAAATCAAATGGGGAGAGCAGGTGTGGCTGAGGTGATCTGCTGGAGAAATTTAACTATAATTTGAGATGATTATTCTAGTGTTGCTATTTAGGAAGACAGTCATCAGGCACTGCATACGTTTAAAACTGTCAACAGCTCAGTCGAAACAAGTCTGTGTCACCGCTGATTGGCTTTTCACAAACAAGAAAACAAGACACAAGTGATCAGTTATGATAAACACTTCACATGACTGCCTCTATAATGGAGATGCAAAAGTTAGTTGGTTTGTACATGTGGCAAAATAACCTCTAGGCAATATTGAGACCGATGATTTGTTCCTATAAAACATCAATAGAAGCTCTTACTAAGTAACCTCCTTGCCACTGTCCAGACTATTCAGACTAATTGTGGTACACAAACGTCAAAACCACTGATGCATCCTGTTGTGGTCGCATTGTAAGTTTCCATTGACATCTTGAGCATCAATCTCCCATATTTAGTCTCAGGCACCGTTAGGCTGAGCTACAGTCATAGCACAACAAGGCTGTTTAATTGGACCATGGCCCTGGTATACAGTACAGTCACAGGATTAGCATTGATTTATTGATGGAGGAAAGCTTCACTGGGCGACACACTGGCACAAAAGGCGACCTGTCAAAAGTCAGAAAAATGGATAGGTATTTTGACAAAGTAAGACATTTTTGTACACTGTATAATGTAGATTCTTATATTATACACCTGTTTGCGTAGTTTCAATGTGAGCCACACGCTTTGGGATTTGATTAATAATAAGTAACAAAATACTCAAGTGACCTTAAGATATAATTACAACTATGAGATGTAGAAAAATGTGTATAGAAATTTATAGAAAAACTACAATAATGGCCGAATAGATAATGTCCATATAAAATACATTTCTTCCATGTGTCTTGAAGATCACTATGTTCACTAAAGGCCATCTTCTCTCAGTCTTCTGTAAAGCTCTCCTCTAACTCTAGTCTGGGGAAGCCTGTGCTTTAGTCCTGGTCGGGAGTCTGCTGCTACAGCACCAGTGGGACTGTGAAGGCCAAAGGGTGCACCATGATGGTTATATTAGAGCTCTGCTCCTGTGTGTGCGCCTAATTGGCCAGTGGAGTAGGATCTTGGCCGCTCCCCCTCGGCCACCCAGACCTGATTTAAATGTATCTCCAGAGGCAGCTGTTCTCTCCTGATTTCCATGTCTAAATTTAGGTCTTCCCTCGCTTCTCTCCTAACACCTACTTTCACTTTCTTGTCTTTTCCAGTTCACTCCTGAGATGATCCCTGAAGGTAGCTCTTTCCCTGCCTTTGTCTCACTTTTTCATAGTTACTCTACCAGGGAGCCTCTAGATGAGAGCTCTGCATTTTGATCCCACGCAACCATAGCAGCCCAGTCTAACCATGTAGGATCAAGCCATGTCAACTACACCCTCCTCTGCATGAATTACATTATGACACAATGTAATTACCTCAGCATTATTTAGTTGCAATTAAATTATGTTTATGTGGTTAGTCCAAGCCATTTAACACACAGTTCCCTAATCAGAAATCTATTAATTTAATTGTTTCTTACTGTACACCAATGTACAGTAAGAAACAACTGTGGGCTCAAAAAGTATTATAAATGATTCCAACTAAATAGATCTTTATACATTATGTCCCTATATGATCCAACAATACACATTTTTCTCTTCAAAATACTAACTAAAATTATCCATGGAGTCTGACAAAACTGATATTTCTATCACAAATACTGTCAACTCAAAAATCAAATCCAATACCTGGCTTTCTGCCTAATAACTTCAGGAATAATCAAAACACATGTCAGCAGCATTGAAAATCATGCCTCTTATTTTGGTCCACAGTTTTCAGGATGCTTCCATTAGATTCCATAGTGTGACCTTTAAAGCAGAAGTAGACTCTACCCATGAAGCCCATTGCACTGGCATAGGAATAAAACTGCACTCTTCATATTTGGTGGCAAGAAGGTTCTATCATACATCTCATTTTAGGTGGGTTCACAGTTGTCCTGATTTGATTCTGGTTTTAGACCTGAGACATGGTTTTGCCCTCATCTAGTCTGGATTTAGTTCTGTCTTTAGTCCCAATTTTGGTGTGTGTGATGTGTGATGAACCCTTCTGTTGACTGTCAGATACTAATATGATGAATTATACTCACACAAGAACAGTTGCATGACTAAACTGACTCAAACAGAGAGTTTCTTTGTCACAGTGAGGCTGAGTTCACACTTTACCATCACCACGTCAAAATTATGACTCAACTGGGACAAAACCCAGAACTAAATTTGGACAAGACATGACTAAACTTGGACAAGCAATGGACCAAACCAAGTCTACATTAAGTCTACAATGTGGTTTCCACTGTGTTTTTTAAAAGTCCTATATTACACAAAATGGATTTGTGTGAGCGTCAAGCCATGTTATAATGCTGTTACCTCATGAAAATCATACCCACAGCTGTGTTCGGTTTTATTCACACATTTTTTGATTAATCCATAGGCTGTCTACATCTTCAAACCTCAAAATGCTCTGTTCCAACTTGTGATATCATGAAGCAGGAGTTTTCATGTTACCAGCTACCTTTAACCTTTAGTTCTGTAGATTCCAGTGCTGAAATGATCAAAATAATTGTAGTGAAGATGTTTAAAAACACAGTGGAGCACAGTGTTTTCCGTTTGGATGAAGAACTCTAAATATGCAGGGTTTGTGTGTTGTGTGAATGAAACAAAACACAACTCCGAGTCTGTTTTTATGACTAAACAACACTATAACATAGAATCAGAAATAGCGTAATATGGGTCCTTTAAGTCTACAAAATTAGGACCAAAAAATGTGAATACACCCTAAATTACATGTGAACAAAATAAAACAAAAGATACATAAAACTGTTACATTACTGCTGTGGTTTTTAAAAATGGCCATTGAAAATGACTAACACATGTTGTCCTAATCACCAGTGAAGCCTTTCTAATCCCCGTCCACACTTGTGTCCACAGCAGAGGCGTGAGTGCCACTGCTCAAAACGCACTTCCACTCAGGAGATCATGAATGAGATGGCGAGGACGCGATGAGACATGACAGCTTTGCCGCCAGCGCTTAGTGTCCGCGTGTACACAGGTGCTACGCAGCTGGACTCTAGCTGACTGATTCAGTGTCAGGCTGCGCGGCACGAAGGCCCACCCGCCATCGCAAAACAAGCGCCCCCAAGGTCAACAGTTCGATCTCCTCAAGAGCTTTTCTGAATTCATCATGAGAACAGGAAGAGCATGCTGTCAGAATCCTTGAGACACGGGACAACCTTGACACCTGCTCTCGCACGAATGTTTAATGTGATGAAAAATGGATGGAAGGAATGACAGAGGGGAGGCAGTTTTTACAGACAAATCAGTGAAAACATCTAAAAAAATAATAATAAAATAAAATAAAATAAAATAAAATAAAATAATAATAATAATAGGCATTTCATCTAAACTTCAATAGAACTGTTTCCCTATATGTTCCTATACTCTACAAAGGCACAAAACCTTTTATACAGATGACATCACAACATTCTATGGACCAATAATATTAAATATAGATGGGTTGAGTTCTCGTGTCATTAAAATGATCATGTGTAACATTTGTGAATTTATCTTTTGGATATTTCACTGAAAATGACATTGTCATCCATTGATACTTTGCAGTGGCATCATGCTGGGGCAAAAATGTTTTAATTTATGTCTGAAAAACTCAAGAAAAAAATACAAAATTGATTTAAACAACACACTTTCAGGAGCCTGTGATCAATACAAGCATTCATGGTCCTGTTTAGGTGTTTGATTTTAAATAAAAGATGGGTTGTGACTGTAATTTTATGTGATAGAGACTTGTTTAATAACACAAATCATCTCACCTGTTATATCTCCGACCAGGTCAGCTCTTTCTGATCAGATTGTGTTAAAATAAAGAGATTAGGTCTAACTAGTGACAGAGTTTGAGATAGAGTAGTGCTTTCAGTTAGCTTCACATCTTGATATCGGCTTGACATCAGCTGCAAAGTATCAATAGGGAAGTGGCTCTATGGCCCCCCCATCTGGATTATGACATAATTAGAGCTACAACAATTCGTCGACGTAATCGACGACATCGAGTTGTAAAATATGTCAACGCCCATAGAGCGTGTCGATGCGTCGCCTTTAGAGGCGAGTCTTTAATTAGTCAGATATAATATAATAGTAATAATAGGAACAAGCGCATAGGAATAATAGGAACAAGCGCTCTCTCAACATCTACGCTGTATTTCCACACAGAGCAGCAGTGCATGTGCAAGACACACACTGTACGGCCGGGCGGCACCGCGGACTGTACGGGCGCACCGTGGACTATATGGGCGTAGCGCAGGAACTCACTGTCAGCTGTTTATTTAAGTTAACACTCATCAGTCTGACTGTGTGGGGCTGTCCACAACTGTAGCTCTGTATTAGCCCACAGCCTTAAGCAGCATTTTATGTCCTTGTCTTGAATCCTGCAACTGTCTTACATGACACAGTAACACAATCAGCAATGTTCCTCGAAGACAAAATACACTTTTTATTAGTCTAACTAAAAATAACAAGATGAATCTTTATGGAAATTTTGGAGCAAATTGCTCTATAAAAAGTCATAAAAAGTTATCATTTGATTAACAGGTTAATCGAAAAAATAGTTGATAGATTAATCGATAAGAAAATAATCGTAAGTTGCAGCCTTAGACATAATCATATTCTAGGCTAACTGACCTTAAAATTTAAATAACACCAGAGAAAAGTTAATGTCTATTTGTGTCTTTGTGTGAAAAGCTCCTCCACGTTTTCACACTGACTCCTATTTCTCAGGAACGCGTACACACTTCCTGACCTTTTTAGCACCTCACACTGACATCTTTAAATTCACCTTGAATCTCAACCTGCTTTATCAACATCATTCACACAAATTACATTGCACCTTCCCATGAACTGAGCTAATTGCAGCATGCTAAGGGTGTATAGTTTTTATGGGAACACAGACAGAAGGCAGAGCACAGTATGTGGTCTGTGTGTGTGTGAACATGCCATGGCTTCAAGGGTTTAGATTACAACTTAACAATTACTGGGCAGGAGGGGCTCAGAACACTTTGTTTATGGTTTAGTAATGAGACACTATCAACCAAATATTAATAGGTGAACAGAACATACAGAATTACAACACAAGACCACATTGTACTTTTTAGATGAGTGTTTAGACAGTAAAAATTGAGAAATATAATAGTTTATAGTTTGCCCAGTGTACTATAATTTACATAGACTTAAAAAAAAACAAAAAAACTATTATTTGCTGAAGTATGAGTTTTACAATTACAAACAGAACATCGTGTCTGATTAAAAATGCATTGGTAGCTGTTAATAATTGATTGTATTAATATTTCAGCTCACAGTTAAAGTTCCACTGTGCTCCTGAAACAATTAGTCAAATAAATAATTAGAAGAGCTCACGTTATCAATCCTTCCGTGATTTAATTGGAATTTACACTGTAGGGCAGAACGAGCCGTGCTACAGATGTCTCCTATATTTGGTCTCATTTAATGAACCAATGAACAATTAGTTAAGAAGATAAATGGCAGCTGTTCAGAAATACGCACAATTATTATTATCTATGCACATTCAAAGGAATACATTGTTTTATGCTAACAAAATAATGATTCACTGCATGTTAAATGTACAGAGTACCCCTGAGCTCAATGATCAAAATGAAGCATTTCAATAGCAGGAAAAGTATGTATAGTGGAAAATAGTGCCTAAATGAAATAATTACAAAAAGTATATTTAAAACATAATTGTATTTAAACAACCTTAATAGACATCTTGACAGGACTGGACTGGGCTGACAGTTAATGTTTGTTCGCCCAGTTGTTTTTGCGTAGTTTTGTGTGATGAATGTGAAGAGAAGGGTGGGGTGTGGGAGGTTTGTTTTTGTTATGTATAATTTCAAAACTGAAAAAAACAAAAAAACAAAAAAAAAACTTAAAAGACTAAACATTTATTAAGATTTTTCCCTTTTCCATTTTTTTTCTTTCATGAATTAAACTGAATAAATTCTCATTATTACTGCATATTATTACATCACCCAGCAGCCACATTGTTGTTCTGTTGTTTTTAAGTGCTACATTAAAGAGAAGTTAAATCAAGGAAACCCTGAAGTGGGTGGGGCTACTGTTGCATTATGGGCTTTGTACCTGAACACTCGAGGAGCGCCCGTTTGTGATGTGCATCTGAAGTTAATTACGCTGCAGTACCAGAGCACGGCGATAGGCCTGTTGTCATTTACATACAGTAATGAGAGTGGGCAGCTGTTGATTCTGCCACAACAAACTCCCAGTCCAAATCTGTCCCTAGTGGCTCATCAGGGACATTACCTGTTTCTCTGTGGATACATGTAAAGAGGTGCGAGCATGTAGAGGCCAAGTGCAACACAGCTAAACATATGATCACCGTGACAATGCTATTGTAAAGGACATATATTATCTACAGTGGACTTTTTTGAGCTTTAACCAAAAGTTTTTCTCATTAAAAACATACCTGACGTTGTATTTAGCTTCATTTACGCTTGCTTAATTAATCTTCTTTACAAGGTGCGCTCTTTTTGTGCTCTCGGTTTCAATCTGCCCAGCATTGTGATGTCAAAGGTAGAAATCTGCACTTCCACATTGTTGTTTTTGAGCATTTCTGACATCAATGTTGTGTTCATTACAACTGCAAGCTTATATTAACGTGCCCGGGCATGCTAATATAAGCTTTTCTCGGTTTAAAATTTCCCAGGATTGTGATGTTAGAAATCTGCAGGTCCACATTGCTGTTTTTAAGACCATAAATCATTACCAGATTCGTTCTGAGCATTTCGGACATCACTGTTACGTATATTCTAACTGCAATCTTATATTAGCTTGCGCAGGCATCTTTCTGCCTCGCTTTTGTTTTATTCACCCATGGTAATTCCCCACGCTGCCAAAAGATGAAGTGCTAACACCAAATCCAAATGAGGAAATGCGTCACTGATAGGCAGTAATGTGGTACATACATTATTTTAGGTCTTAAAACATAAATGTCACAGCAAAAGTACTCAAGGGGATGTTTAAAGGCCAATAACAAAACAATCAATGCATTATCCTTTAAACAACAAATGTACAACTGTAAAAGAACCATAGTTTGTGGTGAACATGAATTAGCATGCATTAGTTCTGTTTCACTTATGTCCCTATTTCTCTTGTATTTCAGTGATCTAACTACACCCATTTAAAGGACAAATAAACTTGAGCCTATTCCGTATTATCCAAAAAGATCCAACGGCTGCACAGTCCCCTCTCCACCAGGGCAGAACTCTCAGACTTTCATGACACAAGTAAACCCTGCCTTCATAAATACTTCATAGCATGTTTTCTCCACACCATCCGCTGTGAGCGAGAGGAGCCCAGAGCAAAGACAAGTTAGGTGAGGACACAAGAACACATTTTTGAAAACATGGAATTGAAAATGCAGGATCAGTGAGGGCAGAGGAATGAGAAAGCAATATCTTAAATGTTTTGCCACAAGGAAAACTGTCTCTCGCATGACTACACTTCTCAGCAGCGATAAAAAGAAGATGCATTACAATTTTCCACAGACATAAGCTTTGTGTAAGTCACTTCTTTATGTACTTTTAGCCTGAGGTATGTTTATGCAGACAGTGCGTGTGTATAATCATTGTGCTGTGAATAAAATATAGTGACATACTGTATATCTACTGTTGTTTGGCTGGAACATGACGGTAAACAGTCTGTGAATTCAAACAGTACATAGATGTCACTGTGAAACACAAACTACAACTGTACAGGCTTTATGGATCAATAGAGGAAGACATTTTTCTTTTTAAAATAAATATTGTCATTCTGACAATCTATTTTACAAAGTGACATTATGTAGTTGTGGTTGGTACAGAATATTTATGCCTTGTCATCAAATCTGTGCCGTTAATTATTTAAGAAAAAGTGAAGTAACTGAATCAAATGAGACGGGGATAGTGGCTCGGCATTGTAACTGGGATTGGTGGGACTGCTCTGTAACGGACATCAACATCAAACATGTGGGTAATACTAAACACAATATTTCACTGATTACATTCAGACACAGCAGTGAAATCTATAGGACAAGTAAGACAGGTCTTACATAAACTGTCCACACTGTGTTAATACTTAGCAACTCATGTATCCTGTTGTGTCTTGATTTGTATTATACTGTCTATTGATTTATCTGTATATTCTCTACAATAAATGTTACAACTATATTGTTTACAGGGGGGTGTCTCTATAGTTTTTCATTTAATTATAATTTGGTACAAATCCACTTCTGTCTTCAAAATATCTTCCTGAGAAAACAAGGTTAAAGAAATCAGCAGTGTAAAATGTATCAAGTTACAAAATCGCTGAATAACCTGCATTAAAATGTATTCCATTACATGGTCCAATCAGGGCACTGTATTCTGAACGCTTTCACATTGAGTTGCTTTATATCATAGTCACGTTGGAACATTTATTTAGTATAATTATTTACTCACTGACTAGAGAAGGTCAAATCACCCATGCACTCTCCACAAGAGCTGTTTTTAAAAATCTTCTCACCATTAGTTTGCTCAAATATTCTTGATAAAATATTGCAATTTAATTTTAGGAAAGTAACTGTATTCTGAATACCACCAAATGGGTAATGAGTAACTGTACTGGAATACAATTACTCGAAATCTGTGTTCTGAATAATTATTTTTGCTACATTTAGTCATTTCCCAACACTGGAAATCAGACAATATTATTATCAATAGTTCAAAGATTTTTTTACTTTTATTATATGATGTATTTTCATTCCAAATTTCTGTTGATGCTTGAGCAGATATTCGAAGGCGCTGGCATGGGGATCAGCCCTAATCACTACTGCCATCAAACCCTCCGAGCTCCGGGATCAACATGACACAGTGTGATTTTCTAATGTGCACTGATGTGCTGACAGATACTGTTCATTTAGGCAGCGATCGGGGGGAACGACGCTCGCCCCGGGGGTACACAGGCTACTGCTACACTCTTAAAAATACCTTTTATCACATGCAGTGGGTGACAGGACTTATTTGCCTGACGCCATCCAAGCACGCAACCTCCAAGTCTGGGTTGACACTGCAGATCAGGGCTCAAAGCCAGACTCAGGCCGGACCAAAAGACAGAATAATCAAAGAGAAGTCTTGGAGAACTGGTTTGACAAGTGGGAGGCACGCGAGTGTGAGAACTGCATTTAACTGCAAGCCAGGCCATTGCTCTGCTAGGATGATAAAAGTCTATTAAATATGCTTATGAATAAAAGATCACTGTAGAAAAAAAAGCATAGTAAAATAGGAGCACTCATGCCAACATTAACCCTGCAGGACTTGTACTGTATTTGACTATTACATGTTATAATGCCATTTAATATTACAGTCACTGGGTTATATTTTCTGCATCATTAAACAAAATGGGTTAAATGCTGCCGATTTGAACCAAATTTTCCATAACACATGCATGTGTTTGGAAGAAACACCCACAGTAACACAGGGAGGTCAGGCTTACTCCACTTCCTTCACCTGTTTATCTTCCAAGTGAGAAATCTATTTTTATATTAAGCCAGAATGTCTCACTGTGGACACTGAGTCACAACTCCTCTGCAATACATTAACGTACTTAATATAAGATTTCTCTGCAAAACTTTTAAATATAATCGTCTGTTTGCAAGACACTGAAATAATGCTTATTTTTTCAAGTATTTTCTTTATGTAAAATTGCCAATTGAGTCAAATGTTTCTTTCACTGACCTATAAAAAGCTGCATACTCTAGTGAGCAATCTCCCCTTCTGTGACAGCTTGTGTATTTTGACAGGGTGGAGCCCCATGTACCGTACCACAGCATTACCATTAATGAGCTCTTTTTTCAGTCTCATTTACATACCATCACTTCTGCCATTATACGACCATACGTTCTAAAAATAGTGTATTAACAAGCACCCAAATGGGGGGAGTATATGTTAGGTTGTGTGGGGTCCAGGCCATCCGTCTCTGTCACTGTATAATGGGATTATATCAGAACCATACGTAAAACTTAATATACTGAATGGGAGATATATAGGACTGGCTTTATTGTTGTGAATAGGGACTGATACAATTATGGATTCTGGAAAGTATTGCAATATGTAGGCCCTATTGTACTGACATAAAACAGTCTTACATTCATTATTTTTAAGTAATATGATATTGCTTAAACAGATATGAGATTTTAGCCTTGACAATACCTTTTTAGAATGACATGAATCTTGCAATAGAACCCAGTAGTAATATACACTATATATTTTTAAAGGGCCTATGTTATCTTTGAACTAAAGGTAAAAGGTGGCTGTTAACATGAAAAGTACCACTACAAGGCGGAGTAGAGGATTTTGAGTTTTGGAGATGTAGACAGAATAATAATAAAGGGTAACTCAAACATGTGGGTATGAAACAAAACACTCCAGGTATGTTTTTGATGAGGTAACAACATTATAACATAGCTTAAAGCTGATAAGAGTCAATTTGACATAATACAGGACCTTTAAATGTTATATTATGTAAAACTTTTTTTTTATTTTGTTCTTCTATTTGCTTCTTTGTTTGCCCAAATACAGTGTCACAGTACTCACTATTATCAAACCCAATAATTATCAATAAGTAACCCTGAAAAGTCTGTGTTTGACTCAAATTCAAATAGTCTAAAAATTGTATTCAGTTGTTTAGTTGTTGTCTAAAACTGGCCAAGCTAAACCCTGGACTGTGAGCACGCACGCACGCACGCACACACGCACACACGCACATCGTGAATCATCATCGCAATTTTGGCACATTATAAAATCAGTTCACCCGATTCTCCACCTGCAGAGCTGCGGTTGTGCACTGTGATACAGTGATGCTTTGAGGTGAGCTCCCTTTATCTGCCCACGACCTGCTGCACAAGTCTTATCTCACTTATGTTTTCCTTCCAGTTGCTTCATTACAAGGAGCAGGAGGCAGATGTGTGCTTGACTGTGATCTTCACGTCCTCTGTCCCCCTATTAAGAGCGCAATGGATTTCCTATAGCATGGTGGGGAGATAAAAAAGCATGATAACCGGGTTAGCATAGCCTTTAACAAGCTCGGAGGTCAACACAGCTGTATCTAGACAGCCTCGAAACATTTGCATTTGAAAGAGCGATCTTATCTCGCAATTGAGATGTTTTGATACAAGTGATAAACCAACTGACGCATACACCAGGGGCACACTTTCTCAAACACACCATCTTATGCCAGTAATGATAATGCTACGCCAGACATTTCCAGCCCAAGTATTGAACAGGTGTTGCTGGTAAGGTACCCCAATGGGAGAAAACTATTATCCAAATTCCTCAAATAAACAAGTCAGAAATGCCTCCCAAGGGTAAACACATGGAAAACAGGTATGTAGCAATCGTAAATAACTAAATGGAAAGGCAGCATTGTCCCGAGGGAGCGATTGGAGTCTAAGCGCAGAAAAGTGTATGGATTTTAACTGCGAAAAGAACATTTACATGATGAATTGTGTTGCCGACTATTAGAAAGAGGATACACCACAAAATGCTTTATCTAAATGGAGGCAGCAGTCTGATAAATGGCTTTTATTTGGTCCTGTATTTTCTTGATACTGGGTTATTATTCTGTTAGGGAGCATTTAAATAGTCGACTATTCACAATGATTTTATTTAAAGCAGGTATTTTATCTTTGACCAGCTGCTGAAATCACATACTGAAATGACAATTAAAATTTGAATTAAATTCAAATCAGTTAAAAAAAAAAGTAACACAACATACAGGATGTGTGTAGGATCCCTCAGTCGTCCTGGTAGAATCCATGGCAAAAGGAGAAATTAAATTTGTCAACTGGACAACTGCCCTTCAGGCAGATATAAGGCAGTGTCCACCAGCGTCTGACCAGAACTGAAGAAGCAGCTTGGATGAGCTGCGAAATGTATTCAACCACTTTTGAATTTCTCCTTTTGCCATATGTAAATACAGCAAAACATGTTCTCCCTGTTTTGTACTCATAAAAAAACAAAAAACAAAAAAAACATATATAACATAGTTTGAGTGTCCAGAAAGAGGATGGGAGAGCACAGTGTGTCTGTTAAGAGCACAGACTGTAGCAGGGCATTGTGGGAGGAGCTACTGTCTGTCTCTGCTGGAGGAGGCAGAGCAGCACGAGCACAGGCGTGTGAGGAGAGAGGAGAGACAGACAGTCAAAAAAGCAAAAGTCTGATAGTTTAACTACCCTAGCAGTCTAATTTAAGAATAGACTGGCTATATTATAACATATAAAATAGCCTGAGAAAGCACTATTCTTATTTTCACTAAATAAAAATTCTGAGTTGTAAATCACTGAACCAAATGAACTAAAACACTTCACATATAAACTATAACTTTACAATAGTTGTACTGTGATGTATTGTGTGTAATGTATGTATTGTTTCATTAATACCATTGTTATTATATTATACTCATTAGCAGAAAAAATTACATGAGAATTTTTTTTGCTTCTGAAAACATATCGAAATCGAATCGATATCGTGACCCATGTATCGAGGTACGTATTGAATCATCATATCGTTATATCCCTTATATATATGTATATATATCTGTGTGTGTGTGACAATATGTGTGTCAATAAAAATGGGCAGTGCATACTCATTGCTCATAGCTGTAAGAGTTTTTATTTTACAAAATGGTTAAGAATAAAACAAAAACACCAATAATGTAATGTCTAAATCGAAATAATGCCATGTTCTCATTTAATCCAACCAAAACATATCCAAGCAGCACAATGGCTTACTATTGACATACACAGAATGAGAAGGCAAAAAACATGGGTGCAAACTAGACAGATCAGGCATAACATTACAGCCACCTGCCTTAAATGCAAACCAAATACTCCAAATGCACTTCTATTTAATGCTATAGTTCAATAATGTTATGTCTGATCAATGTAAATGGGACTATGAAAGCACAAGTCCATGAAGCCGCTCTAATACTATAGGCAGAGCTTGAGTTTGCTACATCACAGCGAGAGCAGCAAACTACAGCCACCACTCACCTCGGACTTTGCCTTTTGAAGCCATCACTGGAGTCCCCAAGAAGAGAAAAGAAGGGGGCAGATGGACAGCAAGAGAGGCAGAAGAAGTGAGGGACAAGAGAGAGGAGAGGACACAGAGCAACAGATTAGATCACTGTGTAGGAAGAACAGTGCCGTATCTGTTAAATATATGCAAAAACAACATTCTCCTTATCGCCAACGTCAATCACAGGAGCGGAGCACGGGAGAGCGTTCAGCCCTGAAAGAAACTATTGTAGCCAGCGTCAGCAGATTGAGAGCTTCCATTTTAGCACCTTTTAATTACTCCTGTCTCATCACCTGCATCCAGCACACAGGCCTGTTGTTTTCCACTGAATCCTCTCCACTCACGGGAATGCTGCCATCTTGGACAAAAACACACATTTTATAGAGGCACAAAAGAAGGTATTCCAATGATGCCTTATTGTATACAATTATTAAAGACATTTCCACTCATATAATTGTGAATTTACTTTGATGAAGGAAACTTAACTAAACCATAAATCAACACGAACATTAAAGTGGCAGATTCTACTAAGGTTAGACAATAACCACCCAGCAAGGTCTGGAATTAATAACATTGTTCTTAGAAAGGCAATGGCCTCGGTGTTTGCTCAGCGACACAATGGCAGTTTGCACTTGGATGGCTGTGGCTGTGAACTTCAACTTGCAGGTGGTCAAACTCTGTTGTTTGATTGACAGCAGTGTCATGGAGTGGAATAGGGCATTTCATGTCAACGTCACATTTCGTTTTTTGATATTCTTAGAGAGAATAAACTATGTGGCGTGTCTTACAGACAAGAAGATTATTGGTCTGAGGCTGCTCTATAATAAGTTAGCATTTGTGCCTCACAGCACAGCCCTTATGAAACTACGTGGGAGGGGCTCCTACCAGACAAATCCACACAATGGGCTGCACCTCAGAGACATCCTGCAGGTGAAGACATTGAAATCAACTACTTAGAACATCCATTAGCGTGCATGTGTGTTTGTCTATTAGCTAATGTTAGGGTCCAGGGGGGATAGCTCGTATGCTTCACAAAGACTGCTTTGGCAAATTGATGGATGTATTGGAATGCCTCCAGTGAGCCTGAAAACCACAGAGAGGCAGCGGCTGAAAAATCGTGTATGAGAGGAGAACCTGCAGGTGTCCAGAGCATAACAAATATTGCACCTGCTTCAGGATTACACATTTGTAACTCTTTTCTTGCAAAGGCTGGGGACGGGGCATATCTGCATGCACAGATATATGTTTCATTTGCTCAGTGATAAGAGAAAATGGTGTTTTTGAAGCCACACTGAGAGCTCTTATGCTGGCCAGCCTCCTCTATTACGCCCACATATTGTTTTGCCTATGCTCCAGCCTCTATTAAGTTGGTGATTGCACCAATTTCCAGTCCTGACAGAGAAGATTATATTTTGTGTTTTGTATCCTGGGAAAGAACACAGCACAATATTATTTGAAATTTTAGGTCTGTTATAGTTCGGGAGGCATTAACAATTATGCTAAACCATGAGTGCCTTAAACAGTGCAGTTCTTAACACAGTAGAAGCAGTAGTGGTGATAGTAGTTTGTCCTAAATCCAGAATGACATGTCTCTGTCTTTGTTACAGAGGGACATCAGTCTGGTCACCACTCCCTCTGTTGCACCTCGAGCCAGATTTAGACATGGCCGTGCAATCAGATTAGTTTATTTCTGTGACATATGTGAAACGAAGGAGCTCATTGGTCACCTATCACTTTGAACCAAATAAAATGATCCTGACTTCAGATTAACAGATCTTAGTGCTTCACTCATTGATTCTACAGAAAACTGATGTTTTTCAGTCCCTTGTGATATATTTTCCTTTCTTTTTAGTGGTAAGCAGCCATATTTGTTTTGATACAGATGTACCATGAGTCTCCCTGACTGGCTAATCCACCTGTTCTGTCAAACCGTGTGGTTCTGGCGGGTCAGGAAATCAATTACGCCCATCACTTGAAACCCACAGATGGAACAAATGATTACTTCTAGATTGACTGATTGTTTACTTTTCTGAGGCGAAAGAGTGTGTACCCCAAAACTATAAAATGTTTGAGTATACACCGAAATACCATAACATTTATAACTGAGCCATTACAAATTAGTAATATGGCTTGTGGAAATTTATCTCCATTTCTTCTTTTTACCTATTTGAGTCATTCTTATACTTGTGCATGGTATGGTACTGGAAAAGTACACAAGTCTCCTGAACATATGTAGCAACAGGGAAAGAGCAGTTCCACATTGCTGCCGTGTTATTGGTCAGAAAGGTCATGCCCTGTCACATGTCTAGATACTCTGGGTTCTCAATAAATGGCGAGGCTCAGTGAAATATTCAGTCACCAGTGCTTGACCTAATCTAATCCAGCCTTTTATCCCCGAGGTAGAGTCTCTGTCACAACTGTGGCTGTGATCTCTTCGTGTCACCACTCAAGGGAAGAAATCGCCAGAGGATCAAAAAGCACTGAATAAAATCCCCCTATCAGTTTACACAATCCCAATACAAAATATGGGCCACTCTACACTATAGTTCACGGTTGTTTAAAAAAGCATAGAAAAAGTACAATAATTACTATAAAAATTAAGAAGTCAAAACAAAGCACCATGAAACAGCATCCATAACAGGAAAAAGTAATGCAAATGAAACCTGAAAACCATGAATGCATTTCTTAGTCTGGCAAAAAAAAAAAAAAAAAAAATATATATATATATATATATATATATATATATATATATATATATATATATATAATTTAATTATTATTATTATTATAAAGAGGGAGTTGTTTAACAGCACAAATCAGCTGACCTGTTGTAGTTCCAACTAAGTCAGTTCTTTTTGGTCAGATTGTGTTAAAATAAAGCTCCGATTAAAGTCTAACAGAGCCTCAGACAAAGCATTGCCTACAGTTAGCATCACACCCCCAGAGAATGTTGATGACATCAGCTGCAAAGCATCGATAGCTGCTGTTTGTAAGTCCAAACTCTCTCTTAGAAAGAGAGTAAATGTATGGTGAAGGGCTTGTCCAAAGGAAAACTTTTAGAAACATTAAAAGTACTCCCCACAAGCTTTAACAGATTCAACATTTCAGACCTGAGACAAAAAGCATCATGATTTCAATGCTCAGTTCTATATGGTTTCTGTAAAATAAACTATCATAAACATATTGTACCAGCTCCCGTATGCCCCTTATGAAAGCCATGTTCTCCAGTTAGACTGTTTAATTGGAATTGCCCCTCTGTATGCACTGTAAGTGCAGACAGGCAAGAACACACAGCCCTGAATGAAGAGGAGGATTGTGGGAGTATTTTTCACTACACTCGCAGCACTTGTGTATCAGAGTATCACAGTTGCTAGGCAACACACACAACAGTTCTCCGAGTCCTGGCTCAAAGCTGAAATTGAATAAAACACTTTTCATTCCCACCTCTTATTCCTCTATGTTACTATGCCATGAGCGGACAATTCCCAATCGATTGCACCACGGCCAACTCTCTGGGTCACTCAGTGGCCTTGATTGAACCCAGTAGGCTGCCGTAGAACTGCAGTTATAGAGCTATGTCGTTACAAATCATAAGCCTGATGTTAACCAGTTCCATTCCAAAGTATTCTGACGTTATAGATTGACTGATATGGTGGTTTTCATGGCCGATGCCAATTGTGTGGAATCCAGAGAAAGCAATGGCCGATAAGCTCTGCCAATATTTTTGGCACAATATTTTTGATTATTTTCCTCAAACTATGCTATTTTAATTTAATTAATATTTATTACAAACTCACCCACAGCCTTTTTTACCACAAACCTTTAAGACAGCGGTGTAGTCTCACTCTGCAATTATACTCTATCCTCACATTCAAGTGTTAAAATAAAAGCTTTGTGTGTATTTTTTAGGCAACAGATGAACCAAAACAAAATATCAGCATGTGCTGGAGATTTAAGGCCGAGAGTCGATATGGTAAAAAGTCAAAATATCGGCAAACCAATATATCAGTCTATCTCTAATTATAGTGTAATAGATGTATTTAGCAGTAGTAACTCAGTTGTTTATGGGGTTGTTCCATAAGTCTATTTTGTTTACTATTTTACATTGTTTAATTTTTTGCATCTCCATGCATCCTGCCACAGACGGTCCAATTTTGGCTTTCTATCCCGATCTCTCTAAGATTTTATTTGCTTATATGCTGTTTAAATTAGCTTAGCAGAGGCATTTGGCAATAAAAATACAAGAAGTGCATTTGGCAACAAAACAATGTCCTCGTGGGTTTAAGGGCCAACTATTCCTGCGTTGTGTTGAAGCCAGAAAGCAAAGGCCAACAGATCGCAGGAATACACACTAATGAATACTTATTTTATATCTAACACATTTTGAAAGGACCTGATCATTTCATATTTCTAAATTTATTCAGCCATACTATTTTTTTGCCTTAACATAAGCATTTAGCATTGCACAGAGGCTCGTCTTTGTCTCTCAGAGTAATGCATGCAGCTTTAGAAACATAAATGTGAGTGCATTTTAAATAAAGCAATGTTGTGTGATAAAGATTTGACCTTTTGGGTTTCGTTCAAGTGCTGCATCTAAGCTTATATTATATTTGTTTTGATTCAGACATTATGTTGCTTTTATGCTAGAATAAAAGGAAACAGCCTTGAACATTCTCAAATAAACGATAATCTACAGTAAAATGCTCTGAATATGCTTCCTAGGCATTCCACTGAAGTCACGACACCTGTTTCTTTAAGCACTTGTGTTTAAACTTTTTAACGTGCCATTTGAATTCATAGTATAAGTGTGCAGTAATCTATCTACATAATGATTTTAGCAAGTATTACACTATCTGATAATCTGGGTTTTGGATTGGCACTTCATCATCATCATTTTATTCTAAAAGGATTCTCAGAGTACCACTAAATATCTCAGATGCCTCCCAAGACACCACTATTGTGCAAAACAGTAAAAAAAAAAAAAAAAATCTCTATTTTAGTTTGTACAATTTTATAATTACTTACTTACTAAATTATTGGCACAATGACCAAACAGCCAAATCATTAATTTACTTTCATTGTTATTGTCCAAAGATTTGCTTAGTGTGCAGCCTGCTTTATAAAATCAAACTTTCAAGGTCTTATATTACACAAATTTGACTCTTGTGAGCTTTAATCCATGTCAGAATGCTGTTACCTCCTCAAAACCATACCTAGAGTTGTGTTTTGTTTAATTCACACATTTTTCACACATTTAGGTTTTCTTTTACAGGCATTAAAATGAAATCGCTTTATTCTGCTTCTAAAGTTGTCAGAATCATGACCTTACAAATATATTTTGACCTAAATAACTGATTGACCTATTGACCTTATGCACCATCAAAGTTTACAACCAATATGACTACCATTGAAACCTCTGCTACAACAATCCAACTTGCAACACTGATGACCAATGTACTAGTAGTGCAGGCATTCAAAAAGGTAAAAATCCCAAACCACAGCTACATCTCCAGTTTGGGATGTGAGAGAGATGTTTGGAGAGTGGAGTGTGGAGATGACTGAAGAGAAAAGCAGGTTGTTTTGAGTGTGTATGTGTGTGTGTGTGCGTGTGTGTGTATGTGTATGTGTGTGTGTCTTTGTCAGCAGGGTGCCGTCATAAATAAACTGTGTGATAGTTCATCCGGGCACCACCCACCGCGACACGCTCACACTTGAGATGATCACAGTATTCCCGCGGGGCACCCATCTCCCCCGGGAAACCTATTGTGGGACGCTTCCGTTCTGATGCCGCCACTTCCTCTCATTCACCGGTTTGCATCACCTGCCTATTTTTGCTCCCCTTCAGTCTATGCTCACCGAGTCTGTACACTGTAAAATCTGTTCACTCGGCTGAAAGAAAGTGGGGAAAAGGTTGCCCCTAAACTGATGTAGAAGAGGTTTCAAAGGTAGTCATCAGGACAATGTTTTAGAAATCAAGACATTTCGACTTCCATCTACAAGTGATTTTCAATCTGAATGAAAAGTCTGTCTTCTTTTTGTTGTTTTATGGTAGATGGCAACCATCTTAAAGGAGCATTGCCACCAGAAGAAAGAAAATGGTTACAGAAGCCAATATTTGTACTCTCTTGAGCTAAAATGAATCCAACCCAAAAGGGAGGAGTTATAACTGAAACTAGCCATAGCCTTGTTTTGCTTTTAAGTCTAGCAGGGTCACTCTCAGCTTGGGTTGTTGAGGTCATTAAGGCATATTCAGTAGGAATGACTTTCAGATGGAAGTTGAAATGTGTTCATTTCAAACAACCTTTGAAACATAAATTTTACATCATTACATATATTTACATTGTGAAAAAGTCTCAGTTTGCTCTTTATTTTGTCCGTTTTTTCAGCAGCCAAGATTTCCACAATCCTACTTATTTTCTAATCCTAATCTTTTCTGTTCTATTGTGTTTTCCAGTGCACCCTGCGGGCCTTTTCGGTGGAGGGAGCAGATATATTGCGACACTCGCTGAAAGGCCTATGGAGATGGAAGTGTCACATGCAGTGATGGAGAGTTGTGCTTATCTTTGGAGGAGCAGCAGCTGTTTTGCCATATGTCTGATGTACTCCTGGCCCTTTGGAATCGGACCAATATTTCCACCGGTGAGCAGATTTCTGTACAACCCATGACTGAGCTATACACAGAGCCATCAATCCACCAACATGCACAAGCACAGAGAGGCACATTGTCACACTGTTCATTGTAGTGAATAATTTAACAACATCCAAAGCGGAGAAAAGTTATGAATCATTCTGATGGTGTAAAATGCAAGTAAAAAATGTTCTGAAAGCTCTGAGAGTTTTTTATGAAATGTCAGGAAATAATTTATACAGAAATATTATTTTTGTTTTTGTAAGATAATGGAAATCAATAAGAAATGTGCTAAATCTGCTTCTGTTTCTGTTCTTTTCATTCATCAGCTTTTTATTTCAGACTTTGTAAATTTAAATACAAATAAAAAAAAAAATATAAAATCAATATTCTAATAATTATACATAGCCAAAATTACAACTGCGATACATTTGTGGATATCACTACAGCCTACCATTAGAATCCAATCTATAAATGCTAAAATAACCTGATGCTACTATTGTTTCTATTGCAGTTTTTATGGAGAATTATCTCCAAATAATCCTGTTTTCTCTTCACTTCTGTCTGTTTGAAACATGGTTGTAGTCACGGTGTCCTTTACTACACTCTACTGGCCACTGAGCAGACTGCAGCAACAGCGGTTCCGAACATCCCGTTAACTTGTGTTGTTTTGTCTTTCACCGGCTCAAACACCGCTGAATAAATCCATATCCATGTCCATGGGAATCGGACATGTGGGGTGATTCCAAGTAAGGGCGCATGTGCAGCATGAGACAACAACAGCGCTAACTTTTAACACAAGTGTCTAAAAATAAATTGCTTTTAGCATCAAGTCATTGTTTGTTGCTTCACGTTTGTAATAATTAAATGTTAGTTAGAAATACAGGCCGTCATTCAATCAAACAGTGAGCTATTTTCAGGGCTGGTATGTGTGAAATGGAGAATCTGAATGAAGCAGAGGAGTTAGAGCGGCTGTGGCAGCGAGAGCCCGCCTCGTCTGTGTGTTTATGAAAGAGCAACAGTGTCAATAGAATGACAGCACTATTACACACGTGTGTATGTGTTAGTGTGGGACTGTTACACATGTGTGGAGGAACATGTGTGTGTTCTGGACCTGCTCCGCTTCAGGGAAATACAGGACGTTTCTTCAGACGTGGTTTTGATGTGCATCTGTGAGAGGTGAGTGTGAGCGCGCTGTTCTAACGCAGGGCTGTGTTTAAGGAGACGTTTGTGACACATCAGGCTGTATTGTAAGTGAAGCCATATTATAAGTGCACCTTTCTGACTAGTGCATCTGTCTAACCAGTGCACTGTTGTTGTTCGTATCTCTTCATGAATGTACATTTTGTGTAGTAAGTGCATTACACATGTGTAGAGCTGTCATATCTCTCATATGGTTTCTATATGCATAATAGTAATTACTTTAACAACAATAATAGTGAAGGCTGAGCTGAATAAACAAATGGCCCACAAATAGCCCTGTTTGTACAAACAGGGTGTCAAATACAGTCCAATATATACAAATATTAATAAACTATGTAGGTCTAGGTCTAATTTGACTCCAAAATTGCTCAGTATATATGCATTTAATAAGCCAGTAAAATAACTAAAAAATAAATAAATATACTCATTTGCAATGTAGTATGAATAAAAAGTGATGTTATTAAATTGCTATCGACTAAATATTACTGTCCACCTCATGTCTGCTAGCCTACCCATAAAAGTCACCGCACGCTCCTGCACTGTTCCATTGACTTTGGGCTAGTTCCAAGCATCAGCACACCAAATATTGACTGACTCAATGTGGCTCCTTTGTTATGTTACAACATTTGACATTTGTTTTCAGTTAGAGGGTCCATCACCTGCTTGTCACATAAAAATGTTATTGCCTTGCCTTGAATTTTCTACAGTGTGGTATGAACGTATCAGTCTTTCATTCATTCAATTACAAATGTTTTTATTGCCAAAAAATACTTGATTTGATGGAGTCACCTGCTTGTCGCCATGGTGATTACTAGGATTTTGTGGAACATTCAAGTTAAAACAACAAAATCTCCATAAAGACAGGAATGTTTTGGACCCTCCATCTAAAAAACGTACACATACATATTGCTCCTTTAAAACAATAGAGAAGATGATAAACTGTGTTAATGAATACAATCAAGCTTCCATAAAAGACACATAGCAAAACATAGCAAGATGTTTGTGTGTTCGCACTTTACATTGGGCACATCTGTTTGTTGTTGTTAAAGCATATTTCTGTGAGTAATGTTATTGCACAGTGTCACACATGCACAGGGCCTCGTCATCACTGTTTATGTTTGAAGGCACCAGATGTGCTGAGTCACTGTCTCCAGACCCTCCATGTTTTCTGTCACACCAACATCATCCAATCTACAGTCACAGGTTAGATGCTAGGTTATTTACATACTAAGTCCTGAATGAACAAATAAATCTCCAGAACATTTTTACCAATTAACATCCTATTCGCATGTCTTTGGTTGGCCACTCCCTCACACCAAACTACATTTGTTACAAACCTTCCAACTCCTTGTCTATATCTAAAACATATAGAACATAACACATCTATGCCTCCTCTGTGCTTGTCCAAACCTAATCTGGCTCAGACCAAACTGGACTATCAGGCTGCTCCCCTTTTCACAGGGATCACACTATTTGTGACTAGATGTATGTCTGTAATGTGCATTTGAATTAGAGAGTCAACAGTGAACCAGTCACATTATTAAACTGCCGATTACATGGGATGCCCGTCCTAAAGGCACTTCAGGTTAATCCAACATGATTTAACACTACATATTATGGAACTGCTTGTGTTCCAAGTTAACTGGTTTGATGCAGTAATTATTGTAGGAGCCGAGTGTTAAACACAGTTAAAATGACAGAGCAGCTGATATTTATGGTATGCCTGGAGGAGGTGCTCAGCAGAGGTGAGCTGCTAAAAGCTATGCATTACTGTACTTAAAGCAGCACTTTCCTCACTAATTCTGAGTGCCCTTTATGCATGACCTGGCATTACCCTGCACGCTTCAAATGTCACATTTTCATCTATGTAGGAGGAGCTAAATTATATCTGTGCTTATCTTTTTTTACTTAACTTGCACAAATTCAGATGTGATCTGTGGATTTATATCACATAAATGAATTCTGCTTATATGTGTTTCTCCTATCGCTGCCCGTTCCTTCAAATGTAATACATTATCACTTATTAAAGACAAAACCCTAACATACATTTACATATGATGCAGTATGAATGTGCATAGATTGGATATGCTTGAGCTGTTTACTACTGCACATATTTGCACAATTACATCATATGTAATATACTAAACACAGAATATAATTTTTTTCATACTATATTATAGTTCCTTAATTTATATTTATTTTAGTTTTATTGTTCTCTCTCCTACACGTCGTCTGTTTCCATAGTTGTTCCATATGGAAAGGTCATGTGATGTTAAATGTCACAAATACATAGTGTTTTCAATATGAATATTCAGTCCCTAACCAACAGAGTCACAGTGGTGCGTATAGAGCACAGGTTTTAGTCCCAGAATGCAGTGTGGTGTTGCCATATATCACACCTTCCCACGCAGCCAGCAGAGCTCATCAGGAAGCGCTGACACTGTGCGCTCCTCAGCCCTCCTCTCTCCGCTCACCCACATTCATATATCATGCTAATTAAGTGGGACCCTACATGACAAACGGCCAGCTTCAGCTTTTCCCACCATGATTAAGAACATTTCAGAGATGATCAACATTTAAATACAGCTCCAAAAGTCAAAACACAACAACATTACATACTTTTATGTGTGATTATATACAGCCTATTCTTGAGTACTGAGCTTTAAGCAGATCATTTTGATCATTTTGATCTGCTTAAATGTATTCCATTACTCAGTAGAGTTTGTATCTGCAGTGTCCATCTCAAATGGGAACAGTCTCAACATATTGGCCTGTCAAAAACAATGCAGATAAAAACTGTTTATTAAAGGACTTTTAGTCTACAACATTTTGCACAGCGCTGTATTTCGAAATACACTAGCTTTTGGCCTTGAAGTCCTTTGAAAATTATTTGCTATTTTATTTTGGACCTGTTACTCTAAAAAGGTCTGACATTGAAAATTATAATAAAATCAACAACAAAAGGCATCAGAATGCTTGATGTAAAACATGGTAGAAAGAATCTTTAAGGTTTTATATAAATAAGGCTGGGCAATTCATTGAATTTTAATCTAGACGTGGTCGTGTCATGTGAAATGTCAATGATACGCTTGGGTCTTTTTAATGGAGAGGTCCACAGCCAAATATCCTATTAGTGAAAAACATGCAGTTTGGAACAGAGTTTAGATTTTGAAAGGAAGGAATTAGGCTAATTTCTGTGTTAATGTCACTGATTAAAACATTTTCTTGTTTATGCCAATCCATTATTATAGGGAAAAAAAATATGTATTTTTCCCCATATTGCCCAGCCCCACAAATAAGTCCAACACATATTCACCTGCCCTAAGACCATGAACCACCCTTTGAGAACCACTCACTGTACAATCCACTCCAATTTGTTTTATTTGGCTTTTCTTCCCTAAACAGTGTCCAAATTTAAAGAAAACAAAGGCTCTTCTAAATAATGCTTTTGTTACACCTCCTTATCTGTGGCTTTCATTGGCAGCCTTTGTGCCTGGTGTATGTTGGAGACTTTGCGGCCGATCACTTTTTATGGGCTGACACCTCCCACAGCCTCTGTCAGGTACAGTATATCTCAAGGTGCAGTGAGCCTCTAAAATAACACAGTGTCACCAGTACAGTTCTGCCAAGCAAATAAAAGTCTTCTCCACATAAAACACAAGTCAAGATTAAACATCACCTGGAGGACTATTTATAATTCTTCAATTATCTCAACAATATTGTCCCGTGTCTTTTCAAAATCTCCCTCTCGGTTTGTCTATCTTGTCTTCCATTGGAGGAACAGAAATCATAAGCATTCCTAAACTCATTTTCAAGGTTAGACCTGTCACGATAACACATTTTGAAGTGCAAATTATTACTGTAGTAAATAGACGATCGATGATAACATTGAAACTAGGGGTGTACAATTTGGCGATACTGTATTGTTATTGTGAGTGGTTGTATTGCTATATCGGCAAGAGTATTTTTTGGTATCTTTTAGTAATTGCTTTTGTGACCACACTAGCAATTACTAACAGTGAGACATATTCACTGTTTTGATGATTAAAATAGATGTATTTCATATTAACTTTGAAATTGATAAAATGCATAAAAAAAACAGCAATATATCACAGATTATCATGCGCAATATATAAATTATTGCAGTTATCGCCATGTGATTCCCACATTCTGTCTTAATAGAAACCAAATCATAAAGCAGAATCATCCCCAAAAACTATTCTAAATGTACAATATTGTTAAAAAAAAAAACCAAAAACATTCAATAAATAAATAACAGAATGCAACACATAAGATAATTAGTTAGACTGTTTCTATGAATCATACGTTCATAATTCAACCCTCTACAGTTCAAATCTCATTGTAGTAAACTTCCCACTAGTACAAAGAAAACACACACACGATAAATATTGACCCCCAAAATTATTGTTCCATCAGTCAACAATAAGTTGATAGGAGCAGTAGTATTTATAGTGACAGGCCTATTCAAGGTCTGTAAATGATTTTTTAATGATACAGTTGTTTTAATTATTTTTTTTCATTAGTTACTATTAAAGGTGCACTATGTAACTTTTTGGTCGAGGGTCTGTCACCTGTTTGTTTCTATGGATATGCCATTGCTCTGCCTGGAATGTTCCAGCATTAAACAGCTCTACCTTACATTTATTCAATTACAGTGGTTTTATAGCTCAAAAATACCTAGAAAAACAGGCATTCTGACTGTGAGCGAGGTCGCCTCTCCACAGATCTGACCTGTAACTTGGTCTGGTTTGATCTCCATGAAGATAGAAAGGTTTAATGCCATACTGTGAAACATTACAGGCAAAGCAATAACATATCCATGGAGAAAAGCTTTTGACGGACCCTCTACCAGAAAATTTACACAATGCACCTTTAAACCAATTAGCAGTTACAGCTCATAAAGAAACAAAGGTATGTATTAGTGCTGGTCAAAAAAATAAAATAAAATAAATAAATAAAATAATAATAATAATAATAATAATAATAATAATAATAATAATAATAATAATAATAATAATAATAATAATAATAAAAAATAAAATCTGACAAGAATTGCGATTTGATTTGATTCATGATTCCGTTCAGAGTGGTCATTTCACTCTGAGAGGACTGAAATATGAACTTGCAAACATTTTCATACTTAAATAATTACAGTCTTTGCGATTTGATAATTGCATCTATTCAAATTGCACTTGAATAATGTTTATAACTGAGTAAAAAACAAAACCAATCAAACTCTACCAACAAACATGCATTAAATTTATGGCATACATGAATCTCCGAAACCAGAGAAGATGGGATGATGGACACACCAGTGGCCATGTTTGAAACCTGGCGTACGCGCACACATTCTTAGACCCACCTCCACCTGTCAGCCCAGTCGTGCTCCTACATGATGGACAACCCTGGCACTGCCCATAACTCAGTGTGTGCTTTTTTTTGTTTCCATGGCGTCTTCAAATGAATAGTTTAGAAAGTGAAGTTATATTGTGATAGATGCCTAGCGGGTAACAAATGGCTTCCAGCAGACAGGGCTTTGAAGTGGATGTGGTGACCAACCTGTAATCTGGGGCCATTTGTCAGCAGTCTAGGGGACAGCAGATTTTAGCAGGAGGACTTGGACGTAATACCAAGCTTCATTTTTGAGAGGTCAGGTCCAGACAGGATAAAGAGGGTGAGTTATGAAGGGCTTGGGGATTTGAACATTGTCTCTATTTTTGTTTTCTGATGGGTTTCTTTAGCGGAAAAGTTATTAGTCTGACAAACAGAGCAGTGGAAAAGTGACATTTAAAAGAAGTTAAAGAAGCACTATGGAACTTTTCAGATAAGGATCAGCCAGCTGCTTGTCTGCGTGGAGATGTTATTTCTTTGCTTGGAATGTACAATAGTATGACATTAAACTATAATCTTGCATGATGTTTTTATTCCTCTTAAAAAAACAACTGTGAGTGGGGTTCCCTCACCACAGATCTGACCTGTACCTTCTGGCTTTCTGGAGTCACATGCTTGTCTCCGTGGAGATATACATGTTTAATACCATACTGTGAAACATTCCAGGCATCTCCATGGGAACAAGCAGCTGGCGATACCAATTAACAAAACGAACTGGCCTAGTTTTGAATGAACATGTGATTTGATTGTATTCTGTGATCCCAATAAACATCTGCTTATTTGCTTGTTACCACATTTCTGACCTTTATGGAAAACTTAATCAAAATTCAGTTATTAAATTTGAGTTAACGATAAACAAACACGCCAAAAGTGTAGCTCGAAATAAAATAAGTAATTCTAAAAGTACACCTGAAATGTCACAAAATATTTAACCTGTGTTTATTTAATAATAGACAGAATGACAATTGGCAATATTGTAAAACTACCACACAATATCTAGACAATTTAAATGAAAAGCGTGCTTACAAGGCTTTAATAAGAGTGTTTCATGTTGATCATACTGTCAATATGAACTTTTGATAGTTAAGGAACCAGATTGTAAATAAATAAATACATAAATGATCAAAAAACAATAACAGCTCCTAATGAAAAAAAAAATATATATATATTATGAAGAAAAAAAAAAAGCAGGAATGAACATGGCTCTAACAGTGAGAGATACAGGACTACATTCATACAATATACATACAACTGTACAACAACTCACCCTTATGTCATAGATAATACTCCCTACAACTGTACAACAGCTCATCCTTATGCCATAGATAACTAACTATGTCAAGTCAATCACTATTTCATCTTTGCACTGTTCTTGTTCTTCTTGTATATAGCTGAGAAATATTTTGTGAATTTATTATTACCATTAAAATCTTTGCTCTTTGTCATAATAATAAATTGTAATGTGTGAGCTACTGTGTCCAAATAATTTCCCTTGTGAATCAATAAATTTTATCTAAGTCTAAGAACAAAATCATTCTTTTTTAACTGAATGTGGAGACTAGGATCTTTCCTTTGGCATACACCACATGCATTTTACTGCCACACATTTTTTTCAGTAGGATTACAAAATTGCTGAGATAATTCAATACCCCGATGTCTAGAAGTTACCCATATGAAAAGCCCTGGCAGTGAAAGAGTTAATATAAAGAGGTTTACGCTACATGCATTTTCAAACCATTACATCCCATTGTGTCTGTGGCCTTTAGTTGTGGCGCGTGTTGAGGAAGCCAGCTTTTATCCTCAGTGGAGAGGAACACGCCCGCGAAAAGCCCCTCTCCTCCTCTTGATAGCGTCACTTTGATCAAAAATGTGTCATAGCGTTTTGATCCGGCTGAATTATTCAAAGGTCAGTGAACAAAGCTGTGTTTGTGCTGTGTTGCATTACAAAGGCTTGAGTGATGGCAAATTGGCCAAGTGTTGACTGTGTCTCTGTAGGGGAAGTGACCGGTGCGCACCTGCCTCAAGGGACCATTTGGAATCACACAGAGCCAACTCCCGCACCTGTCCTCTACTCTCCGTCACCTGATGTGTTTTCAAGCTATTATCAGTATATGCCTTTATTCTGTGGAGGGCGTCTTCGGTCTCTCCAGAATGGTAAGATGAGAAAGGACCTCCACTGGGGATAGAAGAATGGAGGGCTTTACACTCAGCATCTGGTAATGAATACTAAGTTTGAGCGTATTGTGAATTATTGTGAGCCTTATTGACATTAGACCATGAACCACCCTATTGACATTACAACAAAGTTCAAAAAGGCTAGGGAATTCAATTCTACAAGGACGCTCAAGTGCAAATCGTACAATGATGAGAAATACCACTGCTTGGTTCTTTTAACTACTGTTAGTAAGGGAAGCAGATCAGTTAGGAGAGACACTATGACCAGCTACCACCAATAGTTGCCATATTGCTTTGTGACACTTCAATTATATTATTATTTTCCCCTAAGGAATCTTAGATATGGGCTAGCAATGGGCACTTGATAGTAAGCTGGTGATAAGCAAGACCACAGTTTGCTTTATTACACAGTTTACAGTGTGCATTCCCATTATAAGTCAAATACTGTAACTGCTCCAGGTGGTGTAGAGTTTGAAGACCAAAAACAATCCAAACTTGTATATTTCTAAAGCACATTTTAGCAACACAAAGTCTCCAAAGTGGTGCACAGAGTAAGCATAACATCAATAAACATCACAGCGTAAACTGTAGCATAAAAAATTCATAGGTAAGTCAATAAAAACAATAAAAACACTAAAATTAGTAAGAGAAAATAAAAATCAATGAAAGGCAGTCAGAGAACCACACAATTCTCAAGTCTGTTTTTAAAAGCATCTACTGGAGGGGCAGTCATTGTGGGGGAGGTGCGGGAGGGCTTTTGAGTCTCATTTTTGGGACAGACAAGATTGTAAAAAAAAAAAAAAAAAAAGGGGGGGGCAGCTGACAGAAAATATATAAAAATAAACAATATGGTGCAATAATAATACAATTACAATCTATAGATAGCGTCTTACTTCAGTTCAGCTGGTACAGTACTGAACTTTTCATAAAACAATGCTATGGTTTGGAAATAAATAAAATTCATCAATTCATCAACATTTTTTATTTTTGCCCAATAATACTTTTAGGCTGCTGTCCCATCTTTCAGTTAAGGCCATCATATCTCTTTTCCAGCAGGTCAACACATAAATGGACGTCCACCGGGGAACTGAAGTCTGGTGGGTCTTGGCTCTGCACTAGTAATGCATACTGAACAGTGTGGTGTGAAACGGCACAATTTTAAAAGTGAAATATTGTGCTTGCTATTGAGCTCTGACATCCACATGTGTGTGTATGTGTGTGTATCTGCTTTGCTTGCATGAGGTCTTTTGTGATGATTGCAAAAGGGAAACCGCTGGGGCATCCAGACCGCAGGCTGTCTCAAGAGGGCCAGCAACTCACCAGGGTCTGCCGCTCCAAAGGATAAAAGATAGAGAAAAAACACACTAAAAGACAAGTACGTATTCATCTGTCTGCCTTTCAAGTCTATACTACGCATTTCCTTTTGTCTCACCATCTCCCTTGTATCCAAGCATCTGCGATTTAATGGGATGATCGCCATTGTTCATACCTCAAAAACAATACTAGCATTTAGAGAAAAGGTGCAAGAAGAACAAAGATGGAGAAGAAAACGTCTAACCTTGTAGCTTTGTGTTTGTTTGTCTATGTAAAAAGCCTCGATGACTCTACATTATTCATACAGTTACAGAGATAGAAATAGTGGTGGTGAGCACAAGCATAACATAAATAAAAAACACACATGCTGTATATATAGGGGGAATAGGGGAGGCACTGGAGGTGATAATGAAGCTACAGCAGAGTGTGTTCCCAGGAGATCAGCTGTATCCAGGTCAGAGAGGACTCCAGCATGGATCTTCTGCTCTGCTCATCTCACAGGCCAATGCTCTTTCTTTGTCAGACTCAGTACACCGGATTTTAACATCTAGATACTCTGGGATTTTTTATTTTTTTTTTTTACATATAAATGGTTTTCACAGGAATCCATGACAGTAGTTTCTAGAGAGTGATTTTTTTTTTTTTTCATGATAAGGAGTTAAAAGCCAGGGAGACGATTGCACCAGGAAAAGCATGTGGCATAAAATATATGTCAGTTACTTACAACCATAACTTGTACTATAATACTTTTCCATAGCATCCCTATGCAATGTCTTTTTCCACTGATTCTTTCAATTCCCTCTAAGATATACTTTACTTATACATATGTGGTCTTCTCTTGGCTAAGAGTTTGCTGAATCTAATCTGAGTCTCTACCCTCTCTCCCCCCATTTCACACATTAGCTGTCCTATCTACAAAAGCCTTCAGGACAAAATCTAAAAATATACACTTTCACAAATATGTTATTTCAAAATATTTTTAAACTTTAAAGGTGCACTATGTAACTTTTTGGTTGGGGGGTTGTCATGGGGCTGGTTTGGGCTCCATGAAAATAGACAGGTGTAATACCATACAGTGAAGCATTCCAGTTAAAGCAATATCATCCCCATGGAGAAAAGCATTTGACGAACCCTCCACCAAACAAGTTGCACAATGCACCTTTAAATTCAATCGAATTACTTTTCAATGCTGATTTCAGAATATGATCCGTGTCCTGGTCACTAGCTTGAACATGCTGAATCTGCCTGCTGCCTGTAATCTAATGAATGAATAAAACATTACAGCGATGGACACACACCTCAATATTACCATTCACCTAAACCTGGCCCGGAATAAATCCCATTTCATGCTTGAGCCTATATTTACACAAGAAAAAAGTGTGTCCAATTACCTCGCACAAATTTAAACTCATGGGGGTCACTTCTGACAAATTGAACTGCGCTTAATTCTGTCCAAGTCTTACAATTAAATGGAACAAATAAATGTAATGTGTTAGCTTTTTTCAAGTATTGAATTATAGTTGACCTCATTGTGTGGCTATTACAGACCAAAGCCCCTGGGAGCTGTGTCAGAAGATGGGCAGTGGAAAGTGGAGAGACAGCAGTGTTAAATACGGGCTTAGTGCAGGGATGCAAATACAATCTTACACCCACTCGTCACTTTAAAGGTGCATTGCCCAAACTTTCTGGAGGAGGGTCGGATGTCTGGATGCCTGGAATGTTCCATGGTATGACATTAAATATGTCTATCTAATTATTCATTACGGGTGTTTCTATTGCTCAAAAATACAATAATTCTCTCTTGAACACTCTAGACAAAGCAATAACATCTCCATAAAGATAAGCATGTGACAGACCCTCCACCAAAAAGGTTGCACAATGCACCTTTAAAATCTCAAAATGTCTGCTCACCCCCTGTCTCTGCTCTGTACATGTGCTCTCTCTGCCTGTCTTTCTTTGCCCATTATAAAGGTGTAAATTGGACACAGATAATTGAACATTACTATCCTGGGAGGTAGCCCGTACCATCTGTTAAATGTCCGCCCTCAACATCACAGTGTATCGCAGCGTGTGCACAAACATCCCAGCAGTGCATGGAGCTGTTCATCTGCTGTACACAGGGCCCTATTTAAAAACACACTATGGATATGTACTGCTTTTCTACTGCAAAACTATTCACAAGCCTTTCAGGATATTTGGTTATAAGCAGATGTGTTTACCCAGTGTAGGATTTAACAAAGGGCAGAAAATGAAGTACATCAGTGCTTTTATTGCTACGAAATAGAGACAACACAACAGGCAAGTCAAGATTAAGTCTTTTTCATTCAATGGATTCAGCAAAAAAATAAAGTGATTTTTATCTAGCTGCTTTTGTCCACCTTATGGTCTCTAGTCATGTTGTCAATAATCGTGAATAATTGTTAAATCGTGGTGTTTTTTGGTCACATTGGTCTCATTTTTATATAGCACTTTTCCACCTTCAAGGCACTCAAAGTGCTTTACAACAAGGAGCCACTCACTCATTCACACACACACATTCATACACCAGTGTATGCAGATACTGAGGCTGAGGGGGTTAAATGTCTTGTTCAGGGACACAACAACAGCATTCATCTGTGGCAGCTGGAATCGCACCGTTGTGCCTTTGGGTGTACCAATCGAGATCCCAAGGAGGGGATTTCATTTTATAGATTGACTGCTGCCCCTGAACGACACGCTAAATGAGTATCTGCCATTAAACGGGTTAAACTCTCGGCTATGTACTTTGCCAGGGATAAGTTTCTGACTAATGCTGCTTCATAAGCTTCTACGTGTAGTTTTGGTGATCTGGTCTAATTTTGAATATACTGATATGAATAAGTAAAGACAAACGCATTACAAAAAAAAATGCATAAAAAACCTGCAGTGGTTTAACGTTCATTAAAGTTGTTGTGAACAGGACCAGACACTTGTCTGTTGTTATCCTAACGTCAGCTGTTAGCTACATGGACAAGATGGACATCTAATTGAGACGTAGTTTTATCTTCCTTAGCCCAACTTACCCCGAACAAAGTGCTGACTACATAGCCAAGAGCCCTCCGAGGGCTTCCTGTGATCCCGTCTGATGGCAGATACCCATTTAGCGTGTTGTTCAGGGTCAGCAGGCAGTCTATAAAATGAAATCCCCTCCTTGGGATGTCGATTGGTACACAGGGACACAACAGGAATGTACCACCATAACTTTTTCGTGACAAAAAGCGAGGTCTGATAGATGGTTTTGATTTGATTTGAGAAGTAAAAGTTTGAATTAATAACTTCTATGACTCATTACACACAAACTAAAGTGTTTCATTGTGCTGTTTATTTATTGCAGCTCATGATTTTTTTTTTAACAATATCGTACATTTAGAGTAGTTTTTGTGGTTTAAATCTGCTTTTGGATTTTTATGTCAGAGGCATAAATTACTTTTAGTAATTTATCCTCTATTTTTTTCAGCAATATATTGCACATTAAAACTGATGTTGACAGACCTAATTTAAACCATCACTAAACATTTGGGATACGAGCATTTTGTGCATTTCCCATCACTGGCTGGACTGTCCACTCTGTCTGCAGCCTCCATATAATTGTACAGTACTTTTTACTCAGTGCCTAATCCAGCTATTGTTCATTCCTCTGACGCGATTTATACAAGTGCCCGGCTGCATGTACATTCCATAGGATTCCCCAACAAAGGCCCAATTATCAGACAGGATGGGGATATGATAGGTTATCTAGGCAAATAATGAGGGGGATTGTCACTGTGAATATCTGAAAAGCTCTTAATAGTGCCTGGATTATGCTCTCCCACACTCTCTTACACACAAGGCTGATTAGCTGTTGGCATTTCATCTTTTGGCTACGTGCTAAATGAGTGAGGCTACATTAGCATCTCAAAGATACTCAGCGCACCCGGTCAGGACACAATGGCTTCTCAAAACACTCCATCGATCACCCCCCCTCTAAAAAACCCCAAAACAAAACACAATTTAGCCTTTTGGCGTTAAGCCTGATACAGCCGGTTCCAAAACAACAGTGCTGGAGGAGAAGAGGAGAGCACTGCTAAAAGATAATCAACATTGGCCTGTTTTAATAATCTTCCAATGTGCAAAACAACTATTGATTCATGTAACTCTCATTCGACCAAGTGAAGTAAAACATGACCCTAATTAAGCTAATTCTATGCAAATTTACACAAAATAATAAACAGATGCCAGTTAACAGAGCAGTAACGGAGACTAATGGATGTAATGATTTTATTCCACCCCACACTGTACATAATGATGCAATCAATCCATTTAAATGTTGTCCACTGTGTCTTTGCTTTGTCTAATGTTCATCTCATGAAACAAGACCTAAAAAGAAATTTCACATACATCGGTTTACGAAGGCTGCAGAATTATTTTTATTTTTTTTCCCACTAAAGTGCAGTGGTTAGCTCATCATATCTCATCCACACAAGAGAGATAAATGCATTACAGTGAAATTCTAGCAATATATGGCTGCATAATTCAGAAAACAGAGCTATAAGCTAAGAGTTAACAAAGAAATTTCAAATTTTGGCCACATTTTGCTTTAAGTCAAACTGACTTCAGCTGCTTCAAAAAGCTGAGGTGAGTCATTTATAAAGTCAACAAAAAGTAAGAGCTGAAGTTCAAGGGGAGGGTCACACAGAGGTTATCTGTAAAATCTGTCATAAAGATAAATAAAGTGAGCGTTGTGCTGGAGCAGCCCGGGTCTGCATTCACACACAACACATACTACGAAGACCTGTGCATTACATTACATTGCAGTTTCAAAACAGAAACACAGATACATTCAAAATAACTACACAGGATAAAGGGCTGCCGTGTTGCTGTCAACACATCTAAATCATTAAATATGTATGACAAGACATTTGTGCTCAGAACATACATAATGGGTGCTAGCTATGAGGCTTTTATACAGTGCTATAACACAAAAGACTCGTTTGGATCCTACAATAAGGACTAAATCACAACAGCTCAAAAAGCATGTGTCCAGAGACAGGCCTGTGTGAGCTGACTGCACTGCTCAGAGTTCAGCCTCAGAGCCTTCACAGTCTTGTGAGGCTGTGGGCCTCCTGAACACAGGGGGCAGAGCCAAATGCAAACACTAAGTATCATACAGGTCTAGATGGACAAGTGTGGATACAAGTGTACTAACCAGAAGAAACACAGAACCAGAAGCATGGGTCACTCAGCAGTGTCCTGTCCCACAGTGTATAATGCAACACTTGGTTTTAGATGGACAAACTAACTGCAGATGTCAAATGTCAGCCGTATCAAAGTGTTTTTGTTAAATAGAAAGTATGTGCTCTGAAAATGAAATTGCTATTTGTTTTTGCTTTGGTCACATAAGTGTGAAGCAGGATTATGTGGATGCTGCATTGTAAATGCAAAAGAAAATCCTTCCTCAGAGTGGATCAATGTTTGTACTGTTGTGTGTGTGCCCTCGGCATCGATCCCCCACTTTGTTCCAATTATCAGTGAGGGTATGGCGCCTAATACTGCTATTCACACAAGCATTAGAGCTACACAGGCTGATGTGGCATGAGCAAAGAGAGGTGCAAAGAGAAGAAGAGGAACAGAGGAGCAGAGAGGAAGAGGAGGCTGCATAAATGTACAAATGCAGAAGATTTTAACAAGTGTGACACCACATTAGGCTGTAAGTAACAACACACGGTGTTGTAAAATGCAGTTACATTACACACAAAGTTTGCATGTATGTGTGATCTTAGCTGGAGGTATTTAACAAGTATCTTAGTATGTTAATGGAGAAGGGTTTTCATGACATCATGTTATCTGCTGTGTTATAAAAAAAAATCTTGCATGATATATTTTGTGCATTCTTATTTCTATTCTAACCACAAGACATTAAATATTAAAGACTAATAGACGGAAGCATGCGCACTAGGTGGCTGCCTCTTCGGAGGGCTGCCAATGGACACCCACAGCGCGGATTAAAAGATGTGGTGTTGTTGCAAATCGATTGGCCTTTATCCCACACAAACTCTGACAGAGCGGTGCGTATGGGCCTGGCTGAGTGTGCTCAGGCTCCTTAGTAATAAAGGCTAACCTATAACAGGCCTGTAAAGAGCTGGAGGTCATCATCACTGACACACGGCGCACTATTGATCGCTTACCCAGTTATCTGAAGAGCTCAGAGCTCGCAGCACTACAGGGACATACACATTCAAATCATTAGCGGGGTGCCCTGCTGCCATAACTTACAAACAAAGAATCAGAGGTGCAGGGTACTTACAGTATTTTCTCAGTCAAGAAATATTCGGAACTATTGCACTTTTGATGTTTGTTTAACTTACTATCAATAAATACAGGTAATGCGTTCACTAGTTTTGGTGAAAGAGAAAGCCTGCATGTGTCTTGTATCTAGCACATAGCCCTACATAAGCCCCTGAAAATGAGATGCATTTATGTCACTTTGTATGTTGCATGTGCAGCTGTGGGTGGAAGTGTCTGGGGAGATCTCAGCCACATTGCTTGATTCCAGTTGATTCCACGGTGAGCGTCGCCAGGGGCTTGTTGGCGAGGTTGAGCCAATTGAATTAGGGATTTGCCATTCCCTCCTCAGTTCGGCCTCCTGACCATTTCCTGTATGGAGGGATCCCCCAGGACCCCGCCCCTCCGCTCAGCTGTGGACTGTAATTGTGTTTAAGATGCCTGCACTGGGCCCCATGGAATTCAACAGAAGAAGATAGAGAGACAAACTTAGATAAGAGCGGCAATGAAAGGGTGGCTTATTACAATGGGGGAAATTATAGGCACGCTGAAAGAAGGGATTTTGTATTTTGTTCAAGTTAAAACCGCAGACAGTTCCTATGTTCACAGAGATACAGAAGTAAGTGATGGTCTATCCACAAGGTCATACACTTCAATAGACTGGAAGCTTGAATAAATCAGACTGTAGGTCTCACTTTAGCCTCCTACTATGGTATCCTTTCTATAAAGAAATAATAACCTAGTCATTTATTTTGGCCAGAACCTTCTGTGAGTACAATTCAGAGACACAATCTGGCAGACACCCACACACGCTGAGTTTAATGATATGATTGATTATTACTTTGAATAATTATACCACTCCATCAATTAATAATTTCAATTTATGTTACATTCTACTAGCTCTCTGATCTTCAGCATAAAATGGAGTTGCCCTTAACATTTCCGTAATAGTATTTCACTAGTACATATCCAGTGGACGTTATGTACTTGACTGTTATTTTTTGTGGTTCAGCTAAATGTCCCTCACACTGCAGTGTACTGTAAAAGCAGCTATTTGAGAATAAAGGATATCGTACATTTAAGCAAACGTTTGTTTTTATTCTATTTATTGTGTTGATTTATGTAGAATTTTTAACTATAATCATTCAGCAAAGAATGTGCCAGGGAAAACCTTATGCACATGACAAATTAACTTGAACTTATTGTGTGATGATCACCATATAGAAGCAACTTCCAGAGACATTTTTTTGTCCAATCAGGTGCATAGTTGCATAAGAATTATAGAAACTATATAGAAACAACTATCAGTGACTATCCTGGACAGTTGTTTGTTTGTCAAATTAAAACATGTTCAAAATCAGGTCCAGCACTTTCAATTCCTTTCAATCTAAGCTGAATACTATTTACAGTGCCTGATATTTTTCACTTGTTCTTATGTGGCGTTCCTCCAGTGAGCCTGTGGAGATACCGCTGCTGCAGTTTTGTCTGACATGTGTCGTGTGAGCAGGTCCTTCTGCTGCCCACTCTGCTCAGAGGGTGATGTGGCCTCACCCATCTGTGCCCACGTCATTTGGTGCAGTCACCGCAGGCAGACGTCTGCACCCATGACCAGGGCACAGCTCACTCCTGTATGTCAACAAAGCTGTGGTTCTGATCCATGCAGTGATTGGCATTATTACAAGTATTGTTTTAAAGCTGCTGTACCCGTCTTAAAAAGTAAAAAAAAAAAAAAAAAAAAAGTGTAATTCCTAGCGTCCTAATTATTTGTATGTTTATATGAATGTGTCTCAGCTTTCAGAGGCCAGAGTGGAGATTGTAGCATCATGCTACAATCAACAACTTCTTCCTGTTTCATGGACAATAAAAAAACTTCATAATTATTATTACATAAATATTATTATTAATTCCATTTCCTTGCTTGACAATGCTTTTGAGAGCTATTTAGTGCAGACAAGACACTGTACACTGAGAATTATTTCAGTAATCATCACAAACACAATCACAATAAACATGTTTTTCTAAACTTCTACCAGATTGTATTTCTTCTACCCACAATAATTAACCAGAGTAACTCAAAACCAACACAGGAACAAATATTGTGTTAAAAAACTAAATGACAGCAAACTGATTTCCAACCAAACAATGACTCCTGTACAAAGAGAAATCCCAGGCATCAAAAACATGTCACAACACGTCCAGGTTAAAGCATTTGGCCCCTGCGTCCTTCCAGAGCTGCTCCTGTGGTCAGCCCAGGCCCTCTTTGGTCCTCCTTTGATGACCAGGTGCAGGGCAGGTGGCACAGACAGACAGCAGGTACAGCCCTGTGTGTGTGTATGTGTGTGTGTATACGTGTGTGTAGAGTGCGATGCAATGATAGGGTAAAATTCATTCCCACAGTAATGAGAAAGGTGCCAACTGCTCCTCCATCTGGCATTGAGCAAAGTTTCCCCTGCATCACTCCAGCCTCCTCACCCTTACACTTCTCATCATCTGTTGGTTTGCTTTTACTTGAGCATCATGCCGTTTGACATTTTTGGATGATGTAAACACTCTCGGCTGCCCACACAAACTCTAGCCATGAGCAGAAAAATGCAACCTACATCTCACATTGAGTGGTTAGAGGAGGCTATTAGCATAAACAGCTGGTTCGGAAATGTGGAAAAGATCTAATTATATATTTATTTGGTATGATCTTGGGATTTAAAAATATATTTTTTGAAAGGTTACTTTTAATCTAAAAACTGGAATAAACAAGATTGATAGATTGAAAAGAGACAAATTGGTACAGTGCAGTGGGTGTAACAAAACAGTATTAATTGTAGTCTCATTTGCTATATCACTGTGGTCTGCTAGTTATGGGTTTGGGAAAGTAAGACAGGTTTAGTGCAGTTCTCCTGTTCTTTTCTACATAGGCCAGCACAGCTCTTCCCATTCTGAATCCAGTCTCTCATTTTGATGAATACCCAAGAGCTAATACTACATAGCCATTGCACATAGTGATGATGTAATAAGCCCCTTCTGAAAGACCTAATCAGACCCCTCCAGTTTCAGACACATTTACCGTCCATATTTACTTCGCCTGTCTTTATCTCACTCTGGGCTGCAGACATGCTTGCATACAACACACATTAATTGACTTTCCGGCGTCTTCGGTTGTGTTTTGAGTGACAGGGGGCGTCGGGGGATTGTGGGTAATGATGAGGCAGCTGGCAAATGGGCTGATGGGTAATGAGGGACCCACTTGCTGCCAGCTGACAGTTAGATGCTGAATTAAACAGTTTTCGGCTCTGTGCTATTGCCATACGACTCTATATGTTCAATATGCTATTCACTATGTGTGACAATGTCAATACTCTGACAGAGAAACACAAACTTCCTCCGCCACTTGTCACCACGGCGTGTTCCATGAATAGTCAATCAGCAGTTTTGCTCAAACACAAATCTTCAGGCGGGTTATGTCAATCACTTCATATTCAAAACCAGAGCCAAACCAATACCCCTGCATATATTCACAGGGGGCAAAGTACTGTCCACTCAAGTGGCCATTGTGGGTAATAATATTCACACAAACAAACAGCTCAAGCTGTGTATTATCAGGGCCTCATAATGGCGATGGAGGCTGAGTGGTTGGCTTTCATGTCTTAGATCAAGAAGATACTGGCCATTTCTGAGTGATGACTTTTCATTTTCTATGCATGCAGGTAAGTTTAGTCCCTACTTTAATTCCCCCAAAACACAAATATATGCACAATAGGCTGCTCTTCCAGCTGGGAAGTCTTGGCCATGAACCTTAAGTTCTGGAGAAAAGCCCTTGAGTGCAATTTTATGATAAACCACTGCTCCTGGGTCAAATGCAGAGGACACATTTTGGTCGATGAAGTGCATTTTATGGCCTTACGTACTTGAGAATACCCCATCTCATCTGATCTTAACCTTAACTTACAACACATCCATATTGCTGTACACAACAAACATCAGAAACTTCATGAACTCCTTTGGCAAAATGAGATATAAGACAGCCAATATAGAAATAGTCTGTAGAATTAAAATAGGTAGAAATGTAATCTGGAGTAACTGTGATATTATACAATTAGAAGTACATATTACTTTGAAGTCTGATGTACAATAATGCCAATAATGCCATGCAGGCTTTTCTTTCAAACACACAGCTGAGGCAATTCTATTGTAGACTGCTGTTAGTACATACATGTATCCTCAGAGGGACACTGGGATGCAGAGAAGTCAAGTACAAAGACCATTACCATTTGGCAGTGTGTGCTTTGGGAGTTGGCTCTACAGGAGTGCAGTACATTATGTGTGCTAGACATTAGACAGGGCTATTATCGACCGTGGACCAGATTAAGCTAGCTAGGATGACAAATTGTTCAGCAACCCCAGACAAAGCTTATAGGAAATATCTCACTATGGCTGTAAAGCATGTATGTTTATCTCTTATTTCTATTGTGTGTTTTACTTACAAATGCAGTGTCGTGTTACAGTATATCAACTGTTGTGCAAAACAGTATTGTTGATCTTTCTTATCGGCATACAAACCGTACACTAGCATATGCTGATAGAGGTGAAGTGTCTTGCCAGAGGACTAAGAAGAAGTGGGCGTTGTTAACCCTATTTATTGTGTAAATGGCTGTATATGTAATGGTATTTTAGTATACATATTTTATTAAATTATTCTGAAGTGACAGTACTTGCACTATATAACTGTTCTTACAGTGAGCAGGCTCTCCTCTCCACAGATCTGACCTGTAACTTGACCTGGTGCCACCATCTGCTTGTCCCCATGGTGATGACACCCTACCATGGAACATTCCTGGTAAAGCAATAACATCTCCATGGTGACAAGCAGGTGGCAGACATTCAAATGTACTGTTTGTATAATTTAGAATACGTCTCCAACATTTAAATACTAGTTTTAGCTCAGTTAATAACCTTTACAATCAATCTAGTTTTTCTGTCAATAATACTAGATACGTTTCTATAGTAGGCCATTCTCCTCTGCTCTTTGGGGGAGTTATATGAAAAAGGAGTGGTCCCCAGTGCTCAGAGACAGTAGCACACTGTCCATTTGAGGTGCAATAAGGATGATGAAAGATAGTTGGTTCTGCTGACAAAGCAATGCTCTTATATGGTCTGTTTGTTATTGTCCATTACAGATATTTACTGCAGCCTACATGACCCCTGAAAGCTCACTGTGCTAACCTCCTGGACTTAACTAACAAAAGCTGATGTGATGCTGCTCCTCTTACCAGCCCGTCCTTGTTAAAGAGATGCGAGGCTGCAGAGAGGAGCCTTCCCTCAGAGACTCATAAGCCCATGCTGGACCAGTGCCATTCTTAGCATGAAGGTCCACATTTAATTGCCAACACTTGACTTACAGCGCTGTCAAAAACATGCAGTGGTTTGTTTTTTCCTTACTTATTAGAATGGATGGAACCATTTAGCATTTGACAATAATAAATACTTTTGTAAATATTATTTTTTATCATTCTGAAACGCATGTACAGGAGTTTTATGTTAAGAGCATTCAATGTTTATTCACTTCCTTATGATAGTAGTGTATCTACATGTGATTTATTGATGTGAATGAACATACTGCATATAAATTGCATACACGTGTACGTATGACCAAACGTCCTTGTCAAAGCCTGAGCTCATCAGATTTCAGAGCATGAGCATGAGCAGAGCAGGATGGGAGACTACTGGGAACACAAGGTGTCACAGTGGGGCGCCAGGGATTGTGTCTTTAGGCAAGACACTTCACCCACATTGCTTAGTGTGAATGTGGTTTGTGTGATTGTTGGTGGTGGTCAGAGGGGCTGATGGCGCAGATTGGCAGCCTACGTCTGAATAATGCAATAATGGAAAAGCGCTGTATAAGACTAAAGCATTATTATTAATACTATGTAAATGTAATGACACATGCAACAATAAATAAAAGCACATTTTGATTTGAAAACTAAAGTTAAAGAATGCACAAGAATGTAGAATATTTACAGCATGGTGTTCCAAAAGCTGCCATTATACTGTACTTTTAAAATAGGTCAAGGTGTTTAGAATGATACTTGGGAAAGTTTGAGTCACTAAGTAAGAAAAGAGAAAATGAAAGAATGCCCATCTCATTATTATGCTGCTCAAATAACATTTCACACACAGTGAATTCAATAATAAAAGATTTACTAGTACTTTGCCTGCTCGAGAGAATGTATTACAAGATGTTATGACAGTACAGCGGTTCAGCTCGAGGGAAATTAGAGACATAAAAGTCATAAAAGAGAAAATTAGATTTTTTTTATACAAAATTGGTTAAAATGTTTTACTTTTAAAACTTAAAACTTTTAGATGGATCCATTTGGGCTCTAGTGGTCACCTGTCAGACTGAGTAGAAGAAAACACAGTTGTGAAGGAAAGAAGGAAATATAGGTCTTACCTGGTGATGAGGTAACAGACAGGCGATGGACAGGCAGCAGGAGACACACACAAAAGAAAAACATGTCAGTAAAGTAGGGCAGAAACATGATCAAAATTGAATTAGCCGTCACATTTCTTTTTCTTTGAAAACAAATAAAGATGGTGTTCAGTTCCAATGTCACAAACATAAACAACAAACTTTAATCAGTGACAGTTTACACAAAACACACTAACATTTTCTCTCTCCAAAAACAACTCTAAAAAACATGCTTTTACCGACAGCAAATTAAAAAGCCCCAAAGTGATCAGTGACAATTTGAAATGTTTGGATCTCCATCTGATTAATTGTGATTGATTACACTGACCTACAATGAAGTAGTTACTATTAAAAATGTTTATTCATCAATTACTAATTAAAGACAAATCACTTTATACTGTTAATATAGTTAATATACTGAGCAAGTATCTCAGTTGGAGTGTTTTTCCTCTTATCTGAAGGTTGGTGGTTCGAATCCCCCTCTCAACAATAACACTGTTGGTTTGAGCGGTCAGACCCAGTGATTCATAGGTTGGTGGTGTGATTTCAGCTCCCACAGATGAATGCTGTTGTTGGGTCCTTGGGCAAGACACTTAACCCACATGGCCTTTAGTGTCTGTGTACACCGGTGTATGAATGTGTGTGTGAATAGGTCAGTAGTTCCTTGATGTAAAACACTTTGAGTACCTTGAAGGAGAAGCAGCACTTTATAAAAATGTGACCATTAACCATTTACCAATACGGGGCTAAGATGATCTATCAATTTGCGCCAAAAATCAAATAATCCAAAATGAGACTGGTGTTGGATCCATAGATGGCTTTTCGGTCTTGTTTTCACAACCCACCCACAAACCTTCATTGGAAATGGAACCAAACTTTTATCTAGTGGGTTAGCCTCCTGAGACAAATGCAATTTTATAATTTGGTGTAAAACTGTAGAATAACTCCAATCCCCTATATCAGTTACACAAAATGGTTCATAGGGCTACTTGTACTGACTCCCCAACCTGACTTTTCATCATCTACCACTACAGTTCATTTAACCAACAAAGAATGTGATTGGTGGAGCCTTATTTCTGTTCATTTATGGTTTACAACTGCAATGTTCCGAGTCCATGTCCACCCAGTTGTTTTTCATGACTAATGCCTTTTAAATGACTGATGTGTAAATGACGGTGTAGAGGGTCGATAATCCACTCTTCGTCTTCTCTCTGCTCCCTGTGCTTTTGTTTACTCTAAGCTGTGGCCCAGAGGAGGGATAAGAGGGTTTAGAGGAGCTTGCTGTGATGTCATATACACATCACACACACAGTCACACACTCACCACTTTGCTACTGAAGTGGTATCAAAGCACAATGAAAAATACAAGTATCAGTTGGGACTGAATTGTTGTTGTTAAAGGTCCTGTATTACACAGAATCGAGTCCTGTGGGTTTTGTTACCTCATCAAAAACATACCTTGAGTTGTGTTTTCTTTAATTCACACGTTTGAGGAATCTTTTATTATTAGTCTGTCTACATTTCCAAAGCTCAAAATGCTCTTTTCCACCTTGTGATGTCATGAAGAGGCAATTTTCATGCTAACAGCTATCTTTTACCTTTTGTTCAGTAGAGATTGGAAATTCCAGGGCTGAAATCATCCAAATTATTTTAGAGAAGGGGCATGGAGTTTAAAAACACAGTGGAGCACTTCCTGTATAACAGTTTGAGAGAACTCAGCCTAAATATGCAGGGTTTGTGTGTTAATCATGTCAGAAAGAAACAAAACACAACTCCAGGTATGTTTGTGATGAGGAAACAACATTATAACATAGATGGCGCCTTTCAAGATTAATAAAGTTAATTGTTCATTGGCAACAGTCATATGGGTCAATCCAACTTTTATTTGAATGTAATGCTGTATTTGCTCAAATTAAAACAACCTGAAGCCAGAGAAAAAAGAAAAAAAAAAAAAAAAGTCATTTTTTTCCCCAAACTTGAACATTTTTGAAGAAATGGAAAATTCCACTCTCAACTTATTTTTTCGAGTGATACTACATTTCCGGTGGTGTGGCTTTCTGCAGTGAGCACCAGCTCCACTTAACAGATAATGTCATGTGCTTGAGTCATGCTGGATACAAAAACAGTGATGGGATCGCAGTGTTCCCTGTTAGAGAAGTGTCCCGCTGTGTACCTTTTAAAACTACATTAGAGCGCGAGTGGAGAGAAGGATGAGAGCGCCATGTGCTATCCATCGTTACACACTGTTATCATCAACGGATTAACACACAGGAGCTTTTTACACTGAACACAAATATCATTCTTAACCTGGGCTGTGGATACTACAGGGTTTTTTTTTTTCAGTTCTGTTTTATACCTGGATTCTTACTTTTTGATTATAGTAAAGGGAAGCAAGAGTACTCTTTTGTACTCTGGTCTTTGATAGTGGGTTCCCCATTTAGTCCGTGGGCCAGACCCCAAAATTTGACATACCAGTATCACTCAAGGTGGCAAGGGCTATCAGTGATTTTTGAAAAGTTCCATATCTAAGCTTTATATTTTGGTGTGATAGACTTTTCTGGGTTATCATAGTAGCCTTCAAAAATACACTTAAGACACAGGTGCATATTTTGGTTTAGGCCATGTGACACTCTCATTTTGAATATTATTATTTATATTTTTGCTCTTTGTTATTATGTTATGTTTTATGTTGTATATTCTGTGATGTGTGAGCTACAGTGTCCAAATAATTTCCCTTGTGGATCAATAAAGTTTGTCTAAGTCTAAATAACTTGAGTTCAAAATCTTAATCAAAATTGTTGCAGTCTTTATGCCTACTACTTGACGTGCTACAAGAGAATTCGGATGTGTTTCAGTACTGTTTTCATTTCAATCCAAGAATTTGCCAATATGTGTGGGGAAATGGAGTAAGATAGCATTTTCAAACTCCACTGGTCATTTTTGTCTGGTTTACATCTTAATTCTCCAGACTGACATGTTATAAACCAAAGTGACTAACCTTGGTCATATAAGCAATTATATTTGACCAACTCAAAACAACTCATTTGAGATTAATATTCTGAAATAAAGCTACTTAAATCCATAGATATTCCAATTTTGCAGTGGTCTATTTAATTGCTCACAGGAGAGAAAAATATATTCTCTATTGGTATTTGACAGAAAAAATCCTCTTATTGAAATTATGAAATAAGAAGAACACAAAATCTCCCCTTCAGTGCTAAAATGATTCTTTTAAACCAGCCCTCCATCCACTGATTCTGTTGAATTGTTAAGCATGACCATCCAAAGTAAAGCGCTTTGATGTGTAATGGGGAAAGAAGGACATTACAGCCTGAATGAAAACACGGTAATCATTAAATAGTGAATCTCATATTGATGTTCCCAAACATCTGTTGTGTCTGCTCATCGGGCCCACAGTGTAACGCTGCTATAGTGTAATCAATAGCTTCATAATGAGAAAGCAACATGGGGACAGCTGTTAGTCACTTAAAAGCCAAATATAATATAACCAACAGATGCTTTGCAAATGCACTTCTCTGAGTGTGGCGCTCCACATCCAATCCAATACTATTACTGTCACTGATCATGTATGAAATTATCTTTATGTATTTTTTTAAGATTTAAACTAATCAAAAGCACAGGCACCATGTCAAGGCATGTTTTAAAGGTACATTGTGTAATTTTTCTGGTGGAGGGTCCGTCAAAAGCTTTTCTTCATGAAGATGTTATTCCTTTTTTCTGGAAGGGTTCACAGTATGGCATTAAACTTTTCTATCTTTATAGAGACCAAAAAAGACCAAGTTACAGGTCAGATCTGTGGAGAGGCAACCCTGCTCACAGTCAGAATGCCTGTTTTTCTAGTTTTTTTTTTTTTTTTTTTTAGCTAAAAATCAACTGTAATTAAATAAATGTAAGGTAGAGCTATTTAATGTCATACAGTGGAACATTCCAGCCAGAGCAATGACGTATCCATAGAAACAAACAAGTGACAGAACCCCAACCAAAATGTTACATAGTGCACCTTTAACAAGTATTTTGGTCTTGATAATTACATATTTGCAAAATTCTAAATATGCAGTTGTGAAGGCCTGGGGTATCTAGTCAAAACACTTTTAAGAGAGTCACAATATCAGATGAATTGTAATCCAATATAAACATGTATCAGAACAAAAGTACGTAGTTACGCTATTTTCTGATCTATGTTATAATATAATATAATAAATATAATGTGGCAGTACAGGAAGTGCTCCATACACCTTCACTAGAATTATTTGGATCATTTTGGAACTGCCAGTCTCTACTGAACAAAAGGTAAAAGGTAGCTGTTAACTTGAAGACTACCACTTCATGACATCACGAGGTGGAACAGAGCATTTTGAGATTTGGAGATGTAAACAGACTAATAATAAAGGATTACTCAAACGTGCGAATGAAACAAAACACAACTCCAAGTATGTTTTTGATGAGGTACCAACATTCTATCATGGCTTAAAGCTCACAGGAGTCATTTTTGCGTAATATAAGGGATGATAACTTCAAAACGACAGTATTACAACATCTCCAAAATGTGCAGCTATTGTGAGTTACATTTTCAGGGAGAGCCATTTTCACTTGTGAAGTAAAATGTATTATAATAAAGATTCCATTTTCTCCTTTTTTGGACACCGTTTTCCTGCACAGATGGCTTGACTGTTGGATTTCTCATTCAGTGACTTTCAACAGCGCTGCCTGCCAGTATCTAAAACAAGCTAAAGACAATCTATTAAACAGACACGTATTTGCATCTCTCTTTAATTCAGCTCAAAGAAAATCTCAGCAATTCTTAGCAATTTTTGTCCATCTTAACAATCCTATATTACGTCAAATTGACTAATGTGAGCTTTAAGCCAAGTTATAATGCTGTTACCTACTCACAAACATACCTGGAATTGTGTTTGTTTCATTCACACACGTTTGAGTAATCCTGTATTATTAGTCTGTCTACATCTCCAAAGCTCAAAATGCTCTGTTCCACCGTGTGAGGTCATGAAGTGGTAGTTTTCAAGTTAACAGCTACCTTTTACCTTTTGTTCAGTAGAGATTCAGCAATTCCAGGGCTGAAATTAACCAAATAATTCTAGTGAAATTGTATGGAGAAGATTAAAAACACACAGTGGAGCCCTTCCTGTATTACCACAACATCACAAGTTGGAACAGAGTGTTTTCCGTTTGAGAGAAGAACTCCTAAATATGCACGTGTGAATGAAACTAAACAAAACTCCATGTATGTTTGTGATGAGGAAACAACAGTATAACATAGGCTTGGGAGCGATTTGTGTTGATTCACCTCTGTTAACTACTCCTAATGGGTAATGGGTAGGGGGAGTCCATTAATCTAGTGTCCAGCCGCATCAAATCCAGCGTCATTATGTAGCATTACCACAGACGCTGACAGCACAAACGCGCACACAGCAGCTTCTAATCACATTAAAGGTGTAATTACTATCCTCAAAGATCTAATGGAGTTGTGGGGAAACATGATTTAGACCAGCCAACAGGTGTGTACTGCATGGGATTTTGGAGACTAAAGTAAGTGGAAGAAATAATCACAAAAATGTTCTTGTGCCAATGTGGTTTTTCTCAAATTTTTTAAAGAATTTGGATTCTAATGATTTTTGGTAACGGTGGGTTACATTGGCTAAAAGGATTTTTTTATTTATTTATTTTTTTTTTTTACAATCCATCAGAAATGCACCCAAATGTGCTTGTAAATGCCTTAAAGCTTAGTCACAACTGCCCGTACGACTAGCTACGGGCGGTCTACGGGCGAAAAATGGCTCAACCTGTACAGGGCATGCAAGTGGCCTGCACGAAATAGCAAGCCTGTAGACCGCTCGTTGAGCCCGTACGACAAAAATGTGCACATTTTTTTCTACGGGCATGCTGTGAGCGCTAGATCGTAGCGAACACTTGTACAACATGCAAGGGTTCAGTACGGGTGAAGTAGGTGACCTGCAGGTGTGTCGTACGAATTTTTCAATTTTTGGGCTCACCAAATCCGGCGGACGTACGTGCTCTTCAAGTGATAAATGCGGGTCCCTTGCGTGCCCCTTGCGTGCAGTCTGAGTGTTAGAAATAAAAGGCTATTTTGTGCGGGCATCCTACGGGCACTTACATATCCCGTACACACCCCTTGTGTGCTAAAGGGAGGACTCTTGTGTACATAAAAGGCTGTGATTTGAACGTCCCCCTCACATTCGTGGCAAGAATTCTACACAGAAAAAAACACAATTGTACACAGTCATGCCACCCAAGGGAAAGGGAAAAGGGAAGAAGACTGGCAGGAAGGAGCAGACTGACGATGCTGTCCCGGCACCTACAGCTTCAGCCGAGTTAGAGTCCCTCAGAGGGGAAAGCGGAGATAGCGACAGTGGGGAGAGTGCCGCCACCAACACAGGGAAACGCATGGTAGTGGCGTACAGTGACCATCGTGTACCTATATATATATATATATATATATATATATATATATATATATATATGTGTGTGTGTGTGTGTGTGTGTGTATATATATATATATTTTTTTTTTGAGTGTGGCATAAGGGCACCGTACGAAAGCCTCACCCGTACGTCATAAGTGTGTGCAACTTACGTTACCCTTAGGAATACCTCACAATACACTTCACTAGTTCGATTTTCTTTACTGATTTTTCATTAATTTCTGACAAGTATTGCGGTTGTCATTTAATTAAATATACAATAAACATTTTAAACATGTCCAGGAGTATTTACATTCAAGAGAACATTGACATATGAACCACTAAATAAATACAAGAATCCAATGTATTTCAGAGTATCTTTGTAGAGGTCTAAACTACAGAGTTGGCAGATTCTTGTAGCCCTACTATGAAAAAAATATTATGACTGAGGATGAGACTGTATTGCACGATTCGCTCTCATATATAGATGTATTACCCAAAAGTGTGAAAAGTAGTACATAAATAATGTAAAATGAATGTCTGTTCATGTGTGAATTCATCGAGTCTCCACTGTGAAAAACGTAATTTTGCCTACAATAGTGAAGGGAACAATGTTGTCAGACATAATGGTGTGGGTAACAGTTTTTATATTACTGTTACACAAAAGAGGAGCCAAGTGCCAAAAAGAGAGCTGCATTTAAAGAAACATACTCTGCACTATGGCTGTGTCATTAGGCCAATGAAAATCTGTGCTCAGGAAATACATATCGAAAGTCATTTTGATTTGTTTTTAAAAGGTCCTTATGCAAAACTGACTCTTTGAATGTTGCTATCTCCTTAAAAACATACCTGGAGTTGTGTTTTGTTTCATTCACACATGTTTGAGTAACCCTTTATTATTAGTCTGTCTATATCTCCAAAGCTTGAAATGCTCCGTTCCACCTTATGATGTCATGAAGTGGTTGTTTCCAGGTTAATAGCTATTAACCTTTTGTTTAGTAGAGACTGGCATTTCCACGGCTGAAATCATCCAAATAATTCTAATGAAGGTGTATGGAATTTTAAAACACTGTGGAGCGTGTGTTTTAAACTTGAATTAAACAAAACACAACTACAGGTATGTTTTTTATGAGGAGACATTATAACACAGATCAGAAAATAGTATAATATGGGCCCTTATAAAATAAGGCAAAATAAAATCTTGTAAAATCATTCTGAACATACTGTTAATTGTTTTTTGTTATGAACATATTTTAATAAAGAAAAAGAGTGCAACATTAGAGTGTGAGCGCCCCCTAGAGCAGCATATAGTCCTAGCTTATAGTGCTATGTCGATTCTTTCACAATAGCCGGCAGTTATCCCAGCAGGGCTACCCCTTTCACACAGGCCCCACTCTGTCAGCCATATTTAGCTTCACAATGTACACATTATATAGAACATGCTATCAATTGTTCTGTTAAAGCTATACTGCCAGTCTGTGTCAGTGCTGACGGACAACTCTATAAAGTCCCCACAAACTCAAGTAATAAAATGGGCTTACATAGCAACTGCCACAAATGCCAATCAAAATGTGCACTGTTTTAAGGTTACTTTCAGTGACAGGGTACATCAGTCAAACAAGTTTGAAATGAAGCTATTTCTGAGTTAAAATGAAACACAATGAACTATAATCAGTGACACAAATTGTACAAATGGAAGAAAAACAATGTGAATGGATGTACCGCATGACTTTATAGTAAGCCTTAGCGTTCTAACCAATCAGAGCAGAAAAGTAGCAATTATTGTGGTACACAGGAGGAGACAGACAAAATTACATATTTACAGCCAGCATGGAGCCCAGCACATTATATTTTGTCTTTCAACTACAAAGCGCCTTTGCTTTGTTGGTGTCAGCACCAATGACAAATTGTCTCCCAAAACTGCACAAAACTGTGCCAACAACTTGACCTGGAAATCTGTCGTTTTAAGAAAACCAGCCACTGCTTAAGGCCAAAGGCACAATGTGGAGGCTCTGTTGTACTGTCTGACTATAAAAAAACGGATACTAGTATTCAGACCAAAACTGGATATCAAAACTAGATTTGAATATGTCTGAATGCTTAGGAAACAAAGATAATCACAGTAACAGGACGTATTTAGAAGTCTTTATATCAGAACGAGTGTAAAACCATAAAAAAAGCTACATACTAAATACTAAAAATTGTCCAAAAAAATAGAGTTTTTTATTGTCACTGTGGTTTTGAAATCAGTATCAAGTCAAAATCAAGTTATAAATATTAGTGACAACACATGTTTTTGGAGTGAACAAAGACACAAAGAGTGTGTGAGTGTGATGGAGTGAGTCAGCAGCACAGTAATGAAGAAGAACAAAATAAGAATCTGAAATGCCCGCCAACATGAGTGTCTTTGTCAAGGTCATGGAGACTCAAAAGAAACAAGAGAAAGTGGCAAATCAAAAGCTCCTCTATTATCAGCTTCTATATCCAATCCATCATTCTTGACTTTTTAGCTCCAAGTCCCCTCCTGTGAACTCGCCAGGCCTCCTCACTCACTTTTACCCCAAACCAACTGGCTTTTCCTGTCTATTTTCTGGATCCATAACCCCGCTGCCCCCTTAAGCCATGTGCCATAGACAAGACAGGAGTCTCAGTCCAGTCTGCTCAATATTTCACACCTGCTGAGAGGATGTTTTATTCACAGTGTCAGACCCCTGCTGTGTGCCACTCATAACACGCACGCACACGTTGCTGAGAGGAGGTCAAAGGTCAGAGAGAGACGGGAATGGTGACGGTGAAGCCAGGAGCGGAGCATATTAGCGGGTTATACTTACACATATATACAGGAATATAAGGAATCTGAAAGGACAAGGTCAAACATAATGCAGGCAGTGGAGTGTGGCAGTGAGCAAGAAATGAAAAAAACTATATAATTAAGTCTAACTATATCAAACAAATTGAGAAAATTTGTGTACTTTAATCACTGAACATATGGGTAGATGGTGAGGCTAACACATGTTAATTCAAAAATGATGAAATATACTAACCCTAACACTTTCTAATCCAGTAATGACTAAATTTCATCTCAAACTACTATACTAACCCAAACTCCTAACCCTAACCCCTAAATAGTCACTTACTGAATCATTCTTAAAAAAATATTAGAAAACTATTTCATAATTGTCAATTTGTTAATTAACCATTCTTTATGAAGGCTAATTACAGTTATTAGTTGTTGTAAAATTAGTTGTAATAAAGTGTAACCCAAATATCAGTTCTTACTACTGTAGTAGGCCTCTATTTTTCAAAAGCTCCCAGGTCTGACAGAATGTGCTCATTTGGAATAGACTGTCTAAATTGTTATTTCAGGGGAAAAACCATGAGAAAAGTGCACGTTGACTTGTGCTCAGGCATTATCAGCAGAGGTTCTGACTCCGAGACATGCTCAGTAATTGGAGGTATTTACAGTAAATGGCAACTTTCTGACAAAGGAAGTGTAACTTTATTTTATTCTGTGAAATCACAGCGTTGGTTTCCATGGTAACAGCTGCACAATGAGCAGAGCAGCTCTGTCTAACTGATTTATGACGGCTGCTGACATATTCATTGAAAACAACATTAAATCACCGGGAAAAGGATCCTGTAGTAGAATACACAGCAACAATCAACACTGGAGCTGATATTAATTATTATTACCATCATGTAGAATTAGAGCTAGGCTATCTGTGTTTCAGAGGTAATTAAAGGTGCAGTATGGAGGGTCTACTCTGCTTGTTTCTATGGTCCACAGTATGGTATAAAACATTAAATTTCACAAAGCAGTTAACACCACTTGGTCAGATCTGTGGAAAGGTGAGCCCATGTTTATCATTGTATTTCTGAACAATAAACACCTGTAATTGAATAAATGATGAAATCATTTTAATTACATACTTTGTCTCCATGGAGACAAGCAACCTCACCAGAAAAGTTACACAGTGTGTCTTTAAAGCCATCAGCTTTACATATCATCAGCATAGGTATATCACAGCACCTACATGATCCAAATCATTTAGAGAGCCCATATTACACTATGACCTATGTTATAATGTCATTTCCTCATCAGAAAGATACCTGGAGTTGTGTTTTGTTTTGTTCTCTCAAACTGAAAATACTCTGTTCCACCTTGTGATGTCATGTGGTAATAAAGGATCTGTTTCACTGTGTTTCTAAAGTCCATACACCTTCACTTGCATATTTTGGATAATTTTAGCCCAATCTCGACTGAACAAAATGTAAGAAGTTGCAGTTAACCTGAAAACTACTGCTTCATGACATCATAAGATAGAACAAAGCATTGAGCACTGAGTTTTGGAGATGTAGATGTAGAGTAATAAAACAAGATTACTCAAACTTGTGTGAATAAAACAAAACACAACTCCACAAATATTTCTGAGGAGATAGCACCATTCTAACATGGCTTGAAGCTCACAAGAATCCATTTAGTGTAATACAGGACCTTTAAAAATACACTTTACTTCCAACAGATCATATTAGTTAATGAGTTATTCACAAAACGATATGTCATTAGGCTTTTGCTCCATATATTGTGCGTGGGTCACCTTTTACCTGATGTCCTTGGTCATTGGGTGTGGGCGATCACAACAAGCAAATGTTTTTCATGGTCACGTCCGCTCTCAGGGCCTCAGACACACTCGCTCCGATAATTACCAGCGCATTGAGCCGAATTAGACGCAAGCACAAAACTGTCTGGTCTGGATAGTGGTGTTTGCACTATGCCAATCATAATGGATACCTGGGATAAAACTCTGATTAGAAAAGTTTTCAAAGTGTGTGGTACTTTAAGGAAGGACCTATAATGTTTTTTTTTTTTTTTATGTGTGTGTTTTTTTCCCAATTCGCTTCAAGTGAGTCATTAATCAAGAAATCAACTTTGTTATTGAAATGAAGAGGGCTTGTTGTGTCTCGACAGCAGCAGGCAAGAATAAATAATGGAGCAAATAAGACTGCCAAACAACTCTATCAGTTTATATCTCATTATATAGAAACTATTGAGCTATACAGGCAAAGACAGGCATCATCTGAGTTTATCTTCTAATAAAGCTCCATCTGTGATCACATAAAATAGATTCACAACGTGGAAAACTAAATGGTAAATAGTGCTTGTCATTACTGTTTTATGATAGAGCTGTTTGCATAAACTCAATTGACTAGAACGTTACTTATATTTTGAGCCATTAACAGTCATTGTCTGTCTTAAGAGAGATTCAATATCTTTAAAGGTGCAACTTTTCTGGTCTACTTGTCTCCATGGAAATGTTATTACTTTGCCTGGAATGTTCCATGGTATGACATTAAACATCTGGCATTTATTCATTACAGGTGTTTCTATTGCTCAAAAACACAATAATTCCTTCTGTGAATAGGGGTGATTCTCCACAGATCTGAACTGTAACGTAGCGTAGTGCTGTAACCTGCTTGTCTCTCTCGTGATAGGTTTAGTCTATACTGTGGAACATTCTAGATGAAGCATTACTATTTCCATGGAGACAAGCAGGTGACAGACCCTCCACTAGAAATGTTATGCAGTGCACCTTTAATTACCGCCGCCAAGGAGGTTATGTTTTCGCCTGAGTCTGTTTGTTTGTTTGTTTGTTAGTTTGTTAGTTAGCAAGATAACTCAAAAAAATCCAACAGATGATTAAATTTTGGTGATGATCCAGAAGAAATCCTGGATTCTGGATCACTTTGAAAACTGAGCTGCTTGGCGGAGGTCTGCGCTCTCTGAGTGCTTTTCTAGTTTCAACTGTGACATTCTACTGTACAATTATGATCTAGTTTTATCATGTTAGCAGTGCCAAGCCCCTATAAATAACTCAGGAAGGGCATCTGGCACAAAGCCTTTCCTCAGTAAACATTTGAAAGATAACAGCTCTTGAACACATAACCCTATAGATTCTCCGCATACACCACTCAAAGCACAGTGTAATACCATAATGAATAATGTGTTCTGGCCATAGTATGTTCCAGATAATTATCACAGAAATAGAAATGAGACAGTCCTTAGCACCCTCACCTTTGCAGTGACCTCCTCTGTGCATATGTTGAGAGCCAAGTTAGAGAAGATGCACAGCAAAGACTAATAATGAGACCAAAGTATTGCGGTGATTCAGCCAGCACACCCACCCGGTCTATGGATTTTAAAGAGCTAGCTCCTTATGTACCTCAAATTAGTTTGTGTTTGGTTCTGAACTGCATTAGATAAACATGTAGGTTACAGTTAATGGTGCACTGTGTAACTTTTTGTTTGGGCGTCCGTCACCTGCTTGTTTCTATAGATGTGTCATTGCTCTACCTGGAATTTTTCACAGTACAACAATAATACTTTATTATTATACTTTACATTACAAGTGGTTTTATAGCTCAAAAATACCTAGAAAAACATGCTGAGCGGGGTTGCCTCTCCACAGATCTGAGCTGGTTGGTCTGGTTTGGTCTCTATGAAGATAGAAAGGTTTAATACCATACTGTGAAACATTCCAGACAAAGTAACTATATCTCCATGAAGAAAAACATCTGACGAACCCTCCATCAGAAAAGTTACACAATGTACGTTTAAATAGAAATCCAAGAAGTTACAAAAATTACAAATCAGAATCAGAAATCAGAATCAGAAAAGCTTTTATTGCCATTGTCAGTGAACACAATTCAGACTAGGAACTTGCTTTGGTGATAAGGTGCAACATAGAACACTGAATAATAATAATAATAATAATAATAATAATAATACAAGTAGAGATATCACTGTTAGAAAGGATAATAATAATAATAATAATAATAATAATAATAATAATAATAATAATAATAATAATAATAATAATAAAGTATCACTATTTGAATAAAGAGCATGCAAAAGATGAGATGAGATATGAGATATGAGCGCTTTGCCTGGGATGTAAGAGTGGAAGAGGTATTTAAAAACTGATAATATTGTGATTGTTGTTTTGGAAATTTGCAAAATTCAAACACCAAGTATATCGTCAATAAAAAAAAATATTGGAGAAAAAAACCTCAAAAAGATACAGAAACATCAAGGGTAGTGATGTGTCAGCTCTTTTGAACAGTTTCTTTAAGTGAATGTTTGGAACCGGATCTCAACTTTTAAAGAACCAAATCTTTTTCTTTCTAATGTGTATGCATTGGTATATTTATTTATAATGAACCAACACAAGAATCAGCACAGAAGCAGAAAATGCAACATAAGTGAGAGCTTTGTGCACAGAAAAACATATGTCATTGTAATAACAGTTTGTTTTTTCATTTTTATTATTATAGTGCAGCTTTTTATTTAGATTATGCATAATTTCAAAAGGTAGACACCCTCCCACTCAGTCTGAACCACTTTAAACAAATCTAAGCCTCAGTCATTACTCTCTTTGATTAGTTTGTTGTTAAAATCTTTTGAACGGTTCTTTGAAAGGAACAGATCCAAAAGATTCTGATCCCATAAAAGAGTCCAAAGTCCATCGCTAGTCAAGGGTAAACTCCCAAACAAAAGTAGAAAATGATATTTCTGCACTTCAGTGGTTCATTTTTTGATTCATTCACATTGTGTGAGATTACTTGAACCTTAAGTTCAAACTCAAGCTGTAAATGCTTCCAACCTCTTAATATATTGTTGAAATATCTCGAGATATTCATTTTTTTAAAAATCTCCCATAATTGAATATATGCAAGATAAATACATTTGATGACATTTTGCAGAAGATTCTAGGCAAGTATAGTATCCCTTAATGCGATTGTGTACAGATTGACTTAGTTAATTAGTTAGTTGAGAGCAGGAAGGATCATGAGGGACAGGAGCCACCCTGCCCATGCCCTCCTTAAACACAATAATAAATATTAGTGCATTAGTCTTATATAGCGCTTTTCCAGACGCTCATTGTCACTTTACAGTTTGGTGCATTATTCATTCACTCCATGTCCACAGACACACAGCAGACATCATCAGGACTAACTCCACACGCTTCCATAACAGCTTCTTCCCCGCCATAATCACACTGACGGCCAAAGTAAACTACTGAATATTACTGACTTTATAATTAACGGGTCTTTCTCACTGCTGCTTTTAAATTTTGGCCCTATTCAAATGATGCATGTGTGTATTTAATGTGGACTGAACTGAATCTATGAGTTTCTCTTTTTAGTAAACTTGAATTGTGGATCGTAAATTTGGTGTAAGGCATAAAGAACACAGAAGAATAATAACTTAAACAAATCTTTCGTTTACGTATGGCTGACTTTTAGGTTCCTACCCGTTTAAACTGTAAACCACAAAAAATTATGATTAAATAATTTTATAAGACAACAAACTCAGACCTTAAATTATAATCTTAGAAAAGCTCCTCTTGTGTCTCTTATATAAAACACACCAAACGAGAGAGGCACCGGGAGCACTGGACATAGCATGAGGCAGTGTGTGACGTCAGCGTAACACACTCCTGATTCTCTGGGCATCAGCGGGACACAGCTGTTAGCGCACACATTAATGGAACAACATGTGTTCTCTTTAAGCAGAGCCAAATCATTAGACTTCGAGCGACACCCAGGGACATCCAAGGCGTTAGAGCTTTAAGGGTATTTTTTTGTCTTAAAATAAAAGTCTATACATCATTATGGATCTATTTGGTTTATTTAAAGGACCTATATTACACAAAATTGACTCTTGTGAGCTTGTGTTTTGTTTCATTCACACATGGTTGAGTAACCCTCTCCAAGTAACCCTTTTTGAGCCAACAGCTACCTTTTACCTTTAGTTCAGTGGAGATTGGCAATTCCAGGGCTGAAATTATCCAAATAATTCTAGTGAAGGTGCATTTAAAAGCATGAGCACTTCCTGTACCACATGACATTACAAGGTGAAATGAAGCATTTTCAGTTTGAGAGAGGAACAAAGCCTGATGCAATGAGGACCACAAGGACATATCCGCACACAGAGGGCAAATTAGAAACAAATTCTGATGCCAAATATGAGCAATTTTATACTGATATACTGATATCTCTGAAAACCATCTGATATCACTGATACTGAGATTGGAACTAATCCATCTCTAATGTTATTGTAATTTTTTTTAGTAAACTTTCAGGATTATGGACCTTGAATCCCAAAGAAAAGGGTAATTTTTTAGTGCGTATTTGCTGTTGTGCACAATGGCTTTGATTTCATCTCTGTCTGAGGTGCACCAGCCCTGTCAGGTGAGTTTTAAAATGATGAAGGCTAAAGATAAATTCTTACTGAATAATACAAGAAATGGCGGCCATTACAACTACAGTAAGTGCAGTAGAGGAAAACAGCTTGTGAACAGTAGGAGCCATTTGTCAAGAGCATTCACATGCACTTTCTTGGTTTCCTGCACTTTTCCTGATGGCAATGTTGAGCCAGATTTTAATTTTAGAGCTCCTGTTGAGAAGAAAGGAGTGGGTTAAATTTGTGCTTGCATGTTGTCAGAGCTGTTCAAAGACATGTGGGAATTGGTGAATCTAAATTACCTTTACTAAATAAATCAGTGAACTGTTGTCTGTTGATCTGGTTCAGTCCGGATATGGCCTCTAAAGCTCATAGTTTCTGACATACGTTCCAGCCATCTGGGGCCCATCATTTCAATGTGCAGTAGAAACTATTGTATAATTGAATATTGTTCACTCCAGTCGACAAGTTATTTTTTTTACTGAAATCCAAAGTTGGCAAATGCACGCCAATTCTCACATTTCCCACATTGCGCCAAACTATTGGGAGAAACATTTCCGACTAAACGCACACTCATTCATTCGTAATAGTGTTGTGTGAGGTGGGAGGGAGTGGGGGTCACTGATTTTTAGAGGGATTAGTGCAGAACTACCACAAGGCAGCACTGGGGGAAAGAGGGAAAAAGTGAGAGATAGAGAGGGAAATAGACAAATAGAGAATAGAGAGGAAGCGAGGGAGAGAAAGAGACAGAAAGAGGGGGAGAGACAGAGGGAGCGAGAGAAATAGAGAGGAAGCAAGGGAGAGAAAATGGGGAGAGAGTGAAAGAGAGGGAGGGAGAGAGAATGAGCGATACATGGGAGGTACAGGGCCCTAATGCACTGCTTTTAAATCTAAAGCCGCACATGAAGCTTTTATAAGCTCCCTGTGCTTGTCTTGTGTGGAGACTGAGCAGCAGGACTCCACACATTCTTAGTTAGAGGAGAGCTCGTAATAGGCAGTTACACAGGGACATACATGATGGAATAATATGTTATTGCCAGCATGTATTTGCTGGCTAACAGCTAAGCTAAATTGCAGACTGAACTACTGCATTTTTCTACACTTAACATTCACTTTGTTTAAATTAACATATTTTATATATTTAAAGGTGCACTATGAAACTTTTCTACTTCCATGTAGATGTTATCACTTTGACATGAATCTTCCACAGTATGGCATGAAAAGGTCTTCAAATGACAGACAGCGGGCTAGATCTGTGGAGAGACGATCCTGCTCACAGTCAGAATTAATGATGTTCAAGGTTTCATTTAGCAAATAAAACAGTCACAATGGAATCAAATGTATACATGAGTTTAATGACATTCAGGCACAGCAATGACAACTTCATCCGACAAGCAGGTAACGGGCCCCACACCATCCAAGTTACTTAGTACTTGCTTTTTTTAGAATTAACTCACTGTGCATAATCATAACAGTGTGACAAACCTTATTCTTTTCAAATCCAGTCATAATATCTTATTGTACCTTTCAGACAATTATGTTTAGCATTTTCAAATGTATTTATATATAGGCCTTATGTAGAAAGTCTGTTGTGATTTCTGTTGCCAAGGTCACAAAGCAAAATGCTTTTTATTTTTAACAAACCCCCAACAGTGTTTACACCATCACACTTAGTAGTGAAGAATAGATTTGTTGTTTTGGGATGGGCCCTTGTGAGAATGGAGGTTATCCCTTAGAATCAATTATTAACAGCACTGCACACTTCTTACTGCACTTTCCCCTCCCCCATGTACCTTGCATTTGTTTACACAGGCTCCAAATGGCAGCAAGCATGTCTTTTCAGTGGGTGTTTTTCAGGGTCACAGGGTCAGTCAGCTGAGTCTTCAGAATTTATAAGCGCTTCACTAACACTGCACAAAACCCGGGAGATTTTCAAGTATCGATTTGGAGATCAGCTCCGAGTGCAAATGCGTAAACACACGCGGCCACATGCAGTCCGCTACACTCCGCTCAATATTTTGGAGAGGGGCAGTGGAGGGAGGAATTTATGAAGATTATCTGTTATTTTATGTACAAAAGCACTTTTAAACATGCATGTCTGGCTTTGAGGGTATTGGATGTATGGTTGAGCTCTCGTTTACATATTGATTTGTCACAGGGTTTACATTGTCTCTTTGTCTATACAGCAATGAATGTAAGTTTGACCAAAAATTCACAGAAAACAACCATATTCAAAATTATGGTATATTATGTATTATAGGGTATAAGGTCTTCTTGAAATCTTTACTGTTTATGTTATGTTAGGTTATGTTGACTGATCATACTATACAGTTCATGTTGTTATAAAGAGACAAATGGTTCAGATACAAGATGTGACAATATGGCTGTCTTGTTCTGACACACTACAAAAGCTGGGCTCACACTGACATGTTGGGGCATAACACAGGTCCCATAAGCCCCTGATGCATCAAGTCTCATTTCAACACAAGTTCCCACAGCACACTCAAACTTCCTGCTTCATAGTCATAAACTGAAGTGACAATAACTAGGGATGCACCGATCCAGCTTTTTCAGTTCCAATACAGATTACAATACTATGGCTTTACGTATATTCGGAGTAAAGAAACTGAAAATAGCATTTATTTCCTTAAACAAAAAATAACCAGACAAAACAGATCCAAATCAACATGTAGTTGTTATTTAACCCACAAGGGACTGCTGAACATCTTTGTGTAAATAAAAGTTCAAACATTTTTCAGGCTTGCCACCAAAATCCCCTGTCCTTAGATGCTCCTTTTTGAAGAGGACAGTGAAGTGATCCACTTGTATGGACAGTCTGCATGTGTCCAGGACTGAATCACATTTGCAGATATAGTTCAAATTTGTTCAGCCAGAGTTCAGTCAAAACAGAGATTCTTCACTGTATAACATTTTGGAAGGTTGAATAATAGTTAGGGACAATTTGTGGTTGAGGTTGATTAGGTATGCAGGAAAAACGGTCAAGTCTAAGTATTTGAATAGCTTTGTTAAAGTGTCAGAGAATCTCAAAGCATGAGTCTACATGTATTATAGTTTGTTGAACTGTATAAAAGGCACAAGTGCAGTCATAATGCATGATTTGTATTGACCATCAATATACAGGTCTATACTGCTAAGGGAGACCTTCAAGATAAAATACCTTCCAAATATTCTCATGCACTGCACACCTTCAGAAATACATTTAGGCTGGGTCAGACTTTGCAAAGGGCTTTAGTGCATGCTAGACAAGTAAGCATGAATGTGTGTGTGCGTGTGTGTGTGTTTGTGTGTGTATTGTGCCGAGCCAGTGCAGGAGAGGGCTAAAAGCTGAAAGTCCAAACTTAGGGCGATACTGTCAGAGCGCCGCCGCAAAGGTCTCCTGTTTTATTCATGCGCCTTCAAGAAAGCACGACACTAGATCAGGTGTCCTCTTCTGCCATTTGTATTTCTGCAGTTGTGGGTTTTCTCCGCTGACAAAAATATGTGCATCATCAGAGGAATACATCCCTTCTTTGATAATGTACTGAATAATCAATAATGAAATGCTTGAGAGACAACAGAAAATTAGAGAAATTCTCGTGCTCTGTGGTATTCATGCAAATCCCAGATACAAAGAATAATGACGTTCTGTTGCCAAAACACAGCTATTGGTTGTCCTTATTTAGGGTCAAGATCTTTGAGACGCTGCCTGCTGCTGACATAGGGTTTGTGTACACTTATACAATATGCAGTTACTAAGCAGATTCAACTACGGAAATAGCTATTGATGCATTTGAGTGGAGCAGGGCATTGACTCCACCTCGTAATTACAGATTCATAACTCACAATAAAATGTGTTGGTTTAGGGGTGAATGGTGTCAAATACCCCAATAATTTCAAGTTTAATTTCCAATAGTACAGAATATTTAAAGTCTAAAGTATTGTGTAACTTTTCTGGTGGAAGGACCGTCAAATGCTTTTCTTCATGGAAATGTTATTGCTTTATCTGGAATGTTTCATAGTATGGCATTAAACCTTTCTATCGTCATGGAGACAAAACCAGACCAAGCTACAGGTCAGATCAGTGGAGAGGCGACCCCGCTCACAGTCAGAATGCCTGTTTTTCTATATTTTTGAGTTCTAAAACCACCTGTAACTGAATAAATGAAAGGCAGAGCTGTTTAATGTCATACTGTGGAACATTCCAGGCAGAACAAAGACCCCACTAAATACTGGGTGTGTAGTGTAGACTTTGAGTGTTAATCTTTGCTAGACCTGTTAGAATGATTTGAAACAAGTAAGAAGCAGTCATGAGGACCAAGCACCAAGAAAAAGTGAAATTAAGTAAGGCGATGAGAACACAAAGAATATAATGAGAGCGCGGATCGTGAGCAGACTACAGAGTGGGAGAGGGGTCCCACTGAGCACTGCTGCTGAGTAAATTTATCTGAGCTGTGGCCTCTCAAGTGAATCCCTGAATGGAGTAAATAGACAGCCGCCGCACAAGGCCCTGCTCACATCAGCGGCTGTGTGAGAGAGAGGGAGAGGGGGAGGAAAAGGGGAGAGAGAGAGAGAGCAGGAGAATGAAGAAGAGAGAGCGAGAGGGAGGGAGAGGGGGAGGAAAAGGGGAGAGAGAGAGAGAAATAGCAGGAGAATGAAGAAGAGAGAGAGGGAGGGAGAGGGGGAGGAAAAGGGGGAGAGAGAGAGAAATAGCAGGAGAATGAAGAAGAGAGAGAGGGAGGGAGAGGGGGAGGAAAAGGGGGAGAGAGAGCAGGAGAATGAAGAAGAGAGAGCGAGAGGGAGGGAGAGGGGGAGGAAAAGGGGGAGAGAGAGCAGGAGAATGAAGAAGAGAGAGAGGGAGGGAGAGGGGGGAGGAAAAGGGGGAGAGAGAGAGAAAGAGCAGGAGAATGAAGAAGAGAGAGAGAGGGAGAGAGAGGGAGGGGAAGAAAAGGAGAATGAAGAAGAGAAAAAGAGGGAGAGGGGGAGACAAAGAAAATGGGGGAGGTAAAGACAGAGAGGGGAAGAGATTGAGGAAGAGAGAGAGGGGAAGAGAGAGCGAGAAGAAGGATGAGACAGGGAGATAGAGAGAGAGGGGCGAAGAGACAGGCGGGGGAGAGAGAGAGAAATGGAGCGAGGAAGAGACAGAGGGAGGGACAGAGAGGGGAAGAGATAGAGGGCGGGGGAGAGAGAAGGAATGAGAGAGAGAAAGAGCTAGAGAGAGAGGTTGAGGGGGAGGCAGGAAGAGAGGGAGAGAGAGAGGGAGAGAGAGAGAGAAAGAAAGAGAGAGACAGATTGAGAGAAGGACCATGCCAGTATAAGAGAGAAACATATAGAACTGTTTCTATAATGAAACTACAAACAGGTGAGAATCTTCCAGCCATATCATGCAATGTAATGTTGACATTTAATTTTTTTTTTTTAATACAGCCCCTTTACAATTTTAAAATAATGATTTATTTTTTTCAATTTACATAATTATGACCACATACATTTGCATATTTGCTTTGACAATCAGTTCAATAAGAAAGAAAATTGGTCTTTGATGCACAGACATTGTTTGTGCATCTATTATTCATTGGTGCTCCTCATGTAGGTCAAGACTTTAAAGCAACAAAAGAAGTAATTTCTTATCAAGAATCTCACAGATGAATAAACAATCCTAGCTGAGTCTAATCTAAGGAGACCATCTGACCTTATCTGTATATATTCAAGTGAGTCCTGCCATTGTCTGCAATAATGAACCCAGGAGAGGATGTGCAAGACATGACTGAAGTAACAATAACAGTAGTACTAGAACATGTTCATAGGGCCAAACTTAAAAACATATTAATATGACTGACAAAATGCACAAAAATCTTTTATTTAAGGATGTCAAGTACTGTTTGCAAGGAGACCGGCTTTGTTATTTGAAGCAAGCCAATTAGCATTTGTCTCTGTCAACAAGGTGTCCTGTATGCTAATGCTATGTAAATGAATGGAAAAGGGCACATTTAGCTGACCCAGGAATCAGCACATAACAACAGCTCATATATAACACAAGTCCAAATACACTTCATCCGCCAACACTTTCTAAGTCTTATCCAAGTGCAGACGCTTTTCTGACTGTTTATTACATTAAGTATAGCCAGTATTGACCATTTGTGCTATACAAAACATCGCCTGTATACAGACAAGCTATAGGCTATTCATACACTTCCCACTAAATTGTTGGAAACAAACTATAATTTAAAGTGTAAACAGGTCAATATTGAAGTAATGCTGGAGATATTTTTGTACACACTGAACTCTATGAGATCACTACAACTGCACAAGAAAAGTTTATTTAGAACCAAATGAGTGGTAAACATTTCAATAATAACCCACCAGGGAGAACATATTGCTTTGATCAGTCAATATATATATAAAAAAAAACATCTGTTTCTGTTACTGCTATGTGCTATACTTGTACCTGTCAGCATTGTAACAGTTGGAGCATTTACATTGGTAAAGGTAAACATCAGTAGTGATCTCCTGATCTGATACTGGTATCGGTATCAGTCACTGATCCAGGCATTTTCAGAGTACCGGCTTGGATCAGATTTAGTAAATAGTAGCTTAAACACCAACTGAGGAGGCTAAAGCTAAAAACATTATTAATAAGAGAGTTATTATTTGTTTTACCTCTGCAATCTCTAGGAATCTCACAGGGCTTTAAGTCTAAACTTTGGCCAAATTGTGGAGCAACCATGGCTGAATGAGTGTTTACTGGGGGTAAATTCAACTATTAAAGTACAAGGAATTTTAACACCATATATATACACCATACCATATTTCTGGAGGTGGCATGTCACCTGCACGCAAACAATACTCCATGGAAATAGATACATTTTACTGTGGAATATTATAGCTAAATGAACAATATTTACATGGAAACAAGCACAAAAAAGCCCTACTGCAATTTAAATAAGTCATTTTGTCAAGATGCAACCCTGATCACAGTATGAACACAAGTTTTCTTATGTTTTAGAATAACATAGAAACATAGTGCAATAAAACCATCCAAAATATACATCTTTAACATTACTGGGTCTATTAGTTTGTCATTTTTTCATAATTTCCCTTGTTAAAACCAGCACAGATATGAACAATAAGAAGGCAATTGGAATACTTGGGTCAGATGCTACTGTTTGCATGACATTTCCATAATCTGATCTCCAAAAACTGCATTATTGTGTGGCACATCTTAGCCCAATCTTTTTATTGTGTCAGAAACCTGATTTGTCTTATTTTCATGTGATGTATTCCCAACACTGCTTCTTAGCTCCTCTTGTGGTCCCCTTGCCTCCTGTCCGTGCTGTCTTGTATAGTGTGTGTTTGGCGCGGTGGTCCATGTCTGTGCAGCTAAGTGAGTGGCAGTGACATGTGACAGTGCGGACTCACTGGCTCTATTGTGGTGCCGTGTGCAACTGAAGAAGGCTTTGTTTGTTAGCAACCTGGGCCTGGATCCTGCACTTTCTGCACTCTGCTCCTATGGTCTGCCTCTTTTTATTTGTGCACCTGTCCAACAACACTCCCAACACAGTCCACTCTGGCTCGAGGAAAACACAAGAGGACCACCAGACGACATTCTTTGGCCACAGACTAATCAGCTTGCACAATAGGTATTACTCAATCTTTGTAATGTGTTTTATTTGACAAATGTGTGTGTTAGTGATTGACCGATTTTTTCCCGTGGCCAATGCCGATACCAGTTGTTTAGAATACAGAACAACCAATGGCTGATAAGCTCTGTAGATATTTTCTGTCGATATGTAGGACAGATTTTGATCATTTTTGCTTAAATGATGTAATGTAAATTTACTACAAACTCCCCCTAAGCCCTTTTTTTTTTACCACAAAGAGTGGTCAAAATGGTCTAGTCACGCTTTGTGCAATTTTCTCTTTGTATTAAAGGTGCACGGTGTAACTTTTCTGGTAGGGGGTCTGCCACAAGATCTTTCCATGGAGATATTATTGCTTTTCCTGAAAGTTTTCACTGTATGGCATTAAACTAATCTATGTTGCATTTATTCAGTTTTTCAAAAATGCATGCATTCTCACAAAGAGTAAGCTCACCTCTCCACAGTTCTGACCTGTAACTTGGCCTTGCAGACTTATCTCAATGGAAGTAGATACATTTAATATCATACTGTGGGACATTCTAGACAAAGTCTAACAATTCCAGGAAGACAAGCACGTGGCGGACCCCCCCATCAGAAAGTTACATAGTGCACCTTTAAAATTCTAATATGAAGCTTTGTGAATATTTTTTAGGCAGCAGATTGACCAAAACAAAATATCAGCCTATGCTGGGGATTTAAGGCTGATAGCCAATATGCTAAAAAAAGTCCTTAGAATGAAAACATGAAAGACTGACACAAGGTGGTCTTTTTACATATACTGTAGACCTATTGTCCCCTTTGAATTGGAAGTTCCCTTGTGCATTCTGGGTAGTTCTTTTTGAGATATTTAGGTTCTGACCACTCATAGCACAATGGAATCAGGAAATGGGTTTTTGCCCATATAAACCTGAACAATTAACCAAAACCTACAAAAAGCTTGATGAAAGTGTTCAGAAGGTATTCAGGAACAAGAATATAATATGAATAACTCCATTTCAACAAAAATGATAGATACAACCTTATAAGGGGATGCTATTTTTGTATATTTCTTTGGCTGGGAAACTAAATTGTAGTCCTAGTTGTGTTCCAATAGCATAGCCCAAACTGGGGGGGGGGGGTGCTCTGACAGTGGACCTAACACAAACAGAGAGGAAGAGGAGAGGAGGAGGAAGACTGTTTATGCCCGAGTCTCTGTGTACCCGGTCAGTGGACAGCTCCTGGTGTAACATCTCATCCATCTTCGTCAGGGACATTGTCTGAGACAGCTGTTTCACAGGCCAGCACTCACAGCACAGGCACGCACCCACCTGCTCTCTACACACACACAGACACATATATAACAACGCACACACGCACACATGCACACACACACACACACACACACACACACACACACACGCACACACACACACACATAACAACATAGAAACACACACACACACACACAGGAGCCATTTGTTCTACTGTAGCAACAGACATAACAAAACACCTCCTCTATGCTTCATCCCATATGTGTCAACGTCATGAAACACAGCTAAAACGTCACTACAGCATGAGTAAATCACAGCAAGGTACAACACCCAGAAAATCTCTGCAGACATTAGAATGAGATACTCTGTCAGGTAAACTCTTATTTATGTGCAGAGTCATTTGGCTTGATCTATACACATCTATAATAACAAAACAATGTTTTTACAATTTTCAATGCATTGAATAATTTTAAACAGGTTTTCCAACTCAAGATTCTTTCCCTGAAAATCATAAACATGTTTACCAACATGGCTGACTCCAGCACTGCCTCCCACTCACATCACATTCATGTCCTAAACAAATAAACAAGTCCAGATGCTGCCCCTGTTTCCTCTCCTGCTCCTTGTCTCATATGTCCAAACTCAAATTTACACTGACACTATAATGTATATTAAGGACCATGTATACTCATTTTAAATGCAAGCAAAAGACTGGAGAACACTCTATTATATGAGAGGACGGTAAATGTATACCTTTTTGTGTGTGGACATGTAACTTATATTAATATTGAGTAAAGAAGCTTAATAAACTATGTAAAACCAAAGATTACAGCACAGCAGTCAGATGGATTAGCCCAGACTTAAAGGTCACAGAAAGCAGAAATAATCTTAAGAATGGCCCCTACCGCATAAAACCACGCTCTCTGTCAATGAAGCTGCTGCATGCTGATATTTTGAAAAGGTCAATTTTACAGGAATGAATGGACACATGAAATGCACAAAAGAAATCTTAAACGGATTAAAGTAACTATGTATTAGAAAACATACTCCTTTAGTGCATCAGTTATATGCGCTTCTATGTCTTCGTCAAACACATTCCCATCAAGGGTAATATAAAAACAAGCGGTTACAAACCCTTAGAAAAGCTCGTATCAGATGAGAGGGTCCATGATGCCCTGAGGAAAAGGGGAAAGAGGAGAGAGACTGGGAATGGGCTGAAGAGCTGCACTTTAAGGAGCGCTGCACATGGATAATTCTACATTATGTATGTACGTCAATGTAAAGCTGCCTGAATATGTACTTAGACAGGCATTGAACAGAGTGGGGGAAAAGACATTAAGTACCTGTGTACCAGAAGAGGCCCATTCTGTGAATAGCACCACTGCAATTACTATATGCTGCTATGGACTATTACCAATGTATTTATATAATGAACAGAAGTGGGATTTCGACAAATATGTCAACCAACATAGAAGAAGCAATGCTAAAGAGCTTCCTTTTGAGGATGCTATGATCCATATGTGCAGTCACAACATTAAATAATGTCACCTTACTCTGTATATTTCTGTCAAAGTTCCTTTTGTTGTGATTATTTGTGAGAGAAATAGTTGTTGCGACATGTCCTTACATCTGTGGTCTTCACGCTTCATGTCTTAAAATTGGGGAAAATTTTAAAATCTAGTGTGCAGCCAACATTTCTGGTGGAGGGTGCACCACCTGCTTGTCTCCATGGAAATGTTATTGCTTTCTATAGAATGTTCCACAGTATAGATTAAACCTATCTATCACAAGGGAGACAAGCAGGTTATACAGAAGCTCTACGCTGCATTACAGTTCAGATCTGTGGAGGGTTACCCGTATTCACAGAAAAAAATATTGTATTTTTGAGTGATAGAAACACCTGTAATGAATAAATGCTAGATGGAAATGTTTAAAGTAATTCCACCATGGAGACAATCAGCTGGCGGACCCCATAAAAGTTGCAACATCAACATTTGTTTCATATATTTTATAGTCCTATAGTATACTTTATATACCTCACCCACAAACAGAGCTCATTAAGGAGAGTAAATGAGTTGTACTGACCAGACCTGGGAGTGGTCATAATGTTATGGCTGATCTGAGTGTGTCTATAGTTTTCTGCACTCCCCAGTGGAACAGCAGTGCGGCACATAAACACATAGTAAGAAGGCCCTGGTGGATCTAATTGAAGAGATTAGATGTTATCCAGTTATATCCCAGCCAATTTCGGCCCATAGCCAAACCTAATGCCGCAGAATTCCGGGGTTATACCAAGCTCCTCACTGCACTGAGCCGTTCCCTTAGAAACAACGCCACCACAGTCTATAACAACCTGCTTAATAAACCTCTTCCATGTCTGTCACTGTCTGGCTGCCTCCCTTTCAAACTTTTTTCTGCCTACATCTCTCTGTTCTCTTTTAATACAATCACAAAAATTGGCATCAGTAGATCAAGGATGGATGGGATTTGAGTCGGCGTGGGCGGACTCGTACTTACTTTCGCACAGATAAATTCACAAGATAACAAAAGCTTGACAAAGTGTGATATTTTAAAATACTTTGCAGAAGAGGTTATGATAGGTTAAAAAAAACTAAAGAAAGACAGGTGTAAATAAGCAGAAGGACGTTTGCACAGATCTGCAGTGCTTTATCTACTCCTTATTTAAGGTTTATAAGAATTAATGCTTTATGCTTTCAAATCAAGATTCAGTTCAGAATACACACTTTAAACATGTCCAGGTGTTAACACTGGAAAGACGGAAATATCAAATGGAAATACAAGGATCCCATACAGTATATTTTTCAACATGTAATTTCTGAACTATGTGTTTAGCAAAGTTTTTCCAAAACTAAAATATTTTTGATGTATGCAGAGGAGATAATACCAAATCATTTCTGCCTTTGAGATGTTTTATTTTTGTAGCCCTAAAGCTAGATTTTGAGGCCTGATGTCTAAACTGGTAAGAATTCTGTCTTGCAGTGCATGTTTATGTCTTGTCTGGACCAAAGCTTAGTATTTTAAACACATAGAAACACACAGCATATGGATGGAGCACTTAACATGTATAAATATTTGAACTGCACACATCACAGGGACATATTGTCCAATGAGCTTCTGTTGTGCATGCCACCGTCCCTGTGCACACAGGCCTGTCCCACTGCTGCTGTATGCTTGTTTACACAACACTCCGCTTAACCTTCACTCTGCGCTCGACCATGACCCACTGAAGGCTCTCTCTCCCATCCATCATCGCTCACATCACCACTTAGACAAACAGCAATGATCCCATGGAAATGTGCTTCAACCACATACATCAAATTTACTCATTATCTTCTCTGTCAGGTCTGTGAGAACTTATGGAAGCTAGAAAGAATAAGGGCAACTATAGGCTTTAAGTACAGTGAATGGGATGTTACAGAGATGACACAAAGAGTGAGAAATAACTATTCACCTTGCCTAACTATTTGGTATTGAAGGTGTTAAGACAGATAGGAAATGTAGACCATGCATATCTCTGGACACTGTTAGGATATAAGGGCAGTCCATTTCTCTTCTGTAAAAATGCAGAACAGTTTGAGATCTGACAGCCATTGATACTTGGGACAGTCCAATCACAGACACTCATTTGTAGTACCTCTCCAAATGTGGAATCTCCTCTTCATTATTCCCGTATCATTCGCAACAAAATATATTTTACCTCAGATATTTTACCTTTTACCTCACATAGGAGTTCAGTGCGTGTTCATACAGCAGAAATCTGTGCCGTTTCTTGGTCCTCTGTGTTATTTTTTTTCTTTTTTACCCGTAAGCCGCCATTTGTTGTGACACAAACAGACCAAGCGATTTCTTGATCAGTCAACTTGTCAGTCACGGCCATTGGAAAAAAGGGAGAAAAGAGGTGGTTCCAGGCACACATGTCTTTGTACAAAGCATGCATTTTTGGCTAGACAGGGAAGTAAAACATGGATAAAATAAGCCATACCATACACTGGCCCATATATGACCATGTATGTATGCTTTACATTTTCCCGTTTGACACACAACATGTCACATATGGTCACATTTTTATATAGCGCCTTTCCACATTCAAAGCACTCAAAGCACTTTATATCAAGGAACCACTCAACCATTAACACACACATTCATACACCAGTGTACGCAAACACTAGGGGCAGGGTGGGTTAAGTGTCTTGCCCAAGAACACAACAACAGCATTCATCTGTGGGAGCTGGAATTGCACCGCCAACCTGTGGGCCAGTGGATCTGACCGCTCAATCAATGATATTTATGCTGACAACGGGATTCGAACCTCCAACCTTCGGATCAGTGGACAAACACTACCAACTGAGCTACTGTTGCCCACACACAATTCCAAACTGGCAAGATTTTTCCATTTTTACAACTCAAAGCATTCCTATATGTATGAATAAATGAAAATTGGTCAATCTAATCTCCCACCTGAGCTTGGCTTCATAAATAGTATATCTGGCAGTCCCACGTGAGGGCAATTAGAATGGGGACAAATGGCAGAAAATCCATGGGAGTCACGCCAAATGGTATGATTACTATTGATGCATCTCATCAGGAACAGTGATTGGCTCCACTTCCTGGTGTGTGTGGTTTAAGTCCTGAGTTGGTGTGTGCGGCTTAAGTCCTGGGTTGGTTAGTGCAGCTCCGTGAGGCTGCTGGGGCTGTCGTGTGATTAATGCCCCTATTTGCTGTTCTCCCTCCGCCCTTAACCCCTTCCACAGCCCAAGGTTAGAACGAAGGAGATGTCTTACGTGGGAGTATATTGGAGCCATAATAATCTAATAAAACATAAGACAATATAGAATGAATATAGAGTTTACTGTAAAGAATATTACATGATGCATATTCTGAGTAAATAAGCAAATAAATAGAATAAATAGAGGAAAAAGATAACCAAGAAATTACAGCCATTAAAACCACTTTCTTTGCCTAAAACTGCGTGGTATATTGGTATGCATTAACGGTGCATTGTGTAACTTTTCTGGTCAATGGTCCGCCACCTGCTTTTGTCCATAGAGATGTTATTGCTTTGTCTAAAATGTTTCACGGTACGGCATTAAAACTTTCTACCATCATGAAGACCAAACCAGGCCAAATAACTGGTCAGATCTGTGGAGAGGTAATTTTTTTTAGGTATTTTTGTGCAATAAAACCACCTGTAGTTAAATGTGTAAGGTAGATCTGTTTAATGTCATATTGTGGAATATTCGAAGCAAAACAATGTCCATAGAAACAAGAAGGTGACAGACCCCCCACCGAAAAGTTACATAGTGCCCCTTTAAGGATGTGATGAGCAGAGACACAGCTCTAATGGCATATAAACGCATAGACCTCTGATGCTGTGGATGAACATGTGAAGGTTAACTGCAGTAGTTTGGTGTGTGAGTCATAATCTCCTGCTTTAAACAGCCCTGACAATACAGTCTAACAGTCTACTACAGCCACACCACACACTGGGGTCCTAATGCTATGGTCTGAGGCTGGGGCACGTTCTCCTCATGGCCTCTTTGTTTTTGAGATTTACACAGTATGTCAATATATTATCACTCTGTGGGGCTCAACATTTCTCAGCATAATACATGAAAAATGAATCTGCAACTACAATGTATAAAAACAAACAATATAGAATATATGTCACATCAAACTATTTTACTTCAATTAAATGAATGATATCGAAGCCTAATAACAGAACTGACCTAAAGGCTAAATACTGTATTTTAACATGTTTCATTTCTGATCTAGGAATGTAATGGCATCTTGACATAAGACTTACTTTTTCCAACACTTACAACTATAACAATGACAACATATACTTGAATATTGAAACCTTGGAACATGTAGCAGTAACAGAGGCTTGATGCGACCTGCATTATTAAACTGTTGTTGAATACCCAGAGTGTCACTATTCAGCTTTATGTAAATGAGGGAATGTGCTGTATATAATGCGTATAAGTAGTAAAGTCCAACTCTAATATCTTAAACACTGGCTGCATGAATAGCTCTGTGATTAAGTTGCCTATCTTCGTCTGTCATCTGTCACACGAGGTTGTCTTCTTTTCCGCCACATTATCATGTAAATTAGCAACTCTTCAATCGATTAACACACCAATCCTTCGCAGTTAGTGCTGTAGATAATCACTGATAATAAGAGTTCAAAAGCACACGGCTTTCTGTTCTGACAGCAGCACTGGGGATGCTCTCAGATGGAGATCACATACTAACTGCATTCACACGGGTAGGAACTGCTGCAATTAACTGCATTAAATGATATAAAAATAACATAACAGAAAAGACACATTCATGTGAGGCAGTGGGGCAAATCATCCACTAATGTGAAGGTTAAATCCCAACATCATTTCATACCACTGATGTGTCCTTGGGCAAAGCGCCCATTACATAACCCTTACATGTATATGGATTCATCTTTTCTTTCTTTTCATTGCAGTGAGTTAAGAAGTGTGACAACTGTTTCTTAGCATGTTCAAACTATTGTCAGAAACTATTGTACAGAATGTATCCCTGATAACAATACAGTACACTCACAAAGCAAACAGATAAACTGCAGTGTTGATGTTGTGGAAGCTGATTTTCCCACTGGCTCTCTAACCCACACCCCTCCCCTTCTTTACATTTCCATCTGATGACAGCTTGATTATGCAGAAACTGAGAGGGATGTGAGAGGTTGGTGCAAAATTGATATTAATAACTGTGATTTGCTTGGTAGTGGATTTGCCCCAGCCATTTCCACATTTTGTTTATGGTTATGACATCATTCAAAAATGAGATGACTTTTATAACAAAAATAAATACGTCTACAAATAAATCAGTGTAATGTATGATAATCAGGGCTAATTTTCACAGCCATTCACATCTGAACAAAGATTTAAATTGACTTGCCCCACTGTGGAATTGAGATGAAATGGGTTGTGGCACTTTGTGACGCCAATTGAAGGAAACTTGACTTGTGATCCCTATTACAAGGAACAATTACACAGAGAGCCCCAAATATGTAAAGGTTTAGAGCTATTTGAACAAGTAATGTGGTGCAACCCAGGGGTCAAAGTGCAAGGGTTGTAGCAGCAGTTTGGAGGCCGCAGCATATGTGCATATTAGATCAAGGCAAAAGGGCCCGAGTGACCCAGCTGACCCAAAGCCATGTGACAGTGAGGCACTGCTTCAAGTGACACACCACATACATATTGTAGGAGCTCTTTCATATAAGTGGAGTGCTATGTACAGTAAGTGGAAAAGGGAATTGTCAGATTTGTACAGCCCTATGCAATAATAATGGAGAGAGAAAATAGTCCATACTGTGACCAGGTATGTGAGGGTACCACGGTTTTCAAAGTCAGGAAAGCAGAAACCAGGAACTCACCTGCAAAAAAAGAGAAGAAAGAGATCTACATTAGTCAATTGTGCAGATACAAGGAAAGGTCTGGTATTCGAGTGAACTGAATTATTATTTTATTGTAAGAAAAGAACGTATTGGTAATGCTGTTTAAAGGTTGTGTGGCCAGCCAAAACTACATGCTTTGACAATACAAATTTGACAAAGACGTTTGGGTCTGGAACCATATCATGTTTCCCCAGTTTCCATTAGGCTAGACTGACAGGTGGATTAACCAATCAGAGAAATGTATGGTCAGTTTGTATCAAAACAAACATGGCAGCTCGGACTGTTCAAAGATAGGACACTTGTCTTTATGGTCCTGTTCCAGACCACACTGTGGAACATTCAAGGCAAACCAATAACAGCACGTATTCTCCACTCACACAACAAAAAGTTACATACTGGACCTTTAAATTACAGACAAAAAGTTATGAAATATATATTTTTAGTTGACTATTGTGACTGATTTACTTTTGTATGTAATAAAATAATGGAAAATCCAAAATTATTAATCCTTTGTGTTTCCAGTATCCCTTATAATTCCATTATTTCTTGGATTTAAATCTGATTATAATTGGTAATATTCTTATCCATTTGATTTCATTTAAGTGTTAATATTTAGGTTTTGACTCAGAGAAAATGGCACACTCAAAGCCACTATTATCAAAATGTTAAATTTTGACAAAGGCTGGCTAATGGCATGTATTGAATCGAATGTGTAGCACAAAGCCCCAGCAGGTGCCGGCTCCACTCAAACACGTGTGTGCGCAGGACACACCGGGTAATTAGGAAAACAAATGAGTTTAGCAGCACGCTCCCCTCACAAGGCTTTCACGTCATTTTAGTGCAATGCATAAACAATAGAAACATCCACACAACAAGCAAAACATTGTGACCAGCTGCTACACTACTGCTACTTTTGTTAGCCCATGACCACCTGTTTAAAATGCAGAGCCATAAGAAACTGCAATATTTTGGTATTCACCAGATCTCCACTATTCATGTCTTCATTTACTGAGTTTGGAGAATTATGTGCAAGTGTACATCAGTATATAAGCCTTTTAAAGTAGATGAAAATAACTTTATTTTAAATAGGGCTTGATAATTGCAATAAAATAACGGTTTAAACGTAAAAGTCGGCAAATTCAGTTAACACAATATTTTTTTGGAGAATCTAATATTTTAATAGAACATTCTACAGAGCTCAGGGGCTAAAATCAGCCAATTTGTCCAGCCCTAAAGTGGCACACTTTGGTCTACAAATATAAATGAGGGGATTAAATCATAATTGAAGAAGACAGGGATAGTAGTTAAGTTTGATGACATGCCAACTGCCTTCAAGGAGCTTGGAGGTGAGCCCTCCTCTGGCATCCTCTCTTTATTTCAACACTTATCACTCTAGATTTCTCAAAAGGAAACATTGAATTAACTGAAAATCTTGAAAGATGAAAGAATCTTGTGAGGGAAGGGTACACTATTTGTTGGTGTCCACGGAGATGTTATTGCTTTGCTTAGAGACAGTTCAAAAATATGGCATTAAAGGTCCTATATTATGCAAAATCAACTCTTGTAAGTTTTAAGCCATATTATAATGGTACCTCCTCAAAAACATACCCATGTTTTGTTTCATTCACAAAATTTCATTCATTGTTTGGGTAACCCTCAAGTCTGTCTACATCCCAGAATCTTGATCTTGTTAAGTAAAGATGGGCAAATCCAGGTTGAAATTATCTGAATTATTCTAGTGAAGGTGTATGACAGTGTTGTGCGGTCAGGGCAGTGAAGGCAAGCAGTGGTTGCCCAATGAAATCTAAAATCGTTGCGTGTCAAAAGTATAATTAAAGAGTTTTGAATTATCTCCAAATAATCCTGTTTTCCCTTCATTTCTATCTGTTTGAAACATGGTTGTAGTCACGGTGTCCTTTACTACACTCTACTGGCCACTGAGCAGACTGCAGCAACAGCGTTTGGAGGATGTAGAGCTGGTCCAGTGGTCCGCGGCTGGGACGAAAACCACACTGCTCCTCCTGTATCTGAGGTTCGACTATCGGTCGGATTCTTCTCTCCAGTACCCTGGAATAGACCTTACTGGGGAGGCTGAGGAGTGTGAATCCCCTGTAGTTGGAACACATCCTCCAGTCCCCCTTCTTAAACAGAGGGACCACAGAGGGTTGGGGACAGTACCCTCCTGAGGACAAAAGCCTCAGTGAAACCAACAGAGGGACCCAGTGGACATGCGACCCTTCCAGGACTCGAGACTTTCACAGGACAGATCCCTGGACTCAAGCAGATCCCTGGACTCAAGCAGATCCCTGGACTCAAGCAGATCCCTGGACTCAAGCAGATCCCTGGACTTGAGACATGCCCAGGACTCGAGGCTCACCCAGGAATTGAGGCCCTCCTAGTTCTCAAGACACTTCCAGAACTCAAGACCCTTCCAGGACTCGAGATCCTTCCAGGACTCGAGATCCTTCCAGGACTTGAGCACATCCCTGGGCTCAAGGTTCTTCCAGGACTCGAGCAGATCCCTGGACTCGAGGGCCTTCCAGGACTCGAGCTGATCCCTGGACTCGAGGGCCTTCCAGGACTTGAGGCTCATATTCAAATAGAGCCCCTTATACCTATACATTAAATAGCATGTGCAACATTTTGGTGTGATGTGTCATCATCTTTTATACAAAATATGTTATTGTGCTATTTCTTCTTCTCCATTTTTATGTGGACTATAATTGATACGTAATTACAGTTTACCATTTCAGTCTACCATTAGCTTCCCATCAATGGAGCAACTAGATATCATGAATACTAATTTAGTGTTTAATCAAAACTTGTAATTAAATGTAGTTTGAATAAACTAAGTATTTTGTGACGCTGATTCACAGCAGTTCATTCAGAACGCTCAGGTCCCCAAATATCAAATCAGGGTTTTACTGGTTTACAAAATGAATGCATCAGTAATCTTTACATTAACAAATTAACCAAACAGTCCTTCATACTTTATGAATAAAAAACATAACAAATACACATATACATAATACACAAACTCATTGCAGTGGTTTAGTCCATTATGTATGTCCCAGAGTGCACCGGCACCACCGACCACTATTTACGGCATGATTACTGCTTGCAACATTTTAGTTTAATGTTTGATTCTATGTCTTGGTGTTTTAGCTGATTTTCTTTACATAAAAAAAAAAAAGGTGGGATATAAGCAGCACATGGGGCAATAAAACAAGCCAGTGGCACTTGACAGATGATATAATAAAGATGTATGAAGTAGTGTGTAGTGTTTGGGACCACTTTAGAAGGCTCTCCCATGAAAAGCTGTAATTTACAGTAGATCAAATGGCTGGTATAACATTATTACAGTGTGGACGTGGATAAATAGTGTGGAGGAGCGGAGGAGGTTGACATTTGCTGACATTATCTTTGGTTTTATACTTTCAGCTGTTCCAAGTATTCATTGGTTTGAATGGGCCTTTATAGAGGGAGATAAACAGGAAGTAACAGGTAGAGTCTAAGCAGATAAAATTTCACACTTGGGTAATAAATAATAGTTAATATTTTCAAATGTAGAGTGTGGCCTTATTTTCCAAAAGAGCACTTTACAGTTTCTCTAACAGCTATATTCTGAAGGAAATTACGTTTTGTTCTCCAGATTTTAACTTTAATGTTTCTGTGTACCAGGAAACGCATTAATTCCTGGATATTGACAGGGAAGATAACTTAATAAAATGAAAAGATAACCAAATCTTGCTGTGAGCCATAATCAAGATTCTTCAAATGAAATCTCTCAGTTAGTGCAATATTAAAGCACAGCCATCCAAATGAGGAGAGTGGGAGCAGCAGACTTGACTAGTGAGTGCTGAGTGACATATGAAAAATTATTTGCACTTCTAAACCAAACAAAGTGTGACTTGCTTGTTATTGACTGGATAAATGTGCCCAGCATCAGAGCGAGCCGGCTGGAGTCCACTCGCACACAGGAAATCATCTGCATGTTTTTACTGGCGCTATGGCGGGCTGATTGGCAAAGGCATCGCTTGAGTTATTCACTGATGGGATGTTTGCTTGTCAGAGTCGGAAATTCAGAGGTTTTTTTTTGTGTTGAACTATCAAACTTGACAAAACAAAAACAGTTTGGTTTTGCAGAAGGTGCGCTGCAAAGACAACATTCAAATTTCTTAAACCTATTTCTCATTAAGGGAGCTTTATGTACACTTTCTGCATGGAAAAGTTTTTGCTCCACAGAATTCCACAGAAAATAAAAAGAAGAACAACAAAATAAATAAATCAATGTATCTATCTCCAGGGAGACAGGCTGGTAACACAGTTAAGCGAAGTTACAGATCTGTGGAAAGGAGACAATACATAAGAATCCATTCATTTTCTTCCACTTATCCAGGGACGGGTCGTGGAGGCAGTAGTCTAAGCAGGGATTCCCAGACTTCCCTCACCCAAACATTTCCTCCAGCTCCTTCCCCAAGGCATTCCCAGGCCAGCCCAGAGACTTCGTCCATCCAGCATGTCCTGGTTCATCCCCGGAGCCTCCTCCCATGTGACTGATCTCCTTACCCTGTTTGGATCCAACATTATTTATTCTAATTGCCAGTTGACCAGAGTGCAGAACACAGCAATAACTATGAAACACAGAAAGTAAATAGACACAGATCCTCAAAACACTCAAGGACACGCTGCAAAAATAACTAAATACAGTCAGAAAATATTACCCTACTACATACTTATCCAACTGCAAGGCGAGTCAAAGTTCTGAGCCTCCAAATCGCGCAAAACAGGCCTAAGAAAAAAACATCAATCTCTGACACATTTTGATGTGCACATTTTCAGAATTTCCTCAGCATATGTCATCTGCTAACTGAAAGCCGAACATGCTCAATTTCCAACTGCGAGGACGGAGCGAAAGAGCATCTAATGAGAAAAGTCCAGGCCTGTGCGTAACATGTCACCATTCCCATGTTGCCGTCCTCTGGCACAAATCCGATCTATCATAATTACATGCTCGTCTGCCTGTATTGATCAGGCGTTAGTCGGCCAGGGAGACAGTGAGCGGGCTAATTCAAACAGATGTGTGTGGAGCCAGCCTGGGCTTTGGGACTGTTCACTCCACATCAGCAGCTCCATGACTACAGCAGGCTCCATGTGTCACTGTGATAGATGTGTCTCAGGCCCCATGCACATATGCTAATTCACTATATACTGTAGCATGTGAACCCTGACTTATATACTAGTACGTGGTATAGTATTGCTCCATGTCTATAAAAAAGGCCACAAACCCTGATCAAAAGAGCTGTTGAATTGTAAAGAAATAAGAAGAAAGAGCCCAATGCTTGGAAACATTGAGCGATACGTGTCATAAAAAGAACACAAAAACACGGTCTATTAAGAAGTTATTGCTTTGCCAAGAATGTTCCACAGTGTATCTTTAAACAAGCAGGGGATGCCATCAAGTGAGATTATGGGAGAAACAACCCCACTCAAAGTAAGACTGTGTGTTTTACAGATAAGTTTAATGTCATACTGTGGAACATTTCAGGCAAAATAATAAAATCTCTATGGAGCTGATGGACTTCGCCATCCGAAAAGTTAGATAGTGCATCTTTAAGCTTAAAGGTTGCGAATGCATAATATTTTACTTCATAAAAGGTAAACTAGCCAAAGTTATGGGGAATAGAAGTGAGAGAAGAGGAGAGGGTCGAGCATACAATAGACTAAAGCAACCTCTGTGAAGAAATGTACTACGAAAAATAAAAAGATAGTTTGTTGTTTCCTCAGGTTTGATTTCGCTTTGTTGTATTGCGCTGTATTTCTTCGACAGCCTACTACTTTACTAGCTTATTCGACTTACCAACCACTATTTGTGTTTGTGTAATTTTCTTGACAAAACTAACAGCACTGGGGCCAGACAGCCTGGTGTCCTCCACAGTGTTTTCACAATAGAGTCTGGTGCCTTTGAAGAGTGTGACTTCAGAGACTTGTGGCAAGCTGCAGCACAAGAAGGCAATGCTTCCAGTGTTACTCCCTCTGTGTGACTAGCCTCAAACTGTTCTTATTCAGAGGGAATATTTCAATGTACTATCATCTGTTCAGAAGTCTGTATTAGTCTCAGTATTACAAAGTATTGTTTATGTTTTTTCGTGTTATCTTATAATTCTTCTTGCCCATAGACTGTATATATAAATGGACATAGCTAATTCACCAGCCGCCACGTTCCAAATACAAAGTGTGCATGGGGTTGCTTCTGGCTTTATTGACTTTAGCTCCAATTGATTTTACATTGAAAAATTGTCACCCCTCTCTCTGCAACTGCTGCAGTGTGCCTCGTCATTTTGGTCTTAATGTTATTATATATTTACCAACTCTACATGATCCTGGTGTTTTTATTTTGCCATTTCATCTGTAAATAAATTCCTACTCCTAATATGGAACTCCAAATTCGCTCCACAACTGCTAGCCTTGTGAACTTCATTTGACTGGAGCCAAACTCTAAGGGTGACGTCACACTCCTTTAGTCCACTTTTTTATACAGTTGTGTTCTTGCCCTACAGTGAGATGGAGTAGTGGCATATTGTCAGTGGGCAGTCAGGCAAGAAGTAACTGATTTCAAGAGAACATATTCTGAAGCTACACTGTGTAACATTTCTGATGGTGGTGGTCTCGAATATAGCTTTTCCTTGAATGTTCCACAGCATGGCATTAAAGATATCTATAGCATTTATTCAACTGCAGGTGTTCAACTCAAAAACATCTGGAAGAAAATGCATTCTTATTGTGAGCATAATGGTAGCATTACCATTTGTCCCCAGGGAGGCAGACATGGCTAATTCCATACTTTAGAACATTTTAGGCAAAGTAATGGAGACAAATGGTTGCAGTAAATTTAGTGAATAAACATTGGTTCTACATAAGTTTGAATTAGTTATGACAAGTAATGCTAGGTGAAGTTGTGTCGGATAAGTGTCTTTAATTTCTTTTCATCCACTTCCATCTTAAAACCTTCCATAATAACCCTATTTGTTATTCGGGACATTATGATATTCAGTACCCATCACATAAATCTTTGAAGTAATTAGCTGCAGTGAATTCCAAAGAGCATTCATTTAGCCCGTCTATCTCTTCCTTACTCTGTTCTCCAACACTTCCAACACTTCATTTTTGCCAAATCTGTGTGACAGGCTCCATCCTTCTCTCTGTGGCAGCAGTAAAACCCCTAATGGTCTCTAATGGCACTCTCCAAAAGTACAAGTGCTAGAAAAGTCACATAAAGCAGAGTGAGAGACAGGGGTCCCATGTATGGATGTGTGAAGGCGAAAAGCACATTGGAACAGAAATGTGGACTGTGATGGAGCAGATGGATTTTAGTTTGGCTTGGGGTTAGAGGTCATGGAAATTGCACTTTATAGATAAATAATTTGATTTTTAGTACGTAGGATCGTGGTTTCATATACAGTATTGGTATCAGTGAAATTTCAGGTTATTTCGTGCCAATATTTTATTTTTTCTGCTGCGTTTTTTCATTATTTTTTGTAATGAAGATAGAAGATTAAACTTCAATCAAATTTAAATCACGTTTCTAATTGTCAGTGGTTGAGTTCAGATTTTAAAGGAATAAATGTGACTATTTTTTGTGTTAAATGGCACTGATTAGAATTATGTCTTGTTCATGAAATTAAAGGTGCACTGTGTAACTTTCTAATGGGGGTCTGTCACCATGTTATTTTTGGCCTAGAATGTTCCTCACTGTGGCATTAAATGTGTCTTGAATTTAATCAGTTACAGGTGCATTTATTGCTGAGAAAGATGCCTTGAAACACATGCATTCTTACTTCGTGCAGGGTCGCCACTTCACAGATCTGACCTGTAACTTGACCTAGTGGCGTCATCTGATTGTGTCCATGGAGACAGATATGTTGAATATCATACTGTGAAATATTCCAGGCACAGCAATAACGTCTCCATGGAAATAAGCAGGTGATGAAACCACCACCAGAAAACTACAGTGCACCTTGTAGATTAAAAGATTTTTTATATGGTTTTAAATCAAACATATGTCAGCCCAGTTCAGTATATACCACACTGTAGTATTGTAAGTAAGTTGCAGTGTCTATACACATTCTAGCAAGTATGTACCATGATGAAGACAGGTGTTTTGTCAGATGTTATTATACCAGTATTGTGTCACTAGTGAAAAGTTAGAAAAAATAATGAGTACAGGCCCTGTGCTGGTTCCCCCATAGTGTGAACGTGTCAGCGTCCAGAGGAACAGACAGACAGGAGACAGCTGGTCAGGATCACCGCTCTGTGCTCTGACCTCTGCAGAATACTGATGCGAAAGAGACAGGCCTAGTGTCAATGTACCACAGGACACATACATACAATGATCAGGCTAAATATTATGACCACTGACCGCTGAGACCACTGTCTACACCTAATTATATAGTGTTTTATATGTTGTTAGCTTTACTGTGATGGTAAAACGCCACTCTGACTTATGAAAGTTGTAAAATACACTTATAAACTTATCAACGTGAATAAGTGGAATTCTAGGAATGTATAAGAGAAGTGAAGAATGCATTTGGGCTGTTGCAAACAGTTTTTATGGTTTTATGGTTTTACAGTAACTTTAAGGAACATACACAATGACCATGATCAGTTTGTCCGCCAAGACTTGTAAGGAGGATAAATAGAGAAGAAAAGGCATCAGAGTGAGTGTGCCAGATCTTGTGTTGTTGCTGTTCTGCAGTGGTCCAAGGAAGGGACAGTGGAGGAGGTTTATCAGATTGTAGGGTGGTGTATTCTGCTACAGTCAGACTGCAGCATTCAAATTGTGTCAAACATCTCTTTGCATTTGAGGGAAGATGCATGAAATATGTTAATGCACCACAAATTTCACCAAAAGTTCAGATTGACTAACTCTGGAGTCTTAGGCCTGGGCTGTGAAAATCTTAAAGCTCCTCGTCAATCGCTTGAAATGTGACGCAGCAATGCTGGATGGGCTTAGATGTGTGTTCCCCTATATATTTGTATGGTCTAATAAAGTCACCATATTAAAACTTCATACTTGACCTGTGCAATTTTCAAAACTGTGAAAAGTCTCAAAACTGATTTACTCCTAAAGGCCTCTCTACTTCACTTCAGTCTGGATAGAATTTTCATAATTGTATCTTGTTTAGATATGTGTTTTTACTATGTGGGTATTGATCTGTTTGCCAACCCAAATGTCTTCATAGCATCAGAGTATACTGAAAGAACAACAGAAATGAACACGTTATGTATTCATTTCAACCAACTGTTGAAATGAATACATAACATTTGTGTTTTACCACAAAACCAGGACTGAAGTCTGATCAAGAATTGAAGGAAATCTGTGCACGCCTGAGCCTTGTCTGAGCCCATCTCTCATCTTCCAGTTAGCAGCGGACAGCCGACTCATTTAGTATGGCACTCACATGCGCTGAAGGGAAGACGGAGAGAGGAGAAGAAGAATGAGGAGCTATTTTTTGAAATTGCTGCTTGGTAAGAAAAGTGCGGTGCAGCAGCAGTAAACCCCACAAGATTCAGTATCCAGATATCATGTGGCCAAGAGAAGGGGCCTGCTCAAAGTGAGCAAAATAAAGCCAAAAGACACCTGGAGTGGAAACAAATTGGAACAATATGATTTGCTGAAAGGAGCAGACAAGATTTCAAGCAATACAACTGGTTTAGAGTAGCAGGGCTGTGAATGTGTGGCACATGAATGGACAGTCCAACGCAGGTGTTTTGACAGTTTTTACTCGAGCGCTTTGCTTTTAGCCACTGGGAACACAGACCCGAAAGCAATCTTCAAAGTCGTGTGGATCTCTGGAGGAAAGCTGTAAATTTGATTTGGGCGACACTGCGGTGGTGAACATGTCTGCTCTTTTATTGTGTTGTGTAGGTGCAGTAAGGGGGGTTTGCAGCTCCACTGAGACTCAGCTATTATGTTTTATTTAATTACTTATTACCATCTAATATTTTGTGTATCCCTGTTTGATCTGACTTTTCACAATACAGGATCTGGTTGAGTGGCTTGCAAGGAGGTTCTGGGTTTGATTCCCCAGGCTTCCCTGGGCTTTTTGTGTGGAGTTTGCATGTTTCATTGTGTGCCTGGGTGTTGTTTTTTTTTGGACACTCTTTTTTTAACAACATCAATCCATTAAAACAGGTACAATCTTCCAGCTAAGGTAATTTCACTCTCCAACAGAATAGTTGCACCTTTTAAGTGATGTATGGAAAAAGTAAAAGGCTACTTCAGTTCTAATTTACGTGCTTACAAAGTTTGTGGACTTCGTGAATGCCCCTAAAGCACTGAATGCTGCAGACCAGGTATGTGTTTCAAGAGCAACACTTTGAGAGGTTACACAAAGGAGAGAATTTGTTTGGTTTTGTTGTGAACATTTCAAAAAACTATAAGGTCAAGGATATGTAATCCACATTATTGATTAGAGGAACTTTTTTGGTTTGACACTTTTTGCTCTCTGGATCCTGTGATAGACTCAAACCACCCACAACTGCTTCAGCAGTAATAAGCAGTGAAAAACTGAAAATAGCAGGACATTATTGGAACTTCTTCAATTAATTTTACCCGCCATTGTATGCATTAGATATATGACCTACATGTTCACAGGTAACATATAAAATGATGTAAAATGGACCAACTGGGTCAGACTTGCTCAAAGCCATTAAAAAAGGAGATATAGTGAAGAATAAAGCTCGGGGAAGGGTAAAAAAAAAGTCCCTTGACAAATTCAATTTAGCAAGGCCAGAGCCGGTGCATGCAGACAGCCCAGTATTAGTATTACTTATATGATAGAGCAGGCCATCCATCACACACAGACGATGTAGAGAGGGCAGATAAAATGAGAAATAAGGATAGAAGCGGAAAGAAGCAGAGATTTCATTTGTTTTTTGCTTAAATTTGTATGTATGCCGGCACTTTAAAAAGCCTATTAAATCTATTGTTTTTGAAGGACATTGTTAAAGGTTGAATTCTTCCTAGTTTCCACCTTCGCATGCCTTCTGGGGAGGACAGTGACGTAACAAGCGTGTGGGTCTGAAAATGCATTTTACTGTATATTGCCATGTAGGTCACTATTCCCCAGATAAGCTTCCCTTTTCTGTTTCTCCTTCACACACTATGGCTTACTCATAACTCCAGATACACACCAAGAGGAATTGTGTGGGGAAAATATGCTGCGCTTCACCACCTGAAACTGGGGAAGCAGAAAATGAATGTAGGGGAATGGTAAAGGCCAATACACTCGGCTGCACACTGTACTTTACTGAAATACTGTCTGCTGGGATTCAGACAGTTTATACCATGAGAGACATTTAGCTCAACTTTGACCCCTGTTTGGATGGACTATAAATAAGACACAATGTAAAAAAAGCCAACACACATGTTAGAGGCTAGATTGGAGCTAATGGAAAATTATGTCTTATGCAAAAAACAAAATATTCTTTTTATAGAAAATGTTGCAGTATCTGTAGTTTAGACCTCTACAAACAGGTTTTGAAATGGAAGAGGTTCTTGTATTAGTTTGTTAGTTTATATTCAGACTTCTCTTAAATGTTAATAGTCACAGTTGTTTACAATGCGTACTCTGAACAGAATCCTGCTTTTTAAACATATTGCAAATCTAACCACAATAGCAGTACGTACGCAATTCATTTTTTTTCCAAAATTGTGCAGCTCTAATCTTCCATTGTTGTTGTTACATGTTAGCTATTTTGCAAACTTTTATCTCTCAGGGTTTTATAATTCATGGACAAAATGTAACCCTGAGTATGATATGACAGTTTTATTCTGAGCTGTTAGTCACTCAAGTAGAACAAGTAGTTATGAGGCTAATAGTAACAACAAAAGCAATACATTTATTATTTAAAAATACAGTATGTAACTCTTCTGGTGGAGGGTCTGCTACCCGCATGTCTCCAGTAAGCAATAACATTTCCAAGGAAAGCACTCCACCAAAACTATGGCTTAGTGCACTTTTGATATGCAGTTGCAAAGTACTCAAGCCACAATCACTTGTTGTTGTTTTTTTTTTTTTTTGTTTTTTTATTCATATTGTTCAACTTCAAATAGAGATTTCTGTTGTAATGCAGTGAGCTCTTGGGTCTAGTTTAGGTTCAACATTTGTGCATTTACCTTTTGAATATTTGATGGCAAAGTATAATGCAATCAAAAGGAAAATCTGTCTGTTGCCCCCCATTTGGGAGTATGACATCACATCACATCACATCACAAAACCACCAATAGGAAGTGTTGTGCAAAGGGTAGAAAACAACAAGATTGCTGCACCTCCACCTGTACATCTGCCCACAAAAGTCCTATCTATTTTCTGTGTATGGCTGAAGACCACAAAAGACATTCTGGCTATGAGATTGCCTGGACACCCCATTGTTAAGGTCATCTGTGGAGTTCAAAAACCATCACTTTGTTTCTTAACCAATCCTCAAATGAACCCAGATAGAAGCCACTAATACAATTAACCTTTAACCCGATCGCTCCGTCCCATTCTCTGTGCGGACCTACATTGGCTGCAATGGGCCAAAGGACAGCGGTGACTCATGGGCCCGCTCAAAGATAGAAATCAATAAAGGGACTATGCACAACTCACACACAACCCAACTGTTATGCGGCATCTAGACATCTTTGATTTGTGTTGTAGCCTTTCAAACTTTCCTTAACCTTAATCCCGGATACACTCTATAGCACTGTACGGTACTTCTGGTGAGCAAAAAGAAAGACAGTCAGAGATGAGAGGAGCTGGAGATTACCAAACCAACACTGGCAAAATCATTTCAGGGAAACAAAAATCAATCAACTGTCTGAAACCAGCAAATGGGACATAAAATTGGTCGCATTTTATGTAATCACTCCAAGCCCCTAATGTCTTTCAACAACAGGTCTGTGGCTATGCTGAAAAAGGTTAATCCTAAATGAATCCCTAATGTGTTTTGGCTGCATTATTTCCAGGTAACACCATCAAAAAGCCAATTATTCTGCAAATGAAAATTCCAACCAAGGAGATAATGAACGTCATTTAAGTGGCTAAGTGAGTTTTCTGGTACATTAGGTGCAGATTTTCACAGTAAATAACATTATCCTGGGGTGCACAGACACAATAGGCTAACATGCTACAAATGGGGACTGAATGGTTAGTCTAGACTGTGTCAGAAGCCCTGTCTGCCACAATCAAATAAAGGCAATATTGGTGAAATGCAATAATAATAACAAAAGTAGGAGTAAAAGAAGTAATAGTCAGAGAGAAAATCTAACCACCAACAGGGGCGTGACCTGTTCAGCCTTACCTGAGGTTAGTTTGGCATATAACAGTATAAGAATCAATATTTTACGTCAATGCAATGCAATATGTAACTTTTATGCACCTACCACCTGCTTGTCTCTCCATGTCATGTTATTGTTTTGCCAAGCATGTGGGGCATTATACTTATTGCAAAAATACAATGAAAAACATGCATTCTTGCAACAACATCTCCATTGTGACAGGCAGGTGGTGGACCCTTTACCATAAAAGTTACATGGTGGGCTTTTCAGTAAAACAGCTGACAACTGTTCAAACGATTCCTACAGAGGCTTTGACATTACTTTGTTTTGTTGTTGTTAAAATACTTAAATGTATTTGCTGCGTATTGCTAATCCTTTAGTGGAAATTATTTTTGCCCATTCTTTGTAACATAGACCATCTATACTTATATATTTACAGAAACTACAAGTGTCTGTTGTACATGTAGGAAACTGTGTGAATTTCATCTGTGCCTTTTTGTGTAAACGGGCCCCAGATGATCTAATATAGAGACTCTCAATTTGTGGTGTTTCTCAACCCTATATTTAAGAGCAACAAAGACCAAGACCCCAGACCACAGCTCCCTCCCACTCCATCTAACTCCATTTTACATCCAGCAAAAAGCCTTCTACTTTTATCTTTGCCAATTCATCTGGGACGCATATGGGGACCTTTCGGGAAAATAAACGCGTTGGCGAAATAGGCACAGAACCCCTCCCTTCATTTTGCTCGAGCGCACAATGATTTTTTTATATTTCCAAAGATATAAAACCAACAATGAAGCGGGCCAGGCAGCTTTCTCATAACACACTGAGCTGAATTGAAAGCTATAAAACTATGAACTGTGCGGGTTGGCATTTTGTTTTCAGGCGTATACCGGATGGGCACAGGCAAAGGAGTCAGCTATAATAGAATATATTGTTTGGCTGCCCAGTAAAGCAATAACTAATACAATTCTAATTCTAAAAACACGAACAATGGTTTGAAGATAGAGATGGCTTAAAAGTATGTAGGGCTATGTGTAAATAATAGGCCTACAGCAATATGATTAAAGATAGACTGATATATTGGGCCGTTATTTGCACTTTTTATCAAATCAGCTATTAACCATAAATTTCCAGCACAGACTGATATTTTGTTTTAGCCCACCCGCAGCCTAAAGAATATGTATAAAGCTTTATCCGAACACTTTACTGTAAAGAGGTAACTGTACAAAATGTGACTACACAGCTCTCTTAAAGGTTTGTGATAAAAAAAAAAGGCGCTGTGGGTGAGGTTGTAGTAAATTTAAATTACAGAATTTGTGGAAAATAATCATAATCGACAACATATCACTCCAAACAAATCGGCAGATCTCACTGGCCATCAGCTGCTCTGGATTCTAAATAACTGGTATCGGCATCATCCATGAAAAAACCCATATCTCTAAATATATGATGTCTTGAAATAACACTAAGGGAAGTAGAATTACTATTTGATTTACACACAGCACTTTTAATAGAAGCATTGGAAATATCAACAATGACTCATATGGAAGAGATGACCCCAGGAACACTAGTGGGGACTAATGAGGATCCAAATAGAAAATAAAGGACAAAGAATGTCTTATAAATGGAAGACTGGTTGGATTCCTGTATCTATCCAGTACACTCATTGCGCAAGAGTGATTTCAGTTAGTGTTACATGACATGAAGAGTGAATGAACATAATATACAATGTCAAATATCAAGAGTATCAAGTGTTGGAATCATACTAGAGCTGTAGCCTGTAGTGGTTTAGTCAATGGTGTCTTAGTCAAACAAAATTTGCATTTGCCGAAAATTTCCCTCAGGATCAATAAAGTATCTCTCTCTCTCTTTAAGCATTTTATTTAGGTTATAAGGATTTATATGGGACAACAGCAGAAAGAAGTTTTCAGAATGTACATGTAAAAAAGCAGATTCAACTCAGCAAGTTATATTTGTCTTTATATAAATCCATTGTTTCATAGTACTTTCCTGCATAAATAGTTGTTTATGCATGAACTCCCTTGCAGGTGTAGTGTTGTGAGCACAGTCTGGGTTAGATACATAGAGAATTATAATAGTTTTGAGAGCTTTTGCCACACCCTCTTTATATATATATAAAAGGATAAAAGTATAAAAGTAATTGTTGGAAGTAGAATATAAAAGCTGTTAGAGGACATACGTTTCATGGATATTTCATGGTCATTGCTCTGCTTTGAATGTTTCACAGCTTGACATTAAACAGATCTACTGTACATGTATTCTATTACATGTGGTTTTATTGCTCAAAAATACCTAGAAAAACAGGCATTCTGACAGTGAGCAGGGTTGCCTTTCCACAGATCTGGCCAGTAACTTGGCCTGGTTTGGTCTCCATGATGATAGAAAGGTTTAACGCCATACTGTGAAACATCTCAGACAAAGCAATAACATCTTCACAGAGAAAAGCATTTGACAAACCCTCCACCAGAAAAGTTACACAATGCACCTTTTTTTTTTTTTACATTTTAAAATAATTCTTTTGTTTCTCTCCGTCCTTTTATCCAAATAACACACAATAGTTTCAACAATGCAACATACTGTGGTGACCCTGTGAGCGCTGAACAGCTTTGATCTGCTGTGTGCGTTCACCACACCTTGACCCTTGACCTCCTCTCACGTCTGCTGGTCTTGTATGCGCGCTGTCCGTGCCATGTGTCCTGGAGCAGCATGACTGCGGCCTTATTTTGCTCACAAACACTCTAATGCCCTGCCTTTCCTCCACCATCAGACTTGTAAACACTCTGTGGCCATGGCTTACTCACTCCTGTTATTGCTGGCTTCTTCCACCAGCTTGAGGTTAATCTCCAACGCTACAACAACAGAAACACATTTTTTCTCTGTCCTTTTTTGCCTTTCAATCTCATGTTTCTTTAGCTGTGTTTGCTCTTGTCTGTACTTCTTCCAGGCCTAAATCTCCTCTTTTAACCTTGGGTAAGTTTGCAGGAATATATGGAAAAGCATACAAAAACATACAAACAGAACATCTTGGTGACAGTACATGACTTTTGCGTAAACTTGTTGCTATTATTAAAAATGGATATGGACACATGTGTATAATAGGTCTACTCTGGCTTCACATGGGCTTGTACTGATCTAAGACAAAATTTACTTGCACCTAACTGTGAACTGACCTAGATGGAGATCGTTACTTTAAAAAATATGCCACTGTTTCTTTCGCCTTAACTTTTTAATTGTTTAAGTTCATAATATAATCTTATTTATTTATTTATTTTTAATAATGTAACAAATTATTTTCTGTGGATTGGTAATGTTTTTGTGACTTAAAGGTGTATTGTGCAACCTTTTTGGAGTGAGGGTCCGTCACCTGCTTGTATCCATAGAGAATTTATTGGAATGTTGCACAGTATTGCATTAAACTTATATTATTTGCATTTATTCAGTTACAGTTGATTTTATGGTCTTGAAAATATCAAATCGTGAGACCAGTTCGCCGGAGGGGATCCGGTTTGGGGATCACAGAATCTCATCTCTGCTGTTTGCAGATGATGTTGTCCTGATGGCTTCATCGGACCGGGACCTCCAACGTGCACTGGGGCGGTTTGCAGCCGAGTGTGACGTGGCTGGAATGAGGATCACCTCCTCCAAATCCGAGGCCATGGTTTTTGACTGGAAAAAGCTGGCTTGCCCTTTCCGGGTGGGTGGAGAGTCCCTGCCTCAAGTGGAGGAGTTCAAGTATCTCTCGGTTGGCCTGGGAACGCCTTGGGGACCCCCAGGAGGAGCTGGAGGAAGTGTCCAGGGTGAAGGAAGTCTGGGAGTCCCTGCTTAGACTGTTGCCCCCGCGACCCGGCCCCGGATAAGTGGAAGAAAATGGATGGATGGAGACCAGTTCGATACTGGTCTCACGATTCGATACACATGTTCGGTTGATATGCACGATGTGCTGCATCCTTCTCAGATGAAGCAAGAAAACAGCTCCGTAGGGACTTAGAGCTGAAATATTCTATCAGAGGTGGATTTTTATCTTTCAGTCACTTTTTATTTTACGTTGATAGACCCAGGAATGACAAAGCTATTACATTTTAAATACTTTAGAATTGCTTTTGGCTTTACATCGGCTACATCAAATGTGCTCATATACGCACCGCAACGTGACACGTGATCTTTTTCTCAGTCTCTATCTCATAAGTTTTAGTCAGAAAATGGTCCATTGAGACTTTTCTATGAGTGTCCAGAAAGAGGATGGGAGAGCACAGTGTGTCTGTTAAGAGCACAGACTGTAGCAGGGCATTGTGGGAGGAGCTACTGTCTGTCTCTGCTGGAGGAGGCAGAGCAGCACGAGCACAGGCGTGTGAGGAGAGAGGAGAGACAGACAGTCAAAAAAGCAAAAGTCTGATAGTTTAACTACCCTAGCAGTCTAATTTAAGAATAGACTGGCTATATTATAACATATAAAATAGCCTGAGAAAGCACTATTCTTATTTTCACTAAATAAAAATTCTGAGTTGTAAATCACTGAACCAAATGAACTAAAACACTTCACATATAAACTATAACTTTACAATAGTTGTACTGTGATGTATTGTGTGTAATGTATGTATTGTTTCATTAATACCATTATTATTATATTATACTCATTAGCAGAAAAAATTACATGAGAATTTATTTATTTTGCGTCTTAAAACGTATCAAAATCAAATCGATATTGTGACCCATGTATCGAGATATGTATGTGGATAAGTGACCAGGGTCAAAAAAATTACACAGTGCACCTTTAATATGAATTCATGTCAGACAAGGGTCTTTTGTTTGAGACACAATATTCTGATGTCCAAAAATAGGAGCGTGGCATACACAATGAGATAATGCAAGGGTTTTGGAAAATGGAGTTTAAAATATAGACATCTGGACATAGTTAGTTGGTTCTTCTTTCTCAGCACATGACAGCAAACTGTCTGGAACAGAAAACAAGCACCAGCACAGAGAATGTCTAGGTATATTTAAAACTTTTAAGTCTCTTTTACATGTGACATTCATTTATTGCGTCGCCAGTTCTGGAACCACAACTTTTGGAACCTTTTCAAGAGCTTTCAGTACTCGCTGGTGTGTGTTTGCTGATCCTGCAAGAGCTTTGGGGGTATATTTGATGTGTTTTTGGTGATTTGGTGAAGCCCAGGCACGCCAACTGTTCTGGAGGATTTGGTGTTTCCAATAACCTGAGGCTGTTGGCTGGGTGTGTGTGTGTTGTTGATTAAATGTGCTGTCTGAGGGGATGTGACAGCCCCCGGTATATCCGCACTGGTGGGTTAGTGCTAGTCTCTGTTGGAGAGGTGCTTGTTTACACCCCAAAGATGTGATAAAGTGAACCAGAGGGAGAGAGGAGGGGAGGTAGGGGAAAAAAGGCACAGAAGTTGATTAGATTTGATGGCTTTCAAGTGTGTTGTTTTGGTATAAGGTTGTTGAGTGCGCTTAAACTAAACTCTAGAAACTTTCAGTAACTTTAAAAAAGGAGGTAAGTTGATCATGCTCTCATCACTTCAAGGTTAGATTATTGTAATGCGTTATGTGCCGGTATTGGTCAAAAATCTCTAAAACGTCTCCACATTGTACAGAACTCAGCACATTACACTGATACTAGCTGCCCTACACTGGCTCGCCATCAACTTTCAAATTGATTTTAAAATTTTACTAATAACCTCCAAAGCACATAATGGCCTAAGCCATATAACCTTGATTGTATTTCTGACATCTGTATGCTCCGGGTTGCTCACGTCGTTCTTCAGACCAGGCTTTTCTCATTGCGCCCCCCTCTTGACTCCCTACTAGAGGGAACCATGTCCTCTCTATCAAAGCCTCAAACTTATGGAATTCCTTACCTGACGAACTAAGAACGGCTGACTCTGTAGACACTTCGAAAGTGAAATTAAAAACACATTTATATAGAATGGCATTTGTACAATAGCACAGTTATTTTTATTCTGTACTGTACTGCTTATTTAACTGTATGTGAAGCACTTTGTAACTCTGTTAAGCAATGTGCTATATAAATACAGTAATAATAATAACAATATTATTATTATTATTATTAGTATTAGTATTATTAGTATTATTATTGTTGTGGGTGTGATCCATCTCTGTGTGGCTATGTGTTTTCTCCAGGTTCCTTCAGTTGAAATGGACCAACAGTTGGCGTGTCTTAGTTTTACCAAATCACCAAGAAACAAATCAAACAGACCAAAAGCAAACACCATTTGCTGTTTGAAGCTAGTAAAAGATTTGTAGTTGTAGTTTAAGAACTAGAGATATAATAAATCAACATACATGTGATAGCAAGCTGAAAGTATTCAGTATTCACAAGTAGAGGATGTCCAGATGGCCTCACATTTCCAAAAGCACAGTTTCATTTTCAAAGTTTTGCACAAATTAATTAAAAGTTTAGTTATAAATCAGGCTGAAAGTGAATAAAAATGGCTTTCAGTATCCATTTTCTTGAAGGTAAATAATACAGAGTTTGCCATTTAACACAAAAACAAAGTCTGAACTGATGCTGAAAACCACATGCTTTTCCTGACAGAGGACTGGTGTTCTCTTTAAAGAGTTTAAAGAGAACCAAGCATATCCCTAACAATTAGAAATGACCAATCTCAATTAAAATATGCCTAACTGCATAGCCCCATCAGTTAGTATGTAAGTTATAATATTTATGTTTCTCAGTCAATGAACCACTATGGCTCATAACTAAAGCCCATAGTTCCTGTTGTAGAATATCCAAACTGATTTATTGACATGACAGAACAAGAACAGGAATCTCCGATGCAAAGGCCTGGACTAAATGGACTACATACTGCCCTGATGTTGTCACAAAGTATAGTCTTTACGCCCAACCCCACCACACTTACATACATGTAACATACAAGACTGTGCAAGTGAATCCTAACCCAATCAAACCAGAGTAGCAGCAGACGCATATCTAACCTCTTTCATCTAAGCAAGTTCCACAATGAAATGAAGCTGCTGCCTGACCACAAGTTTAATTTGGGCGTCGTCTAGTAACACAGCATTGTAAGTCTTTATTTAGTTCTGTTTTATGATGAGCCAAACCAGTAGTTCATGACTCTGGTTACCACTTAAAGAAAGGGAAAACAGAAGGGTGGTCTCTGTCGCCTGCTCGGCTTCTATCCCAATGTTGTTTTAATGTGGACCAGATGTCTTTCGGTGGGGCTGGCTTTCCTGAGACCGCAAGTCTTGTTTTGGGAGAGGGTGCACTCAGACAGAAGGCCGGGAGAGGACACAAGAAATAAACATTTAAAAAGGGAGAGGCTGCTTCTATTTCTGGTTTGCCTAAAGATTGGAGCACTAAAGATTCTAAGCTGAGTTGAATGGATTCATATTAATAACGTAAAACTTCACACTAGGAGGCAGACAATTGACAGTGGACACCCAGTAATGAAAAGCGCACAAAGGGATTAACTTGAATTTGGTGTTTTTATAACTTTTGGATGAATGAGATTAGAAATGTGATAGATTCAATGTGAGGCGCCGAAACATTTTAAGGTTCTGATAGCCTGGAAGCAATGCATGATCCAGTGAAGACTTGTGGGTTTGGAATTCAACTTGCAACTCAATACTAGGTTATTGTTCACAACCAACAGGATCATCCTCTACAAGACTGCAAAAAAAAAAAAAGTTAAAATTACTTAAATAATAATAATTAAAAAAAACATCTTGAAAAAATGTTGAAACACTTAAGAAAAATTAAGAAAAAATTTTTATTCCACTGGTACAAAATTTCACTTGACAAGTCTATTACGAGGGAGACAAAGCTGGTTACATTTACAATTCAGATCTGCAGGGAGGTGCTTTTGCAGTGTAGTGTACCAGCAGATTCAAAGCCTTAATAACAGAACAATGAGAATAAATTAATCACTTTTTTTCTTCATATCGATTGATTCCACTTTAGTATTTTTGTCTTATTAAATGGCAATGATTAAATTTCTTCATCCAAAGTCTAAACTCTCCAAACCTCAGGCTTAGGGTTCGCTGTGGACCTTTGATTAAAAAGACCAAAGCTGATCACTGACGATTAGAAACAACTGAATCTCGATTACAGTTCGATTCACTGCACAGCCCTACATCAGAAACTATTTTCTCACATACGATTCCCATGCGCTCGTGAAGTAAGTTGATGTGCTGAAGGAGTGGAGGTTATAGGGGACAAGTCAAAGTCATTTTAGCAGCTTCATTAAACCGGTGTTAAGAGAGCAAGAAGAGGCTGACAGAAGAACAAAAGGATGCCCAAATAAAATACCTCCAAGAGCGAAAAAATGGGAGTGAAAATCGACCCATTTACGGCGAAAGTCACCACAGGCCAGGAACAATAAGAGCCAGGGCTGATAAAGTTTATCTTAATCTCTCCTGTATTATTACCTCAATCTCCCAAGGATGATGCTTGATAAAAACTCTACCACCTGCCATTTGCTTTGGGCTCCCCTTTGGACATGCCACATCCGAGCTACAGTGAAAGGTTCTTCCTCAATATCTTCATACATAAGGTTCAAATCCTCTGATCAGAAAGGTCTGAAGGTATCTGCAGCAACAGGCAAATCCGTAAATGAACTTGAAAAGAAACTAGTAGCAGCTGGGTAATGTAGTTCAAAGTGAATCAAAGCGATAGAATGGTATAGTGACAGAAGACAAATTGAGTCTCAAAAATCAATACAAACAAAGCTAATAGACAGATAAGAGAAGAAGAAAGAGAAAATTAACTGGGCTGGGCTATGATATACAGTTATATGTAGCAGATGCAGTGTTTTAAAATGCAGAGTTGTATTGCCGTATTAGTAACTAGCGATCAACCAGTAGTTTTTTTTAGATATGGATTATTTAGAATACAGCGCACCCCATGGTCGATAAGCTCTGCCAATATTTTTGGGCCGATATGTTGAACCGATTTCAATGATTTTCCCCAAATTGTGCAATTTAAATTTACTACAAACTCCCCCAAGCCGTGTTTCCACAAACCTATAAGGGACCTGTATGGTCATGTTTTGTGCAGTTATCGCTGTCAATTTTGTATTAAAGTGTTAATATAAAGCTTTGTGTGTATTTTTTTTAGGCAGCACATGAAACAAAACAAAATATCGGCCTATGCTGAGATTTAAGGCCAATAGCCGATGTGCTAAAAAGTCCAAGTATCAGCGTGATATTTCAGCCAACCAATATATTGAGGTATTTCTATTAGTAACATACAGTTTGCTTTTAGTATGCTTTTTCCAGATATTCAGTATTAAACTATAATTTACGTAAAAGATTATTTTACATTTTGTCTATTGTAAACCAGAATAGTGATCTCACGCCTTCAAAGTGGTATTTCACCGTAGAAAGCAGATTTTCATGTATGTTTTTTCATGTTTTTATTGTTGAATAATGCCTATAACATTTTTTAATCCTACATGTCTTGTTTGCTTGTTTGAATTGAATATAACATGGTTTGCATAATATGACCCCTTCAAATCCAGTCCCAAGCCTGAGTAGATATGTTGTGTCAGGGAGGGCATCTGGCATAATAACTTTTGTTAAATAAGTAGACAGTGTTGGCCATTGCTATGAATATGTGTGTATGCACTATGCAGTAATAAAAACTTCAACCTAAATGGCACACAAATGGGTTTAGTGATAGTCGACTTATGAATGTATATAATAAATGTACTGGTGACTTGGCCTAGTTTTCTTTAAATGAATCACATGGTCTACAGCCAGATGTATGATTGATGGCCCAATGGTCTATGGTAATTGTAACCTTGATGCCTTTTTAATTGCTTAACGAGAGCTGATAATGTAATAATTCAGACCAAAAGAGCACTGTTATTCAATTAGACTACTGTAATGCCATCTGTGGACCTGAGGACGATGCCCATGTTTCCAGGTAAAATCAGATTAGACATGCTTGGAAAGGTTAGCGGTAAACAGGGTTAACATTCACTTTATTTCGAGGCATAACAGAAAAGCGGAAAATCAAACACAAACTCCCTGGTATGGCCTTTGTAAGGTTCAGTGGCCTTTGCAGAAAAAAATGGGCCGTTCACCATAAAATCATCACGAATGAGAATTAGTTTGGCTTATGCAACATTACTGCAGTTTTAGAGGCAGACTTTTTTACCTCAGGAAAATAATTAATAAAAGGCTAAAACTGACTTTAATTTTACATTTAATTTGATTCAGGAGAAGAAAAACATAATAATTGGACGTCTGTTGTCGCAAAAATATGGAAATTCTTAAACTCAAGAACTTTCTTCATTTGAACTGGAATCAAAAAAAAAAAAAAAAAAGGTTGAGCAAATGGATTGTTTACCCACTGTATGAAAGCAATGTGACTCAATAAATAGTTGACCTTTGAACTGTTACTGAGTTCATGTGGGAAACCCTCACAGTAAGAGATGCTGAACCTCAGAAGAAGCTTGCTGTGTTTCTACGCTGTTTAATTCAAGTTTAAACAAGTGAATTTGAATCATAGCAGAAGATATACTGTACACTATGTTGACTCTATAGAGCCATTTTAAAATGCTAATGTGTACCTAAATATATTCATAATTATGCAAATCATATGTGTTGGCTTATTTGAGCATTTAAATGAACAGGGTAATGCCAACAGTGGCAGAGCACCAGACTGCAAAGAGCAGACTGTGAATCCCAGCTGACAGTGCCACCACCCACTGCTAAACCAGGGGCCAAGAGGCAATAATTAACAATTAATATTCATTATCAAAACAAACATTTTGTTTTCTTTGTTTAACACAGCCCAAATCATCACACTGGTCTTTAGCATACATTAGGCATCAGACAATTAAAGGCAATAGACTGTCAAAGTACTTGTGCTTAAACTTCAGAGATAGCACTCAGCTAGTTTGCACCGCTGATGATTTCATTGTCCTGATTCAAAGTTTAATGAGTTTTTATAAGGAGCCCGCAGCTACACCTTTTCTGGTAAGTGAATCAGGGGGGAATAACACTTAAAGGGTTCGAGACAATTGTGAGAGACTAATAATGTAATGTAAAGCGCAGATAGAGGAGGGGAAATGAAGGCACATGCACTCTTTCCTTCTCTCTGATCTTACAGCAGGTCTTTTATGTTGATACTTGTAGCCTGCTAATAACAGCATAAAGGAAAAGATGCTATTAGCCCAGAGGAGCTGTATCTGTGATAGCAGCAGCATAATTACATGAAGTAGATAATGTGTGGCTGGCACAAGAACACTGGAAAATAAGGGGTGCTCATGCTAACACCGAACATTTGTAAGTAAAGTGAGATAAGTGTAGAATGGTAAAAGTGAGAAAAGTGTAGAATGGTGTCTCCAAGTGTGTCCGCTCTGGAACTGACCAACACAAAACAAAACAAACTGTTTGTTGACTTAAATAAATGTAGAATGTCCTTTATATTTTTCAATCAATCTGCTCACAATCTTACATAAAACAAAGCATTGACAATATGAAGTATACTTTAAAGTGAAGTACAAAACCTTCTGGAGGTGGAATATCAACCACTTAATTCTAAGGAAACCGAAAATTTAAACTATACTTCAGAACATTTTTGATGGAGGTTTTATGCTACAGTCTGGAATATTCTAGCCAAAGGTACAACATTCCCATGGAAACAAGCAGGAGGAGGTCTTACTCCAGGCTAAATAAGAGATTGTGGAGATGCAAGCCTACTCGCAGTAAGGATACATGTTTTATTATGTTTTTCACTGAAATAAACACCATAATGAACAAACATACTGTCTGTTTTGGCGAAAAAGTTACATGTTATGGTTTTAATTTAATAAAATACTAAATTCTCATCTAAATGCCTGTTTGAGTTAAGAGCAGGGTTAGGACTGTAGGAGCAGGAAATGTTTTGGGAAAAAAAACAACACGAACGAGGAAAGCGCTCTGCTGTTCCTGCTGCTGGCTAGAAAACTTTGGCAGAGTGAAAGTGGAGTACAGGTCTCTGAGGGTTTCCATGGGCTTCTTTGCTGCTGATATGTCAAACTGTGCATTGTAAAACGATGCTCGCAGATCTTCTCTGGTTAACCCACAGACGGAGGGACTCCAGTAGACTTTTTTTTACCTTTAGTCAAGGTCAAGGAAGGTTTCAAATCTGGGGAAAAACATACTGTACAGTATGGCTGTTATTTTCCATGTGATCTGTTAACTTGGGGTGGGGCATATGACAACAAGGACTGAGTCTGTGCAAATGGAAGCGTCTTCAAAGTAGAACTATACACAAAATCCACTCTTTTTGCCACTTAACTGTGTAGAAGTCATTTTTTGTCAGGTGCTTCTGTTTACAAACAGCTGGCTGCAGGGGCGGAGGGTGAAAAAGAAAACTGTCAAAAAGCTGCTAAATATGTTAATTAATTAAAAAAGAAGAGAAACTGTGTACTCAGTGTACTTTAAAAAGGAATAATGAGATATTTCCACACTTGATACTTAAATCTCAACCAAGACATTGACAGGCGTGTTAACTTTTAGCACATTTCTGATGAGATGCAAAAATATGAATTGGTTTTCACTGTCAAGAGAATCTAACATCTATCACATTATCATTTATAATAATTTCCAGTGGTACGTTAGAGGCAGCCTAAATGGACATATGATTTGAGAAACATGGACTGATTTGTGATTGACAGACATCTAAGTCAGAGCTTTTGAGGGATTCTCAGTGCAACATTGGAGAACAAGACAATGTATTTTTGATCCCTTCACTTTGGTTGTGTCCCGGCGATCAGAGGAGCCCCCTGCTGTGTGACTGATAGCAATTACATAAGAGGCAGGAAGAGAAAGTACGTGGAGAGAATGGCTGTACATATACAATGGAGGAAATAAGTATTTGATTGCTGCTGATTTTATAGGTTTGCCCACTGACAAAGAAATGAACAGTCTATAATTTTAAGAGATAGAATATCAAAAAGAAAATCCAGAAAATAACTTTAAAGAAAATATATAAACTGATTTGCATTTCATTGAGTGAAATAAGTATTTTAACCCTCTAGCTAAAAAAAGACTTATACTTGGTGGCAAAACCCTTGTTTGCAGCACAGAGGTCAGACGTTTCTTGTAGCTGATGACCAGGTTTGCGCACGTATCAGAAGGAATTTTGGTCCACTCTTCTTTCCAGATCATCTTTAAATAATTGAGGTTGGAGCTTCGGCTTCCTCCATAGGTTTTCTGCAGGGTTAAGGTCCGGAGACTGGCTGGGCCAATCCATGACCTTAATGTGCTTCTTCTTGAGCCACACCTTTGTTGCCTTGGCTGTATGTTTTGGGTTATCGTCCCATCCGATCCAGGGCCCATTTTCAGTTTCCTGGCGGAGGGAAGGGGGTTGTCACTCAGGATTTTCCACCTCCATGCTTGACGGTGGGGATGGTGTTCTTGGGGTCATAGGCAGCATTTCTCTTCCTCCAAACACGGCGAGTTGAGTCAATGCCAGAGAGCTCGATTTTGGTCTCATCTGACCACAGCACCTTCTCCCAATCACTCTCTAAATCATTCAGGTGTTCATTGGCAAACTTTAGCCAGGCCTGCACATGTGCCTTCTTAAGCAGGGGGACCTTGTGAGCACTGCAGCATTTTAATCCATTGCAGCGTAAAGTTTTACCAATGGTTTTCTTAGTGACTGTGGTCCCAGCTGCCTTGAGATCATTGACTAGCTCCTCCCGTGTATTTCTAGGCTGATTTCTCACTGTTCTCATGATCATTGAAACGCCTCGAGGTGAGATCTTGTGTAGAGCCCCAGACCGAGGTCGACTGATGGTCATTTTGTATTTCTTAAATTTTCAAACAATTGCACCAACTGTTGTCTCCTTAACAATCAGCTTCTTGCTTATGGTTTTGTATATAGAGCTAAAATCTCATTCACACGTTTAACTCACAAATCCTGCATAATAATAGTTTTTCTCTTACTGAAAACACCTGGTGATTCCATACATTTTCATCTTCCCCAGGCAATCTTCTGTCAATAAAATGATGCTTGGAGCAGAGTTCAGACTCATTTAAAAAATAAATTAATTAATTAAAAAAAAAAATAGAAAGAAAAAGAAAAGAAAGAATTGGCAATGACTAAAATTCTAAATTCTGTATTTGACACAATTTTAGTTATTTTTACTAACGCAAAATCAAATCAAATTGAAAATTGTGATAGATCAACATGCTGAGAAAAAAAACAAAACAGAATACAACCATGTCTTTAATGCCAAAGTCTACAACCCTGAGATGAAGGTGCGCTAACTACTCTGCCACTACAAAACCCATCTAATCTTATGTATCTTTTTCAGTACTGATGGTGGCATTTGCTGCTGACTACGATTACTTTCATAAACCACATGTGCAAATGTCATGTGTGTGATCCCTCAACTACATCCCTCAACTCTCATCTTTACGTAGATGATTATAGGAACGCGATTATCCCAGGATCCAAAAAGGTAAAAGACCCAAGGGTAATGGTGCCTGGTGAAAATCAAAGTAGAGGCTCATCTCCTCCAATCAGAAAATGGCAAATCTAATGAGGCATTAACACGGAGCCTTGAGTAACCCCGCTTCAGTGCCACAGCCAGCCTGGAGTCCGCGCATTATCTTGGGTCATTGGCAGCACCTTCAGCCACTCAGCTCAGAGCACCAGGGAGAGGGAGCCAGTCAACACATTTGCGTCTTGAGATTGACGGGGCACTTATAAAAAGAGGAGTAAGGGAGAGATGGGGTGTCCTAAAGGTGCCGGGGTGTGGATACAGAGCGTAGTGTAACGTGTTAATGGATTCTTTAGCAGGCGAGACACATCTGCAGGAAGTGCTGACAAGGTGAAAGCTAGTGTAGACATGCTCCAGTGTCCGAGGCCCCAACCCCACCACAGGCACTTCTAAGGTGTCAGGCTGTGGTGCAAGCAAAGACCCTAGCAGCAGAGGAGAGGGGCAGTTTGAAGGTAAAAATCAATCCAGGGAAACTGAATATAAACATATTTAATAGATTTCTAAAAAGAACGAAAAGTTTTACAAGCACCGCATTTGTGACTTTCAGTACTTTTTCAGTAAGTGCTGAAAATGAAACACAGATTTCATTTTCAGCACTTACTTTACTGATAGCTGTTCCACTGTCAACACTGAACAAAGAGGTAATTCTCGCTAGCAAAAACACCTTTTTTGTATAAAGAAAACTTAAACTAAATGGACAGAACTTAACAAATGAAGGAGGAGAGTTTCCTTTGGACAGGCTATACATGCAATATAGAAAATAGTGGTATTGAAAAATGTATACTTTTTATATTGTCTATTGAAAAGTATGTCATGGTCCATTCATATGATGCACTATTAAAATATTGTCTGAATATCATTAGAAAAAAAAAGAGCTATTATTTTTGTCAATATCGCACACTCCTAAAAACAACTAATGTCAGTGTTAATAGTAAATGCTGTAGACTGATTAATAATATATTTAAATCAATTAATGAATGAAATTGCATCAGAAGTGAACAATTTAAAAGTGAAGATTGAATAGTTAAAATACAAATACCTTTTGAGCACTATCGACTCTGACATTTGAAGCACATTTGTGCTTCAAATGTCAGAGTTGCCTTTTTGCGAGGATGATTCTTTGGACAGCACATAAAGCGGGACAGCTCAGTGTGGAGTCGTCAAACTCTTAGTGCGTTTCAACCTAGATGTGCAGTCATGTTGTTGTCTGTCTCCAGCGCTGATACTGCTGTAAATCCCATAGCTGATTACACACAGCAGACTAAACACTCACACTATGAGAGTGAGTGTGCTTAATATACAGTATGTGGGACAAAGGTATTCATATTTGTGTTGTTACAGCTAATGTGTTATCATGGGGATACTTTCAGGTAGTGCACATGCACCTGCTCTGTGATTTGTGAGCTACAGAAAGAGCTTAAACATCACATAGTTCAGGTGTGCCATGAGGGTTGTTGTTTGAGTAGCACTGAGCTAGAGCTCATGTCTGTATTTCTCCAGCGGTTACTGTTAGGCAGGTTTTTTCTTCTCAAAAGGGAACATATTATGCAAAATGCACTTTTACAAGCTTTTGTTTTGACTTCTCATTCACATTCTTTTAACCAGTCAAAGTTATATTTAGAGTGATTCATGCATGTTGGAGTCATCTTTATTCTTCCACATTCAAGTCAACAGCACGGACAATACTTATTCCTGCATACTTTCTGTTCTGATGAATGAACAAATATCATAAACTGCTTTGGAAAGAAGCATGCAAAAACAAGACGTGTTTTGTTCAATAGTAGCGTGATTTTAAACAGTACTTTAGAACTGTATCTAACAGTTCCTAAAACTACATAAATGTTGGTGATTGGTGAAGCCTCTTTTTACAGTACACTTACTTATTTGAATATAAATTTTCTTGCACACATTCAGTACATGTACTAAACATGGGACCAGGACATGAGACAACAGGCCACTTACTGCCTGATGTCCAACCAGACTTACTCTTTACTCATTGCTCATTACCTTAACATTTTAGGTGTAATATTAAAGTGATAAAATATAGATGCCCCACAGCAAGGGAAATAACAACTTAAGTAACAAGTAGGGCCCGACAGATATATCAGTTGGCCAATATGGGCACTTGGAGACATATTGGCTATCGGCCAAAATTTAGCCGATATGGGCTGACAGTCCACGTGGGCATATTATAACCCATTACAAAGGTTACACTCTCTGTATTGCATCAATTTAATCAATTTTACAAACAGGTAAATGTCCTAAATTGTGGCACCGCATCAATATTTATCTGCGGAGTAATTAGTCTGTGACGCCAAACTTCCTCTGAATGCACCCCCAGGGTGACGTCACAGACTCACACACTTTTATTTACACTAGTGCAATCTCAGCATCCGCTCTAAGACAGCACTGAGCCGCTGGCTTTAAATGCTCTTGTGTCTGATCTAGGATATTAACTATAAATAAAAGTTAACTTCAGAGCAGTTTAGGCCAGCAACAAAATGTGTGCGAGTGCAGAGAAGAGAGGACTGTCCCATAGACAGAGGATACACACTGCTGCTGTCAACATGCTGGATTATATTCTTTGTTTTGAGTCTGGATTAAAAGGACACTTGTTTGAGAAGACTTGTGATCTGAGAGGTGCCTGTGTGAACAGTGAGTGTTGCTAATGTGTTGATTTTGAAGCTACTTTTCGTTCTTTCTCATTGGTTAGCACTTAGTTGCCACACATAAACAGCCTATTTTCCCTTACATAGGCCTACTGTAAAGTGACTATAGTGGCCGTATACATGTTACTGAACCCACACTGATATGTAGATGCACTGTGAATAGAGGTGTAAATGACTGGCATTTACACATATAATTAATTACCGCAGTGCGCACGCATTTACCGCTAAAGGCTAATAGTGGTAGTTTTTACTTTGTTTATTGGCTAGAATGTCATGCAAAAATGCCATTAGTCCGACCTACTGTCTTTAATTATGACCATAAAGAGGTATAATAACAACACAGATAGCCTAAATAAACCCAGTTTAAAATCCAATTGAGCCAAACCTAAGTTTCATAATCAGTACCTTTTTACACCACTAACTATATCGGCTGTTATATTGGCTATCGGCACCTCTAAAGCCTGTTTCATCAATATCATATCCCAAAAAATCCATATCAGTCAGGCCCTAGTAACAAGGTGGTGCAATGGAGGATTTAATGTGCATTACCACTGCTGCAAAATAAGATTGATCTGAATTATTTATTTCATTAAGTTTACTTCTAACCAGGCAAAACATTAACAACAAATTCTTACTTCCAATGCCCAGTCTCTCACTTAAGAGGAACTGTGCAACACTTGTGCTCCACACCACTCACAAAGAGCATAATCCACCTCAGTCTGTGATCCTGCCACTATCACACCCTGAGCTGTTGTAATCACTCACTGAAAATCATTTCACTTGTTGACTGAATTATTTTACAATTAGTACACTGTACATGAATGAATGGTAAATACAGGTTTATATATCAGGGATTATTTCACATGGCTTTAATACACATTGTGGTAATATGGACAAGAGTAATAAGTAGTAAATCTGGTCATTGAAGTAGTAAACACAGGATTACAGAGCATGGTCAGGAATCTGCAGCCACCAGTGGATTACCAACAAGCCTTTGAGAAGGGCTTCCTCTGTGCCCTTTATTAAGAGGCCGCACAGCTCTTCATCTGTGACAGCTCTGCGCTTTGTGCCCAATGGGATCATTACCACACACAAATACTGTATATAAGAGTTCAATAGTACAGGAAAGTAAATAGTACAGGAAGGTAGGGCTAGCCAATTGAATATGAATTAAATCGAGATCCAAAATTTTCAAATAGTCAATCATAGATATTTTTTCTTGTTTATGTTGATAGAATGTATATTGACATTATTATTAATATATGCCATATTTTCAAAAAATAAAGAACTGATAAGAAAAAAAGGCTGAAGGCATTTTTCCCAAATAAATAAAAAATCTAATCAGAAATAGTTTATTCTTTTTCACGATAAGTTTATACATCCTTTTCTGCCCTAATTCTATCCCCCAGACATTTAATTTGAGAATGTTATGCTTAGATTCACCTTTAATACTTGCATGTCTTTGGATAGTGTAGAAAAACAGTCTACTAAATGAAAAATCTCTATATACCAGAAAGAAAAATTCAGTTTGTGTAACCTATTCAACTGGAGCAGCAATGAACCTCTAAGAAGCTAAAGATAAGTACTGATTTCCATATCACATTTTTTACTGAAGAAACCTGACACGTCCATGAGACACTGACAGAGTTAAAATCTCCTTTCAGGTCGCAGTAGTCTTCAGATGACTCAAACATCTTGACATTTGTAAAGACATCACCTCACGTGCTGCAGCTGCCTGGGAGCACTTCACACCCCAAAATACATCTTCGCTCTCAATATTAACACAGTGAATTTCTCTATTAAATCACCACTGTGCAGAAATTAACACTGTTCCAATTAAGCAGGCGGCCTCCTCCCTTCTCACAGGCTCATATACAAACATAGCTATAGACGCTCTAACTGGAAGTGCTGGCTTACTGATAACAGCTCTAATATATTTCTAATGAGGCACCTGCCAGGCTGTACAACTGCTAATTTACTGGTATTCATTTGAACAGCCAGACTCTCTTTGGCTCAGCGGGAACAGAGACGCATACTGAGGCGAGGGGAAGAAAGGATTTATGGATTTTACCTGTCTCATGGAAATACTTATACATAATAAAACATTAAGCTTGAATCAAAGTGAGCAAAGAAATACAAATTGCAAGGTCTGGTATTCAAAATAACATGAAACTGTGTTGTAGAAAAGAATACGACAAGGTTAAAATGTACAGTATGTTAGAAGTGTAAGTAAGTTATACTACCAGGAGTCCACATTTCAGCAGAAGATACTGAGATGAAAGATGTGGTTGTAACTGATCAAGGCTTTGGTTCAATAATACAGTGCATTCCTCACCAACTGTGTTGCTATATGTTACCTTGAAGGCTTTAAACCTGCACTATACCTTTAGGCATTGGTGTCTTCTTATGTGTTAAAACCTAATTGTGTTTTAAATACCATGGTTTACAATAACGGCATCAGAAAAAAATGATAATGTGATATGTTATCATTATGTCATATTGCACATTACAGTTCAGCAATAACCTCCAACTGAAAGAACTGGGGATTTAAGTTTTATTTCCAATGTCATAAACATCACCTATCTGTGCTACCAAACAGGAGACTGATGTTCAAATCAAATATTGCTTCCACTGACATAAAAAATTACATGATGGCCAAGTTCTTTTTAATGTTATTTGGTGTTTTGGTTCTCAAGCAAGAAGAAAGCAGAATGAGCCTCATATAAATTTCTCATTTGGGTTGCCAGTTCCTTTGACTAAAAACAAACAAAATTCTGGAGTTTCTGAGATTTCACTTGAGGCATATTCAGACTAAGGATTTGGCAATTATTAATACAGCCTAAAGTTCCAGGAACACACAATTTCTTGAGCCACTACAATGACTTTTGCCAAAAAATATGTCCACTAACAAACACATACAAACATACAGACAAAATTCTGTTTTGATTCAGTCTATTGTACCCAATGCATAAACAGCATATAAACAAATGCTTTTGAAAAGGCTGACCTGAGCCTCACACACCACACACTGTAGTAGTGGCAGAGGCAGTGCTCTCAAAGTGAAGTGACAGCAGGTTACTAAAGAATTGATGAGTTGCGATGGGGACATGTTTCACCTGGGACACTTCCAGCTGTGATCCATGTCTGGTGTGATGACTTCCTGTTATCAATATCATTAGATCCTGCAGAGGGGAGCAGACAAGGCAGGGCCCTCCTGCTCTACGGGCCCATGTTGTTGATTTAGAGAGGCTGGGTTGGTTTGTGAAGGGCGTATGGGGCTTTTATATGGATGGCACTGTGAATTATTCATCGAAAAACAGCCTCTCCAAAGTAGTAAACTGATTTTAGTGACTTGTATTTCAGAATGGCTATCCTTCTGTTCTTTTTCAGTTGCAGAGAATGAGAAAATCTTGTAACAAAACAAGTCTTGAATTTAAACATACTTAGACACACATATAAGAGGAAACTAGATACAATCCGGAGAAAGGTGAAATGTTCTTTTTAATACCAAGCTGTCCTTACATCTTCAATAAGAGAGTATTGACCTTCAGCACCAGCAAAAATTACATTATGCCCAAACTTAATATTAGCAGCAGGATCACTCCTCATTTTTACTTTATTGCTGTTCAGATAATTGTCAACAGTCTATATCTGTGAGCAATAAGGAGAATATCTTTATTTATTATTTGAAATTAGCCAAGATTTACCTTTTCACAAGTCTTCTTCTATTCCAAGAAGATCTGCAAATTCAATTCAGTGCACATTTGTAACATGTAATATGTTTCAAAGAAAACATATGAATCCATGGTGTTACACAATAGATTGGAAAGGTTTTAACATCATGTTTTCCCCTAAATAGAAAGAATATTTTATTTGTAGCAGATAACCCCTAAAATTTCAACCGCAGCAAGTTGGTTACTGTACCAATCCAAATTGCAATTGTGATATACTGTGCAGCATCAGGCTACTCGCAGTTTTCTCACATTGTGGATTGTGTTTAAATGAAATGAGGTCTTCTAGTTTCACTATAATGGCGTGTGTGTACAACCATAGTCAAGTTTGTGGGAGAAACCAAATCTATACTGTAATAAATACTTACTGAGCAAAGCACAATATTCAGAATGGCATTACAATTGATGAAATTCCACTCACTCCACATTTGGCAATTTGTTCTTCACTAATAAGTTAAAAAATAATCTTACCGTCACCATGACAACAAAGGAGGATCAATCGAAGAGACAGAGCTGACTTGGGTACCAGCATCCACATCAAACAATTACATATTCATTCATGAAGAAAACAGATTGTGCAGATCACCAAGAGTTAAAAGCTCTATTCTATTACGGTTATTTTATTATTCAAAGCAATTGTGCTGTGTTTTTTGTTCCAACAAATTGAATACAAGTCGGCGCCATAGTGTTAGAAAAAGCTCATTTGGACACTAAACCAGCCCCTGCCACATGCGCCACTGTTCTCACGGGCATAAGGCATAAATCATCAGCCCAATCATTTGCTCATGCACAAAATAAGCCTGCACTCTGAACTGCTATTGATGGCACTATTGATCGCATAGACTTATCTGGCCTTGCAGTCTGCATCCTCCTATCAATTATTCTCCTCCGCGTTAACAGCTACTGATTCTATGACATTTCCCCTGTTCCCACACACCAGCTTAGACACAATGAGAAGCGTTCAGCCAGAGCTTCCGTAACCAAAGATATGTGATGGCAATGATTCTCTTCCAAGGTGCTCTAAAGCCCACCGCCTCTATCTGTGCTGTTTACATTCCCATGCAGACTGTGCAAGCTGACAAAACACAGCTTATCATTGCCAATAATAGACTAAGACTAAGTAAATATAGATGATAAAACTGAAACTAATTTACGCTACTCACACAATAACCCATGAGCAGATATAAACCACAAAAATATTGGTAACAAATCATAAGCTGCAATAAATAAACATCAAAATTAACCCCTTTCTTTAGTACTTAGTTTGCATCTGTAATGAGTCAGTTTTTAATTCAACCTTTTATGGCTTAAAGGTGCATTGTGTAACTTTTCTGGTCTGTCAAGTTAGTACTGTACACAGTACTGTAAAGTGAGGGAATTGTAGTCAAATACTTTATATAACTATAACCTTAATGATATTTTTTATTTTTAATCTTGTATTCCCTGTGGTGTTCCTACATACAGATACGCCCACAGTAATAAATCAAGGTTAGAAAAGAGCACAGCGGCATAAAATGTGTTCTTGCTTTCAGCAGAATAAAGAAAGAAAAGCCACAATGCTCTTGGCGTGGGCACTTGCATAAGAAACTTGAATAGTTAAACTCTCACATCATTTCAAGATGCATTACAAGTAAGTCCAGCAGGTCCTGTCCAAAGGCTGCCAGCTTTTCACCTTTTGTGACTCAACACTTCTTCATAGTTGTTCATTATGAATCAGGCATGTTCCATACAAAGTTTCCTCCTGCTGTCCAAAATGACACAATTCTGACCTTTAAAATGCATGTCAACAAGCCACTCAGGCTGAGAGGAATTAATAATATTGCTTATGCTACTAGTGTTGTCACTGGGCCTATCACGATAATCACTATATTGACTTATCTTTGAGCTGGAACAATATGTATTTATATATATATATTTATTGTGTGTACATTTTCTTTGCAGTAGTGAGGAGATTTTTATTATTGTAGTTGTAATACGATAGGATATGAGCAGTAAAGGTTTGATTACGAATTGCAGTTCTGATACTGTCAATTTAAAACTGGTTTACTGGGACTATCTTGCTTTATTGTTATGGTGTCAGTAATGAAGTAGTTTTAATATCATCATGTATCGTGATATTTCCTTTTAGCAATATATTGTGCTTCAAAATGTGTTATCATGAAAGGCCTAGTGGCAAAAATTTCTATCCAAAATACTAATATGAACTAATATAATATAATGATATAATATAACACAAAACAATAGTAGAAAAGTCTAATTGGCCCTCTTAAGCTAATTTGTTGAAGTATAAATACTTGTTTACATGAGTATATATTTTTGATATATTTGATTATTTTGCCAATTCTAGAGGCTACATTAATTTGTTTCATTGATCATGTCCATTGTTTTAAAATCTAGAAGAGATTAATATTGTGTACTTGAGATCAACCCAAAGGATAAAAAGAGAATAAAGTTAAGAATGAAGTAAACCTGAATAAATATTTGTCTTTATGGACAAGAAACAATCATCAGAGCTCTATGTGTAACTTGTGTCTGGCATCCACAAGCAGACAGTATTTCCATTTAAATAGGATTTCCTTTGGGGAGGGAAAAGGAGTCATCATCGAGAGGGATAAATTACACTGTAAAAACGTCAAAACAGTTTAATGACACATGAAATGCAAGCACACATCTGACGCGTTGCGACAGATACAAAGAATACAAGGTTTGAATAAATCACGCCACAGCCCCTGAGACAAATGCAACTGCTGCGCACTTGTTTTGTCTCTAGCCGGTCCTGCACTTTTAATTGACTTGAATAAAAAACGCAATTACAGCACATTGTGGCCACCGGAGGGAGAAAGATAGAGGGAGAGAGGGATAAGAGGAAGTGGGTGAAGCGTGCAAGAGAAATGAAGGAGTTATTGGGTCAGAATGGCACCTTGGGGGGGAGTGAAGACGCAGACATGCTTTCACAGACCACATTGTCTATGGGAATTGCACCTCCGCAAAGAGGCGCAGAGCAGACGGGAGGTGTCCATCTTTTATATTTATATTATATACATCGTCCCCAGTCCCATCCATAAGATCGTGATTGAAAGTGAGGAGCAGAGGATCATTTGAGGGCTTGACACTGATGTTGCTGCCGCAAGTTGACAGGTTCTGCACTAGCGTAAAATGACGAACATAAGCAGATAAGAAGGCGAGTGTGATGCAAGAAGAAAGAAAGAGTTTTTAAGGGCATGAAAATGTGAGCAGTTGCTAATGTTGGATTCAATGTGGGTTTATTGGTAAAATGATATGTGTGAACTGATACCCACTAGAGAAAAGATGGCTTCTGTATATGCATGTTTAAGCTGGTAGATTGTCAGATATGTAAATAAGCAGGTTGAGGTTGTCTACTGAATATTGGTGAAATGTTGATGATAAACAACAGTGTCTTAAGTATTTTAAAATCAGAAATGAGAGAAGATAATAAAGAACTTAAATGGCACAGTGGGGCAGAGATGTGATGATGAGATCCAACTCCAGAGCTTTACTAAGGAAAAACTTGATCCCACCATATTTGCTTTGGTGTACTGGTCCTGAACTCCAATCAAAATAGAGTAATAGAGAGTATTAGTAGAGAATCAAAGGCATTGCTTCAAGTTTCTCATGTGGTCATGTTACTTGTGAAAAAGATCAAGACAATTTATCAAATAAGCATCTAGTTTGGTTTTAGTTTCAGTGTCAATTAGTATCTGCTATCTATCTATATATATCATATATATCATATATATCTATATCTATATCTATATCTATATATCTATCTATCTATCTATATATATATATATATATATATATATATATATATATATATATATATATATATATATATATATATATATATATATATATATATATATATATATCGAGATATATATATATATATACACACACACACACACACACACACACACACTATCCCTGTCTCATAAATAAAAACTGAATTAAATAAATGAGCAGAATTTATAACTGAGCAGAAAACAGCATAATATGGGCCCTTGATGTTTCTTTGATTAATGCTCCTGCACATGGTCCTTAAAATGAACTAAATAAATTAGACTAATCTAATCTTATTTACAGCCATCTTGTCAGTATTTGCGGACAGCGAGCCAACACTTCCACCTTGTGAGTGGACAAATATTCCTAAACAACAGCCCGCTGTTCCTGCGTGGCGGCCATATTGATTAGTCATCTCTGGGGGCAATGGGTGCCGCTATACGTCCTGACACAAAGACAGACGCGCAATGATGATGCATGAGCTTGGAAAACTGTAGAGACGCAAAGATAATGAAGCCCCGGACGCACGCTGGCAACACAGTCCAACAAATCCTAACGCACAACAACAATGGACCTATTAGCCGCCGAATGCATTGGCAGAAAGAGATCTGTCTCCAGCACCATGGACAGCTCCCTAAGTAGTGTGAAATGCTATACACTGCGCATAATGATTATCTATGTGTACAGCGATAATCAAACAGCATTCAGTTAAAGTTGGAGGCCCCCAGGGAAGCTTGTGATGTTCAAAGTGACTGGAGAGGAGAAAAAATAGTCCCTACTGTGAAGACTACCCCCGCACTTCTCAGAACACCATGACACAGGAAGCAGGAACTCACCTATAAGACACAAGAGAGAGCGAGAGAGAGAGGTGATCAATAAGATGCACAGAGTAGAACAAAGCACAAAAGCAGTATACATTATCATAAATATTGTTATGTGTTCAACCTGTCTGCAGCATCTCTTTAACATCAGCATCAAAACAGTGTGACAAATGATGAGTGATTTTGCACATAAATATACAATTTGACAAAGACAAGGCCATGTTTGTTTATTGTGAGGAAGACTTGAATTATTTTCTTCTCCCATAAAGAATAATCTACAAGAAAGTAGGATTTGTTTTATACAAGTTGACTCTATGGATCTCAGTGATATCAGCGGAGTTGCCTGTATGTAGATTCATTATGACTTGCTAATGCAGAGGCTGGTGTCAGAACATATAGTGACATAGACAGACAGATTTACATAAAAGACAAGATATTCAACGGTAGTGCTATGTTCGCAGTACTAAAATCCTTTCCTGATACGATGATAAAAAACTCATTTTAACAAAGGTTTCAAAATGTCGGCATCATAGTCTGGCTTTTGAATTTGCCTCCAACCAAAGTGGCCAATTTGAACAGATAAGAGAGAAAGAGATCAGAGTACATTTATAATATACCTTAGTAGTTCTCAATGTTTTGCACCAAGTATGAGCCAGGAAAATATTTGGTCTCTCAAGTACCAGCAGATTCTATAATGGAACTAAAAACTAGGTCTAACATGACTACACATTAGTGCTAAACTAAAGATTTAGAAGGAGCATTCATGTTTTTATTTTCTATTTAGTTTTTAGTTGTAACATATGCAGTAGCAGTAAGGTTAAGGTACACTTTATTGTCCCCGTAGAGGTATTTTTATGAGATTATTAATATGCCTCTATAGACCACTGTAGAACTTACTGAAAGTATTGATTCTGAGGCTTCCACTTGTGTAATATACTCATACATTTGGTTTAAAATTTCTCCTAAAACTTTACTGAGTCCTTAAAACTTGTGCTAAAGTTCTCAGACCTGTGCGTCCAGGTGCTCCACAGTGAGTGAGTTGTGTGTAAATGTCAGGAGTGTCAGGAGGCGCCTGTCAGAGCCCGGGCGATCGAGAGAACACAGGAGAGAGTGAGGGTCTGCTCCTGACAGCACTCCTCCTCCTCTGGGACAGGTACAGCCCAGTTTATTTTAAGTCAACCATGAAAACACACAAGGGTCAAGATCCGTGCCATGTCCTGCAGCCTGTAACTGATAGAGCCAAGGTGAGTTCAGGGCACACAACAGTAATGGCAAAATTTCTAAGGCAGGATATAAACATAAGATTATGAGAAAAAAATATATATATTATATTACATACATAGACCAATCTGTGAGGCAGCACCACAGAACGAAAATCGAGCACCACATACTGATTCCGCCTCTATTTTTTTCAGCATGATTCTCAACATGGTCCTTAATTTCCACCTTAGAAAAAACTTGTATAAATGAATCGTGTTTCTGTCAGCACTATTCCCACAGCCTTGGTGGGAGAACCACTGCAATGGCCTTGATACAAAAGCATGCAGATAATTCAAGGCTATTTAAGGGAAAGCCTCGAGCCACAGAAAAAACACAGACAGAAAATCTACTGTCCCCTGAGGTACAGTTACAACACAGAAACAGATCACAATCACAGCACGATTGTTTGTTCGCCAAGCCTGTTTTGAAGATAAAATCATTATTTAAATAGTGTGAAATTAATTTTATGGCAGCTGGAAGCAGAATATATTTGCAACTGCAATAGTGTAATCCAGCAGCAATTCATTATTTTCCCTGATTTTGAAAAAACAAACTGTGGTTTATTAAATGTGTGATTTCTTGTGCAGATTTTTTGGCCTGAAAATCACGCAGACATTTTTGCTTGGTTAAAGAAATAAGGCTACAAAAAATGCTTAATATTTTTTACTTAATCTGACTTTATTAGTGCTTCAGTATGCAGTAGTTGTTCCAGGATAAGTGGATTTTATGAGTAAAAAGACCAAATGTAGACCGTTTTCTACAGACTGTAAGTCCAGAAAATAGCAGCCTTTATGATTTATAGATTATGACCACTCAATTGGTGATTTCATTTTGATTGCTTTGGATTTTATGGTGCACTGGGGGCTGGATGCTTCATTTACAAACCACTCATTCCTTGTGATGAAATAAAACTTTATCATGAAACACAAAATAACAATTTCAACCTGAGTGTTTTTTTTTTGACCAAAAACAACCTGAATATATTTTAATCATTGTACCACAAATAAATGTATGATACTTAATATTTTATGTAATATTTTATTTTAAGATTGCTTGTTTGTTTTAAGGTCGGAATATTCGAGTTTCAGTTGAGAATTTAGAGGATATGTTAGGCCCATGGATTGCATATGTAAATGGACATAGCTCACTTCCAAATGGGAATCGAATCTGGCTCTAATTCACTTTGTACTGAAAAAACAACATCACCCCTATCTCCATAATTGCTGCCTTCAGACTCCACATTTTGGTCTGAAAATGTTCGTATTAATCCGCTGTATGTGATCCTGGTGTTTTTATTTTCCTATTTTGTCTGTAAAAAAAAAAAAAAATCCTATTCATAATATAAAACTAGCTCCAAATTGTCAAGTAGCACAACTTAAGTATATATAAAATTCTTTGATTGAGAATGGGTTCTAAGATTGTAGACTGGTCAGGTCTGTGAGCTTGAATGACTCTGGCCAGCCCACTTGCTAATGGTACAGTCTGCGTAGCTCAAATACATCAGCATGGCATTAGGGTCAAAGATGGAGCAGGTAAAGAAAGGTTATTTAGAGTCTGAGCATTCCCTGTGTGTGGCACTTTTACTGTAGCTGTTATTGTATAAGAGTAAATGGCTGCTGTGTAAGTAGGCCCATCCATAAAGCTTTGTGCTAACGTGCTGGCGCATGTGAACATATTGATTTTCTTTCCCATCTCTTTTCTCATCTGTACTTCTGGAGCACACCTGTATTTTTCTATTTGTTTGTGGACATTTTCCTCAAGTTCACTCTGATGGAAAATGCAATCTTTGTTCTGTGCTCCAACTCCACTACTTTGCTCATTCTTCCTTCTGACTAATAGAAATTCTGTTAGTATGTTTGTACGGGAGGAGAGATGAAAATGATTTTATGGCGAGGAAGAGCGATGGCGTTGGAACGGCTGTGGGCAATAAAAAAATGGCGGAGAAAAGCAAATCGATGAGAGGTGAAATATATCGGGAGTCCTGGAGCAAGGTCAAGAGGATATGATCTGTGTTGTGCCTCAGTGAACCGCAAGGAGCCGCGAGAGTCGCCCCAAAAGAAAATGAGTCCCACCACGCGACAGACATATATGTTTTACACAGAAGATGTTCATTTATCACAAACAGCATCCTGCCACCAGCCTCCGTTAGGCCAAGAGGATGCTTACCACTCCTGCATGCACTGCTGATGCTGGCACAATAGCCCTGGTGTAAATGTGGAAATTAATCTTCACAGACGTCACTGTATACCCACGCACAGTAATCCAGCTAAGTATATGAAGCACACTGCATGTCCGTCATGGGTGTCTCACTGTGCACTACAAGTACAATGGAAAAAATAATTAAGAAAATCAAAACGTATATTAAAAGTGTACTTTTTCTGGTGGAGAGTACTACCTGCTTGTCTCCATGGAAATGCTATTGCTTTGTTTAGAACGCCCAACACTCTGTTCCACCTTGTGCTGTCATGTGGTAATACATAAAATGCTTGACTGAGTTTTTAAACTCCTACACATTTACTTAATCATTTGAATAATTTCAGCCCTGGAATTGGCAATATCTCCTAACCAAAAGGTAAAAAAAAACAGCTGTTAACTTGAAAGCTACAGCTTCATGACATCACAAGGTGGAACTGTTCTGTTCCACTGTCTGTCTACATCTGAGAAGATATAGACAGACAGGGTCACCTCTCCACAGGTCAGATCTGTGGGGAGGTGACTTCACAGTAAGAATGCATGATTTTCAAGGTATCTTTTAGCAATAGAAACTCCTGTAAGTTTATAAATATAAGGTAGATGAGACTAAAGTCATACTGTGAAACATCCCATAGCAATTACATCTTCAAGAAGACAAGCAGGTGGTGGGCCTTACACCAGAAAAGTACATAGTGGACCTTTAATAAAAAATTTTGAAGAAAAAAAAAGTCAGTAAACCACATTAACCACATTCCATCACTTTGGGCGATGAGGGGGAAATGTCAGTTATAGTTAAAGCAATTTTATCTTTGTGGCAATTGTATTTTCCACAATGAAGGACAACCACCTCTACCAGGAGTGGACCAGCATGCATCTGTCTATATCTACTTCAACAAAACACTCAACCAGTTACAGAGACATTAGTGCTCAGGTTAGTGGGCGGCTCAGGTCATCAGCCTTGAACTGTTTGTGCCTATTCTCTCCATTATAACAGGCCTTTGTGCTCCATTCATGCCATTTAGAACTACAATCCATATTGTATACTCTTCAATATGTATGCAGCCATAAACAAACCTACTTCTGTGTGCGTAACCTTTAATTTGTCCCTCCACCCACAAGCTCCGCCTTCTCCATGTATGATTCATTGGGCTCCCCAGTCGCCGTCATACAATTTTAATTCATAATAAGGACAGAAGTAGGTCATTTGACAAACATGTCACATCTGCTCTAGTCAAGGCTGTGCACCTCCTTTAGCGCCTGCACTGTTTTAGCCCTCACTCCACACGCCTGGGAGAAGCAATATGCTACTACAACAGATACATATAAAGTGGATGTTACCTAATGTAGCATTGAAATCTCTGGTACAGTATCATGCATGACTCTGTACCGTTAGCAGTTTGTTTTTTCAATGAAACATGACAGGATTTTTTTAATATATAATGGGCATTACCTAAATGCAGTCTTTGTGATTCAATAATGAAATATTGTGCAGCCCAAATAGAATATCCATCTGACATATGGTATTCTAAAGATGCATGTTAAAATGGCGTGTAATGTCATGTCACACAAAAGAGAAAGTAGCAACAACAAAGTCGTGGACTGTGAGTGCACTGATGCAGATGTCACAGTGGTCTCCCGTGGGTGCTCTGTGTCGCCCACCCATCACCCAGGACCAAATGTCAGCTATCCCCCGAGTGCTACCAATCTGCTGCCCTTATTGCCCCACTGTTTGTACTGTGACATGGTAATTTAAAGGTCCTATATTAGGTAAAATTGTCTGTTATAATGTTGTTAGACATCATCAAACACGTACCTGGAGTTGGGTTTGTTTCACACATGTTTGAGTAAGCAGAGCTGCATACGCGCATACTTTGCTTCAATTTACACCAGAGGCAGCAGAGCTGCTCCTGTGACACTAACCTCTGTGGATTCTCACGTTTAAACACTAAACTTTTTACATCGCTTGTGTTTTCATTGTTGATTGGATGAATTATGTTTTAAATCACAATACAAAAGTTGACAACAAGAGAGACATTGGTTGTCTGCACCACACTCCTTTTCCTTCACAAGTTGTTCTTGTAAAGTCTTTCCCAGAGTTCCTGGATGCGATGCATGGTGTTTACGCGACTGAAGTGGTTTTAAAGAATTTATTTTTAAAGGGCATTGGAAGTTCATTTTGACACCACATGCTTATTTCCCGTCTTGCCCCTGGTAAAATGCCTGGAGATGCTCCAATGACGCTGAAAAATTAAAACACCAACCTAATTTGAGCAGCGCATAGAGTAATGACGGCCGTTGGGCGCGCGTATGACACTGGAGGTGTAAACTGTCCGACTGGTTAAAATGGAAAGCGATACCTCCGCATATGCTGTGCATATGCTGTACTGCTGCGCTTACGCACTGTTACTGCTTTGGTGTAAATTGGGGGTAATCCTACAAATGCTCTGTTCCACATTGTGATGTCATGTAGTGGTAGTTTTCAAGTTAACAGTTACCTTTTAACCTTTTGTTCAATAGAGATTAACAATTTCTGGGATGAAGTTATCCAAAAGAAGAAGAACACAGTGAAGCACTTCCTGTATTACAACATGACATCACAAGTTAGAAGAGAGTGTTTTCTCTTTGAGAGAAGAACTCAGACTAACTATGCAGAGTCTGTGTGTTAAACATGTGTGAATGAAACAAAACAACACCTCCCACTTTTGATGAGAAAACAACATAGATCAGAAAATGGTGTAATATGGGCCCTATAAATCTGTGTTGTTGTTTTTTTGTTGTTGTTTTTGGGTTTTTTTACCATCACAATGGATTCTTTGGTCATTCACTCTTATATTTCATACAGTTATAGAACTCTTAATTAACACAGTCCCATCTGCCAGCAGATTGTCAGTCTGCATGGACTGTCAACAAATCCCTGAGAAAAAAGAGGCTTCAAATATTTCTAAACTTTGTCCATGTAGTGTCACACCTCAAATGCAAATGAGTGCCCTGGTTGTACCCTATCATAGCTCCCACTGTTGGCTGCATTAGCTGTGTGGCTTATGTGAGTTTTGTTGCTGAAATTCCCCATGGAGAGATAAGCCTGTAGCACTGAGCTTTGAACACGTCCACCGCTGGAGCCAGCATGCTGTTTTTAAATCCGCATGTCCAACAAGAGTCCCTCGCTTAACTCCATGGTGCTTACGGACTTTCATTTAGCCACAGCTCAACTCACAGCACTGTGCTGGCTGCTTACAGACTGTCAAAGAAATTATCAGTGTTTACAGCATACAAAAGACAGCCAATGAAACTGTCACCACCACACCTACTGCAGCAGGCACAAGTCCAGCAGAGAGGTGCTAATGCTAATGCTAATGCTGCCAATGAATGTTGTCCTATCTGAAAGAGGACAGGGTGTAATGAGTTTAACTGCACACCTCATGGATAATGGGATCCTGTGTTAACACCTCTTAAATAATGGATAGAGCTGAACAGGAAGTTGGTGACACTTGAATAAAGGACAAACACGAAATCGACTTAAAACAACAGGACAGTGTTTGTCCACAGATCCTAAGGTTGGTGGTTCAAATGCCGCTCTCGATATAAACATCATTGTTTGGGCAGTTAGATCAGGTTAGTGGTGTGACTCCAGCTCCCACAGATGAATGCTGTCATTGTGTCCTTGGGTAAGACACTTAACCCACCCTGCCCCCAGTGTCTGCGTACACTAGTGTATGAATGTGTGTGTGTGAATGGGTGAGTGGTTCCTTGATGTAAAGCGCTTTGAGTGCCTTAAAAGTGGAAAAGTGCTGTATAAAAATTTGACCATTTGCCAACAGGTCCTAAAATACAAGTTGATAATGCTTTGGTGGTAAGCATGGGTGGAATTAAAACAGCTTTTTTACAAAATGGACAACTTCATGTGTTCTCAGGTAATGAAATGTAAGCAAAAAAGTTGACCTCTAGCACTGTATACTTTATGATTATGATGGGTAACTGTGCTGTGTAGTGTAATTATAGGTATCATTTTGGCTCAGGTTTAGTATTCCCTGCTGTTAGTGTAAAGTGTTGCATCAGCATAAAAATAGAGCCTTCTTCATCTCGTGGGTGATTTGCAAACTACTGTTGACCTGATCTAAAGGAGCCAAACACAGGCGAGGATTACAGAGTGCACTACTGTCTCTTCTATTTACTCTGAGCGGCAGAATATTCCTCTACGCCTCAGTGCACGACAAGAAAGCACTGGAAGTCTCTCACGCTCAACAGCCTCAGACACAAATGTAAAAGGGAGGCCAGTCCACTTAAGTGAAACAGAGTAAACAAGACTGCAGCTCTGCGTGCCACATAGCCTCCCACAGGGTCACTGCACATGTGCTAATTGAGAGGCGAGCTGTTTCGATGGCTCCACAATTATGCTCCTGTCACATGATTTATTTTTATTATCAGCTTGTATAAAACACAGATATTGTTCAACTAGTGCATAATGAAGCCTAATCACCACTCTCTTTAGAGTACACAAAGAAGCACAGCAAATGCAGTAGTGTATTTTTAATGTAATACAACAGTTTCTAATGTACCAATGTGTCAACAGAGATTAATTTTATTTGGATTATATAGAACAAGAATCAGCATCAGTGTGGACCAAGTGACGATACTATTACGAGACTATTTTGACAAAAAAATAGACTATTTTGTTTATGAACAATATGCAAAGGGAAGCGCATGTGCTTTTCTCTCAACTGGATTCTGGATAATTGGATAACTAAAGTTTCATTTTTCAGCCTTTTCGACCACTGCTGTGACGCTTCCAGCAATCATGAAAATGTGAAGTCTTAGTTTGAACGCTCCGATCATTGGTTCAGATCATTTTCAGCGAGAGCCATCTCAGACTGATGTGTAGAACTCTACTCAGAGGGTCACACATATCAATCTGGCCAGAGCCAGGTTACTAAATTGCAGCTGTTAGAGAAAAAGTGCATCAGAAATGTAGCATCAGCTAGCCCATGGGTCAGATCAAACCACCTTTATTATATGAGACCATACTACTTTAACTGCTCTGCTGCTACTCCTGTATGACAACACCATGTAACATCCTGTTAAAGGGAAAGCAACATGTGAACAACACACCTCTACTGCAAACAAGCACAATCGAATCCCTCGACTGCTCACGCCTTTGTTCCCCTTTTAGTGTTGACAAGCCCAGACGGCGCAGGGCGGCGGATGGAGGAGCTGCATGCTGCTGCTATGTGTCCTATTTGGAGCGGTTGCCAGACTCTATCAAATCCCCCTCTAGTGTAGGAGAATATGTTGGCCACCCACTGACAGGCTCCTCAGCCCAGCAGACTGTGCATGGCCACTGGGAGATGGTGGGGAGAGATACGCACTCCAGCTGGGATAATCCGGTTACACAGTTATGCACTAGTCTCACGCTCACCTCCACAATGTAGGCTGGCTACTAGCATCAGTGTGCCCAGAGAAGCAGAGAGGTGAACACTATACTAACATGAGTGTCATCTGGCCCTGCATATCAATGAATATGTGAGACATTTCAGTGTTTGAGTGTAACAAGTGCATATTGTATGGCTGTTGCTCCTCTTTTGCATTCCATGTACACTATGTAAAACACTGCGGAAAGCCCCGACTGCCTTTAGCAGTTTTGTATTTTTGGACCATTATAGTAATGGCAAAAACAAAGAAATGAACAGTGGTAACAGCTCTTTTAAACAGGCATTGTGCAAAACATGAATAGCACTGCTTTAAGGAACAGTTCAACACAAATTACAATTCTTATGGCATTGCACTTAACAATTTTTTATTCATTTATTTATTTTTTTTGCATTTCAATTAAGAATTTAAAAAAATGTAAATATTTAAGAATTTTTAAAAAATTAATATTTAAGAATGAAAAAAAAAAATGTAAATAGATAATCCTATCACAATGTGTTTCTCCATGCTTTTTTTTTTTTTTTGTAGTACTTTTATTATCCCTGTAGGGAAACAGTCCTCTGCTTGGTCAGGACCTCAGCTGGAGGATTTTTACCTATGGAGCATGTTTTTGGGTTGATGGGGGAAACCGGAGTGCCCGGAGGAAACCTACCCAGACACAGGAAGAACATGCAAACTCCACACAGAAAGGCCCGGGCGAGCCGGGGATCGAACCTGGAATCTTCTTGCTGTGAGGCATGAGTACTAGCCACTCAGCCACCGTGCCGCCAGTAACATGCAAGTAACACAATGATAATTGCGGATATAACTAAAGCACGTAATGAGAAGATTCCAATCTCATATCACTCTGTTACACTGTCTTGGCTGGCTTATCTTTATCTACCTGCGTAAACACCATTTCCTCTGGACTGTGTGTCAAATTCTGCACACCAATCAGGTTCTGTGCTCAACAAAAAGAAACTCATTGAAATTCATTGTATGTGCATGGTCACTTTCTCCCCATTAATTTCAGTTTCCAACTCACTTGGTTTTCTAAATAGACTTCAATATAAAAACACTTGCTTGAAGAATATTAATATCTAACTGGCAGAAATACAAAGAGGGTTAACACATCACTGTTCTCTTTAAAGACTGAATTTGATTTTTTTTTTGTTAATTAACTCCCAAATATATCAGAGAGCACAACTATCACATCAAACACAAAGCCAAATGTACTGTGTTCAATGACCTTAGATAGAGATTTACTGCTTCAACTTATCCACAAGATTTTAGAATGAGTCTCAGAAGGGCCTCTATTTCACCATGGGGAATCACTACCACCATTTTGAAAGAAATATTAATTTGCTCTAAAAAAATATGATAACCTCCATAAAATTATATGAGATAATGTAATTGTATGGTTATTTATGGCTTACTTTAAGACATAGTGTAAGAGTTATCCAAGATTGTAAAATTGCATATCTCCAGTGCTGTGTTGCTTGTTGATACTGTGGGCCTCTGTTGGCACTACAAACACTTCCCTAAAACACAGTGACAATCACACAGACTGTATGTGCGGCTCCTGTGACTCACTCAAATGTAGCCAAAAGTCCAGGTTATTTATGACTGAAACAATAGAGCGCTGATGTGCTGCACTAAGGGGTAAAAGTGGAGAAAAAAACAACTGGACCAAAAGTTTTCAATAGTAGAAGGGAAGTGCACTTGAAGCGTGCTTCCATTAGTAACATAGCAACAGGAACCTGCATTACCACTGAGCATGCAGAGACTGTGAACATAGGCTAAAACCTCTTTGGTTAATAACAGTAACATTACCATCTGTCGATTACTTCACATGTCAACAGCTCCATTTGCTTCAGAACTTCCTGCATTTACTTCAGTATGTTTCATTAGAAAATCTTCGTTCATTACATACATTTCACTTTGGGCTATTTGGTTTGGATGGATTGGGGTGAAAAAGAAAGTATTCACTTTTAGTGAAAATTAAAATAGGATGGTATCAAAGATCACCAATCACAAGGGATGGGTTAGAAATAACACTGAAATAAAGATATGAAAAGGTCCAATAATAAAAGCACTCTCAGTTTACTATTATTAAGTCCATGACAATACTGTCAGTCTGGCTAATACGGTCTGATTAAAATCTAGGTTTAACTTTATTAAGTACACAGAAAACACCCTGTGTGGAGTCTGTTGTCAGCTGGCTGCATGTCATGCATCTCTATGTTAACATGCAAGCCCTTATCTGACGGGCATTAAGATTCAGCAGCTGCAACGGCCCTAGGTGGGCCCCAGCACAGCCCAGGGCAGGTGGCAGATAGTCGATGTGCATGCTCCTAAATCATTCATGTGGTGAAGGAGTGGACACAGCCTGCTCTATGTACACGGAGGTCTAAATGAGGCAGGTTACATTGTGCATGTTCAAATAATGCTAGTGTTGATTACATCTAGGGTGTGCCCACAATGTCTTAACATTCTAACACGCCTAATGAATACCATGGAGATGGAGGGCAAGCTAAAGATCTAAGCTCAAATTTGGTATCAACTTTCAGTAACTAAACATGTCTGTTCCATTGTAAAGACCTGATATCTCAGCAAACACTGAACTTAGAAAACAACATTGAGCCCTGTCTTTGGTGACCTATGTTTCACCGGCCTTGCGTTCACAGAAGCTCTGCTAAGTGCATTAAACCACACAATAGATATTGTGACCATATTCTATGGATATTCTTTTTCTATATCAAACCTTGTATATTCCTGACTTTAAGATAAAAGCCACACATTTACTTTACTTTCACACAGAAATGGCACTAAGTGTGTCTTAGAAAGGCAGTGCCAGCAGAGATGGAAGGTGAGAGTGACATTCTCCAGGTTCTCCTCCTGGATTAGTATGCACCACTGCTACAGCACAATGACCTCGAGGAAGGCGCTGACATGCCACAGACAGCAGACAGAAACTAACACTAACACCACAAATTATTACCTTTTCATTATGGAAATGAATCCTTCCTTCTCTTTCCTCCCACTCAGCCTCCCCAGGCCCCTCCCACTCCCCGAGCTCTCTGCTATACTGAGGAAGAATGGTGTTGACTCTGAAAAGCAATTACCTGTCATTTACCTGTCTCTCTCTTGCTCTGATAATGAATTTCAAGTGAAAGGTGAAATAATTATCTTTTCCCTGCACAAAATCAAAGCTGTGGGCGGGGACGGGCCCTGTCACAATATGTGGCATGTCTTAGAAGATTACAGAGGGCACAGATACAGCACACACTATAAACTGTGCCAAAAATGGAAGTGCATTGAAAAAGTGTGCAATTCTGTCCATATGGTTCTCATCCTATAAAAAAATCCTACAGAACTTTTAACTGTTAAAATAATAAAGTTGAGTTTTAATACTTACATCATAAAATAAACATAAAAGAACTATAGCATCTTGACATACTACAGCATGCAAGTGTCAGATGTGAAAGAGTCCTACTGCAGTAAAAAGTATTTCAATTATCTGAACGTTCACAATTATCTGAACTACATCTGAACTGAGGCCTTGGAGAAGTGTGAAGAAAATGTACTAGTGAACACCATGAGTCCTGTGGTGTTGACCTAACCCAGAGAAAGTGATAATGAACAAGAAACCAACCCAGCAGATGGGACTGTGAGCACAAACTGACCTAATGCATGTTCTACCTTAGTTATATATAGCCATCATTGTAGAGTTATGAGCCCAAAGTATGTACAGAAAATGAATGGCTTTAAACAGTTTACAGAGAAAAAATACACATATTTAGGTCCTCCTTAAATAGGATAATAAAGGAACCAAGCATTTTATATTGATGTGATCTCCTTTATAGGCATTCCACAAAAATGTTGAACTTTTTCCATGTTACACAATCTGTATTTTTGAAAATGTAAACATGGGGGTGCAGTTTGTCAAAATCTAGTACTCAGTAATTGTATCTGTTTCAGGGCATAAATCAAGCATATTTATTAAGTGATCGGTTTCATCATCTTCATGTGAATAAAATATGACACTGTGCATGGCGTCATACTATGTACCCAATTGTAGATATTGCGTAAATGCTGCGGATGATTCATTCATTTATTCGTGACCACATTAGCTCCCACAATGATCATTTCTTTCGTTTAATATTGAGAGGAGACTGTGACATAGGGCTGAACAATTTGGGAAAAACATCGAATTGTGTTTTTTCGGACACGCACTGTGATTGTCATTAGATTTGCGATTTAAGTTTTAATAATAGAATTCCAGAAGAACTGAGAAAATGGCTGAAATATGAATTGACAAACTAATACAAGAATCATATTTGTAATTTTTTGAGAAAAGGATGTAAATATGATGAAAATAATGTACCTAAAAAAACATAAGCTTTGCAATTTGTCTATTTCTAAATTATTATTTTTTTAGCCATTATCTATTATCTTGTTTTATTGCATGTTCCATTTTCCTGCTGTTCTTGAACTGTGCCTTGCAACACTGGAATTTCCCCACTGTGGGACTAATAAAGGCATATCTTATCTTATCTTATCTTATCTTGCTAATTGCAATATGCTAATAAAAATGTAAAAAAGAGCATAGGTGTGTGGTTATAATGTTTTGCTCCATCAGTGCTATTTCCTGAAGACTTGGTGTGCATACGTCTGTACATGGTCTCCTATAGCTCAAAGCATGATGCCTTTGTCGATATCCTATCACTGTGAAAAATGACGAAAGGCAAAGTAAAGCTAACCCTTGCGATGGATGATAATGTATCTTGGCCAGTACAGGCTTCCTTAGAACAGCAAACAGGTATTGTAAATGTGAAAATAATGTATTATAGACAAAACAGAATATAAATGTTTTACTGTCTAGTTGTTTAGCCATTGTTGTGCTCTAGACTGGGAGAATTTGACAGTGTAACACAAATATACAGAGTAAAATCCTGAGATAAAGACTGGAATTTCAGCACCTGATCCACGACAAAACTAGTTAGAGGAAGTAGCTTTCATCTGCTGAGAATAGCTGCTTTGTGCTAGGCTGATTGGGCACAAATTTACGTGTTTACGCAGCTGAAAAAAAATACAAAAATGCACCTGCACATAGAGACAACACAAAAATGTCTCTGAGTGTCCGTTGCTTAGTGTCTGAAAAATGTAACATGATTTTAGAATATTCATGTGTCTGTTAAAGGACCCATATTACACCATTTTCTGATCTATATTTCCCAATTCCAAACATACCTGGAATTGTGTTTTGTTTTATTCACAGATGTTTAATACAGAAATTCTGCATATTTAGCCTGACTTGTTTCCTCAAACTGAAAACACTCTGTTCCACCTTGTGATGTCATGGTAATACAGGAAGTGCTCCACTGTGTTTTTAAACTCCATGCACCTTCACTTGAATAATTTGGAGGATTTCAGGCCTGGAATTACCACTCTCTATTGAACGAAAGGTAAAAACAAGCCGTTAACATGAAAACTACCATGACATCACAAGGTGGAACAGCATTTTGAGCTTTGGAGATGTAGACAGACTAATAATAAAGGATTACTCAAACGTGTGGATGAAACAAAACAGCACTCCAGATATGTTTTTGTCGAGGTAACAACATTCTAACATGGCTAAGAGCGCACAAGAATCCATTTTGAGTAAGATAGGATCTTTAAGTTTATAAATGTATTTTACTTTACTTTTGAAATTATGCAAATGTGTAGCACTGTTTTAAGGGCTCATTTGCATATAACTAGCTTTTTGCTAGCATAAAACTAGCAAAAAGCATACAGCATTCTGACCCTGGTCCGGCTGCCTGGGGAGAGCCTGTCCACTCTGCAGCCCTCTGTCGATGAAAAATCTAAATTGTGGTTTTTCTGCCTCAAGTGTATGACCTTTGACCCTGGCGTCCCATCTGTGATCCAACAATGTGACAAGGCTAATAGTGTGCTTCTGCGCCGATCAAAGACACTTAGGCGAGCTTTTCAAATGGAAATGGTTGGATTACCCACAACAATAGCACAATCCTTTGAACTAATTTAACAAGAGAATCTGAGAGAAGAATGCAAAGCTTGTATTGCATATGTTTTATACTACTTTTATATTAAAGGATGTAAGAACTTCCATGGTTCAATTCCGGTCACAATAATTACTATACGGTAATATATGAAAGCTGGAACAATATATTTTGGGGTCAGTATTTATCATGTGTACATCTTCTTTGCAATAATGGGAAATTTGTGGGTTTTTTTTTTGGTTATATAAGATTTAAGCCCTAAAAAGTTGAATTTATTACTTCTATGACTCATTACAGATACAAACTAAGTACAAATGTGTTTCAATCTGCTATTTTGATTTTTTTTTTTTAACAAATATGATTTTGTGATTTAAATCTGCGCTTAGGTTGTGTGTGGGGCATAATTTAGTTTCAATATTACCATCTATATTTACTTCAGCAATATATCACACATCAAAAGTTGTTATTGTGAAAGGCCTATGTCTCGTTGTGTCAGACTATAAACTCAGCCAAAACCTCAGACCAGAATCTTGCCACAGGTATGAAAAAGGGGGATGCACTGTGGTACTACTACATGGGACTGAAATACTCTGAAATACTGAAAGAGAAACTGGAACCAAAACATAGAGCACATCTGACAACCATCCAGTTTTGAAACAGTCCAATCACAACAATACGATGTCATTTTGAGCTATTGTTTTGGTAATTCATATGGTTTTCTTTTCATAAAACTAGAAAAAAAATCTGAGCAATAGTAAAAAAATCAAGCAATTACAGAAAAATCTTGTTGTTGTCATGTGCGCTTCTTTGGGGCCAACACACTAAACTGTAGCTGGATTTGCCTCAACACAACAATGGCTGACAGCAGTGGATGTTCTGGCTTCTAGCTGCTTAAGGATTATGTGAATGAGACTTCTTCTCAGCACAAACCATAAGCCAATAAAACCATTTCTTGGACAGCAGCACTCCGGAGCTGCCGGGATCACACTTTCAGGAAGTCTCTCTCTTTTTTCCACTCACAGAATCTCATCATGTGCACAAACACACATCTGCTGGATTCAGTGGAAAAGATGGGGCAAATACAGAAAGCAAAAACTGATCGGAGAAAGGGAGAGATATGGATGGGGTTTTCAGTTTAGACTAAAGATACGTGAGGCTGTTGGAACACTATCCTGACGACAGAATTGTGGACCCAAAGAATAATTTAAAGGTCCTATATTATACAAAAATGGATACTTATGAGCTTTAAGTCATGTTATAATGTTGTTGTTACCTCATCAACATAACTGGAGTTGTGTTTTGTTTCATTCATACATGTTTGAATAATCATGGTTTATTAGTCTGTCTACATCTCCAAAGCTTTAAAATGGTCTGTTCCACCTTGTGATGTCATGAAGCGGTCGTTTCCAAGTTAACAGCTATACGTTTCACCTTTTGTTCAGTATAGTGCTGGAATTATCCTAGTGAAGGTGTATAGAGTTTAAAAACATAATGGCGCACTTCCTGTATTACCACATGACATCATAAGGTGGAAGAGACAGACTAATAAACCATGATAATTCAAGAGTATTTTGTGTTTCCCCTCCTTGAACCACCACCTTAACGTGGTGGAGGGGTTTGAGTGCCCAAATGATCCCGAGAGCTAAGTTGTCGGGGGCTTCATGCCCCTGGTAGGGTCACTCAAGGCAAACAGGTACTCGTCCCCATGACGAGAAACACAGCAAGGCCAGTTACATCACCGGGGCCCCACCGTGGAGCCAGGCCTGGAGTGGGTGCTCGACAGCAAGCGTCTGGTGGCCGGGCCTTCCCCCACAGGGCCCGGCCAGGCACAGCCCGAAGGAGCGACGTGAGGCCGTCCTCCCGTGGACCCACCACCCGCAGGAGGATTCATAGGTGGCTGGCGCAGAGAGATTTGAGGCAGGGGCCTTGACAACCGGATCTCCGGACATGGAGACTAGCTCTGGGGACATGGAATGTCACCTCGCTGTGGGGGAAGGAGACCGAGCTTGTGCGGGAGGTTGAGCGTTACCGACTAGATATAGTCGGGGACAGGTCTCTCACTGTTGTGTCGGCCTACGGGCACCCTGAGCGGTGTCCTGTTATTGGACTTCTGTGCTAGCTATGGTTTGTCCATAACAAACACCGTGTTCGAGCACAAGGGTGTTCATCAGTGCACATGGCACCAGGACACCCTAGGCTGGAGGTCGATGATCAACTTTATTGTCGTGTCATCTGACCTCCGGCCGCATGTCTTGGACACTCAGGTGAAGAGAGGTGTAGAGCTGTCAACCGATCACAATCTGGTTATGAGTTGGGTCCGCTGGCGAAGAAGGAAGATGGAAACGTCTGGCAGAGCCCTCTGTCAACTCACACCTCCGGGAGAGCTTCTCCCAGATTCCAGCTGACAGGTACCGGCGGGCGAAGCATGCTGCAGCTTGGGCGGTCGCAGAGGCAAAAACTCTGGATTGGAAGGAGTTCGGAGAGGCCATGGAGGAGGACTATCAGACAGCCTCAAAGAAATTCTGGCAAACCGTCCAATGCCTCAGGAGGGGGAAGCAATGCTTCACCAACACTGTTCACGGTGCGGGTGGGGAGCTGTTGACCTCAACTGGGGATGTTGTCAGACAGTGGAAGGAATACTTTGAAGATCTCCACAATGCCACTGTCACGTCTTCTGAGGAGGAAGCAGTGGCTGGGGACTCAGAGGCGGACTGTCCATCACCCTGGCTAAAGTCACTGAGGTGGCTGGCAAGCTCCTCAGTGGCAAGGCTCTAATGACCGAAAGGACAAGATCGCGAATACAAGTGGCCAAAATGAGTTTCCTCCGTAGAGTGGCTGGGCGCTCCCTTAGAGATAGAGTGAGGAGTCACACAGGAGGAGCTCGGAGTAGAGCCGCTGCTCCTCCATGTTGAGAGGAGCCAGCTGTGGTGGCTTCAGCATCTGTTCCAGATGCCTCCTGGACGCCTCCCACGAGAGGTGTTCCGGGCATGTCCCACCGTGAGGAGGCCCTGGGGAAGACCCAGGTCACGCTGGAGGGACTATGTCTTTCGGCTGGCTTGGGAACACCTTGAGGTTCCCCCCAGAGGAGCTGGAGGAAGTGTCCGGGATGAAGGAAGTCTGGGAGTTCCTGCTTAGACTGTTGCCTCCACGACCCGGCCCTGGATAAGTGTAAGAAAATGGATGGCTGGATGTTTTGTGTTTGAGAGAAGAACTCAGACAAAATACACAGGGTCTGTGTGTTAAATATGTGTGAAGGAAACAAAACACAACTCAGGGTATATTTTTGATGAGGAAACATTATAAAATATATAATATATGGGCCCTTTAAACTTTATAGTAACATGTTAATAAGTAGAAATCTGCTTTTACGTGTTTTTATTTTTATGCACTTGCCAGAACTAGGTCAGTCAGAAAAGCTCTCAATGCAGAAATGAATAAATACTGTTGTCCATTTGAGGTGGAAAAAATCCCTCAAAAATCATCTGCTTTTGTAGGCATTTTATTGGATGTTCTGAGACGACTTTCTATTTCTCAAAAAATAATGTCAAAAATGAACTACTTCTTGCAGCTAAAATATATACTAGTTCTTAAGGTTCACTGTTTAAAATGCAGAGGTTTCTGACACTGTTTCATTCACACATTTATGCATCTTTAATATGCTTAAAGGGCGCATATTACACTATTTTCTGGTGTTTCCTCATGAAAAACATTTGCACATGTTCTTCTTCTTCTTCATGAGTTCTTCACTCAAACACCACCTTGTGATGTCATGTGGTAATACAGGAAGTGCTCCACTGTGTTTTCAACTCCATACACCTTCACTAGAATCATTTGGATAATTTCCGACCTGGAATTGACAGTCTCCTGAAGTAAAAGCAATGAAATGAAATAAAATTAAATAAAATAAAATACACCTCCAGGTATGTTTTTGATAAGGTAACAGCATTATAAACATGGCTTAAAGCTCACAAATGTCAATTTTGTGTAATTTAGGACTTTTAATGGTCCTACTATTGTAAGTTGTGCACAGAAAGGGCCCCCTCAAAGTCTATAATGTGCATTATTATATAGAGAATATGTAGTCCGGGCTCAACAAGATGGTTTGTACCCAGGCCCCAGTTTTTGGTTCTTCATTCTTGGTCGCACAAGTTTACCCGAACCTGACCTCTTTATGTTGGCATTACCAGCCTGTTGACAGTGGAGCAGCTGATTTTGCCACGTGGGACTTTTGGCAGCCACCTACCCAAGATGTAACAGCAAGAATGTCACTGCTAAAAGGCCAGATGGACTGTAGTGAAAACAACAAATGTAATGTTGATTCATTCTTCTCAACCAGCCAGGCTCCTCTGTGTGAATGTTGTATTGTAAAAGCTGTTTACGTAGCAAACAACTGAGGAGTTTTCAGTGGCGCACTTGGCAGCACTGTTCAGGCTGATGTTAAGGCACAACATCATGAACTGCCTATTATTACTGGTCAAAAAGTTGTTATTTCTACTTTTTACTTAGAGACTTTCGTAAGCCATGGTCAAATTGGTCACATTTTTCAATAGCGCTTTTCCACCATCAAGGCACTCTAAGGGCTTTACATGAAGGAACCACTCACCCATACAACAGTGTACACAGACAATGGAGGAGAGGTGAGTTAAGTGTCTTGCCCAAGGACACAAAGACAACATTCATCTGTGGGAGCTGGAATTGCACTGCCAACCTGTGGGCCACTGGATCTGACCGCTTAACCAATGATGTTTATGTTGAGAGCGGGATTCGAACACCCAACCGTTGGATCAGAGGACGAATACTCTACTAACTGCGCAACTGCCGCCCCATTAAACAAATCAAGAATTGAACACTTTGAGGGCAAAAAAATCAGTTGCCATTTTTTAACAGCAATGACTGCAATAAGGTTTTGTTATAGGTTTTAGTTTTAACATTTAAGAGAAGAGAATATCATGGTAAAATAATACAAAAATCACATGCATTTCCAAACAGTCTGTAGGTATATTAACTTGTACATACAATTTGCAGCCTTTTTGTGATCAGCGAATTGCAACTATTCAACTTCTGCTAATAGTGCAGTCTAGTGATGGGACTTTCGGCTCTTTTATGGGATCCGAATCTTTTGGATCTGTTCTTTCAAAGAGCCGTTCAAAAGACCACATAAACATTAGCCAATAGATAACGAGGTAGCCTGGTTATCTATTGGCTAATGTTTATGTGGCCCCACCATGTCCACAGTTGATGGATTTTCATTATTTTTTTTTTTGGACATCATAATTACAAGGCTGCTGCATCTCTATAATGCTATCATTGACAATTTGAAACAAAAATAAAATCCTCCATACAACCTTTAAATGGTTCAAAGTGAAAGTGGGAGTGTGTTGAAACGATGCATAATCTGTGCTGATTCATGTGTTGGTTTGGTGTAAATCAGTATACAAATGCATACAAATTAGAAAGAAAAAGATTTGATTCTTTTAAAAAATGAGATCCGGTTCCAATCATTCACGTAAAGGAACCGTTCAAAAGAGCAGACTCATTCATGAACTATGCATCAGTAGTGCAGCCCTCCTTTTGTCACTGCACAAACATTTGTATATTGATTTTCATGTTTAGTCTTGTTACGCCCCATACTTAATTTCCTATTGTCTAAATTATACTTGTCATTTTCGAGCAAACATGGCAGTGGCAGTATTTTACCGATGGAGAGGTGTCAGCCACGTTTGTATTCCATGCAAACAAGCTCATAAACACATAAGCGCATTCTTGGCTTTCACCCAAGGCATAATTTTTCCAGTCCACTTCTGATACACCTGTTTTCACTGGGCAATTTTCATCACAAAGATTTGTTTGCAGCTAAAGGGGAAATGGACTACATTTTATTTCACAAAAAGACAACCTGTACTTGCCTTAATAAGTCCTTTTGTTCCCTTTAGGCTTCAGTAATTATGAAGCGTACACTAAGCAGTTATAACATTTTGACGACTGACATGAATAGTGGTTATTTGGTGCCATGGCAACTCCAGATGAGAGGGCATAATGAAGTTGTATTAAGGACACTGCTCTTTAGCTTTTTAAAAAGGTACTCCAAGGCTGGGCAATATATTCACTTACTTAGTATGAAAAGTAAAAATAAACAACAATAGGTAAGTCCAGCACAGTCGGTTCTATTTACTTCTAGAGAATGAATGATAGTTGAATGAATATATAAAGGAAAAAGTATATTTAGATTTGTACAATTAGTCATTATATTACTTAAAGCGTCCATATTATGATGATATTTTCTGATCTATGTTATACTGTAATGTTGTTTCCTCATCAAAAACATACCTGGAGTTGTGTTTTGTGTTAACACACGTTTAACACACAAACCCTGAGTATTTAGGGTGAGTTCTTCTCACAAAACTGAAAACATTCCACCTTGTGATGCCATGTGGCAATACAGGAAGTGCTCCACTGTGTTTTTAGACTCCATACACCTTCACTAGAATCATTTGCATCATTTCAGCCCTGGAATTGCCATTCTATACTGAACAAAAGGTAAAAAGTAGATGTTGAAAACTACAACCACATGACATCACAAGGTGGAACAGAGCATTTTTATCTTAGGAGATACACATTATAATAATGATATCATATGGCTAAAAGCTCACAAGAGTCAGTTTTGTGTTTGTGTAGAAATTCCACAGCAGTATTATGAAATTAGTGAGCACGTTAATTACCAACACAACACATGACATAACTTACAAATACATTTTAGCTTTAAACAATTTCTTGGTGCACTTTTAATTTAGAACTTATGGTAAATTCTATCATCTATGATTGGAGGCTGTGTACGTAACTCATCCACTTTTTATTTGATTATGTATTTATTTTATTTATTTTGCAAGAGCATTAAGCTTTCAATTATTTGTCTCTTTCATAACTGCTGCATTGGCACTTTTCTCCCCCAAATCCTTTCAGTTCTATTTCTTGTTTATGAGTTTTCTTTCATTAAATTGGGTTTTTAATTACTGCTCTGTCTTTATAGCTTTGTTTTTAATTTCTTTTCTTTTTTTAATCAAAGTACTTCTTTGATAGTTTTATAAGTTGCACCAGTGGCTGTGTGGTAAGCAGATTAATAGCGGAGTAATGTCATTAAAATGGTAATGTGTAGACTTGGGGGAGATGTAGAAAACAATAATACTCCACTTGATTAATGACACTCTAAGGTAGAGAGAATACGCACACGCGCGCACACACACACGCGCGCGCGCACACACACACACACACACACACAGGGCTGAGTTGTTTTCATTTTATCATGAAAAACATGTCAAAGTTTTTGTTGTAATAAGGGTACAAATTCAACAACAGTCATTTCTTTAAAAACAGCCAATGTCCATGTTTTTCTTCCTTTTAATCTTTGAGAATTTTATATTGGGATAAAACAATATGAGTATCTTAATGAGTTTATAATGAGCATATTCCATACATACGGCATTGTTTTGTGCTGTAGGCAGAAATAAAATAAAAAAAAAATGCATTGTTACACATAACACAGCAAGAAAGTAAACAAATGTTTAGGTGGGGGTCTGTCACCTTCTTGTTTCTATGAATATGTAATTGCACTGCCTGAAATGTTCGACAGTATGACAGTTCGACAGTTATACCTTACCTTTATTCAATCACATGTGGTTTTATAGCTCAAAAATACCTATAAAAACAGGCATTCTGAGTGTGAGCAGGGTTGCCTTTCCACAGATCTGACCTGTAACTTTGTCTGGTTTAGTCTCCATGAAGATGGAAAGGTTTAATGCCATAGTGCGAAACATTCCAGACAAACAATAACATCTCTATGGAGAAAAGCATTTGACAGACCCTCCACTGGAAAAGTTACACAATGCACCTTTAAATGTGATACCGAGTGGTTACACAGGAATTACTATATGGACTTATCGTTTAATATATGATAGCTGGAACATTATATTTTGGTGCACAATATGTATATGTTTTCGTTGTAAAAATTGGGAGGTTTTTATTGTAATGCGATAAGATTTGAGCTGTTGGGGAAATAAGTCACTTCAGTGGCTAGCTACTGGTTAATTCTGCCATTTATTTGTTGCATACTAACCATTTAAAAATGGTTCACTGGGATTATTTTATCTGCTTTATTTTAATTGTATCAGTAGCATAAAGTAGTTTAAATATTATCGTTTATCGCAATATTTCTCTGTAGCAAACTATCATGGTTCAAAATTTGCTATAGTGACAGATCTATTCTCTGAGGCTTATATTGTCACTCGACCCCGACGCTACTATGTGCCTTAGTGGTGTTTCCCATAGATTTGGTTAAGATTTTGGCGGTACAAATTATTTTTGTTTGAATAATTTAATCTCATTCAATTTGGAGAGTATAAATACTACTTACTGCCTAAATCTTCTTCATCTTCAACTAGTAATTTTTGACCAGTGTTTATGATAATACAATGAGTAAAGTCTAATTTTGTTACGCCAGTATAATCCACGTTATTTTTAGACTATAGGGGAGAATTTTAGACTATAGGGGCCACCATAGTCTCCTGTATTAATGGGACACACTGGCCTTAGGCAGTAGTGCAGTGGCCACATAACCACTGGGTAAACTTGATTTGATCACCAACACCCAAGATAAGTGTGAAGGATCACAGTCGAGTATCAAGACATGAATTTTGTCAGTATTGTCAGCCCAAACCACATGAACGCTTGTAGATGTCCTGTGCTCAGTAGTGTTCATGCAGGACTGTTTCACATCTGCCAAAGACACCAGCTGCAGCCGAAATGGAAGAACGCAGTATATCTCCAGGCTCTGTCTCATCCCAGGGCCGGCTCTAGACAGCGGCCTGCCTGTGTGCTGGTCTATGCCTTCAGACTTGTTGATGTGAAACTGTGGGCAAATGGTCAAATAATGACCAGACGTGGCACAAACACAGTATTTGAGGATGTGAATTCATTGTTTCTCTCCAGTTCTCAGCATGAAGGCAAATTCACACTGCTATCGCTGTCAAAATGGCTCGGTAGGAATAAATCTAGCTCCTGGGCCACGGCGAGATACAGCACAGCGCCCCGTGGGTTACAGCGATGGAGCGCTTTGAGCTCCTGTGTGCAGCACAAGCAGAGACGGAGCTGTACATACGCTATTTATCAAATTAAACATCCATGGAGCCGCTCAGGAGGAGGCTGTCATATTTGTTTACTTTAAAAGATGACATTTTATGCTTTTGTGGTATTGTATCTAGATATATTGGGCCGATATTTGGACTTTTTAGAGCTTTGGCTATTGGCCTTAAATCTCCAGCATAGGCCAATATTTAGTTTTGGTCAATCTGCCAAAAATACACACAAAGCTTTATATTTAATACACAGAGGACCCTGCACAAAACGTGACCACAAAACTCTCTTATAGGTTTGTGATAAAAAAGGGCTGTAGGGGAGTTTGTAGTCAATTACATCATTTGGGGAAAATAATAAAAATCTGCCCAAAACTATCGGCAGAGCTTATCAGCCATTGGTTGCACTAGATTCTAAACGATTGGTATTGGCATCAGCCATGAAAAAAACCCATACTGGTCAACTCTAATTGTATTACTGCAAACATAGGCCTTTCACGATAATAACTACTAGTATATCGATTTATCGTTCAATATATGAAAGCTGGAACAATATATTTTGTGTCTTTTGTTGCAGTCCATGCAAATGGTTTACTGGGATTATCTTGCTTTATTTAAATTGTATCAGTAGCATAAAGTAGTTTCAGTATTATAGAGGGATTATCAGAGTGCTTCACTTTGCGCTCTACTGTGCATGTCTCCTGCAGAAAGAGCTGATGTCCTATCTTGTATCATGTCAGTGTCTCGTAGGATTTCAGCAGGACTTCAGGCTTTCTCAGGGGCTAGGCTAGTTCAGGTATGAGTGGATGTCCGGATACTGAAGTTTGAGCCATTTCTTCTTGTCATTTACACACTCACCTGCATTTAACACATACGGATCATTAAGTCATGTCCCACTCACTAATGTTAATTTAGTATCATAACTTATTTTATCACATGGTGATAAACTGTTTTAGTGTGCTTACAACATCGCTAGCTAGTGTTGCAACTTCATGTTAACTGCACAGACAGCGGCACTTTCTGCATTCAAGATTTCTGTGCGCATCCGCTGTGCTGCCAAACAAATAATCAGCCTATAGTTTATCACAATGCTTCTCTGTAGCAAAATATTATGCTTCAAAATGTATTACCGTGACAAGCCTAGGCAAACCACAAAACAGAACCAAAAATCTTAATAGAAAGAGGTACATTGACTTCCTGTTCAGACCTGGAGAACTGATTCTCTACTGCTGATCTCACCTCTTCACAGTGGCATTACACTGTAACAAGCAGCAGATTTCCATGTAGATGTTATTATTTTAGAGAAATGGCTACGCAACAGTTCAATGGTGCATTATTTGACATCAAGATAAATAATAGGCCAATAGGGTGGGTGATAAAATTGCACTTTCAACTAAACAAAATTATCTTGAAACCACTGAGAAATGTGATTTAACAAGTTTAATAATCTAGGTCATAAACATGAAAATTACTCAAAAGAGGAAGGACTAGGCCTGTTACAATAAATACTACATCGACTTACTGTTCAAAACATACAGACAGATGGAACAATAATTTTGTAGGATCGATATTTATCGTGGATACATTGTCTTTGTACTAGTGGGAACATTTTGGTTATTTCCTGTACTATGATTCATTACAGATAGAAACTAACGACTGTGTTCAATGCAAATGTTGCATTCTGTTGTCTTTTTTTACATTTAGAATACTTTTTTGTGGATACTTCTGCTTTATGGTTTGGTTTGAACATTGTCGTTTATCATCTATATTTACTTCAGCAATATATCACACAGAAAATTTGTTACTGTATCAGGCCTAGGAAGGATTTGGACTGTGTCAGGCCTAGGAAGGATTTGGATTGTACAGTAACACTCAAGATCAGCTTATCAAATCAAAATCCAGCGTATATGGTGTCAAGTAGCCCATAAGAACAGCACAGGGTAGGCACAGTCAGGAGGTCAGCCTGTGTGATCATGTAATAGGCCTGGACCATAGCACAGACAGCAGTCCCCTCATCAGCCTGTCAGGGGGCCACAGCAGAACCTACAGCACCATTTTGGCTCTAACTGGCCCTGTGCTGAGAGGAGCAGAAAAACAGACCAGAACTCAAAGGACTAGAGATGTGTCACTTTGAATTCAGGTCGTTATTGGAGCATTGTGACTGGTTTTCTCTGCGTGATACTGAAAAACACTTAACAGATATTACAAGAATTACATTTCTGCTCAAGCTGAATCTAGCAACAATGAGTTTTCAAGCAGAACGTACAATTTAGTTCAAGTAGTTAAAAACAAATCATACCCTTTGCCTGGACAATGACCAAAAGCTACCATCAAGATATGAGGTTGTCACAGAATAAAAATGACATCCAAGGGAAAGCAAAGCAACCAAACCTGAGCCTTGTCATAGTGAATTTGCGGAGAATTGAAGAAAACTAAAAATAATGAGAGCATAATTGAAATGTGTCACTGACAGAAAATATTTTTTTAAAGTCTTAGGCACCTGAGTGAAAAAACAGTCTTCGCTTTTTATTATCGAGAGAGAGTATGAATCATTTAGGACAAGAGTTTGGTCTAAATATGTGTGTGTGTGTTTTTTTTTAGTACATTGCACGCCATCTTTTGTCAAATTCCCTTTTTTCACTTCAGCTCAAATTGTGAAGAGTGGATGAATAATTTTGCCCTTCATAACCCATATGTACAGCTCTGGCTTCTCGTGACTGTGTTGTATTGTGCCTGTGGGCTCAGAGTCATGGCACATTTTAGGCGCAACAAAAATAGAATGGAACTAAAAGAAAGCCAAACAATAACTGCTCCAAAACCACAACAGCTCTGTGGCCGAGAGAAAATGGCTGCACAACCCCATGTAAGCACCCATGACGCAGCTCAAACAAGCAGCCATGGGAACCAAAGGAGCCACACATAGGCCTCAGCGGGGCCAATACGTAACATGTGATCCTGGTTGAGTGTTTGATCCGTCACACTGATCAGTCTCCTGCATGTGACTTCTGCGCTGACATGGTTAAGGCCATTTCGAGACTCCTGAGAATGTGACATGGGAGAAGAAAAAATATATTTATTCACTTTAACAACACTATGTAATGTAAAGGTCCTAGATCATGCAGAGAGCTTTAAGCCATGTTAGAATGTTGTTACATCAAAAACATTCCCAGAGATGTGTTTTGTTTCATTCACACACGTTTGAGTAACCCTTTATTATTAGTCTGTCTACTTCTCCAATCTCAAAATGCTCTGTTCCACCTTGTGGTAACTTGAAAACTACATGACAACAGCTACCTTTATCCTTTAGTTCAGTAGAGATTCAGCAATTCCAGAGAATTCTAGTGAATGTATATGGAGTTTGGAGTTTAAAAACACAGTGGAGCACTTCCTGTTATCAGAGGGTGGGAAAAAAATGTTTTCTATTTGAGGGAAGAACTAAATAAGCAGGATTTGTGACTGAATGGAACTCAGCACAACTCCAAGTATGTTAGCGACGAAAAAACATTATAACATGGATAAGAAAATAACGTGATAGAGGCCAGGCCTGTAAAGTCTAATGTTTCTGGTTGTCTCCATGGAGATGTTATTGGTTTGCCTGGAATGTTCCAAAATATGGCATTAACTGTATCTTTTCACATGGAGATACACTGAAGATGCTACAAGACTAAATTACAGATCAGAGAAGCTTGCTCACTGTAAGAATTCATGTTTTTTGGAATATTTTGGAGCAGTGTGTAGAATCCCTCAGTCTTTCAGGCAGAATCCATGGCAAAAGGAGAAATTCAATTTGTCAACTGGACAAAAGCTTATTTGGTCGAATACGTTTCGCTGCTCATCCAAGCTGCTTCTTCAGTTCTGGTCAGACGCTGGTGGATACATGATGTCAGACAAATGATGTCTGAGACAGAAATGGAGGTCTCAGGCATCATTTGTCTCCCATTTATAACTCTATCCTCAAACCTAAATCAAAATAAACAAAGAAAACAATAGGGCTAGCCAGGTCAGGGTCAAAGGTGTGAAAACACCCATTATGGCCCTGAATGGTTCTGCTAACAAGACCCCACACTCCACTCCCACTGCATATTTAATAGGCCCACCTAACTAACAGAAACTGTAAACAAATAGGTGTGGTAGTCTCAGAGTAATTTCATTGTAGTTAGCTCCTCCCCTTCAGGCAGATATAAGGCAGTGTCCACCAGTGTCTGACCAGAAATGAAGCAGCTTGGATGAGCTGAGAAACGTATTCGACAAAATAAACTTTTTCCAGTTGACAAATTGAATTTCTCCTTTTGTCATATTTTGGAGCAATTAAAACACCTGTAATGGAAAAAGCTAGACACATGATTAATGATATACTGTGGAACATTCTAGACAAAACAATAAAATCTTCATAGAGACACTGATTGAGTTTGACAGAGGGTAAGAGTGTAACTGTATCTGTACTGTGTAAAAGCTCCCTGGTAGCCACATGTAAAATCCAATGGCAGCAGCATGCATCTTCTGGGTGAGTGCCTTGGACTCCCATCCCTCTTGTCCATTTGATGAGTACAAGAAAGCCGCGTGAGGCCAGGTCATCTAAAAGTCAACCTCAGCTTGTCTCATTCTCTCACTGATGCTGAATGTCACTGACATTAATGCACCACTCATGTCTACGGGGAAACAATGGGGAGAGCAGGGGCTACATGTGCAAACAGCAGACAGGCAAAAGATTAGGGCCATTGACAGTTGAAGTGATTATCTTTTCAACACGGCACCAGTTTGAGAATGTCAGGTAGTTCGTGAAAAACATGTTTTGGTGTTATAAGCAATACAGAAATACACATTTGAGGAGTGGGAGGAGTAATAGTATCAAATCTTATTTGTGAGCTCAATAGTTTTGATAATAAATACATTTACATAATTAAGCCTTATTTGACATCAGTCTCTTATTATGTTTGTTATTTATTTTGAATTTATTATTACCATTTATATTTTTGCTTTGTTATTATAATATACTGTGATGTGTAAGCTACTCTCTCCAAATCATTTCCTTTGTGGATCAATAAAGTTTGTCTAAGTCTATATATGTTTTTTTATTATGACCAGCAGCAATTGACAAGGCTTGTCAAAAATATCGATACACAGAAAGATGCTAAAACTAAATACTTACAAGCATCGATACTGAAAAAATGCATAAAGGATGAAATCTAACCTGTCTTTGAACTTTAGAATGCTCTTGATCTATATGATAAGACCCAAGACCACAAAGAAATATAAAAGAAACTATTGGTTTGCTTACTGAAAAAAAACCACATTAAACTGTTTATTATCACTGTAAAACACTGAGGATATCCTTAATCTCAAAATAGATTTTTTTTTGTATCGTGACAACACTACATTGGCCATATTCATCATAACATAAACCTTTGAATTCTAATTTCCAATCTATGAATACCATAGCACATACACATAGTTCTACAGCAAGTTAAATGTGTGATAAAGTCTTGAAAACAATTTGAAAAGTGTTTTGCACTGGATGTGATTTGTTAATCTGCCTTTCTGCCTGCGCCAAAACCCATTTGGCAGTGTCATCTACCTCTTACAATGGACTATACAGCAGATTTGTATTCTGAGCGAATGCAAGAACCTGCTTTTCCCTACAATCTCTTTAATCTTTTCCAATACAAAAACAAAATCAAAAGCATATAGAAGCACATGGAGAGAGGTCTTTTGTTCTTAATTGGTGTGCTTCATCAGTTATTGGCAGTGCAGGGCATGTTTATGCATTGGCAAAAAGGAATGTATAAAAAAACAGATCACAAAACAACAGAATGCTGTTTAGTGAAGCTTTGCCAAGGCACACTGGACCAAAGCAGACATGACAAAAACCCAAAGCAATCCAAACGCGGCTGTGACATACGGCTGCTCATCTCCTGCTTCCCTCCATCAACACAGATTGGACTAATGCATCGCCCTAATCCTCTCCACACTGGATCTGAACGGTGCTACGCCACGTCCAACAGGAAAACCACAGCTCCCTCTGGCACCTCGCGAATGTCACAAACTGATGCAAACCAGCACAGACAGGTTTGTGTTGGACCACTTTAGTGCAAATAGTGACAGAAGGCAACTATACGGCTGGATTATACAAAATATTATAGTTATCATTATCCAGTTATTGCAGTTTATCAAGGAACAGTTTCACAATGTTAAACTGGTGGTCATGTGGATTGATGTGTCGCCCTCTGAACAGACTTCTCAAGAGTTCATTAACTCACAAAAATCAAGGCTAATGGTCATGTAGTTTACAAAGGAATTACCTATCAGAGACTGACTATTGTTGTTATCATGGGCCACTTTAAATAGTGCAGACAAGACACCAGACGAGATGCTAAAACATAATCCTTTAACACGAGTGCTCAAGTCATCATTTGGGGGTGGGCAATATGCCAAAAAATGTATATAACAATTTTCCTGGATTTCTTACACTGCTACACTCACAGATCTTTTTTGATTCCAGCAAGTCACTAACTGCCTGTGTATCCTACAGCTGACATAAGCATTGGTGTTGTGATATTGCAGTAGAGACAACAAATAACGTATATATTGTTGATTATCTGGAGACTTCTTTGTTTAAACTGTTTAGTGAGTCTAGACTCATATATCCAAATACGACAGAACAGTTATACATATTTTAGTGCAGAACAGGTATGGTGGATATGTGACAGGTGAAGACTAGAAATGAACTGTGTGGGCATATTTATTATGGAGAACTACAAAAGTACCTTTTTAATGGGCTCTAACGTGTGCCCTATACATACAGTAAAAGCAGTAAAACCACAGAGCTGTGGTTCAGGCAGGGCCACTGTATAATGACCAGGTCTAAGCTGGGCGGGAAACTATAGAAGTACACTCGCTCAGATGGAGATGGAGGGGGCCCGCGTTACTCATGCATGAACGACCCACAATGCACTGCTACGCTTTTCATTCACCGTTGGCAGGACAACAGAATCAGTGAGAAAAGGATTTGGGAAGGCAGGGATTTGCCAAGTCTATGGGAACCGCCAGGATCTCTCTAACTCCACAAAAGATAGGAACTCTTCACACACACGTCCAGGATAGAGGAAGTATTAGTGGTGTCACCAGTCTTGCACAGCTGAAACATGCTAAGTATATGTAGAGCTGCACTTCTCTGCTGCATTTTCTTGTCTTTTCTGAGTTTACTCTAGGCCAGTGTTGGCTAAATTCCTTCACACACCTCACTCTGCCTTTGAGCTCTCAGCACAAGGAAAAATACACAACAACAAAAAATACAGAAAAATACAATATCCATTTCAAAAACTGAAAAAAGCAATGTTCCAAAAAAATAAATAAATAAATTTAAAAAATCCGAAAGTCTTAGTCCAAACACGGTTTCTTTTTTGACATTGGGTTCTTTATTAAAGTTAAAGGTGCACTATGTAACTTTTCTGGTGAAGAGTCTGCAATGGGGATGTTGGTAATTTGCATGGAATGTTCCACACTTTGGCATTAAAATGAAATGATCAGTTGTGCATGTATTCAATTACAGATGCTGGTAAGAAAAACATATATTTTTGCAACTGCAAGTAGGGTCGCCTCTCCATAGATTTGACCTGTAACCTAGCATCATCCGCTTGCTTGTCTCTGTGACGATAAGTTTAAGGCAGACCTAGGCAGTGCACAGCCCCGGGCCACGTACGGCTCTTTGGTTGAGTCTGACCGACCACTTTAAGCCAATTTGGAATTACAAAATAAACATATTTTATCATTTTACCTTATGCATGGACTAAAGTGGAATTGCTTTTATTTTAGAGGTGTTTTTTTAAATTATATTTTTTGTAAGGCAACCTCACTTTTTCATTACTCTTACCAGTCTTACCAGCTTGTCAAAACAATGCTATTTACTGCTTTTTATAAAGAAATACAATTAATATGCAGAATTGAGATAAGCATTTTGGCCCTCCACAATATTTTCTGTTTTTCATGTGGCCCCATGGAAAAAATAATTGCCCACCCCTGATTTAAGGCCATACTGTGGAACATTCCAGGCAAGGCAAACTTCATGTACCCAAGCAGGTTGCATCCCCTCCACCACAACATTTAAATAGCACACCCTTAACTGATAACTACTGTAGATCCATTATTTATTATCATTATTTTGTAAGCTCTGAGGCACAATGACTGTGAATAGCAGTACAGTGCAGAAGAAACCCACATAAAAGAAAAGTAGAAAGTGCTGAGGGCTCTTGAGGACAAACACATCCCACCAACACTCCCACAGCATTGATTGGTCTGGCTTCCTCCAAAGCAGATGTGAGGTGACGACTAATGAAAGAGGGAGCCTCAATTAGCCCACTGACGGATGGGGAGAGTGATTTGATTTGGATGCTGCTGAACACTGTAAACAGGTCATGCTTTTCACCGTGAGAAAGGCCTGTCACACCAAAGAAGGAGCAGGGTGTCAGCTGTGCTAGGATATGTATGCTGCCATTTTAAAGGTGCACTGTGTAGATTTTCTATATAATCCGATTGTCTCTATGGAGATGTTATTGTTTTGCCTGCAGTGTTTCATGGTATGGCATTACATTTATCTGGGTATGTCACAATAATGATTAAATCAACCACAGACTGTATAAAGAAGTGGACTAAGTGAGTGTGACGTCATAGCGTTCAGCTCCACTCAAACGAAGCTCCCAATGCTAACGGTTACAGGAGCAAATTTGGCGCCAGGCTCTGTATTTGGAAATCTGACCACAAATATCATAGCAACCACAAGAGCTAATCATGATTGAGGTCCTTAAATGCGCCCGCCCTTCTCACCGGAAAGGGGGAATTGGGATATTTTGTGGAGGCTAACAAAACTGTGAATATGCTACTTTAATCCATAGTACTAAGATTTCAAAGTGCTTAGAACAGTTATTTCTTCATGTAGTCTGCACTGAAACCGCGCAAAGGATCATGGTCTATGTAGTTCCCTCTGGTTTTTTTTTAGCTAGTGCTGCCCCATAACTATTAATTTAAGCCAAGAGACTTGTAATTCAATTGTGATGGCCCACAAGTTACAGGTCAGATTTGTGAAGAGGTGGCCCGCTCACAGCAAGGATGTATGTATTGCTATGTGGGTTTTTTTTTAAACTATATTGAAAAAATACAAGATAAATGTATTTCCATTGTGTGAAGCATTCGCACACTAATAACCAGAAATACAAAGCCACCTTTAATGTAGGGCACCATTAGTTTGTCAAGGTTTTATTTGGTTCAGAAAGATTTTTTGGAAAGATTAGAAGCATATTTTGGCGTAGTTGAATTTTTAAATAAACATAAGACAGCAGGAGTTAGATCATTATATTCCAACCCTCTGCAAAGCCTCTGTCTGTCTGAAAACTCTACTGTGGCTACTGTGTGGGATAGCTAGTATATTAGGAAAACAACAAGGATTGAGGAAAAAAAAGTCCTAAGACTGGTCATTTTCGTTGAATTGAGAAATAGTTTTCAAATGACTTATATAATTCATTGCATTTATGTTCCTTTTATTTATTTGATTTGCTTTAGAAGGGCCTATATTATGATATTTTCTGATCTATGTTATAATGTATAATCCTCATCAAAAACATACCTGGAGTTTTGTTTCATTCACACGTTTAACACACAAACCCTGCATATTTAGGCTTAGTTCTTCTTGCAAACTGAAAATACTTGGATTGCAGTTGGATAATTGAATAATTTCAGCCATGGAATTAACAATCTGAACAAAAGGTAACTTAACTTGAAAACAATTGCTTCATGACATCATAAGGTAGACCAGCGCATTTTGAGCTTTGGAGAAATAGACATGCAAACTAATAATACAGAATTACTCAAACATGTGTGAATGAAACAAAACACAACTTCAGGTATGTTTTTGATGAGGTAACAACATTATAACATGGATTAAAGCTCACAAGAATCCATTTTGTGTAATATAAGACTTTTAAAGAAAACATATAAATACAATTACAAGAGAAATATAGCGAAGCCCATATGCCAAATACTAGTATGTGTTAGGTGATGGCCTGTTGCTGCTTATTGTTAACCCTAATCAGAATAAGCTAATAAACTACATTTCCAATGAGTCAAAGCAGGTAAATTTCTATATGAGGAGTGAGTCAAGAGCTTTGGACAGCTATGGCATACTAACTGTCATCTTATGCATCTTTGTCTTTGTGCCCTTGCTCCAGAATAACCCTAAAGTGTCGTATCATTTAGAGAGAGAGGAAAAGGCTAAGGACAGTATGAATATGTAAGAATTGTGCTTGTAACAGTGTAACAGTTTCATCAGCGAGGACCCAAAGCCCTCGAATGGAAACTGAGCAGTGAGCGTTTCCGCCTGAGCAGGGGAAATGATATGTCATGGTCTATAAAGCAAACCTTTTATATAGTTTTGGAGACACCATCCTACTGTCTAGTGTGTCATTGTGCAAGGGAATATGAAAGTCTAATTTGAGAAAAGTTAGACAGCAGAGTAAAATATACATTAAAGCAACAATGTCTAACTTTCTGGAGGTGACGTTAAGAAGATACGCTTCATGCCCTATAATGTGGAATATTACAGCCAAAGGAACACTTACTGTAGTATCGCGTTCAAACAATTTGTGGCAGAGTTCAAATATCTATAGGATAGAGTTTCCTCAAAATTCCTCTCACATATTTGGACGAGCCAGAGAGCAAAAATAGCCAAAAGGAGGAACATGGTGCTCCAATGACCTTTGCCCTTGTTAACTCTTTGACATTTAGGTTCCCAGTCTGTGTGGTACTCTGCGCTTCACTGTTGACCATAAAACCATGTACACTGGAAAACTACGTTCATTTTGCTCTGTTCTATTAAATGTGTCAAAAATGGGCCAAAGAAGACGTGATTAGTTGAAGACTTCATTTGGAACTTGGAATTGTAATTTTTAACTTTGTATTGATCATTTTTTAAATTAATTTGTAGCCTTGTAAAAAGTGATTAGCCCATTGTGATTGGAGAATTCCAATGCTAACTGGTGTGTGTTCATATTGTAGAACACACAAGCAGTTGTGTAATCCTTACAACCCATATCAAATAAAAATGGTTCAGGAATTACTAATGAGATGTTTGTTTTTAACATAGATCATCCTTAAGTGTTGGTCAACTCCAAATTGTAGTCCAGGTCTGGATCTTAGTTGAGGTGAGCTTTCCAAGTTTTCAGTATTTTAAGTAAACCATGATAAAAGTCAAATATAAGTGATTGGGACTACCATATAGATTTTGAAAATGACTCTCCAGAAGATCCATCAACAATTACTACGAATTAGAACTATAGGCCTTTAGTTCAGACGGTTGTGTTTTACTCAACCAAAATTGGTATTAGTAAACCAAAAATGTCGTTTCGATTATAAGGGTTTATATGGGATAAAAGAAGAAAGAAGTTAGTGAGTGAGTTAGCTAAAGATTTGGTATTTTTTTGTTTTTATATGTAAAAAGGCAGATGAAACTCATGATTCACAAGTTTTTAAATAAATATATTTTGTAGTACTTTTGTCTGCATAAATAGTTGTTTTTGTGCTAACTCGCCAGCAGTTGTAACCTTGTGATTGGAGTTTGGGTCAAATGCATCTGATACATAAGTGTTTGGAGAGATTTTGCCACGCCACCTTTTAAGTCAACAAATTGATCGACAGGACAGTCGACAACAGCCCTAATTCCCTGCCCTGCAATTTCAAATCCTGTGTGTGCAACCTGTACATATGGCTTTTGACAATAAAGCTGACTTTGAACTTTGAACTAACTTATGATACCTATATTTACCACAAAGCAAATATCAATGTGGTCTGCTTTTAGACCATGAGACTGTAGCTGCCATTAATCCCCAACATGTGAAAAGCGCACACACAAATGTATCCATATATAAACTCTATCACTGGCCCCAGAATCAGCAGTTCCATTGGTGTGCTATTTGTGCAGCGTGGCAACACTCGGTGGTGCTTGTTAAAACACTTTTCACATCCATGCAAGTGCAATGAATGGTGTCTGACAAGGGCGCTTGTCTGCCAATTGGAGTATTCTCATAAAGGAAGCACCCCGCCAAGATAAAAGCCCCGGGTGATGCTCAGGAATGAGGTGTCGGGGTAAAAGAGAAAGCCAACGTTCAGGTCAGGTTGCGAGAGCCAGGAAAATATGGAGACGAAGTAATAAAAGGGGAGAAAAAGTAATGTGCATTGTACATTTTAATGTTGTGATAATATTACCCACAATGTTGAGCTTTAGCAAGGTCGTATGCAAATGATTATGGTAGTAGATCTACATGTAGACCAATGCAGAGAAAACATCATGTCCTAGAAGTTTTTTGGAAGTGTTCTACTAATTACAGTCACAACTGTTCCGAATAGGGATGCACTGATACAATACAGGTTTCAACTCTCGGCGCCAATACTGGAAAATCTGCTGGATAAGGTATCGAATCGATTCAGATGATATACTGGTTGAGCCTTAAATTTGAGGTAATAAAACTATTTCCAGGCTGATTTTGGCCTAGAACGTCTCATAATGCTTAAACTTTTATTCATAGGAAGCTGTTCTATAATCATTTAAAGGATAAATAACAATTGCAGAAGAAAAATAGATCTCTTGTGTTATAAGTTAACTGTGTGCCATTTTCAGTCCACACACTGGTATCTAGGGGTGTGCAAAAATATCGAAATATCGATATATCGTATCATTTAATGTGATTATACGGTATCGATATTGTGGGCTGCTCTATCAATATATCGCCAAGAGTATTTTTTGGTATATTTTACTAAATTATTTTGTTACAGCACTACAGTTTTGTCGTTTGTTTAGTGGAAGTATCAATATTGGTATTGGAACTGAAAAAAGACAGATCGGTGCATCTCTAGTTTGGAAAACAAACAATGCAGTTTTCACAGTTATCAAAAATGATGAAACATAAAGGGACAAAAACTGGACTCCTCAATATTTTTAGAATGGCCTTGATACCTGGTGTAGTGTTACACTACAGAGTAATAATACATTACATAATACATACAAGTTTGACATTTTTGCAACGTGACAACATTAAAAAAAATTATCATTAACAAAGCTATTAATATGATCCAAGTTATATAATGGGACATTTTCTTACAGATGAGAAGCTCCACCTTATAGACGCCCTGCCCTTTTGGCACCCGCTTATCTGTGAGTTTCTTCATGCATAATACATGGGTCCAGACGACACGATGGCGCACTACTCTCTGTTGTAAAAGCTGTTGTGTTGGAGACTGAAGCTGTGTCAGGGCTCATTTCCTGAATATCTCACGCTTGGCTGACATTCTTTTTTTGTCTATGTTTTTTCTCTCTGCCTGTGCTGTTTATATCCCTATTTTTCCCTTCAAATGTAGTCAAGGATCATCTTTTTCTGCCCCAAATTGCAGTGTGCACCAGATCAAATTCCTCAATGTTTCAACTCTACGTTCTAACACACGGGGTAAATGTTTTTGTGGTTACCTTCTCATATACCCAGAGGTAGACGGAAAAACTAAATGATGAAATTATGTAACCAACTGTATGGTAATAAAATAAATACAGATGTCGAGTGAAATGCCATATTTATGGTTCTCTAAAGACTAAGATTAAATCTTCACAAAAATAGTAGTGAAAAATTTGCAGTTATAATAAATGTTCTACAAATCAACCCTAAAATAATTATGTAAAATCGTTTTTCATTTCTTACACACATCTTTGTCAGCATCATTCATTTTTCCAGTGCGGTGTTCGTAAGGGAGCACAATCCTTGTCACTCAGGGTGCAGCTTTCTTCCTATGGCTTCTCTGGTGCCCTGGGGCATTGTGCCGTCTCCTTTTCCCTCTGAAAGTCTATCCTATCATGGAGGATCGCCTTTGAATGACAAGAGCCCACTGGATATGAGGAAAACTGCTGAGACTTGGAGGATTATGCCATTAGGTTTGCAAATCAAGCTGGCAACGGATAAAGGCAGAACATGCAACTGCAGTCGCCTCTCTGGTATATGTTAAGATTTAATTACACAGAAATGAGGAAATGAAGTATTTACAGCCTGAGATGTAACTACTAATCCAGTACTCGAAAACAAAAACACAGCACAAACTTATGCACATTGCTGCCTAGTGCTGGCTGTTGGGTGCTTTCTTTTATCTACCATATGTTTAAATCGATATAACTAGCTCAGTAAGGCAAGCTTATTATGTTGAGTAATGTAAAAAGTCATACATTTTTATCAGCTTTGGAAAATAGGATTTTCATAACGAGATGGAAGCATGTTAGTAAAACGAACCAGGCGTTTTTGATGACATTGTGATTTACATATTATGGGAGGAATATGCAATTTGCCGTTTCTTTGGAATACGATAAGAACTTGATCAGCTCTAATGCCCCCTTAGGAAGATGCAATTAAAATAGTGCAAACATAAGGAGGATGTAGGTGAAGTTATAGGCCCATAGTGGGACATAATGGCAAAATTGCCAAAAAATTAAAAAAAAGAACTCAAATCCTATGACAATAATAATAATATACTGTATATTTAACAAAAATATCATACTCCATAGGCCTATTTGGCAAAATGACAATGACACATACAAGTTGATTAAAATCCAAATGTGGTATTAGTGGTATTTGATCAGATTTTGGCTGAACCAGTCCAACTCTATTGAGAAGTGTTGATGTCTGGTGATAAAAACATGATACAATTAGTTCAGTTCATAATTAAACCTAACTATATTTTAAATGAGATCTCATGTATCTTTTCTTAAACTGTTTATCACTGTGTCTGCAGACCCCAGGCTTAGAATCATACAGTAATTCTTATGGGGGTTATAGGTCACAGTGGGATTATTGCATGTGAAGGTCACCCATGGCTCACACCCTGATGGTGATCTAGGAGCGCCCTTTACGAAGGGCTACAGTTTAAAGATGGCTTATTTTTCGGTCTGAGGCTCACTTTTAATAAGGTCAGGATTAGGGCGACCAGTGCATTATGACAAGGGCTTTAGGATCACCGCTTAGTCCTGGAGAGCTGGCTGCCATTTCCCAGCTCAATGCAACTGTGCTTAACAAGGTCTCATTATTACAGGCAGGCCTAGAGATTCTGGCTCTATCTGCGCTGTAATAACTCATGTCTGGACTGCAGTCAATGGAAAGAGCGAGTGAGGCTTTGTGGCTAAGAGCGCTTGTGCTTTTAATATTGTCCAAAAATCTGTGTCCGTGCACTGTGCTCCTCCTCGTTCTGCCCCAGTCCAATGTGAAGCCGAGCAGTAGGATGTCGAGGGGCCTCTCAGCGGATTAGCACAGATTAGCATTAGCCGCTTCATTTCTACTGGATACACATAAAGCAGAGTTAGCATACGGGCTAAATGGTCTCGTTTTGTAGTAGAGAATGGATCAGTATGTTCCTCATAATTAGCTGCTTGAATAAGGATATCAAAGTTGGATTTAGTGTTAATCAATTAGCTCCTTAAATCAGGGATAACATTATGAGGACCTAAATATTGTTAGTTCTCAAATACGCCTGGGACTTGTAGAGGTCCACAGCCAATCCTCTGTCAGTAAAAACATGTGATTTGGAGCAGAATTCAGTCTTTGGAGGAAGAAACTTGACTAAGCTGATTTTATGTGTTAAATGAAGATGGTGATTCTTTTTTCATATCACCCCCACTCTAACATGGACTAAACCATCTCACAATCCATACACATTTTTGGCACTCCACGCTCATTAGTGATGTTTACCGATTCCAACCACAGGGGAATTTTTGAGTGAGCTAGGCCAGTGACGGCTTTTGACTTGTGGGAAGGAGGAGAGTGATGGAGTGAGTAATTGAGTTCAGTGTGAGACAAACACTAATGAGGATGATAAAGGAGGAAGTGAGTTAAGTCTGATAAGAGGACAGGCACCAGCACAGAGGGGGAGAGAGAGAGGGAGAGAGACAGAAGGAGCAGAGAAGGGGAGAGACAGACAGAGAGAGAGGGAGAGAGACAGAGGGAGCAGTGAAGGGGAGAGAGAGCAGAGGGGGGGAAGGAGAAAGACCGCGGGAGCAGAGAATGGGAGAGAGAGAGAGAGACAGAGGGAGTGAAAGAGGGAGGAGGGAGAGAGACAGAGAGCAGAGGGGGAGAAGGAGAAAGACAACGGGAGCAGAGAGGGGGAGAGAGAGAGAGAGAGAGAGAAAGAGGGAGCAGAGGGGGAGAGAGACAGAGAGCAGAGGGGGTGAGAGGTAGAGAGACAGAGGGAGCAGAGAAGGGGAGGGAGAGGATAAAGGGCAAGAGGGAACAGAGAGAGAGCATGGGGGAGCACAGGGAGTCAAAGAGTAGGGGGAGAGAAAGAGAAAAATCATACAGGAAGATAGGAGAGAGTAGAGAGAGAGAGCATCTGTGTCAAACTCCACAGCCTGTCGTTTTTGCCAAAATTCACTATAAATGCTGTACTCAAAAGGAAAACACATACAGATTACATATGTATATACAGATGACATATTTGTCATAGTGAAAAATGGACTTAGAGGTAATGCCATTGTAATTAGTCACAGTATTGTCAGATCAGCATGAGTCACAGCTGGAATATTGGTTAATTTGTTGGGGATTGATGAAGTAGTAGTAGTAACACGCTTTCATTTGTACTTGTTCCATTTATTAGCTATAAGCTAATAAGAGAGAGAGAGACAGCGAGACAGAGATAATGCACATAGAGAATTACTGTTGTTTTTTTTTTTTTTGCGAAATCACAATACTTGCTCTACCCATCCGGAGAGAAGTGAAAGAAAAGCAAACAGCTTTAAGACAGGCAGTGAAATTAGCCGTAATTGGAGACCATTTAAAACCATAATAAGTTCTTTGTTTCCTCAGCAGGAGGTTGTGGGGAAGGGGAAGCCTTTTGATTAGAAGTGGAGATGAGTGAGCTATAAAACCAGCCAGCCTGCCCTTCCCCAGTTTCATTCTGCGTGCGTGTGTTAAATCTCCCTGCCAAAAAACGCTAAAGTTAATAATGTTGGAAGAATTATTAAAACGTCCAGTGTCAATTCAGGGGAGGCCAGTAGCAAATATCAGAGAGAAATCCCACACAGGAAGCAGTAGGAGCGAGCTAACAGCCTTGTAAAGACTCCAACCTCCAATGCTAAACACAAACTTACAAAATATGCTAATGGAGCATGAAAATATGTATTAAACCCAGGCTGAAAAACACAATGCCGAATAGTCAACAAAGACGTGTGCTTGCTCGCTAACAGATTGTCACCGCTCCACTGTTTGGGGCAGGCACTGCGACAGAGCTCAGGGTGTGTACCACTTAGAAGGGGGGAATAATGTTGTGGGACATATAATAGATTTGCAATGTGGCGAGCGGAGACAGATGGCAGGGGGGCTGTGTGGGTTTACCAGACTGAACACACACACAGTACAATGGGTGTAAAGAAGACCAAATCCCTAAGGCGTGTTATGTATGCTGCCGCGCACTCGCCCCAGCCAAAGGGTCTCACTTCATTGGGGTTTTAGCTGTTAGAAATGGTCACACTTAACTCCATCTTTCACCCCTCAATACAACAGGCTCGAGAGTCATGAACAAGATAAAAGCCACAAGCAACATTGGGGGATTATGGCCTTTTAATTTGGAGTCATTTAATACCTGTGTTGATCAAATAAAAATGTACTCTGCGGCAAATTGCTAAATTAAAAAGATTTTGGGCTTATCTTGTGCCCTAACTACATAAGTTAATTTTAAAAAGTCCTATATATTACGCAACATTGATTCTTGTGAACTTTAAGCCATGTTATAATGTTGTTACCTCATCAAAAACATACCTGAAGCTGTGTTTTGTTTCATTCGCACATGTTTGAGAAACCCTTTATTATTAATATGTCTACATCTCCAAAGCTCAAAATGTTCTGTTCCACCTTGTGATGTCATGAGGTGGTAGTAGAGACTGGCAATTCTAGCGCTGAAATTATCCAAATAATATAGATAGTGGCAGTGTAAGGACTTTAAAAACACAGTGGAGCACTTCCTGTATTACCACGACATCACAAGGTGGAACAGAGCAAAGAACTTGGCCTAAATATGCAGGGTTTGTGTCTTAAATATGTGTTAATGAGGCAAAATGCAACTGTGGGTAAGTTTTTGATGAGGAAGCAACATTATAACATTGATCAAAAAAATTGTAAAATATAGTCCCTTTAAGGTACAACTGACTGATTTTGTTTTAGGCCTGCATGATTTTGGACAAAAAAAAAAATGTGATTAGATTTGCGAATATTTGCAACTTATGTTTTCAAAGTAGAATTCTGTTCAGAGAAAAAATCCCATGCATTACACATCAGGTTTGTAGAGATAAGAGTGCATTTTTCGATTTAAAAAAAAAAAAAAATTGATATTTTGTTCTTTACAGAGGACATGCTAGCCTCTAAATAATTGCAGTCTTTGCTATTTGATAATTGCAGCAACTCAAATTACATTTTATTGTGCATTGTCCTATTTGCTGTAGAGTGGCTCTGTTTGATAGGGCTCCTATGGCCAACCTTTTCCATCTACAACACATACTGTTATTATATTAGCTTCATAATTGCGAGTTTTGTAGCACATGTACTTTGAAAATAAACTATTTTCACACGTTAACAGGTGCATGATGAAGAGACAGTGTGTTTTATCACTTTCACCAGATTCATCTTTCTGTGGTCTTAAAGGTGCATTGTGTAATTTTTCTGGTGGAGGGTGCTTGTTTCTATGGATAAGTCATTGTTCTGCCTGGAATGTTCCACAGTATGACATTAAACAGCTCTAACTTACATTTATTCAATCACAGGTGGTTTTAAAGCTCAAAAATACCTAGAAAAACAGGCATTCTGACTGTGAGCTGGGTCACCTCTTCACAGATCTGACCTGTAATTTGGTTTGGTTCAATTTCCATGAAGATAGAAAGGTTTAGTGCCATACTGTGAAACATTCCAGACAAAGCAATAACATCTCCATGGAGAAAAACATTTGATGGACCAGAAAATTTTAATGTACCTTTAATTTTAATGTCAATACATCACACAAATATTACTGTGTTCACTGGAAACACACTGGACTCTGTGTTGGTGTAAAACATTTAGAACAGCAGATGAAATTCCACACCTCCACCTCTCCAAAGTAATCACTTAATGACGGTCTTAGAACATAGGTGTTTTCTCAGGTAACACACACAAAGCATCTATATTTCAACTCAAAGACCAATAATAAGCTGCACTTTCGTCCATTCAGTCTCCTATTGTTCAGACCATAACCACTGAGCCGAATGAATAACACCCGAAACAACACAAGTGCTTGGACTTAGATTGCGGTACAACAATCAGAGCCAGTGAGTAAAATGTGTAGAGGCAAACAAATATGAGGTATGTATAAATACTCTTAAGTAGGGCGGGTGATGTGGTAATAGAAATAAAATTGTGATCCGATTCCTGTGACAATATGCTGTTCTGGTGAAATTGTATTAGTAATTCTGAGTAATGTTTTGTAGTGCTGCCATGATTATTCGACGTAGTCGACGTAATCAAATATGAAAATTAGTCGAACACAATTTTTGTGGTCGAATATTCGCCTATTTATTTTTGGTCTCAAACGGCTCGTCCAGAGACCTTTTGCTTGTCTGAGTTCAGGTAATTCCCCTCCACACCACCAGTATTTGCTGTGCGCACCCTGCTGGCTACTGTCTCTCTCTTTCTCTCTTCCCCCTTCCCCTGTTTTGAGCATGGTTTTTGAGGTAAGGTGGTATGAAAATGGCAGCGGCAGGTGGGTCAGAGTTGGATCCAAGAACAGTGGCGACTTCTGCTAGACCAGGGGTCGGCAACCTTAAATACTCAAAGAGCCATTTGGACCGTCTCTGACAGAAAAGAAAACACCCGGAGCCACAAAACCCTTTTGACATCTAAACCAGCGCTAAGCAGCGAGGGAACTACAGGCAAAACTACAACTCCCAGAAAACAGACTACAACAAGCGCACTATCCTCCACTACAGCTCATAAGCGCAAGTCTTAAGAGAATTATTTACACCTTTCAGTCTTTTCATCACAACAGTAGCAACATAAATAAAGTGCATGAGAGAAATAAAGAACTGCGCTGCACACGTACGACCTGCACACGTATAATCTCTGAAAAGTTTAACATGAACCATCTCCAACGCGATAGAAGCACAGAACAGACTCACCATAGGCAGAACATCCCTCAGTCACAGAAAGAACACGCATATTCCAGTCCTGCCCTTTAGTCCGACAGAAGCTGACCGCATCAGCGGCACAAGGAGCGAGCTGTTTTTTCAGCGCTTATAGTTTATACAAATTAGCCATGTGGTTTTAAGTTTCGCTTCTGTATAACGTAAACAAATGTGCGCAAAGCTGTGAGCTTTGGAGATGTAGAGACCACAGCATCTCATCTGATGATGTTGTCCTGATGGCTTCATCGGACCGGGACCTCCAACGTGCACTGGGGCGGCTTGCAGCAGAGTCTGAAGCGGCTGGGATGAGGATCAGCTCCTCCAAATCCGAGGCCATGGTTCTTTACCGGAAAAAGGTGGCTTGCCCTCTCCGGGTGGGTGGAGAGTCCTTGCTTCAAGTGGAGGAGTTCAAGTATCTCGGGGTCTTGTTCACGAGTGAGGGGAGGATGGAGCGTGAGATTGACAGGCAGATCGGTGCAGCGTCGGTAGTGATGTGGTCGCTGTACCGGACCATTGAAGGGGGAGCTGAGCCGAAAGACAAAGCTCTCGATTTACCGGTCAATCTACGCTCCTACCCTCACCTATGATCATGAGCTTTGGGTAATGACCGAAAGGACAAGATCGCAGATACAAGCGGCCGAAATGAGTTTCCTCTGCAGAGTGGCTGGGCGTACCCTTAGAGATAGGGTGAGGAGTTCAGTCACACGAGAGAAGCTCGGAGTAGAGCCACTGCTCCTCCACGTCGAGAGGAGGGAGCAGGTGTTCTGGGCAGGTCCCACCGGGAAGAGGCCCCGGGAAAGACCCAGGACATACTGGAGGGACTATGTCTCGGCTGGCCTGGGAACGCCTTGGCATCCCCCCGGAGAAGCTGGAGGAAGTGTCTGGGGTGAGGGAAGTCTGGGAGTCCCTGCTTAGACTGTTGCCCCCGCGACCCAACCCAAGAACCAACCAAAAGATAAGTGGAAGAAAATGATTGGATGGATGGAGATGTAGAGAGACAATTTAATTAATTAATTAATCATTGTATTTATATAGCGCCTTTCAAGACACCCAAAGTGCTTTCATTGTTCGTTCACTCCACACTCGGTGGTGGCAACCTACAGACTGACAGAAGCAAGGCTGCCAGTCGGCGCCATCGGCCCCTCCGACCACCAACAACACTCACGCACACTCCACTTTCATACTAGGCTATGTGGGTGAAGTGTCTTGCCTAAGGACACAACGACAGTTTTTGCTACTGGCGCCCCACTGTGGCACCTGGAATTCCCAGTGGTCTCCCATCCAAGTACTAACCAGGCCCGGCCTTGCTGAGCTTCTGAGATCTGACGGGATCAGGCTGGTATGGCCACACAAATAACACAAATAATGATTACTCAAACATGTGTGAATGAGACAAAACACAACTCCAGGTATGTTTTTGAGGAGGTAACAGCATTATAACATGGCGTCTGTTACTCACTCAAACAAAGTGAAGTATGAGCTCTCTAAATATCTCTCTAACATATTCAGTGTATAGGAACTATAATAAAATCAACTTTGAAATGTAGGCTTGGTATACTGCTCACCCATTGTAGTTGTTGTAGCTGTAGTAGTATTAGTTGTAACAAAAACAGTATAGCAGAGATAACATCATTGTAATAGTTGTGGCAGGTGATATGTAGTAGCCATAGCATAATCACTAAAACCTTCTAAATTTAAATTACATTGAGTATTCCTACTATACTATGATGAATTATAGAATAGAATATCTTTATTGTCTATGAAGGTAGATATTCAACCACATAAAAACAGCACAAGGACAACACGAATGAAAGCAGCAGTAGCCCTGGTAAAATACACTATATACATAATAATAATAATAATGCATCAGTTTTATATAGCGCTTTTCAGGACACTCAAAGACGCTTTACAGGGCATTATTCATTCATTCCACACTTGGTGGTGGTAAGATACTACTGTAGCCACAGCTGCCCTGGGGCAGACTGACGGAAGCGAGGCTGCCAATCTGCGCCATCGGCCCCTCCGACCACCACCAACACTCACGCACACACCACTTTCATACTAGGCAATGTGGGTGAAGTGCCTTGCCTAAGGACACAACGACAGCTTTTTTTTTGACTGGCGCCCCACTGTGGCACCTGATTTTCCCAGTGGTCTCCCATCCAAGTACTAACCAGGCCCGGCCTTGCTTAGCTTCTGAGAGCTGACGGGATCAGGCTTTGACAAGCCGGTATAATAAAAAATAAAGTATAATAGAGCAGTTACCTCCACCTGTTGAACAGAGTCATTCCATTTGTTAATTTCAGTTGTATTTGAAGCCTCATGCCCCTCGTCTCAATGTGTAATAGCTTTCAAAGTCCGAATTAAGATGTGTCGAAGAATCCCCTCCAGCTAATGATTAGACAAGGAACTCCAAAGCATCTTCTGGCCATTGAACAACATAAGCCCTCTTTATAATCACACACTCCCAAAGTCTGCATATACACCAGCACTAGCACGCACACCAAGTCAATTAATACCAAACATGCATCTTTGGGGAATTATATTTCAATTAGCTTTAGCTACTTCTGGGCTTCCTTTGAGACTGCTCCGCTAAACAAGTGCATGGCGACGTATTTGTGGAAGCGGTAAATCCTACTTTTCAATTAGCAACGTGCAATAATTCTATACTGTTATTGTCTGTGAACAAGTTAAGCAATTAGGCCGTATATCTAAAAGCTGTTAAATATGCAGATCAAATCATGTATTTTTAGAGCTAGTTTTGAAGTAAATTTAGGCTGTGAGAAATGTACAAGTAGCCATTATAAATTATCTAGAGGGAATATACACTGATTATACAAATTACACTAAGTAACATTTGATATTTATGATCTCATCTGTGCAGAAAGAGAGGAGGATTTTTCAGGCTAAAACTTTATACCTGTCTTCATAGGCACATCCGCCTGTCGTCCTCATTCTGTTTTTCTTCACCTGAAATATTCTGACATGCGTTTCAACTTTTTTCCAACATATTCCCCTTGGATTTGGTCGTCCTGTCAGCTGTGATTTGATAGGCGAACGCATGTGGACCGAGACAGGATCAAAAAAGTCTGGGTTAAGTTAGGTAACTGCTTATCCGGTGTTGTTGTACCAGACCAGTGGTGTCCAATATTTTTGTTCTTTATATACACTGGATTGGAAGAATACACCTCTTTGTATGCATTAGAAATCAATAGTATTCTTCTTAACATTGTGAATCCCTATTACAATAACTGCAAAATGTGTATTGTATTAGAAATAGGCCACATTTTTTATTCACTCAAATCTGATTCCGAGTATGCAGTGGTCGATATGCACGCCAGATGCCTCTGTTCTACCCATTTATTAAGTACTGGGGGCAACACAAATTGCCCATTGGCTGGTTTGAACACAAATAAGTAAGGCTGCATGACATGACAAAAATTAATCAAGTTTTCATCATACTGATTGATTTTTATTATACTATGTCTTATTAAATAGCTTTCAATGTTATCTTCCTTCAGTCTAAACATTTTTTCCCATAAAAATGTTTGCACAACCTCTGTAATGTGAAACATGATTTTATCCTGTAATACATCTATAACTTTAACTTTGAACCAACTCTGTCATTCATTGTGTTCTGCCTGTATGTGCAGATTCCCACTTGACTTCAGCTTGAGCAAACCCGATCAGAAAGCCTGTGTTTGCCGAGTGACTGTATTCACCACTCTAGTAGGTGTATGACTCTTAACAAAAGCAGAGTTGGGGGCAGAAGGGGAGCAGAGAAAGCAACAGGGAAGCGCCTATCTCTATCTGTGTTATGGAGGACGATTACTGTACTTGTGCGGGCAATTCTCAGCACGCCAGACCTGAGGGACTGCTATGAAAAGGAGCTGTCAGATGAAAGGGCACATAACATGAAAAGAACATTATCTCAGTAAGAGTGGTTAAGGCGGAGGATGATGTAGAGGAGTGGAAGTTCAGCTCAAAGCCCTTGTTACGCTGACAGTAGTGTTTTATTTGCGCTCTTGCTTGAAGGACTGCATTTGAGTGGAGATGTTGTGATCACTTCAAGGGATGTTGTTGTCATTATTTCCTGTTAGAGGGAATCAGTTTGACCAAAGGTTCCCCGTGTTTTAATTCTCTGTAGGTGGAATGTTTAACTTTGTCGGAGAAGAAAATAACATGCTAATTGTTATGTGAGTCTTACAGTACAGTAACAGAGCAGTAGCCTAATTATTATAACTGACTGTAGTAGCTCTATTAAAAGCAGTAACCTAATAGTGGAGCCACACGTAGTAATAACGGGATAAAAGATTACACTAGTTGTGGTAACAATAACAGAGGAACTTAAATTTTATGTGAGAAATTTTATATTTTCTTTTAATATTTTGTGACTTTGAAAGGCCTAGGCCACATTCATGTTGGGCTCCAGTCAAATGAAGCTCATGGAGGCTTGCTGTTATGGGGAAAATTTGGAGCCAATTTCCATACTGGAAAAAGGAATTGATTTACGAACAAAATAGTCAAATAAAAACACCAGGATCACGTAGCAGTTATGGAGAGTGAGGTTTTTTCCAAGACAAAGTGAAATGAGCTGGAGTCGATGGAGCCAGATGCGCGCCCATGCTCATTTCCTATTTAAAACACAGGGGCTAGCAAGTTAGCTACTAATATATGCATTTATATATACAGTCTATGGGTCAACCCTGTGTTCCCCATGTCACACAGTATGCATTCTAGTCTTCTTCCTATAATGAAAGTTGTGATTTTTTTTTCTTCCTCGTGTGAGAGAATTATTCCAACTTTTGCCGAGGTAGTTTAAATCCAAAGGTGTTTGTGTGTGTGCGACTTGGGGACTATTCTTTATTCCACTGTTTGAGATTAGTGACACATGGCTTGTCAAAGACTGGGGCTTCAGATTAGCCTGTTGCTAATCCTTTGCAATTCCATGCTAATACAGACATCACACAGACAAGTAAGAAACACAAGACTTCAGTTTACCAACGTTTGTTTAAGCCTAAAATAATATTGGCAAATGAAGTTAAAGAACCAGTGTGCCAAGTTTCCTCACCAACAACCACCACCTTTCCAACTGTTCTGATAGCTGAGATGCTAGCTGAGTTAGCTGCCATCACCTACTGAGAGGTCTATTTAGGCGCTAACTGTCTGTCTGCAGCTATGCGCCTTGCGAATTGGTCGTGCCATGAGCTTATATTTGAACTCTTTAGCTTACTCTCTGTAAGATTAGCCATAGCCAGGCCTGGGTATTTGTTTCTGATTTTATGGATTTAGTTGTGCTGCACTTTTGTTCTTTTTAGAGAGCTCTTTTGTCATTACACATAATATTTCAGTCATTTGTATCTTTTGGAATTGCACATCCGTAACAGGAGCATATAGGCCTAACCAGGCCTGGGCCCCACCAAAATCCCACTCTGAGGTTTTGTGAAAAGTTAACAACCCTGATGACATAATATAGCATCTTGCTACTAACTGCCCTGATTGGTGATTACAGATAAAAAGTCCAAATAAAGGTCTATCTGCCCTAAATCTCCAAAACAGGCCAAGATCTTGTTTTGGCTGACCTCCTGCCTAAAAATTCACACAAACCTTTATTCTAAAACTTTAATGTGAAGAGATAATTGCACAAATTGTAACTGCACAGTTCTCTTAAGGGTGAGGGTGAGTTTGCAGTAAATTTAAATTTGATCATTTGGGGAAAATAATCAAAATATGTCCTATATAATCGGTCCAAAAATATTGGCAGAGCTCATCAACATCAGTTGCTGATGTTGATTCTAAACAATGGACATCGGCCATGAAAAAAAAAAAAAAAAAAAAAAAAACAATCGGCCGATCTCTAATAGTGAATCAGACTCTTGATGCAAACCTTGTAATTTACGTTTAGTTCTTTTTATCAGCTGACACTATTGCTTGTTTTTTTTTTTTTTTTTATCACAGACACATTATTTTTGACACAGACACAATGAAGACACATAGCTTTTAGGCATATTTCAACTAGCCATGCTTTCTAAACATTACACTATGAGTGTCATTTCTTTGACTGGTGAAATAAAAGCAAAATCTGGCAGCTCTCTCAGTCTGTGCTGTATCATTAAGAGTGGGTGTACCCTTTTCTGTGAGAAGAGAAAACTCCCAACATTTCGCCCAGGCTTCTGCAGCAGACTATAGTGCATCCAAAGAATCACTATCTTCACAATCATTCATAGGGGTTAACTCAAAAGGACCAGTAGAATACATTTTAAATGAGTTTCTCAATTAACGCCTGTTTCTCGTATGATATTTTGTTGGCTTAAATCATAAAAGATATACTTCTCCAGTAAGGCTGAGAATCACAGGGTCCCTCACAATTCGATATGGTACACAATATATGGCTCACATAAACAAGTTTCCTTCCTGTATTACAGACTGTATCCTGGTGACTCCATCCCTTGCATCTATGGCCTCCCAAAGATTCACAAACAAGGAGTACCACTCAGACCCATTGTATGCAGCACAGACTCCATCACGTACAATGTGGCCAAACACCTAAAAACCATCTTGGCTCCTCTGGTGGGTAACACGGAGCACCATATTGAGAACACAGCCGAATTTGTGAACAAAGTCAAGCATCTCCAGTTTGACCTGGATGAGACAATGGTTTCCTTTGACGTGACCTTTCTTTTCACTTGTATCCCTACATCGGTAGCGGTGGAGGCAGCAAGGAGGAGACTACTGCAGGATACAAAGCTAGAAGAGAGAACCAAACTTTCACCCGACCAAATCTGCCAACTGCTGGAAATTTGTTTAAGTACCACCTATTTCCAGTTCAGAGGAAACTTCTACAGGCAAATCCACAGCTGTGCAATGGGCTCACCGGTCTCCCTTATCACTGCAAACTTATACATGGAACAATTTGAACAGAGTGCCCTGGCCTCATATCCAGGCACTCCACCCACACATTAGTACCGCTATGTTGATGATAATTTAAAAAAAATAAAAATTCAAGATTTGGAACCTTTTACTGCACATATCAATTCTGTGGATCCGAACATCAAATTCACACGTGAAGATGCCAAGGACAACACATTGGCCTTCTTAGATTGTGCAGTAACGATAAGAGAAGACCAGCAACTCCAGGTAGAGGTCTTCAGGAAGCCCACACACACCGACCAATATCTGCTTTTTGATTCACACCACCCACTGCAGCACAAACTTGGAGTTATTCAGACTTTACAACACTGGGCCCATGTGGTTCCTACAAGCACAGAGGAAAAGGAGAAAGAAGAACAACACGTGGAGAAAGCCCTCTCTGTTTGTGGATATCCTAAATGGGCTTTCAATAAAACGAAGAGAGCCAAGAAACAGGACAACAGAGAACCAGAACCCAGGAGAAAGGGTGTAACTATTCCTTACCTGGCTGGCTTTTCTGAAAAACTGCAGAGGATTTTCAGACAACATGAAATCCCAGTCTATTTCAAACCCACGAACGCTTTAAGACTGAAACTGGTCCATCCTAAGGACAAAACACCGAGCCACAAACAAAGCAATGTGGTCTACTCCATTCAGTGTAGTGAAGACTGCAGTGAGCGCTACATTGGAGAAACAAAACAGCCACTTCACAAGAGGATGTACCAACACAGACGAGAGAGCCAGAGTGGCCCTCAGTCTGCCGTACATCTCCACCTAAAAGCCACGGGCCACACCTTTGAGGACAGTGAGGTCCAGATCTTGGCCAGAGAAAAGAACTGGTTTGAGAGGGGAGTTAAAGAGACTATTTTTGTCAAGAAAGAGAATCCTTCCTTGAACAGAAATGGAGGTCTCAGGCATCATTTGTCTCCCATTTATAACTCTATCTTCAAACCTAAATCAGAACAAACAAAGAAAACAATAGGACTAGGCAGGCCAGGTCCAGAGGTGTGAAAACACCCCTTATGGCCCTGAATGGTTCTGCTAACAAGACCCCACACTCATTGCATATTCAATAGGCCTAGCTAACTAACAGAAACTAAACAAATAGGTGTGGTAGTCTCAGAGTAATTTCATTGTAGTCAGCTCCTCCCTTCAGGCAGATATAAAGCAGTGTCCACCAGTGTCTGACCAGAACTGAAGAAGCAGCTTGGGTGAGCTCTGAAACGTATTCGACCAAATAAACCTTTGTCCAGCTGACAAATTGATTTTCTCCTTTTGCCAAGTTTCCTTCCACTAAATAAGCAAAAAAAAACTGTAGTGCGGTCTGGAAAAAACAAATGCTAAAAGATATAAAAAAATACTGGTAATATACTATTACAGCAGCCCATGATAACGATACAGTATCACCAAATTTAGTATCACAATATATTGATATTTCAATATTTTTCCACACCCTTTTCTCAGTCCAGATACCAATATCAATGCAGCCAAAGCCAGAAAAGTAGATCTTGAAGTACATTGAATTAGTCATGGCATATGATCTGTCTAATGCATTACTGTACAAAGAAATGGTGGAACAGAATCGGATCAGACGTGCCATCAAAAGACACGTCTTCCCCTATAGCTCGGTCCAATTCTGCTCCTCCTCTTTCCTACTCCAACTTTTTAACACCTGGAGTCCTGGAGTAACAAAAGAGCTGCTTTGATGGTGGGAAATCCCTTGGCAGGGCTGGCGGTGGATCCACTGAGCTGCGTGTGTGATGCTCCACCGAGGCTGTAGCACATTGAAGATTCATGGTTTGGGTATAAGGCAGAGTAGCTCAACACCTCACATGTTGTAGCCATCAAAGCATGCCCATGAAAATGAACACACACACATACGAGAGAGAGAGAGAGAAGCAGAGGGCCAGATAGAGAGTACATCTTGTTTCTTGGTGTAATCAGTAGCTCTGCAAACACACACACACACACACACACACAAGGCGGCCTGTTATCAGAAGCTTTCCCACGCTGCTCTGCTACAAAGCTCCACACCAGGATGGGAGGATGAGGAGAAGAGGAGAGCGGAAGTAGAGATGGATGGAAGGTCAGTAGCTCAAGCTCCCTGCACGGATAAGTCAAAAAAAACAAAAAAACAATCTCTTGACATAGATTAGATTGATATAATTGAACTTTGACATATTTTTAAATTTTCATTTTAAAATATGGACAACTTATTCAATATGCACTGTAGCATAATAAAAACAGCACTTCTAGTATCAACAGCAGTAGCAGAAATTTTTGAGGAGTAGCAGCAGAACTAGAATGTTAGGTTGAGCACAAAATGAGGAGATGGGTCAGAAAAAGGAAGAAACAACGGAAGAATAAATGGATGGAGGGTCAGCCTTCCTCGGCTTGGACTCACTGCAGGGATAAACACATCGGCGGGTGGTCTGGTTTAGGCTTGCCAGATCACAGTTCACAAACTCCGGCAGCAACAAAGACAACAGGAAGCCAGCAAAGCAGTGCAGATAAACCCTCATCCATAACAACATATCGGACACTTTGGTGGAGATTGGCCGAACGTTCCTCCTCCACACCTCTCCTCCTACATTACTCTTACATCAGTCTATTCTCTGACTCTTCTCTCTCTGTGTAAGCTTCTATTTGCCCCTCTGCCTGCAGGTCTTATGTAACCGCCCCATTTGCATAACCAGATTTTTTTTTCTGCAGCTTTGGCGACAAGCAAACACAAGACCCAATAATATGTTAACAACCTGATCTGTCTGGATAAACAACTAGCTCCCATCACAATATGTTTGCAGGTCTGATGGAGTATTTCTGGATCTCCTGTAGCCAGCTGGCAAAGGGCCACCGGGGCCACAACAGCTGTCATTTACTAAACAGCAAGCATGGGATAGACTTGATTCAGGGGGAGGACGACCTGCCCGCTGTGTGGAACCTATACAATAATAGGTCTTGCACCGTGAGATGACTGTTCAAATCAAGCACCCTAGCATTATCCTCTTCAGGCAGAAAACAATCGAGACTGATAACAGATCGGAAAGTGTGTAGTAAAGAGGAAGAAGAAGACGCACATGTTGTGAGCTGGTCTATGTCTTTGCAAAGGCTTTGTACACAGGGGGCATGACCGCAGAGGTTTTCAGGTGGCAACCAAGGTGACATTTTTAATAAATGTAATACACACCAAATTTTTCACTTATTTTATTTGAATTGATTTGTATTATTATGTGTTCAATTTAACTTGAAAATTACCTATTAACTACAAGCCTTCAGAGTTGAACACTCTGGACAGTGGCCAGTATCAGTAATAACCACTACTACAGGAATGTCAATAGCCAGAAGCACTTCATTTGTTGATACACTTCATACACAGGAGGTTGGGCTTACAGCAACTATGAGCCTTAAAGTAAACACTGGAGATTTTAACAGACCACCAACCACTGTAGGATTTAGTCATTATTGGCCCTAGCAGTTAAAATTTAACATTCATGTATAAAAACACCAAATGTCCAAATATCTTTGGATATTATGTTGATGACAGTTGAAAAACAGACGGACAGTGAGTTCATGCCGACTCCAATCCAGATTGAATGCTATAACATGTCTTAAAAGCCTCAGTAAGAAGCTCATATTGTGATGGTTTCATATCTTAAGAATCCCCATCCTCATCCCCAATCATTAAGTCAAGAATCATCTTAATCATGTCTGCTTATTAGGCAAGCACTTTTACACAAACACACACATCCACTTGAGACAGATAACAACAAATGATCAAGGGAACGCAGTGCAAATGATCCCCCATTTGGGATTCCTCATTCACTTGTGTGGAACACCACAGTCAGAGCCGAGACAATCAATTTTGTCTTTTTAATGATAATTGAACTGTCTTGTTTTTAGCAGTTTTGCATGGATTGTAATTCAGACGCTTAATAAGAAATGCACTGTTAAAAGCAGGGATCTACAAAACAAAAACAACATAAATAGTGAAAGTGGCTAAGACGCTTCTCGCTCTGGCCTTTGATGCCTGGGGAATGTGAAAATCACCATCATTAAAAATAAAAATTCAACACCATGTTTAAGTGTACTTTGAAATGACTAAATCGGCAACCCACTGATGGGCACTTTGGAGGAGGAGAGGCAGGAGTAGAGGGGGTCGGCTAAAGCTGGAGCGTGTTTGCTTTTGTTTGAAGTTTGCTATGCTGTACTGAAAATAGACCCCGGTTGGAAAGACGTTTTTAATGATCAGTCACAGTCTACGAAACCTAAGCTTTCATTAGTGACTATTCCTAATGCATGAGCCCACATTCCCAATAGTCATGTTCATGGTGTACAGAACAGGTGATATCCACAGCAATTCAATACACGCAACTATGTATTTGTGTAAGGGGATAAAAGGAAGTACTAAATCATGTGGCTCTCCTTGACCTTGCCCCTAACAATGTCATGTCACTTGTGTGTTTACAGTTCTGAGCTTCCAACCAATCTGAGCTGACAATTACCTCCAAGACATGGCAACCACAATGATTTATAGCCTGTATACATCAACAAAACCCACTGCACGCTGGGAGCCAGAAAGCAGATGGAATGGGAGCCTTAATCACTATTATAGCCACGTACGTTATAGCCTTGTTTTAATACAATACATCTAGAAAGTGAGTAAATTTTGAAATGGGCAAAAAGGAGTAAAGAAATCATTAAATTGATTTATTCTACTCGGGTGTAATAACATAATCCATCAGCAACATTAAAAGACATTCCTAGTGGGTCTCTGACTCACCCACCTTCATCCTGAGGCGTGTCTTTCTCCATGGCATACGTTGGTTTGCACTGACATATAAAACATAAAGAGATAAATGTGTGTATGAAGCTTACGTTGTTTTGGACTAGTGAGAGGAGAAAAAATGATATTCATCCACACATCACTAACTTAGTGTAATGGACCAGACACACCTGTGCGTAAGAATAAGCGCCAGTGACCGCAAGAGCTGACCCGTATTCCCGCCCTGCTGAACACAACAACAACACACGCATTAAACCGAGTCCGTGCGCTCACCTTTCACCAGGAGCACGTAAACAGTGTAGAAGGTAAAAAGCAAATGACTCTTGAGGTTCATCCTGTCTTCCTTCCTCTCGTCCTCTCTCCTCCGCACTTCTGATTTCTTCTTTCCCCTCGCTGGATCCCGAACCGGACCGCTTTGTTGTAGCTATCCAGATGGACTTCTTTGCCTGACTTCACGGCCCCGTTTTGATGCTTTTGTCGCTTATGTCCACACGGAATGCGATAGTATAGTCACGTAGGTTCGTCTTGAGTAGATGGGACGGGGCAGTATAGCAGTAGTAAAGCCTCGTCAACAGCACGTCCTCCGTTACGCACGGTACTGAATGGATGGATGAATAGATGCTGCCGCTGCACTGTCGGCTGTGGCGTAGAGTCCACACTGAGCGACGACCACGAGTCGATTGTTTGAGTCCCGCCCAAATGGATTTGACTGACAGGAGATGACAACCAATGACAGTGACTACAGGCAAATGGGGGCGGGGCGAGGCGAGGAGGAGTTGCGGAGCACTGTAAAAAAAAGTCACTCTGCGTTAGTCTGAACAGTTCAATGTATATTATTTTTCTTTCTTCATTTGGTTGCTTTTTTTTTTTAAATACATTTTGATGATTTACCATATTTTTATGTGATATTGTACAGCTCTTTGCATGAAGAACATGAATGTGTTTTTTTCTTTCTCAGGCAAAAATGCTTCTAGTCTTTTATAGTATGAGTATTTTGACTCAATTTTTCTGAAAGGATGGGTCCTTGTTCTGCAGATATGAGAAATAATCTAATTCAAAATAATAATAATAATAATTCCCCTAATGTCATAAGAAGATGTACTGGGAAAATGGTGCCATCAGTAGCCTAAGCATTTCATTTTGTCCTCTGACCTGAATCTGATTGATTACCAGTTTAAATCTCCTCAAAAACATACACACTGTGTCCTTAGACAATTTACTCACAATGCCAAATTTGTTCAGATTTGTTAAGTCTACAAGGTCCAGACAACATAGACAAAGAAAGTAGCACCTAGAAATGTGTAAACAATTACATAAATTGATTAATTTAATTAAAAAGCTAATTAATAAGTGATTTATGTAAACACACACTGGTCTTTTCAATTATAGAACCACTACCCAATTAACACAATTGTAGCTGCTAATTATTTTGATATTGATGCACCATGGCCTAAGGATAATTAAGATAATTATGCCAAATTACTTCCCAATAATTCTCTCATTTTACACTATTTGGTTTGGCATTTGAAGGATACAAATAGCCTTTCCAGTTCACCTTTTTAATTAAAATATGACATGCAGAATATTGCCTTCCATAGTTTTCTCGACTGCGGGCTTGTGATTTGCAAATGGAAATCATCTTATTTCCATTACAACCGTCAGATACAAGCACGTATTATACTCTAGCCCGCTCTCTAAACAGTGTCTCAACTTACTCCTGGATTTACAAAAGATACAAACACATCCAGGGCTCACATCTGGGGCTTTATTGTGGATGTTTTTTACTGTGACCAAAAGACATTGTTTTAGAGTGCAGTCACACTACAGGCACAGAATTCAAATCTGAGAGGGGGTGCTGAAATGTGAAGAGAATGAGGGGACAGCTTTGTCATAAGCCAAACACAACAGAATACATTTTCTATTAAGGAATTAGCTAATTAGTTATTGCAAATTATGAATGAAGAAGACTGGCAAACAGTATACAGTTTCATAAAGTGTATGTAAAATGTATGTAATAGTAAATGTACTTTGAGCAAAACATCCAATTTAGTATCCATTTGTTATGCATATTTTCATATATTTTACGCATCCTGGTTTAAAGACAAATGCTATTCTTCAGTCAAACTTCAACTACCACTTGAATATGTTCCTAGAGGTAGTGCTGGAGTGATCTGAAGCCCTTGGGTGACACCTGCCCAGGCTTTGAAGATCCACTCACAAAGACCTGTCAGAGGGAGATGTAGGTGCAGGCCAGGACTTTGGGAAGAGAAGGCGCAGGTAGGATTTTACAGTGTATGAACATTACAGTGTATGAACATTAAGAGTGCAATTTTGATATGATTCAGAGAATAAATAATAAATAACATTGCCAAAACTTGTACTTGTATGTTCTTATGTTCTTGCATAATGTCACTAAAAGGTTCTAGAGTACAGTTAAAAAAGTTACCAAAACTATAGAGGGCCTTACAGTCCCCAGTGCACAATACAGGCTCATGTTGTAGTTCAAAGATGACTTTGACTATAGAATAGATTAGTTTTGCTCTTTGGGTCAACCTAGTGCCTGAAGGCTTGATTATGTAGTTTACTAAGGCAACCAATGAGATAAATGAGCATTTAACATTTTATATATCTTGTGGATTGACGGTTTCTACCACAGTGTGAAAAATACCCATCTGATTTAGTGTCCTTCATTAAACCTGCTGAAAACTCTAAAACATTAAAATTAATGTATTATTATATGAGTAGGCAAAGCGAGGACATCAAGTTGCTGTTGATGTAATGTGCTTGTTAAAATCAATCTGGTGTTTGTAAAGGTCACATAAAACTCATGTGAATCAGAAAGTTCAATAACATTCAATTGAATATGATCATAGGTGTTACTCTTTTCAAAGCGGATAGAAAGCACAGCAGGATTATAGCAGGCAGAAGAACTAAGACACAAAGCATTTCAATAAAGACAAGTACACATGCACTTTTGTTTCATTGAACATGTTAACTCTGAGAGTTATGTTTCAGATATTTTCAGTGGTACTTGTTTGGCTGTTTATTTTGAACATCAAAACAAGTGGAAAAAAAATACACATTTGTACACTAGGTATTAAACAACTGTTTGAAAAGGAGTGGGTAGAAGTGCAACCTTATGTAGGCCCATCCTCTTTCAGTTGAGAACTGACATGGTACTTATCACAGTGGTTACAACATCTCCATGTACATTAGGGGTCATTAAACTAAGGCCCATGGGCCGACTCCGGCCCGCCATGCCCCTTTGACTGGGCCCCCAGCCCCTCTGCCCCCACCACTTGAACTGGCCTATTTTTTTTAATTACCTTTTGGAAAATAATAACATGTCTGCACCTTGTATTTTGTTGAATTTTTTCAATAAAAAAATGATATTTATATGAAGTATTTATATTTATATTTAAATAATTATATGACGTATTTACATTTGCCGCCAAATTTGTCGCCGAATTTTCGTCACCTGACAAGCTCGAGATCAAACAGTGACAGCGCACACGCAGAGTACTGTAGTGCAGTTAAGGACAGATTTTGGAAAAATTTCAATCTGGTTTTAGGATGAACCACAGCACCAAGACTGCATTGGCAAAGATTTTAAATGATTTTAGAATAAATTGTGATTCACAAAAGGTGACTGTATTGTTTCTGCTGGATCTGAGCACTGCCTTTGACACAGTAGATCACACTATTCTTTTAACTTGCCTAAAAGTGCTGTTCACAAATGGTTCATATCCACAGACAGGTCGAACATTTATGGTGAGTGTAGACACATGCTCCTCCAAGGTCCATAAAAATCACATGTGGTGTGCCCCAGGGCTCCATTTTAGGCCCTGTGCTTTTTAACTTGTACATGCTCCCTCTTGGTGGTGTCATCAGGAAACATGGAATCAACTTCCACAGCTATGCAGATGATACGCAGCTTTACATCTCCATGTCTCCTCATGACACCAGGCCAATGGATGCTCTTTTAACTGCATTCTAGATATCCTGGATGGCAGAAAACTTTCTCCAGTAACCAGGACAAAACTGAGGTTTTAGTCACCGATCCTGAGGCCCAGAGAGAGAAACCTTTACCCAAAAAAACCAATAGGTTTCTATCACCTAAAAAACATAGCCAGAGTCTGCCCCATTCTGTCTTGGGCCAACACGGAGACACTGATGCGTGCTTTTATCACCAGTCGAATAGACTAAGGTAATGCCCTGCTCTCTGGTCTTCCCTAAAAGAGTATCAGGTTTGCAATTATTACAAAATTCAGCAGCACGTGTCCTGACTAGGACCAGAGGGTGGAACCACATTACACTGGTTTTAAAATCACTGCATTGGCTCCCTGTGAGTTTCAGGATGGATTTTAAAGTTCTTTTACTGGTTTTTAAATGTCTTAATGGTCTTGAGCCTTTTTATCTTTCAGAAATGCTTTTACCTTAGGAACCCTCGCGGACCCTGGACTCCCCGGCAGCAGGCTTCTGGTCATTCCCAAAGTCAGGATACACACTCACGGAGAGGCGTCTTTCCAGCACTATGGCCCTCGTCTATGGAACAGCCTGCCAGAGGACCTCAGGGCTACAGAGAACGTTCATGTTTTTAAGAGTAGGCTCAAGACCCACTTGTTTAGCTTGGCCTTTGATTGAAATTTTATACTTTTACTTGTTTTTATTATTCATATTTTATTTTATTTATTTATTTTAGGCATATTATTAGCTTGAACTCATATTCCTTTATCATTTTTAGGATTTCCAGTGTTTCCTCTGCAGAAGCCCTCTGCACCGGGAGTGGTGGTCGGCTGTGGCTGCCGGGGTCTGGCCCATGGGCTCTTGGTGGAGGGATGGTGCTTGGTTCTCATCTCTCCCCTGGGCCCTGCCTGTGTCCTGGTGGAGGGATGGCGCTTGGGCCTCATCTCTCCCCTGGCCCTTTGTCCTGGTGGAGGGATGGTGCTTGGTCCTCATCTCTCCCCTGGGCCCTTTGTCCTGGGGGGGTCTGGTGCTTGGGCCTCATCTCTCCCCTGGGCCCTGGGTCCTAGTGGAGGGATGGTGCTTGGGCCTCTTCTCTCCTCTGGGCCCTGTGGCGGTTCCTGGTGGCGGTGGACGGCTCTCTGTAATTTTATGTATTTTAGCATGTTAGTGTGTGTGTGAGTGTGTGTGCATGTGTGTGTGTGTGTTACTGTTTGGGTTGTTTGGTTGTGTGGGGTCAGGCAGCTGTGGGGGCTGGTTGGGTGGGTTGTTTTTAATAACTGTAAAGCACTTTGTGTTACATTTTTGTATGAAAAGCGCTTTATAAATAAAGTTTGACTGATTGAGATATTTCTTGTATATATTATATTATGATATTTCTTATCTTCATGTTATTGATAATTCTTACCTTGATGTTATTATATATAAATAAATGGAATATCTGTGGTATTTCAAATTAAAACAAAGTGTGAAGTACTTACTACTACTAAACCACTAGTAACGATAAACAAATATGTGTCAGAAATTACATGTTGATATAGTATTGTGGATAGCTGTGCCAGGCTAGTCATTTCTACTACACAATGAGGTCTGATGGTCATTTTGGTCTGGGTCAAACAATTCTGTTATACGGCCCCGACCCCGGCCCCCCATCACAGTCAGGAGAGATAATGTGATGTGTGAATAATGTGAGCAATAATATGGCCCCCAGAGAAAAAAGTTTAGTGACCCCTGATGTACAACCTTTTCAAATAACCTTCGTAACATTGAAGGAAAACATTCTGATAAGGACAGTGTTTTTTAATTAGTTGTACTGAATTGGAGAACTGTGGAACAACAATGGTGACAACATTTTTTAATAAAAAAAAATGGTATTACTTTCATAGTTAATTAAACTCTAATGTAAGCTACAAGCTAGGTAAGATTTTGTTTACCTTGGCATCCTAATCTGTTCGAGACGACAGTTCTATAAATAAACCTGACTTGACTTGAGCCTGCTGATCCCATTTTGGGTCAATCCACTTTCGGGGGAGGAGGGGGTCGAGCAGCACACCTCGTAATGGCTCATTTCACACTGTCAGAATTGGTGTGCAGCGTCACTGGAGCCATAACATAGAATCTCCGTCTCTGCTCTGAAAAGTCTTTGGATCAGGGGAAGAGGCCAGGTAAGCCGCACAGTCAAGTTTCTGCCTCACCTGGAATTGTCCCGTATTCCAGATGGCATAGACCTGTCCCTGTCTGCCCCTGTCATAAATGCACACACATATACGCACACATATACGCACACAAACACACACACACACACCACACACCACACACACACACGCTCTCAGAGTTAGGAGCGGGCGCCACCTGCCCCTGGATCAGCCCATTGTTCAGTGGTCCACCTAATGCAGCCTGACACATGTGGCCAGTCCAGTACACAGCACTTTGGCTCAGACAGAGCAGAGCTGGAAACACAATGAATCACTCTGGAGCTTTTATTTTGAAATGTGCTTTCAACCATTTATTCTTTGGTGCTCAATTCAAAGACAGAACAATTTGTTTATGCCTGTCGCAAAACACGTGTACACAAATAAACATGGGGAGAGGGAAAAGACCATTTGGGACCTTTTTTATCTGAAAATCTTTTGCATGAAACAATACAGCATAAAGCACTTGTGTATAAGGCAGCTTTTAAAATTTATCTTTGAGCGACCTTATATAGTGAGGATATCTGGGGATACACACACCAGTTTATTTATAAGAATTATTTTATTGCATCTATTTAGACAAAGCAGAAATGTAATGCTTTTTATTTGTATTTGTTTTTATTTTTTATTTTTCTTCAGTGCCTCTTAAACCTGTACACTAGTCTCACAGTTGGAGCAGATATGTGTTAACAAAGCAGAGCCGAGAAGTTTGGGTTGTGACAGGTGGAAGAGAGTGGTTCAGAGACAGGATTTTACAGGTTTAAAACACTCCTCTGTGTGATCTGACATCCTGCGTTTGCTCACCGTGTTCTCTACTCTAACAGAAAATAATGTTACTTGAGAATGGCTGTACCGTGCTTTTACCAAATATTTAAAGATTCAATGTGTAACTTCAGAGGTTGAAATTCTAAATTCACTTAAACCTACAATGGCCTTTAAGTGAATGAGCTGCATGTGAGTCACTGGACTTAAGTTGTTGGCAAAGAGCACTCTGGCTGAAGAGAAATTAACCATGCTTATCATCTAGTTACACAAATTGTATATTAGTTTAGAGTATAGCATGGGTTTCAGAGTGTGATGAATTGGGACCATTGCCTTTTAAAAATCCAAATATTCATAAAATGTGTCTCTTGTGAATGAGCAGAAGTCTTTCAAAAACAGGCAGCAGTGATGTGACTGAAACTCATGAATTGCCAATTTTCTGCCATATTGAATCTGTCAGTGTAAACAAATGTAAACGCCAAAGGAAACATGAATTATCAATATTATATTAAATCTGTTTTGAGCATTTTTGAGATTTCAGTTCTTAGATTCATAACCTTACTCATTAAATACCTTATTGTGGCTCACTTTTACTTGTTTTATTATCTCATTCACAACTACTGCTGCATTTTAACTGGTGTATGTTTTGAAAATGCATGAAAGATGAAGTGCATTTGGATTACTTGACTACACAGCATAATATATAATGTATAGATTAGATTTAGCGTTCATGATGTAACTGTTAGTAATAAACTGATTAATAAATAAATAAAAAAGGTAAAAAATAGTGTCTGAACTTTATATTATATCTGTTGCCAAATTTTTATTTAAGATTTACATGGTATAACATTTGTACTGAAATCGTTCAATTAATCAAATAAATGAATCAATCACCCAATCAGCCAATAAATGCATCATATATATTCTAAAACCTGTATTTGCCTGTCTCTCTGTCACAGTTTGATCATTTGCCTCCCTTCATTGGCACCATCACGTGTCAGATAGTCCAGGGCACATACAGGTTTGCCAGCATGACTAGCTCCAGGACCCAGCAGCGGTATCCAGATTAGCATGGCACCCTGATTGTTTTGCTAGCACTCATTTGGAAAGTGGAAACAAACTTTGAACACAAAAACAAACTGGGCTAAAACTGAGCCAGACTATTCCTGAAGAGAATGTCAGGGCTATACGTTTGTTTGGTGATGGAAGGGTGTAAAAACACATAGACAGCTGTTAGTGACATGTTTGGACAGCACATGTGTGGATTCTAGTGTATGTTTCTCTAACAGTGGTTGATTGGTGCACAAAAGAAGACAGGAAAAAAGCAATGTATGGTGGTGTTGCCTGGTAACTAAACTAAAGTCAAGTTGATATGTTGCCATTTTGAGATCAGAAGCAATATTGGCAGGTCATTAGTTTTCATTTAAAGGTGCACTATGTAACTTTTTGGTTGGGTGTCCGTCACCTGCTTGTTTCTATGGATATGTCATCGTGCTGCCTGGAATGTTCCACAATATGACATTAAACAGCTCTACCTTACATTTATTCAATTACAGGTGGGTTCATAACTCAAAAATACCTAGAAAAACACCTAGAAAAACAAACTGGCTATGAGCGGGGTCGCCATTCCACAGATTTGATCTCTAACTTGCTGTGGTTTGGTCTCCGTGAAGATAGAAAGGTTTAATGCCATACTGTGAAACATTCCAGACAAAGCAATAACATCTCTATGGAGACAAGCATTTGATGACAAAGTTACAAATGCACCTTTAATCAAAAAATGTAAAAATATTAATGAAATTGTCAAATAGAACAGAACTATCGATCAAGGAATGTTTTTGCTGTCAAGAAACTATCCATGATTTAACTTTTTTTTGTTTTGCAGTGGTATTGTCAAAATGATAAGAACTGCCGATGTATGTTCATTTGTGGTCAAATGCGTAAAAATATTGTGATCTTTGTAAAAGACAGCGTGTGTGTGCAGATTTTGCTGCTAATAAATCAGAACCAGTAAAGGTCAGAATTCTCCTTTTGTATGTTGTGTTTCCTCAAAATGCCACGGTACGTCTGTCGTCCTTCTGCTCACAAACTGGAGCACGGCGTCAAAAGGGAAGTGAAATCTGCAGAGCTAGAAAAGGACAAAGTGCCTTGTGTGTTTATGAATGGAGGAATAATTCTGGAACAGCTGTTCAGACTACCTTTAATCGAGCTTTTAATGTAAAACTCTGCAGTCTTTGTGAGTTTGAGCTTTTTGACAACATTGCACTTTACATCTGTTTTTTTATCCTTTTGTTTTTATTAATATTTTAGGTTTGCCAACATTATTATGACAATTATAATGTACTGTGGCTCTCTTACTTGTTTCATTATCTTAATCTTATTTTATTTATATTTTAAATGTATGATAAAGTGGATTTGGATTACTTGACAATACAGTATACAGATTAGGTTCAGTGACGTTACCGTAAACGTCATCACAACACTGGCACCTCCGATGGATAGCTGCAGATCAAGCTAGCGAGCCGTGGATTTTTTGGAGGGAGAAGTAAGTACAGAACAGTGGGCATATGCCAGCGGTGGTGAAAATGGGGGTTGGTCGCAATATGGCGTCTTGAAAATAAGTGTTTAAAGAAAAATCCATTTTGCATAATAGGTCTGCTTTAAAAAAAAAAAGAAAGAAATAACATGACATAGCAACCTAAATATTTGAAAATTGTCTCTGGCTCAGCTGAAATTTGCGTTGCAAGAGAAAAAAGTGTAGTTAAAAATATTCTCCAGGGCACTCTTAGGCCTGCTCTTTATCTGCCTTCTTGTCTGTTCATGACACAGAGCATTGTCCTGAATGGTCAGCAGAGAGGGGAGAGGATAAGAGAGGGAGCGGAAGAGAGGGAGGAGAAGAGAGAGAACACAGAGGAGGAGCACATTTGCACACATGACTGTTTCCTGGCTCTGGGTTAAATCATTAGCTAGTCCATTTAAGTTACATTTCCGAGTACTGGAGCCATATTCAGCTTAACAGAGGCAGCCAAGCCAGAGGGAGAAAGGCTCAGGGAACAAGCAGCTTCTGATGCTTTTGTCACAAAACCAGCAACTATGTCATTTCATTATATAAAGTCAGACATTCTTAATAATTAGATTTAGGACAGATTTAGGTTGGAAAATAAATCAACAACGACCAACAAACCCATATTACACTATTTTCTGAGCAATGTTATAATGTTGTTTCCTCATCAAAAACATACCTGGAGTTGTGTTTTGTTTCATAACACACAAATCCTGCATATTTAGATTTCTTCTCTTCAAATGATAAACACTCTGTTCCACATTGTGATATCATGTGGTATTACAGGAAGTGTAACTCCACACACCTTCACCAGAATCAGTAGGATCATTTCAGCCCTGGAATTGCCCATCTCTACTGAACTAAAGCTAAAACGTAGCCGTTAACTTGAAAACTACCGTCTCATGACATCACAAGGTAGAACAGAGCATTTTAAGCTTTGGAGAGACTAATAATACAGGATAAACATGTGTGAATGAAACAAAACACAACTTCAGGACTGTTTTTGATGATATAACAACATTCTAACATAACTTAAAGAAACTGTGTGTTATATTGGGCCTTTAATATAGGAGTTACACCAATTCCCTTTTTATTTGCATAAAGTTTAAAACATGAAAAATTTTGTTCTAAAATGCATCCATGGGTTTTAGAATAATAAAAAATGAGGACTGTTGCCATGGTGATTAATAATTTAAATATGCTCAAAATGTTGCATATAACACAAAGCTGACCCATTATTACACCAAAGACATTTTGCTGTGTGTGATAAATACAAGAGAGCTTCCCAAAACACTTTGAGGGACAAAACCTTTTGCCAGACAAAATAAAACAAAAATATATAACATTTTAAAAAACTGTAACTCAGGTCTAAAAGGGAAGTAAGGACTATATCTAAAAGTATACACTCCTGGTGCCTCACACATACACACTGCAGCGTGCTCCATCATTTGTCATTTATTTGTACTAGCAGCATGACTGTCCACAGCTGGGGTATCCACCGGGGCCAAGGACCTCCTCACTGATGCAGAACCTCACAAATGCCACCTCCAAACTCTCTTTCCTCTACACCACTGTCCACACAAGAGAGGACATCCTGCAAGCCTGAGTGCAACAGACCAAAACCTGCTCCGATTTTGGGACGATTCAGTGTGTCCTCTCTCTCCCTCTGCCTCTAGGTATAAGGTAAATGGATAGTGGAGGGGAAGGCTGGTGAAATTGAGTTCACGGTGGTCGCTTAGCAATGTTGAGCAGCCGCTGAGCTATCAGGCCAAATTGTTCCGGTTCCTCTTGGCTCCCCTCAATTCCGTTTGAGTGTTCAGGGGCGGAACGTCGGCACGGCCATCCGGGCCTGCTGACATTTACAGCGGGAAAGAAGAGGAAAGTTAGGATGGACTATAGGGCCTGTCTTTATAGGGAAAGTTCATTTAAAAGTGTCTTTAATGAAGATTCTAGTTTGCATTTAGTATTTTAATTCTCTTACAAGACAAATGAAGACTTAAATGAACAACTTTTTTGAATGTTATTATGTGTTTAGATCTATATCCATGTGGCACAACACCTGATAGCCACAATAAAGCACAAAGAATGACTTAAGCTACCATCCATAGACTGGTTGACCCAGGCCCTGTTGTATTCTCACATACCACCACACACTTACTTTTGTCTGATAGTGTGCAAGATTTGGCCTGACAGAAGAGCAGAGAGAACAAGTGAGCCTGCACAAAGGTCAGGTTAGGGGAGAGGGAACAGGCTTCATATCTGGCCACTACTGGTTAAAAAAAAAAAAAAAAAAAAATCATAATGAACATATAGTTTACCAAGAATGATTCAGGTTTAGTAACTTAAGTAAGAGGTTAGTGTATAGTTGCCATGGTACCATACCAGACCGCCAATCCAAGCATCATCATGTATGGTGGTGACATCTGTTGCTTAAGAACAAACTGACAGTTTGCAATGTTAGCAACATAGAATTGAACTCCCAACCTCATCGCTGTAGTGGGAAACTACTTAACTTGTCATAAGAGACAACACTGTTATTTTGTGACTGTCACAGTTTTCTTATGGGGGACATAGTAGAATACTCAAATGTTTACCCTGAAGTATAAATTAATGTATTAACCATAAAGTAAGAAGTCATTTGCATACCTCACCATGTTGTGTCGTCTGAAATCCAAAAACTAACTGGATATTTACCCGAATGCTGGCTGTGGTTGCACACATTTCATTGATAATACTTTCCTTGATAAAAACAAAGAAACAAACAAACAAACAAACAAACAAACAAACAAACAAACAAACAAACAAACAAACAAACATCTCTGAGTCAGTGTGTGATGAGATTATGGCCTCAGCTGTATTGAGTGCACTCACACTGAACCAAGCATGTGTCCTCTATGACGCACAGCACAAATGCTAATGAGCAAAACCTCAGAAATCATACAATCGGCAACATTTTTTCTTCAGGCTACTTTGCTTCACGAAAATTGTTTATTTGGTAGTTCAGCCTTTTTAATTTGTATTACTAATACAAGCTTAATTTGTGTAATTAGCTGCTATTTAGTCATGAAGATGCCTATTTTTTCTATTGGTTGTGCATAAAATCAAATCACTTTATCAAATGCTCACATTTGATAAAGTGATTTTATCAATTCAAATGCATGGAATTCCTGCATAATGTAAACAGTCTACTATTCATGTGTTTCAGTTATTTAAATAGGGCTGGGCGATTCCCCAAAATCTTTGATTTTTTAATAAAAAACTCAATTCACGATTCATGATTTGATTTGATGCCCCCCCCACCGCCCAATTTAAAATGAAATAACTACTCACTGTAAATTTATTTCCAAAATATACATTTATTTTGAGAAAAATAAGTGCTTCAGTCTGCAGTCACTGAATTCAGTGTGTACACTGTGTAGTTTCATAGACTTGTGCTTGAATGAATTACTAAAGCAACAAAATGCTGATGATGACATGTCAGCATTAGAGCTTCTTTCTTGCCACTTACGACAACCGCTTACAGACACCATTTGCAACGAGGTGTTGTTTGGTGTTCATCAGATGCTGCAAAACGAAACCAATTCCAAATTACGGACATTGTGGGACCTTTTTTGGGCAGGAGCCCCTCTTTCTCGCCGTCTGTTTCTGTCGCCATGTTTGTTTGTGCATGTGATGTTACTGGGGGGCGAGAGAAATGCACCGCAGGAAGTGCAGTACGGAAAGCCTCGGGTCTTGGCGAATGTAAAAATGAATATAAACTGTATGGGGACAGGGGATTAAAAAAATCTTTAAACTCGAGTTTCAGGGAAAATGAATCGATTTGACCTGCCAACTCGATTTTTAAATCGTATCGATTTTTTGCACAGGCCTATATTTAAATAAGATATTTAGTTTTGAATTGTTAATTTCTATGGTAACAGTGCTTATTTTTATCACGCTGAAACCCATGGATAGGTTGGGTCAACGTCATTTAAAACTCTTGAAGGTCCTATATTACACAAAATTGACTTGTGAGCTTTAAGACATCTTATAATGTTGTCACCTCATCAAAAACATCCCTGGAGTTGTGTTTTGTTTCATTTACACATGTTTGAGTTATCTTTTATTATTAGTCTGTCTACATTTCCAAAGCTCAAAATGCTCTGTTCCACCTTGTGATGTCATAAAGCGATCATTTTCAAGTTAACAGCTACATTTTAATTTTTGTTCAGTAGAAATAGGAAATTTTAGGCCTGAAATTATCTAAATGATTCTACTAAAAGTTTACAGGAGTTTAAAAATACAGTGGAGCACTTCCTATACTACCACATGACATCACAAGGTGGAACAGCGTGTTTTCTGTTTAAGAGAAGAAGTCAGCCTGAATATGCAGAGTTTGTGTTTCATTAACATGCGTCAAATGTGAAATAGAGCTGTTTAATGTCATACATTCCAAACAGAGCAATGATATATCCATAGAAATAAGCAGCACCAGAAGTTACACGATGCACATTTAACGCTTATACAGTTGACTCGTGTAAGTGAATGCCTCGTCTCTGGGGATAGTCTCTTCTATGTATTCTCCAGTGACCAACCCAAAATGAAATTACTTCCTGGCACAATATCACCAATCTGACTCAGCACCTTCTTATTGTTTCTCCCTCTTCATTTCTATCGCTCTCTGGTCACCTTTCACCATTATCACTGCTAGGACCACAACAGACCACGAGCTCCCATACAGCTCCCTAGTCTTATCTGTTATTTTTGGTCTCTTATGTTTTCTACCCACGCGTTTTGTGGCGTTGATGGGGCCTCGGCGAAGTCATTAATTCCCAGCGCAGTGCTCACCAAAAGGGGGAGAGGGACTGAGGCGCTTGCAGCTTTCTTCTGATCTTCCAGCCTAAAGAAAAATATCCCCATGGGCTAAAGCTTTCGCAGAGTCGTACAGTTGAGTAAAAAATCTGTAGAGAAAGAATGATAGTGGGATTGGGGGAAAAACAAAAAAAAAAAAAGAAACGCAGGTATTGTTCCAAAAGTTGATTCCTTAGGGGCCCAGACTGACTGGAGCTCGGATAGACTTGAGAAGAGCGTGGATGTCTGAAACTGTCATACAACTTAAAGGTGAGAAAAGCTAGGCCACGGAGAGAAGGGCTCTTACCACACGCAGTGATGGAGCACAAGTGGACACAGTGTGGGAGGGGAGAAACAGAATGCATGCTGGGAGGGACATGGGTTTGCTAGTATAAACAGGAAGCTAAATTGGAAATCAGAAAACAGTACAGAAATTATTAGCCTCAAATAAAATGGAAAATATACGGGTCACTGCAATTCAAAATGCACTATATTTAAAGGGCCGATATTACTCATATTTTCTCATCTATGTTATAATGTTGTTTCCTCATCAAAAACATACCCGGAGTTGTGTTCTGTTTCATTTACACAAAAACCCTCCATATTTAGGCTGAGGTCTTCTCTCAAATGGAAAAACTTTGTTCCACCTTGTGATGTCATGTGGTAATACATGAAGTGCTACATTGTGTTTTTAAACTCCATACACCTTCACTAGAATCATTTGGATAATTTCAGCCTTGGAATTGCCAATCTCTACTGACCAAAAGGTAAAAGTTGTTAACTACATGACATCACAAGGTGGAGCAGAACATTCTGAGTTTTGGGGATGCGGACAGCCTAATAATCCAGGATGATTCAAAAATGTGTGAATGAAATAAAACACAATGCCAGGTATGTTTTTGAGGAGGCACCTGCATTATAACATGACTTAAAGCTCACAAGAATCTGTCTTATGTAATAAAGGACCTTTAACCACCACCATCTGATTTTACCAATGGAGATGTTATTATTTTGCTTGGAATATTCCACAGTAGGGCTTTAAACATATTTATCTCCATGGAGCCGAGCAGGTGACAAGTCACATTACATGTCAGATCTATGTATGAATTTGTTTACCTATTGTGTACTACACATTCTACAGGTTTTTTGAAGTTTTATGGTGGATGTTCTTCTTGATGCAAAAGTTTTATTCATCAAAATTGTAATTTAGAGTCAACACAACATCCCACCTGCATTTTCCTGGTAATTTGGCCTCATGTGAATACTGTTTGTGGTTTAGAAGCACAATGATCATTCAAAGGTTAAATATGGACGAGCATGAATCACTAGTGTCCTCACAAACAAATCCAATCTTTTTGCAATTCAAAGCTGAACAAAGCTGTGTGTTTTATCTAAAGTCCAGACCACACTGTCATGCCGCCATTGTCACATTCTATATATTTTATCTGCCAAGTCAGTCATTATAATGTATAATGTATAGATAGATAGATAGATAGATAGACATAGAAGGTGATCCAACTACTAGTCCAGTATCACATTTAATTGTAAAAATAAAAATACAACTTACGAGAAAATGAAACCTCTGAAACCACTGGACATTTTCATGGTAGAAAAAGTTGAATTATTTTGGCATTTCGCGCTGTTAAAATAGTGTTTCCATAGCAACAAAAAGGTCATATTGGAGAGCTGGGCCGCACTTAGTTTCTGCTGCCTGCTCTCCACAGGACACCAGTATTAAAAACACTTTAACAGAAAAACAGTGTGAATAGAAAAGCCAAATTCCTGATGCATGTTTATGACAGAAGCTAGAAGAGAGGACCTTTGAAGTTGCGTGAGGTGCTGCAGGGGTGTTTTGACACTTCAAGTCTGTGTTTAAACTTACCCCAAAGTTGCCTTAGGCCACCCTTGGTTCTTTATAGAAACATCTAAAACTATACAAGAAAGATCTGTTGCTTTAGCCAGGTGCATCCAGTGTCCACAAAGTCCCTGTAATGATTAGAAGATTCTCTCTGGAGCTCAAAGCTTTAAAGAAACCATATTATTCCATTGTTTGGGGTTTATAATTTAAACATATGTAGATCATTACTTCAGATTTTGTTAATTGTTAATCACACTGTTTTAAAGGGCTTGTATGACACTTTTTCTGATTTGTGTTATAATGTTGTTTCCTAAACACAAACATACCTGCAGTTGTGTTTTATTTCATTCACACATGTTTAACGCACAACTTCTGCATATTTAGGCTGAGTTCTTCTCTCAAACAGAAAACACTCTGTTACACCTTGTGATGTCATATGGTAATACAGGAAGTGCTCCATTGTCTATACAGCTTAATTAGAATCATTTAGATAATGTCAGCCCTGGAATTGTCAATCTTCACTGAACCAAATGTAAAAAGAGCTATTGCTTCATGACATCACAAGGTGGAACAGAACATTTTGAGCTTTGGAAATGTAGACAAACTAATAATAAAAGATTACTCAAACAAAGGTGAACGTGAATGAAACAAAGCACAACTCCAGGAATGTTTCTGAGGAGGCAACAACATTATCATAATCAGCGGCGGACCATGGCCTTGGGACCTGTGGCAGCTGCCCATATTTACAGATATAAATGTCTATGTCCAACTATAATGGACACGTTTTGACATAGTTTCCTCATTAGGCCAGTTACAGCACACATTTGACACATGCTACACGTCGCCATCCGATGCGTAATTCAACAGTTCATTGATTCTGCGCTCCGTGAGGTCCGAGTGTCAGAAAATCCTTTGTTAGTAGCCTGGGTGTTTTAGATTGTCTTCTGAACGTTTCATTACTAATTTTAAGGTAACAAACATCTTGTCCAAAAAGAAAGTCCAAATGAAAACACTTTTTTTTTTTTTTTTTTTCCAAACTCCGTCAAAAGTGAAGCAGACTAAGCTAGCGCTAGTCACACAGGCAAACAAACCCTCTGGCGCCAACTAGTGGATTCTCTAGTCATGACAGAACAGGCCCAGGCGCACAGGGACCTGGGGGCGGGACTAAAGCCAATGCACCAGCGCTGGGGTCTGCCTGTCAGTCAACTGCAAAGGGACGCTCTGATTGGTCAGTTTTAACGCTAGGGCCAGCACCTCGCAGACAGAAGGTCCAAGAAAACAGAGCATTTCTGAACGTGTAACCCACAAAATAACACCAAATCTGATAGGATATTCATGTTATGTTTGAGAATTGGTATTTAATTGATGTGATAAAATCATTAGTTTTACATTTTTTTGTTGAAATGTCAGGGCTAGAAGAGAAGGTCCTGCTAACCCTGATGCCCACCACTAATTTATAATTTAGTGGTGGGCGTCAGGTTTTGTGTAATACAGAAACTATTAGGTCCCACTATTTCAATCAGGCATCTCACATAGCAAGCAGCAGATATTCAGTTGCGGTATTGGAAAAAAAAAAAAAAAAAAGTGGGACCTGTAATTTTTAAAATGATCATACATAAATGTAGAAAAGTGGGTGGAGACAGGGGGCAGGTTACAAAAACAGTGTTTTTCTATGAACAACTTTGAGTAAGTTAATGATAAAGAAAAATTCCCATTCCTCTCAGCTCTATAGCATCCACAAAGCTCCTCCATGTTTTCAAAGCACATGCAGTTTCCCCAGACTTGTGCTTTGATCATTATAACCAGTGCTCAGATTTTCTCTTCTTCACAGCTTCATGTGAGGGACCAGCTTGATACATTAGCTCTCTTCTCACTGTGTCAGCAAATGCAGGCTTGCTCCCCCTGCTGGCATTATATCCAAAATTACTGCACTAGGGTGTCCAAAGTAAAAAGCCAAAATGATGCTGGACAACGTTTTTGATTTAGCTTTAGCTGATAATGATTAGCCACCACACCAATGTCTCTTGAAGCCCCTCTGTTGGAGCTGAGATGAAGCGTGATCATTATAGATCATGTGCTATAGTAAAGCGTTCCTCGTCCGAATACAACACATCATTATCTGTGCTGAGAGGCGCTCTGTCCCCCTCCCCTCTCTCTCTCTCTCTCTCCACATTCAAACATATTAACAGCAGCTCTTTGATCGCCCTGCTGCTGGAGTCGCTAAGTGCTTCAGCCGGACAGATCTGCCTCCTTTCACACTCGAATATTTACAATTCGTCTGATGTTTTACAGCAAAACAACAGAAAGTGCATGTGGCTCCCCATGTTGTGGTCTGTCGCTATAGTGAGCCAGTGTGCCGCAGATGTAAAGGGAAGAAACTTCTCTGTCTCTACTAAACATTTTGGCAAAATAATTACAAGATGAGTTGCCTCTTCTTCACAGACACAACAGTTGGAGCCTAACTTAGCAACTATGGGCAACTAAGGGCAGAATGGTATATTAATGGGTAAGGATGCACCAATCGAGCTTTTTCAATTCTGATACTGATTTTAATATTGTGGCTTTATCTGCCAATACCCGATATCAATCGATGCAAGTGCAGAGAATGAAAACAGAATTATTTATTTCCTTTAAACAAAATTAAAATGAATAAAACTGATCCAAATGTGCTATGGAGCTGTTATTTATCTCTCAAGTAACTACAGAACAACTCTAAATAACTATAAAGAGGCAACAGTAGCTTAGTTGGTAGAGCAGTCAGATCCACTGACCCACAGATTGGTGGTGCGATTCCATCTCCTGACACAGATGCAAGACACTTAACCCACCTCACCTCAATGTCTGTGTACACTGGTGTGTAAATGGGTGATGTAAAGTGCCTTGAAGGTGGAAAAGTGCTGTAGAAAAATGGGATGATGGGAACATAAAGTTCAAACATTATGAGACTTTCTGGGCCAACTATAACCAGTAAATAGTCTTATTACATCAATTTATATGTGGATGGTTGGTGGATGCCCATCATGTCCCAACAAGGCTGCAACATCAAGGAGGTGGCGGAGTCATGTTTTGGGCCGGAATCATGGGGAGAGAGCTGGTAAACTATGTGGAGTTTCTGGCTGACTACTTTCTTCCATGGTATAAAAAGAAGAGCCGTGCTTTCCGTAGCAAAATCATCTTCATCTCATGCTGCAAGGAATACCTCTGCATCATCAGCTGCTATGGGCATAGAAGAAGAGAAACTCATGGTGTGGCCCCCATCCTCCCCTGACCTCAACCCTACTGAGAACCTCTGGAGCTCCTCAAGTAAAAGATCTATGAGGGCGGGAGGCAGTTGACATCCAAACAGCAGCTCTGGGAGGCTATTCTGACAGCCTGAAAAGAAATTCAAACAGAAACTCTCCACAAACTCACAAGTTCAATGGATGCAAGAATTGTGAAGCTTCTATCAAATAAGGGTCCTATGTTAAAATGTAACTTGATCTGTTAAGATGTTTTGACTGAAATAGCTTTTGATTTCAGTAATATGCTAATGCTTCTAACTGAAAAAATAAACAAATGACCATTTTCAGTTCTTTACAACAATGACATGGTTTGAAACTCTGTTGTGCATAATAATTTGGAACAGTGCATTTTAAGTTTTTATTTTTGAAAAAAAAAATACTGTTATCATTGGGAGGTTTGTTCAATAACATTCAAATTGTACTCTAAAGGTTGATGACTTGAAAATTATGATGACAGTCATTTATAGTGACAATCTGGCAAAATCAGAGAAACATATCATTTGCATAATAATTTGGAACACAGTGTATAAACTACAGAAGAAAGACTGTTTTTCTTATTCACCTGCAGTGTCACGAGAGCGTTTTGTTGTTATTCTGTTTCTCTGTGTACATTTTACTTCGCATTGCTCATTACAGCATGACTACAGACTGACAACAAGCACTGGATAGAATGCTAGTGTTTTTGTTCCTGGTGTTGTATTTACTCCTGTTGAATCTTTCCTTTGAGCTGCTTCATTAGCCATGGTTATTAATAGTGTGTTCGGTTGGTGTGACCTCACAGCGGCTCAGATAAATCAGGTCAAAGGTCAGAATGAATAAGCATAAATGTGGGGTCACTGCACCTCTACTCCTTTGTGGAGACGGGCTACTGCACAGTTTAACATCGCGCTGTATTCACATAAAGAACTGTTTGGCTCATTTATATTCAATGAGGATAAAGAGTGTAATGGACCACTGCGTGTAATATCAGCAGAGAAATATCTAACATTTAGCAGTATTCTAAATCTGTTCTTAGTTAAAGGAACCATTTTACACTATTTTCTGATCTATGTTATAATGTTGTTTCTCAGTCAAAAACATCACATATCTTGCATATTTAGTTTTTCTCTCAAATAGAAAACACTCACCACCTTGTGATGTCATATGATAATACTGGAAGTGATCCACTGTGTTTTTAAATTCCATACACCTGTACTAGAATCATTTGGATGATGTCAGCTCTGGAAAGGCCAATTTCCACTGAACAAAAGCTAAAATGTAGCTGTTAGCTTGAAAACTACCACTGCATGACATCACAAGGTGGAAAAGAGCATTCTGAGCTTTGGAGATGTAGACAGACTAATACCAAAGGGCTACTCAAACATGTATGAATGAAACAAAACACAACTCCAGGTATGTTTTGATAAGGTTTGTGTAGTATGAGCCCTTTAAGGCCGAATATCAATTTCATAATTCATCATTTGTGTCCTGTCATTTAAAAGCACACAGTAATATATTTTTGTAATGCATGCGGTATGGTTTGCATGTGCATTTAGTCATAAAAGGAAAATTGAAATATGTTTAATAAGTATTTTTGAGGAGTCCTCTTTCAGGACCAGGCTTCAGACAGATCCCAGTGCCCAGCCACACAGCAGGAACTTGTAGGTTTGAACTTTGAGCAGGACTAATGGACTTTGTGTGTGCAGTCTGCATGTGTTCTGTGTTCAGAAGTGTAGGGAAAATGAACTGGCATCTTGCCCCTTAGGCTGAGTTCTTCTCTCAAGTAGAAAACAATCTGTTCTACCTTGTGATGTCATGTGGTAATACAGGAAGTATTAGCCCTGGAATTGCCCATCTCTACTGAACTAAAGGTAAAATGTATAGCTGTTAACTTGAAAACCACAGCTTTATGACATCACAGGGTGGAACAGCATTTTGAGCAATGGATATGTAGACAGACTAATAAAAGGGTTACTCAAACATGTGACAAAACGCAACTTTAAGTATGTTTTTGAGGAGGTAACAACATTATGACATGGCTTAAAACTCAATTTTGTGTAATATAGGACCCACAGACTGTATAAAGAAGTGGACTAAGTGAGTGTGACGTCATAGCGTTCAGCTCCACTCAAACGAAGCTCCCAATGCTAACGGTTACAGGAGCGAATTTGGAGCCAGGCTCCATATTTGGAAATCTGACCACGAATATCATAGCAACCACAAGAGCTAATCATGATTGAGGTCCTTAAATGTGCCCGCCCTTCTCACAGGAAAGGGGGCTTACTTAGCAACGAAACGCACTAGCTGTCAATCAAACCTGTTGCTAACGCTAGTGGGAGCAACCTCGGGAAATGAAGGCATCTGATTGGTCTGATATTTATGTTCATATCTTGATTTAGGGACAAAATAGCAAAATGAAAAATTCAAGATCATGTAGAGCAGGTTAATGAACATTTTAAGACCAAAATAACGAGGTATGACCGCAGCAGTTACAGAGAGAGGGGTAATTGGAGCCAGGGTCAGTAGGAGATTTATATACTATTAAAGGTCTAATATTACACTAAATTGACTCTTGTGAGCTTTAAGCCATATTACAATGTTGTTATCTTCTCAAACACATATCTGGAGTTGTGTTTGTTTCATTCAAACATGTTTGAGTAAACCTTTAATATTACACTGTCTGTATCTCCAAAGCTCATGGTATCATGAAGCAGTAGTTTCCATCTTTTACCTTTTGTTTAGCAGAGATTGGCAATTTCAGGTCTGAAATCATCCAAATGATTCTAGTGAAGGTGTATGGAGTTTTAAAACATAGTGGAGCACTTTTTGTATTACCGCATGATGTCACAAGGGGGAACAGTGTTTTCAGTTTGGGAGCAGAACTCAACCTAAAAATGTAGAATTTGTGTGTGAAACAAAACACAACTTTAGGCATATTTCTGATGAGGACATAGATCAGAAAATGCGTAATATGGCCCCTTTAAGCAACCATACATCTCAGTACATTTCGCATAAATTGCTCGAGACATAAATTGCGGTGGAAAATTTAGCAAATTCCTCAGCACACCTCACATTATCATTAATACAAACCATAGTGACCTTTGGAATAAGGATTGATATTTCTTCTTATGGCTTTCTCATTCCGGCAGCCATATTTTACCAGCCGCACAGATTCATTTAATGCACTTTATTATCAATACTCTCCATCTTGTGACACCCATCTGTCTCTGCTCACCTGTTCTTACCCTCTCCAGTCCATTTCCCTCGTCAGCGATCAGTGTCCCCCTTTACACTAAATCATATCTGTCACCTCTCTCTTCCGCCATTTTGACTTTATTCTCCACCACACAATGAGCTTTCTTCTCTGGGCCAAACAGGACATAAAAGAGCCGGGCCAATGTGAGATAAAAGACCAAAACCTATTGAAAGTTCTCTTAAAATGCTCGCTACAGGATATTTAGAATACTTTCACACTGTGTAACTTTTTTTTCTATTTCTTTAAGGTGAGGCACTGCAGGTGAATAGGAAAAAAATCTTAAGTTTAGAGATATCAATTTGAAACTCCTTCTATACTTTACTTCCATAAATGTTAGAAAGAAATGTATTACAAGATTTCCGTCATGTAAGGTTTTTATTATAAGAATCAGGCATTTTATGTGTAAAAAAAAAATTGACAACTTTTGGGTCATTCAAAATAGAAACACGGAAAGAGCCAGGTTTACATTTTCAGCTTCTTTTTGTTGACATACTAGATACTAAAAATATACAGAGGGAATTTTGGATATCTGATTTAGTATTTGAGTAAACTAGAGAAAATTGGCCTGAAAATTCAAATTTCGCCTAAGGTTTTTTTTTTTTTTTAATCATCAGTTAAATCATTAATAAATCAAACTTGGAATTAAATGCTTCAGTAAGTTTTGTCAAAATCCTGGTGTACATAGGTGCTGCTTTAAGGAGTGATCCTGATGTCCCAGTGGGAGAAAATCGGCCTGTTGAAGTTACAATGGCCCATATAAACCAATAGACGCAAATTGAATTAGATATTAACAGATCTTTCAATGCAGGTGGATCATTTTCTTGTTTTGACATGAAAGCTTATATGCCGAGGGACCAAACTAACCAAAAAATAAAAATAAGTTTTGTCTGCAGTGTTTTTATTGCAATGAAGAAACATAGAAAAACATCCTTACTGTGCATTTCCACAAACCTGACTATTATTTGGCCTGGAGGAGGGGCTAGTCCTGCTCTGATATTATATTGAATGGAATATATTGAAATGGTCATTTAACAGCTCAGTTTTTGGCAACTTGACGGTAACAAGTTAATTCTTAAGGTACTTTTTTGTGTTTCATTTTAACTGATTTGCACAGTGCTTGCATTAACTCTTAAGTAGTCTCATAAGCTCAAAATCAGGCAAAAGCAGATGGCGACACTGAAAAGATATTGTGATATAAAATGTTCCTAGCAGTGTATCTTGATAGCTCATGTCTCCACTGTAAATCTGTCATCTTTTGCAGCTCTTTGTTGTGTTTAGTGGTCATTGGGGAGAACAGGCACATGGCCCCACATACTCACACCACATGTAGTTAAATCCTCACAAAGCCTCATAAAACGCTACAGCTATGACTCAAGCCACACAGACACATGATTTGTTTGTTTTTCATGTTCCATTTACTGAAAGGAAACTTGCAATAATATCATTGCATAATTGTACATTGTATATTTTGAATTTTTTTTTTTTTTTATGTAAGGACAATATAATAAAACATTAAACAATACAATAATAAAACATGAAAACAAGACACAAATACATAAAATATCAAAAATAAAACAACAAAGCTCACAACCCCCTAACCCACCTCCTTTTAATCATGGATGGCATAAGAGAGACCACATAAAACAAAAACAAACAAATACATAAAAACACAGGAAATAAAGGTTTGCAGCTGAGTGTGAAGCGGCTGGGATGAGGATCAGCCCCTCCAAATCCAAGGCCGAGGCCATGGTTCTCGACCGGAAAAAGGTGGCTTGCCCTCTCCGGGTGGGTGGAGAGTCCTTGCCTCAAGTGGAGGAGTTCAAGTATCTCGTGGTCTTGTTCACGAGTGAGGGGAGGATGGAGCATGAGATTGACAGGCGGATCGGTGCAGCGTCGGCAGTGATACAGTCGATGTATCAGACCGTTGTGGTGAAGAGGGTCAATCTACGTTCCTACACTCACCTATGGTCATGAGCTTTGGGTAATGACCAAAAGAACAAGATCGCGAAATGAGTTTCCTCCACAGAGTGGCTGTGTGCTTCCTTAGAGACAGGGTGAGGAGCTCAGTCTGGCCCCGGGGAAGACCCAGGACACGCTGGACCCAGGGACTATGTCTTGGCTGGCCTGGGAACGCCTTGGGGTCCCCCCGGAGGAGCTGGAGGAAGTGTCTGGGGTGAAGGAAGTCTGGGAGTCCCTGCTTAGACTGTTGCCCCCGCGACCCAGCCCCAGATAAGTGGGAGAAAATGGATGGATGGACAGGAAATAAAATAAATATAAAAGAGAAATCAATAACAATGGTAGTGCAGCATAGCCATACACCGCTCTTTTTTCCACCTACGTTTAAAAGTGCTGTAATGAACATTCTTTGTAATAATTATATTCTCTAGCGCATTATTGCAGTGATATAAAACATACATCGTTTCTGTTCAATTATCCCGTTCATGTATTTCAGGCCCTTTTAATCAATAAGCTCTATGTTGGTTGTAAATTCCTCGAAATACATTGTAGATATAAGCAAGCAGCAGATTGTAGAGCGAGAGAGAGTTGGTAAAACACATAGTTTCCTGTTTTGCATTAACTGTGTGTTTAATAAGTATGGTACTATTTCAGGAGAAACTCAGTCATCTGCATAGCCTACACTGTACATAGCACTGACAGCATGGCAATGAAATTATTTGCTAATTCTTTGGGAAATGGGCCCATATTATGCTATTTTCTGATCTATGTTATAACGTTGTTTCCTCATCACAGACATACCTGTAGTTGTGTTTTGTTTCATTTACACATGTTTAACACACAAACATATGGATACTGAGACTGTGTTCTTGTCTCAAACAGAAAAAAAAACTCTGTTCCACCTTGTGATGTCATATGGTAATACAGGAAGTCTTTCACTGTGTTTTTAAACTCCATACACTTTCACTAAAATCATTTGGATAATTTCAGCTCTGAAATTGCCAATTATTATGAAGAAAAGGCAAAAAAGAAGCTGTTAACTTGGAAACTATTGCTTCATGACATCAGATGGTGGAACAGAGCATTTTGAGCTTTTGAATCTGGCCATACTGGCTAGTCAAAGCCTGATCTCGTCAGATCTCAGAAGCTAAGCAAGGCTGGACCTGGTTAGTACTTGGATGGGAGACTGCTCGGAAAATCAGGTGCCACAGTGGGGCGCCTGTGGCTACAATAGTAATTTACCACCAGTGTGGAGTGAAGGAATAATGCTCTGTAAAGTGTCTTTGAGTGTCCAGAAAAGTGCTATATAATACTGATGCATTGTTATTATTATAATAATAATTATTATTTTCAATAATAATAATAATAATAATAATATAAAGGGTTACTCAAGCATGTTTGAATGAAACAAAAAACAACTCCAGGTATGTATTTGATAAGGTAACAACATTCTAACTTAAAACTTAAAACTCACAGGAGTCACTTTTGGATTATTGGGTCATTTAATAGTCTTTTATGAATAAGTCTAATGTCTGATCTTATACAAGTTGCCTCATACGATTTTCCGCTAGTGGCCGTAACTGCTGCTGATTTACATTTAAAATGAAGACTTTACAGGTGGTGGTGATAGTCAGTAATTAAAGATCAGAGATAGTAAACATAAACAGTAAACAAGAGCCAAAGTCGTCAATCTGTCCTTGACAAAACAACTGCTCATAAACATGCAGATGTTCACTGTGTTTGGGGCCAACTTTCATCATGCTTTGCTTTGCTCTCCTAGGCATATCTCACTTGTACCCAGAGACTTTATGGGTGCTTTTCCTGAAGGTGGGGTCTTCGTGATGTGGGTGACAGTAGCTCAGTTGGTAAAGTGTTTGTCTTCTCATCTGAAGACTGACGTTTTGAATCCTGCTCTCAAAAAAATCATCATTGGTAGAGTGATCAGATCCACTGATTCATAGGTTGGCGATGCAATTCCAGTACCCACAGATGAATGCATTAACCCATCTTGCCCCCAGTGTCTGTGTACAATGGTGTATGAAAGTGTGTGAATAGGTGAGTGGTTCTTTGATGTAAAGTGCGTTGAGTGCCTTGAAGGTGGAAAAGTACTTTATAAAAATGTGATAGTTTACCAGTTTTTGCTGTTAACTGTATGGGCAAGGAAGGATGCAGGCCTCCAGGTGAACTGTGTGCAAAAATATCTATTTACAGGAAGGTATAAAGTTTGAAAATGCTCTGTCTACTTCTCCAGTTTACACTCCAAAGACATTAACAGGAGCCCTGAGGAAATGTTTTCAGTTTTGACGTCAAACGAGAGTGTAAGCTGCTCTGAGGCTCACACCAACAGTTTGAACAATCAGTGCATATTTTTAGCCCACTTCTCAGTCTCCTCAAATCCAAATGGAAATCTCTGGTGCAAACACATATTTTTATAACTACTTTGCTGTTACATAATTAGCCTCCTGCTCCTTCTACACACTGTCATGGCTTAGACTGGTGTTAGAGGAGCAGACAGTAGGAGGAGCCACAGAACCCACTTGGCTGTACTCCCGGACATGTTAAGTCTCATTTATGCTCCCATTTCATACGTAAACAAGTCTGTCTGTTCCAAGCCTAGTTATGGCAAAAGCATTTATTTCCATGTCAGAGTCTGTCGGAATAATCCTACCCATCCTTGTTCATGTTAATAACTGTCAATAAATAACCACCAGAGCTCAATCGAGGTTTAGCTGTGTTTTTTTTTAAAAACCAGACGCCAGTCAGATGACCCGGCACGAGGAGAAGGTAGTGAGATGAGATTCTGAATTGCTCTCTGAATGAGTGCACTTAAAGAAGCACTCTGTAACTTTCTGGTGGAGGGTCTGTCACCTGCTTGTCTCCATGGAGATGTTATTTTTGTTGTCTGGAATGTCCCGGTATGGCATTAAACATATCCATTTTGCATTTACTCAATAACACAGGTTTTTACTGAACTTGCATTCTTACTGTGTGTGGGCTCACCTCTCCACAGATCTGACATGTAACTTGGCCCTGTGGTGTCACCTGCTGTCTCCATAGAGATAAATAAGTATAATGCTATACTGTAGAACCCTAACCCTTCACCAAAAAAGTTACACAGTGCAACTTTAAGGACACAATGACAATATGCGCTGGTTTGTTCGAAAAATTCCACCAACCTAAAATCTTCCAAATTCTAAGTTGGTGGACGAGCACTCGAACCACTGAACAAGAAAACTGCTTGTTCTGAATCCAGTGTTGTGTTGTGCTCTCTAGTGCCCCCACTGATGAACACATGTACTGCTGGGTTGCTATCTGTTTGGAGAATGACATGCAGACGGCTCCACACATGTCCACTATATGTTTATCAATGTATTCTAAATGAGCCTTAAGCAGCACCACAACACACCAACACAATCATATTACCGGGAGCACAGTCCAAGGTCACACAGCAGTCCCCCGCCCATCTTCTGTAGCCTGTTTTTGGGGCTTTGTGCTGCACAGCTGGTGGTAGAAAACAAGATCAGGTCTGTTTTGTAGTGCATTTGACAGGTGGAGCCCGCTAAGTCCAAACAGTAAACAGTGGGACCATAGATAAAGAGGAGGAGAGGCTAAGCTATAACAACAGGAGAAGAAAGGTGTAGGTAAGACTGTTCTGACAGAATGTGATGCGATTTGTACATCTTATCATAACATAGCTATAAAGTAATATATGCATTTTAACAATACAATTCAGTGCAATATTCATAATTTCTAGTTACATGTTGCATGTTGACTTATAGTTCTTTAATTCATTGCCACCAAAGATAAATTTATTCTGTGCCCAATGAAAAAGAAAAAAAGTGTTTATATTACAGATATAAAAGGCATGTTAATTTTACTTGAAACTGAGATGAAATTATGGAATAATTTTTATGTCTCAATATCATTCAGTTATGTAAGGATGAATTGCCCACTGTATATTTAAGTTTTTTTTTTTTTATTTAAATGATGTAAATAAATTAAAAATCTTTATTAATTCAAACTATACTATTTATATAGTTTTTAAGACATGTCTTTATGAAATTAAAACTGTAAAGCATTTTTTAAATAAAGGTCCCCAGAAAGACTAGCTGGCTCTCGGGTACAGCTATGGGGATCCTAATAAATAAACAAATAAACACATTTTTGATTTTCTTTGCCTCTACTCCAAACATAAAGGTGTACTATGCAGGGTTGAGGTAGAAGAGCTGCCATCTGCTTGTCTCTAGATGTTATCACTTTGCCTTGATTAAATGTATCCATCTCCGTGGAAACTAGCAAGTAAAGCCGCCAGGTCAAGTTACAAGTCAGACCTGTGGAAAGGGAACACCCACTCACAGTAAGAATACATGTTTCTGAAGGCCTTTTGGGGAATGAAACACCTGTATACTTTATCTATTATGCCATACTGTGGAACATGGATGTAGTGACAGAACATGGAGTCACACAATGTAAATATGTCCCCTGAAGAAAATATAGAGCGTCATAGCGTTTCTTTAGACACTGTAATTAGAGAGCCATATATATATCGACTGACTGATATATAGGACTGATATTTGTTCTTTTCACCATATCGACTATCAACCTTAAATCTCAAGCAGAAGCTGATATTTTGTTTTGGCCAACCTGCTTCCTAAAGAATACACATGCTTTAAAGGCGCACTGTGTAACCTTTCAGGTAGAGGGTTTGCTATCTGGTTATTTCGATGCAGATGTTATAGCTTTTCCTGGATTGTTTCAAAGTATGATGTTAAAATTATCGATCTTACATACGTATTTCATTAGATGTATTTTATGCCTCAAAACTACCTTGAAAATCAGGTATTCTCACCATGGGCAGGGTCGGCTCTCCACAGATCTGACCTGTAACTTAATCTGGTAACGACACCTGCTTGTCTCTGGAGAGATAAATAAATTTGATGCCATTCTGTAGAACATTTCAGACAAAGGAATAACTTCTCCATGGAGACAAGCTTTAGTTGAGGACCCTCCACTAAAAAAGTTACTCAGTGCACCTTTAATGCGAAGAGATAACTGGACAAAACATGACTACACAGCTCTCCTGTAAGTTTGTGGTAAAAAAGGGTTGTGGGTGAGTTTGTGGTGAATTTAAAGTACAAAATTTGGGGAAAATAATTCAAATCAGACCTACAGTACATATCAGTCCCAAAATACTGGCAGAGTTTATCAGTCATATTGGTCGATCTCTAGTCGTAATGACAGATCTTTCATTAAATTGGCTTTAATGATAAGGCCTACGATAATGACTATGATATTCCACAAATGAATAGGTACCACTCTATTGCTCTGACTCATGTCTTGGCATGCGTGTGTGCTTGTGTGTTAAGTGAAAGCATTATCATTTGTTGCACGTAGCTAGTCACTTTCACGTGTTTGCTCCCTGTTGCCATTTAGAGGGGAATTTATTCTTTTGTGCAGTACTTTCCCTGCTTTGCTTGGGGGTAACTGGAGCAGAGCCGGTTTGGAGTAAAGAGATATGGAGAGAGGAGAGGTTGACTAAATGCGCAAAAGTAAACATGTATTACTTGAAACCAAAATGAGCTTGGGATGGGAAAGGATCATTAGCCTAGCTTGTGGCTTCTCCTTGCACTTTAAACAAGACAAGTAGTGATTAGAAGACACAAAATCCAATGCTCCTGAGCTCACAAATTCAAATGTTTTTGGTTCAGAATTGGGTAATTTGTAATAACTTCCCATCTCTACCTCTTCATGGCTCAAACACTTTGTTGGTTATGCCAGTGCAGGCTTGTTGACATGCAAAGCACTCATCCTAAAACAGAAAAGAGACTGGAGAATTTCAAGCAGGATTGGTTTAGTTTTAGTAATACCACTATTTCAGTCAGCACATGCATTTTGTTGCGTGATTTCCACTTTTGAATCGTTCTAAATGTCAAATTTAAATTTAGAACTGAAGCGCTACTTAAAACCAGTGTGATGGTTAATCAAACTTAATTCACTATATTTCAGTATAATTGAACTTACACTTCTTTACACTTTGGAATATCTTATGTTGAAAAGAATTCATAATGTAATCTTAGATAATACATCATACAACATTCTCTTCTAGGGTAAGAGAAGGTTAACCATTGATATTTTGAGTTAATTTAGGTATTTAAAAGTTAACTTTTGTACAACCGATACAGAACAGAAATGCTCACATTTCAATAAAGATACATGCAATTTTGTCATAACCTGGTTGACATGGTCTTTAGATCTTTGAAAATTATGTCCATTTGAAGTGGCTTTTAAATGTGACTTCCTTCCACAATCACACACTTTTACCTTTACCCCATAGCTTCATGTATTTTTTAAAGACCCTTTATTACACAAAATTGACTCTTGTGAGCTTTAAGCCATGTTATAATGCTGTTACCTCCTCAAAAACATACCTGGAGTTGTGTTTTGTTTCATTCACATGTTTGAGTAATCCTTCATTATTAGTTTGTTTACATTTCCAAAGCTCAAAATGTTTGGCACAACCTTATGATGTCAGGACGCCGTAGTTTTCAAGTTAACAGCTCCTTTTACCTTTTGTTCAGTAGAGATTGACAATTCCAGGTCTGAAATAATCCGATCAACGATTCTAATGAAAGTGCATGGAGATTAAAAACACAGTGGAGCATTTGCTGTCTTACCACATGACTTCACAAGGTTGAACAGAGTGTTTTCTGTTTGAGAGAAGAACTCAGCCTAAACATGCAGGGTTTGTGTGTTAAACATGAATGAAACAAAACACAACTCCAGATATGTTTTTATTGAGGAGAAAACATTTTAACATAGATCAGAAAATAGCTTAACATGGACCCCTTAACTGAAAATACTATAGGTCAGTAGGACATCAAGAAGCTGTTATCAAAAGCAGTGCTGTGAGCTAAAATTTGGGGTTTGGTCCCTAGGCTTTCTTTGCCCATTGAACATAAGGGCTCTTGTTTGATAATGAGTAATAAATGAAAAAGTCCTATTAGGCTGTAGTATTGTTAATGTGGCACTTGTGAATCACCATTACTCGAGGCTTCATTATTCTGTGTGAAATGTTTGTAATGATGCCAAAACAGAGAGCTTTTGTTTTCAAGAGTCCTCCTCACCAATTACACCATCTGAGCTTTGGAGCCCATTTACGCCACACATTTGTAGAAAATTAAAAGATCTTTTGTGACTTGTGATCTAAACAAGGCACAACACTTACCCCATGAAAATACAAGCTTCAGAAAACTTAACAGCATTTGGTTTAAAGTTCCCATATTACGCTATTTCCTGGAGTTGTGCTTTGTTTCATTCACACATGTTTAACACACAAATACTGCATATTTAGGCAGTGTTCTTCTCTCAAATGGAAAATACTAAGTCCCACCTTGTGATGTCATGTGTGTGATTTCAGCCCTGGGATTGCCAATCTTTACTGAACTAAAGCTAAAAGGAGCTATTAACTTCAAAACTACCCCTACGTGACATCACAAGGTGGAACAGACATTTTGAGCTTTGGGGATAGAGACAGACTGGCCGCCAGACACTGCAGGATTTTTCAGTCTTAAATGATTTTTAAACGGGCGACAAAAAGAGACACGAGGAGGGTCTTATGAGATTTTAAATCTCCGATCGCAAAGACTGCAGCAGGATATGACTGAGCACCACAGGCTGTAAAGCTGAGAGCGCGATCACATCAGCTGTTTCCTGTCTACAGTAAAACCACTCACTTTGAGACTCTTAAGTGTTCAAAAGATCAGAGCACTGCACTTCTAGTTTAGATACAAGTCAAAACTGTGTTATTTGTGAAATGTGGTGCAATACTTCAGATACATGATTTTTAAAGCATAAAGAATGTCGATAAAGTCCACAGAAAGTAGAGTCACTATCACTAATCTGCAGTTTTACCTCGATCCGTAGGCTGTTTGGATGTAAACAGACACACGTGAGGAACTACTCTTGGCTTCCTACTTTCAAAGAACGTCTCAAACTGGATTAATAGCGCAGTTTTGTGGACTGGATGTCATTATTTGAGGAGGACAATTTCTATGGATAATGTGGATGAGATGCTGCAGTTTAAACTTACCACTTTACGAGAGGTGAGTAATAAAGTCTTGTCATTATTTTCACTATATCCTGAGTTTGTATCTTGCGCCTCTGTGTCCATCACTTCCTCTCCCTGTAGCTCTCTGTTGCCATAGTATTGCTTTGGTGGTTATGATATATGACAGAGCAGCTCAGAGTCACACTAACACCACACACACAAGAACGCAGCGGCTTCAAAATCGCACACAAAGACACAACGTCGAGGCACGCCTCCCCAAACTTGGGGAGAAGCAAATCGCAGCCAAAATCGGGCGAATTCTCCTGTAGTGTGTGGTGGCCTTAATAATTACTCAAACATGTGTGAATGAAACAAAACACAACAAAGCTACTTTCCATGTAAAATGTGTTAATCTTCTCTTGAGTGTGTGTGTTGTCAGTCAGATCTTCATGGTCATTTGGAGGAACTATGATTTCAGTGATCATTTCAAGGTCAGACACTTTTTCAGTGTCTCCAATTTTTTCGAAAGATTTTTCAGATCCTTTCTTTTTTGGGTTGATGGACAGTCCAAATATCTATCAAAAAAAAAAAAAAAAAATCCATATCACAATCACTGTTCATCAACTCAGGAGGTAGTTTGGAAAATCCCTTGAAAATGTGCTTTTCCTCTGGTTCCTCGATATTCCTCAGATGTTCAGAAAGTTTAACGTTATCCTGCCTCTTACATCTGCCCATCACTGGTTCTTTGGCTTTGGGCATAACTTTTGTCTTCTTTGCTGGTTTTGGGTGATGTTGGTGGTTGAGCCGCCATCTTGGCTCTAACTGAAGGTCCCTCAGGCTTGTTAGTTTGTGCATTTCTGGTGAGGCTGGGCTTGACCTATGTCTTTTTAGACGGTTTTGTCTTTTTTGCAAGAAGAGTGCTGAAAGACTTCTCATTTTTAGCCTCTTTTTCAGTAACTTCAGTTTCTGTGCTTTTTTCAGAGGTCTTCTTTTCCTATTTTGCCTTTTCATGGTTCTTTGGTTTTTCCCATCAGCTTTGGTTGGGTTGGTAAGGTCATTTTGGGCAGGTGTAACACAGCTGGAGTCATCTTGGCTGAACCACTATCTCTGGTCTAACTGAAGGCATCTCAGTCTTGTTTCTTCTGGTTTCACAGTATAGGCTACGGCATGTCTGAACCAATTCAATAGCATCAAAGACTATAGCAGAAAAAAATAGCTTTATATGTAATTTCAAAATCAAGTCAAACTTGACAAGCCTGATGCGATGTGCAATAGTGATTTGATGTCCTGCTGTCCAATCCATTTGGCAAGATACTCACACAGTTTCATAATACTTGATTATTCAGTCTTATGAATATGGTTGTGGTCTTGGCAGTTGTTGTGTTGTTTTTATACCTAATAATAATGTATGCAAAGTATTCCGAATGGGGGGAATACAGAAGATAGTTAAAGTGCTGATAGACTTGTAGACGTTTACAATAAGCTGTGACACTCCACTCTCTGGCTGGATTTAATAGCCATGTCAAAAGAAAGCAGCGTGGCGGAGTGCGTCTTTACATCAATAGTGGAGCTCTGCATAATAAGATCAAACTCCTACAGTCAAGTGATGGTGTAAAATACAGTGTTTTATTGTATTTCTCGCTGGTGCCTCCTCGTGTGTTGGTCTCTGCTCTGAGGCGCTATGTTATTTTTAAATTAGTTTAATCATCAGTAGCCCGCTGCTAAACCTGAGGCATGCATCACAATGGCTCATCTCCATAAAGCTCTGGAGAGGACTTTACTTTAATACCTTATAGCTCATATCTCATATCATTAGCCTGTATTCTACATAATGGAGGATAGACACAACAATACAATACAAACAGTGATGGGAAAAATACTTTGATGTATTTAGTTAGAATACTGAATACTTGTATTAAAATGTATTTTGCTGTGTATTCTGATACATGGGTCAATCAGAGTACTGTATTCTGAATACTTTTACATCGAATTGCACTTAATGTATAGTGTAAAAATGCAACATAGGATCAAAACAGTTTGTTTCACCATTTGTTATGTATTTATTTATCACTAATTAGAGAAGGAAAAATCAGACTCTTTTTATGTGATTATGTGCAGTTTGAAACCTAAATTACCTGATCAAATACCATAATATAGTTTTTTGATTTTAGGAAAGTAGTGTATTCTGAATCCCACCAAATGAAAACGTAACTGTACTAGAAGACAGGTACTCAAAATGTGTATTCAGAATACATATTTGTGGTACATGTATTGAGTTACTTCCCAACACTGAATACAAATCTCTGGAAGTCGCATTAGTAGTCGCTATTGCTACATTTATGTACTCTGTCACACGGGGCAGAGTTTCAGAAATTATCCACTTTTTTCAAATCTCGTTGTTGATTAAAAGCGAAAACAGGCCCTGAATACCATCTCCAGACCCCAAATTGCTGAAATGAATAAATCATTGTGCTTATCCCAAACAGCAGCAGAAGAAAATGAGCAATATCCGAGAAAAGCTTTAATTTTTTTCCCTGCGTAAATATGAAACGCTGGTTTGTGAATGCTAAGTGGGTGCTTACCTGATTAGAATACGATGCAGTCTGAGTAATGGCAGTAAAAGCAGAAAACATCCAAATACAACATTTAAAAGCCTTCCTTAATGCTTTACACATTTTGAGAGAAAATATTAAAGATGCATTATGGAACTTTTCTTGTTCTGCAGTAATGCTGTGTTCAGACTGCTGCATCAAAATAGCACCTCTAGTTGTACGCCTTTGAATGTAAACCTGACGCCCCTGTCGCTGCAGTCTGAATGAAGCATAAGGCCCACTTGTACAAATTACATATCAGATCTGTGAAGAGGCCCACTCACTGTAATGCTGTGTTCAAACCGGGGCGTCAAAAAATGCCCTGGACGCCTGTAGTTGGACGCCTTTGCATTTGAGACAAACGAGAGAAAAATACTTGACACGCGTCCAGGGCGTCCAATGCCCTGGAAACAAGTGCCATTTTCCCAGTCTTTTCCCAGAATGATGGCAGAACGGGCTGAGAGAGTGACTTTAGTGTATTTATTACATAAATCCATCAGCGGAGGTGATTGGTTCGGCGGCTGTACATTTCTTGTTCTGGTGTTTGTGGCTCCCGGGTCTTTCTCTTTCTTCTCCTTCCTCCGACTATCTACTGATGTGGCTACATCAGTAGATAGTCGTCCCTGATTGGTTGATGCGTTGCGTCCGACACCAAAAGTTCAGCATTTTCAACTTCTGAGGCCGACGTCCTGGGTCCAGAGAGTCAACGGCAGATTCGCATCGCGCTAACGCCTGAAGTTACATGCTGCCGTTCCAACATACCGCCACTCCGACATTGACGTCTAATTCCATTTCCATTTTTTATCAAACGTCCCTGCACTCTGACTTTTTCTTTTTTCCTCGGTGGGAGTGGCAGCACTTAAGCATTTTTTTCAACATTCCGCCATTCCGACAAACAAGGTAATTATTAAAAATACGTGGGCCTACTAGAATGAGCTATATGTATGGAGTACGAAAACTTTTCAGAAAAATTCGTGTGCATAGGATAGAAATCTGCATATTTGGGAAATCCGTGCTGTAGTTGAACATAAAATAAATATTCGTAAAACTCTCGAATGAGTCCAGTCATACATAAAATGGATTGTATGTATTTTATCCATCAGAGTACGAATTGAAAAGTTACGACATCAAGAATTACAATCACGAAATGAAAATTTGCTATTACGTTTTCTTCAGTACGAATACGAATTCACAGATGTGACTCTGCCGTCAAAAATATATCTCTTCACTTCACAGGCATTATTTATTGAGGACTTTATTCAGGACTGAACCAGGACTAAACCAGTACTGATCTCAGGACTTAACCAGGACTGAACCAGGACTGATCCCAGGACTGAACCAGGAGGACTAAACCAGGACTGAATCAGGACTAAACCAGTCTTGACGCCCTGGTCTGAATGCAGCATAAGAATTAATGTTTTGCAAGATATTTTTTAGCAATAAAACACTGGCGATTGAATGATTATATTTATACATTTAATGCCATATTGTGAAACATTCCAGGCTAAGCAATGACATCTCAGTGGAGACAAGCAGGTGTTGGACCCTTCACCAGAAAAGTTATATAGTGTAGCTTTAAATAAGAATTCAAGATTCAATCCCAGCTCCACACCCCTTCTGTGGAAAGAAGTGCTATTCTTTTAGGGATTACAACATACCCTTCTGCTAATTGTAATGTACACTAATAGCATGCTGTGGTGTACAATACTAAATTAATGGGCTTTTTAATTATAGCACGTTATACAAGATCAAAGTCCGTAAAAAATAAGGAGGATTAGAAGGCAATAAAACATGTGTATTAATATGGGGCATTTCAAGGTTGTAGCTGTTGGTTACACACACATATGCTCAAAAGACATTTCAATAGCAGTTTGCAAGAGGAAATAATTATAGAATATGGATTTGTGTTTATTTTTATCACAATGGCAACTAGCACAAATAACTCAGCAGAAAAATAAATGGTCTCATTAAAATTGTTACAAATAATATTGTAGTTGTGTTGTGTAAATAATGAAGATGCAAGTACATCCCTAATTCAGTGGTGATACAAAACCACACTACATTTGGTGTGGATTAAAACTGGGATACCTGACTTTTTAGTATATGAGTTAATGTAGTATTTCCCCCAGAGAGTATATGCCTAGTGTTAGCACCTAATGAAAATGAGACCACTGCACACTGTCTGTAGCTAATAATAAAGTATTTTATCTTTCGTAAACCTGGAAGTCAGAGCTGTAAGCAGGCTCTGATTGACTGCAGTTGGGCGGGTTACCCCAGTTTCACTTTGCTGGTGGTGGTTCCAACAGAGGAAACGGTGCCAAACAAAGGACTTAGTGGCAAACAGAAAGTGTGGTTGTAAATACAGGAACAAGGGGAACAGGTGAGACTGATGGGCGGTGGATTGAGATAATTAAAATTGTTGTACCTTGAGAATAACACAATTAGTTCCTTTTAAATGGTTTGCAGTGGTCCAAAGTCATTCCTCACTTCTAACCATATGCATCTTAGCAGCCTTATTATTCACCGCAGTGAGTTCAGTGGCCAGAGTGGAGTTTTGCCATCACGTTAATGCTACCGACAACTAGCATATTAACTGTGCACTTCCTTATCCCGGCCTCAGCGTGCACCCGGTCCAGCTGCAGCTCAGTGTGGGACTGGTCTTACTGCGGAGTGACACACACACAAGGAGCGGAGCTCTGCTGTGCTGTGACAAAAATGGAATCCAGCGGAATTGATCCAGAGAGACACAGCACCTCTCACTTGTTATACAGAATACTTGTATAGAATACTTGCTAAGTGTAGTTATACAGAATAATTGTATAGAATACTTGCTAAGTGTAGTTATACAGAATAATTGTATAGAATACTTGCTAAGTGTAGTTATACAGAATAATTGTATAGAATACTTGCTAAGTGTAGTTATACAGAATACTTGCGGCTACCAGACTGGAGCTGCACCACGTGCAGTCTGAGCCCAGGGTTATTCTCAGACACTAACGCGCTTTATAATTAGATGTAGACAGTATACAGCTGACTTATTCTGGAGAAAAAACTAGTGCTGTCAATCGATTAAAGTATTTAATCACGATTAATCTCATGAATGTCATAGTTAACTCACGATTAATCACAAATTAATTGCACATTTTTGTCCCTTGAATCATCATTTTAATACTCTTATCAACACAGAAAAGTGGATAGGCGCCACTTTGTGCAAATGTTTTTTTTTTAAATTGCAAACCATAACAATTGTCAATGAGACAACTTTGTGTTCGATGTTCCACTCTCTACTACTACTTCTACTTTCATGAAGTGCTATGCAACAGTGTCAGCAAAGTGCTTCTCTTCTGTCTTCATCACAGTCAAAGCGACTGCGTAGGGTTCTATGTCCCGCACTCACACCTGCAAAACCGAACTGAGCCATGGCCCAATGACGTCATCACATGGCGCTGTTTGTTTACATGGCGCGCAGTAGAGCTAAAGCTTTTAGCAGAGAAATAAGACCAGCAGCAGAAATATCTCTTAAATAGTGAGACAGATATGAGTACTGCTGCGATACGCTTCTGTCTCTGTACACAGTCCTTATCGAACGTAAGTGGGGATTCGCCGTATGTTTTGGAGCGGACTTTATTATTGTTTTCCTCGTATGAGTGACATCAGCTCACACACAGGGTTTGTATAGTGAAGTCGTACAACTGTGCCGTCCTTTGGCCCACCTCCTCCAACCGGGACTTCACAGTTTCGTACAAATTGTTTTGCTTCCGGTTTACAGCTGGATCTTGTAGTTTTTCTAACGTTACTAGCAGTGGCCACAGCTTATGAAAAAACTAGTTCACTACTAAGAGCATTAATCTCGTAATTAAAAAAAATAACGCCGTTAAAGTTGTTTTGCATTAACTCGTTAATAACATGATATTTTTGACAGCACTAGAAAAAACACATGCATTTGAAAGGAAAAAGTTAAATAGACAAGCCTTCATATCCTCTCCTATCCTACACCATGTACCAATTCAATAGCATCAAAGCCTATAGCAGAAACAAAACTTTATCTGTAAAATACATTTGACTCTGCCTGTACTGTTCACTTGTGTTGTAATGACCTATGAGATCGCTGTTGGGGATAACTGGAGACCACTGCATTGGTCCTGAGCTGTTACTGTGTGTATGTGTGTGTCCATGCGTATATACTTACAGATGTGGGGCTTGGCGGGGAACATACCAACCGCAGAGTGACTGGCATGTCTGCACCACCGCAGGGAGCACACAAAGGAGCTTCACAACATTAATTTTTACAACATGCACCCTGTTCAGATTTTAGGACATTTTTAGGCAGAATAGGCTTTAAATCAGTCACTGTTTGTTTGTTTGTCTGCAGAAAAGTGTTGGAACTTTCTCATTGTATGACCACCGCAGGGTGTAGTACTGTTTTGTAATTTATGATAACATTTTTCCATTATTCAAGTTATTATCCAAGTTATTTATTAAATTCCCACGAAGACGAGGGGACGGTGGATGTGAAAGGGAGATGTTATGCAGTTTTTGTACACTCCGCTGTGATTATCTTAACATTTTTCAAGCTATTTATGCGTTTATTATTTGATCTTACTGAAGTGTGCTGATGACTGTGGAAGCAGTTGTCAACCCTAAATTTCCTCCAGGAGTAATAAAGTTAATTTATATCTATTGGTGTGTTTTTGTTATTTTATATGTCATTCTAAAGACTTATTGCTTTTGTGCATACTGTAGGCCATTAGGTATTGAGTCCCTATAGCTGGGAGTGCCCTACCTCTCCAATTAAAAGGCGTTAAAAACAGAATTCTCCTCTCTGGCTCCGCGGGGATCCGGCTGAGAAGGCCTGTCTGCTTGTGCGCTCTACCCAGAGTAATAATTACCTGAGATAATGACTTCCCTCTCTCAAGCAATTAATGCCAATTCCGGGGGCGACGGTTTGAGACTCTGGCAGAGGCTTATGTACGCGGCAAGAGAGGGAACAGCGGGAGCTTTTTGTTTTTTTAAACTGTCTTTATTAAACACTCAGCGACATAAGAGTGCAGGACACGTGATCTGAGGTAACATGTGCAGCAGAGGAAGAGAGGTAAACCCGAGCTGGGGAAATTAATTGGAGCAGATGTGGACTGCTGTGACATGCTTTCACTGGGGTCCCTTTTGAACCCCGTTTCCACTCATTTAGAGCTTGTACTGTTAATCAGAGCAGTGTGGGATACAAATTACAAAGTCAGTTCAGGGTATGTTTCAACAATGTGTGAGAAAAGAGGAATAAAAATATCTGGCTATGGGACATAATGATGTGTGCAACTCTAAATGAAAACCCCAAAAGTTCAAAGGTTTCATGGACCTCTAACAGTCCTTCTGGATTTTTGTAAACAGTATTGGAATCCATATTATTTTCTTGCAAGTCATAATAGCCTCATATAAACACATGGCACATTCTTGCACTAAACATGAGGGATGTGTTTCCCTTATAGGTTCAGTTGAAAATATCAATTCGAACAATAGAGTAGAGCAGAGCTGTAGAGAATAATATATAGTTCCAAGGTGTCTGTTGATTTTCTTGTTATGGGCTAATTGTCTCCATTTAACACCAACACTGAGCTCATGGTGAATCTTATTTGTTCTTCCACTACATCTCTATGTCTTATTTGTATAACAACACATAACATATGTTCATTTAAATGTTCAAACTAAACAATACAAGTTCTTGTCTAGGCGTCTTGTTATTATGGCTCTATTGTATGGACAGCCCTCATTATCCTGTCTACATAGAATCTGCCTTGTGATTTGACTGAAAATATCAAGACTCAGTTGGCCAACACTCAACAAGTATCCTGACATTCATCTGTTTGGCAGTTAATCACACACTACATATCAGAGCACATGTTTCAGTACCCCACCATCAAAAAAAAAAAGAAATTGAAAGAAATTGAAATTGAATTGAAGTAGCCTATAAAAATTCACGTTTTAAAATCTCCACAATTTTTGTATAGTAATTATAACAACGCTGCCTGGTTAGTATGTATTCACTGAGCCTGTACTTTCAATAACTAAATATAATATTAATTTCATTACTTTCATATCATATAAACTTTCCAACGTGACAAGTGCTGCATGGAAACATGGAAACACTCCAAGCTTGTGAATAGCTGGAATTGTGCATTATTATTTTAGGCTCTACTTCATTACAAGAGTGATCCATACAGCAATTCTCCATCTTGTGCAGATATCATTGAGCTAAGAGGGGTGGTGATCAGAAGCAGACTTGTGTTTCCTGTTCAGTGGGAGTTCTCCTTCAGAGAACAAGCTGGGCTGATAGGAGCCTGATCCAGCTGCAGCACTGGCCTGTGTGTGAACAGACCAGCGCCAGAGCCTCATCATGAGGGACTGTTTGTAAACACTGGGGCTGGAGAAGCATGATCCTGGACTCATGTGGATACGGAGAAAGATTCACAGGGGACTGTAGAAGACTTGAGTCTCAATGTCCACAAGAGGGTTATTTTTGGACCTCAGAAAGGGATTATTATTCTGGGACCCAGAATACACATTTCTTCAATACTTTATGAAGATGTGAGTCTGGTCACCAGTGAATCTCCCTGTTTCAGATGGGTGTGACTGGCAGGTGGATTAGCCAATCGAGACATGCATTGTCCATCAATATCAGAAAAAAATAAGGGTAAAAAAAAAATCATAGGAAATGAAAAAACATGCAGATTTCTGCAGAATCAATGAGTGAAGCACAAAACTCTTAATCTGAGGTGAGATAAATTATATTTTATTTGTAAATGTCACTGAAAAAAGTCAAATCTGACTGCATGATCATGTTTGACTAGGCTTGAGACATAGGAGAGGGTGTGGGGACCAGACTGATATCAGTGTATAGAAAACAAACATACAGAGAGATATCATTCTGGATTTGCCAGACAAGGATTAGCTAAGTTTGGACACATTTTACTAACATTTCCTAACATGTACTTGGTTTCATTATAGCTAATCATTTATGGACGGAATAGAACATAATTGTCATCCTACAGAGATGACAATTAGGATTAGGATATTGAACAGGTTTAATCACTATTGGCACAAAAATCACAATCACAAACAAATGCTGCAGACATCAGTGCAGTGAAGGCCCTTGCCCATTGACACAATGGTAGAGAGTATAGAGCGGTAAGGATCAACAGGGACAAAAGTTGCACTGTGCGCCCCTTCACAATGGCAATCATAAAACTCTATCAGCTGAATCTTTCATTTCAGGATCTTTTACATTGAACATTGTTGTATCCTCATTAAAAATATAGGCTCATATCTCATTATTTTAGGCATTTCAGAAGAATTTGTAGAGAGGTTTGTTAAACCCTTCTCTGCATCGAACCACTCCTGGATGAATGAGGGATTACAGCGTCTCATTTTAGGGTCATGCAGAATAGGATAGAAAAGAATATAAAAAATAGATAGTATATATAGATATGTCTGCAAGCAGTTGTGAGATACAGGAGATTGACATTTGAAAAGCACAGCTAATGTTGTTGTGTGTCATTAGGCGCAGAAACAAAATGGCCACATTGTTTCATCAATAGTGAGTAAACAAGAATGAAAAAGGCAGAGGCACCTCCAGAGTGAGACCTCCACAATCACTGCATCCATTCTTTGTGCTGTGACAAACACCAGCGTCTGCTCTCTGTGGCGTGTTTTGGACTGTCTCTAACAGATAATGTGCATGTTAAATATTCATTCAATTAGGGCAGATGAAGAGGTGCTCTTCTGAGGCGATGTGACATTTGAGAAGCCGCTGAATGGGCCTATTCCTTAAGCAAGTTCCCCATTCTCTAGATCAGGAGCTAATTTAATGAATGTTCAGGGGAAAGAGCAGCTATAATTAAGACAAAATATCAGAAGAAGTGGCTTTAGTTGGGCGACATTCAACACCAGCTCCCCAAACACCAACAAGGAAAACCTTCAAATTGTGCTTTTCGGATTTTGAACACTGTCTTTATCATGTCTGGGCTCTAAGTGATATATTATAATAAACAAGATTTTTAAAGGTGCACTAAGTCACTTTACAGGTGAACTGTCCAATTCTACAGTATAACAATAACCATGTCTGTCTTTATAAGGACAAGCGGGTGATACCAATAGACCAAATTACAAGTCAGATCTGTGGAGAGGCGAGAAAATAGCAGAAATTTACCATTTCACATTTGCATCTTTAATGTTGCATGAATGAATGTATATATTCTCACAATATTTAATTCTTTAAAGGTCCCAAAGTTTTGATTCAACCATCACATTTGATACCAGTAAATACAAGATAACAGATTTTTTTTTTTTTTTTTTCGCTGTTCTCACAAAAATCAATTCTTTCTGTTTTCCTACTACTTCATAGGCCCCCCAAAAAACGAAACAAAATATCATGTGAGTATAACAAAATTGGAAGGGGAAAAAAACTATAAACATACACACATACTTTTAGTTTAGAGTGCCCATTTGATTGAGAAAAAATGTAAAAAAAAAAAAAAAAATGTACATATTATACAGTATGTCTTCCCCTTTGAGAAACATCTCCATGTGACATTTCCATTAGCGTGCACACAAATGCACCAGGTCTCATCTCTACCTCGCCACATTTATTTGTTTTGTGTAGTGGTGTCTAAACAAAATCCATATTATGTGAGCGGATCATAGGCAGGCCTGGTGTCTCACTATCTGCACCTGTCAGTCTCTACCCCTGTCAGTCCCTGCCCCCCACTTGAGTCTACCACCCAAGCCACTCCTCTTTCAGTGTCTCTAATCCTCCCATTGTACTCATGATCATGTTTGTATTTGGAACATAATAGAATGAAGGGATGCTGTCTGGACCAGATTGGCACGTCAGTCTCACTCCTCCACAGATGACTCCAGGCAAGGGGGGTGGGGGGTGGGGGTTGCCATTGGGAGTGAAGAAATGTATACGATGATGCGCAGTAGTCAACTGGACAATGTTTTTGAAAATGAGATATTTCAGATGCCAAGCAAAAATAATATTCAATCCAAAGATACTGGTCTGATATGCCAGATTTTGTACTGCTGAGTGAAGGGGAGCTAGTTTAGTTCTGCCCTGAAAATGTGTGTAGAATTCCTCAGTCATCCAGGTAGAATCCATGGCAAAAGGAGAAATTCAAGAAATTCAAGTTGTCAACTGGACAAAAGTTTATTTGGTTGAATACGTTTCGCAGCTCATCCAAGCTGCTTTTTCAGTTCTGGTCAGACGCTGGTGGACACTGCCTTATATCTGCCTGAAGGGAGGAGCTTATTACAATGAAATTACTCTGAGACTACCACACCTATTTGTTTACAGTTTCTGTTAGTTAGGTGGGCCTATTAAATATGCAGTGGGAGTGGAGTGTGGGGTCTTGTTCGCAGAACCATTCAGGGCCATGATGGGTGTTTTCACACCTCTGGACCTGACCTGGCTAGTCCTACTGTTTTCTTTGTTTATTTTGATTTAGGTTTGAAGATAGAGTTATAAATGGGAGACAAATGATGCCTGAGACCTCCATTTCTCTTCAAGGAAGGATTCTCTTTCTTGATAAAAATAGCCTCTTTAACTCCCCTCTCAAACCAGTTCTTTTCTCTGGCCAAGATCTGGACCTCGCTGTCCTCAAAAGAGTGGCCCGTGGCTTTTAGGTGGAGATTGCGGCCCACCCTGGTTTTCCCGTCTGTGTTGATACGTTCGTTTGAAAAGTGGCTGTTTAGTTTCTCCAGTGTAGCGCTCACTGCAGTCTTCACTACACTGAATGGAGTAGACCACATTGCTTTGTTTGTGGCTCGGTGTTTTGTCCTTTGGGTGGAACAGTTTCGGTCTTAAAGTGTTTGTGGGTTTGAAATAGACTGGGATTTCATGTTGTCTGAAGATCCTCTGTAGTTTTTCAGAAAAGCCAGCCAGGTCAGGAATAGTTACACCCTTTCTCCCGGATTCTGATTCCCTTTTGTCTTGGGTTTTCTTGGCTCTCTTAGTTTTTACTGAAAGCCCATTTAGGATATCCACAAACAGAGAGGGCTTTCTGCACGTGTTGTTCTTCTTTCTCCTTTCCCTCTGTGCTTGTAGGAACCACTTGGGCCCTGCGTTGTAATGTCCGAATGACTCCCAGTTTGTGCTGCAGTGGGTGGTGTGAATCAAGAAGCAGATATTGGTCGGTGTGTGTGGGCTTCCTGAAGACCTCTACCTGGAGTTGCTGGTCTTCTCCTATCGTTACTGCACAATCTAAGAAGGCCAATGTGTTGTCCTTGGCATCTTCACAAGTGAATTTGATGTTCGGATCTACAGAATTGATATGTGCAGTAAAAGGTTCCAAATCTTGAATTTTTATTTTTTTAAAATTATCATCAACATAACAATACCAATGTGTGGGTGGAGTGCCTGGATAAGAGGCCAGGGCACTCTGTTCAAATTGTTCCATGTATAAGTTTGCAGTGATAGGGGAGACCGATGAGCCCATCGCACAGCGATGCAAGTTTCCTCTGAACTGGAAATAGGTGGTACTTAAACAAATTTCCAGCAGTTGGCAGATTTGGTCAGGTGAAAGTTTGGTTCTTTCTTCTAGCTTTGTATCCTGCAGTAGTCTCCTCCTTGCTGCCTCCACCACTACCGATGTAGGGATACAAGTGAAAAGAGAGGTCACGTCAAAGGAAACCATTGTCTCATCCAGGTCAAACTGGAGATGCTTGACTTTGTTCAAAAATTCGGCTGTGTTCTCAATATGGTGCTCCGTGTTACCCACCAGAGGAGCCAAGATGATTTTTAGGTGTTTGACCACATTGTACGTGATGGAGTCTGTGCTACATACAATGGGTCTGAGTGGTGCTCCTTGTTTGTGAATCTTTGGGAGGCCATAGATGCAATGGATGGAGGACGAGCAATACCTGAAAATTTCTGGTTGCTTTTTCCTGGAGTTTTAAGTTCTTCTCTATTGTTCTTGACTAGTCTCTTCCTCAGCTGTTAAAATAGACACATTGTGCTTTTGTCTGCTATATAGTTATAATCTATTGCATCTGTGGATAATTATGTTATATTTTGGACATTTTAGATTGTAAAATTGATCTAAAATGACTAAAAGAAAAAATATCTGAAAATATCAAGAAAATAAAACTGGAGAATGAGGTAAGTAAAGAGCAGTGACATATTGAATACAGGAGAGTAAAGATTATTCAAACACGAATCACTCTAAATACAACTTTGAGAAGGTAAATGACAAGGGAAAACAATTATAATCAAAAACTCTAAAAAGTTGATTTAGCATAATAAATCTGCTTTATACCTGATAGCAGTTTCTGTTTTAGGTTTCATCAAACTGAATGGAGCCAATTACAACAAATTAATCTAAATTTTTCATTTTCTTAAGAAGACACAGTAAATGAAGCACATATAGTAGCAGCATGGTTGTAGTTGCTGTCAGTCAAATGTGTAATTTAAGAAAAACAAAGAAAGAAATTAAAATGTAAATGGCAACAGAAGATATGGCTTTGTATGGTCTATGTTGTGATGTGCACTTGTTCCTCCTCATTTCTCACATGGCTAACTTTTTTACATCTATTTAATTATCCATGCTCTTTCAGATATCGTGGACCCAATAACTAAATATTGATCCTCCATTTGACATTCTGTGATGCAATTAAAGCCCTGCCTGTTGAGTCACTGCACCGCGGTGTATGGTGGACATACACTTTATAACAGATAGGTATATTTCCTGACTACAGCAGATGTATGCCCACAATGTTCAAACTGTGATTCAGTAATATAATAAACCAAAATAGAAATACTATTATGTTATATAAGTCTTGTTCTTCATTCTACCTTGAATTTACAAGTGGAAATTATGCTCCACTATAGATAGCCAGTTGATTTGTGTTGATCTTTTGGGTAGCCATCTGGAGCTGTCAGGAGAGGCATTGTTGATAAAGGTCAGTTTATTTTTAATGGCACCTTCAGTGTTTTCTGCAATGCAGGAGAAATTGTATTATATTACAATGAGTAAGTATGTAACCTTTAATTCTTGAATTTCTAAGCTGTCTTTGATTTATGTTTTATGTTTATATTGGCTTGTTTTTTTCAATAATCGGCAAATGTACTTTTGGTATGGCTAAATCTCAATGTTGTATTAGAAGAGTGTGTAACATCAGTTTTGTCTCAGTGCAGATAGAATATAAAAGCATCTTTTGGGGTCAAAATTAGACCGACCTAGTGCACTGTTATTACAACGAACAATTAGAATGCTAGCTTTGCATTAGAAAAGTGAATAATGAGTTTGGACAGCAGTTTGAAAATTCATCTTATTTTTTGAGTCAAAGTCTGTTATTATTCTAACACCATATTCTACTATTATTTTTCACTGTATATGTAAGAAACTTTCTGGTTTATGATTTTTGTTCACTAACAATGCAATATAACATTTCCTGTTACATTTTAAGATAGTAAAAAATAAAGCATAAACCTTCAAAAAAGAAATGATAATTCACATTGTAATATTACAGATTGACCTATGAAACCCACTTCAACATTGCCATGGTACCGGAACTTGAAGTAGGAAATGTTCAACAAACCAAGTAGTTTTGGGCTACATTAGGATTTCTATGACTGTCCAGGATACATGACCATGGTCCTTTCCCTTCAGCTCTAACTGGACCCTGGAACTGTCAATGTAATTAAGACTGATAGGCTTGTGTTCTGCAAGCAGAGACAATCTTAACTTTGAACTCACCAGGACTCTCCAAAAGAGCCACAAGTTATATTATTGATAACTTTCTTTCAGAAAAGAAAGAAACCTACTGACCGAGGTAAATTCACATAAACTTGCTACGAGTGAGACACAAATAAAACACACTGCTGTTTGATAAAACAATCTGATAAAACACAGAAAGAAGAATGATGTAAATAGTTCATGGAATGGATATTGTCAATATTATTTGCATATTGATCTGTAAATGTCATGTGAATATTTTATTAGTGTAAAACAGGGTTAATGGTTCACAATGCACATGTGAGTGGAAATTCACAGAACTCTTGTCATCTTCAGGAAATACACTGGCCATCTTCTGACCAGACCCCAAGTTCCATCCAAACCTTCAACCAGAGAGGACAGAAAGACAGAGCATGTCCTCTTATGAGCTTAGACAAAGAAAAACAAAGGGACAAAACCAGAAAAATTCTCTCTTCCAAAATGTTGCTTTTGATGTGTTTTTAATCCAAATGACTACAGTTGATCTGACTAAAGGAAAAAGCTTTCACATTTTTCCAATCTCCATTTTTGTAGTCAACAACCTTTTGATTCAGTTGGACTCAACCTTAATCTGTGACTTGTGCTGCTGTTCAGACCTCATGGACACTGTACAGGCGCCTTCTTCTTCGCCTGGAGCTATTGTTTAGATCATGTGACCACTGTCCATCTCAGCTCGTCTGACTCTTCAGACCCGATGCCCTGAGGATTTCAGACCTCCAGACCAGCGGAGCCCTGGACCACACACTGACTAACATCTCCACACTGCCCGGTCATATGGGCACACATCACAGACTGGCTTAATGAATTTAGACTTAACACATAACCTCAGATAACTCTGAGGCAGTTTATCTGATCTTTAATCTTTAAACCCCAGTCTTGAGCAAATCACTCATTTACATATTTCATATTGAAATTCCATCTGTTTAACTTGGTCACTAAATATTCATGAACCACAATTTGCTTTGGTGAATAGTGATGTTATTTCCAGATATGGGTCAATGAATTTAGTTTACCTTTAAAGAATTGTTTAATTAATTATTAATTCATTCAGAGAATTGTTAAATTAATTATTAATAAATTAAAAAGATAATTGATTATACTGAAAACTGGTAATGTTTCTCAACTGTTGTTGAGTGGTGCCCCAAAACTCTTCTTCTAGTCAAAGCCAAACACTCAGGCCACATGAGTCCTACTTAGAACTAAACTTAACTCCAGTTCTTTATGTCAGTGACTTTTTAAACTCTTTTTCACAACATTATCCATCTGCACTTGAATCTAGAATACAGAAGTCCATAGAGTCACTCTCCAGATACAGATCATTGCCCAAACAGGTTCAGAGCTAATATGACACTAAAATCACTTTTCTCTTTTTTTCTGGAGGAAATTTCGCATGCTATGAGCTGTGCATTTGGAAACTTGTCTCAATAGAGTCTTTGTGCATTTTAATTAGACTTGGATCATTAGTGAGTGATCTGAACCCACGCACTCTGAATGAACAACTCCTTTTTTAAAACCATGGCGTCTCCTGCCTCTGAGGCCACTCTGCTAATAGAAAAGTTAATTACATCACAGCCGTTCATGTTAATGTATGTACTTTGACAGAAGCAATATAATGAAAGGTTAGGGGGCTAGGTCCCGTTCCCCAGATACCAGACACATTTAATTGCTTTGTCTTCAGCTCCAAAAGTCAGTCATTTTGACAATGTTCTGAAATATAATTGTATATTAATTAATTGTTACAAATTGCGTAGTAATTTCATATGTGGGGGTTATACAGAATAGTTTAGCATCAGCAGACTTCTAATAATATGACATTTCTTGCCATAAGAGGGTGTGAAAATACAGCAGATATTTAAACACATTTTCAAATTTGAGATCTAACATTAGGTATTAGAAAATAACACCTTGCTTCATTATAGCACATGGAAGCATCAACCAAAAGCACAAGAAGTGTGTAACATGTAAACATCATATGTCATCAGTATATCAGCTTGGTCTGTGTCTCATCTGTAGCACATCTTCATTTGCTCGTAGACACAAATTCATAAAGAGTCAGTGTTTCCAAGTGTTTAGTAAACTACATCTTGACATCTGAAAAGTGTATTTATTTATTTTTATTAAAAGAGCTCAGCACAGCAGGATTTTTGTATTTTTGATTTGGGAAACATTTCATTTCTAAGTGTAGATTTCTCTCCACCTTTACCCTGGAAATATGATAAGAATGTGACCAGGTGTAATCGATCATGTGGAAAGGTGGCTCATCCTGTAAATGTGCGACAGGTCTGAAGAATGGTCCAATATCCCTGTGCCCAGTGCTGCAGACTCCTAATGAAAGATCTGAGGAGAGCTCAGACATAGAGCCTCACAGCTCACTACGTACAGCAGCTCTGTGTGAACACAGCAACTGTGAGGCCTCGACATGGATCTTTATGATTGTAGCTTGTCTAAATGATTCCTTCTGCCAGCATTGGTTTGTTTGGTTTGAACCTTTATGAGTGTGTTTGTATTGAAGGTGGGAAAACATTGTCTACAAGAGAATAACCAAACTGTTGTTTTGAAAATGTGCAAAATTTGAAAATCACATTGCACTGTGCTTTCTGACAAGGATGAAGCAGCTCTGCACTTTTGTGTGTTCATTTCTGTTGGATTGCAACAATATTATTTCATTATCATTATTAGGAAGTGAGTCTTTTTATGTACGCATGTAATGTGTGTATTTTGTCAATATTACCAACCTCTAGTTTTAATCTACAAAGTTCAGTCTCTACCACTGCGTATGATTCTAAAATATAAAACTGGATGGACCACAAATGTCCATATGATTTAAATGTACATCCTAAGGTTGTGAAATTTTAGGCAGTCAAAAATGTATAACTCATTATTCAGAATGGCTGGACCTCAGCACTTTTATAAGGACACTCTATGAAAGTTAAAGTGCACCCTGTCATTTTAATCTACTCTGATTTGACTGTTTTGTTTTGTGTATTAGTCCAGTTCTTTTTTTAAATTTGTACTCAAAACCACATCACAACAAATGAGTAATACAAATACTACTTTTTGTTTTATTATTTTGTTTACGCGGGGGGTAGCCGAGCAGGGGGCAGATGGCCTTTAAATTTGGAACATAACCTGGATTAATCATCCCATCATGTGTGATTCATTTGGCTCAGAGTGGCTGGGACACGGACACACAGTGAAGCAGGAGCCCCACTGACAGGTCAATATGTTTACACTGACAGAGCGCTCTCATTCACACTCATGCAAAAGCCCCTCTGCTCACACAGGTACAGGGTCAGGAAGAGTCAATGAAGGCTCAAAAACAAATATGCTTGTCCCTCTCTGACCTTTCAAGGTAAACACCCATTTTGTGCATTGCTTTAATTTAAAATAATTAAATGTATCTATTTTTAAGTTCTGTTATAGAAAATTTACATTAAAGGACCCATATTACGCTGTTTTCTGATCTATAAATTTTGTTTACCTGGTATTTTGTTTCATTCACACATGTATAACCCACAAACCCTGCATATTTAGGCTGAGTTCTTCTCTCACACAGTTCCACCTTGTGATGTCATGTGGTAATAAAGCAAGTGCTCCACTCTGTTTTTAAACTCCGTGCAAATTCTCCAGAATCATTTGGATGATTTCAGCCCTGTAATTGCCAATCTCAACTGAACAAAAGGTAAAATGTAGCTGTTAACTTGAAAAGTACCGCTTCATGACATCACAAGGTGGAACAGAGCATTTTGAGCTTTGGAGATGTAGAATTACAAGTACAAGTAAATGTACAAGTTTTAAATTTACAATAACAGGGTATAATGAACTAACAAATTCTGTAATATGGTTTATATAACAACAGTAGGCTACTAAAAGGTCAGATCAAATGATTGGACTTGGTCATGGTTCTTTTCATCATGTAACATTACTCAAAACATATTTTTATAACTTATTAATGATCAAACCAGAAAAATAAATGTACACATGCTTTGTGAAGACTACACGGACGTAGTTAATAAATAATTTAGTCGACTACTCTTTGAATTTGAAGTTTCTTTGAGATCGTTTTTTTAATCTTCATAGAGAATGTGTAAAGATTTTTTTTTTTACTTTGCTCAAAAAAGGCTGGATTAAGAGTCTGGTAATCCCCATATGTATAATTATTAAAGGTTCTATATTACACAAAATTGACTCTTGTGAGCTTTAAGCCATGTAGTTACCTCCTCAAAAACATAACTAGAGTTTTGTATTGTTTCATTCACAACAAAACTTCAAACTTCAGATATGTTTTAGATGAGGAAACATTATAAAAGATCAGAAAATAATGTAATATTGGCCCTTTGTTGTATCTTATATGAATAAAAACCCTCCCCATTCTCACAGTGTATGTCGTGGTGTTCTGTAAAGTTTGGGAGTGTGAAGGGCAGACTGTGATGGCCGCTCTCTTCATCAGCTCTCCTCACATCGGACTTCAATGGAACCGGCCTCCTCTCTGCAGCTCCAATCAAAATGCACAGGGGAGGAACACAGGTGGAGACAATGGAGCGTCACCTCATGGCTCCTGCATAAAAAATAAAACAACATGCTTTTGTGTGCCTGGGCTTTTCAGACTGCACAGGTGTTCTGGCAACCTCCTAAAGCTGTGTGTGTGTGTGTGTGTGTGTGTGTGTGTGTGTGTGTGTGTAGTCACCTCCACTGTCCTGTTTTGAACTGTCCTTGATCAGTGAAACGTACAGAGTCATCAAAAAAGAGACACATCAAAACGGGGGACGTGTTCGCAAAGTTGTGAGAAACGCTCTCTAGGGATGGGCTGACTGCTGTGGTGTTCAGGGTCTCCAGGAAAAAAAGGAAAAACAGTGAAGGCAGCTGTGGTGCTATACTGTCAGGCTCCAGGAGATGAATAGGAGAGTTTAGAGCAGTGCGGTATAGCACACAGTCTGTAAAGTGTGTCCTATAGAACTGTTGTCGTCAAAAACATGTGCTCTCTAATGGTTTGGTCTCTCGTTGGTTTGAATGGGAATTTAAGACACTACAGGTGAATAGGAAAAAAAAAAAGAATTTAGAATTTATATCATTTTGAAACTTCTCCTTTAGTTTACATACATAAATGTAAGAAAAAAAATGTATGACATGTTTTTTATCATGTAATGTTTTATATAAGAAAAAGGCAAAATTGCAAAAATTTGACAAAAATTCACCATTTTGGGACATTCAAAACAGAACCATGAAAAGGTTTAAATGTTTTGCTTCTTTTTATTGACACATTAGATTCAGATTTTAAATTTTGGTGGGGGGACGACAGAGAAAGCATCACCCCAGTCAGAGCAGCCAAATGTTGTTTTTACATTTTTTGCACAAAGGAAGCTATAAGCCAACACTGTCACAAAAATCCCAGACTTGCTAAAAATAAATAAGTAGATACAGTGTAATTGACAATTTCAAAGTGTCATAATCTGGTCTTGACCCAGTGACTATAGGACTGAAAGGCGTGTGGTGTATCCATGGTCAGTGGCTGTTTGTGCTGCTGGTTTCAAGTTGGATTCTCTGCTCGGCCAATCAGTTTAGCTCATGTCATCTGTGAAGCATGATGGCGGTGTGTTCAGAAGTGAATGTCCTGAAATGTTATAGTATATAATGAAATGAAATGTAGCACAAGTTTAAATAAATAAGTTAAAAAAAGATTATACTGCAGAATAAAGCAGCTAACTCACATCCATCATGGCCGACACCTCTCACCCTCTGCACCGGACTGTAGAGGAACTGAGCAGCACCTTCAGCGGCCGACTGAGGCACCCTCAGTGCAAGAAGGAACGCTACCGCAGGTCCTTCATCCCCACTGCTGTCAGACTGAACAATTCCACTGTTTAACACTTACAATAACCTGTGCAATAACCAGTGCAATAACCTGTAACCATGTCACCTCGTCAGTAACCGCCTCCACTGTCCTCAGATTATATATTTATATATTTGTATATTTGTATTCTTTTACATATATATATATTACATAAGAGATATGTTTTATTTATATATTTACATTTCTTTCACTCCCTGTACATAAGAGCTACCTGATGTTGTAAATATGTTAATATTTATTGTGATTTTATTTTTTATTTACTTATTGTTTGCACAATTTTTCACAACTTTTTGCACTATACTGTCCCCTGACTGTGAGCTTCTGTCACGAGTGAATTTCTCCTCTGTGAGATCAATAAAGTCTTATCTTATCTTATCTTATCTTATCTTATCTTATCTTATCTTATCTATAGACGGAGCTATTTACACAGAAGTCAACAGTAAAATTATCTATTTATTTTCATTGATAGTTTGAAGAAAATTTGTTACAGATGTGAAAATACTGTATATAGCAATCATGGCATAAACAATCCAAATAAATATAAGAGGTTGAACAGTAATTTTCAGTCAAAGGGTTGAACATTTGAAACCGCATTAAATTTTGGCAGGCAAGAAGACAAAAGCAGATGGCTGCGCAGTCACTCAATACCTTATCATACAACATACTTACTTTGTGTAAGTGGTTGGTAGAGCACATGTATATATTAGCAACATGTGGGGATCTGACAGTCTATAAGTCATTAAGTTTTATTGCAGCGTCTGACACAAAGTCTTGTTTACACTATTTTCTGATCTATATTATAATGCTGTTTCCTCATCACAAACATACCTAGTTTTCATTCACACATGTTGAACACACAAACTAAACAGAAAACTCTCTGTTCCACCTTGTGATGTCATGTGATAATACAGGAAGTGCTCCACTGTGTTTTTAAATTCCATAGACTTTCAGTATAATTATTTGGATCATTTCAGCCATGGAATTGCCAATCTCTACTGAACTAAAAGTAAAAAGTAGCTGTTATATTGAAAACTACCACGATGTGACTTCACAAGGTGGAACAGAGCATTTTGAGCTTTGGTGATATAGATAGACTAATAATGCGGGATTACTCAGACGTGTGTGAATGAAACAAAACACAACTCCAGGTATATAAGAGTCAGTTTTGTGTAATAGAGGACCTTTAAAATGACTAAAATAATCAAAAGGACTCCAAGTTTACCCTATTATACCTATGAACTTTCCACCTTTGAAAACTTTGATAGTAATGCGTTGGTACAGTACAAAGGTTGTGTTAAAAGGAGAGCCATTATCAGTGAAACGCACAGTGGGCTAATGCACTTACTCTATTCTGACAGCAGCAAAAGAAGTGAGAGATTTTCTCCATTGAACTCTGAACACTATTAATGCTGATTACATTAGTGGTCTCTATGGCACAGTCTATCTACTCTGACAAAATGCTTGACAGAAGGGCTACGCTTTTGTTACAATAATGTGGTAATAATATGGCCCCGCTACAGTTGACATTAAGGGGATCTGACAGAGAGGGAATTCTGTGTAGATTGCTATCATTTAGGTTTAACAAACGGGTGGAAATTGTGGGTTATTACAGTGAATAAAAAGCAAAAGGAGTTCATTTGAGAAGATAGCAGCAGCACCAGATAACTACTGTCTGTATTTGGGCTCTTACAGTGTTTGTCAGTGCAGTCTAAGCACATCTGTTTGGTCTTTTACTCAGACCCATGTACACCAGAGGAAAGTCCTTTTTATACACTGTATTTACTTGAAAATGTGTAATTATCTCTAACGTTGAGGCTAAACATCAAATTTAGATAAAAACAGGAATTATAGCAATAATACAGAGTCATTTAGTATTTTATTACAGAGAAAATGTTTTTGAGTGTGAAAAGAAAACAATTGCATAAAAAGGACTATAAATCTGTCAAAGATTCTAGACAAACCCATATATTTGGTAGTGGAGTATAATTATTTAAAAATACATGCATTTTTTCCATATGAATAGCAGCCAGAGACATCACAGAATTAATTTTTACTACTCAGGACTCATCAAGGTGACCTGTAACATTGCCTTAAAGTGATAAACTGTTTTTTTTTTAAGTTCATATATCTTTATCTTTACAGAATGGAACAGTTATATAATGTTTCACTATACTGCACATTTGACTGCAATTTGGCCCTCTCCTATATGACTGTCACTGTGGTGTTTGGGCTGATCTATGGGTGTGCCTACAGCTAAAGTCCAACCTGTGATTAAACAGTTCCACACACAGGTGACTCATTACCCACAGCTCGACCCTGTGCTACTTTTAATGAGGTCCCTGGATCACCATTTCAATGCTTCTTGTGCAAATGTTCCCTAACAAACACAACAGCTAACTTTGTCTTTACGTGTGACAGGGAACCTTGACATAATTAAGAGCAGAGTTCCAAAACAGTGTTCTAATAATGTTTGAAAAGTATGTTTTAGGATACTTGTTGTAACTTGTGACATGTATCATCCGACTCTCCACTCTCACACAGCAATTAGAGTAAAGCAAATGGTGGTTGACTTCATGTAACAAGGACTAGCATAAAAAGTCTGCAGTGTTGTGTCTACCAGTGAGTGCACTTTTAAAATGCACTAATGTTAAGAAAGCTACAAATCTGTATTGCACAGATGTCATGGCAAGTCATGTAACTGTTACTATTACAGCTCATGGATGGTGCAGTGCTATGTCAAACTTCACCTGTGCTGGAAGAGCCATGCAGGAAATGTAATGTAATGTCAGTGTTGGTTAGTCATGGCTGACCCTTGCACGATCCATCATTAGTTTTGACTTTTCTTGTTAAACTGCCTTTTGTTTTTTCCATAACACTGAGGTCATTACATGTTTGATAGACTCAGTGTGGTGATTTCAGAGCCATAACTTTAGGCACAGTGGGCCAGCTCTCATTCATAAGTTGTTTTGCACAAAACTTAAGTGCACTAACAGACATATGTGATATCCAATGAAAACAATATGATTGTGTTCAGTGAATGCACTGATTAAATGGCATAGAATTCTTTTTAATGCACTAGAGTTCATGCAATGACTGTCTGATTGGAAATTGTCTAGATAACTTCAGCTAGCCTGAGGCTGCTGCCTGGAGCTGAATTTGATATAAATTACCTCTTATTTGCATAGGAATAAAAGAGAGATATTTTAAATGTTCAGTAAATGCATTTTATTCCAGTTTTGTTCTCTCTCTAGTTTACAAATACACGTTTAGGCAGGATTGTTCACTTTTGATTATTGCAACCTTCAGTCAACACAAAAGTTGAGAAGAAAAAAGGCTTTTCAAGGCCTTGATCATTTCCATGTGAATAGTGTGGCTCTTAGCGAGGTGAGGCTGCAGCAGTAATGGCTCTGGAGTGCTTCAAGGCTGACTCTGTATCAGATCTGATGCTCCAAGAGTTTTAAAGTCACTTACAGAAAGAGCCATGTGCAGGCTCACAGTGAGGGTTATGTTTCAGAGGACACATTTTTACGCAACACCACAATGGAAAGATGTGCACTTTTATGTACAAAGAGTCTTTTGAGAGCCTGAAGGGAGAGAGAGTATCTTCATTGGAATTCACATATAATCCTTTTAACATTACTGATTGTGTCCAAGGTGGGATCATATTTACTGTTATTTTGCAGTACTTATACCAGGGGTCTCCAACCTGTAGCTTGGGAGCCACCAGTAGCTCTCCACCCCCTTCCACGTCACTCGCCAAATGGATTTCTGAATTACAGGTATTGTCCTGAATAAGTAAAATCTGATTAATTAATTGCCTATTACCATTGTACATGTATCATTTATAATTGGATAATGGTTTATATTTTATAGGCATCTAACTGTACCTCATCTAAGGCTTGCCGTGGATCTTTTATGTACTCAGTTTCTTGCGACAGCTAAAACTAGTAGCTCTCTGGCATGTTCATTTTGTACAGGTAGCTCACTGGAGAAAAAAGGCACACCTGTAGCATATAGTAATCCATAAATATCCTATCTTACCCTATAGGTAATATTTTTCTTTATCCAGAACAAGTCAAAGTATGCATTCAAAAGCAGACTACATCTGCACCATTTTCAGAAGTTAATAACACTCCCTGCATTTGTATTTATTTATTAGTGATCTGAAGTCTAACGCAGCACCCTGTTATTTTCCAGCAGGCATTTCATGAATATCTATTGTTTAGATGTATTTCAGCGTGTATGAATGATTACATTGTAATTGTGAGGAGAAATAGCTTATTATCAAGGGAAATAGATGGTGTGCTATTAACTGGAGTAATGAAAAACTCCAAATCATCTCATTTTTCACAGATATGTCTGTGCGTCTCTGTCCGTATGCGTTTGTACATGGCTCTCATTTGGAGCTGACCCAGACATACAGGGATGGCATTTGTTGCCCATTGGGGGGCTGTGTAGTTGAAATGGGCAGAGCACTCATCCAGAACACATGGCCCGTGGCTGTCCCAGTGCCCCGGGGTACTTCCTGTCCATCTGTGGTGACACTGCTGCTGACAAATGCTAAGAGCCTATAATCACCTGCATAGAACAACAGGCTTCAGCTAACTCTCCAGTGTGCAGTAAGTAGAAGATTTCCACAGTTTTTCCTCATAATACACAAATCAAGTATTATTATTTTTTAATTTATACCTTTATTTAAAGGTGCACGGTGTAACATTTTCTGGTTGAGGGTCTGCCACCTGGTCCATGGAGAGATTACTGTTTTGCCTTGATTATTCCACATCATGGAAGCAAACTTGGTTATCATAATGAAGATGGATTAATTGTAGGTATTTTTTTTAGCTTTAAAACACCTGTACTTGAACAAACGGACATATGTTTAATGCCCTACCATGGAACATTCCAGGCAAAGAAATTACATCTCCATGGAGACAAGCAAGTAGTAGACCCTCCATGTTAGAAGTTACATAGTGCACCTTTAACCAGGACATCCCATTGAGATTCTGAATTTTGTTTACAAGAGAGACATGGCCATGGTAGCAGCCTAACCAACACAGAAAATCACAAAATATTAAAATATAAAACCAATTCAACTTGACAACTTCACACTAAAGATTCCAGTTTAAAATCTTTAAATTATTTGAAGACCATGGTGCTGGGTAGGAATAAGCTGATTTTCCTACCTCTGAGTACAACAACTTTGTAAATGTTGCTCAAATAAATTAACTGAACTGAAATGTGGCTTTTTGTTCCTAGAATGATCGGGTATTTGTTAATTCTATATAGTCGATGCAAAAAAATACTTTATTGGTGCTGTTTTAGTGTTTTTTAAACTTTCCTTTGTCTAAATATATTTACATTTATTTAGGGTCTACAGGACATATAAAAGTCTCAATATCAGCAAACTGTATATCATGCATTTTCACATTTGTACAATCATGACTGAGCCAAAACTTTATTCCCTTTCCTTCAGCTATCCTTCACTAACTCTGACTCTTGTAATTGGTAAATAGCAGCTTATTTGTGAGAGGAAAAAACAAATTTCAAATGCCACCTTGCAAAATCCTGCGTGAAATCAATGTGCTTTTTAGTGTAGTAAAAATAAAACCAGACATGTGTTACAAGCTGGAGTGACAACTGCTTGATGACTGTAAACAATGTACATGTGTTGAGAATTGACAGATCAAACAATAACATAAGATATGCTGTATAACCTTTGGATACAGTGAGCAGAGTGAATAATTGATGTGTGTATATGGCTTCAATCAGCATATGAGAGAGAGTCCTCATCATTAGACTGAAGTGCTACATCAAAGACCTGTAATGTGTGCTCTATGTACACGCCTGACCCGTGCATTTATGTATGAGAGATCAAATGGACAAAATGCCACTGGCCATTAGCATGCTAGTGGTGTGATGGAGCATTGCAGATAAAGCCAAACCATCGGCATAGGAACGAAGCTATGTTCTCACTGAGGTTCAGTTTTTTCATATACATTTAAAAAGAATTTACGGAAACCCTGAGCGGCAAACAAAAAAAAGAGGTATGTCAAGTGTTTTTTTTCAAGTAAAATCTTTTTCAAATAAAATCTTGCCCCCCCCCCCCCCCCCCCCCCCCCTTTTTTTTTTGCACAGGGGTTTTATTGGGGTTATAATGTGGGAGATTGCTGTTTGAGACTCACCTTCCCTAACTGTGTATAAATTCATTTTAGCTGAAAGCATCAGGTTTTTTTTTAATGAGTTTTAGTTTTTGTGTTCTCTTTATGAGTTAGGCCTATATGCCTATATGAAAAGTAAGTTTGATAAGATAAGATAAGATAAGATAATCCTTTATTTGTCCCACAATGGGGACAAATAAAGTCACAACGCAAGTTACAGAAACAGTAGGAAAATAAGAGCATGCATCAAATCAAGATAAATAATAATAATAAGTATTTACAATCAACTAAAAAACACAACACTGTAAGCTAAGCTAAAAGGCACAGGAACATTGCACAATAAGTGTTTTTGATTCTGAGATGATTGTGTACATTGCAGTGATGGACAGTGGTGGGTAAATAAATAAGTAGCAGGTAGTGACTTTAAATAATATTGCACATTGTTATTATTACTATGGAGATGACACATGGTTGCTATGGGAATGACACATGACTAGCATTGTTCATTATACAGTCTGACAGCAGCAGGAAGGAAAGACCTGCGAAATCTCTCCTTAACACAGCGAGGGTGCATCAGTCTGTCACTGATGCTGCTCTCCAGAGCAGACAGGGCGTCCTGCAGGGGGTGACCCTCATGGTCCAGCATAGACATGAGTTTAGCCAGGACCCTCTTGTCCCCCACCTGCTGCACCGAGTCCAGAGGACAGCCCAGGACTGAGCTGGACTTCTTGATGATCTTGTCCAGTTTCTTCTTCTCCCTCTCTGTGACGCTGCTGCTCCAGCAGACCACACCATACAGGATGGCTGATGCCACCACAGAGTCATAGAAGGACCTCAGGAGTGGCCCTCTCACTCCAAAGGACCGCAGTCTCCTCAGGAGATAGAGCCGACTCTGGCCCTTCCTGTACAGTGCATCTGTGTTGTGAGTCCAGTCCAGTTTATTGTTCAGATGCACACCCAGGTACTTGTAAGAGTCCACTCTCTCAATGTCTCTTCCCTGGATGTTCACTGGTGAGGGGGCAGTAGAGTGGCGTCTGCGGAAGTCCACCACCATCTCCTTGGTCTTCCCCGCGTTGATGAGAAGGTGGTTCCGGTGACACCAGTCCACAAAGTCCTGCGTTAGTCCTCTGTACTCCGCGTCGTCATCGTCCGTGATGAGACCGATGATGGCAGAGTCATCGGAGAACTTCTGCAGGACGCAGCTGTCCGTGTTGTGTCTGAAGTCTGCAGTATAGAGGGTGAAGAGGAAGGGCGCGAGGACAGTGCCCTGGGGCGCCCCCACACTGCAGGTCAGTAGGTCAGACACGCAGTCCTGGGCTCTCACAAACTGGGGCCGGTTTGTGAGGTAGTCCAGGATCCACTCAGCCAGGTCACAGTCCACTCCTGCCCACTCCAGCTTGTCCCTCAGGAGCAGCGGCTGGATGGTGTTGAACGCACTGGAGAAGTCAAAGAACAAGATTCTCACATTGATGCATCACTGATCACAATGCAGGCATAAGATGCTGTATATATTGTGTATATTGTACCTTAGTTGTGCTGTTAGTTGTACTTTGTTGACTCCTGTTTGGCTTATGTGGCAAAGCGCTGCTTTTGTAAAAGGGTTGGAGTTTGAGTTTTAAGACGGGTTATTTTTTGATTTGCCCCTGTTTTCTTCATGAAGTGGCGCTTAAACTGCCCAGTGAAGCTTATTTCTACCCGAGCCCAGGCACCAAAGGCAAAGCCGCGGGCAGGTGAGCGGATCTAGGCAGCGTGAGCTCGTGGATATGCCGTCTTTCTGTGGCCTATTACCCCAATTTGAAACTGAGCAGTCAGAGCCAGAGCGAGGATCACTGCTCCAGGCGGCTGGACAGAACGTCACACTGCCTCTCTGGCTTTAGTAGGACTGGGGTTCGCCCTCCTCGGCCACACTGTGGCTGACGCGGAGAGTGGCCAGGTTTCCCAGACTGTCAGCTGACGTCATCAGCCACATCAACAGTAAAATATAAAATAAAATTAAAATGAACTGTGCACACACTTAGAAAATGGAGCCCAAATGATGTGCCTCTTTTTTTTTTTTTTTTACTTGCTGCTCAGGGCTTCCGTAGAATCTGTTTCCAAGGAAACCAGAAAAGACAGAAACAGGCTTAAACAAAGAGTTTTTTCTTTTGTTGGGGCACAACAATGGAAAAACATTAGCAAGGAGATGAAAATATGTAATTCTTTATTTGCATTTAAAAAGAAATTGTCCAAGTCCAGTTTAGACGGCTACTTAAATACTTGAATGAATAGGTCTATATTATAAAAGTAAAAGATGTAATAATACTGATTTAGAATTATAAAAAAGGTAACTTCTATAAAATGGAAAGAACACATTTTTATTCTACCTGTTTTGTTTATATAGCAACAACAATTATGTAAAACAAAACGACAATGATTAAAGGTGCATTATGGAGCTTTTAGGTACCACTTTTGATAGAAAGAACAGTGCAAACAGCAGCAGCTTTGGAAATGCTTTTATGAAGCCATATCACCATTTCATCCTTGTCCGACACCTATTTCCTCTTTTTGACACATCACTAAAATGTTTGTTACCAGCCTATCCAGTATCACAGCAACGAATGACAATGAACTTCTGTAAATTTTCATCAAAGGTCCTATATTACGCAAAATTTACTCCTGTGAGCTTTAAGCCATGTTAGAATGTTGTTACCTCATAAAAAACATACCTAGAATTGTGTTTTGTTTCATTCACACTTGTTTAAAGTAACCCTCTATTAGTCTGTCCACATCTCCAAAGCTCAAAATGCTCTGTCCCACCTTGTGATTTCATGTATTGGTAGCTTACCAGTTAGCAGCTACCTTTTACGGTTTGTTCAGAGCAGACTGGCAATTCCAGAACTGAAATTAACCAAATTATTCCAGTTAAGGTGTATGAAGTTTAAAAAACACAGTGGAGCTTATGACATCTCCAGGTGGAACACAGTGTTTTCTGTTTGAGAGAAGAAGGGTTTGTGTGTTGTGAAAGAAACAAAACACAACTTCAGTTTTTGATGAGGAAACAACACGGTAACACTGATCAGAAAACAGCGTAATATGGGCCCTTTAAGTATCCTAATAAAATAGACCTGATAGACCACATATTAATCAAATGATTAATATGTGTGTATGGTGTAAGTAATGGGGGAAAACACGGCTTATGTGCAATGTTTTATACCTTCACGCACAGGTAACTTTAATACATAAAAATCCTGCAAATTAGTATGATTTATTCAAAGGGCTCCATGTAGCTGGGGATAATTTACAAAACATGAATCCATTCTGCATATTGATTGCTTGCATACATTAAATGATTTCACCGCTCACTTATTTGCCATCACTTGTGACAGAAACAGCATTTGCCTCTTGACAATAGCTTCCAACAGGCTGCCTGGGATGAGACATGACACACCATGTTAAACTGCTGGGGGGCATCACTGGAGGCCTGTCCCTGCTCCACTGGTTCAAATACACACAAATAGATAGACAAGCTCAATGCCAGATATAGCAGCCAGACTAACTACTGCTTTACACATATTAAGATGAAAAGAGCTGTTTCAGCGAGCGTTTCTACCTTAGAGCCGATAAATGTATGTGTTTTTGACAGTCTTTGAGGGAAATAAGGTCATGAGGACATTTGAAATCAAAATTAGCATTTACCCAATTTGCAAGATCCCAACAGGAGACACGCTTCAAAAACATTTCTGTTGCAATCACGGCTGTTGCAATATGTTTGACACAGAGGAGTTTGATGAGGATTATGTATGAATTCATTATGTAATGAAATGTAAAATTGTGATGCTGTGATGAAACAAAGCAATGCAGGTTTAGAGAAAGATGAATGATATCGGAAGAGTTGTTAAGTGTTCATACTGTCCATACAAACAACTATTTTAAGTCCATTTGTATTGTGTAGTGCGGTGCTCTGAATATTTTAAAGGTTGGGTAAAGAAAAATTTCATAGCATTAAAAGAATGGGGCACATTTTCTACTTGAAAAGAGATTAAAACTCAAATGTTTGCACAATTTGAAATCTCCAATATATATATATATATTAAAAAAAAAAAGTGTTCCTCACCTTCCACGGTGGTTGGTCTCTCTCACCCTCATCAGCTCGGGCCCTCTACCAGAGGCCTGGGAGCTTGAGAGTTCTGCGCAGTATCTTTGCTGTTCCTAGTACTGCACTTTTCTGGACTGAGATGTCTGATGTTTTTCCGGGTATCTGCTTGAGCCACTCCTCCAGTTTGGGGGTTACAGCCCCGAGTGCTCCGATCACCACGGGGACCACTGATGCCTTCACCTTCCAGGCCTTCTCCAGCTCTTTCTTGAGCCCCTGGTATTTCTCTCTCTCTCTCTCTCTCTCTCTCTCTCTCTCTCTCTCTCTCTCTCTCTATATATATATATATATATATATATATATATATTTATATATAGAGAGATATACACACACACACACACACACAAAAACACAAGTTGAGGTATGATGTTGATCAAATCATCATACCTCAAATATGATGTATGATTGAAGTGACTGCTGTTCAAACATTAAAACAATGCTGTTTTAAAAGAGCAGGTTATATGTACTTTGATACATGTTCGGATAATTGTATTTTAAAGTAACAGTACTCTTTCGTCTCATAAGCCACTCTGAAGTGGACAGGCTGAGTACATTCCTTGCGACTGCTCCTCTCATCTCCATATCAGCTCCTATTGAGCAAAGAGGCACATAAAATATGAATGGAGGAAATGATGGACAGAGCAATCTAATTGTTTAGACAGCATATTGAATTTTAGAGGTCTCCATCGAATTAATAGGCTATGATTCCACTGTTAAAAATTTATGACCAGACTGAGCGAGTGTTGGTTTTAATTCAGTCAGAACAGGGAGCAGCCACAGATGGAAGAGGTAAATGGACAGAGAAAAAAGACCTTATATTGTAAATGAGAAGTAGTAGTACTATGGGATAAAAAGTGACACACATCAATGAACTCATTCATATGCACATGTTTACTGTTAGATGGTTAGTGTGAGAGAGGAAAGAAATAGTAATAATAGAACCAAATACAAACAAATTCTCATAGAAAGTACAATACAGAAGGAATTTTTGTGGCAAAATAATGGCGCAGTATTTGATCTTTTTGACAGAGAGAGAGATAGAGAGAGAGACTTTATTGATCCAGAGGGAAATTCAAGTTTTTGCTGCAGCAAAATTTACACTGCACTTCTCAGTCATCTTTGTGTCTCAGTCAAAGGTCTCAGTGCAGTTTAACAGGAGGACTGAACAGGTAGGGTCAGCAGATTCTGTGTCAGGGCAGTTTGAGGAGGAAAGTATTTCCTCTAGAAGGTCTTCTGTTACATTTGCTGCCACATATGGTGTGAAAACCTGTAGCATCTCAAATGTCCATAGCTAGCTCCATGGCTAGCCTCTTGGATGTGGGTAAAACAAACAGTTAATTTCACACAATCTAGCAGTCCCTTGTGTCCATTCCCTCAAAGTATTTCCTCTGGAAGATGTTTTGCCACATTTGCTGGCACATATGGTGTGAAAAGTCATATCTCAAATGCCCACAGCTAGCTCCTCAGCTAGCCTCTTGCATAGTCTCCATGGATGACAGATATAATGCAAAAATGGGGAGATACATTTAGGAACCACAAACACAAAATATTAATTTCATGAATTCCCAATTAATGATGGACCTATAATCCAGTACATTGATTTATACAACATAACAAATACAAATTGTAATCTTGTCAGAGAGATAGCAAACTACCAAAACTCCCCTATGGTTCAGGTCTCTAAGCTGTTCCATGTGGTGACTAAAAGTGCCTTAAATGTCCAAACCCAGATCAGTAGATGTCCTTTACAGTCACTCATTCACATACAGTGCCCCAGTCACAGGCCGGACTTGTCGCCTTTCTCCAATCCCTTTAGGAAGGCATTGCAGGCAGCGGTTCCTATTTATCAGACTGCCAGCCATCTGAAATCAAATTCTCCCTGAAGACACCATGAAATTACAGATATTTTCTCCTCTCCCAGTCCACCTCCTCCTCCCTCCCCTCCACGCCAAAGCCCAGAGGATAAATATTGCAACTCTAAAGCCTTTGCAAGCTCCTATAAGATGGCCCGCTGATGTCATTTTGACCACACACACTTCTATACCCAGAATTTGTCCCTTCTTTGTCTCCCTCTAGCCTCTCTTTTAGCGACAGGCTTAGCAGTGCAGTGATCCATGGTGCTAGTGCTCTGTTTATCCAGGCTAAGTGCTCTTTGTGGTGCCACTCCACTTTCCTGTGTTGTCTCCGACCCGTTTGATTGATAAATATTGCAGCTGGCAGCCACACGCTCCCCACTCTGACCTTAAGATAATGGAAATAGTTAGGGAAGTATAGGACAAAAGGCTAACTGCAAAAGCTGTTTTGCTAACGGTGTAGGTGTGAGGGAGTGGCAGCTAAGATGGATGGAATTAGGGTAATATACTGTCAGGAGGTCTACAGGTGATAACACTGGACAGAAATGGTCTGAAAGTCTGTTACTGAAGGAATGGTGATTTACTGATTTTTTCATTTCCTTCAGTTGTGTGGTTTTAGGATGACTGGGTTATTGAATGTCCAAAGCAGAATTAGGGACTGATTCGATACAGGTATCAGATATCAGCGCCGATACTGAAAAATTTACTGTATCGGATATCGGCTTGCAAATATTGGTTCAGCTGATATCCAGTTTGGACATAAATGAATGTAATAAGTCTATTTACTGGTCGTATTGGCCCAGAAAGTCATTTATTTATACAACACTGTTCTGTTACTTGTGGGATAAATAACAGCTACATAACACATTTGGATCCGTTTTGTCTTTTTTGTTTTATTTTTTGTATAAAGGAAATAAATGCTGTTTCTGCACTGGTATCGGGTGATATTGGGTATCGGCAGATACTTAAAGCTATAGTATTGGAATCGGTATCAGAACTGAAAAAGCTTGATTGGTGCATCCCTAGTTTCTATACACAATACTTTTCCAGATAAGATAAGATAAGATAAGATATGCCTTTATTAGTCCCACAGTGGGGAAATTCCAGTGTTGCAACGCACAGTTCAAGAACAGCAGGAAAATGGAACATGCAATAAAACAAGATAATAGATAATGGCTAAAAAAAGAATAATTTAGAAATAGACTCAAAGATAGACTCTAATTTTGTTTTGGATCAAAACCACTTTACAATTTTGTGCATCATTCATTCCATACTCGGTGGTGATACCCTGATCCTCCCACCACCACCACTCTCACACATACACCACATTCATACTAGGCAAGGAGGATGAAGTGTCTTGCCTAAGGACACAACAGAAACAAGTACAGGTACTCCTCCTTGTATTCCCAGGTACTAACCAGGCCCATATCAGGCACAAGATGATTCATCCACACAGTATATTTGTGGATGTTTGTTGCTCTATGATTTAAATAGGTAATCATATATTCCCAGACCAGAACTATTTCATTTACATAGTATCAAATCAATAAATAAAACTAGATGTTTTATTTATTGAACATTTCTTTATGCAAATTTCAACATTTAGAAATACTTGATTTCTGCCCGTGCAGGATATAAAAGTAAACAGTGCACCAAAAGTCTCCACACAAAGTAAATTGACTGGTGATTAAAATGAAATGAGCAGTAATTTTGCTTCTGGCTGTGAGTCGCTGGTGTTATTTGAGTCCCCGGTGGCCATGTGCACTTTAAATTGACAGTAAACTGGTGTGGGGTGTTTGAAGATGTGTCTGTAGCTGCGGAGAACAAAAGGAGCCTGTCTCTGTGCTCTGTGTGAAACTGCTTTTATCTGGTGCCTCAACAACACACGCTTTCCCATTGCACATAAAGCATCTCTCTTAAGTACAACATATGCGTTTTATTTGGACTGTTTTGTTGCAGTATGGCCACATATCACAGAGAAAAAGTGGCTCCAAAAACAACTACTATGATGCTATGGTGATGCTAAGTTTGCATGTGAAACAAAATAAAAGAAGAGTCTGACTTGAGAGAGCGTAGCGTGACACAGAACCACCTGCAGACAGTCTGATGCAGAGACTGTAGATGTTTCTGACGACGTGTTCTACCACAAACCTTGTACCAGTGTAGCAGCAGTACAAAGAGGAGAGGAGCCCACAGCTTTACTCTGTGTAAGAGGAGAAAGCCTGTGCCTCCAGGGGGGGCTGCCTGCCAAAAGTGTTGTTGAAGTTTCAGCGTAATGTATTTGGCATTGTGGGATAGTGCTAGTGCTTCATGTGTGAGTGACTGCATGGCCATGGTTCAGATTTAATAAAGATACAGTTGATATTTTAGCATTTACTAAGAGAACTACCCTCTAAATAATGATAAAGGACTTTCTATTTTTAAATAATGGTAGTTTATTATATCGTTCAATTAGGCACACAAACTCAAGAACCACAACATTTTAAATCGTCCGAAAACTCAAGTAAAAAAAAACAACAACACATTTTCAGGGGCCTCAAAAGGGTGAGTGTGACTAACTGAAAAACCTTAAAGTTATTAATGTTATTTGATATCAGATAAAACTTTATAACAGTATAATTCAGCTCATCTGTTGTACCTCCAAGTCAGTTCTTTATTGTGAGATTACACTAAAACAGAACTCATTCTAAAGTCTAACTTAAGTAATAGAGCTTCAGACAGAGCATTGCCTCTAGTTAGCTTCACACGCCTGATGACATCACCTGATAGGTATCTACTCCACCACAATCTCTGTCTACTAACAACAGCTTCTGGACATTTTATTTTCTAATCCCCTTATTAACTTCTGCTCTAACCACATTCCTGTATGTTGTACATGTACATTCCTTTTTTCTAGAAAGCAGCAGCTTCAGCAGTGTCTTCTACCCCTGATCCTCTCCCTCTGTCGTCAGTGTTACAGGGCACTTGTGATCCGCGCCCTCGTCCCATAGTCTCATATATAATATCTGAGCGGCTGCATGCACTAAGCTCCAGCTCAACACCTCTCTCTCCTCCTCTCTCGTGTCTCGTGTCCATTTATTTCACTGTCTCCTCTTGCACAGCTGAGCCCACAGGGGGCAGTGACCTCATCTAAACCAAACTCTGTGGCCAGTGTGCTTCCTGTGTGCGTGTGGAGATGAGAGGAGCAGACACCTCTCTTATTAAAGCCCTGTTTGGCTATCAGGCGGACAGGAGCCAGGCAGACATGGACGGGCCGCACCAAACCAGCGCGCTTTGTCATTTCCAACATTACACTCTAATTGGCTCCCATAGGTCTACAGGCGCTGAGAAAGAGCAGCTATACACTTGTAAACTCTGATACAGCCTCTGCACGCTCTGTGTAAGTAATGATTTTATTAGCACACAAACAAAAACAAAGACACACTCGTTAGCTTAGCATTTTATTGAGTTCAGATATCAGAAAATAATTGGTTTACTTATACTGGCACTCCTCAGTTAAACTGGCCTCCTGAAACACATTTAGAAACAAAAGAAACATATGGATTGAACATAATATTGGTATTTATAGAAGACAAATGCTTTGCCTCCCACATAAAAAACAGAGGATTGACAGTAATGTTTTGGGAGCAGTTATATAACAATTTGGCCAAAAACTCAAATATGAATTGAGTTAGAGAACACATTTTTTAGGTTACCATGGAAGCAGGTGGGTATTTTAACTTCAATACAGATCAGCTGGAGGCAGGAGCAATGAGTTAGCGGAAATAAAGAGGTGGACTGGATCAGAACATCTAAAACATCATGTTAGTACTGTGGGTGCGTGGGGGTGTTGCAAATGTCCTTTCACTTTGGGCAGCTTGATTAATTCCTAACATATCTTCGTCATATTGGCACATGCGCTAATCACTCATTGCAGTATAACCAGTAAGAGAAGAACACTAACCTACAAGGGACAGGGTTAGCATATCATTATTTATATCCATGGAGACAGGCCAAGTTAAACCACTGAATTTTTTATTTTTTTTTAACCTTTATTTAACCAGGAAAAAAAGTCTCATTGAGATTAAAAATCTCTTTTTCAAGAGCGTCCTGGCCAAGAGGCCACAAAATTTCAGTTTCAAAACAGATAAAAAACATACATACAATACATTCAGTATGACAGAATAATCAACACAATTCAAAGATAGTTAAAACAATTACACCCTGAGGATTCCAGATCTCTGTTTTTTAAAATCTGTTTAAAAGATTCAAAGGAGACCAGCTCCTTTAACTTCAAATCATTTTGTAAAAAATTCCATGCCGAAGGAGCATAAAACTGAAAAGCTTTTTTACCAAACTCAGACTTTACCCTGGGAACTGACAACAAGAGCAAGTCCTGTGAGCGCAGGCTGTAGGCCCCAGAACTTTTTAGAACAACATGCTTTTGCATGAATAAATGCAACATAGATCATTTCAATGCTAAGCAATAGCATCTCCATGGAGCCAAGCACCAGAGCATCCTAGTTTAATGTGTTTGTGTCCAACAGTAAATAATCACCTGTTATGTCTGGTCATTGTATGGGTGCATCACACTTTTGAGTTTTAGTCCCAGTGGAGACTTGGGTTGGTCCCGGTTTAGTCAAGATCATGTCCAGGTTTAGATTTGTGTGTATTTGTGTTTTATATTGTTACAATGCATTAGTTCAGGTAGTCACCAGATTTACAGCCATATAGGTAAAGTCATAAGTGAGTATAGGTAAAGTCATAAGTGAGTATAGGTAAAGTCATAAGTGACTATAGCAGTGAGCTTGGAACCTGTCCTATTTCTCCTTCTCTTTTGTTCTTGGTGACTTCCTTTGTTCCATCACTGACACACATCCTGGAGAGATTGAATAAAGTGGCATCATTTAGGAAGCTCACAAATGATCCTCCATCCTCCTCAGCACCACGCTAGGTTTTATACGAGGCCCGTCTCCAGCTAAATCACCCTCTCCCACTGTCAAAGAGCCATCAACTGCAACCGGATGGCACATTCACACAGCACAGATTAATGCACTTTCTCATATAACAATGTTTAATTACACCGGCCTCAGAGCGCAGCCATCATAGCCCAGATTTATGCATGTTTGTCTGCAGATATGAAGTCTATATAACCATACGCTGTCATATTCATCATCCCAATAGATGAAGCAAGCTTTAATTCTCCCCTCTGTTGGGATGTAATTACAGAGGTTTACTGAGATGGAGAGAAATCTGACACACACACGAATGCACACACACACACCCACCCACACACACACACACACACACACCCACACACACACACATACACACGCGTTTCACAGACTCACACCGCACTTTCACAAATGAGAAATTGGTTCTTTCTGTTCTTTGCACTTTTCCGAGAAATAAATGTAGCTTTCATGTGCATCCCCCTTGCAATACATTTCTGTAATTGTGATTCATAAAACATCATTTTCTATCTCGGTTATTTACATGCATAAAACAGGACAATCTTTTGTGCGTGCAACAACATGTTACCAGTCCAAAGACTAAAATAGAAAATAGATGTTTGTCATTCTTTAGCAGATGCTGTTGGACATATTATAGTCTAACCCAGTGGTCAGCCTTTGGGGGATTTTGTGTTCACAGATGCTCATTCCTAACTATAGGCTGTTGATGGAGTACATCTGGACAGTGAAGAGTGAGTGGACAGGATGAATAGAGGTGATAGTCTGAAAAGCAATGCAGAGTCCCCCAGCAAGTGCAACACAAGTTTAAAGGTCCCGTGTTACACCTCAGTATTCAATAGAGAGCTAAAATTATCCAAATGATTATAGAGTTTGTGCATGGAGTTTAAAAACACAGTGGAGTACTTCCTGTATTGCCACATGACATGTCAAGGTGGAACAGAGTGTTTTCTGTTTGAGAGAGTAACTTAAGCTAAATATGCGCAGGGCTGTGTGAATCAAACAAAACACAATTCCAGGTATGTTTTTGATGAGGAAACATAAATCAGAAAACAGTGTAATATGGGCCTTTTAAGTAATGAATCCTGTTTTAATGCTCTGGTGTTAATTTTAGACAAAAGTAAAAGCAGAAAGAACTCATGGCAGCCATCTTGACGGGCTCTGACCAATTTTCAGATGCCTCGCTCAAACCATGCCAAACTGTAACTAAAAAAACGATCCTCTGTATAAGATGAGAACATAGCTGTGACTGTTGGCTTCTACCCAAACCTGCACCAGTGAACAGGTCAAATCTGAATACAGTGCAGTGACAGAGATGTCCATTTGTTCCCAATGTACTGAAGACTTGACCATGTGTGCATCTTAGCTGGCTCTCCTCTACAGAAACCTGCTGTCAGAGACTTCAGTGCTGCTTCTTCTGCCCATCAGTCACTGCAGCTGCACGTGCCAATCACCTGCACACACCTCCTCATGTCTGTCCATCCATCACTCTCCTCTCTCCCTCTCTGACATTTAATCTCTCCCTCACAATCCAATGACAGGTCAGTGTCTGTACCCATAAGGCTTCACCCCTGTGGCATAAGCTAAGGGATGTGCACTGCAGCCATTAAAACAGTTATCCCTGTATCTGAAGAAGACCTGTGTGGCTGGGTAAACACTGCAGTCACACTTATACAGTTAGTAAACTAAACCCTCAAAGATCACAGACCACCACAAAGGCATGAGTTTTTTGCTTCTTGACATCTTAGAGTAAAAGTCCAATTGACTTCAGTGTCATCTCTTTGGTTTCCCTTTAGAAAAAAAATCTTGTAATGCTGAAAATGGCAGTGGCAATGGTCGAGCAGGTTAAGCAAGGTCAATTTGAAAGCTTCAATGTTGAGTTTGCATTAGTGATGGGACTTTAGGCTCTTTTATGGGATTCGATTTTCTTGGATCCATTCATTTCATCCATTCAAGAGCTGTTCAAAAGACTTGTTTATTTTTTTAATTTTTTTTTTAAATTTTTTTAAAGACTGTTTTATTATTTTTTTATTTTATTTTTTTACAATTTTTAAAAATGAAGCAAATGTGAGAACTCATTTTATTTGCAAACTAATCAAAGAGAGAAATGACCATGGCTCAGATTTGTTTAAACTGGTTCAAATTGAGAGTGTGCTTACCCTTTGAAATTATAAAAATTGCACTATAATAATAATAATTTTAAAACTAACTGCTATCACAATACCAAATATATTTTTTGTGCATAAAGCTCTCACTCATGTTGCTTACTCTGCTTTTTTTTTTGCTGATGCTTGTGTTGGTTCAGTGTTAATCAGTATAAGAACATGTACAAATTAGACCAAAAAAAATTGGTTCTTCTAAAAGATGTGATCCATTTCCAATCACTCATGACAAGGAACCTTTCAAAAGAGCCAACTTGCTCACAAACATCATCACTGCTTTGCATGTTCTCCCTGTGTCTCCCTCCATTAGTATACGCTTTTGCTAATGGCTCAGGTTGGCCCCTATAGTCACAGCAGGTAGCAGCTTATAACTAATACTCCCTCTACACAATTTTATTTGACAAATAAAGCTCTTACCACTTAACTTTGTAATGTTGGTCTCTTGTTAAATCACTTGCTGTCAGAGTTGCTTATGTAAAGCCATTAATCACAACAGCCCTGGTCGTGTCTATACAGCGCATGTTCTGATAAAAAAACACAGACCTGACGAAAGACTATTTTCTCATTCTTACTGTTCCCTTCTTCTTCTTATGTGCAAGTCCCAGCATAACCTCATAGCAGCAGGAGCCTTATGCATGAAAATGGCTGCCCTGTCGTCAACGCTTACTGTAAGTGGCTCACAAGATCCGAGAATATAAAAAAGAGCCGACAACACTTTATAATGTGAGGTATTGCAACATAGCACTGAGCTGCAATCACAATGTAATTTCAAGGCAGTGGTTCCAATTTTAAACTTACTTAACTGTGTATTATAAATTCTCTGAGCTAGTCTAGACCCGCACAGCTCTCTTTACATAACTTTCAGACAGACTTGGTAAAAAGAGACAGGAAAGTTGGCAGAAGTTGACAGAGTGCAGTGTCTTGGACCCGTTGTGCCGTTCTGGTGAAGAGAATGGAAAATGTCAAGATTTTTCTCACAAACGTGTTTGAATGGCTCTGAATTGAGAGTATAGAGACCTAAATGTCTTCTAAAGGACAGTGTAAGGACTATTATTATTTCAGGTTTATCTCAGACCAAACTCACAATTGGATAAAATAGGCTAAGATAGACTGTTTGACACATGTGCCCCATGTCAAACTATGTGGCCACTAATTTGCTCTTATGGCCACTCCAATCTACTTCAAATGTCTTGCCCAAGCACAGACAAAGCCCTATTTTCTATAAGGCTGCAGATCAGATAAAACTCCTCATATCTTCATATTCTTCTCTGTGGACTTGACAAAAGTTGAGGAGAACACAGCAGGCAGCAATGATATAGTTGATCTTGGAGATATGACAGTCATCTTTTCATGAGGCACCGCCACCTTCCCTTTCGGCCCTCTGCATGGTCATTTATGCCAAGCGGAGACGATGATTAAATGAAGCTTGTGCTAGATTGATGTGGTTCTCAAGGTAGGACTTCATTAACCAGCGGAACAAGGAGTATACTCAGGCCACCTCTCCACTTCTTTGTTAAGTTGGGGAACCAGCTTAGCCACCAAGCTGGCAACATTCAAACAACAAAAAAATCCCAAACACCCTAGATTCATGCAATCTTCTTGGCCAACCTTCACTGATATCCCAAAAACGGAGCCGACGATCTACCACTCCTTGCAAATCTCCTGGGCTGTCAAGAGGGGCTAAAATGCCAATGTGGGTGCCATCTGTAGCCCTAGTGCATTATGGTCACATTCAGGTGGGGTTTTGATGGTGGGCTGCAACATGATTTTTACAATTGTATGGCTACGTGATTAACAATGGTGACAGCAGCAGACTGACCTATATCAAATAAATGTGAGATAGTGCGGAACTCAACATTAGTGTCCAGTCTCCAAATACAAATGGCCATGGCTTGTTGCTCCACAGACAAAGATTGGGTGCTGCTTCTCAACATGTGCTCTGAGCATGTCACACAGTGACTGGAAGGTATTTTTTCATGCTGAAATCGAGGTGCCATTCAGAATCTGCCCAGTGGTTAGTGACATAGGTCCCCCGTCCATGACAGTCCCATACAACAAATAAATTATTAAATTATAATTAGACTAGTATTTTTTGTATGTAGGGTATTTGCCATGTTCTGTGGAATGTCTGGTAAAGGTGTGGTGCCGGCCACAGAACTCAGGCCTTTTTGTGCTTTTCCTTAAATAAGCGAGGGCCAGCTCCAACATATGGATGGAGGAAGGGGGTGTCTATCAGCACACTAAGCATTATGCTTGTTGGCCCTGGGCTGGGAGGAGTCACACAGAGCAGACCTGCTCTAGACAAGAGGCAACAGAAGGTGCAGAGGGCGAGGCAGGGACAAAACGGGGTCCTCACATGGCAATCATTGGGGCAGTAAATCAGGGGAAGAGGAAGCTCTGAGGGTGGCTCTAGTGCTGTTTGTTCAAGTATGGATGAATGCATATGCACACATCGCTGCCCCCTGGTGACCATCTGGGCTTCAGCAGATCCAGCCATGACTGACCACTGAACCAGGAGGGGAAAAGTGGTGGAGGAAGCATATGTAAGACCCAACCCAAGACATGGAGTTCAGATGGGCACATGTGATGGAGGACAGAAGGGGACTTGCTGTGGTGTCCTTTATTATTCTCAAGAGAGTGACTAAAAAGTAATTTGGCAGTGGATTGATCTGCGTTATTTGAGTGAAGATGTGAATGTAACATTTTCACTGTACTCAAATATACAATATAATTCTGCAAGTCTATTCTACAGCATATGCCGTGCATAATGTACAATTTTTGTTTACATTGACTAGCCCTATTAAATAGTGTGTTGAGAAGCACTTCCTTCTTCATGAGGAAGATTGAGGTTCAGTCATGCACATGTGGCCACAGTTTTACAGATGACTACCGTATTGATACTTTGCAGTGACATCATGCTGAGGGAGTACTATGTATGTGTATCAACAGTTACCATGGAGACACAATGCACACATTATCGAACACGGTCAAAACAGTTTTAAGATCATCTGGACACAATCAAAATAGATTTAAAGCCTGTGATCAAAACGATGATCAAATCAAACTTTTGCCTACAGTTAGCATCACACTCCCAGGGAATGTTGATGACCTCAGCTGCAAATGATCAAAACTACTATTACTAACATACTATTTAAAGTACATGTCACTGTTAGCAATGCTTTTGGGGTCAAGGGATGGCACTGAAGCTAAACAATAACAGTGTAAGAATTTGTTTATGAGAATATGAACCTTCCTGTTTAAGCACAAGAAATCAGTGGTGTTTGTGTCCATTGTGTGAAAGCAGATGTGCCCACTGTGGATCTCACTCTAAATGCTCCAAATGTCATTATTCTCACACACATTCTGACAAATGGCGTTTCTCTGGAAGGGTCTGCGTTAATCCAAAGATGTGCTTACAAAGTCTGTATTTCCTCTCAGGAAATTGCCAGAGAAAAGGCCCTGATGGCTTAAATGCAATAATTGATGAGTCCATTCAGTCAGATGATATGCTTATTTGTGCAACAATAATGCAAGTCATTATCATTGTCAGAGGAGAGATGCTATCTTAAATCGATGGTAATGAGTCATTGGTCTAAACTGTCTTATCAGTCAATGGGCCATCCTTCCTGTCGCAAAATCATTTACTTATTACTACTGGCTGCAAGGAAGCAAATAAGCCTTAGTCAATGAGAGCCTGCAAACTTTATTTATTGGAAAACATTGAGCAAACGTAAAAAGATTAGAAAATAGCCTTATCCAAAAGTTTTTAAAGAGTAATTTTAATAACAAAAGGAACATGAGACCCTAAAATGTATTGTAACGTAATGTACCTTAAAAAGTGCCTTCTATGGATCAAATACAGGGCAAAAACAGTGGTGAAAGAAGCATTAAATTTAAGTACTGCAAAAGTACAGATACCAGGACAAAAAAGAATAGTCAAGTAAAAGTATGACATGAAGTATAAGCACCCATTTAAAATGTACTTAAAGAGTAAAAAGTAAAATCTTCAAATGTATTGTTCTTAATGAAGATTTGTGCTGAATTTTGTTCAGCAGAAACATTTTTTTCCTCATAGCTGTTTAACTGTATATCTTTGTTTGCTCAAACAAAAAAAAAACAACTTTTACTTTTCAGTCCAGTTCAAAAGTGTAGTGGAGTAGAAAGTACACATATCTGCTCTCAAATGTGGTGAAGTAAAAGTAGGGATGCACCGATACTGATACTGGTATAGGATATTGGCACCGATAATGAAAAATTTACAGATTTTGGCCTGGAACGTCTCATAATGTTTGAACTTTCATTCATAACTGTTCACTAGTTATTTGAAGGCTAACTAACAGTTACAAAACGCAATTGGATCTCATTTTTATTAAGTTAACTGTGTGTTAGGAAATAAACGTCATTTTCCGTCCCTACACTGGTATCGGTTAATATGAGGCATCGGCAAATACTTAAAGTCAAAGTATTGATATCGGTATCGGAACTGAAAAAGCTAGATCAATACATCCCTAGTAAAAAGTATCCTCTTAGAAATTTTAGTTAGGTAGCTACCTAAAGTCTTTACTTAAGTACAGTACCACTAAAACTAATACAACTAAACTAATAAACTAATAGCACGTACAAGTAGTTACTACCCAAAACATGAAACCCTGTTTAATTGTCTTTGTTGCTTTGCTCCTCTTGTTCCTCCAGAGCAGGATGTTAGGATGCCACGCGTGTGTGCCTTTGTGACACTGCCTGAGTAGTAATTATGCTAAAGTCCTGCTCTCCAATGAAGATTAAGAGGTGAGTGTTCTCCAACGCTGCTTGTGGAAAACACTTGAGAGGCCCAGATGCTACGATAACAGCTTATCTTATGGTAACTGTTATTCAGGCCTGTCCTTCCCCTTTAAATCCCACTATTCTATCATATGAATATTATCAGGCTCTCCTTCACCTCTCCAGTGTGAGCAGGCCCTTGTCTCTGAGCCTGTGTAAAAGTGTGCTGAATTAGGTCTATAACTATGCAGAGAGCACCCCCTCCACATTATCATTCCTCCAGTGTGGTGCCACAATGGACCATCAGCGTCACCTTCTACAGGACAACAAGCAAAGACTGCTCACACTAATACTGAATTAGGATTTCACAAGCTAAATAATTGGTCATGTTTATGTCATGATTCATTCTCTAGATTCTTACAAAGGAGCTAGAGTGTTCGTATCTTGTAAATACTATCAATGTATATGCTATATTAAATAACACCTCTGCTTCACTGGTTATACCATTGCCTGTGACATTTTTGCCTGACCAGCCAGTCCCTTCTGTTTGAATCCAGAAGGGACTGAAACAAGGGAAAACAGAGCGTGGAAAACCTTCATTCAAACTTTAGATGGTCCAAACACAGCTGCTAAATTGTATCATGTATCTTTCAAATATGGAAGACAGCTCCTCTTGAAAATTCTAGTAACATTCAGAACAAAATGTGTGTAGAATCCCTCAGTCGTCCAGGTAGAATCCAGGGTAAAAGGAGAAATTCAATTTGTCAACTGGACAAAAGTTTATTTGGTCGAATACGTTTCGCAGCTCATCCAAGCTGCTTCTTCAGTTCTGGTCAGACGCTGGTGGACACTGCTTTATATCTGCCTGAAGGGAGGAGCTAACTACAATGAAATTACTCTGAGACTACCACACCTATTTGTTTACAGTTTCTGTTAGTTAGGTGGGCCTATTAAATATGGAGTGGGAGTGGAGTGTTGTTCAGAACAAAATATATCCCTTCTTTTACACACGTTTGAATAACCCATTATTATGAGTCCATCTACATCTCCATAGCTCAAAATGCACAGTTTCACCCTGTGAAGTTGTGATGGAAATTTATATTGTGGAAAGATTTCTCTCTCTCTGTGTTTATGTAAATGAATGTGATTTCTACCCGAGACCAGAGCAGTCACTAACATGTGTAAAGGCTCAGCAGACACAACTGTCTCCACCCTCAGGAAGCCCTTTGTTGTACTATCTGTCCTCAAATGTAAGTTAAGTTGATTAGCACAAGTCTGTGAAACAAAAGTCACTCTGCACTGGTATGTATGTTGTATGAACTTGTATTTCTGTATAAATACTCAGAGCTCAGATGCTCTGGGGGAGATGGAAGGGGGAGATGGAGAGAAGGAGTGACAGGAGAGAGGAGACTCAAGAGAGGGTGTTGGTCTCTGGCCAGGGCAGGCCTAGGCCCTGTCCATATCTGCTGTAACAAGAATAAACAGTTGTCTGTATTCCAAAAACTCACTGGGATTCATAAATGGATTAATTATTTATCATCAAGAGATACATACATTTTTCCACAACAAGTCATGAAGTGGTAGTTTTAAACCTTTTGTTACCTTTGACCATTTGTTCGGTTGAGATTGACAATTCCAGAGCTGAGATTATCCAAATGAGGGTGTATGGCATTTAAAAACACAATGAAGCACATCCTGTATTACTACATGGCATCACAAGGTGAAGTGTTTTCAGTATGAAAGAAGAACTCAGAGTAAATATACAGGGTTTGTGTGTTAAACATGTCCCATGTATGAAACAAAAAACACAACTCCAGGTATGTTTTTGACGAGGAAACAACATTAAAACCTAGATGAGAATATAGTGTAATATGAGCCCTTTAATAACAAAAAAAAGTTTCACAGTTCATTTTTTAAGAAATCTGAACACTAACACAAGGACCACACTGCAATAGATAGTGAAACAGGTACACAGAACCTTTGACTCCTCACAGTACAGCATAATCATACAGTACATGCACAAATAACTCACCATACAAGATAATAATGATGGAAAACCTTGATCATAAAACATGTCCTTTAAGTGACAAAAAAATCAATTTCCACAAAGCACATTGTGTTTAAAGTGAATGTGAAATAACAAAAGCTGTCATTGTTTGAGACTGTCACGTACGTACAGAACAAGAAGTAATCAGTGTTATGACTCGCAGCTCTTCAAAGCCTGATCACACATCATTTGTTCAGTTTGTTGTGTAAGACGCAGTCAATACAACATTGATCTCCATCTCCACTCACTCATTATTCAAATAAATGTACAGATATTTTTTATAAGAGATTTGCAAGACAAGTAACCCTCTTTAAATTCTGCAGCAAAGCTTGTGCAATTGTACAATAGTACCCAAATCAGCTTTAGTAAAGTAAAAAGTTAAACATTAAGTTAAAATAGAAATAATGGTTGATTACATATTTTAGAAGTTTCCACAAGTTACATTTTAAAAGTAAAAGTAGATGTAGTTTACCTTCTAGAAAATACTATAAAAACACACATTAGTTCAACAGATTAGTAACACATAATATATAATAATAATGTGTTACCGAAAAATATCTAGTCTTGTTTCTCCTCCCACTCGATACCAAACTACAAAATGCACATCGGCACAGTTCATACTGAAGCCTGTTGAGTATAAGACTGGAGACCCATCTGGCCTTGAGTTGACCTTTACACAGCAGTAAATTTATGTATGCTAATGGAAGAGGAAAGTTAGCAAATTCAGAAATGACTACCATTAATATTAATTGGAAATAAATACATTATTTTGCCAAAGTACCTTAAAACTTCAGCCTGACTTTGAGACACTTAGCACAAGAATATGCTTTTGGACTACATAGTGAATTTAAACAACAAATGATTACTTTTTGGCTGCTCTACCTGAAAAAGGAACATGAGACTTTGCTTTTAATGGTTCGAAGTGAAGTATAAATATTTCTCTTTCAGTAACATAAGTGCCTGATGTACAGAGTGCAATAAGTATAGCAACATATTTTTGACAAACGGTTAGTACAAAAAATACCTACAAGCCCAAGTCAGACCTAGAGAAAGACTAACATAAACTGATTCTACATTGCAGTTAAATTATACCATAAATACTTCAAAGTAGTATCAAAAATCTGTTTTAGAGTCTCAGTGCTAAGTAAATACCAACATAATAATCAAAGATCAGAGCCCGTGAATGAGCTCCATATAGTCTTCTGTCTTCCTGTATGCTACAGTCCTATACTGCGGTGTAAGAGTGCAGTCTTCTGTCCACTCATGACCTTTCAATTCCACCCCGGGCAGCACAGTGCAGCCTTCACGGACATGAATTAGAGCAGCATTTCTGCAGCGCACTGGTGATAAAACCCTGGGATGGGCCCAGCACAGATCCGAGTCAGGCCAGAGATGACAGGTCAAAGGTCACGCTGACCAAAATGGGTTCTGTTGTACATTCAGAGCACACTGCACCAGGAGTGGATCTGTAGGCAGAGGTGGACTTCTGTCTATATGCTTAAGCCACTATAGTATATTAGCTTGTATAGGGCGAGATAAAACTATTATGAATCTAACAGGAAGAAAACAACAGTGACAGGTGCATTGTGCTCAGTGGGGTTTCAAATAAGCTCACTGATACAGTAAGATACTATTTTTACGTCATTCATGGAAGTAAGAGACAGAGACAGAGAGAGAGACAGACAAACTCAGTGCAGTTTAACAAGAGGACTGGTCAGAGTAGTCTGAAGAGAGGAACAGCTCTTAGGACAAAAGTGTCCCTACTCTGTGTTCTGCAGCATTACAGTAGTGTCCAGAAGGCCGGTGAACAGGAAAGCCTCTCACTCTGCTCTGTTGTTTTAGTCAGTAAAAGTAATAGTAATTATGGTATTAATATCTTTAATTACAGGGTATTGCTCAAAACTCCACTGGAAAACATATTGCCTCCCCCACAGATCTGGCCTGTAAGTTGGTCTTATGGCATCATTTGCTTGTGGAGATAGTGAAACATTTCAGGCAAAGCAACATCACCAATGAGAGAAGCAGGTAATGGACCCTCCACAAGAGTGACATATAGCTCTCTTTTGGGTTGAAATATATTCATTATAACAGAAATTTAGTTTCGTCACTACATCCGAAACAGTTTTAGAAGTAAACTTTGAGTAAACTCACCATATTTATTTTCCATCTCTTGATTTCTTACTATCATACTACTTTTTCCACTGTGAGCCTTTTAGAGCCTCACAGTTTTTATTGCCCTTGACCCTGTCTTGGTGCATGAATAATATCCCATTAAAGCAGCTCTGACAGATGAACTAAATCATAGCCTGGATTTAAGGAAGCCACTGACAAAAAGAGAGCCCGAGCTGTGCAGTTTTCAGGGGGCAGAGGGAAGGTGAAGCACTTAAGAAGCTAAACATGCTGCCCTTTTTGCTTTCACACCCACTTAAAGGACTGGTGTAGAACATTTCCTATAAGACCTTATAGCATTGTGAATTATGGTGTAACTCCAGCCTTCCTAATCAGATGAGTAACTGCAGAAAATCACCCTTTTTAGTGATATACAAGTCAATCTCTATGTAGGTTTTGTTTTACTGGAATTAGTTTTGGTTTGTTGACTATGTAATAAGTGCCCACATGTAGTAAAAGCAACTAAAAATGAGTCTGCCGTTTTATTGTTCACGAACCAAAAAGTAATGCTGGTACTCTTTCAGAATGGTAGTAACGGCAAACTTAGAAAGTTGTCAGAAGCAATTATAAAATGGTCACCTTTAAAAAAACAAGTTACATATACCAGTTACTAAAGTGATTGTGCTGTCGTGACCCATTTCACTGTTTAACTAACTGAACTAAGTGTCATCACATACGGCAAACCGTACTACTGTATATGTCTCATAGGATTAACGTATGAATATAGAACAAATGTAAATTAGTTAATGTATTCCTGCCTTGTGAGATACATACTGTGTGTGTAGGTGTATGTGTGTAAGATGAAAGAGGGATGGTTGTAGATGTAGTAAAAGCTGAGCTCTCTCTCTCTCTCTCTGCAGGAGGTCCAGCTCCCCAACTCTTCTTTAATAAGAGGAACAGCTCTCATAAATACACTGTGTGCACGCTGCGTATGTGTGGATATCAATTACTGCACTGTGCACTATATCTGCCAGCCACACACTTTTACTCATTTTAATATTGAATTCTTATGTGGAATTTGTACCAAGAAACTTCCCCCTGATTTATGTGTATTCTTAAGAAAATTGTATTTTTTAAGGAACCCATAATAGATTTTCACAAAATGATTATTATAATTATTACTATATAAATAGGCAAGATTGATCAAATCTAGTGGGTGGCAAAAAGTCCTATTTTAGTAATTGTATCAAAGCAGTGTATATTAGTGTTATTAATACTATACCAATTATTGTACCCCTGTGTTATTTATTCTTCTATTTGTACATTGCAGTTCATTCAGTTCAAGTACAGTATGTTTTTGTTCAAAAGCCACAATTCAACAACAATGTGCACGCTGCAGGTATGCACTTGTGGAGTAGATTAGCTCCAGGAGCAGCTAGCAGCATAAATTAGCATGTTCATGAGCACAAACGCTCTGACATTTGGCAGCTCGAGTGCCTCTTGTTTGGAGTAGCACTGACGTCGGTGGGAGTCATCAGACGCTCCACTGAATTATAGACACAGTTTGGAGCTAATACCTGCTGATTGCAAGAAGGTGAGGAAAGAATACTCACAGGCTACAGAATTTCAATACTTTTGTGCACTTTAAGGTAATCATGGCAAAATTGAAGAAGAAACATTATTTTTTATATATATATATAATTTTGGGCATTTGGATTTTACGTATCATAATTTAACATTTTATACATCTTTCTTATATAGAATAACCTACATTCATGTAGCTGGTTGTGCAAAAATGGCGTCCATCGCCCTCTGTTGGTGAAAGTGAGTAAAGGGACATGTTGGATTTGCTAATTAGCAGCACAGGTCTTAGAATGGTGTGAAGGTGTGTGATGTTCTCAGGATGAAGGTGCATAAATGGTATGTTATGAAAGTGCAAACATCATTAGGACATGGCTCTTAAAAGGTCAATTTAGCACAAGGTGGTTTACAAGATTATTCAAGTACCACATTATTTCAATAGGCAAGATAGTGTGTATTTAAAAATACCCCCAGATTAGAGTATGAAGGCTTTTGATTGCACTAAATGAATGCTAATGTAGCTTGTAATTGGGGTTAGACAAAGGTTTTGACACAAATCAACTTGTCACCGCCATAATCTCACCGCGCCATCACTGCTTATTAATAGGTGATTTAGGGAATTTAGGGCAGGCTCATCTCCACATCGTTGTCTAATATTCAGCTAAAGATATCACTGTCTATGGATGTACTGTTTAGAATGTAAGATGCATCATTTAATGCAGAATTAGAGTCAATTAGCTGCAGCAGTTAACACTCTCGCGTCACAGCAAAAGGGTTCTTTCTTTCATTGTGTAGTTTGCATATTCTCCTCCAGGTACCCCAGTGCCCCATCCAGTCAAACACAGGAACAACAGGGGCTGCCAGGACGCCCCTTAAAAAGACTGAATTTCAGTGGGACTATAATAAAAGCCAAGTATAATACAATTAAGAAATGTAGCATCATTTGACCTAAATATATTGTTTGAAAACAGGTTCCTAAATTTCAAGGCATAAGGCACTGAGTAGAAGACCACAAGATCATTTCAGGATCATTTCAGTACAAATTCTGAATTATGTCACTCTTCTTGACTATATTAAAATTGAAAACATTATATTTTAATGAAATTAATAATACAACAAAACAATTTGAATGTTTTGTCATTTGAGCTTATTACAGAGGTCATTTTCATTTTACAGCTGGTTAGTTCGGCTGCATGGCTTTTTTGCAGTTTAGAGTGACGTCTTCAATAAGGTTTTACTGTGTGGTGAGACACGACGCATGTACACGATAATGCACATAATGATCGCTATAATCACGAAAGACGTAATAAGGCACAACACAACTCATAAAGTCAGTAGCTTTTCTACAGTTCTAATGTTTCCTCATTCTAAATATATGTGGATCATCATGTATTGCTGGTTCCATTTATATGACTGTACAGAGACAATTAAACCTCAGCGTGAACATGGATAAAGATAAGGCATTGTTTAAATCAGCACACAGAGGCAGCACCTGAAGACATCCTGTGACAAGATCCATGAGAGCAAGACTACAGTGGGAGAGAAGAGAGAGAAGGAGAGAGAGAAGGAGAGAGAGAAAGGAGAGACAGAGTGAGAGAGAGTGGGTCTAGAAAGGGGGAGAGAGGAGAAGGCTGTGTTAGTCACGCGTTGTCAGCACTAGTCTCCCTTACCTGCCATCGGGGAGCTGATGCTATGCTTTTTCCCCAACATTACCTGAACGCGCTCCTCCCTCATGAATGTGAAATTTATGTATTCCTTACTTTTTTAAAGGAAACTTCTCCTCAACAGCCAAACAAAGTCACATAATCAAAAGTTTGCCAATCTAGTTAAAATGTCAAAATGTACGCTTTAAAGCTTATTAGAGTGTGATCATTACGTTTTGTTTATTTAATTGCTTTGATTTTTCCGTCACTAAAAACACCTGAATCATGATGTTGACAGGTATGACATAAGTAGCAGTTATTACAGATAACACATGGCTCGGGGTAGCTGTCAGCTTTTTCTTATCTAATCTTCTCTGTATTAACACCAGTCATTGATAGAGACATACCAAGAGTGGATACAAATCAAGCTTCTTCCTGGTATCTCTGGTCTGTGTCAGGGTATCTTAGCAACATGTCAATCTTCATAGTGAGCGGCAGGTCAATCACTAAAAGGATCGCAGACAAATGGCCTCTATTGATTGTCAGCTCTTAAGTGGCTATATATTTTCTTCTGAATGAGAATTCATGACACATTTCAAAAGTTATAAATTTGTAATAATGAACCAAATGTATTTATTAGAGCAGAACCATGTATTTATTAGGGATGTAACAATAATCGAAATATCGTGATATCGTATCGTCAAGTGTCACAAAAATATCTTGGGCCATCACAAAATATCGATATATATTAAAGTTTCTCTGCTTAAATTAATAGTTACCATGCAGCAAAAACAGAGGGAACTACTGCGCATAGACCATGATCCTTTGCTCCGTTTCAGTGCAAAATACATGAAGAAATAACTGTTATAAGCACTTTTAAATCCAAAGTCTTGTCAAGGCATTTAAAAGGAAAAGTAGCATATTCACAGTTTTGTCAGCCTCTACAGAAATCGGACTAACTGAGATGTATATCAAAAAAATAATGCAATGAGAGATTTGGATATTGTCCCCAGTATTTATATAACAGGGACCACTGATGAACAAATCTTTAGTTTCCCCCAATTTAGCTGCAAAGTTAACATGTAAATGCAAAGTAATAAAAATATTGTATATTTACCATACACTTCTAATAAAATACAGAAAAAATGATCTCTATTTTGGCACTTACGTCTGTTGAGTAAACCACAAACATTCATATACCAGTGTATAGAGATAGGGGGAATGTGTCTTGCCCAAGGACACAACAATACTCATGAAAGCTGGTACTGAACTCTTTGGATCAATGGACAAATCCACTTCTAACTGAGTGATGGCTATTCTATTTTCTATTGCAAGAATTGTCATTGTCATACATGATTGAGGTATGTGCTCTCAAAATCTGCTTCTCAATTATTTTCACATTAATTGAAAATAAATCTCAATCTCTCAAGACAAGAGAAAAATAACATACGCTAATCGCTTCCAGTAGCCTATGTTGTCCTCCAACTTGAGCCCGCTTCTTTTGTTGTAGAAAAGTAAACTTCAAGTCATTCAAAGTGCTGAAAAGAGTCACGAACATGCTCAGTCTTTAGATGGATGTGGCTCTCCTCACCCCAGATGTGACCGACAGCAAGATCTACGCCCCCGAATGCCAAGTACGTACCATATGGACTAAATGGCAGCGCATATCGGGCTGGCTGCCTTCAGCGAGGGAGGGAGGATGTCCAATGCATGCTAAAATAGTCACTTCCTAACACAGTGACGAATCTGGTAGCACCCTCTACCCCTCAGCGCTCCTATATTAAATTCAGCTTGCACCTATTTCCGAATCCATTATCTCTTTCAGTCTATTCATCTTACACGCACTTCCTCTTTGGGACCCCGTGGACGCTCAAAACCCTTAGATCTATACTGCGTCCTTGTGTGACTTCCATCGGTGCATTCCAGTCTTCAAATGTTAAATTGTCTTGATATGCCCGACCTGTTTGTCTGCATGTGTTTGGTTTGTGTCTAGGTTTTCTAAAAGCAGCCTCTTTCTGGGCTGGCGTCGACTTAATGCACACTATTTATATTCACAAGCGGTTTGTAGTGTTCCCGGCCATCTGTATCCTCTGTCACGCCGTGCACACTGACAGTAAATTAGGAACACCACCTCCAGAGTGAGAGAGCTAGAGTTACCTTTTCAGTCTGGTGCGCTTTGAACACAACGTGTCACGAGCATCTGCTACAGAGAGGGCAACAATGATGACTTTATGACCGTAACTGTGAATAAGAGAAATGTTACAATTAAAACACATTTGATCTGTTCAGCAAGATAAGATTGCTCTAAAATAATGATCAAAAAATTGCCTAGAAAATAAAGCAATTTCTCCCAATAAAAGGCAAAGGCAAAATTCTCATCTAGATGTTTAAAATTCTAGCGTATAGTTTGGTATATTTCACGTCTGTAGAATTAGAAATTATGTTTTTAAATCCCTGTTGCTCCATCGCCAAGGCCTTCCTTTGTATTCCCCACCATAGAGTATTTTTGATAAGGTACATTGCTATTCAAGGGTTCTGTCTCAGGGGCTTGTTTCAACACACAGCTTTAATGGGTTGGAGAGAATAAAAAAAACAATATAATGATATTTAGAATATGAATTTGAATAAGATGGAACAAGCCAATTAAAGATGTGCTGTCTCAGAAGGCACGAGTAAGTGGCTTTCACGGAATGGAAATTTTTAAGAAGAGATAGATAGAAGAAACTCACCTATATAATTATTTAATGTTTGAAAAAACAATTTAATGTTAGGATATTTTGGGATCGCAAATAAAATGTGCAATAATATTTGATATACTTCATATGTTATATGTTATATGTTATATGTTATATGAGTGCAGTGTTTCTCAGACTGTGGTATGTGTACCACTGGTGGCATGCTTCGAGTATTTGTTTAATGTAGAAACAAATCAATTGGTGTTTTTGTCTTTCTTTGGGTTAATGTTATTTATAACTACCTATCCATGGTTCAGTCTTATTTCAGACCTGGTCTCATTGTAAAACAGGTTTAGACCTGGTTTAAAACTAATTTAGGAGTCATTTACGCCTGATAAAGTCCAGGTTTAGATTGGTACTCAGAAAGCTGAATATTATCTTAGGTGATACTTAGTGAGAACCACTACCATATTTTTATTACCTTCAAAGTTGGTGTTACCTGTTGTAGGGGGATCTCTACAAAAAAAATTATTTACTAAATAGATCAACAAAAGCATTGTGAATTAACCTTTTATGGCATTAAACAAATTATGTGCATGTACCACCAGAGGCAGTCTGCATACCACTCATGGTGCACGTACACTAATGGTACATGTACCACATTTTGAGAAACACATAAGAGAACCTTTATTCTTTTGTGTTGTAACAGAAAAGTTGAGAACATCAGCAGCAGAAGTAAGATAATAACTGGAAAACAAAGTAAATAAAATGCAATCTTAGTAGAGAAAGATTATGTACAAAGACACTGTAGACTATATATGGAATTTGTATAGGTGAATTATTTTTGGTTTACATTGTAGGGAATACCACAAACATTGAACAAAATAAGGAAGTGACAACATATTATTTGTTTACAATGGCACCACTTGTGAAACGAACAGAATAAGACTGTTTTGGATGACGTTCCTTAATTCGTAAAACACACAGGAGAATGGAGAATCCCTCCCTCTCTCTCTCTCTCCCTCCCTCTCTCCTCCTCAGGCCCATTAAACTCACTTTAACACTGGATACATGTGTAATGTGGCATCGCTGCACCAGCCCCTCTGCCCACTCACACAGGCCTGTGAGCTGTAAGAGGCTTCTACTTGTCCCCCTGCACAGAGAGAGGGAGAGACTACTGCAGATACTGGGATTTAAACTTGATTCGTTTTCTATACTAATGAAAATGTTTGATGCTCAATACCAACTTCATTCTTCAAATGTTAGCATGTGATCCTGTGCTACCTCTGATATCAATGAAGGAACAACTGAAATGTCCATTTTGGACCATTGTAAAAGAAAGAACCAGATAATGAACTGGAACAGAGCAAACATCACTGGGACACAGAACAACAAACATCATTGCTGGATTAAGGAGGCAATCGAAATACAGAAACGTGCCCACAGAACTGTAAACCGGGACAAAGAGGCTATTTACTCTCACACACCTGGGATACGGTCCTGAAGAAATCTGCAGATGGCGCTGTTGTCTGGCCTCCACCAGTAGGAAGACAGTGCTAAAACCTGTATCAATCAGCTGACCGGACACATCATCATGTGACCACTCTGAGGAAGACCGCTAGTGAGCGAAACTGTCAGGTATGAAAACAAATTAAAGCTTGGTCTGAAAAAATAATCTAATCAAATAAATAAGACCACATGAACCTTGTTGGACTATTATCAGTCAAGACCTTTCTAAAGGATGAGTTTATTAGTACATAATATATATGTTATATATAATATATACTATATATAGGGTGTCTACATTGATAATGAATAAAAGCAAGTATGGTTAAGTTAACATTCTCTTGAGGATCTAGGTTTAACTATATATCTTACATTTCCACAATTTCATCTCAAGTTTGTAAAATGTAGGAGTAAGACACATTTTAGCAATTATAGTTTCAATATCTTTCCATAAAGAATGGTTTCAGCGGCATTGAAAGACAAGAGTTGCAACCTGTGCTAACTTAATATGGAGAATTCAGTTGCTCATATAATTCATAAACCCACTACATGTCCGAGTAAATACATTGAATAAGATTAAGAAAATACTTTTGACTTAAATAACACTGTCTCCTTTGGGTGTGTCATAAACCAATATGCTACTGGTCTACTGGAGATGCCTCAAAAGCTTTCTGTTGAAAAAAAGTGACAAGATTTAAAGATTTAAACCCATTAAAAATCAGCAGTGTTGTCCAAGTCCCAAACTTTTGTGGAGAAACTCATCATCCCCCTTGTTTGTCTGTCTGTATTCACGCTTGGCCAGTTCACAAGCGTGGGGTCTTCACAAATGAATAGTAGCCCACACGGATATAACGATGGACAGAATTATTACTATGACCTCTGTGACCTCGTGTAATGAGCATCAAGCTGAAGTGAGCGAGGAGCAGCTCTGAGTTTTACAGTTTCACTGAGAGTTGAGTTGTACTTTTGTTTTTGACAGCCAGCCATGACAGCCGAGATGTGTGATAAAATAATTTGCCGAAGCGTACAGAGGAGAGAAAAACATTCAGAGTGGCATGAGGATGTGGACGTCTCAGAAATGTACTTTTTGTTCACAAAATTAAGCCAGTAGTTTTGACATTGCAGGGTATCATCACATATCTTACACTTGTAAGTTCTATTATATTTAATGAAATGGTGATATCATGATAATATTTTTGTATTAATATATTTCTATATTTTATTTGTACATATACATTTATATAATTATGCCTTATTGACACCTGTCTCTTGTTATTTTTGCTACTCACCCTCATCAGCTCGGGCCCTCTACCAGAGTCCTGGGAGCTTGAGAGTTCTGCGCAGTATTTTTGCTGTTCCTAGTACTGCGCTTTTCTGGACTGAGTTTGGGGGTTACAGCCCCGAGTGCTCCAATCACCACGGGCACCACTGATGCCTTCACCTTCCAGGCCTTCTCCAGCTCTTCCTTGAGCCCCTGGTATTTCTCTAGTTTCTCGTGTTCCTTTTTCCGGATATTACCATCGCTTGGTATTGCAATTTCCACCACCACCGCTTTGTTCTGTTGCTTATGGTTGGTTCGCCATCACCATTCTGTTAGTCTGTATCTGGAAGTCCCACAGGACCTTGGCTCGCTCATTCTCCACAACCTTTGGGGGAGTTCCCCACATTGACCTTGGGGTCTCCAGTCCGTACTCTGCGCAGATGTTTCTGTACACTATGCCCGCCACTTGGTTGCAGTTATGTGCTGGACTGCTGGACGCCCTGCCAGTGATCAGATACCCTGCAGGAATATATATATATATATATATATATATATATATATATATATATATATATATATATATATATATATATAAAGTTTGCCTAAGTCTAAGTCTATATTTTGATGTAAAAATGTTTTCAAATATCTAGAAAAACAATACAATTTTTGTGAGATGATTGCTAATTTCCATAATTGACCACAAAAAATGAACAAAAATTCAATAATTACGCTTAAAAAAATCATGATTTTTCCTAGACTAATCTATTCTGTTGTTTTTGGCACATTACCAGCCAATTTGCTATTTGGTTTAACTTATTAGCCAAATCACTTATGAAATAATGACTCACTTATCAGCAGCTTCCATTGGTTTTAGAGTCAGTTGAACTGGTGCCAGCATTTTACACAGGGGACAGTATGAGGCATATTTTTAAGCTTATAGTAGAAATGCTAGCACACAACTTTTCTGTCACTGTATTTCATTGCAAACAAGAAAACTCCATATAGTACAAGTTGGTGTTAGTCAGTGGGGACAGCCATTTCAAATAATGCCAGTTTAAACATTTAGGGACTAGTTGTCAGGTAAACATCCCTTAACACAAAAAGAGATTTTCTGATATTTCTGCCTTTGCCTCCCAGGTTTGGTTTGGGAGCCACAGTCCCACACAGGTAGGAGTCGCTTCACTGCACCAAGCACAGAACTGTCCCTGAGTCCTCCACACGGAGGTGGTTTTACATTTCTTATATAATTTAACAAGCTGTCGGTAGAGTGCATGGCTTTATGAGACTTTGAGAAACACACAGTTTGATATGTGAGCTGATTGCATGGGAGGGTGCACTCACTGGAGCGGGTAATGCACATTATACATTTAGGGACAATGGGCAGAGAAAGACTTCAGACATATTATGCTGTTTCTGGGTATTTAATATTAAAATATAACATACACGTAGATCATTATTTTATATTTTGTCATTTACTTCTTTTTGTTGTTGCTGTACATGTTTGATTATGTTTGATTTGGAGTCTGAATGTTTTGAATAATCACAAGTATGTAGAGAGAAGTGGGCGGAGATAGCAGTAAGTGTAAACAGAACACTCAAGCCTGAAATGCAGGAGAATGCAGATTATGAATTAATCTAAATAATACAACTATGTTAATGATGAGGGAACATAATATACATAATATATATAATAACATAATATGTCTTTTAAAATAACATCACAATAATAGTAAGTGATAAGGAATAATTCCCTGTATTTATTATTATTTAGAAGTGCATCTGACATGTTTTGGTTTATGTAGTCGAGTCTCTCTCCTTTTTTTTTTTTACCAGTTTGGTGATACTTATCTAGCTCACTGGAGACAAGCAGGTGATGCCGTGGTCAGATCTGTGGAGAGGAGACCTCGCTCACAGTAAGAATGCATTTTCAAGTTATTTTTGGACAATAATTATGTGTCACTGAATGTCTGTGTGTGTGATTTCAAAGAAAATAATTGAAAAATAGATTTAATGCCACACTGCACAACATGCAGGCAAAGCAAACCCAGCTCCATGGAGACATGCAGATATCAGGCCCCTCCACAAAATGTATTCTACGCATTTAAGCAAAACAGTACGGTCTGGTACTGTTAAACATACATGCTCACTATTTGAGTTTTTACTGACTTCACACAGGCTAATCCAGATTCAACACTGTAATGTGGCGGCTACGCTTGTAATAGAGAATTTCCCTGCAGCTCATAAGACTAACTATTGTTGCCAGCAGTCAGCAGAGTGAGGATTGGGTCGACACAAGATGAAAACATGACTTTATTAGAATTCACAACAACCAGCGTGTGCCAGATAGAATTTCTCCGACCTCATTTAGGTGCGGGCTTTTCCATTACTCAAGTGTTGTTGCTGCTTGCTTAACCAAGGGGAAAATGGGTTTTTAAAAGTGCCACTCCTGAATATGTGGGCTCTGTGTGTTTGTGTGCGCACATATACATTGAGCTGCAGGTGTGTGAGAGCTACTGCTTACAGTTTGGCAACACCATTTGACAGTCATTGCATCTTCACTGGGGATCGGAGGGGAAAAAAGAAAAATGTTGAAATTTGGGGCAATCAAGATCAGACCAAACACTGCTGTGGTGCCCTCAGGGCTAGAAATAAATGTTTTTGAAGCGAATGGACTGGTGTTGTAACTCAAACTGTCTGCATTGAGATAGCATTATGACAACAAGTAAAAAATTGAAATGATGTAATTTAAATGATGTCTTGCTTTCTTTAGAGAAGCAGAAGTTGTTTTTTTATGTTTCTTATTCGATATGTGATTAGAATGGAAATTGATATAGTGATCTGTAATGTAGATATAAAGTTTTATAATAAACAAGACCCATCACAATGTTAGAGAGGCTGCCCAGATAAGTTTAATTTAAAATGTCATATTGTTTTGCAAAACATGTGGTATTTTAGATTTTACATTTGTAAAGTAAATACAGAGAGTTTAATGTGCACTGATCTTTATGTGAAAAGTTCACTTGTTGGAGCTAATACACTCTGCACTTTTTGTCTTTTGCCTTTAGGCTTTCAACAAACTTTGCTCAACTTTGGTCTTGTTCTCTTTGTATCTAAAATGAAAGCAAGCACGGACTTGGGCTTTCTCTCAGTATCATGGGATGGTCTTTGCACTCTTTTGTACTTCTCACGCAGTGCTGTCATCTTTGCAGCAGGAGCACAGGAGCAGAGATATGCACAGCACTGAGTTTTATACATGATTTAAGCTGCTTCATTTCTCACTTTACATGCTATGTGTTATACCAATAATATATGAATGAATCAACAGACACTGTACTACTGCATACTGCATTTTTCTAAAAGAGAGCAGTGTGGATATCATACTGCAGTCAAAAAATACCACTTATAATGGACACAATACTCAAGCTGACGTTCTAGCTCAGGGTATGGAGATGGGGTCCCAGGTGCAGCATTGCAATGCCCACTGCTCCAGACAGGTTACCACAGAGGCACTGAGTAAAACATAACATGTACCTTAACTTGTCTATTTAGATAACAAAATGGGGGATATCGATGGTAAATGGTCACATTTTTATGTAGCGCTTTTCAACCTTCAAGGCACTCAAAGCACTTTATACCACCACTCACCCACTCACCAGTGTACGCAGACACAGGAAACAAGGTGGACAAACACACCACCAACTGAGCTAGTCACACCAACTTTTTCATAGTTGTATCGTGATTTGTAGAGTTTAATGTTTTAACTGCCAACCTGCCCCGTTTAAAAATCATACACTCCAGCTTTAAAATAACAATATTCACATGAAATATTGAAATGGCAAGAAGTATATTAATGTAAGTCAACATGTATTTATTTATTTAGCATTAGGTATTTATTATACCTTTTATATAATGTTGTAGCAGCAAAGTATTTCGGGCGACCTCCAAACCAGTTTTTTATGGAGGGGAAAGTTGATAACATAAAGACTTGTGGAAGCTGACATAAAGAGAAAGTTGAGAAGACAAAAGTCATGAAGAGGTGCTAAGGGGGAGGCTGGAGGACAGACTCTAAATAATGAGCACAGCACAGACACAAGGCTGGCTGCAGGAAAAGGCTTGATGTAGACAGGGAGGAATTGGCCAATGGGTGATGAAATCTGGAGCCAGCAGGTCAACATTGTTTAAAGGCCCAGATTCAATCATAGTCAACCAAAATAAATCAGTGTGTGAGTTTGTTTTAGCCGCACAAGAGGACAGTCTCAAGGTCGAAATGCAACGCTGTGTACACGGGTCAGTGAGAAGAAGAAAACATTGCATAGGGCACTAAATTATACAAAGGAAATTTCTGTTGAGAAGTGGGAATATCCCCCCACCCCAAATACCCAAGTAAAAGTACAAAACAGTGGTCAAAGAAAGTATTTAAAGTAAGGTAAAAAAAAAAAAAGTCAAGGATATACCACAAAAATTTGAAAAAATAATCATATATAATAATTCATAATTTTGTATTTACAACATAGAGCTTGTGTCACTGAAAGAGTAACCAAAACTTTTACTCAAGTAAGGGTATTGTTAATTAACAAAAAAAATATTGGTTAAAGAAGACCTGTGCTTATGTCTGCTATACTGTATAGCTATATGACATGCATGGATCATTATGTAATTGTAATATTAATGTAAAAAGACTTAATAAAAGAAACAAGTCCACTGACTTCCACTGAAAACTGTGGTGCCCAATGGAAGCTGATGTCGCCATAGATGTCATTGCAATAAAGTATCTCCGATGGATAGCAGCAGATCACGTTAGACGGCTGCAGATTTTTCTTTTCATTTGTACCAGAATGACTACGCAACACTGCTGAATCATACGCAAATCACCGATTAAGAAAATGAAATTGAAGAACTAAGTAAGTGGAGAGCAGTGGGCGGACACCAGTGGCAGTGAAAACGGGGATTAATCTGCAAAATGTCATCTTGAAAATAAGCGATTAAATATTATTCAAACATGCAGGAAGCATTCCAAATACAACTTCAGATGAGTAAATGGTGAGGGGAAACAACTATAACATGGTTAAAAGCTCTGAAAAGTCAATTTTACATAATAGGTCTGCTAGGAGAAAACATATGCTGACTGAAAATGATAAAGTAGAATATTATCCAAAAGTTTCTCAAGTAAATCTTTACTGCAAGACACAAGCACAACTATGAAGCTCTCCACATGCACGTAAAGACTGGATCAGTATTCATCCGCCCCCTCGGGTGTCACAGGTGTCCCAGAATTATACCAGGGTCCCTCCAGGGTCATCTCCTCATGATGAAAGTCGAGTGAAAATGTTGAAATTTTATGGATTTTAGTGACTTTGAGAAAGGCCACGCTGATAGCCCTGCCATGATGCAGTGTCTGATTCTTAAGGTCACAGCTCTACCTGCACACAAGTGGACCACAATTCTATTTAGCAAACATTCGTGTATTACATAAATGAGAGTTAAATATTGAACATGAAAAAACTTTTTTCACAAGTTTTTTCATGTTAAATATTGAACATGAAAAAACTTTACCCTTAAAGGACACATATTACGCTTTTGTTCAGTTGTAACATACAACGTAGATCATTATTTTACAGTTTGTCCATTCTAAACCACAATATGGACCTAAAACAATTTAGTAAGAGGAGTATGATTAGAGGAGTGTGTATTGTGCGTATTAACCATAGACTGTATAAAGAAGTGGACTAAGGGAGTGTGACGTCACCCATAGTGTTCGGCTCCACTCAAATGAAGCTCACAAAGCTAGCAGTTATAGGACCAAATTTGGGCGAAAGTTCCATAACAGGAATAGGAATTGATTTACGGACAAAATAGCAAAATAAAAACACCAGGATCATGTACGTTAGAGCAGGTTAATATGAACATTGTTAGACCAAAATGAGGAGCCTAATAGCAGCAGTTACAGAGAGAGGGGCAATGTTTCACAAAGTGAATTGGATCTGGAGTCTGCGGAGCTGGAAGCACGCCCATGCTCACTTCTTATTTGAAACACGGCGACTAGTGGGTAAGCTATGTCCATTTATATATACAGTCTATTGTATTAACAGTGGACTGCGTTTGTGTGTATTTACCGAGGAATGTGTTTTGTGTATATGAACAGAAGAGTGTGTTTAGTGTGTATTAATGTAGAGTGTTTTTTGTGCATATGAACAGAGGAGTGAGTTTTGTGCGTATGAACAGAGGAGTGTGTTTTGTGCATATGAACAGAGGAGTGTGTTTAGTGCATATGAACAGAGGAATGTGTTTAGTGACAGAAAGACAGAGACGTGTACACATGGCGGTCAGCTCCTCACACAGCTCCCAGCTCAGTGTCACAGAGTGTTTGTGACTGCAGCAGACTCTGGTGTCAGCTCTGTGCCCGGGGCCAGTTATTAGGCAGCAATCCGTGAGCCTGGGGCCACTCTCACACCTTCACTGTGTTCTAATGTGAGCAGGGCACCAGGGGGAATCTGTGAGGCGCTATGGCAGCTCAGCACACACACCCTTATGATGCAAACCGAACATTTACACTGGTATCAATGGGAACCCTTTAAAGGTCTATAGATTTTTCCTTGACAGACAGGGTTTCCACACTGTCCTGGAAAACCTGGAAAATAAAATGAATGGGGAAAAAAATGTCAAAATGGCCTGTTGCTTTGCTCTGAAAGGAAATGTGAATGGGCTTTTGCATGGCCAGTAAAATCATTATTGTTGCAGTTTCTGGTTCCATACAGATATTTTTAAATTTTGACATAAGTAATAAAAAACAGAGCCACAAACTTATCTTTCACCTGTCTTTTCCTCAAAGCATTGCATCTTATAAAAGTTTAACAAGTGGGAAGAAATAGATGTCCTATTCAATTTTGTATTTATTCATTTATAGCCTGAACAAGCTCAACAAGAAGAGGATGAAGATGGCGAGAGATTGAAGATGGCGAGAGATTGAAGATGGCGATGATGGACGGACTGAGAGACTGAGTGGAGAGACTTTGTGAGTGGAGAGAGTATTGGTGGACCTAAAGAAAGGGTCAGGCAATCTCATTTTCAAAGTTTAACTTGAGCTGGCCCATGCTGCCGTCCCAATTTACCACTATTGATTGTTTTTATGACTCGCTCTTGAAAAAGCTCCATCACTCCACAAGAGAGAAAAGAAAAGGAGGAATTTGAAGAAATGTAAAGGTTAAAGGTTGTTGTTGTTTTTAATGTTTGATATATTCAAGGCTCTTCACCAGTTCACAGTATCTGCCTTTTTAGTCAGCTATTCTTACTTGATGTATTTATATATTTGTGCTAGAATGAAGAACTAAATCACACGTGTTTTAAGGCTGTCACACGCAACAGGATTTTTTGGTCTTATACGATTTGCAACAAAAAGCGCACACCATAGACATGAGATTATATGAGATTTTAAATCTCTGATCGTAAAGGATACGGCTGCGTACCACAGGCCTAAAAGTTGTGAGCACGTTCGCATCAGCTGTTTCCTGTCTACACTAAAACCACTCACTTTGAGACTCTTAAGTGTTCAAAGGATTAGAGCACTGCACTTCAGAACTGTGTTATCATTATTTGTGAATTGTGGTGTAATGCTGCAGATACATGATTTTTAATGCACAGATGGTTGGTGATGAAGTACACAGGAAGTAGTCTCGATTGCTAATCTGCAGCTTCACCCTGATCCGCGCGCTGCGTGGATGTAAACGGACACACATGAGGAACTACTCTCACCTTTTTACTTTTAAAGAACTCTTCAAACTGGATTAATAGCCAGCACTGTTTTGTGGTACTAGGTGTCATTATTTGTGTAGGACAAATTCTATGGAAAATATAAATGAAAATACTGTAGTTTAACTTTACAACTTCACGAGAGGTGAGTAATAATTATTTTCACTATACTGAGTTTGTATCTTGTACCTGTGTGTCTGTAACTCTATTTGCCCTTGATGCTCTGTTTTATGGGCTGTTACCGTGGCTTTGTTGCCTGGAAAAATCCAGACTCATCGCTGTACCAGCGGCTGATATGGATCTGTATAACAAATACAGAGAGATATCCATCTGGATTTCCAGACAAGTAGCGTTGCTGATGTTTGGTGGTTAAAATATATGACAGAGCAGCTCAGAGTCACATTGACTCTACACATGAGGAGCGCAGGGGCTTCAGAATTGCAGATGAAGACACAAAGTCGGCTCATGTCTTGTCATTCTCCTGTAGTGTGTGCGGGCTTTAAGAGGTAATTTTTTTTAAACATACAAGACTTCATTGGGGACTTTAACTGAGGAATTTGTACTATGTACTATTGAAAGTATTTAGTGTAACTGCAACGTACAGATTCAACTTCTACCCTAACACCAGCTACAATGGTCGGTAAATGAGAAAAAATGTATACTATTTATCATAGAAGTTCATACTTTTTGTCTGATTTTAGTAATTGCAGAAAACTGTTCTTATTTTTCATTTGGAAAAGAAAATGTAAACTCCACTAGCAAACAGCTGCATGACAGAAACCAGACGGTCACATCTAAGAAAGTTTGGAGATAATCACGTGGTTGCCAGATGCCATTTAAACAGGAAAATAGTCAAACAAACCAGCTCCCATTTAGAGTTCTTGAAATGTCACAGATATTGCTCAAAAACACTTTAGCTCTACCAAATGAAGTTCCAGCTAAAATAAAAACAACCTTATTTTTGTTTATTTATACATCAACAGTTATCTCAGTGCACTTCTGCTAATGAGGTCAAGACTGGAGCATTGTAAAGTGCTGCCAGAAAATGCCCCTGGAGGATGCACAGGCCATAGTGGAGGAAACTCAGACAGAGGAGAGGACCATCTGCTCCACAGCCAGGGGAGAGGAGGCAGGCAGGCAGGGAGGGAGCAGTCACAAATACAAGAACAAGAACATATTTAGAATTCATGGTTACCAAAAAGTGAGTTTTCAGAGCATGATTCTCAAAATATCACTGTTGATCAAATTATACACTTCACGAGGAGAGTGTGAAAAGGCAAATTCAATCAGGCTGTCAGATTTTAATGAAACGCATTGGAGAAAAATAAAATGTTTTGTATGTTGGCCAAGGTTCTACAAAGAGATGCCAAAAAGACTCCAATGGGGTAGGGACTAGATCATCACCTAAATGCATTTATTTATTTATTTATTTTTACTTTTTTTTGTAATGTTTTTTTAACATGAGATACATGTTGGTACCTATATTATTACAACTGAATAAGCTTAAAGGTGCACTGTGTAACTTTTCAGGTAGACCAGTTACTTGTCTCCATGGAGATGTTATTGTTTTACCTCCAATATTCCAAAGTATGGCAATAAACTTTTCAGTCTCCATAGAAATAAGCAGGAGAGACTACCAGGCCAATTTACAAATGCGATCTGTGAAGCAGTGACCCCACTCACAGTTAGAATGCGCGTTTATAAGGTATTTTTGAGCAATAAAACCACTATTAACTAAATAAATGCATCTTATATATTTTAATAGCATATTGTGGAACATTACAGGCAAAGCGATAGACTTAATAACAAATGTTTAAACCAATAGGGGAGCGTGCCATATCCAGCACCTGTGTGTGTGGCTGTGCATGGCTCTTTGTGTTTGGCATATTTTCCAAAACTTTGAACCTTTATTACTTGTAACTTTACTTAATTCACTTACAAAACATCCAATGGACAAAATAGTAAAAGCCACAACATGCCATTAGAGTTTGAGTGACAGATGTAAAAGTGCTTGTGAGTGCAGTGGTTTATGCACCCCTCCTCTCTCTCTCTCCGCCTCTCTCCCCTTTCCCTCTCTCCCTCTCTCCGGATGGCTGTGACAGACAGGCAGATGTTTGGGGCTGTGAGGTGAACAGGTGACTCCTCTGGGACTCTCTCTCCACAGTAATTGGCTGTCACACACACGAGCTTCCCCCCAAACTTGGCAAATGGGATTTGTTGGCGTGGGTGAGCACTGGGGAGGTGGGGGTGTAAGGCCAGCGATAATACGGCAGGGTGAGGGCTTAAACCATGGGAGTAAGAGAGTGTGCTTAACCTCTTAGCAGTATGCTCGCTCGCCCTCTTCACTCTAACACTCCACCTGGCCCTCTCTCACCTGGTCCTGATCTGCCACTCTGTCCGACTGTGTACTCCGCTGGCTTTTGTATTCTGTCTGCTGCTTTTGTTGAATATGTTTTAAGTACAGTCACAATTGGGTACCTGTCCAAGTCTGATTATTTATCTGGCAGGAAAAACTGTTTTTGACTTGAAAGTTGGCAGCAAAGTTAAGAGCTTGAGCCCCCAGAGTGGTGCATTTCATGTTCATGTTTTTGTTATGAATAATTCATACAATTACAATGACCTTGATTAAATTTTAAAGTGGCATAGTAATAATAATAATAATACTAATTCGATGTACTAGTAATACACTCAAATCTCAATTTAAATATTTTTGGTTTACTAGAGAAAATGCAATGAAAGTGGAAAGGCCAGAACCATATTATCTTTGAAACTTAAATTAAGTTCTGCATTTACTTTTGATCTGTAGTAGTTTTGATCTTATTGCAATAGTTGCCCTTATCATCCTGTTGTATGATTCTAAATCTTGTTTAAAACCACCCCGAGATAGGGTTGTGCTTGTACACATAAACACTGAACATTTTAGACAAAAAAAGCTACTTAATATAAATAGCTTAGCAGAGAGATTTTTTTTTCTACTTTTCCATTGGAATTAAATAGAACTAAGCAGAAATGCGGTAGTGGCCATCAGAAGCAAAAATAGGCAGAGCAGAATAAGACTCAAATTTTATGGAGGGTCCACTACTTGCTTGTTCTATTGAGATATTACTGCTTTGCCTAAAAGTCCCACAATATGCCATTACACATATCTATCATGTATTGATTCAATCGCCTGTGTTTTTTGCTCAAAAATACAATACATACATTATTACTAGACATAGTGTTAACATCCCCATGAAGTCAAGCAGGTGTTAAACCTCCAATCTGAAACATTACAGACTGCACTTTTAAGAATACATTACACAAAATATGTTTTTACTTCTTATATTTTTTATGTGAATCAAATGTGAATTGGATTGTTCAGAAGTGAGTCTATCCAGTGAGCTCATATGCGTGATTCAAATGTATCTTGGTAAAATGTAATCTATTCTGTGGACTTCTGCTGCTTTTATGTCAAAGTTTGTTCCCAAACTTCTTGCAGAGGACAAACATTGATGTTTACTGGACCCACATTGTGAGTTACAAATGAGAGCCTACTGAGCGGCATCATGGTGCCCAGATCCCCTGCAGATCGGAGAGGGCTTAGGCAATTTCATAGGCACCACGAGGCCAGCTGCCATTAGTTGTGATTGGATTTCATGGGGCTCGGCTCATTCTGTTGAGTTGAATTTTCTCACAAAAGACCCCCGTGCTGCTCACACCTCCAGTCCAGACAGGATAAGAGCAAAATCGTTTGTGATGTTCACACAGCTGCTCTGGCCATCAGGACTGCTCCGAGGCCAGGGGAAGAAAGATGACCTCAAACTCAAGATGATTAAAGCCATCAGTGAGTGTGCACTGACTCAAATCTATATGTCTCCAGTCACACTCAGAGCCGCTAATGCAGAACAATGTAGCTAAATAAAATCATAGATCTCAGTTTACTACTGAGGCTGAGGTAGCCTCGTTATCTAATGGCTAATGTTTATCTGGCCCCACCACGTCCACAGTTGATGGATTTTTTTTTTTTTTTTTGGTCATCATAATTACAAGGCTATAATGCTATCAAATTGTCACAAAAAAAAATCCTCCATACAACCGTTAATTGAATACCAACCAGCCCTGAATGCACTTTTTCCTTTCTCAGCCAGTCCCCTGGTAGGAAAAAAGTAGAAAAAAAAAATAAAAATCAGTACGATAGATCTGCATGCTAAATGAATTGTAGCCAAGCAGCAATACATTGTCATTACATCACTCATCAACCTCTAGCTTCTGCGCTCATGTGGTCCACGGAAAATGTTTTTTTCCAAGTTGACAGCAGTGAGTTTATGTCACACAGTGTATGGAGAATCATTTGTCTTTATTTTAATTGCTTTGACTAAACACTACTACATTTAGGGGTTTAATGACAGTTAGCCAGTGCCCAAAGATCTGAGCAAGACCCGACACTACTGTATAAACATAATGAAGCTAATTACTGATATAGCTCTTTATGTTAAGTAGCTCACGTTAAAGTAAACAAATAACGTTTAGCTATTGAAGAGGCTAACAACAATGCTGTATGCAGCTGATAACGATATGTAGCTAATGTTTAAGTAAACAAATAAGGTTTAGCTTTTGAGGAGGCGAACAACAAAACGTACCACCACATCTGGGGGTTACTGTTGTTGGTCACTGTGGGTGTTTTTAAATGTGCTATACAAATACATTTGACACTGGTGACGTCTAAATTCCAACTTTCTGAGATAAAAGCATGCGAATGCAAACGAGCCATAAGCTAACCCAAACTTTTCATCTCAGAAATGCGAGCACCACATGAACGCAGTTAGTTACGCTGTATAACAAAGTAATACCTTTCCATTTGTATGTGAGATGAACCTCATCCACCACAATCCCAACAAGCTCCTTGATGTCACACAGCAAGCGCCTCCATTTGTCGTTTAACAGCCATGCCTCCGGGCTACCCAACAGCAACTCCGCTTTTCCGCTGAAAATCTCATCGCTATTGACTCCAATCTGTATGGCCATAACTCCGAGCTTGAAGGACTCTGTTACGTGCTGTTCCATGAGTGCAAGCAGAGGAGACACGACCACCACAACGGGATGTTCCAGCAAGGACAGCTTCTTTGCTACAAGTGGAGCCATTTGATAGATTAAGCTTTTCCCAAAGCCAGTAGGAAGCAACGCGAAAACATCTTTTTTTTTTGTTTTTTTTTACAAAAGAAAGACCTCTAGAGCTGTCAGCTGCTGTGGTTTTAATGACTCTATGTGTTTTTGGTCATTTAAGACCATTTCAATTTTTTTACAGCTGAATGGAAGAAACTTTCAGCTCTCCATGATTCAAAACTGAGGTGAACTTCCGCCGCTTAAGAGTGATGTTGCTGGCAAAGGATACGTCACTTCAATGAATGAATCAGATTGTACGACCATGTTTAACCGGGCATTTCAAACAGGGCGGAGGATGGGGACCAGATATGGATCTGTATAACAAATACAGAGATATCCACCTGGAAACAAATATTGTAATAAATATTGTTCTTACCTGTGTTTTAAGCTGCCTCTTTAGGTAAGTTGAAAACTCTGATTGATCAGTCAATACAAGGGAAAATATATATTTGTATTACATAGCAGTCACAAAGCCCTGAGTCTCTGCTCTACTTGCACAATATTGACAACAAATGTTTTCATATCTTTGTGGAGCAGTTCGACTTCTGTTTTCCAGCCATTTGTAAGAAATTAATCTGAAATTCCCTCTTGAAAATCTGAATGGCGCTGTTCCATTTAATACTGCATGGCTATGGGGTCATTTAAAGCATCCATTGTCATCACACTGCAAATACCAGCCACCCTTTATTTACAGATGTGGACAGGCTGTTTTATTTGACTAATATTTATTGTTTTTTTGTTTTGTTTTTTTTACTGTTTACTTTGAACACCACATAGAGATCAAACCCAGACACTTTACCGGAGCAGATGAAAGTCAGTACATTTGGACTGGTCTACAAACTCCAAAGTACAAGAGCAGACTGAGGAGTATGGGAGTACTTCTGGCCCACGGCGAGTTGTGCAAACATGAATGAATCCAAGTGTTAGCGCACAGTTTGAGTGGAAGAGATCATGATGCAACTTCAGACCACTATACTGCAGAGCTGGGCCGCAGGTGTCCAACCATAGCTTTTTACATTTCTCTCAAATTAGCCTGTTGAGTGACTGTGCAAATGATGTTAGCCAATTCTTAAGGATGGAAATTGCACTGTGCAGCCAGAAGAGGAGTGGAGATTGAAGAAGCATGTTACAGTGTTCAAAAGAGAGCGGTGTATTGAGAAATGGCTCTGAACATTTGGAAGATTTTTGACAAAGTCTGATGTAATGTGCTCTGGGTTTTAAGATGTAAAAATGCATTTTCAGAAAACTTGGAAGCTGTGAATCGTTGCTCATAAACATGCATACACTCAGTGTTGGGAAGTAACTGAATATATGTCCCTAATATGTAACTAGTGAGAAAAATATAAAACACTGCTCTTGTGGTGAGTGCAAGTGTGATTTCAACTTCTCTAATTAGTGTTGTGCTGTTTTAATGCTACGTCTTTACCCATAACTTAAATGTAAAGTATTCTAAGTATTCAGAATATAGTACTCTGATTCAACCATGTATCGGATTAAGTTACAAAATACCTTTTAATGCAGGTATTTTGTATTCTGTAAGTATTCTTCCCATGATTGCATATACACTACACAAAAAACTATAAAATGTAGCCTAATTGTCTTGTCTGAATACATTTAAATGAAATACTGACATTAAAGGAACTGTATGTAGTTTGCATATATATATATATTTTTTTAATATTAATCACAACTGATCCTGGGTTGCCAGTGCCTTAACCTGCATGTAAAGGACACATACAAGTTTTTTTTCATTCACAGTATGAAGAATATAAACTGCAGTAGCACAGGCACTGATTAGTGATTGTTGCAGGTGCTTTGGTTTAGGTAGTGAGGATTCAGGTTCTGATTGGATAATCATCTGGAGAACCAAAACACCAAATTATAACTTTAGCAACATGGGCATCAGTGTTTTGTAATTATGAATAAATCAGCATTGCATTTCCTACCATATTTCATTTGAACATCTTTTTCTGGGTCTTGTTTATGGAATATAAAATCAAAATCTTACATACTCTTCCTTTAACTAAAGTAGTAGAGTAAGCCAACTGAACTGGAGACTCTTCATTTAACACGCAGCACTACAGGAGAAGAAAAGCATGTGTATATCCAATTGAAGTGGGTTTTGGTGCTTCAGACATGACTCACAGCGACTCCATCATTCAGTCTGTGACTCTGACTGAGCGCTGAATTTTATTGCCTCCATTACCTTTATATTCTCATGAACAAACCTTAAAGAACAACATACAGGAAAATCAGCAGCTTTCTATGGTGAAACAACACATCTGCCAAAAGTCTTTAATTGTGTAATTTTCTTATTTTAAGCGAGTTTTAAGAGTTTTTAGAATTTTAAGAGTTTTAAGCCATGTTATAATAATGTTGTTACTGCTCAAAAACATACCTAGAGTTGTGTTTTGTTTCATTCACACATATCAGAATACTGTACTTCATTATTAGTCTGTTTACATCCCCAAAGCTCAAAATGCTCCGTTCCACCTTGTGATGTCATGAAGTGATAGTTTTCAAGTTAACAGCTAAACCTTTTACCTTTAGTTCAGTAGAGATTAGCGGTTCCAGGGCTGAATTATCCAAACGATTCTAGCGAAGGTGTATGGAGTTTAAAAAACACATGTAGCTGAAGAAATCTTTTCCAAGACCTCATACTGCTGCATGTAAGTAAAGTGGGCACTGAATATGAAACCTGTTGTATAGTGTATGGACATCTGGAATAGATAAGGGCCAATGATATAAGTCTAACATTCACTGTGGTGCTGCTGAAACATTTCGTCCTTATTGCATGTATAAAAATCCAGTTTATGCTCCTCCATAAAAATTAATGCTAAAGTTTGTAAACTGCCTACATGTTTATATTTTAAAAGTTCATTTATTTACTGTCTAACAAGCTGTGTGGGTAAAAGTACTTTTTACTGGCATCATCCAGTGCTGATGAAATTGCTAGTGCCCTGGACGTTAAGCCTCTCAAAATAAGGCCATTGCATCATCTGAACAGTAACAGCTTACTAACTGCCCCAGGACAGGTATCAGCTGGCCTGTGGGAAAGAAAGTAAATAATTAAAATCTTCTGTGAAAACCTCAGAACTGTGTTGTTCCAGTCTCTAGTCCATCCCTCCCTCTGTCTTTAAACTGCACTCCTCAATTTGTCCAACACTGCTGTCAAAACTTGCCCAAGACAATATACTGTAGTCTGGTGGTTTGCTTCAACTACTTTTTACATCCATTACAGTTCTCTAATTAATGATTGTATTTAATGTTTTATTTTCATTCTAATTCATGAATTGCACTCGACATGTTAGGTTGCTTGAAAAACATTCATATTATAATACTTCTGATAATAAATGTTTTACCAATCAGAAACTAAAATTAAATACACTTTTGTGTCTGCTACCTGTTTTTCTTTGTCTGTTTGTTTTCTTTAAGGGGAAAAGGAGGTGATATCATTAGAGCAGGGTCAGATCTGTGGAGAGGCGAGCCCAGCCACTGGAAGAAGGTACTTTTGAGCAATAGAAACATCTGCAATTGTTTGAATGTAAGAAAGAAAAGTTTAATGTCATACTGTGTAACATTACAGGCAAATATCATCTCCATGGAGAAGTGGAGCAGTTGCCGTACCCTCCAGAAAAGTTCCATAATGCACCCGCCTGGTGGTTGCTCAGAAGTTCTAAACTTTGACATGGTCCTGCATAGCCCCAATAAAGGCAGCAGATTTGTGATCCACTCTCTATGTATGAGATGTCAGAGTAAAGTTTCTCTTCTGCCTCAAGCATTACTTAGTAATGTTGTTGTGAAAGAGTTTCTGAAGGTTATCCCGTTGCACTTGAATACATTCTAAAACTTATTAATAAAATATTTACAGACACATTCTAGGTCTCTCATAAATAATGAATTAAGACAGAGAGCTTAATCAGTGTGCATTAGTTGTAGCACCTCTTGTACCACCTTAAGTTTGGTGAATGGGCTGTAGCGTCCCACACATGAGTGCAATGCACCTCTACAATAGTGTCCAAATGTGATAAGATTATTTACAATTGAAAATTAGTTTTGCTCCTACCAATAAAGTCTACCCTTATCCCTGGATTTAGAGGAAACAGATGATGATGATGGATCATGTGATGAAGAGGGACATGAGCTCTTACAGTGAGGTCTATCCTGCGGCTCACAGAGGAGAGTTGACCTTTGGAAATGTGTGTGTCTAATGCCACCTCTACTCCAACCTTTCATTATCCAAACATCTTACCAAGACTTGGAACTAGACCAATAAGGAACACTTTATTGTCCCCATAGAAAAATTTGTCACTGCATTTGACCCATCCTTCAGTGCCAGTTCAGATACCTCACCAGGAGCAGTGGGCATACAGTTCTGCACCCAGGGACCCAGCTCCGTGATCTTGCTGCTATAGGCTTGGTCAGGACTACCTTAGATGATAGAACTAATATGGAGGTCATCTTAGTTTTCTTGTTTCCAACTTGTGGTAATATTTGAAAATAGATTCTGTGTTATTTATACAGTTTTTAACCTTTGATATATATTTTATGGCTCTGTCTCGGGCCAAGGAGACTTTACTGAATAATGAATAGACAGTGTACTTCTGTGTGATACTCACTTTCCTGTTTTATTTATTTTTGCAATTATTTAGTTTTCAGGTAACTCAAAAGAATGCTAAAAATCGCTATAAACAGTAAACTAAAACTAGAGAGAAAAAAAAAATGCAAATCACAATGTTCTATTGAATTTCGGAATATAATCATTCCCATCGGCCAAAACAAAGTATTTTAACATTTGCTGCGTTTTGTAAGTCCTATTCATTTTTCAAAGTCAGTTAAAAGTCCTATATTACACAAAATTGACTCTTGTGACTCTTTAAACTATGTTATAATGCTGTTACCTCCTCAAAAGCATTCCCGGAGTTGGGTTTTCATTAACATATACTTGCGTAATCCTGCATTATTAGTCTGTCTACATCTCCAAAGCTCAAAATGCTCTGTTCCACCTTGTGATGTCATGAAGCAGTAGTTCTAGTTCTCGTAATGGCGTATGAAGTTTTAAAATACAGTTGAGCACATCACAAGGTGGAATAGAGTGTTTTCTGTTTGAGAGAAGAACTGAGCTCCAGGTATGTTTTTGATGAGGGAACAACTTTATAACATAGATCAGAAAATAGCAAAATATGGGCCCATTAAACAGACAAGTGAACCTTCTTTCTCCCATTGAAAAATACAGAATTTAGACAGTGATTTGGGATTGCTAAAAAGGATGTCAATGGCATGTCAAGAGAATTAAACAGACAAACTGCAAGTTAAAATCACACTGCCCCCTTTCCCTTACAGAGTCCTTCACAGTACACCAAGGCTGTTGTCTATATTGTTAGCATTAGTATGAAGGAGCTTGTGCGTTTTGCCCTCAGTGGCCCTCACCTGGAGATAAGCCTGTTATCTCTGCCGCCCTGCACTACACTCTCCTCCATATTGTGCCCAGCCAATCAGACAACAGACAACCCCAGACTGCGCCAGGTCTGCCCAAATTCACACAGGGCATACACGGGGACTGTCACTTCATATCATGGACTGAAAAGAAAAATGTACTATTGCTTTTGCAGTAGGCACCTTGGGTTGGTAATGACAAATCCTCCCCACACTGGAAGCTCAATGTGGCTGTCTATAGAGTCTACACAGAAGTATGTTTACTTGGAGGAGGTGAAGGTTGGCCATCATTTTGAGAAGGACCAAAATCTGATAAAAAATCAAAAAGGAAATGTTTTCTATTAAAAAGGTTCTGTCTGTTTTGTTACCTTCTTTTGTCACTAAAGGTTCACTATGTAACTTTTCTAGCATTAGTCCGCCACCTTCTTGTTTACCTGACCAGCCAGAACCACATGCCAAAAGCAAGTAGATCTGGAGCCGTGTCCTGCCACCATGATTTTAGAGGGTGTGATTGACAGGCAGATTAACCAATCAGAGAGATGCATGATTAGTTTGCATCACTGAGGACTGAGAAACAGTGTGGATTTTTACAGAATCAACAAATGAAGCATTATACTATTATAAGAAGTTACATATTTTGTTCTGAATGATACGAAAATTTTGCATTTGAGAGACACATGCTACAAATTAGCATCTGTGTTTGGATCGTCTAAAGTTACGACAGAGGTTTTTGGCCATTATATTGTCCAGTTCCAAACCCTTCTGGATTTAAACAGAATGTAGAAAGAACTGGCTGGACCAGGACTGTTCCACATTATGGCATTAAACTCATGTGGCCCCACCAAGCCATGTTACAGGTCAGATTTATGGATAGATGACCCCACTCACAGTAAGAATGCATGTAAGATATTTTTTGTTAAATAAATGCTAGATTCCAGGCAAAACAATAAAATCAGTTGGTGTGCCCGCCTCCCAAAAAGTTACGCAGAGCCCCTTTAAAGAATCTACTAAAAACTATTGTCTTTCGATTTGAGTTTTTTTCCTCTGATGCAGAAATTCAACAATGTAACATAAATCTAAGTTCATTAAAATACACGAAAAGTTTGAGAAAAGTTTGGCCCCAAGTCAGGGAATGGGACTGCTCATATTTGCATAAAGATGACAGCCTTCAACTCTCATGTGGGTGAATTAAGGGAGAAGGGAGCAAGACAAATGGCAACTGAAGGAGACATGTTGGGGCACTTTTATGCAAGTTACATTTGAAAACTTCCTGCAAATTCCATTACACAAGTGATTGAAAGCACTAATCTTGTTTTGGCTTAGCAATTGGAAACAACATAAGCTCTGTCTTAGTATTGTGGTTTAATCAGTGAAATTTATTTAAATGTGTCACTTTTCTAGTAGAGGGTCTGTCTCCTGCTTGTCCACTTGGGGATGTTATTGCTTTGTCAGTAATGTTCCACAGTATGGCATTAAACTTTACAGGCCAACTCAACAGAGAAGTTACTATTTGCTCACAGTAAGAATGCATGTTTTACCTAATTTAGCAATTAAAACACTTGTAATTCATAAAATTTCAGTTAGATAAGTTTAAAGCCATGCTGTGAGACATTCCACACAAATCCATGAGTTTCATGAAAAATGAAAAATTACGACCAAACAGAAAAGTGACAAAATGCACCTTGGACCCATGTGAACAACAGGCTGGACTGGAGGGACAACTGTAATGCTGTGTACAAGAAGAGCATGAGCAGACTCTACTTCCTGAGAAAGCTCAGGTCTTTCAATGTGTGCAGCGACTTACTGGAGATCTTCTACCAGTTTGTGGTGGTCAGTGCCCTGGACTTTGCTGTGGTCTGCTGGGGGAGTGGCACCAGGAAAAGGGACATTGGCGGATGGACAAACTGATCCGTAAAGCGGGTTACGTGATCGGCTGTGAGCTGGAGACATTTGTCACAGTGAGGGACAGGAGGACACTGGACAAACTGTTCTCCATCATGGACACTCCTGCTCACCCACTGCACCAGACTATAGAGGGACAGAAGAGATAATACTCCCTACAACTGTACAACAACTCACCCACTGCACCAGACTATAGAGGGACAGAGGAGCTCATTCTCCAACAGGCTCCTACAGCGCTGCTCAGACAGTGAGAGATACAGGACTACATTCATACCATACTCCATACAACAACTCACCCTTATGTAACAAATAACCTTTTGTCATGTCAGTCATTATTTCATCTCCTTATGACCTCTTGTACCTTGAGATACAGTTATAAAATTGTATTTAAAATATTTTATTTTTGCATATACAATTGTATAATTATGCCTCATTTGACACCAGTGTCTTGCTACTTATTTTTCATTTACCATTACCATTTATATTTTTGCTTTTTGTTATTACGTTATATTGTGATGTGTGAGCTACTGTGTCCAAATAATTTCCCTTGTGGATCAATAAAGTTTGTCTAAGTCTAACTCTAATTGGTGTTCCCACTTTAAATGGCCTCACTCCCTTTCTGTTTCTACTTTTATTTGTTGTGATGAATTACAGTGACAATATAAAAACCACATATTCATATTTGTACTATTCACACAACTGACAGTAGACATACTATATAGAAGAAATCCAGACGAATCTCTTTGGAATATTGTATATCTCATGAGAAATCCTCCTGACACTCAGTCCTGGCTCTCCTCCTTAGTTTCAGATTTTCAGTTAAAGCTTGTTTTTTGTGTCTGTCCATGTCGACCACGCAGAGGCAGTGCTCCTGTCATTCTGTTAGCGCCAAGCCAAATATGTTAACAAGGCAGAGGACTCCAGCTCTCTGGGACCTGATCCAACCTGGTCTTTGGTAGCATTCCAGTGTGAGACTGCATGCATACTGTACAGTGGTATAGGTTTGAACAGCTTACAGAAGGCAGACAGAGGAGGCAGATGTTGTGCCACTCTTTGCTGCTTGGTGAATGGGTCTCTGGGGAACTCATTTTGTGATATTAACATTTGCTAACGAATTTGACCTGTCACTCTGTCGAACTTTCTGTTGCTGTGTGTTGTTTTACCATTGTGCGCTTGATGAATCACACTGCAGGGAGTTGTAGAGATACTTCCTAAATTGTCATCATTACTTTTAAGGGTGTTGTACTTGTTTTCATTATAGTTTTTCATAAAGTAGGAAGTAGTTTGAGCTATGGTATGATTTAGATAAAGGGCACTTTGTCGTAACTTTCAAATTGAGTGATCTTAAGTACAGGAGAGATAATCTATTGCAGTTCCAATGTTGGTTACTGTACTGACAACCTAAACCAGAAGAATATTATGAAAATGTTGAATTACAGATGGACACCTTTTTGAACATTCTGACATGACTGGACTTGAGTGACAGTTGTTTATTTGCCCAGTGGTTTTTGTGTAGTTTTGCGTGTGTGTTGAGTGTGGAGAGAGAGGTGGAATGTGGGAAGATGGAAGTTTTTTGTTTTGTTGTTTTTTTAATGTTAAAAAAAAAAAAAAAAAAAAAAAAAAAAATCCTTATGAACATTATAAAAAAATGAATATTTATGGTAGCAATACTAGTTGGTGTTTGAGAACCAATTTTTCAACCAACTTTAGATCTTCGGTGTTCTCCTGCATGAATCCTCGCTCACTTGCAGCTCATATTTACCTTGCATTACCTTCTACACTGCCTTTTACATAATCCTCCTTTGATGGCTGATGCTGAATGTTGTAAGACTAGTTCCGATGTGCAACACAGTGTCATCTGGGACTCCAACTCCAACTTCTTTGAATGCAGAGCGTAAACTTTATTCAAAAGGCACAAAAGAAAATGTTACAGCGACAAAGTGCAAAAAAATGTAAATAACGTTCTGAGAAGGCATTCCACCTAATTTTGTTAATGTCTTGTTTTTGATTGATCTTAAATTTTGTATAGTTTGTTAGTGCTGCTTAATTTCAGTGGTGCAAAGTAACAAAGTATAAAAGAAAAAGGACAATATTTAAGTACATTTTACAGTAGATACTTTTTACTTTTACTTCACTACACTTGAGAACGTGTTTCTGTACTTTCTACTCCATTACATTTTAGATCTAGACTGAAAAGTAAAAAGTACTTTTTTAGCACATTTAATTTGAGTTTCCGCCCCAACTTTGAACAAACCAAATACACAAAAATGGCTACCAAAAATAAGAACTCAGTAGATTTTTTCATGTGGTACTTTTACTTGAGTAACTTTTTGCCCCTGTATCTGTACATCTGTACTTCTACTACTGCGTAATTTAGGGACATTCATTATTTCCTGTTAATTTAGTCTGAATTGTATTTTCTCTTAAATTACAGCATTAAAGTGTATGATCCTTTGAGAACAAAGAATAAAAAATGCTGCAGAAAATAAACTACACATTTACTACAACATTAGTTAAATTGTGCTAACAAAGCTTGCACACCTTACGTTTCTGGTCCAATGTAATACTACTCACTTTTCGAAGCGTACATTTTTAAAAACATAAAAGAGGACGTGTACAACAGGAGGATATGTATTTTGAATCTGATTTCAGCCAGGTTTATGCTCAATTTATTTTGTTAAAAGCACATGTTGTGAAGTTGTTCTGTGTAAAAAATTGCACACTTATGTCATTTTTACACCGTTAAAAGTCATCGAAAAGGTTGCATGAATAAGTGGAAGTGGAAAAAGAAAGAAAAAAATCCTTGTAGATTTCCGTATCTTAGGTCCATAGCACTCTTCATTCATGGGCCTGTACTTGTCATGTCTTTTTCAAACCTTCATCACTTTTTCTGAATGCGCATGTAGTTGTTCAGTTTAGGAGAATTCTGATAGTTCACTGAAAGTAACCTCTATCTCTTATCCTCCGTTTGAGTTTCTCTGCAAACTCAAGGCTTTTGAATGTTTAATATCCAGCTCCTGTCTGTCTCCCTGAAGAACTTTTCCTCTCCTCTCCTTCCAGTCACCCCCCCAACTTACTTTAAATCATCAGCACATTCCTATGAGAACTTCAGTTTCAATGCGGAACGGAGGAGCAAAGCACGTGAGAGAGAGAGAGAGAGAGAGAGAGAGAGAGAGAGAGAGAGAGAGAGAGAGAGAGAGAGAGACAGAGAGAGAGAGAGAGAGAGAGAGAGAGAGAGAGAGAGAGTGACAAAGAAGCCTCAGAACATGCTCGGAGTACAGATATCACACAACCTCCTTCCATATTATGACATGGTACATTGGATTTTGACAATAGAACTATATTTATATGATTATGTGTGAACGCAGTCTTTGGTATGAATTAAATGAAACAGATGGATTCAAATTTCTTCAAAAAGTTATGAGACATTTAAGATTGTTAATTGTATAGTCAAAGTTAAAGGTGGACTATGTAGCTGTTCTGGTAGAGGGTGGTAGGGTCACTCAAGGCAAACAGGTCCTGGGGGACGGGTCAGACTAAGAGCAGTTCAGAAGCCCCCATGACGAGAAATACAATAAGGCCAGTTACGTCCCCCGGATTGGCGTTACCGGGGCCCCACCCTGGAGGTGGGCCTGGGGTGGGTGCTTGACAGCGAGCGTCTGGTGGCCGGGCCTTCCCCCATGGGGCCTGGCCGGGCACAGCCCGAAGCAGTGACGTGGGGCAATCCTCCCATGGACCCACCACCCGCAGGAGGATCCGTGGGGGGATAGTGCAGGGAGATTTGGGCGGCAGTTGAAGGCAGGGACCTCGACAACCAGATCTCCGGACATGGAGACTAGCTCTGGGGACATGAAAAGTCACCTTGCTGGGGCAGAAGGAGCCCGAGCTTGTGTGGGAGGTTGAGCTCCCGCACAAGACTAGATATAGTCGGCCTCACCTCCATGCACAGCTTGGGCTCTGGAACCCAACTCCTTGAGGGGGGCTGGACTCTCTATTTCTCTGGTGTTGCTCACGGGGAGCAGCGGCGGGCAGGTGTGGGCCTGCTCATTGCTCAGCAGCCGTGTGTGGAAGTTCACCCCAGCGAACGAGAGGGTCGCGTCCCTGCGCCTTCGGGTCAGGTACAGGTCTCTCACTGTTGTGTCGGCCTAGGGGTCAAACAGCAGTGCAGAGTACCCGGCCTTCTTGGAGTCTCTGGGAGGGGTACTGGACAGTGCACCAACCGGGGACTCCGTTGTTCTTCTGGGGGACTTCAACGCCCAAGTGGGCAACGACAGTGACACCTGGAGAGGGGTGATTGGGAGGAACGGCCTCCCTGATCTGAACCCGAGCGGTGTCCTGTTATTGGACTTCTGTGCTAGCCATGGTTTGTCCGTAAAGAACTCCATGTTCGAGCACAAGGGTGTCCATCAGTGCATGTGGCACCAGGACACCCTAGGCCGGAGGTCAATAATCGACTTTGTTGTCGTGTCATCTGACCTCCGGCTGCGTGTCTTGGACACTCGGGTGAAGAGAGGGGCAGAGCTGTCAACCGATCACCACCTGGTTCTGAGTTGGGTCCGCTGGCGAAGGAGGAAGCGGGAAAGACCTGGCAGGCCCAAGCGTATAGTGAAGGTTTGTTGGGAATGTCTGTCAGGGGGGACCTTCAACTCACACCTCTGGGAGAGCTTCTCTCAGATTCCGGGGGACGCTGGGGACATGGAATCTGAGTGGGCTTTGTTCTCTGCCTCTATTGTCAATGCAGCCGTTTGTAGCTGTGGTCGCAAGGTTTGTGGTGCCTGTTGCAGTGGCAATCCCTGAACCCGGTGGTGGCATCTGGAAGTAAGGGTGAAGGCTGAAGAAGGAGTCCTATAGGGCCTTGCTGGCTCGTGGGACTCCTGAGGCAGCTGACAGGTACTGGCAGGCCAAGCGTCCTGCAGCCCGGGCGGTCGCAGAGGCAAAAACTCGGGATTGGGAGGGGTTCAGCGAGGCCATGGAGGAGCACTATTGGATGGCCGCAAATAAATTCTGGCAAACTGTCCGGCGTCTCAGGAGGGGGAAGCAGTGCTTCACCAACACTGTTCACGGTGTGGGTAGAGAGCTGTTGACCTTGACTGGGGATGTTGTCGAGCGGTGGAAGGAATATTTTGAGGATCTCCTCAATCGCACTGTCACGTTTTCTGAGGAGAAAGCAGAGGCTGGAGACTCAGAGGCGGAGTCGTCCATCACCCTGGCTGAAGTCACTGAGGTGGTTGGCAAGCTCCTCGGTGGCAAGGCTCTGGGGGTGGATGAGATCCGTCCTGAGTATCTTAAGTCTCTGGATGTTGTGGGGCTGTCTTGGCTGACACGTCTCTGCAACATCGCATGGCGATCGGGGACAGTGCCTCTGGACTGGCAGACTGGGGTGGTGGTCCCTCTGTTTAAGAAGGGGGACCGGAGGGTGTGTTCCAACTACTGGGGAATCACATTCCTCAGCCTCCCCAGTAAGGTCTATTCCAGGGTACTGGAGAGGAGAATCTGACTGATAGTTGAACCTCAGATTCAGGAGGAGCAGTGTGGTTTTTGTCCGGGCTGCAGGACACTGGACCAGCTGTATACTCTCCATCGGGTGCTCGAGGGCATTCGACCGTATCCCTTGTGGTGTTCTGTGGGGAGTGCTCCGGGAGTATGGGGTCCAGGGCTCTTTGCTAGGGGCTGTCCGGTCCCTGTATGACCAGAGCAGGAGCTGTGTTTGCATTGCTGGTAGTAAGTCGGACCTGTTTCCGGTGCATGTTGGGCTGCCCTTTGTCACTGGTTCTGTTCATTGTATCTATGGACACATTTTCTAGGTGCAGTCAGGGGCCGGAGGGGATCCAGTTTGGGGACCACGGGATCTCATCGCTGCTGTTTGCGGATGATGTTGTCCTGATGGCTTCATCGGACCAGGACCTCCAACGTGCACTGGGGCAGTTTGCAGTCGAGTGTGAAGAGGCTGGGATGAGGATCAGCCCCTCCAAATCTGAGGCCATGGCCACTGGTAAAAGGTGGCTTGCACTCTTCGGGTGGGTGGGAAGTCCTTGCCTCAAGTGGAGGAGTTCAAGTATCTCGGGATCTTGTTCACGAGTGGTCACTGTACTGGTGAAGAGGGAGCTGAGTCGAAAGGCAAAGCTCTTGATTTACCGGTCAGTCTACATTCCTACCCTCACCTATGGTCATGAGCTTTGGGTAATGACCAAAAGGACAAGATCGCTGATACAAGTGGCCGAAATGAGTTTCCTCCACAGAGTGGCTGGGCGCTCCCTTAGAGATAGGGTTAGGAGCTCAGTCACATGGGAGGAGCTCGGAGTAGAGCCGCGGCTCCTCCACATTGAGAGGAGCCAGCTAAGGTGGCTTGGGCATCTGTTCCGAATGCCTCCTGGATGCCTCCCTCGGGAGGTGTTCTGGGCATGTCCCACCGGGAGGAGGCCCTGGGAAAGACCCAGGACCTGCTGGAGGGACTATGTCTCTCGGCTGGCCTGGGAGTCCCCCTGGAAGAGCTGGAGGAAGTGTCCGGGGTGAAGGAAGTCTGGGAGTCCCTGCTTAGACTGTTGCCCCCGGGACCTAGCCCCGGTTAAGCGGAAGAAAATGGATGGATGGATAATAATGACCAGTGTGCCATTGCTACGCTCTTGCAAAACATATTAGTTCACAATATTTTACTATAACCCACTTTCAACTCATTGCTAAACAAAACATTCAACTGACTAAATCTGATAAATACTTAAACCTTACTTAAACCTTACAAATAAAATACCGTAATGAATCCAGTTTTTTCTGAATCAGTCTGTTTCTTTACAGAAGTGGAGTGGTACTTAGAGAAATGCTCTTATTTAGCAGCTCTTCTCTCGGGCCTGTTTCTGAACACTATCTGTCAGCCTTAAGACGACCCACATAAACAGTGCTCAATACTTATCCACAATCGACCAATCAGAGGGCTTTATTTCCTGCCGAGAGCAAAAATGCCTGGGGTTATATAAGTACAGACCATCTAAAAAAAATGTGAATATCATGATACTTGTCATCAACATTTCGTGGGGGCGTGATGCTAATTAAAGGTACTACTCTGTTAGAAGCACTCTTACTCAAATTAGACTTTAAGCTGATCTTTCTTTTAACACACTTTGACCGTAAAGAAGTGATTTAGCTAGCACTGGCCAACAGTTTTTTAGTTTGTGACGTCACCATTTTTGCTGAAAATCAAACTATTGATCACAGGCTCTAGAAAATGTGCTGTTTAAATCATGTTTGTATTTTTTTTCTTGAGTTTTCAGACAATATTAAAACTTTTTTGGCTGTGGTTGCCAATGTGTGCATGGTAACTACATGTAGAACACCCCCAGCGTGATGTCAATGCAAAGTATCAATATCCACAATATTATAAGCCCAATTATGACCACCCCTTCAAGTGGTAATAACACCTTTTATTCAAATAGTAAAATTTAAAATAACTTCTGTGAGAACATTAAATAAGTTTGTATCTTGTCATTTATAGATTCATGGTGTTGGTTATATATGGACATGCTGTGATGCTGCAGGACACAAGGACACTTTTCCTTGACTTCCTATCCTCAAACTGCCCTGACACCGATCTGCTGACCCTACCTGACCAGTCCTCCTGTTAAACTGCACTGAGACCTTTGACTAAGACACAAAGGCGCTGCAGCAAAACTTGAATTTCCTCTGAATCAGTAAAGTATCTGTCTCTCTCGGCATAAAAAGTTGTCAAATGATGTCCAACATAATAATTGGACTAAAATTCTAAATACATCCTCTTATCTAAAATCAATAACGTAAATATTATCAGAACCAGGAGGTGTACGACAAGTATTTCAAATGAGCTCACAACTGCTTGACTTTAATATTCCCATGAAATTCTGGGCAATTGTTGCTGCCATTGTATCAAAGTACTCAGGGCATTGGTGCCTGATCTAACAGTGTTCACTAATTATTTTTTCTTGTAAACTGATACCCAAAGGAAAAAGTGCATGTAGAAAAAACAATTCTGCTAAAAGCTGTGCAAGCTGTTCCAAAAGTGCTGACGCCACGTCTTCTCATCTCTGCAGGGCGTGGGATTCAAAGAGACGCAGGAAATACGGAGCGCCAGTGAGTGCACCGCTCCCAGGCATCTCTGTAGGGGCTGTAAGAACATTCAGATTGAACTAGAGCAGCTACAGACTTTAACTATTGTTCATATTAGAAAAAAAGTTTTACACAGTCATTTAATTTTGGGTGTCTTATTTTGGTGATAAAAAATTATGTAGGTAACTTTATTTATACCCGCAGGTAGAATTGGTTTGCAGTTGGCTTCCATACAGAATAAAGAAAAATAAAAAACACAGTCATAAAATTATACAGTTCAGAAAGTGAAAGTGCCCACAATACTGATCAGAAAATGTCATACAGTACATACAGTTGTCAATAATAAAAAAAAAAATTAAAAAAACCCACACACACACACACACACACACACACACACACACACATATATATATATATATATATATATATATATATATATATATATATATGTGTGTGTGTGTGTGTTTTTGTGTATATGTTTTCTACTTCTCAGGACTTTTTTGTATGACATAACCTCATTGTTGAGACTGGTCTTATAGAACAAGAAAGACCATCATATTGTTCAGGTCATAGTAATCACTGTCAGCCTGTTGCATTAACATTTCATAATCAAAGGTATACATTTCTCAAGTGTCATTTCTTATTCATCTGTAAATAATGACATGTGCAATTTACAGAAATCAAAAAGCTTTCCTCTATTTGCATTCTTTCTAAAGCTCATAGCTGTAATTAGGATGCCCATACTGACCCTATTTTATTCTCTAGGGGCGTTGAAATATTGAAACTCACATTCTAATCACAAACACAAAACACAAAAATAAAAACACAACAAGTGCCACGGACCAGTTTAATGTCAGATAATATTTTCACGGACCGGCCTTTAAGGTGTGGCGGATAAATACGACAAATCAATCAATCAGTCAATCAATCAATCAATCAATCAAACTTTATTTATAGAGTGCTTTTCATACACAAAGTGCTTTACAGTGATTAAAAACAACCCCACATTTCCTTCCACCCACCCAACTAGCCCCCACAGCTGCCTGACCCCACACAACCAAACAACCCAAACAGTAACACACACACACATGCACACACACTCACACACACTCACGCACATGCTAACATACATAAACCTACACATAGTAAAGTGTGAGGCTGAATACAGGCGAACAGGAAGTTGAAAAGCCTCATCAGAGGAGCCGTCTACACCAGGAGCAGAGAGCCGTCCACCGCCACCAGGAACCGCCACAGGGCCCAGGGGAGAGAAGAGGCCCAAGCACCATCCCTCCACCAGGACACAGGGCCCAGGGGAGAGAAGGGGCCCAAGCACCATCCCTCCACCAGGACACAGGGCCAGGGGAGAGAAGAGGCCCAAGCACCATCCCTCCACCAGGACACAGGGCCCAGGGGAGAGAAGAGGCCCAAGCACCATCCCTCCACCAGGACACAGGGCCCAGGGGAGAGAAGAGGCCCAAGCACCATCCCTCCACCAGGACACAGGGCCAGGGGAGAGAAGAGGCCCAAGCACCATCCCTCCACCAGGACACAGGGCCCAGGGGAGAGAAGAGGCCCAAGCACCATCCCTCCACCAGGACACAAGGCCAGGGGAGAGATGAGGCCCAAGCGCCATCCCTCCTGGCAGCCGCTGCCGACCACTGTTCCTGGTACAGAGGGCTCCTACAGAGGAAACACTGGAAATCCTAAAAATGATAAAGGAATATGAGTTCAAGCTAATAATATGCCTAAAATAAATAAATACAATAAAATATGAATAATAAAAACAAGTAAAAGTATAAAATTTAAATCAAAGACCAAGCTAAACAGGTAGGTCTTGACCCTACTCTTAAAAACATGCGGGTGGTGGGTCCACGGGAGGACGGCCCCACGTCACTCCTTCAGGCTGTGCCCGGCCGGGTCCCGTGGGGGAAGGCCCGGCCACCAAATGCTCGCTGTTGAGTACCCACACCAGGCCTGGCTCCAGGGTGGGGCCCCGGTAACGCCAATCCGGGCGACGTAACTGGCCTAGCTCTGTTTCTCATCTGGGGTCTGTATATAGTTACGCATAAAATTTGAGGGTTGCTAAAAACAATTGAGTGAAAACTTGTAAAATTGTTCAATAAAATAGGTTTGGTGGCCAGAGTGTTTGTATGTATAGAAGCAGTGCCACCTCCCCTTTTACCATTTCTAGTTGAAAAAGCAAAGTTAAAAGTGGGTGGGGACTTGTTAAAAGACTTGTTCATCACAGAGCGGACATTTAAAAAGGCCATTTTTAAAGTTGCTAAAGTTTTTGAATGTGCTTTTAGAAGAGATCTGAGATTATTGATGTTAGCAGTAAATTTATGAAAAGTTTTATGCTTATGCCGCTTTCTGCTGATCACGGGAATTAACTGTGCTTGATTATCTTGTCATGCTTCTTCTAGGGTGAGTTCAATGTTGTATGAGAGGAGACGGGATCCGAGGATCTGTCGTGGGGGTGTAGGCGGTCCTTTTTAAAGTTCAGGTCTCTTCAGTTCAGGTCTCTTAAAAAACGTGATCAAATTGTCCATGTAGGGGATGTTGGTGTCTCTGCAGTATCTTTTGAGCCATATGTGCAATGCTCTTAAACGGCTGAACTTCTCATCTCCAAAACGAGGTGGTGCAGAAGGTCCAGAGATGGCACACTGTCTAAACTGTGGATTGTAGTGATGAGGATTTTGAAGTTGTCTTTGAGTGTTTCTGACTGCTGCAATTTAAGATCGTTTGTTCTATATAGGTGGGTCTATTCAATATGGAGTGTTTACAGTACTCTCCATATTGAATAGACCCACCTAACCAACAGAAACTGTAAACAAATATTGTTGTCTCAGAGTAATTTCATTGTAATTTCATTGTAGAATCTGACCAGAACTGAAGAAGCAGCTTGGATGAGCTGCGAAATGTATTCGACCAAATAAACTCTGTCCAGTTGACAAATAATATATAATAAATTTTGATTGTAGCTTTAAACTAAAACTGATCACAAAAACCTCTATGGTCAAGTCAAACATAAAAATATGGAAACAAAGAAAATTAAATAATTTTTAAAATAAGAAGTTTGAAGTTTTGACTTTACGCTTTTGCATTTCTGAAGAGGTGTTGTACAATAAGTGAATAGCAACTGAAATTTTTACCAGTACACTGCTTGAACTACATGAGTTTATTTTATAAGAAACAGCACAGCAAACAGATGACCTCAAAACAGCTCTGTGTTCATTCAAGTCTTTTTAAGTACTTCTTTTGTGTAGAACATCAACTGAGGTGAAGTATTTTCCTAAACACTTTGTGTAGTCAGAAGCATTCTTTGTCAGCTCCTAGTATTATGAGAAAACACACTCGGACTAGATAGTGAAGACAAAAAAGGTGAATTTGAGCACAGTGCAATCAAGTGTGTGCTGAGGTGAGTCAGAGGACAGCCGCTCCCAAACTTTGTCTTTGGAGACTGGAGTTAGCAGCGAAGAATCAGGGAGGTTACCAAAGTTTTGGAGAGAGCAGAAAGAGGAAATTCATGCAAAAGTCGAACCTCGCAATGTCATCAACCTCTTCCTCAAACTTGCTGACAGTGCCTGGTGCACAGCGGAGGAGGAGAGGAGGCTTCCTAGAGGCACAAGCTGAAGTTTGGACTGAGCATGCATCAGGAAGAAACACTTTTGTTTTTCATTTTAAATGAGTATGACCATGACTGAGCCACTAAATTAGGCATTTAGCTCCTAAACTTCACCATGTCTGCCGTTGAAGGTGCATTATGTAACCTTTTGGTTGGGTGTCCGTCACCTGCTTGTTTCTATGGATATGTCATTGCTCTGCCTGGAGTATTCCACAGTATGACATTAAACAGATATATCTTACATTTATTAAATTGCAGGTGGTTTTATAGCTCAAACATACCTAGAAAAGCAGGCATTCTGACTGAGGTCCTCTCCACAGATTGGACCTGCAACTTGGTCTCGTTTGGTCTACATGGATAGAAAGGTTTAATGCCATACCGTGAAACATTCCAGACAAAGCAATAACATCTCCATGGAGAAAAACATCTGATGGACCCTCCACCAGAAAAGTTACACAATGCACCTTTAAGAGATACATACTCTTTGTTACAGACACTTTTGTCACATTGCTTCAGCAAAAATGTTAAAGGTCCCATAATATGCAAAATGAATATACTGTGAGCTTTAAGTTTTGTTAGAACATCGTTACCTCATCAAAAACATATCTGGAGTTGTGTTGTTTCATTCACACATGTTTGAGTAATCCTGCATTATTAGTCTGTCTCCAGTGCTCAAAATGCTCTGCTCCACCTTGTGATGTCATGAAGCCTTAGTTTTCAAGTTAGCAGCTGTTTTCAGTGGAGACGGGCAATTCCAGGGCTGATTCTTGTGAAAGTGTATGGAGTTTAAACAGTGGAGCACTTCCTGTATTACCACATGACATCACAAGGTGGAGGTGGAGAGAAAAACTGAAGAACTCACTCTAAATATGTAAGGTTTGTGAGTTAAACATGTGTGAATAAAACCAAACACATGTCCAGGTATGTTTTGATGAGGAAACAACATTAATAACATAGATCAGAATAGATAGAATAATGTAATATGGACCCTTTAAATGTTATATTGCCTAACTCAGGTTAGGATTTACAGATTATAAGAAATAGTAATTTTGTTTATAAAAGCCCTACAGACATATCAGTACATCTTGGTACACAAAGGTATGTACAGATGTTCTTCATATAACTCAGATACCTCAAGTGTACTGCATTCATTCCTGTTTCTATAAAAGGCCAGCAGAAGTGCACAGAGACCAGAAAACTCAGCTAAGAGAAATGCATGTCACCAGGATTTTTTTTTAGGTTTGAGTATGGGGCTGATGCGTTAACATTGGAGTAGGTTGCCAGATAAGTTGTATAAGAGAGAGTCTCCTTAGGGCCACAGTGACAGTGCGTGGGGAGCAGGAGGCTGTGATAGGAGACTACACTGTCACCGCGTGCCCATCGTAACACTAAAAGCGCACAGTCTGTACCTGCCACACACACACGTATATACCATAAAAGCTGTAAGAAGGACAAAGCCCAGGGCACACAGTGGGGAAGCCATCCTTGAAAAGATGGATTTCAAAGAGGAGGCACCTTGCTTTCTCTTCCTTTTCTCCTCTCTTATTTCCTCATCCCTTTTCCATCCTTCTCTCCAATCACCAAGGTTGAAAATATGACCTCGTGCAATCAAGAGGAAGAGAACACAACTGAACATAGACAAGTGTTTTCTCCATTATTCCCTGTCAATGAAGGAACCAGAGGATTCCTAATAAAGGCTTAGGCAACATCTGGTCATTGGCCCGTTTTGTTGTTTGTTTGATGCAGAGAGATTAGAATAATGAACTCAATTTCCCATAAACCACCTGTGACACTTCAGGAAGAGTCTTGTCTAACTGAGTCATTGAGGTTTGATTAGTCATTTCTCTTGGCTCCCAGCGTGGTTGACAATTACATCTGGTTATGCAGGAAATAAACAGGGTCCTGAATACAGCACTCCAAAACCTACTGTCAAGTAGAAGTGCAAGAACTATCCAAATGATTAATGGTGGAAAAAATTAAATAAAAAATTACCAGTACCACAAGAGTACTATGTATAACTACTAATTACTAATAACTACTACAAAATATGACCCAAATTAACCCCACTTTTTAATATGTTAAATGATGAATAACACAAATGTATAAATTATTATGTTAAATAATTTATATAGATGAGCTTTTTTTTACTAGATGCAATGTATTCACACAAAACTGCAGTGATTGCAGGTTGCATTTCTCTTTCTCTTCCTGTGTAAAATTCAGTTTGGTATTTGTCATAGATTTTTGGGGCCCGGTGGGCCACCATGTTTAAAGAAGGGAGGCTTCTTTAAACATGGTGTGGACACAGAAGAGGCACAGGTTCACAGGTTCATGTGAGAGAATCCTCATTAGAGCCTATAACAATAATGTTGGCAGCTCTCTAATTGCCAATTAACTCAGGGTCAGGGCTGTTATCTCTCCATCGCACTCGGCTCTCAGCTTTGACCCCTATTCTTCCTCAAGCAACAGAGCAGCCACATTCTGCCCTCACTCCCCTGTGCCTGCGCCTGTGCATCTCTCAAACAAGTGTTGTTTACTTTACTGTTTGTATTGAACAGAATGCACAGGACATGAGCATAACTGTGGTTAGCATTTGCTGTCAGCTCCAGCACTGTCTTCTGCCTCCTTTATGTGTAGTTCATAGTGACACACTATATCATAGAAGTCAGCTGTGACAGGAGGGCTAACTGTAAACACTATTCACAATGTAAGAGCTTTTTTCTCTTGATGAACCCAAAGAAGGGCAAAAAACATTTCCTTACATAAGTGGAGTCATCCAGCCACAAGCAACTCAACGCTGGGTCATTCATTAATATTACTTAGAGGAAAAAGAAAGAAGAAAGGTTTTAGTAAATAGGGTCTATCGTTTTATTGCTGAAATCAGTCATGTTTTGTAGTTGCAAGTGAAACTGATTAAGGCTTCATTAATCTATAAGAGGTAAAGAATAGGGATATACCGATCCAGGTTTTTCAGTTCTGATGACGATACTTTGGCTTTAAGTATCTGCCGATACCCAAGACTGAAAATATAATCTATATATCAGTAGTGTCAGGGTAGGGTAATCAAGGCAAGCAGTGGTTGCCCAATAAAATCTAAAATCATCAGACATGTTGGGCAATTAAGTAAGTGCGCATGTACACCAGGAGATGACAACGGCAGCTCTAACTTTAAACACAATTGTCTAAAAATAAATCACTTTTAGCGACAATTGTTTGTAGCTTCGTGTTTGTAATGATTAGATGTTAGTTAGAAGTACAGGCTGTCATTTAATCAAACAGTGAGCTAGATTCAGGGCTAGTTTGTGTGAAATGGGCTGTGTTTAAGTGGACGTGTGTGACACATCAGGCTGTATTATAAGTGAGGCTGTATTATTATAAATTCACCTGTCTAACCAGCACACTGTTTGTTGTTGTTCGTATCTCTTCATGAATGTACTTTTTGTGTAGTAAGTGCATTACATGTGTGTAGAGCTGTCATATCTCTTATATGGTTATAATTATATAGACAACAATAGTACTGAAGCTCACATAATATACACAAATACACAAATAGTCCCGTTTGTACAAACAGGGTGTCAAATACAGTCCTCCCATAAAAGTCACTGCATGCTACTGCTATACATTATTATTTTATAAATACAAGTTTAATATTATGAGACATTTTGGGTCAACAAATCATACTCCTGCACCAGTTTAAAGACTAAAATGGGATATCAGCTGAATCAATATCTTTGAAGCTATATCCAATTTTTCAATATTGGCACCCACACCCAACACCAGTATCATATCAGTGCATCGTTTATATTTCATTAATCATTCTCTACATACTCAGTGGTGGTAAGCTGCTACTGTAGCCACAGCTGCCCTGGGGCAGATTGACAAAAGCCAGGCTGCACCATCGGCACCTTCAACCACCACCAATCATCACATCATCCATACATCACATCATAGGAGGATAATGCATATGCAAGGTGTGAAATGTCTCAATACGGACAACAAACAACATTTCCTGTACATAACAGTTTCCTCCATGCGTGTAGGCGTGCTCTTGGTTCTTCACTCCTTATATTTGTAGATGTATTCATGGCCCTTGCTCTGGAGCACAGTGTTAAACCGTGGAGCACATATCTTCTCAGTCGGCTGTTTAATATTTCAGAGGCGTCCTTTCACTGTCTCCCTGAGAAAATGTGCAGGCCAGTGTGGGAGGAAGAGCGGGAATCACAGGCATTAAGAGCAGTTAGAGCCTGGAAAGCCTTGGAGGGTCTCAGTGCTGCGGCATAATCAGTAAATAACTCTGTCTATATTCATTTTTCATTGTTGAGCCCTTTTACATGCATATGCACATGGCCTGTTCCTTTGATCAGCGTCATTTTGTTGGAAATGGAAAAGGTTAAAAGGATCAGTGGTTTTATAGTCAACCTCTCCTTTCTATAACACAAGCTGCATGTATTATAAGACCAGCCATACAAATCACTGCCCATATAAGTGTAGCAGCAATGACAGGGTTGATCAGCCCTTTAGAGAGACTGTCCAGGTTATATTTTCGCATCGTCAAAAGGGATTCATTCACTTTGTGCAGTTAGCCTCTCTGACCTTCACAACTGAAGCTTATGGAAAAGAATGGAAGTATTATCAGGTCACATATCTAAAGTTGGGGAATATACTGTAGATAAGAATGCAGAAGACCTGAAGAGGTTTGATCACTGATAAGACGTTGGTTTTGAGGATCCATTTTTGGAATTTGATATGTCTCAACATACACACAATGACAATGACAAAAGGCTCTGTTTAGAACCAAAAAAAACTGGGTGCAAAGTCAGGGACATAAACTTATCTTTAACATGAAAATATTTCATCACAATTTACATGGACCAGTTCAAACAGTAGTATGTATATGTGTATTATAGTGCTCTCTTATGTGTTGAACATAACACAGGGAGGTATCATATTTTAAATTACTTTACTGAATGTCTGCTGAGATATACTAGATCTGATCAAACCTAATTACCACTGTCCATGTCCAAGTTAATGCCATCAGGGTATCACTACAGAATGCCTTTAGCAACAAAGAAGGTGCATCTCCAACAGGCTCCTATTTAAAGATGTTAAAGATGCAACTCTGAATTGGATTTGAGCCATTTTCCAAAATACTCAACATTTAATCACTTTAGATTCAAAATGGTTCTATCCTAAAAGCAAGAAAATCATATTATTTTGGTTGAGGAGGGTCATATTGGTGTGTTAGCAAATCCAATAGGTTACACATTGCCTGAAGCTTTAGCTCACCTCAGGGAAGTAAAATGTCAGAAACAAGTTTGCTAGTTTATTTGAGCTATTTGCAACAAGTTATTGTAGCTTTAGATATCGCAGATTCATTCTAGTACATTGTACAAACACCAGAATCAGATCTGTTTTATTGTTCACTTTTAACTTACCATCTCACTAAAATCTATCCACCTTATCTTGTGTGAATTGCATAAGAATTTTACAATACATGGATTTTCTTTGCTGCGAGTAAAATAAGTTTCTAAAAAGTCTATTTTTCTTTGCAAAGTCCTTTCACCTACTTCAGCACAAGACTATTTCTAAGGTAATCGTGCAAGAGGGAGATGTAATACGAGCAAAAGCCCTGGTAATATTCTGGTAGAATACTGCTTTAGAGACAGAGACAGTACAATAATAAGAAATGACGATCCGTGACCGTTTATTAGGGAGAATTAGTGAAGTGGCTGTCAGTGTGTGCATGTTCCCCGAGGATCATAGTGGCTCAGACTTCAAATTGAGACTTTCCTGTAAACTATGGGCTCTCTGGCAGAATTGAGGAGGAAGACACTAATCTCTGAAGTCATATCAAAGTACAGTGGGCTCCATTGGAAGTGAATTGAGCTGTGAATGTGTAGCTCAAGCCAAATTGGTCCTGAACTCAGTGTCATTATGTTACGTCTACTCCTTTCCTTTTTACATCTTTACTGTATGTGTATTCCATGTCACAGTCTTTAAGGTCCACTGCGTAACATTTCTAGTCAAGGGTTTGTCTCCATGGAAATGTTATTGATTTGTCTCCAGTGTTCCACAGTACAGATTAAACCTAGATAAGCACGTTACAGCACATTCAGATCTGTGGAGAGTCAGTTTAATTATCTTGAAATCAGCTAGTTAGTTTGAAAAGCAGCTAGTTAAAAGTTAGTATCTATGTTATTCAGGAAGTTGACACGGCAGCATCAATCGTACCCCTCCTTAGTTGTCTGATTTTTCCTAGGGTTGCCGATGACAGTAAATAATTATATACAGCTAGGATTTGTGGATGAGAGGAAAGCAGGGGCAAAAAATGGGATTTCTTTTAAATTTGGATCTGTATAACTATAATGCTTGAAGATTTGCTGCTCTAAAAAAGACTCTCTAAACAGTCACAATGAGTACTTGTACATTTCCTTCTATATTGATTACAGGAAGGATAAAACATACTATACGTACTCAGCCTATCCTTCAGCCTTTACTGACAGTGGCACTTAGAGCTTATATCTTTCCAGATATGAATAATCTCGTGAGTGCTGCTTCCTGTTTTGCCCTTGTCCGCTCCCATCCATCCTGATAGAAAGCCTAAACCCAGGGCACTGTTTATCATGCCTAACAAGCTTCACCAACTCAGGAGTAAACCAAGTACTTAAACCTGTGCTTTGAGGTAGCGTGCAGATGTGTGGGTCACTCATTTAGATATGAAAATGCTGGCCCCAAACCAACAGAGCGCAGCAATAACCCCGTGAATAATGGAGATGTGTTCAAAGCCTTGTCGATATGTGTTTCATGGATTTAATTTGCCATTCCTGTGTTTGATTTATTAATTGCTGCGTTGGGTGTGTGCTTCAAAAGCTTTTGTTATTGTTGTGGTCCTTTGCCTGTTTTGTCGGGACCAATTATAGCTGACCAATTATGGTTGATCCTCACGGGACTCGGCACCTCAGATGTCTGCTTATAATATATTGATTCCTTTCATCTTGGGTTGGTGTTGTTGCGCTAGTATTTTGCATTTGTATTTGTATTGTATTGCATTGTGTGTGGAAGCATTGGAAATGTAGAGATCTCATTTCAGCGGGTGCTAACTGACAGCACTACTCTGTTAGAAGCTTTGTTACTCAACTTAAAGTGTCTTTAAGTCTTAAAGTGCTTTTGACAGGTTCTGATTATTCTCATTTTTTCACTTAATTTGGTAGAATAATACCTGCTGTAAATATGAATTATAGTTTTACACCAACTGAGAAGCAATTTGTTAAGAAAAGTTGAAAAATATGTTGAAAATTGAAGGAAGTTGAGAGTTCTATTTTGAGAGTTCCATATCTGTCCAAAAGTAACGCTGAATTCACACGCAAGAAACCAATTTTTCTGATACTTTTCATCTTTATCTCAACAAAATAAAGGTGTTTAATTATATTTCTTATTCATCAATTATTCATTTCTGTGTACATTAGAGGAGTTTTGTAGTAAGTTTTGTAGTAAGTAAAAAGAATGGCCAAACTGATAAAAGAAAAGTAAAATCTTAAGTAAAATCTTAAATGCAATGATTTTAACTGTGTTTTAGTAAAATTAGTAGTCTAACCTGCCATAGGCACTTTAATCTGATCTTTAAAAACAGCTAGCTAGCATTGGTCAACAGTTTTTCAGTTAGTCACACTCACCTTGTTAAAACAGAATCACAAACACTCGTATTGAGCACAGGCTCCTGAAAATGTGCTGTTTAAATCCATTTGGTATTTAATGTGTATTGCTGATTGTGTCACCATGGTTACTGCTGAACTGTCTAAATAAGGGTGAGGTGGGATATTGGGCATTTGAGCATATTTACAATCAAATCTGGTCAATATAATAAATGGTATTTCATTAATTCCTCTCTCTATGCAAATGCTCTGTATGGCTTTGTCTAAACAAAGGTAACATCAGAGTAAATACTGAGCACCCAGGGGTCTGTGTCCTGTGGGTCACTCTCGCACCTGGACAAAAGCACTAACATCATTGATGTTTGTTTACAAGCTGCTTCAAAGCACTAACGCAGGTAACACAGAGGAGTAACATGCACCAAACTAAACGTGTACGAGACTTTAGAGACCATTCTCACTTGGTCACGTTTGGATTCTATTTATTTTTATCATACACCTTCACTAAAATCGCTTGGATGACGTCAGTCTCTACTGTACAAAGGGTAAAAGGTCCCTGTTAACTTGAAAACTACCACTAAGTGACATCAAAAGGTGGAACAGAGCATTTTGAGCTTTGGAGATGTAGATTAATAATAAAGAGTAACTCAAACATGTGTGACTGAAACAAAACACAACTCTGATGTTTTTGAACAGCATTATAACATGGCTAAAAGCTCAATTTTATGTAATATAGGCCCTTTAACTAAAGCCTCCTATATATTAAAAACATAACAAAGGATTATTTGCATTTGCAGTACCCTAACCATCATTTGAAAATTCCAGTGTAACGTGACTGTGTGTTCTTTTGTTTGAGTTTTTTCTTCCCTATTTTTCTATATGTCGCATTTCAGTATTATAGTCTCTTATTAACCATTGCATTTAACCCTTTACTTCTCCTGTCAGTCTGTCACTGTTTTGGTTGTTCACCCCCCTATTTAAATCTGGGTCTGTTTTCATGTTTCTTTACTTGAGCATTATTCACTTAGAATCTGCTTCTCTTGCCAAACTTACTTTTTATCCATTCTTTACTTTGCACATATACATTGAAATTGATCTCGGGTGCTGCCAAACCCCTAAACTAATGTCTCCAAATTGGAAATAATGATATCTCTTCTGGCCCGTTAAGGAAATCTGCCATCTGCATTTGACCCATCCTTCAACCGGAGCCAGACATGAAGAATAAAACAGCAATAAGTATTTTTTTATTAGCAGAGATCAAACCACCAACCTTTTGGATAGAGGGAATATGCTCACCTGACTAGTTATAATCGCAAAGAGACCTGGTTTATGACATGCTAAATATCAAACATAAAGGTAGACAACACAGCCATGAATATCACTGCATTTCTTCTCCCTCAAATGAAAGAACATGAAGTATGGAGAGCAGATTTTTGGGCTGGCTTAAAAAGACATGGCCTCAGAGTAAAATATGGTTGACTTGAATTCTTGGACACCTGCAGTAACACTCAATAGTGGAATAGCCCTGATTCAGAGCAAATTAAGATATTTAAGTCAGCACATTAGTGTTTGTGGGGTACTTTTTAGCTCACTTTTAAATTCATTCATTTCTCTGTGGTCCACTTGTCCACTTTTCATCAGCGGCTCATTGCTAAATCAGTCTTTTTAATACTGAGTATTCCACAGCCTTAAGTTTTTAACAGCTGCAGTGGTGCTTTTGGAAAAGAGCTTATGAGAATGAGAGCAGCTGTGGGCTTCAATATCACAGCTACACTTCCAAAAGAAAGTCTGATAGAAATATTGATTAGTGCAGTTCAGAGCATCTCCAGGAAGACTCAACATAAGGGCTATTCACAGATATGTAACATACACACCACTCAACGATTTAGAGAAGCATGCAAATGTTGTTTCAGTTTTATTTGGTTAAAAGGAGAAGTATTTTTAAAGCTGCACTGTGTAACTTTTCTAGTAGAGGGTGCTGCTTGTCTCCATGGAAAAGGTATTGCTTTGGTATCTGTCTCAACTGACACAAATATAGGGTACATTACAGGTCAGAGAATCTGTGGAGAAGAATGTATTTTGGAGCAATAGAAACACATGTAATGAATAAATGCAAGATAGATGTGTTTAATGCCATTCCATGGAACATTCTAGGTAATACAATAACATCTCCATGGAGACAAGGAGGTGCTGGATACCCTACCAGAAAAGTTGCGCAATGTACATTTAAACTAGCATAGGTCCACACCAGAGCAATAATTAACCAGGATAAAATCAGTACTGAATGGCAGTATTCTTACAGCCCTAATAACACATTCTGAAGTAATAAATTACAGAAGAAAATATAGACAATAAACAATAATACTGAAATAAATTTTTACACACACACACACACACGCACGCGCACACACACACAATGCAATAAATAAATAGCAGAATGAAACATGTCAGTTGTTACGTTTGTAATTACAAAATGTTCCCTTCTAGTACAAAGAACCCTCAAGTCCCCACTATAGATATTGAACCTGAAAAATGATTGTTCCATCTAATATTGAACTCAATATAGTACTTATCATGTCACTCCCTGTTCTTATTTTGGAATAATGCCCAGTATATGTTCTTTATGATCAAACCAGCCTGGAGAGGTTAATGTATATGGGTAAATTGCCAAAGGATAAATATGTAAAACAGAAATCATTTAATAGCCAGCCTTCTAGATTAAACTTACTTGATTTGGATACTATGGAATAAACTGGATACTCATTAATGATTCTGATACCATGATGATAATAAAAAACACTGTTTAGACAACAGAATGACATTTTCAACATTCAACTGTAGTACTTTTATTATCATGTGGCCTTATTATCTGTGTATTTCCTCAATCATCCAGGTAGATTCCATAGCGGTCCATGGGCACATACTACATGTGCTCTTATACTTGCTCAGATACAGCTCAAGATCATTCTAAAGCTATTCAGGAAAGGTCCATCTCTGTCCTGTGAATGTGAATGTGAATGTAAGTAATACCTAAGTAAATTCAAATTACTTAAAATAAGAAGATTTAACTTGATTTGAGTAGATTTCACTTGACAAGTAAAATTATCTACTAATTATTTTTTTCCTATTTCAACTACAAAAAGTCTTATTCCACTGGTAGATAATTTTACTTATCATGCGAAATTTACTCAAATCAATACAACATTTTCTTGATTCAAGTAATTTTAACAAGATTTTAGTTTTTGTAGAGAGCGCCTGAGTACCAGTAGAGTTCAATGACCAGAAACTGTTAGCATTTCTAATCGTGGTAATACTGGGAATTGTATAATGACTTGAAGATGATTACAGTATCTGCTTTACTTCCTCCTTGTCCTGGTGAGTCTGTCTGACCCACTGTAAGGACGACGGTCTGACCTGAGAGGGCACGTCACAAAACAGATGATATAAAGTGATAAGCTCTGGAAGAGGAAAATCAAACGCTGTCTCCTCTCCTTTACCAAGATCAAGATCGTTTTTTATCAATTTAGAGTTACCATTTCGATCAATCCAGCACACAGATTGCATATATAATTGAACATAGTTAACATGCTCGCCGCCGCGTTCCGAATAGGAAGTTCGCATGTGGGCGCTTCTGGCTCCTTCTGACCCTGGCTCCCATTGACTTACATTGGAATATTGTGGCCCCTCTCTCTGTAATTGCTGCTGTGAGCCTTGTCATTTTTAGGTCTTCGTATTAATCCACTCTACAAGATCCTGTTTTTTTTCCCCACTATTTTGTCAGTTCAAAAAATTCCTATTCATAATACAGAGCCTGGCTCCAAATTCGCTCCTGTAACCGTTAGCATCGCAAGCTTCATTTGAGTGGATCCTAATGCTACGGGTGACGTCACACTCACTTAGTCCACTTCTTTATACAGTCTATGATCCAGCACCACTGTAGTATCGTCATGGCAACCTTGGGTGTGTTACAGCCTTGAGACCTTTCAAAGTAACACCCTCAAAGAGAATAAAATGATCCTGTTCATATGACCAGTAAAGTCATTACAAACAATGGTGGTAATCTAGCAAGTGAGTGCACGCTTATTTCAGCTGAAAGCACAAAAAAATGGAGATGGGTGTGTTGGGAAGAGCATCTGGCATGAAAAAAGAAAAATAACTTAATGAGTGCACTGGCTTTTGTCTGGAGTCAGTCTATGAATACTGTATGAAATGCTTGTACAAAGTGCCATCATCTTCCAAATTTTAATAGTTACGTTTGTGATAAGATGTTGTTAATGCCTTTACAGAGCACAGGTAGTTTAGAATAGATTTATATATAAATCATCACTCCTGACCGGTTTTCTTGCTTCCAGCACTTCAGGTTCAGGACATGTTCATGAACAATCCTCCTTAACAGTTTATAATTAATATTAGATTAGTTTATTTCAAGGGGGACAGTGCAATTTCATAAAACACATGAATAAAACATGAGTAAAACAGCCAGAATTAGCCAAAGAGGCTATTTTTCATCTGTAGTCCCCTGGCCATGATGTTAAAATGGCAATAAAAAGGTCAAAAACAGACATTGTTAATAAAAACACAACATTAACACAAAATATAATACAATATTTACAAAAATATGAGCGGCCAAATAGACAGATTTTAGTGTGTGCATGTAAATTTGTTCACCAGCCACTTCTGCAAATGTTTATTAAATGTTTTGTAAGAGGATAACTGTTTAATGGTGTCGGGTACACAGTTCCACTCTCTGGCAGCTCTCACAGACCAGGCCGCCTGACTGAAGCTGCTCTTTCTCAGAGGGATTACACAGTCACCTCTCATTGAGCCTCGAGTGACACGACCTAAGATGTTATAATAGTTTGTCTTATACGTCACCTCTGCTGTCTAAATGCCTCATCATTGTGTAAGTTAATTTTTAACAACATTTTCTTTGACTTCCCTTTCTGAGAACCCAAGTATGTTTATAAAAAGTTCTAAATTGCAGCGGTGCTTGCCTTTCACCCCTGAAAGTTTCATGTTGTGATAAGATGCTGTTTTTACAAAGCAGCATTACAAGTAATTGCATTGTTTGGCCGGGACCGCCTTAAAAACAAGCGTTTTGTACAACTGTTTAGTTTCAGTGCTTTTAGAGGCAGACATAAAGGGAAAGGCAATCAAACACCTTGGGGCACAAGTTGCTTTCCCAGCAATAACAGTAAAAGGCTTTGTGCAAAAGCAAAGAGCCATTTTTAGAGTGCAATTAGGGAGACTTTAATCACTTTTGACTCCTCACGTCTGTGTGCATGTGTGTGCAAACTCACACTAATGAAAAGTACTAAACACTGTGTATCCTGTTAACGTACTCATCCCATGTAATGGAGGGTTACTAAATACTGCTCATTTTAAATTATATAAATACAATATTTGTTGTTATGGGTAAAGAAATCTATCACTTAGCAAGGTCAATTTTACTACAACTACAAAAAGTAAATTCTTTATTGGAATAACATTGTCAGGTCTGATGCCCGGTGTACACTGACTGTGTGTATGGTGGTATTCAGGACTCATGCAGGCTCCACAATACTTTACTTTAGTGTCTTTAAGTGACACTGGCCTCTCCTCAGTGCAGCTGTGGGTCTGGGTGAGACGCAGGTCTGTGGAAAGACCCGGAAAGTAGATAATTATGGACACTGCAGTGATCTGGTGTGGTTTTCAGGTCATTAGACACGTGTTACCATATGAAACTGTGCTGCCTTGGACAAATACACACCACAGTTGTCAAACTACGTACCAGACCCACCAGCATGAGGGTCTCACTATGAGGGTCTCATACAGTCAGACACTGTTTATGTTAATGAATGCCCCACCAAAAATCTACTGCCCTAAAACTATATCCAAATCAAGGCTATGTGGGAAATGGCTCTCATACAGTATTGCCCTCAGAGCAGAGTTGCAGTACACATGTGAGTGCTATGTATATGCAGGACACAAGTACGAGTATACGGCCATGTATGAAAGTTTGAAAGTCACCTTTGACTACACGGCCCATGCTTTTCCTTTAGTCTTCACAACATCAGCACACTGTTCACAGTAAATGGTTTAATGCATGCATGCCTTCATAGAGCAGGACTAGCCTTTTTAGAGTTATTCTCTGTGAATCACCAGTCCATTCTGTGTTGTTGCCGGGTCAGTACCAGCACAGGCTCCCTTATGTGGTGTGGGAGGTGTTTGAGGAGCCAGATGAGCAGTTGGAGGAAAATCCTTGTGCAGATTTGTGCATAGTGAGTGGCAGATGTTGGGGCACACATGGCCACAGCTCTTAACTGGCACTCACTCAACAAGGTCAGAATCACTTCTGATTGGGCACCCTGCTGTGTCATCCTCTCCTTCTCTGGCAGTGGGGTGCATTGCTCTATCCAACTCTCTGCGTGGGACAGAAGTTTCCGTCTTGGAATGCAGTCAGACAGTGGGCTCTAGGTCAAAGCCATTTGGGCTCATATTCTTGATGCAAAATATTTTACAAAATAATTCTTACCAATCTTTATAAGTAAAAAAATACATCCAGGAATTGTGGCCGATATTATTCTCATGTTATATAAGGCATAGGTTTATATTCTACATATTTTTAGATATTGATAGCTTCTCTTAGTCCTAACATGGGGGCATTCTGTGATTCTGCCTGGGGTAAAAGTCAGTATTCTGGAGTCAGTGTGTTGGTTTTCAGTCAAAGACATTTGGAGCAAAAGTCACTGGTGGCAGTTTGTGCATACACTATGAGGTCTCCAGAGCAGAGCAGGCCCTGGCTGTGTCCTGGGAGCTGTGTCATCCCATCTGTGAGCCTCTCTTCAGTTGGACATAGGGCAGGGTCTGAGCCAGTCCACATGAAGCTTCAGGGTGTTCTGACCCGCCTAAAGCTCCGGGTGGGGCAGGGACAGGGTGTCACAGTGAATGATATGCTTATGATTACCTCCTCTGCTGCTGGCACCTCCTCTGATACTTCATGCTTTGGTGATTGACTTGTTTGTTGAAGTGAGATAATGCCACATCACACATCTGCACAGGCTGGTTAAGATCATGTGCTTTATCTACAACTGGAATTATACACATACTTTGCTATTGTATTGTAAGTATTTTGAATGTATTAGTACTCTGGTCGCTCATGAGAGATTCAGGTTAAACTTCAATTAAATATATTTTTAACAATTATGTGGCAACAGAAAAATGTACTTCAAGTAGTGTCAGACTGAATATTTCCTTGAACTCAGCCATCACAAACACATTTACAAATCTTTCAAATTGTCACACAAAGTCCCTTCACTAATTCCCCATCCCCTTCACTTCTTCTGTCTTTCTTGTTGTCTTTGATTCGACAGATGCTCCCACCAGCGCTCCTGTCTGCAGACTGTGAGCAGTGCGGCAGGATAACTTCATTACTAAGGCGTCCGGGGGAATCAACACAGATAGAGAGGTTGAATCAGAGACAAGATGAGGAGAAGGAGAGAGATGGGAGCGATAAGTAGCCCTGTTGTTATAAAGCGCTCTCCGTTTTATGTCTTCATCTCATTTGGGCTGCTCTTGCCCTTATAATAGAGCAACAGTGTGTCATCGGCTGGAGAGACCCTCACCCTCTCCATGGGGACAGGACTATGACATGTTAGTGTCAGTGTTATGTTAGCACCAACTGGAATGTAAAGACAGCTGTGGATTAAGTGGACATATGCATTATTTTGGCCTTAATGGACGTTAATGCAAATATTAATGCAAGTGGAGTGCAGAAAGCCTCAGAATCTCACCACTCAGAGAAACATGACCTTGTATTATTGAAACAAGCAAAAAAGAAACAAAATACCTCATTTTATATGAATTCATCAATTAACCTTAGACAGATTAACCTTATCTTTTTTCAGTTACCCTGGATCTCGGTACATGCAGAGTTCTTCTCAAGTTCAGTTATATGATGGTTCCAGGCTGACCACCCAAGACAACAACCGACGCGTGTACAATACTTTACAAAGGCTTTACTTTGGACTGTATCCTGTCTCCCCAGTTTCTGATGGGTGTGACTGACAATTGGATTAATAAGAGATTTGCATGGCCTATTTGTGTCAACACAATCATGGTGGTGTATAAGTAAAAAAAAATGTAACAGGGCACTAAGAAATAGCACAAATTTCTGCAGAACAACAAGCAAAGCATTAAAGTTTGTAAATATAAATATGGGGTAAAGGAATTTATTTATTTTCTTCTGAATGTTACAAGGATATCTGTGAGGAGATCTCTTTCGCATTTGAGATACATATGCCACAGATTAGTGACTGTGATGGGCCTGTCCCAAAATGAGATGGTTGTCTCACCCGCTGTAGTGTGGTAGGATATTGCACACAGTGCCTGTGGAGAGAGCTCCACTTAAACAGCCTTGTGTGCTCACAACTTGTGTGTGTATCATTAATTATATTTCTTCAGCAGGATATCTCAAATTACATTAGCCAAAATGATCGATATTTAACGCAATTTACACTATCAAGATCTCTTACTCTAGACTGAAAACACAAAGGCATGCTGTTGTGAAAAGAGACGCGTGTTTGAAATTCAAAATCAGGATCATTTAGCATTTCCTGATTGCTCCCCTTATGTAAAGTCGAGCTGCTCATGATGCAACCCACTATCAAGTGCTCATTTTGTCATGTTTTTGTTTATGAAGTATTTGCATGTATCCTTCCTCTCCTTTCATTTCTCATCCGTCTCTGCCTCTTCTCGACGCCCTCTTAAGGCGATGTCTTATTAATGAAATATAATGGAGGAGGAGAGATGCGTAAAGCACAGACTGTAGGGTGCAAGTCATCCCACTATCACTTAGGCTTCTTTAATTAAATCCCAACAGGCAGTGCAGGGAGTCTTTGGTCTTTCTTTTATACAGACATTTCATTGCCTAGCACAGATCAGCCACAACATTATGACCACTTGTTTTTTTCTTTTGTTTGTTTTTTTAACACACTGGGTCTTCAGAGTATTATCTGATCTTTCTCTGTTAAATTAGACTTAGACAAACTTTATTGATCCACAAGGGAAATTATTTGGACACAGTAGCTTATAATGACAAAGAGCAAAAATATAAATGGTAATAATAAATTAAAAATAAGTAGCAAAAAATACAAGAGACTGGTGTCAATAAGCCATAATTATGTATGTACAAGTAAAAATAAAATACAGAAATATAGTAATACAAGTACAACTATTAACACCCAGAGGCTCTACAACACCCAGAGGCTCAGTCTGTGGATATCCTAAATGGGCTTTCAATAAAACTAAGAGAGCCAAGAAACAGGACAACAGAGAACCAGAACCCAGGAGAAAGGGTGTAACTATTCCTGACCTGGCTGGCATTTCTGAAAAACTACAGAGGACCCAAAGGACAAAACACCGAGCCACAAACAAAGCAATGTGGTCTACTCCATTCAGTGTAGTGAAGACTGCAGTGAGCGCTACATTGGAGAAACAAAACAGCCACTTCACAAGAGGATGTACCAACACAGACGAGAGAGCCAGAGTGGACCTCAGTCTGCCGTACATCTCCACCTAAAAGCCACGGGCCACACCTTTGAGGACAGTGAGGTCCAGATCTTGGCCAGAGAAAAGAACTGGTTTGAGAGGGGAGGTAAAGAGACTATTTTTGTCAAGAAAGAGAATCCTTCCTTGAACAGAAATGGAGGTCTCAGGCATCATTTGTCTCCCATTTATAACTCTTAATAAATCTTCAAACCTAAATCAAAACAAATAAAGAAAACAATAGCGCTAGCCAGGTCAGATCCAGAGGTCCATTATGGCCCTGAATGGTTCTGCTAACAACACCCCACACTCATTGCATATTCAATAGGCCTAGCTAACTAACAGAACTGTAAACAAATAGGTGTGGTAGTCTCAGAGTAATTTCATTGTAGTCAGCTCCTCCCCTCAGGCAGATATAAGGCAGTGTCCACCAGCGTCTGACCAGAACTGAAGAAGTAGCTTGGATGAGCTGCAAAATATACCAAATAAACTTTTGTCCCACTGACAAAATGAATTTCTCCTTTTGCCTCCTGGATTACTGACTAGCCTGTCAGACAGGCCTCAGTACATGCGACTGGGGACCACCCTGTGTGACACTGTGGTCAGTAATGTAGGAGTCCCCTAGGGTACAGTCCTGTCTCCTTTCCTGTTCACTCTGTACACCTTTGATTTCCAGTACAGCTCCGGGTCCTGCTATCTGTAGAAGTTCTCTGATGACTCTGCAGTGGTAGGGTGTATCAGGGATGGACAGGAGCTGGAGTACAGGACACTGATTGCAAATTTTGTGGAGTGGTCCCAGGCAAACTATCTGCTCCTGAATGTGGACAAGACCAAGGAACTGGTGATTGACTTCAGGAGAAAGAGGACACCAGTGGAGCCCATTACCATCCAGGGCCATGACATGGAAAGAGTGGACTGCTACAAGTACCTTGGTGTCCATGTGAACAACAGGCTGGACTGGAGGGACAACTGTAATGCTGTGTACAAGAAGAGCATGAGCAGACTCTACTTCCTGAGAAAGCTCAGGTCTTTCAATGTGTGCAGCGACTTACTGGAGACCTTCTACCAGTCTGTGGTGGTAAGCACCCTGTACTTTGCTGTGGTCTGTTGGTGGACTGGCACCAGTAAAAGGGACATTGGGCAGATTGACAAACTGATCCGTAAAGCTGGTTATGTGATCAGCTGTGAGCTGGAGACATTTGTCACAGTGAGGGACAGGAGGACACTGGGCAAACTGCTCTCCATCATGGACACTCCTGCTCACCCACTGCACCAGACTATAGAGGGACAGAGGAGATAATACTCCCTACAACTGTACAACAACTCACCCACTGCACCAGAATATAGAGGGACAGAGGAGCTCATTCTCCAACAGGCTCCTACAGCTCCACTCAAACAGTGAGACATACAGGACTACATTCATACCATACTCCATACAACAACTCAATGTTACGTAACAGATAACCTTATGTTCTTTCAATCATCGTATCATTACACTGCCTTTCTTGTCTCTTGTATATAGCTGTGATTTTGTATTTTATTACTTATTTTTCTATTTTATTTTGACTTGTAGATATAATCTCAGTTGCACAGCAGCTGTGATTGGATCAGCAACAAGCTTGACATAGAAAAAAAAAAAGATGGCTGGACAGCGTTCTCAACTGGCCTGGTAAAATACTGAGTAAATAAACATCTTGACCCTCATCAGACTCTCTCAAATCCTACTCATCATGCTTTTAAACCCATTCAGTCCATTTCACTGCTATGTAGTTATAAATCTAAAATCTATCCAGAGAGAGCCTGATCAGTGTTCATTATTCTTGGTTGAAAAAAAGTCTCTCCCTAATGTATTTTAAAGAAGAAAGATAAAGAAATTGCCTTAAGGTGCTTCTTCCTCCCTCACATCTCCAGTCTGTATTTGGACATTTCAACATTGCAGGTGCCCAGAGCGTGCAATGCAATCAGTCTTGCATACAGAGATTGAGTTTTAATTAAAATTAATACTCTTGCTAAACTGGCTGTTACATTAGAATTACTACCACTGATGTTATCTAGACGGAAGCGAGTGGCGCAATACTGGAGAGCTGTTAATCACAATTAGACAGTGTATGAATTAAAGGCAGATGAAATGAACGGAACTGAACACGTCAAGAAGTCTGCAGTTGATTCAGGCTGTGCTGCATAATTAGGAAAAGCACTAGGATTGATTAAGTAGCTTTAAAATGATTAAAACTAAATACAGTGCTGAATCCAATGGTAAATGACAACCTCTTTGAGTAACACAAAAAGGTCAAATAGTCATTGACTATACTGAAGCGGAAGTAGTAGTAGTAGTAGTAGTAGTAGTAGTAGTAGTAGTAGTAGTAGTAGTCATCTTTGGTGGTAGTATAGTCAAGTTCTTGGAAGAAATAGTAGTAGTAGTAGTAGTAGTAGTAGTAGTAGTAGTAGTAGTATTTTCAAATACTTTTTGGATAAACAAACTGATATGTAAAGATGGCCACATGATCGGTTGTGAGTTGGAGACATTTGTCACAGTGAGGGACAGGAGGACACTGGACAAACTGCCCTCCCATCATGGACACTACTGCTCACCCACTGCACCAGACTATAGAGGGACAGAGGAGATAATACTCCCTACAACTGTACAACAACTCACCCACTGCACCAGACTATAGAGGGACAGAGGAGATAATACTCCCTACAACTGTACAACAACTCGCCCACTGCACCAGACTATAGAGGGACAGAGGAGATAATACTCCCTACAACTGTACAACAACTCACCCACTGCACCAGACTATAGAGGGACAGAGGAGATAATACTCCCTAAAACTGTACAACAACTCGCCCACTGCACCAGACTATAGAGGGACAGAGGAGATAATACTCCCTACAACTGTACAACAACTCGCCCACTGCACCAGACGATAGAGGGACAGAGGAGCTCATTCTCCAACAGGCTCCTACAGCTCTGCTCAAACAGCGAGAGATTGGGGACTACATTCATACCATACTGTGCAACAGTCACCGTTATGTAATAGATAACCCTATGTCATGTCAATCACTATTTAATCTTTGCACCGTTTCTCCTTACTGCCTCTTATATATAGATGAGATACATTTGTATTACCATATTTCTTTTCTTTTTTTTTTTTCATTTTTGTACATATACATTAATAATTATGCCTTATTTAACACCAGTCTCTTGCTATTTTTGCTACTTATTTGAATTTATTATTAACAAACCTACAAAATATTACAAAGCAAAAGTGCCCAAAAGCATGTTTAACACTAAAGGTGACTACTGTCCACAGTACTTTTTTTAGTCTTATAAGATTTATGGATGTCACAAAACAACACAGGATGACTTTAAAGTCGTACATCAGCACTCGTTCACACTATGGTTCAAATAATCAGCACTGGTAGGCTGAGGCTAGTCCTACATGCTAGTGGTGTTTTTGCATTTGTAGAAGTGAGTAAATAAAAGGGAAACTGTTACTTTGACAGAGCATTTGTGTTGGCAAAGATTGACGGAGCGAGAGGAGGGCTCACTCTGCAACCAAGATTACAAAATATCAAACATGCTTCAGTTGTAGCTCATGCTTTTGTCAACAACAGTTCTAAGTTCAGTCTTTGTAACTGTTTCACTGTGAGACCTAAAAACCCACTATAACTCAAGATTTTCCCCAGATCAGTAATCTTTCATTGATGGCAGACGGCCAAAATGTACAGTGGACACCCATCTTAATGCAAGACAAGTTCACTTTAAGGTCCTTTGTTATGCAAAATTGACTCTTGTGAGCTTTAAGTCATGTTATACACTGTGTTCATAATTATTAGGCAAGTTGTATTTATGAAGATTAATCTTATAATTGAACAACTACAGTGCTCTTGGTCAATCCAAATGTTAATAAATCAATCAATAATCAAACCTGAATGTTTAAGAAAATAAAAGTGAAGTTTTGGCTTTCTTAGGAGAAAATCTATGTGTGCACAATTATTGGGCAACTATTAATGTGCAGAATTATTACACAACTAAATGAAAAATGTACATTTTCCATTCTCACTTTATTATGTCAAAATAGTAAACAACTCAAAATTTGATCTCTTTAGGCCACAACCTCCCTCATTAGCTAGATACACATCACTTGATATAAGAATTGAAGTTTATACAGCTTGGAGTTGGAAAATATGCATAAAAATTATGATATGGTCAAAATACCCATTTGTCTAATAATTGTGCACACAGTGAATTGTGCACACAGTGGAGCACTTCCTGTATTATCACATGACAAGGTCGAACAGAGCATCTGAATGGAACAAAACACAGCTCCAGGTTTGGATGAGGAAACTTTGTGACATTGATCAAAAAATAGCGTAATATAGACCCTTTAAAGTTCTCAGTGCGGTTTCACATTTTGAGTAAGCCAGCAGCAAAAGCATAAAAACAACATGGAGTAAGATTCCCTTCCTTTCCTTCCTTTTTCTTCTATGCACAAAATCTAACATTTCCAAGCCATTAGCTAATCTCATTCACTTGAAGCTCACAGTGCTGCTTTTGCTATTGCGTTTGTTATTGTGTGGGCGGGTGCAGATGTGTAGGCTGCTCCGACAGTAGCCAAGCACAGAAGCACTCCATATTGATCAGGTAAATAGATTTTAAGTGTCTGGAGACATGCAATAAATGAGAGCTTTCAAAGAGAGCGTGTGGTGAAAGGAAACATTATGTGTGATTAAAGTATTTAGTGAAAGACCTTGAAACAGCCTTAACCGAACCACCTTTATGTTCAACAGATGTATAGTCTGGGTTTATGTTATGTTATGATATGATATGGTAAAGCGGAAAATAGTTTTTAAAGAAAGACTGTAGAATACAAAATGTGCTAAAATAATTAATGACGAAATCGACCTCTTCTGAAATTAATGGTTTTCCTCAGCATGAGCTTGTCCCGACTCTAGTGTTTTCACTCATCAGGGCTTTGCTTTTTTTGTATTCTGAAAGAATGTGGTATTTGAAATGTTACTTATACTGTAATCGGTGTGTATGTATGTATGTATGCAAGTATGTATGTATGTAAGTATGTATGTAAGTAAGTATTTAAGTAAGTATTTAAGTAAGTATTTAAGTAAGTATGTAAGTAAGTAGGTATGTATGTGTATATAAACACATTTGAATTTGTGTTTACTCATTTCAAATATCTAATTTTCATCTCATTAAAACATTTTATTTCACTGTACCCATTTCAAATGTCTTCACCAGTTTGAGTAAAAAAAAAAAAAATGAACCTGAAAATCTGCAGAAATCAAAACAATTCCAAATCAGAGACCAGAATTGCAGCTCATTCGTCTTTTCCTCCACTCTCTCTGCTCCTTATGAGTTAGCGAGCCTTGGGGAGAGAGGGTGCAGAGTAGTAATCAAATGCAGGTAATAATGGATAATTGAGGTCTTGGAGCACAAAATGGATGTCCACACAGACTCCCCGCCTTTTCCTTCTATTCACTAAAGATCTTACATTCAATACAGCACCTCCAAATGGGCTGTCTCTCTCCTCTAACCTCAGGCGAGAAAGGAAGATCCAGTCACCTCTACTACAGGGAATATCCTTTTTTTTTTAAACTTTAATCACAAACTCTGACACGTCCTACATTTTGGGTACAGAAAACCAGCTGTGGTACCTCAGTAACTGTTGGTCTGGCTGGTTGTCCACTGTAACTTTTAATAATGTCAAATTAAATATTCCCCAGGTAGCAGAAAGCAAGGGCGGCTAAAAGGGGGGGTATTGAGCTAAGTCTACTTTTTTGAGCTTTCTACCATGTTGTTCCTTCACCAAAAATATGCCTGAAGTGGTTTTCAGAATCATTCATGCATGTTTAAGTGATTTTGTGGTCTCTAACAGGCACTATTCAAACCCCCCTTTAGGTACAAGACTCAGTCCACAAGCCTTACACAACCAGGAAGCTCTCTGCAGCGGTCCCCCATGCTCCTACCACACGGCCCTAACCTAAAACAGTGAGCGGCAGAGACAAAAGTGTCAGACCAGAAAAACTCAAACTAATTTAATACAGTAAATACAGCATTTTCAACCAAAGGTAACAGGGTGATCTAATAGGGATGGGATGAGAATTTTCACAAGATGACATGAGACGCAGGATTGTGTCCACAAGAGTGAGACAAGACGTAATTTTAATCATTTATAATAACATAATTGTGTAGTTCTAATTTTTTTTTAGCTATTTTTGTTGTCATTCTAGCATTGCTTTTTGGAGCTATGGCTTCTCAAAATGTTAACTCGCTAACGTTTCACCCTTTTATTTTCAAACCAAATGGTAAGGTAAAAAGGTAAAAAATGGCTGTTGTTCTTTTTGTCTCACTTCAAGCTCAAAGTAGCTATAGAGTAAAAATGCCAGACTGATAATGTGTTAAATTTGTTAAACAACACCACAAAATTACCTTTTTGCACTGGTTAGTGTGGGAGTGTTTCTTTGACCAAATTTGGTAACATGTTTTTTGGTTATATTGTTTGTACCAAATGTGAGATGTCACCTCCAACAGCAACTAATGTAATGTGTTATATTTTCCTCCTTTGTCATTTGCAATATATAATACTGCAGTTATTTTTGTGTGTAGTGGTTTTAAATGTGAGTTCACCATCATTCATCAACCATTTTTTGCATTCATATGATTCAGTATACATACCTAAAAGGCCCATATTATCATATCATATCATACAGGGTTACTCAATGTTGAATGAAACACAACACAACTCCAGGTATGTTTTTGAGGAGGCAACAACATTATAACATGTCTTAAAGGTGCATCGTGTAACTTTTCTGGTGGAGGGTCCGTCAAATGTTTTTCTCCATGGACATGTTATTGCGCTGTCTGGAAAGTTTCACAGTATGGTAATAAACCTTTTCATCTTCATGGAGACCAAACCAGACCCAGTTACAGGTCAGATCTGTGGAGAGGTTCTAGGTATTTTTGAGCAATCGAAACACCTGTAATTGAGTAAATGTTAGGTAGAGCTGTCTAATGTCATTCTGTGGAACATTCCAAACAAAGCAGTGACAATCAAAAAGTTACATCGTGCACCTCTAAAGCTCAAAAGAGTCAATTTTACATCATATAGGACCTTAAATTATACATTCTCATATATTTCTTTGTGTCACTTGAACATACAGCTCTACTTTTTGTGGTTATACTTGTCCTTTAGCATGTCAACATCAGCCTGTATGTTCTGTAATTATTTCATTGTACTTCATTTGAGAAACCCTTTTATGGCATCTGAAGCGCAGACCTCCAACCTTTGCTAAGTGCTGTTGCTCATCTGTCTACATCTTTGGCACTTGAGAATAGACAGGGCCATTAAGGGGCTTTCATTGTCTCCAAAACCATTAGGTACCAGTGCATATTCCTGACAATGGCTGGGGCTTATTCACTCACGATAATTAAGTGGAGAGGGCTTGTTGTGCCATTTCAGCCTGTCTTCTTCTTCTGTTTTATTTTGGACACGCGGCCTCTGGAGGAACAATTAGGGTGCCTGATCAATTGGACAATATACAAGCACAGCCCCTCCTTTTCTCGCAATGTAAGAGATTCTAAAATGTATCACCACAACAGAAAATGTTTGAGTAAAATGTAACTGGGTACTAAACAAATCCAAAAAATACTATATTGTCTCGTCTAAGCTATAAGTTTACACAAAGCAAGGGCTAAACCAGACTAAACAGGATCTTAACCACTCTAATGCATGACTATAAGACGAGTTATTTCCTGATGTGAGTCAAGTCCTGCAAGAATTCCAAATATATTCAAATCAATACCTTCTTCTTTCTTCAGCTATGGATTCAGAGCATTGGTCTATAGTGGTTTTTAGGTAACACAAGTCTACTTTTTGTATCATTGCATCAACAAGTAAAATGAGCAAGTAAACTGCACAAAATACCTGCCTTGAGTGTAAACAAGGCATATGGAGAAACAAGGAAGACAAAAAATACTTAAAAATGCCTCTAACCTAAACTCCTAAAGTCCTATTCGTCCTTACACACTGAAAATAACTTATTTGCTTGATCCGGGAGGAGGTTACCATAGCAACAGTATCCACATGAGATATAGCATCCTTGTGTGTCTGATCAGAAGAGGATGTGGTAACCTACACTATAACTATTTGACCATGAGGGTTGACATTCTTCGCAGCTTAAGGCCTTCTTGTTATGCAGCCAGGCGCCGCTATAATTTGGATTTTCTTACTTGTCTGTGGTAATTCTGCCCCCTCCTGGACTCATCTTAATCAGTAGGCTAAAGTTATTCTATAATATATGTTTCAAGCATTTGGATAGAGAGGGTGGTAAGATAATGCTATTATTGACTGGAGCTCATAAAAGATCATTAATATTTCAAGAGACATCTGCCTTACCTCTTCCATACCTTTGTCTGTGTGGATTAGTACCAGATTGATTCAAGATTATCTTGGTTTGTAAGAGTCTCATTCAATTATTAGTAGACATCACCGGTCTAGCATATTCCCTGTCATGGGTTAATTCTGCCCCCTACTGGTCTGTCTGCTCCACTCATTTGATGTTATTCTATTGTCCAGTTTTACAGCACCAGTAAGCAGCTGGTGTGCATAGTCTTCAATATGCAGCCTTCCCTTTAACAAGATCCCATTGCCTGTGTGTGATATGTGCATACGCTCACAGTGTCCTTAGCAGTGTCATATTGGGCGGAGGACGTAGTTCTGTAGCCATCTGTTGTGACTTCGCATGCATTTCATAGTCTGCATTTTACAGCCTCTAACTACGCCGCCTTCCTCCGCCTGCTTTTATGAGATGCACCAAGGACGAGGCGCCAGTAAAAGTTTGGAGATATGAGAGTGAGCGTGCACTGGGGAATAAGGGCCTCCATATACAGGCCTGTAACAAAGGCTGAGCATGGTAAATGGCCCGGATGAATACTCATAAACAGTGCGATGCTTCATTTGCATTTTAGCAAGACACACACCAGCTCACTTGCTGGACGCAAGTTGTCAAATATTTGTCCTTTAAATCCCTGCACCAGAGAGCTGATTGTATTCATCTGAGTGAAAATAGCAATTTGGTGCTTCCATTTCACTTCTGTCAGATGATGCTCCTGTAAATGTGGTTACTACAGTTTGACCAACTGTATGGAACAGACCAGTCTACAGAAATTTGGATACCCCAGACAAGAAGTCTCACATGGGCCCCCCTCTAATATACACTGATATATTAGAAGGAGGGGCCAAGTCTGGGCTTTTAAGATCCTGAGGCTCGGGATAACAGACTTTGTATTCCAGTGTGGAGCAGAAATAGCAGCATTTTAGTTAAGGGTGCATTGTGTAACTTTTGTGAAGGAGTGTCCATCAAATGTTTGTCTCTATGGAGATGTTATTGCTTTGAATGTTTCACAGTATGGCATTAAACCTTTCCAACTTCATAATCAAACCAGACCAAGTTACAGGTCAGATCTGTGGAGAGGCAACCCCATTCATAGTCAAATACTTAGTGTTTTCTAGCTATTTTTGTGCTATAAAAGCACCTGTAATTGAATAAATGTAAGGTACAGCTGTTTAATGTCATACTGTGGAACATTCCAGACAGAGCAATGACATATCCATAGAAGCAAGCAGGTGACGGACCCCAAACCAAAAAGTTATATAATGCACTTTTAATTATAAAACATATATTACTCATACTAATAATGATATTCCTTGCGTTAGTTATACTCTCCAGTAGCTTTACAGCATATAATTTGGTAAAAATGCTGCAGCAATTACAATTTTTCCAAAGTTTCAAACTTTAAAATATAAAGTACAGTCTCTTTACTTCCTGTCTTATGATGCAATGTGGAAATAGTAAAATACGGAATTGACTAAAACAGCTCAGAAATTATGAAGAGGTGACAGAGCTGGAGAAGTGCGTGGCACATTACAAGATCCAAATCTCATTAAAAAGTGCACGGGGTAGAATTGGAAAAACCTGCTATAACAGTCTCCTTTCTGCGTACATGCTAATGCTGTTAATGCCATGTTACATTCACCATAGTATGAGTGCATTTCCAGCCACCCACTGCTAATTACAACCAGGGAGAGCGAGCATATCACATTTACTATTGCAAATCACTTAATGTCTTTAAGCTGCATGCAAACTGCACCAACCCAATCTAATATAAGCAATGCCAAAGAGGGGAGATTAGCTCATTTTAGTAACATTTATTCATAAACTTGCTCACTAAATGCTGTGAATTAAATAGTACATTAGTTGCAAAAACAGGCGAAATGCAAGGAAGGCTTGTGTACATCAGCAATGCAGATTTTTTTTATTTATTTATTTATTTTTAGTAGGCTATTACAGAGCTCATGTTCATGTGTTTAGCATTATGTAATATGTTTATCTTTATAATTTACTGAAGCTTTTTCTAGTACATAGTTGGGATTAAATGCTATGCAAACATCTTGTCTGGAATGCCTATTGTTATCTTTTTGATTATAATCATTGGGAACTAAGGAATTAAAGAAACAAAATGTCTGTGTAATTCCTCATTTGTCCAGGTAGGTTCCATCACAAAAGAAAGTTGAAATCAACTGGACAAAAGTTCAAAGAGTAAGTAGCCTCTTCAGTTCTGACAGGGTTCTACAAGTCACTGCCTTAAAAACCTATCTGAAGGGAGGAGCTAACTACAGTGAAGCCAACACTACCACAATGTGTCACCTGACTCATATTCTGCATAATCATTTCTGTCTCTAATGGGTGATCTAATACCTATTAGCTTATACTTCTAATTATAGTGTGTTGGTTATCTTCTTCCTTCAGACAGATATTTATTTCAGAGACTTACCGATTTACTGTCAGAACTGAAGAAGCTACATTAAAAACTTTTGTCCAGTTGACAAAATAAAATGTTTATTTGGAATTCTCATTAGATTTTCTTTGTTCTAATTATTTGGAGTCATGTGAACTGCCCCATGATCGATATAAACCTCATCCACCCTGCTCTCTGACTCTCTCCCCAGGCCTGCAGACTCCCCCAGACTCCTGGACCTCTCCCTCTCTGTTTGATGCCAGAGCTTCTGTCTATGACGTGTGAATGCATGTGTGTGTGTGTGTGTGTGTGTGTGTGTGTGTGTGTGTAGCCCAGCAGGCAAGTATTTATTTGTGCTGTCCTTTGTGTGTCTGCACCCACCTTTCATCTCTCACAAAGACTCAAACACATGTGACTGCTCGGGCTTCAGAGCTTTGTATCTCCATGTCAGATCTGTGTGCAAGTTCCGGGTAGACTTTTGGCTTTTCTGTAGCCACCTGTGTGTTGAAGGTCTCAGTGACACACACGTCTAAAAAAACTCTGCTTTTTTGGTCAAAATCTTCTCTTTCACTGGGGTTTCTTTGTTAGTTTCCCTAAATACAGCGCTTTCTGTTCACTCAGATGGAGTTTCTGACCTTGATGCTGGACTGCGCAGAGATGACTGAGACCTGAAGTTAGCTGTGAAGAAATACAAACGAAAAGTCCACGGCCAAGCTATATACTTTGAACCGTAGCAGGAGAAGAATATAGGCTACATTCAAGCTGGTTCTGAGCTATATGTAGTAGTCATGGATGAGTGAATCAATATCATGATCTCATCCATGTGACGATTTTGCATTTGGTTTGCATTTTTGATACTGTTAGCTCTATACTTCAACACAGACATTTTTCCCATCAATTCCTCCAATGCGTCAGCCCCTTTCATGCTCTGATTGAATTTAACTAATCACAGTGAATTTTGAGTGAAATTCTCAGAAACAGCACATGGCTTTAGTTACATTAAGAGCAATATAAAATTAGTTATGTGTATGAATCATAATCAAATAGAAAGAAAATGGACTCTTATTCAGCTGCATGGAGCCATATTAGCGATACAATACTTTACTGTAATTTCAAATTGTAAACCTCACTTTTATTTCAAATATTTATATAGTTGATTATAGTAATAAAAAAATATATAAAATAAACAATTAAAGCAAATTAAACAAAAACCAACAATGCTACATAAAACCTCCAAACCACTAGTCTATCCAAGAATTGTCCTGTTTAGTTTCACCCTCACCAGCTCTTTTTTCATGTTTGAGAAAAGGATGTTCACAGATAAGGTTAAGGGGAGTCGGCCAGTTCGTTTCCAAATACAAAACTGTACTGTATTGGATTTAACACAAAACAAATATCATCTTGTGAAATGTCCATACAGTGTGAATGGAGTCTCCTCTTCATTAGCAAGTTCATTAATTTGTTGTAGCTTCACTGCCAATCTTTATCTCTCTGTCTAACACACACTGACTCACTGCTTTATCTCCAGAGACCAATTTGCCTCCTGCAGCTGACACACTGTAGGTGGGAAAGGCCAAGGGGCATTTACCCTCTTACTAAAGTAATGAGCCCTACTACTACTTATGGTATGAAATAAGACTCACAAACATGCGGAGGGGCCATGTTTTTGTGCCTGTATAAAAAAAATGTGATTTTAAAGTAGATCAGTATTCATAACAGAGTTGTTTGGAGCAGTCATGATGATAGATGTAGCAGTGTATGGCAACAATAACATTTCTGGAGGGATGTGTTCAATGCAGATATGTATTTTTAACAAGATTACAAAACACAGGTTGGTGACAGTTAATCTGCTTTCAATATGAAGGAGCCTTTACCTTAAGTATGAAATGAAAATGCATGATATGAAACCCAGAAAACTATGCCATACAGGAAATATTACATATAGTGCACTTTTAATAAAGCTGCTTAGACACAAAAAAAAAAAAAATCTTATCAAGTTAAAATGACTCAATTATGAATGAATTAAAGGCACACTATGTAACTTTTTGGTTCAGGGTCCGTCAGTTGCTTGTTTCTATGGAGATTTCACTGCTCTGCCTGGAATGTTCCACAGTGTGATATTAAACAGCTACCTTATTTTTATTAAATTACAGTTGGTTTTATCGGTCAAAAACATCTTGAAAAACAGGCATACTGACTGTGTGCGGGGTCGCCTCTCCACAGATCTGACCTGTAACGTGGTATGGTTTGGTCTCCATGAAGATAGAAAGGTTTAATGCCATATTGTGAAATATTCCAGACAAAGCAATAACATCTCCATGGAGACAAGCATGTGATGGACCCGGCACTAGAAGTTACACAATGTAACTTTAAGAACATTTCACATGAGAAGTAAAATTATCTACCAATAGAAGTATTTTTGTAGCTGAAATAGGAAAACACACCTAATTAGACTGAAGATAAGAAAAACACCAATTCTTTGTACTTAAAATAAGAAACAAAATCATATGTTGTTTGAAATAAGAAAAATATACTTATTCCATTGGTAGTTAATTTTACTTGTCAAGTGAAATCTGCTCAAATCAAATCTTCTTAATTTGAATTTACATAGATGATAGATAATACTTTTTGCATTGCATTTTACAACTTTTCACCCATGCAAGCTATTTTGCTTGCATGGGTGAAAAGTTGTAAAATGCAATGCAAATGCAATCCTTAAGTGTACTCAAAATGACCCCCAAAATACCTATACAATTTCCTTATTTGCAATGCTCCCCCCACCCCTGCTCACTCGTACTGTAAAATCTCACCAGCTCACGTCCTGCCTTAACTTCAGCATCAGCACAAACGAGCCCCAGCACCATTAGTCACAATGGTATGGAGAGTCTAAAAGCAGAGCCGTGGTGGTGGCAGTCTGCTGCAGTCCTGTGCTGTGTTGTTTGTGAGTAGGTGCATGTGAAGACAGCTCCAGCACAGAGGGGGATTGTGGGACTCCAGGCAAATGAAAGCGCTCCCACCTCTGCACTGTGTCAGCAGCAATGCACCAGGCTGTACACAGAGGCCTGTTTACTCCTCATCACTCAGGGACACACAGCAGATGACAATGTGAGTGCGCTGGCTATGTTAATGTCTCTGGTGGTGGGTGTATTTTCATTAAAAATAAATTAGTGTTTACTCGTGGGATCTCGTGTTCTTGACATATGGTGATCAGTTGATATACAATGGTGTTTTGACATGTTTGGGATGTGGCTTCAGCAAATATACAATACAATACAGCCGGGAATTTGAAGTGTGGCTCATGCATAGTGCGTGGCAGAGTTGTTAGCTCTGGGCAGGAAAGCTGAAGGTTTAATTCTCAGGCTAGTGAAGAGTCTGAATAATTTGATTGGGATTTGCCAGTTGCAATCAAAGACAATGTTATAATGCTGTTACCTCATCAAAAACATACCTGGAGTTGTGTTTTGTTTCATTCACACATGATTAATCCTGGTTTATTAGTCTGTCTACATTTCCAAAGCTCAAAATGCTCTGTTCCACCTTGTGATGTCATATATATTTCTGTTTTATTTTGACTTGTACATATACATTTTTATAATTATGTCTCATTTGACACCTGTCTCTTGCTCTTTTTGCTATATCATCTATTTTTGTTACTCTGTTATTATATTATATTGTGATGTTTGAGCTATTGTATCTAAATAATTTCCCTTGTGGATCAATAAAGTTTGTCTAAGTCTAAGTCTAAACATGTGTGAATGAAACAAAACACAACTCCAGGTATGTTTGTGATGAGGAAACAACGTTATAACATCGTTCAGAAAATAGCGTAATATGAGCCCTTTAATATAATATCCACTGCAAACATAATTTCCTTTCTCCCTTGGGACTTCTTTTGTTTAGCAGTCCATGTTTCATTGGTGGTCCTGGATATATTTAAATATGTGAACTGTAAACAGAATCTTAAAAATATAAATACCAAATCCTATTGGAAAACATCACATATTTCTTCACACATGTATCTCGGAGTAACATGGGTGTGCCATTCTGGTGTTATTTGCCTCCCCAGCTCTTTACGATTGAGTGTCTGTCTTGAATCATAACTGGTAATGTCAGGATATGATGTATGGTCTATCTTATTAAATGTAACTTTTGTGTCATTGTCACTATAATGTGTTAATATAGTTCTGCTAAAAGCCATCCTTATTTTATTAACACAGTACACAATACATTTTAGATACTAAAGGGCCCATATTACGCTATTTTCTGAGCTGTTATAATGTCGTTTCCTCATCAAAAACATACCTGGAGTTATGTTTTGTTTTATACACTCATGTTTAACACACAAACCCAGCATATTTATTTTGAGTTCTTCTCTCAAACAGAAAACCCTCTGTTTACCTTGTGAGGTCATGTGGTAATACAGGAATTGATCCATTGCGTTTTTAAACTCCATACACCTTCACTAGAATCATTTGGATGATTTCAGTCCTGGAATTGGCAATCTCTATTGAAATAAAGGTAAAAATACCTGTTAACATGAAAACTACTGCTTCATGACATGGGACAGAGCAATTTGAGCTTTGGCGATGTTGACAGACTAATAATAAAGAATTATTCAAACATGGCTTAAAGCTCACATGAATTCATTTTGTCTAATATACTGTAGGACTTTTTATATTGATTCACTTGTTTAAAATGTTTCACTTCCTTTCAGTCACATAGACGGTATTGTACAAGTGACAAAATAATTCCCCCAAGTATAGTTTTGTAGAAGGAACAACTTTAACATTTCAACTCCACATTTCATCAGACAGAGATGAACACTACAGAGTCAAAAGTTTGAATAAACATTGGGCGATCCTGCTGCCGGAGCCTGAAAATGAGAGAGGGTGAACTATAGGGCGGCACTGTTGGTATCAAACTGGAGAGTATGATTTTATGTTGCCTCAGACTTTACTTCTATAGTACGATTCTCCCTAACACTTCCTAGCCGTAATGTTGTTTGGCAATGTTATAACTTTTGTATCGCAATCAGTTGTTTTCAGACATGGACATAAAATACAATATACTAGTACATTTCCAACTAGGAGAGAAAAGTTGTACTGCAGTATCCCATAGAGCAGCTGTGTCTGTACTGTCTGTGTGACTGACAGCTTCACTGCAATGCACAGGAATACGTCAACTAAATAAATAGACAAAACTCAAGTTTGTGAAATTTCAAATGATATGCTAAATCTCTCTAAATACTGTATTTTATGGCCAGTCAAAGAGTAATTCACAGCACGACTCTCATTTTCTGATTTCATGTTGAGAAATTAATTAGCCTTTTGACCATGTGCTGAATCAAGTGTGACAAATAATATCAGCCATATTCTAATGTTGTAATTATTCATCCAGTTAAATGCAAATTCACGTCTTCAGGCCAAACTAAACCTTGTTCTGTGTGACATGTACAATAACTCTTTGATTGGCGTTCTGGGAGGCAGTGGGGTTCTCTTTTCAAAACTTCATCATTTAAGTTGCGCTAAAGAGGCTTATACAAAGTGGCAAAGGCTGTAAATATTGAGTTTAAAGGTGAGTGACAATCTTGGTGTTTGTGGTCAAATGTGCATATTTTATGTTGGAAAAAATGTAGTCTTGTGAGTTTGTTGTTACCTCATCAAAAACATGCCTGTATTGAGACCGTATCTCCAAAGCTCAAAATACTCTGTTCTACCTTGCAATGTAATTTTCATGTTAACAGCTACCCGAACTGAACCTTTAGTTCCGTAGAGATTGGAAATTTCAAGGTTGACATTTTTTTGAGTGTTTTCTGTTTGAGAGAAGAACTCAGCCTAAATATGCAGGATTTGTGGTGTGAATGAAACAAAACACAATTCAGGTATGTTTGTGATGACAAAAGATCAAAAAAATAGCATAATATAAGCCATTTAAGGAACTTTTCTACTATGTGTTTTTGATCAGGCAAAACAAGAATAAATTGTTACTTACAATGTTGGCATGGGTGTGAAATATATAGTGATAATGCATTATTAAAAGGCCCTGTATTATAACGTGGTTGAAAGTTAAAAAAAGTCAGTTTAGTGTAATTATGTTTCCTTATCAAAAATATTAAGCCTATTCATACATGTTATCTCAGCGCATGGTAATCAGGAAGTACATCATTCTGATCATATTCCCTTCACTTATGCTTCTCAAATATTTATTTCCATTTGTTGTTATAGGTTGGACTGGTGCTATACTCCAACCATAACACATTAGAGTAACTCCCATACAGAATAATAAAATGGATCTAGCCTATTTCAGTCACTGTTGCAAATCTCTTGGCCTGGCATTAGACATACCCATTTCCTGTCCATACACGGCAAACGATATTACGATATATACGTGCGCACCGTATGGCAGCCCTGTCCTCTCCGCTCCTCTTCATCATTTTTCATCCCACACCCCCGTCATTATCGAGCTTTTGCAACATAAACACAAGACGGAAGGGAAAGAAAAGTATTATGCATCCTCAACAAATCAATACAGAGTTCAATCACAAAATATGATTCTTGTTTCCAATTTCGGGGGTAAATTCCTCTATTTTATATAACATCTTCTGGCTCATCCATCTCGAAGGCCTGCTGGAGAGTGCCGAGTTACAAACAGCAGCGGGCTGGAGAAACCCACCGTGACAGGCAGATAACAATGCAGCTACACCAGACTAATTGGCCCAGAGCTTACAGGGAGGGAGTTGCTGTATGACTGCATGGGATTTTTTGGAAAGCGAGTAGTAGAGGTATGGGAGGAAGGAGGGGGAGGGGAGCTGTCAGTTTTGATTATGGATGAGTTGTGAGATAAGATGAGCAAGGACAGGAAGGGTTTGGGTGTGTGGGTGTGTGTGTGTGCGTGTGTGTATGTGTGTGGGTGTGTGTGCGTGTGTGTGTGTGCATGTGTGTTTCGCATTGCCAAATGTTTTTGACCATGATGATTTTGTTCTTGTCTTGTCTGTGCAGATGCAAAGATATTGATACATATTGAGTCGCATATGTGAGAAGGCATGCTTAATCATAATGTGTCGAGCTGCTGGTGAATCTCTAATCTGTACTGCTTCAGTCCAAATAATTTATTACAACAAAATGAAAATAGATTATAGCTCGAATATACTGCATGTAAGCGTGAAATATATACAAGAACTGAAAGAAAGAAAGAGACAGATGAACTTGTCATCAAAGCTTAATGTCTGCCTCGACCATCGTCAGATCACAATGCCTAAAGTTCTCACCTCTCACATAATAACACAGATAAGTACTCGTGTAATTGCCTAAAAAACACTCCAGACCCCACCACCATCAGCTATAACTCTAATGCTACTGGGTATTTTACACTGAATAATAATAAAATATGACATTTTAACATGTAAGAGTATATGAGAAATGTATTTCACCTAACAGGAGACATTTATTGAGCAATTATGGAGTACTCAGGAGAGACAGAGTGATATATCGGTTGGCCGATATATCAGGCCGACATAAATACTTTTTAGCATATGGGCTCTCTGCTTTAAATCTCCAGCATAGGCCAGTATTTTGTTTTGGTCAATCTGCTGCCTAAAAAATAGTATATATATATGATATTATATATCAGCACTTTAATACAGAGACATAGCTGCACAAAACGTGACTACCCACCTCACTTATAGGTTTGTGAAAAAAGTTTGAAATAAATTTAAATAACAAAATTTTGGGGTCAATTATAAAAATCGACCCTAAAATATTGGCCCAAAAACATTAGCAGAGTTTGTTGGCCTCGGTTTCTCTGTATTTTAAACAGTTGGTATTGGCATCAGTCATGGGGAAAAAAAACAAAAAACAAAAAAACATTGGTTGACATTGAAAACCTTTTTCTATCCACAAACCACCAGTCTGCAACAATTTAAATATACTCAAATATGCTGCACCTACACTGTGTATTCTAAACACAGACACCACTGAAATTTGCAGTACATTGTGTAAACATTATGCTTTTACATTATGATTTAAAACAGTTGCACCTCTTTTTAATGGGTTAGACACGCTAACTGTGCCATTAATCACTGGAGAGAGAGATGGTTGACCTTTGCCTGTAAAAGCCTGTGTGACACCCCTGAGGTTCATTTGTATCTAAAACAATAGATTTAACAATAATGTAGCGCCAACAGCAGGACTGGTGCCCAAGGGACAGAGGGGCAGAAAGTGCTTTCGTGGGCTGGGACTTGGGCCAAATGTGTGTTTTTTAGCTCTGAATACAATAAAACCTTTTGTTCTGTGAGTCACATTCATTTAGCCCAAGAAAACAAATACAATATCTCTGACAATGATTTATTGACAACAACACTTTCTATTTCTCCTAGACTATATGCAATTGTAGCCCAGATTTTCTTGACTTGAGTTTTGAGCCACGTAGTTGGTTTTATGAATAATATAACAAAACTCATCTCCACTGGTTCCTACTGGGTTGACCAACAGACCACTTTAACATATTAAACAAACTGCACGGAGAACATATGCATGCATGAGTGTGTCCTATCCATTAGCTACTTCTCTTTTCCATGCTAGCTTTTTAGCATTAAATGGCCTGTACCTGATTTTAATGTATTCTTGTCTCTTTACATCGTGCATTGTATGCTAAAAAAGAATAAGACTGTAAAATATAATGTATTCATTTTACATAGCATTTTTTCATGGGAAACCACATGCACCATGACAGAGAACACACTTCATTTTCTCTCACAGTCCATTTTCAAGAGTAACAAAAAAATCAACAGAAAAACAACTGCATGACACTATCCCGGACAGTTGTTTCTGTAACATGGTTCAATATCACAGAGGTGAAAATGATTAAGTATGCGGTGCTAAAAGCTCAAACTAAAACATGTTCCTGAAGGGTTTGAAACATGTATGTTATGTTTGGATTATCTGGGCATTAGCTGATCCAGTGTACTTCCCATCCCAGGGCCATCCTTTCAGATCAGATCAGTAACAAGATTAAAAAATGAATTGGCTTCAGGAATGACATTACACTTGGTCAGATTTGACAGGGTACTTTTTTGCTGAATGTCATTAGCTTTCTCAGCCAAATTGCTTCAATTCTGTATCATTACTGAGACAAACTGTGAGTTGTCAACGTTTGAATTGGTTCCATTTTTTCTTCAGAATAAAGTTTCATGGATGTGTCACATTTCTGAAGGTCAGCCATGCTCATTGTATCGCTCTTGTCACCAGCTCCACACTGCAGACCTTTATAATGTGGCCTCCTACTGGATCTTAATTCATTATTAGACCCTATAACATCAAATATATAATACGTTTATGCATTATGAAAAAACTGTGATTAACCAGCAACTGACCATACACTGTGTTTCTATATAATATAAGAACGTTAAAGATGCCCTATGTAACTTTTCAGATTTGATTTACCTGGATTTTAGCCAACATTTATTGTTCAAGTTTTTTGTATGCTAAAAAATCATTCTTATTGAGAGCAAGATCACATTTCCACAGATTTGAAACTTAAAGGTGCATTGTGTAACTTTTCTGGTGGAAGGTCTCTCACCTGCTTGTTTCTATCGATATGTCATTGCTCTTTTTAGAATGTTCCACAGTATGACATTAAATAACTCTACCTTACATTTATTCAATTAAAGGTGGTTTTATAGCTCAAAAATACAGGCATTCTGTTTGTGAGCGGGGTTGCCTCTCCGAAGATCTGACCTGGGTACAGACCGGGTCTTTGTGACGCATGTCTGTGAAAAGCACTATATAAATAAAAACTTACTTACATACTTACTTATTTACCTGTAACTTGGTCTGGTTTGGTCGCCATGAAAATAGAAAGGTTTAATGCCACACTGTGAAACATTGCAGACAAAGCAATAACATCATGGAGAAAAGCATTTGATGGACCCTCCACCAGAAAAATTGCACAGTGCACCTTTAACTTGGTCTGATGGCATTGTCGCCTTGGAGAGACAATTTAAATTTAATACCATACTGTTATACAATCCAGGTGAAGCAATACCATGTCAACACAGTTTAATTTTTTGGACCCGCTCTCAACACTTAGTTTGGAGGAAATACACGATGAAGACGATTATGACGGGGAAACCCAAACTTCGAAAATATTGCTTGCCTTTTCTTATTGATTTACACTTTTCCAACGATCTCCAAATGCCATTGAGACTTCAGACTATATCAAGTGTTCAGAGGAAAAGACGAGATTGGGAGGAAGAGACTTCGAGATGCTTTTGGGAAGTTTGAAACGATCAATAACCTGTCAGATAGAAAGTCTTCTACCTGCTGCCGACTCAACTCAATCCACCTTTTGTTTTCTGTCTTTCTCCAACTTCTTTTATTACCTTTAGTCTATTGAGTCTTTTTGTCAGCTCAAAGATACACTGTCCCCTTTACGCTGTGCGGGCTCTTAATAAAAGGCGGGTCACGGTGTCACTGATGCTCAGCAAATTGGCCAGCGGAGAGAATGACAGGCTCTGAGCTTGTCACAGAGAGTGGCAGGCGTGATGTCAGCTTTTAGTTAAATGTCTATCGAAAGTCATATCTCACAGTTTAAGTGTTTGGATAAGCAAAAATTGTACAGTAATGTGAGCATGGACAGGGAGCAAAATCCAATCTGACACGTTGACACGAGTCAGTTAGAAAAATGTCCGTAGTGAGGAGTTTAGTTTAGGTTGGTGATAAGGAAACTTTCCAAATTCTGTTTTCGTACTGTTGAAACTGCAAGAGCTCTGACAGGTCAAGTGAATATTTTTTTTATCATATTTTAATTGTCGCATCTACAAGTGGACAGAATAGATTACTCAGCAAGTTGTCTCTGCATCCCCAAAGCTCAAAATGCTCTGTTCCACCTTATGATGTAATGAAGTGGTAGTTCTTAAGTGGATAGCTATCTTTTACGTTTTATTTTAGAACAGATTGGCAATTCCAGGGCTAAAATTATCCAAATGATTCCAAAGATGGAGTATGGAGTTTAAAAACACAGTGGAACACCTCCTGTATTACCACATGACATGATAAGGTGGAGTGTTTTCCATTTGAGAGAAAACCTCAGCCTAATAACATAGGTCAGAAGATAGTGTAAAATGGGCCCTTTAAGAATTTTGTCAAACAAAACAGACCAAGATAGACACAGAATGGTGACAGCTCAATGTCAGGTGCTCTTACATTATACCAAATGCTTAAATAGCAAAGAAATAGTCTTTAGAAAATGTCTGCCCACTGCAGCTTAACCAATAATTCATGTCCATAAATGTTCACTTTAAGTAACTGAAAATACTGGAAGATTGCCTCTTTAAAATGATGCTCTTTAGATGAAGTCGATATAAAGCGTAATATATTTTTATTAGTCATAACTTGGCTTTAGTTCAAATTGGATCTTGCCGCAAGTGCCTTTCAGAAATTACCCTCTCTATCTTCGCCATATATTAGTTTGAGGTGGTCATGTCAGGATTTCTATACATTTACATTATAATGGTACATCTTATTATATTAAATTTGCCGTTTTACCAATCCATGCAAGAAAAAATCCATCTATCTTCATGTACTTAAAAACTTTTCAGACCTGAGTTCACTTGACGACTCCCAGTGGCAGCGTAAACTTAAAATGGCACATTGTATTACCAATATAGTAAAGCTGTGACAATAAAATACGTCATGACCAGATGATATAGATTTATTATGGCCTAAATAATTGACTCCTCCATCTGAGTGTGAACCAACAAGCTAAGAGCCCAGGAGAGGTTAGCCCCGGGGAGGAGAACCACCCCTCTGTCCAGGTAATCATCAGCTGTCAATCAAACATGAGTCCAGCCGTCAGAAGGCCCGCATGGCACCGCTCTATTCAGATGATTGATGAGCAACACAAACGTCAAATATCAGTATACATTTCAAACAGAATGCAGGAGTCTACAGCCTGAGATCGACTTACCAATAGAAATGTGTACTGAGGCAGAAAGTGTAGTGTAACAAATTATAAGTTTCAAATGAGTGTTAAAGGTGCATTGTGTAACTTTTCTGGTGGAAGGGTCGTCAAATGCTTATCTCCATGGCAATGTTATTGCTTTGTCTGGAATGTTTCACAGTATAGCATTAAACCTTTCTATCATTACGGAGACCAAACCAGGGCAAGTTACAGGTCAGATATGTGGAGTGGCGACCTCTCTCTTAGTCAGAATGTTTGTTCTTTCTTGGTATGTTTGAGCTATAAAACCACCTGAAATTTAAAAAAATGTATGGTAGATCTGTTTAATATCATACTGTGGAACATTCCAAGCAGAGCAATGACATTTCCCTAGAAACAAGGTGATGGAGCCCGTACCAAAAAATGTGATGCATAGAGACTTAATAAGCCAATACCAATAGCAAGGTCAAACTATTAAGATTTTGACATGATTGTTTGCCACTTTGATATTAGAAAATGTCAATGACAGACCAGTGACTCAAGAAAGAAGCCATTTATAATTTCTGAGTGAGGTTATGCTGAAAACACAGTTTTTGATTGTTATTTCATTGCTAGGGGTCAGTCAGTCACTGGTCTGTTATTGATATTTTTCTAATATCATATTGACAAACAATCATGTTAAAATGTTAAAGGTCCCATATTATACAAAATGGATTCTTGTGAGTTTTAAGACATGTTATAAAGCTGTTACCTCATCAAAAACATACCCTGAGTTGTGTTTTGTTTCATTCACACATTTGAGTAATCCTTTATTATGTCTACATCTCCAAAGCTCAAAATACTTACACGTTAACAGCTACCTTTTGCAGTTAATTCAGTAGAGATTGGCCATTCCAGAGCTGAAATTTTCCAAATGATTCTAGTGAAGATGTGTGGAGTTCAAAAATACAGTGGGGCATTTCTTGTATTACTACATGACATCACAAGGTGGAACAGAAAGTTTTCCGTTTGATAGAAGAACCCTAAATATGCAGGGTTTGTGTGTTAAACATGTGTGAGTAGAACAAAACACAAGTCCAGGTATTTTTGAGATGAGGAAACAGCATTATAACACAGATCAGAAAATAGTGCAATATATAGGCCCTTAACTTTAATAGTTTGACAGTGAATTAGAATACAGCTGATAAATGACTAATGGATATAATGAGGTTGACCTGCATACTTACTAACAAGGAGACTGTTTATTGTTTTTTTTAATGTCTCACTTTGTTTTCAAGCACTAACACACTTTAGTTTATGATAAACATTACTAAAAAGCTGTCAATAAGCACAGATAAAACATTACATAAACAGTGGTATAGAGGTGAGTGTTAAGCCAGGCACGCTCCACCATCGACCCATGCAAAATGCCTGAAAGCCCATTGACCACGGGGGCCCAGTGGGACAGCCCAGTCAATAGAACCCAACAGGAGCCACGATTGATTGATCCCCTGCTACTGCCCCACTCTCCGGCTCCTCTGTGTCTCATTATACTGTATGCCTGGTCTTGCTGTTGCCTACTGCTTTGTTCAAACAGGGACTGCTTCCAAATCAGATCAAGCTATCACTCAAAGTTTACAGGTGTCTTGAAGATTTAATGTATTATCATTGCAATCATATTCTAAGGTACAGAATCAGACGGTCACGTGAATTCTGCAATTTTATGATTAAAAAGACTTGTTTGTTTTGTTTTTTATTGCTCAGAAATACCTTGAAAAACATGCAATCCTACTGTGAGTGCAAGGCTTACCTCTCCACACATATTATTATTATCATCTTAAGTTGTGTGTGCCAAAACTGTAAAGTTTATATCTCTCATAACTTCAGATATCCATAATCGATGTATAAACTGTGGTTTAGTTCTGTGGTATTTTTTATTTTGTTTTTTCAGGTGCTTTAACCTATTAACTTTAAACCAATTCCTCTGTCTCATTATCAGATTATAGGAAGATGTAAATACCATATCCATGTAGTATTGAACAGTACATATTATCTGTGGACCAGTGCAGTTGTTAACAGCAGCTGGGGCACAATCCCTTTCCTAAATCCTATCTGGGATCACAGTGGACTCCCATCTGGATACTGCCTCTGATACATATTTTAATGAGCCCACTTTAAACGGGCCAAACGGAAGAGAGGTCAGCTTTAAATACAGTGATTAGCAGTTCAAAGACAACAAGCACAGTTTCATCTCTCCTCCCCTCCTCAGAGAGCCTCTCTCATCTTCAAACAGGCCGTGAGGAGCCTGTGTAGGGCATCTGGGTCTTTCTCTCCTGGGTCAGTCTACAGGGGAGCGGGGTACAGGAGGAGAGCAGCCTGGAGGGCAGCTTTCCTACCTGCATGGGCTCTGGAGCAGTGGTGTTCACTGAGCTCCAATAATACTGGTTCAAGTTTAAGATTTTTGTTTTCAAACTTCTTATGCCAAACAGATTTTCAATTTGGCAAATAATAGGATACATTTGTAGAACCATGAATATATTTGTAGATTTTAGATTTTTTTTGTGGCAGCAATTACCATCGTATTTGAAACAAAACTAAACAACTCTTAATACAACTATAATCTGATGAAAGTTGTGCTTCAGTAGTGGTTTGGGCTAGCTTAGTCCTTATATGATTTTAAAAAGCTAAATATTTTTTGAGCTTATCTTTAATGTAAAAGTTTATATAACCAACAGCCTATATTGCCTGGCATTTAGAGTTTTTACTGTGCAGATATCAAATGTGATGGAGAAGGGAGATGCTTCTCAGTGATATACTTCATAGACTCTTTAGGTTTAGGGTTTGAGGATGGCTTTGACAGTGTATGGAAGTTTAAATTGGATTTACAAGTTGCTCTTTAAGTCCTAGAAAAGTTTTTTTTTATTAGTTTTGACAGAAAATATTATTCAGACTGAATATCTCTGTGCAAACATTACACACAGTGCTTATGGAGTGATTTTGTGACTTTGATCGGGTTTAGGCACATCTCTCTTTGCATAGATTGTATTGTTTTCCACAGTAGGGCCTTAGATATCTATCTCCATGGAGACAAAAAGGTGACACCACCAGGTCAAGTTAGAGGTCAGATATTTGGTACAATATATACATATGTTTAATGCTATATTGTGGAACATTCCAGGCAAAGCAATACAATCTCTGGAGACATGTAGTGCTGTGCCTAAACCCAATCAAAGTCACTGCAGTCAAAATTATACATAAGCACTGTGTAAATGCAGGTGGTGTATGTCGTCTCCAAAAAACTTACACCTAAAACCTTGGCTGCGACATCCTCGTATTCAGTTTACTACTCTATTCACCACTCCTTCTCTAAACAATTCCAAAATAAGTGAGTACTGCATTAAGTAAAAGTTGTTTGGTGATTTAGAAAAGTGTTAAAAACAAAAAGTCAGGTTTTACATATTTGCCTGCAGCCCTCTCACACTCAGGTGGTGATTAATCATTGCACTCCTCATTAGTGTCTCTCCAAAAACAGCTTGACCTTGTATCGACTTCTCCCTCTTCTCTCTCATTTCGCTGCAGCACATGTTTCCTTCTTTCTCCAGAACATTTCCTCTTCTGTCATTGCTGGACCACTCACTACTGCACTTTCATTGCACTATAATTACATAGTAGGGTAAATGGGGTCTCTATTTAGTGTCATCACGTCAAGAACACGACCTGCACTTCGGAAATCCCTGTTATGGCTCAGCAGGGGGGACTGTGAATCCTCCAAAAAATATGGACAAAATAGACAACTTTTCCCATTTTAGCATAATTACTTTAGGTCAAATCAGTCATGTTCTTTTCCTTTTATATGCCGGTCTATGTAACAACAATAAGCACACAGCAATCACTCAGCACGGGGTATCCACAGTTTGAAAAGTTCACATTGTACTTTGCACTTTTCCTCATCTTTATTTATATCCAGCTTAGGCCAAGTACATATTCAGCTCTATACAGTATCGCTTATATAGTTCCCCACCAGGGAGTTGCTAGGGGCAACCGCATCCTGAGGTTCAGTGCTGTATGCCGCTCCCCAGGAGCACGAGGGGATCGCTCACAGGTACTTCAGTAATGGCTGCACAAGGACAGCTCATTTACAGCTGACCCATATATGTTCGTACAGATTTCATATAGGTCCGTATACTTTCAATCTGCAAGTTACAGCAATACTTCAAGTTTGGTGAGATAGGAACTTTTGGGAGTAATTTTTCACTCAGACGTACAGCATGTACAGGTTATATGTCTAAGTTAAAGCAAATGAGTAGGCTAAGAAAAAGTTACATCTTATCTTGTATTAGTTTATCTTGAACTGACCCAAATCAAGAAGAAAGGCTTGAAGGGTCCTTTTTGACCTATTTTCTGATCAATGTTATAATCTTGTTTCCTGCATATTATCTTCTCTCTAACAGAAAACACTCATATCATACAGGGTGTGTACACAGTGTTTTTACACCCCATACAACTTCATTAGAATCATTTGGATGATTTCAGCCCTGAAATTGCCAATCTCTACTGAACTAAAGGTAAAAGATAGCTGTTAACTTGAAAACGACCACTACATGACATCACAAGGTGGAAGAGAGTTTTGGAGATGTAGACTGACTAATAAACTAGATATGTTTTAAAGAGGTAACATTATAATATGACTTAAAAGCTCACAAGAGTCAATTTTGGGTAATATAGGACCTTAAAAGAAGAGACTATAACTAACAATAAAATCCTTACTGTCCTTATTGCAATAAACTTTAATGTGCACTATGTAACGTTAACTTCTGGCGCTGGCGCTGCGCTAGCTGCCCGTCACAGCGCTCCCGCACTTTTCGTAACTTTTCTAACTTTTTGCCCTTAAATCTCCCCACTTTTGTAAATATTTTTCGCAACATTGATTGTTAAGCTTGGGCTGCACTCGACGCTGCATTTTTTCCGCACTTTTGGGGGATTATTTACCTGTCTCGGCTTAAGATGTGTACGGGACCCCGACGCCTCGTCTACACAATGGATCAGCTGATGGCGCTCCGCAGCGCTGTTGTGTTCCCCCGGGACAGGCATGTCATCCCCGAGGAGATTCTACGGACGACACGCCGTGGACGCCGTGCGGGACGTAAACTCCGTGAAAAGAAGAGACGCTGCAGACCGGTTCTCCCCTCCGTTGTTACGGGGAACGTGCGCTCCCTCGTCAACAAGACGGACGAGCTCGCGGCGCTCGTTAGATTCCAGCGGGAGTACAGGGACGCGAGCATCATTGTTTTTACGGAGACGTGGCTAACACCGCTAATCCCGGACTCTACCGTCACCGTGGACAACTTTCACCTGCTGCGCGCGGACAGGACGGAGGAGAGCGGGAAGAAGAAGGGAGGAGGACTAGCGCTGTTTGTGAACGAGAAATGGTGCAAATCTAGTCACTGTACAGTGAAGGAGCAGATGTGTAATAAAGACATTGAACTGTTTGCTGTTAGCATGAGGCCATTCTACCTGCCCCGGGAGTTTTCACACGTCATCACACTGGCTGTGTATATTCCTCCCAGTGCTAACGCGGAGAATGCTTGTGACACTCTGCTCTCCTGCATCAGCTCTCTTCAGACTCAGCATCCTCAGGCCCTCTTCCTCACCACCGGGGACTTCAACCATGCATCTCCCTCATCTGTCCTGCCAACATACACCCAGTATGTGACCTGCCCCACAAGAGACAATAAAACTTTGGACTTATTCTTTGCCAACGTCAAGGAGGCCTACATCTCATCACCCCTCCCCCCCCTGGGAAGAGCAGACCACAACATCATCCACTTGAGGCCTGTGTACGAACCGCTTGTGCGCAGGCAGCCTGTGGAGCCCCGAGTGGTGAAGAGGTGGACAGCAGAGAGCGAGGAGGCTCTGAGGGACTGCTTTAGCACCACTGTGCGGACAGAGCTCTGCCAGCCTCATGGGGAGGACATCAACGCTATCACGGACTGTATTACGGACTACATTAACTTCTGTTTTGAAAACACTGTACCCTCTCGGACGGTGCGGTGTTTTCCAAACAACAAGCCGTGGATTAACTCGGACATCAAAGCTCTGCTGAAGGAGAAGAAGAGAGCTTTCAGGTCCGGGAACAAAGAGGAGCTGAGGACTGTACAGGGGAAGCTGAGGAAGAAGATCAGACAGGCTAAGGCCAACTTCAGGAGGAAGATGGAACAGCAGCTGCAGCAGCGGAATGTCAGGGAGGTGTGGAGAAGTATGAAGAGTGTCTCTGGTTTCAGCCCTCCGCCCGTCCAGACAAAGGGAGACCAACAGTGGGTGAACGATCTGAATTCTCACTTCCTGAGGTTTGATCAATCACCCACTCCTCCCCCCGCACCGCTGCATGGGCTCACCTTGTCTCCTGCACAAAGGCCCAGACTGCCACCACTTCACACCTCTGCCTCAGCCTCAGCCCCCCAGCCCCCGAATCCACATCAAGAACTCAGCCAGACCTCCAGCACACACCCCTGCTCTTTGTCTGTCACAACAGCTCAGGTTAGGAGAGAACTGAGCCGGATAAGGAGTAGGAAGGCTGCTGGACCAGACGGGATCAGCCCCAGGCTCCTTAAGTCCTGTGCAGATGAGCTGTGTGGAGTTATGGAGCATGTCTTCAACCTGAGCCTGAAGCTGAAGGTGGTGCCACAGCTCTGGAAGACCTCCTGTGTGGTACCTGTGCCCAAGACACCGCACGCCAAAGACCTCAACAGCTTCAGGCCAGTGGCTCTCACGTCTCATCTGATGAAGACTCTGGAGAGGCTTGTCCTGGGTCACCTCCGCTCTACGGTGAGCTCAGCGATGGACCCGCTGCAGTTCGCGTATCGGCCCGGCATCGGAGTGGAGGACGCCATCATCTCTCTGATGCACCGCTCACTGTCCCACCTGGAGAGGCCCGGCAGCACTGTGAGAATCTTGTTCTTTGACTTCTCCAGTGCTTTCAACACCATCCAGCCGCTGCTCCTGAGGGACAAGCTGGAGTGGGCAGGAGTGGACTGTGACCTGGCTGAGTGGATCCTGGACTACCTCACAAACCGGCCCCAGTTTGTGAGAGCCCAGGACTGCGTGTCTGACTTACTGACCTGCAGTGTGGGGGCGCCCCAGGGCACGGTCCTCGCGCCCTTCCTCTTCACCCTCTATACTGCAGACTTCAGACACAACACGGACAGCTGCGTCCTGCAGAAGTTCTCCGATGACTCCGCCATCATCGGTCTCATCACAGACGATGACGACGCGGAGTACAGAGGACTAACGCAGGACTTTGTGGACTGGTGTCACCGGAACCATCTTCTCATCAACGCGGGGAAGACCAAGGAGATGGTGGTGGACTTCCGCAGACGCCACTCTACTGCCCCCTCACCAGTGAACATCCAGGGAAGAGACATTGAGAGAGTGGACTCTTACAAGTACCTGGGTGTGCATCTGAACAATAAACTGGACTGGACTCATAACACAGATGCACTGTACAGGAAGGGCCAGAGTCGGCTCTATCTCCTGAGGAGACTGCGGTCCTTTGGAGTGAGAGGGCCACTCCTGAGGTCCTTCTATGACTCTGTGGTGGCATCAGCCATCCTGTATGGTGTGGTCTGCTGGAGCAGCAGCGTCACAGAGAGGGAGAAGAAGAAACTGGACAAGATCATCAAGAAGTCCAGCTCAGTCCTGGACTGTCCTCTGGACTCGGTGCAGCAGGTGGGGGACAAGAGGGTCCTGGCTAAACTCATGTCTATGCTGGACCATGAGGGTCACCCCCTGCAGGACGCCCTGTCTGCTCTGGAGAGCAGCATCAGTGACAGACTGATTCACCCTCGCTGTGTTAAGGAGAGATTTCGCAGGTCTTTCCTTCCTGCTGCTGTCAGACTGTATAATGAACAATGCTAGTCATGTGTCATTCCCATAGCAACCATGTGTCATCTCCATAGTAATAATAACAATGTGCAATACTATTTAAAGTCACTGTACCTGCTATTATTTATTTACCCACCACTGTCCATCACTGCAATGTACACAATCATCTCAGAATCAAAACACTTATTGTGCAATGTTCCTGTGCCTTTTAGCTTAGCTTACAGTGTTGTGTTTTTTAGTTGATTGTAAATACTTATTATTATTTATCTTGATTTTGATGCATGCTCTTATTTCCTACTGTTTCTGTAACTTGCGTTGTGACACTGCAATTTCCCCATTGTGGGACAAATAAAGGATTATCTTATCTTATCTTATCTTAACTTTCCTAATGGGGGTAGGCCACTTTGTCTCCATAGAGATTCCCCTGCTTTGCCTGGAATGTTCCACAATATTACCTGTCTTGCATTTACTCAATTACTTTTTATTGCTAGAAATGCATTTTGAAAAGCATCCAGAGTGTGAGTGGGTTCGCTTCTCCACAAATCTGACCTTGGCTGGTGCTTGTCTCCTTCGAAACAGATAAGCTGAAGTTACATATTGCATCTTAAACTCAAACTTTCACTTTACTAAAAGTACACATTAAAAAAGCATAACATTTGAGGAGGTACAACACTGAGATGAAGATAGAAGGGCAATGAGATTCCGAATTACCTTAAGAAAATGTGTATGGAGTTTTGGGACTTTATCACTGCATAGAAAGCGAACCTTGTGTGAGTTATGCCCTGCACCTGACAGATCTTCTCTTAACATTTTCTCTTATTCAGCCCCAGCAGTGTAAGTTATAGGTGCAGTGAAGCGAGATGCCTTTATATATGACAGGAAATATGAGCGTTTAAGCAGCAGGTGTAAAGAGCTATCATTTATTTACCAGTTTGAGGCTTCAAAGTGGGTTTAAACATCGTCATTTTCAGATTGTGTTGACTTTAATCAGGCACATCATATCCGCTGCCTCTCTCCTCCACTTCAGCAGGTGCAGGCGTGAAGTGCCAGGCTTGAGAGGAGAGACGGGTGACAGGCTTTAAGTTATATGCTAAATAGTGTTTGTGGGAGTCAGTGTGAGACTGAATGGGTAAACATGAGTGGTGGGGAGAAGCAGGATACTTCTTTGACTCAAATACGTTAGTAACTGTGGTCTGGTATGTACTAGTATACATTTACTTTACTAAAGGTTAAAGGACTAATGGTTGCAGCTGCAGTAGTATTTGAGAAAGCAGTTGTACAGTGGATCAGCAGTTGCAGTAACATTAGTAGTAGCTGAAGTAATAGTAGTAGTAGTGGCAATTGGCAAGCAGCAAAATATGTATGGCAATTATAATCACTGAGATGTGATGGTAATTGTGGCTCTTCAAATACTACGCGGTTCCAACAGGTGGAAAATGTGACAGTTGTTACAGTAAGCATGTACTCATAGTCACTTTATTGTAAGTAGCAGCTGTATAGTAATGGCAGCAAAAATAACAGTGGTTTAATAGCTGTTGGTTTGAAGCTGGTTTCTCTGCTCACCCAATCAAGTTTAACTCTCGTAATCTGTGAACAGCACAGCATTCTGTAGTAGTTAAATCAAGGGGAAAGAGTAGCAAAAGTTTAAAAAGCATAAAGAAGCTTAAATATGGAAACACTTAAGGAAGTATTAAGAGGTTTAAATTGTAAATAATTAGTAAATAATTATTAAATTATTAGTGTTAGGGAAGGGAATTCTAAGTGTAAGCAAGCTGTAAGCAGTTTATTTTATTTTACCAAATAAAAAATACATGAGATGTGAAATGTAACAGCAACCATATTATAAGCCCAAAAGCAGGAGCAAGCAACAAAAGAGGCTGAATTAAAATTTCCAGTGGAAGAGTTGAAGACTTCAGTCAAAGTTTTGCAAGGAGGCGATAATACCTGAACAGCAATAAACAGTAGTAGTAGTAGTAGTAGTAGTAGTAGTAGTAGTAGTAGTAGTAGTAGTAGTAGTAGTAGTAGTCGTAATAGTAGTAGTAGTATGGTTGCAGTTAGTGGAGATCTGTGTTAGCACTATAACCAGTCATAATTGCTTCATTGGAAGTAGCAATTTCAACATAGTACTTTTGACTGTTACTTAGTAAACATACAGTGAAGTAAAGTATGTTGGCTCCTGGCAGTGTTTTATGACTTTGTGGCAGAAAGTGTAGCTATAAGGTGAGCTGTGGATGATTAGTCTTTGAAGTTTCCCTGACGGAGAGATGAGAGGATGAGAGGCGGAAAGGAAAGGTGATACCGTGTGCTGACATTACACTTTCAGACACTTGCTAACACACAACTGTTGTGCTTTTGCACTGCAACAACTCAGCAGAGGAAAACAACTCCAGAAAATGTATTCATTTGAAAGATAGCATGGTAAACTAACAAAGTTACCATTTCAAAGTCAAAAAGTGAAGTGACAAATACACAGCACATACAGACATTTTTTATTAGTAGTAGTATTAGTATTTTCTATACTGGATAATTGAATGAGACGACTGCCTCTCATCAACAGTGACTGGGATAATAATCTCTAGTATGTCAGTCACACTGGCTACTGGGTGTAACCCGCCTAAAACACAGCTGAGGTATGCACCTGCCACATGTGAGATGGTTTTATAAAAAAATTAAAAATAAACATTTTTACAGTATTTATTTAGTTATAAATATTGCATCAACTTTAGTCTTTTAATATTCAAATTTGTATTGTCTGTTAGTGGATTTGATGAGGCCTGTGAACCTTTGAATAGCACTGATGTCATCTATATTCATGTTGGCTTGTTTCAGATACATTCAGCGGATCAGGAAATGTCATTGTATTTCATTAGCATACATGAGTAAAGCGAAGCGTTCTTAGACCGCAAATTAAGGCACGACTGTTCTGTTTGAATGGCAATAGTGCCCCCAAGTGGCAGCTTTTTTAAATTTACTGTTCTTCATTTAAGGAGTTTAAAGATGTCGTGGTGTCTTTACAGGTTTATGTTGAAAGTCAAATAGAAGGTTACTATAGGACCTGTACCTTAAGGCCTATTAAACTGATATTGAGCCCAGTATCAAACTTAGTACACAAATGGTATCTCTGTGTATTTGTATGAATGCATTTTCTTAGTAGAGTAAACTACAATAATCATTCAGTCTTTCTTGTGAGTTATTATGTTTCTTGTGAGCCTAATACCATAGTTATGTGGTCTGGTCTACACTGAATGGCCGAACATCCATCCTTCATAACCACACAAGCTCAGTGACGACGATGCAAGACACTAATAGAGATATTCATTTCCAATTACAGTTAATGGCAGTGGGTGATCATAATTTTAATTAGCCATACCACATCAGTCTGAGCTGATAATTTAATGTTAACACTAAATGCAGGCTACACACTACATGCTATACACTACTGCATGGATCTATTAGGCTATACTAGGAAAAAAAAGAAAGAAAAAACTGATGATGAAGTCCAGCCTACAATCCAATTAACATTGCTTATAGGCAAAAAAAATGTTTGTAGGGATGTAATGGCATGTAAATCTCACAGAACAATGTTATCATGATATGCATCTCACGGTACAATATTTATTGCGATATATTGGAGACTTTACCAGAATGCTACTATTTAAAATGCCTTCAGAAGACTGTGCTCCCGTCAGCCAGTGCGAGGAGGCCACAGTGCTGACAGACATGCACACGCACAGACCCGTACCGGTGTTTCACTTGCCTGGCTGTTTACCACTATCCCTGAGTTTTCCTCACATAGCCATCGCAACATTCAGCGGTGAACACTTGATTGCTGCTCAAACACTCCTCTCACCATAGCCAATGTTCCATTTCCAAACTTTTCTTCATGATCACCGTCTTCTCCGTGCGTCAGCCAACCCGAGTGACGCGGTCTTCCGTATTATGTTGCGTTACACGTAGGGCGCGAGTACGTGACATCGTGAGTAACGTCATGTGACTTGCCGTTATTGTAATGTAATTTTTTTCCCCCTATCTGTGCTTATTAGGATATTTTTTGTTTATGGTAATATTTGTGATTTTTCTATATTAAAGGGGGAATTATCAATTTCTATTGGTAGAGAAATTACCATTTTCTTTGTTAATTGATTTGGGGGAGGAGCCTCGTACTATAAAAGGGGCCTCCCACCACCACAGAGGCATTGTGTGTTAAGGGGAAGAGCTGTGTGCACCGCAGAGACCAGTTCCAGAGCTATTCAACGGCTACTTTGTGTTTTTGCTGCTATCATTATCATAATCCAAAGAACTAAGTGCTTATTAACAGTTATTTCTTCATGCTGTCTGCACTGAAACAGAGAAAAGAATCATGGTTTATATAAAGGGTGACACGATTTTTAAAATAAAAAACTGGGACACCCCCAGTTATGGATGGTTTCTAATAGTACAATTGTGATTGTATTTAAGGAAAATTGTTATGCACTCTGCCCGTTCGTGACTTATTCACGACTAACATGTAAGTCAGTATAATCTGAGACTTCTGTCTGTGAAAATAAGTATAAAACTGAGTATGTTTTCTTTGTGTTTTGGTCATTTTTAAGCTTGCTTTTCTGTATTTTAAACAAATGACAATGTATGCCTCTCTTTTACTGTGGGCAGGTATCTAATTGGACAAAAATATGGGCACATTTCTTGTATAAAACAAATCAATGGTTTTGGATAAAGCCACTCGGACAGGGAACACAGCGCTCAAGACTGGGACTGTCCCAGGTAAATAGGGACGTCTGGGCATCCTATTTATGCCGTTTCCTAAGCAGTTTAAGCTGCGCTAACAAAACATATAACATTTAAACAAAGGAGCCTGTGATTCGATATTTTGTGATGGTCCACGATATTATTGTGAGACTTCTGACAATCCAATATCACGATATTTCATTTATCGTAACACCCTAAATAGAAAACCTTGTCTTGATTTGTATGGTGCTGCTCAAAATATAGACATGCAGGGCCTCAATTGGCTGCATAAATCAGGCTTACATACACTATATTACCAAAAGTATTCGCTCACCTGCCTTGACTCTCATATGAACTTAATCCATAGGGTTTAATATGACGTGGGTCCACCCTTTGCAGCTACAACAGCTTCAGCTCTTCTGGGAAGGCTGTCCACAAGGTTTAGGAGTGTGTTTATGGGAATTTTTGACCACTCTTCCAGAAGTGCATTTGTGAGGTCAGACACTGATGTTGGACGAGAAGGCCTGTTGGACGAGAAGGCTCTAATTCATCCCAAAGGTGTTCTATCGGGTTGAGGTCAGGACTCTGTGCAGGCCAGTCAAGTTCATCTACACCAAACTCTCTCATCCATGTCTTTATGAACCTTGCTTTGTGAACTGTTGCACAGTCATGTTGGAAGAGGAAGGGGCCACCTCCAAACTGTTCCTACAAAGTTGGAGCATGGAATTGTCCAAAATCTCTTGGTATGCTGAAGCATTCAGAGTTCCTTTCACTGGAACTAAGGGGCCAAGCCCAGCTCCTGAAATACAACCCGACACCATAATCCCCCCTCCACCAAACCCAGACTCGTCCATCAAATTGCCAGATGAAGAAGCGCGATTCATCACTTCAGAGAACATGTCTCCACTGCTCTAGAGTCCAGTGGCGGCGTGCTTTACACCACTGCATCCGATGCTTTGCATTGCACTTGGTGACGTATGGCTTGGATGCAGCTGCCATGGAAACCCATTCCATGAACCTCTTTACGCACTGTTTTTGAGCTAATCTGAAGGCCACATGAAGTTTGGGGGTCTGTAGGGATTGACTCTGCAGAAAGTTGGCGACTTTTGGCAATATAAATAAATACATTTTAGGCTAAAAGAAAAGGCACGCAGGGAGCACTCTTTTTTGCTTGATTTGCACAGGAATTTCAGTTAGGGCTGTATCTGAGGACATTTTTTTCTTGAGTAGTCGTCTAGTCAAATAATTATGTGTGAATGGTGGCTAGATGTAGATAATTTACAAATAAAGTAGGCTTGAAAATAAGAAACCCATTCTTTTATATTTTAATTTGTTAATGTCACTATCTGTGTTTCAGAGTCTGTTTAAGATAATGATTACGATTATCAAATATGAATGCAATTATTTTAATAGTCGGCTAGACACAGCTATTCCAGACACAGCTATTAATCATTGCAGAAGCGGCATTGTCATTTATAACCACGTGGTGGCAGTACGTGGCCGCTGAAGGCTTGGACATGCCTCTAATTGAACAGAAGAAACAGGAGGTTGAGGAAAATGGCGGACCGGGTAAAATGAGGATAGTTTCAACGTAGGGTAATAATATCAACATACTGCATTCACTGCTGCAATAAATACAGAGCAAAAATGTTTAAGAGGGCGAAACGAGCTAACCTGCGGCGCAGAAATGAGTCGGACGACGAGGAGATGGAGGAGAGCAAGGATCAGCCTCTCCTGGCACCGACCATGTTTGGGCCTGTGGCGGAGATCCCGTTCATGGGCACATCCAACGCCGCCGAAATCAGCCAGAGCAATGGTTTCTTGTTCAGCAGCATCAGCAGCAGCAGCAGCAAGCCCGTGAAGAGGGAAAAGAAGAGCAAAGACACGGCCCTCAGCCAGGGACCCACTGCTGTCAGCGTGTTGAGCTTTGAGGACGAAGAAGGTACGGCACCGGTATTGTTGCAAGGCTGGTTAGCTTGTTAGCTGAGTATGCTATCTACAGCATGATCTAGTTAAATGACAGCTCAGTTGAATTACGTAGATTCGCTAAAAGTTTACTTGGAATATGCACACCGTTTCTCGCCACTTTGCTCATGTTCTACTTCTGTCCTCCCTGTGTGCAAACAGAAGGATCCGAGGTGTTTAGAGTTAAGAAATCCAATCACAGCAAGAAAATTGTAAAGCAGCTTAAAAAGGAATACAAGGAAGACTTGCAGAAAACTGTCTCTGTGAAACATGAGATTAAATCAGGTATGTATATTTTCGTTGTTTATGTATTATCTAAGAAAATGACCAAAATGACCAATTCATGTACCTTATCAGAAGCTCATCCTGTGGCAGTCATCAAAGAGGAGGTTTCCAGCCGACCTGAGAGTGACCAGGGCGAGGAGGAGATGGAGGTGGACAGTGCTGATGATGTAGAGGATGATGTGAAGAGTGGTCCAAGAAGCAGCACTGCAGGAACATTTAATACGCTGTCTACTCTCAGCACACTGAGGCCTGGTATACAGTTAGCCACTGTGTTTTTCAAAAATGATGAAGCAAAAAGTTATTGTTGTTATTTTTTGTGCAGGGGAGATACCTGATGCTGCTTTTATTCATGCTGCAAGAAAGCGTCGTCAAATGGCTCGAGAGCTAGGTGTGGAGGCACCCCCGGTAGAACCAGAAGTTTCCAAGCGATTAGTTCGTGAGGAGGACCAAGCCAGCGACGATGATGAGGAAAAGAGGATCCGCTTCAGTGGAGTCAAGAATAAAACTCAACGACAAAAAATTGCTGAAGAGATTGGTATGATACTGACTGTTACAGCTAAATTGTCAGATTTTCAAGTAAACTAAATTTTCATACTATGTTTTTGCAGGAATTGAAGGCAGCGATGATGAAGCACTGGATGCAGGTCAGGATGAAGAGGTCAGCCGTTGGGAGCAAGAACAGATCAGGAAAGGAATCAGCATACCTCAGGTAAGCCTCACGAGACAAGCCTCTATACCACTTTAGTTGAGTATTGTTTTGCCAGTTTTATTTCTATTATTTGTTTTTAGGTTCAAACAGCTCAGCCAGAGGACAGCACGGTGTATTACCAGAGTGCATATGAGGGCCAGCCCTATGGTGCATCCTACAACGTGTCCTTTACATACAGCACTGCGACCGCGCAGCCTTCTCAGCCTGCCCAGCCTGGAAAAGCAGTTATCAGAACTGATAATTGCACCATGCACTATGGAATCCCAAGTGCTGACCACACTCCTGTATCCATTGATATGGTAAAGAAACGCCTGCGGGACAGGTAGGTCCAGTAAAGGCTGCAGCAACGTCCCATGTCAGTCCAAGACTCAACATTGCTCTTTGCAAATCTAAGAGACAAATGCACGCTGTGATACTGAGGGATTATAAAGCATTAGTATTATTAATAGTAATAGTTTCCTATAATACTTGTACTTAGTTGTCAAACTAATTTTTGTTATGATATTAACAGTGTGTTTCTAGTTGTTGAGGGCTTAAACAGATCTCATCACATGTTTTTTTTGCTTCTTCTCCCTGTATGTTCTGTGTCTTTAGGCTCAGCCAAATGCATGCAGGCCACGATGCAAACCGCGGCCGCTACAAACAAATCAAGGAGGACCTGTCCTCGTCAGAGAGTGCCATACATGACATGGAGGACACTTCAAATGACAAAGCAGATCAATATAAATTCTTGCAAGAGATGCGAGGGTATGTTCGAGACTTGCTTGAGTGTTTCAGTGAAAAGGTAAGGGAGAAACTGTGTGCCGTATTATTTAAAGGTTTCTGTTTTAAACAATGTGATCTGTTTCTAGATATTAGACAATGGCATAAAATTTAATAAAATACTTTCAAAAGACTTGGCATAAAATTATGAAATTCTGACTTCACTCTGTCATCAGAAGTAGAATCAGAGCAACTAAACAGAGCAATAAAAAAATGTAGTTACTTCTTGATCCTACAGCAGTAAAAATGGGACAACTTCTTTTATCATACTAATGCCTCATTTATCCATAGCACAATGAAACCGCCAAACACTAGAACTTTGTTAAAAGTTTCTGTCAGGTGGCATTGCAGCTGTAATTAACAGAAAGTGCATGGCATGTGTTAATGTGTACCATTGCATTGCTAATGTGGAGCAAACCCTCATAAGTGTCATATTATGAAACTGTTGGCTTTATATTATACCTATGTCATTTGGAATGTCGTGTAAATTACGTTAGTTTCACAGGACAGAACTGGATTGGCTGTGGTCCTTTTTTTTTTGACTGCTTATTTCCCTCCAGCGCAACAGCTGTGGTGTTTGGGAGCCCCACTGTTGTTTGGGTCAGAGATCACAGAACGCATCATATCTTTCAGGTACCGGCTGTCCTGGAGCTGGAGGCTGCCATGCACCAGTTACTAAGGCAACGGGCATCTCGACTTGTCCAGAGAAGACAGGATGATATTAAAGATGAATCGGCGGAGTTTGCAAGCCTTTCAAGTCAGTCCATCTTGAAGGTTTTTAAGATTTATTTGAACAGCCTTGTTAGTTCTGTGCGTGTGCACGTGTGAGCGCGTGTGCGTGAGTCCTATCCCCGTCATGTTTCTTTCAAGTGTGCTTGGTTTTGATAAAGACAGCCCTGCCTGTCATTCAGTGGGTGAGTGTTGAGAATATGAAAATGCATTATAGAGGCTACTTGAACTACTCCTGTTTATGGTGGAGTGCTACAGTCAGCAGGATGATTGTAAATCAAGCTGATTTACAGTGAGCAGTGAGCCACTAAGTAAAGATGTCACAACCATAAATAGTGATTTGTCCATTGTGGCTTTGACTATGTAGCATGTGAAAATGAAGACAGGTAAGTGACAAAAATGATATTCATAAACATACAAAAAATGCATTTAAATAAATTACTTTTGCAGTAAACTTTGATTAATTTAATATACTTTTCAATCTGTTAAGTAAACATGATGCAAAGAATCCATTCTTCCTCTAATTAGTCTTCACATAGTCCCTGTTTGTTTCAGGTAAAGCTGTCATGGCTCCTAATCTGGGCAGGGATCGCGTTGGACTACAAGAGCACAGTCGTCAAAGGAGGATAGCTGAAAGAGAGGCCCGAAGGTATGTTTGCTTGTGGATTATAATGGACTCTAAACCAATATAAAAATATTTTTTATGCTGATGTATTATATAGATATTGATTTAATTGCTTTTCTTTGGCTCAGAACTCGGCGGCGACAGGCGAGGGAGCAGAATGGAAAGAGGGCAGACCACAAAGAGGGCTTGTCTTCTGATGACGAGGAGACCACCACTGACATCACCAGCTTCAATATGGAGAAAGGTATTACAAAATCGTGGTCATTCAAACAAATATACACCACTTGTCACTAACTTGAGCCTTATGTCCTGTAGATCGCATTACTAAAGATTCTAAGAGAATCTTTGAAGATGTATTGGAAGACTTTCATTCTCTAGACTGCATTAAATCCCGTTTTGAAGTGTGGAGAAGAGAGTACGCAGATTGCTACAGAGAGGCTTATATAGGCCTCTGTCTGCCAAAGTTGTTCAACCCTTTAGTTCGCCTACAACTGATTACATGGAATCCACTTGAGGTAAAGCATATTTGGCCAATTAATGTAACTGAACTATTTATCAACGAAAACAAACATTTTATGTTTAAAAATTTTCTAGGCTGAGTGTGCAAACTTTGAGTACATGCTCTGGTTTGAGTCCCTTTTATTTTATGGCTTTGAAGAGCACAGCATGTTAAAGAAGGAAGACGCAGACATTGGTCTGCTGCCTGCCCTCGTAGAGAAGGTTATCCTCTCCAAACTCACAGGTAGTGGCCTACTAAAAATGTGGACACTTAAAATAATATGTTTTGTTTAATTTGTTGTTTTACTTGTGCTAGTGTTAGTGGAGCAGGTGTGGGATCCTATGTCCAGAAGTCAGACTGCAAGACTGGTGAGCTTTATCGGGAGACTGATGAAGGAATACCCTACGGTCTTGCATGGAGAGAACAAATACACACAGGTAATTACTTTGGTTGGTCTTTAATTACATTTATTTTAAACCTGAGCCATTTTTTTTTTGTGTGCAGGAACTGTTAAAGGCAGTTGTTTTACGTAACAGAAGATCTATAGATGAAGATCTCTTTTTACCCTTGTACCCCAAAAAGTATGACACTTTTTCTAAATCTAATTATAATCATCTATCCACCTATTCTCACTATGCTTAATGTTTATTTTAGCATAATGGACAACAAGAATGGCAGTCCCTATCTGTTTTACCAGAGACAGTTCTGGTCATGTATAAAGGTGAGCTACACTTGTATGGCTTTATTTTTCTCACAATTGTGTATACATTCACAATTTCAAAATGCCATTTCTTTTAATGTATCTAATATGAAACTTAGACTATGCATAAATAGTCATTTTAAAATGTTCCTGTCTTTGTCCTTAGTTATTAGGGAATATCCTACTGTGGGAAGGCATCCTGTCAACCTCAGCTCTGAAGGATATGGCTCTGGACAGCATATTAAACCGATACATCGTGTCCGCCCTGCAGACCTCCGACTCTACAGAGGACAACATCCTCAAGTGCCAGAAGGTAAGAGGCATCGTTCTAGACTAGAATTTATTGTGCTGATAATGATAAATCAGTAATGTAAAATTATATAACCATTCTAAGGGCAGATGTAGCTTAGGGTCATATATGGTTTCAATTTCATGCATCAAGCGCACAACAACGTCTTGTCATTACATGCTCCAAAAGCCAGAATGTTCCTACAGATCTGAGTACATTATGTCTTTACTTTTTCCTCTTTTTAGTCATGAGTCATTGTTTTGATTTCAGTTATTCAACAAATATTTTACTTTAAAAGTGCACCATGTAACATTTCTGGTGGGGGGTCTGATATACAAGGAGATGTTATTGTTTGCCTTGAATGTTCCACAGTATGGCATTTAAACTTGTCTATCTTGTATTTATTCACTTATTTCAGTTTATTCTGTTTTAATGGCTCAAATACCTTGATAAATGGGCATTGTTACTGTGAGCAGGGTCACCTCTCCACAGATCTTACCGGCATCATCTGCTTGTCTGCATAGCGACAGATTAGTGTAATGCTATACTGTGGAACATTCCAGGCAAAGCAATATCATCTCTACAGCGATGAAAAGGAGGTAGTTTATCAATTAATTACTGTTTAAAATGTTTATTTTAGGTGCTGGAGTTATTGCCCAAACAGTGGTTTGTGGTGTTGAAGGGTCAGCAGACGTTGCCTCAGCTTGAGCCCTTGTCTCGTTACCTTGCCCACTTGGCCAACACATTTTACCGCGGCAGTTTGGGGGTTTCCGATACAGAGCGACGCACTGCCAAGTATGTACAAAATGAGACAAAATCCATCCAAAAATACTGCACTGTATTATTTTAATGCATTTTATTTATATTTCTCACTAGAGAGCACATTAAAGAAGTGGTGAAGATGTTGAGCCAAATAAATGCCTTGGACCATATTCTCCATGTTGCAACAGAGCAAGGAGTGAAAGAAATCAAGCAGCTCTGGGAGTGATAGGGTGTTAACTGTACACTAAACTTAAGCACACTTGTTGATGTCAAAAAAACTCTTAAAACATATTTGGTTGTAAATACTGTGAATAGTGTATATTTTACTAAAGTAAAACCAGTGTTGATGAAAAGGGGCCTTGTCTGCCAGCTCTGTAGGACTTCACTGTTACATTATGCTGGCAACATTATTTAACACATTACAGTTCAGGTGTTTGGACAAGGTAGAAAACAAACTATTTTTTGGCTCAATTTGGTGTCTCACTGCCTGCCCATTAAGACTGACTGCCTCTTTGTGTGTGTACATTTCCTTAGTGTTTTATTTGTTTGTGAATAAAATCAGATTTGAATGAATGCATTGGTGTGGTTATGTAATTGCATGCCGTTTCAGATTGATTTATAGTTGCTAGTAAACACCCTTGCACTGGTCATTGCGCAAATATATGGAAAAGGCAACAATAGAAGAGTTCCTTACATAATATCAGAGGGAACATTATGGTGATTTGTGGTTCATCTGAGGGCCCTCCTGTGACTTTAGGCGTCGCTAAGAACAGCTCCAGGCCAATGGACTATTGCTCAATGAGTGGCACGGGCGGGGCAGCGCGCTTGCGCCCCCTCCTCCAACTAAAACGCGCTAAACGAAGCAACCTGAAACCTTCAAATTCTTCACTTCCAATCGCCAAGTCTTCGCTCTGACTACTGCTCTGTGAGAATGACCTCCAACTTAAGTTTGTGTTTTTATTTTTGTTTTATGTAGAGAAAGGTTGTCACGGATTTGGATCTCTCCTTCATGCGATTACGCAGGATCTACAAGGTAAGGAGCACTTTTACGCACGCATGTCTTCACATTTGGTGCGTTTTTCGTTGCTTAAATGACATTTGATTTCGCTGCCCTCGTGGTTTGCAGCCTTTTGTAAAGTCATAAAATGTTAAAAAGCCATGCTGCAAGCCACATGCTCGGAGCACCAGAAGAGACGCAAACTTATCTTGCTGTTGGCATGGCAGTTGGAAAATGAGTACAAGGACGAAGATGTTTTAGGCACGGGTTTATACAAATATGCAAATTGTAATAATTACATCTACACGTTTTATTACTTATCAAGCTATACGCAGCCTAGGTGGGTGCAATTCGTTTTCTGACTTAATTTTCTTTGGTGTGTTGATTGTGGCTTACTGAAAGTATGCCTTAAATATGGTGTTTGAAGTATATTTTTTGAAAACAAGACTGCATTATTATTCTGTAACAGTATGTTATAGATACAGCCCTGATCCATTCACAGGAGCACATTATGTTCTTTGATGGAAGTGCTCAAACTATTGATTGATGTCTAGACAGACAGGTTTTTTATAAAAAAATGTGTCTGTTGTGAGCATGTTCCTGAAGTGCACAAGGTGAAAAAGACACCCTGTGTGGTGCCCTATGTGTAAAACTATGATACCCCACTGTGTTTTTAATATCCACCGAGTTCTCTTGCACAAGCGTTAGAAGAAGGAGCCTAATGGTTCATATTATTGTTCTGAAAGAGGAGTTGGAGTGGAACCCTCACACTTTACTATTGAGGCTGTTGATGATATGACATTTTGGACTTTTCCAAGAAACCGTGTGTGTGTGTGTGTGTGTGTGTGTGTGTGTGTGTGTGTGTGCGTGTGCGTGTGCGTGTGCGTGTGCGTGTGTGTTGTTTATGCTTTTCTGTGAATGTAAACTGCCATAGTACAGTGTACTGAGTCTGTCCATTGACCCCATGATACTGTTACGCTTGAGTTAACAGAAACTGGATTCCATACAGAAGGAGTGACATTGTTCTTGATAATGGAGTTTAGTGGATCAGGGTAAATGCAGTGGCCCTAAGATGAGCTCCAACAATGGGTCCACATTCTCATCCAGGACAAGAAGACTTCCAGTAAACAGGCTACTTGCATCAACTGAAACAAACCATGGAGGAACAGGCTCAAAGGAATTCAGGAAAAGAGAAAAAAGAGGAGAGGCAAACAATTCAAACTGATCAAATCTGTATTCAGATATTAAACACCAATCTGATAGATTTGTTCAAGATTAATGTTGGATATTGTAACCTGCTGGAGGATGAGAAAATGGCTGTGAAGCTGGAGGAAGAGAAAAAACAACACACCTTCAAGAACGTGGATAACTGCAGTGCAATCCACACCACTTAAAGACATAAAATAACAGCTTGTAATATTGCAATTAGGCGGGTGTACATAAAAACAAACCACCAAGAACCCATGCTATGAGGTCAGATGAAGAAAAATATTAATTCTTCTCCAGGAACAAGTGCTGAAGATAACTAGTGAAGAGCAGTGGATAATGAATAGACTTGCACAAAAAACTGAAAGTGTCAGAAGGAGGTGGTGGTTTGAGTGCTTGAGTGCCAAACTGTAATTCTTAGACTTTTCTTAGAAAAAAGAGCAGGTGTACTTCAAACTTGTGTGAGTGTGTGACTGATGGAGTTTGGTACAGAATGGTAGCCATGATGCTGCTAGTGTGCCTCAGGGCAGCTGTGGCTAGAAAGATAGCTTAATGTAATTGTAACTGAGGAGTGAATGAATACTGCAATTGTACGAAACTGCACGAACGAAAAGGGGATATTAGTTGGCAGTCTTTAAATGTCAAAGCCTTTCCATTCTCCTGCTGATTGGTTGATTAGGACACACCTTTTTTTCTTATGCACTCGGAATTGGCCAAACTTGACTCCGCCTTTGGTGAAGTACTCCATGCAGTCTGCCAAGAACATCAACTGTGCAGTAATAATAAGTTGCAGCAGCCATAAATGGCCCAACAATGCATTTATTTACATCATGGGCGAAGTAGGTCAGTGGGTTGTCAGCATGCAGCAGGAGCTATAGAACAGCTTGTCTGTATTAAGTTACAATTATTCAAATTTCCATTGGTGTCATAACTGCTAAATTGTTCCCATGCTTCCCTGTGTGCATATATGTGTCTGCAGTCGAAGTAAAAGGTTCTGGGAATAGCCCACCCATGTGATTGAGGCAGATTGTATTTCCCTGCCACAGCCATCAAACATGAGTATGAATAAGTCACATGCAATCCCACTGTGTGTGTATCAATGCTTTATGAGTGCAACAGGTGAAGTGCTTCTGTGTATTAGAAAGGATCACTTTGTCATTACTGTGAATGCAGGGTTACTTTGATAGTGGTTCCCCTCATGGGCCATTAGAGGCTATTACAGTGTAACATTTAACACCTAGATGTGATTTACTTCTTGTTTTAGCCTCTGTCAGTTATTTTTGTAGGCTGGCCCATATTCTTGTAGGTTTCATCTGTCATTATTTGAAAACTATATTGACTTGCAGTTGCATAACTCACTCAAGTCAAAAAGAGGTCAAGCAGTTTGTGTGAGCCACTGACTCTAGTTCTAGTGTACATGGTCTGTGGACTGTAGTTTCATGTTATCGCTTCATAAAGACATTTGCAAATGGTATTAGGGAAATGACAAAAAGGATATGTTAAACTTTTATTAGGCCTATTCAGTTTCATTAATCTGGGTTTATTTCCTTTTAGGTGATACTAAGAATGACAAGTCATTTCTATTGGTAAATTTCCAGCGTTGGGAGTTCATGTCCTCATGTCTGGATTCTGGAAACTAGCCATTATTCTGGTCACTGCCACCAACACTAGACCATGTCATTCTCCCCTTTTAGCTTTATTGGACACATCACTTGTCACTTAACTTGTTTATACTGTTTTTCCAATGCTCTGTCCAGTGTCTGCATATTCTGCTTTTAGACGATGGTATAACCTTGACAATGATCTCTCTTCGCAGGAATGTGCATGGGATGTTTGACTGACAGAGAAAGATCCTCTCCATACTTGCATTTAGTGCTGCAGATTGTTTTGCATTGTGTCTGAATGTGTTTGGTTAAAGTAAACTATAGACTGTTCTTGTTAAACTGCCCTATTGTAAGTGTGAGCTTGTTCCAGATGTTCTTCTGTTGTGGCCCTTGTTCAGGGGCTTTTTCATGTCTCCTCTGTGTCTGTTATGTAACATGTGTCGGCAACACTAATGCATTTGAATGGACCCCCAGTTTTTTTGTCCTGCTGAATTGATGTTACATAAGTGGTTCTTATAGCAGAATTTTGTTCTTATAGCACAAAATTTTACTTTTTTCACTTTTTATTTTAAGCTACTGTTTACTTGTTGCATTTAAAAGCAATAGGCTTTGCTGTAGTGTAGAAGGCTCAGGTTTAGAGCTGAGAACTGAAAACAAAGTAATTTTCTATGTACTTGACTAATATTATGTGAAAACACTTGCTTGAAGTTGCTATTTGTATTAAAGAAAAAAAAAAAACAAAAAAAAAATGCATCATCGCATAGTTGTGGTCAAACAGAAAGTTCATTGTGCAGTCAACATTATGAAATTATAAATATCTTCCAAAATATGTAGAATATTTATTATTTATTTGTGATATATTTAAATTACCTTGCTTGGATCCATCTTTCATCTGTTAAAAAGACGACAGCATACAAAACAACTGTAGCTTCATTCATGTATCATGTACAACATTTTGTTATTATCAGAAACCATCACCAGTCTTCATGTTTTGTCTCTTCTAGAGAGAGGAGTGTGTAACCTTTCCCCTGTGACTTCTGAACTCTGAACCCAGGCTGACACCCCCTCTGGCCCCTCCGCTCGTGTCCCCGTGGCCTCACTGTCACTGATGGCGCTGGAAAAGCTTGTGCATTTTGGGAAGCAGCTTCTGAGGGTGAAGGTGGTGAACTGTAACGCAGAGGAGTCCCGACTGTCCCGATGTCTCAACACATTTGACCTGGTGGCCCTGGGCGTGGGCAGTACTCTGGGAGCAGGAGTCTATGTGTTAGCTGGAGCTGTAGCCAGGCAAAACTCAGGTAATAAAGGTTTAACTGTATTATTTGATTTTGTCAAATATTCTCTTCTCATGCATAACCTTAGACCAGATCACCTGCCTTGTCTTGTAATGGCAGTCATGGCGTGTAATGGTGTAAAAGACTCTGTGGTCACATATTTTTGCAGCTCACATTTCTTTATGGACAAACTGTTGCTGGTTCTACATAATTTATTTGTAGGACCCTTTATAATAGAGTGACCACTGCAAACTGGGTGCTGACTAAAATCTGGCAGTTTGGTTAGATGCTCTTTCTTTGTTGTTTTCCTCATACAATTCAGTATCTCATGTTGGGTGCCTAGTAAGAGAGCTTAAAAACAGTCAGTGGTCATAATGTAGTGGCTGATGATATAAATGTCTCTAACATTTAGCTTTTCTAACTTTCAGGACCTGCAATTGTGCTGTCTTTCTTGATAGCAGCTTTAGCTTCAGTGTTAGCCGGTCTGTGCTATGCTGAGTTTGGTGCTCGGGTTCCTAAAACAGGCTCGGCGTATCTGTACTCATATGTGACAGTGGGTGAACTATGGGCCTTCATCACAGGCTGGAACCTCATACTCTCCTATATTATTGGTAATGCTAAACATGTTATTATTCCTATGGTCTCACAATTTATATCTTCTTAGTCATAAAATATATGTTGTGTGTTAAAGGCACCTCAAGTGTGGCCCGTGCATGGAGCGCTACCTTTGACGAGTTGATAGGGAAGAGAATCGAGCACTTCTGCTCCACATACATGTCCATGAATGCTCCTGGTGTGTTAGCAAAGTACCCTGACTTGTTTGCTGTTATCATCATAATCACACTTACAGGTACAAAGGATATATCATTTTTTACAATAAGACTGTACTACATGTCAATTTGTCTAGTCCTAATGAATTGTCTTTTTGTATTATTCATTTATTAGCAATTTTTGGTTGTTTTTCACATCTTATATATAATTCTCTTCCAGGGTTACTGGCCTTTGGAGTTAAAGAATCAGCGATGGTGAATAAGGTGTTCACATGCGTTAACATCCTGGTGCTATTGTTCATGGTGATCTCTGGACTAGTCAAAGGCTCTTTGAAGAACTGGCAGCTAGACCCTGAACAGATACTCAATGACAACTACACAAGTAACTCCAGCTTCAAGTAAGAACATGCCACACAAAAACATTTCATATGTTTATCCTATTTATGTAACTTCCACATGAGGTCAGTTATTTGTTTATTAACTGTAAATGTGACATTTATTCCCACTTTTCATTACTTGATAAGGTAACACTTTTAATAGCCTTAATAAAGCATGAGCAAACACCCAAATTGTTCCAGAATTATTCAGGCTTAGTTACCACTACTACACCAAGTAACGCCAACTCCTAACTCTAATGCCTTAATTAAATAGTTACTAAGCCATGTGTATGTATCATTCTTAATAAACTGTGTCTTCATTAAGAGATTAGTTGTCTGATTGAGTTCACTTTTGTTTATATTTCTTTTGCAGTTTGACAAATGACTTGCCGACCAAAGAACAGTTGGGAGTTGGGGGCTTCATGCCATTTGGCTTTACTGGGGTCCTGTCTGGAGCTGCTACTTGCTTCTATGCTTTTGTGGGATTCGACTGCATCGCCACCACAGGCCAGTGTGTAGAAGTGTGCTCTAGTCTAGTGCTCTAGTAGCTTTCTTTCCTTACAGTAGAACCACCAACTTGAGTGGGGCCTGGGGGTAGGGAGAGGTGTAACTGGATCTTTTAAACATGTCATATCCTAAGCATGCCTAAACATCTTGTAGTATTACATAAGATAGAAAGAAAAAAGAAAATGGTAAATTTGGCCTAAATCTTTCAGTGGTCATGATAAACAGACAAGTCCCTGGGGAGTTTTGCTGCTTATAAATCAGTGAGTAGTGCTGCAGTTTTTGCCTACCCCACTGTAAGTTACACGTGTGAATAACTTCTCAGTGCATTTAAAGAAGTGATTTCTCTGATTGTTTCCAGCTTGACTTTTGGCTGTACCCCTGGTGTTCACCTCCCCATTTTCCCTACAGTCTGATTGGTTAACCTGACACTCGCTGGAAATGACTGCTTCAGTTTGAGTGGGGGCAGATCTGTCACCCTAACCAAAACAGCCCTTAGTAATTATATCATATGCACATGTAACCAGGTGACATACTAGTACATATGTATACGCAGGCTACGGCGCTTACAATGGCTACACACAAACAGAGTACCTGTCATGTGTAATAAATGAGCGTGCTGAAGAAAAACAGAAATGCTTACACACTCCATCATCTTAGTACAAGACTGGAGTGTTGGTCTAAGTGGAGCAGTTGCGTAATGGCCTGCAGCTGAATGGCTTTGGGAAAAATAAGCTCCTTGTCCAAACTGCTGCAAATACACTGTGCAGAATGTTCCTCAAATGCATCTGTTTTTTCAGAGCTATTGGAAGAATGCCAACACACTGACTGATAATATGGCAGGCAGAGGATTTTCAACTAAACAACTACACTTGGACGCTTTATTTTAATATACTAGAAGTAAATTAATTGCATGTAACCTGCACTCTTAAAAAGAACTGAAATAACAACTGAACATGGGTTGCCAGTGCCTAAACTTGCATAGTGTATATGTGTTTTTCTCCTTTTTTTCTAGTGTATGGACAGCTGGGTTTAGGTAGTAACTATTCAGATCAGAGTCCTTATAAGGTTTCAGCCAACTGGTTTGAAAACAAAAACAAACAAGTAATAACATACATATTCAACATGGCCATCAATGTTTTTTTGTAATTAAGAATAAATTAGCATTACAATGGTTATCAGTAAAAGCTATATTGGACTTGAACATGTTTACCTCTTGGATTTACCTAAAAAAGAAATTTGCCAGTTGTTGTAAGATATGAACTAGTAGTGTAAGCTGTGTTCTTTGACTTTTAGCAGTCTATGTAGTAACACGTAAACTGCCTCTACAGGTGAGGAGGTTAAGAACCCACAGCGGGCCATCCCCATTGGTATTGTGTCGTCTTTACTGATCTGTTTTGTGGCCTACTTTGGGGTTTCTGCTGCTCTCACTATGATGATGCCGTACTACCTGCTGGACCCCAACAGCCCTCTGCCCGTAGCCTTCAACTATGTGGGATGGGGAGGGGCAAAATACGCTGTAGCTGTTGGTTCACTCTGTGCTTTGTCTACAAGGTAAGTTTACACACAACTACCCTGACTCACCCTACTCTACAACTAATATCATCATAGGAAAACCTACTACTGTTTTTATGTACAGCACTGAGCAAAATGAGCTTACGGTCATGTTTAAACAATCATGTTCGCAAATAATCAAAAAGGTTCAGAAATGTCAAATAAATAATTACATACATTTAAAAAATATGTATTTGTTTTCGTCATTGTGAGTCTTTTGTTCAGTACTGTAGGTAAATGAAATGTGCAGCTTGTACGTTTGACTAATTCCTCTGCTAGCCTGATAGGTGCTATGTTCCCCATGCCTCGAGTGCTCTGGGCTATGGCTGAGGATGGGCTGCTATTCAAGTTCATGGCGTTCATCAGCCCCCGCACCAAAATCCCACTAACTGCCACCCTCACCTCAGGCGCAGGGGCAGGTGAGACTAACACGCATGTCTAACAGAGCCACCGCTTTGCATGTGCTGCCTTACAAACTCCTGTGGTTTTATAAAGAGTAAAACACACATGACACACATGAAGAGATGCAGGATTACACACAGAAGTGGTTGACAATAGGTAAAAAAAATGGATACAACTGTTTTGGGACTCAGAACATAATTCCCAATTCTTATACACTTAGTTATCTTATATTGCCTTTTAGATTTAACTAAAGACATCTGCTTCTTCAGACAGTTCACACTTTACTGTGCTTAGTTAAATCCACCTGGAATTCACTCAGAGCATAGCAGAGGTTTCCTGATCAGCCAGTCTCTTCTACATTCTGTTCAAGTCCAGGAGGGTCTGGAACTGGACCATATAGCGTGAAAAACCTCCATCCAAATTTGAGGCGATCCAACCACAGCTGCTAAATTCAATCATGTGTCCTTCAAATGCAGAAGACATCTCCTCTCAAAAATTTTTCGTAACATTCAGAACTAAATGTATAACTTTTTTTTACCTGAGATAAGTAATAGTTTGTTGCTTTGTTTGTTGATTCTGTAAAAAGCCACAGTTTCTCAGATCTGTATGTAGATTTATTTTTATGTGTAAGCAGCCATGTTTGTTTTAGACAGGAACAGATCATGTGTCTTTCTGATTGGTTAATCCGCCTGTCAATCATGCCCTCTGAAATCAGGGAGACAGAATATGGCTCCAGAGCCACTCGTCTTTGTAAAGTTCTTTCCAAGTGTGTGGTTCTGTCTGGAGAGGTAATAACAGATGCTGACCAATAGGAGAGATCTGTGTTTCAACATGGAGCTGTAATAAATACAAAATAAATACATTATATTACATTATTAACCAAATTTAACCACTTTGCGTATTCTGGGTTATGTTGCCTTATTATTAACTCATAGATATGCTGTACATGGATCCGTGATCAACTAGTAGTGAAGTTGAGTAAAAGTTGAGTAAAACATAATCACAATGATTTTCACTGGACAAAATAATTATTTCCCCTGCTGAGACACTAATGATAACATTTGTTTGTCCTGGACAGTCTGACTGCCAATTTATCTCCCACTATCAAACCCCATACCGTTCTACAATACATCAGTGCTACAGACTCTGGATGTAGGGAACTTTCAGATTTGTGGAAAATACCAAAATACTAAACAGCAATAATGGCATGAATAACAATATGCATGTTCCACTGAAACTCACAACTTTCCTGTTTGGCATCATACTTTCTAAACATAAATTCAGTTGTCAAACTGAATGCCTTTGTCCAACCTCTACTGTTGCCCCAATTTGACACTTGATCCCCATACTCCTTCAGTCTGTTGGGTTCCATGTTCCCCCTGCCCCGTATAATCTTTGCCATGGCACGGGACGGTCTGCTCTTCTCCTTTCTGGCCCACGTCAGCGAGAGGAAAGCCCCCATTACCTCCACTGTTGCTGCTGGTGTCATGTCTGGTAAGACAAGAAATGCATGTCCATCTCTAAAGAGGAAGTGCCGAAGGGGCACACAGAGAGGGAGGTTTACATTAAAAGGGTTGCAGGCACTTCCTGGTATAACCTGCATGCACAAAAGACTATTTGTGTTAAAACAAAAAAAGAAAAAAGAAAAAAACAAGGAAATGTCCTTGCTTAGACCCCTCTTTCTTGTTTTACTAGTACATGCCTGTGAGAGAATGTGGAAACTTTAAACTATTTATTTGCAATTTGAACAGCCCATGGTCAAAACAAGCCACGGTCTAAAACAGTCTTATGACCTTATGGTCATCCTAAGTGTCCTTTAAATATCTGTTGTTTGTTCCCTAGCGATCATGGCTTTCCTGTTTGACCTGAAGGACCTGGTGGATCTCATGTCCATTGGCACACTGCTGGCCTACACTCTGGTGGCTGCCTGTGTCCTGGTGCTGAGGTCAGTGTGCCCACATTGGTACAGAATATGGTGGTTGACTTTCAGTTACAAATACTCGTTCCTTTTTAAGGTGACCTGAGTCTTTCTAGCAGCAGCATGATCATTATCTCTCTCTGTTTTAGACACAACTCTTTGTTTATGTTTAAAGCTGTTGTTTCTGCAAGCAGGGCTGTTTCAAAAAGCCCAATGTGTCACAAAGCCACTATTCCCTGTGATAATGGTGAATCAACTAAAAACATGTATCATTTATTGTGTAGCTGAAGTTAATATTCTTGTGTCTACATTGAAACTAAATGATAACAGGATATACACTAAATACAGTTTTAATATTTTGCCAGTAAATTGTGTGTATATTATTCATTGTATCAGATCCATGTTATACATGCGTCTTTTCTGTGTGTCAGGTACCAACCCGAGCAGCCTGCTTTGGCCTATGAGATGGCCAACACTCACGAGGACATGGATCTCATAGACGGCATCAGTATCCCCAGCATGGGCATGCTCCCAGGGGTGGAGGAGAGGCTCAGCTTCAGAAGCATCATGTTCCCAGACAACCCAGAGCCATCTGCACTGTCTGGATACACTGTCAACGTTAGTGCTTCCCTGTTAGGTAAAAGCTCACACGTGATAATACATATAAACCAGGAAATTATGTAGGTGACATTATGTTGTCCTCTTTCAGGGGTGCTGATCCTGGCCTTCAGTGTCCTGGCAGTGCAGGGTGGCACTGCTCTTTGGAACCTGGCCGTCCTCAGCCTCATCTTCATTGTGTGTTTGCTGTTGGTCTTTGTCATCTGGAGGCAGCCGGAGAGCAAGACCAAACTCTCTTTCAAGGTTTCCATCTTTCTCTTCTATATTTCATGCAATTTGTTCCCTAAAGGTTTATAGTTGTCTCTTGTTTTCCTTCTCAGGTTCCCTTCTTACCTTTTGTTCCTGTTATTAGCATGTTTGTTAATGTCTACTTGATGATGCAGTTGGACTCGGGCACCTGGATACGTTTTTCTATCTGGATGGCTATAGGTGAGAGTGATTATATTGCTATGTGCAGCTTTTTAAATCATAATGTGGCATTTTCTGTTTCTCTGTTGAAGGAATGGTCATTTACTTCTGCTATGGAATCCACCATAGTGCTGAAGCTGCAACAAACCGCTTTTCTCCTGATGCTGAGATGCACAGTCTTAAGCCTGATCATGAACTGGACACAATGACTCGAGAAAAACAAGCTTTCCTTCACAATAGCACAGACGCTTTAGAAGATGAGGACTGAGAATATGAAAAAAAAAAAAAAAAAAAAACAGTAAAAATGATGAACCAAATAGGGCCCATCTGAATTAGGGGCATTACCCACATTACAAAATGGGGACAAGTCTGTTGTTAGGTGTGATGGAGTTTTATGGGAGATCATATTTTCCCATATCTGATCAACATATCATTATTGCATAATCTTCCTCATACTATGGATTGATACCTAAAGGGAAAAGTTGAACATGTGCCAAATCTTACGTAAGCCGATGTGTTGAAATGCTGCTTTAATCGTTCTGATCAATTGCACAATCTACTGCGACACTCCACAGCTGTTAGAGGGGTTGTGGTTACCCTGACCCCGGCCCAGGTCACACTGTCCACTGCGTTTGGGAAAATGCCATAGAGCTGCAGGGTTAGTCTCTATCTGTCTAATCTAAAATGTAGTAGTCTAAATAGCCTTTATGACAGTTAACATTTAGATTTGGCATGATGACTTTAATAATTTACATTTTTATTGTCAAAGCAAAATATAATATATTATCAATATTAAAACAACTCTTGTAAGATGTTTGAGTATAATATCTAGAAACAATTCTTTAGTATTCTGAATTGAATGTCTTAATATGTAAAACACAGCTAGAAAAAGACTTCTTACAGTGCTGGCCTGTGTCTCTTTGCTATGTTGTTTTTTACAATTTGGGTGTCTTTGGCCATGTGCTTTTGAAGAGGTATTTGTCATTTATAATGTGAATGTATTGTTGGAAAGCTCCTTGGGAGGCAGCAACTTGTTTTCAAGGGGGAATAGTGATTACATGGTGACTAAGTAGTTTCAAAAGGGTCAACATAAACCTACTCTGTACTACATATAATGTGAAATAAGGGAATGTATCATATAAAACATGTAGATAATGTTTATATTTCTTTGGGTAAATTATTTGTAAATTAGCAAGTGCCTTATGCAGTGTCTGTTTGCTTAATTAGCCTCGCTGTATATGTGCCTTATTGAAAACTTGCTTATATTGTACATTTGCTTTGCTGATCATTTTTCTTCTCAGGGAGGAAAACTGTTGCCTTTCTTGTCATGTTGCCTCATTAATGATTGTTTTATAGGAATATTTGGAGAAAAGTTGCAAGTGGTGTGACTGTGACAAAAACAAGTAATATTAGGTTGTTAATTTTCAGTACAAAAACTATACTACACTAATAAGTGCAGTATAGACGCTGTTTACTGTATGTTTTACAGTGAACTCTGGGCAATTCAGATAGTATAATGGTCTGTCATTTTTTGAGTTTACATCTGAAATGAATAAAAGAGGTGATGTATATTAATAATAAAAGTTAAGATGGAATGACCACCCAAGACTATGCATTACTTCATATGTGTGCTCATAATTGTGATTTGTTGCTTAATTTTAGAGTAAGAATTTCACTATTGTTATTTTTCTTTAGCTAAAAAATGCATCTTAAAAAAGCATGGCCATACCAGCTTGTCAAAATCTGATCTCATCAGATTGCAGAGGCTAAGCAAGTCCGGGCCTTAGTATTTGGATGGGAGACTGCTCGGAATACCAGGTGCCACAGAGTGGTGCCAAGGGCGAAAATGTCACTTCACGTCAAGACACATCACCCACATTGCCTGGTATGAATGTGTGAGTATGCATGTTGGTGGAGCTTAGGTGGGCCAATGGGGCAGATTGACAGCCTTGCTGTTATTCTGTCCCAGGGCAGTTGTGGCTACATAATTATCTTATCACCACCAAGTGTGGAGAGAAGAATGATGCACTGGGTGTCTTGAAAGGCGCTATTATATAATCTCCAACAGTTAACTAATTAATAATATATAAAACATGAAGAAAGACTATCCAGACTGAACAAGTCTTATTAAGAATTATTCTTTTAGTAAGAATTTAGAGGTTAGGATTTATACCCTAAGGGGTAGGGTATAAATTAAGTAGTTAGTTGCTAAGCCTGAATCATTCTTAACTTCTCATCTTTCAGCCTACTTCTTAAAATGTCTGACTAAAATGACTCTCAGTTCAAACTGAATCTGTTTCTGAACTTTTGGAGCACAGACAAAGGGCTGGTCTCTTTGTGAAGCGCTGCAGTTTTGGCCTCTGCTGTTTGATCTACTCTTATTTTAAGTAAGAACAAGCTCTACACGGATTTCAAATTGTGCCTGAATTATTTGGGGTAAATTTAAGAATTGTTATGTCAAAGATGAAGCAAACTAAATTAAACATGAGAATTAGGAACTTGTAATTAGAAAAAAAGGCAGAATTCATATAAATTTTATTTGTGTTGGAGTACAAACTGGTCCAGATTCTTCTCAGAATGGTTGATTTGACTGAAATGGGGTATAAATTTCCATTAATGTTTTACATAACCATGAGATTGAGAGTTCCCCTTTATCAGCAGCTGGACAAACAGAAAAAGCACAGGTTTTAATAAACTATTTGCTCATTGTGAATTAACAAAATCTTTCTTCATGCTTTATTTGGGCTATGTAAATAAGCCACAGTATTTAACTTTTTGGACTAAAATAAAACCATGTTTTTGCCATTATGGATGTTTTTATTGCACAGAAAAACCTGACTTTCATTTGGCCTGTTTCCATGGAATTCTTATTCCTTTGACTATAATATTCCACAGTGTAGCAGAAAACGTCCATAATCAGTCACTAGAGGGCGCTCCAACTCTTGTATTTTCACCTCCTGCCGCGTATTCTGTTTTCTGAGGAAGCCTGCCAGGTGTCGACTGCACCATCAGCATCACTCCTCCCTCCCTCTCCCTCCTTCTGTCCGCAGCATCTCTCTCTCCTCTCCCTCTCCCTCCTTCTGTCCGCAGCAGCTCTCCTCTCTCTCTCCTCCCGTGTCTTACCCCTCTCACCACGGCCACAGCCACCGCCAGAGCCGTGTGGTGTGGAGACGCACGCTGCGCTTGACCGACAGTGAACCTGTGAATCAGCGCCTGCAAACGCCATAGGTACGTCATACTTTACCATGTTTTTATTATTATTATTAAAATGTACTAATTGCAAACTCTGGCATTTTGTTGTTTGTGCTCATATGATATTACATTTAGCTTTGGCGTTTTTACCAGACGCGTGTCTTGTTGTTGTTGACGCTTTACCACGTTGCTGCAGTTTTGTGCAAAATGAAATGTGCTTTTTTGCGTGGCGGATAATAAGCGCTAAAGCGGTGAATTCACCTCAGTTTGCAGGTGGAGAGTGACGGACGGAGAGCAGGTTACGGTGTGATTGATGCTGTGGCTCAAGTCTCAATGGGAAATGCTAATGATTTGGACATAGATTATGTAGGCTTAGACGTGAACTCAGCATGATCCACTGCGCTCAAAGGTGACCAATAAGACGATAAAAACCTTGTCAAGTTAACCGTACTTTTTGCAGTAGCTTGGTGTGTTTACGCACTAATTTAATTTATTTGACTTATCATTATTGCTCTAAATTTCTTGAAGATGCAGCCATTTTGTTCCAACTTGTTTACACAGTTTTTCAGGTTGGCACGAGAAGGATCACGTTTCCACTTCTTGCACACAAAGACCCATTAGTGGCTTGTGCAGGCTGTCACATGTCCTCTGCCTCACCTTTGGCGCTGCTAAGGGGACAGACAGAAGCGGAAAGGACAGGAAGGAGGTGCGGATCAAATAGAGAGATGAGAGGAGAACATAAAGGGCATCAGGGCTGTCTCTTGGCCACATTGATTGGTGTCTGGTGGTGAGGCAGATTAAGGTCGTCTGTGTGTGCCACTGTGGTTTCAAACATACTCATACATACAGGTGGATAAAGTTTTGATCTAGGCTACATCTAGTTGGTGTTTGTAGGCCTGTCGTGATTACAAATTGAAGCACGAAATATTGATATACTGTGATAAACAATAATATTGAAGATACCTTGTGTCACTGATACAATAATGCAAGATAATCCCTACAAGTGGCATGAGCTTCAACAAATAAATAATAGAATGAAGCAATAATTTGCCACAGAAGTGACATTTTCAACCCTCTGCACCCCAAATCTTATTGTATTATAACAAAAATACCCCAAATCTTCCCATTTTTACAAAGAAATAGTACACATGACAAATACTGAGCCCCAAAATATATTCTTCCAGCAAGTGATTGTGATTAAAACTACATTAATAGTGGAAATGCATCTGTCTGATGGATTGCAAATATAAAATAATAATAACAATGAAATGATAATAGTAAGCCTTTATTTTTGTCAATATTGTCCACCGCTACAGACAGTTCATAGGCTACTGCAGATGTAGGTGAAGCATCCTTTGTTGTTAAACGCATGGCGAAAACAAAACCGCAACAGCAAAAGTCTTAAGCAGTATTTGTTATAGGAAAGCGTAGACTTAAAATAAGGAAATATGTATCATCCCAATGCTGGTTTGATCTCCATGGTAATAAAAGTAGTAATGGTAGTCAAAGATGAATTTGTACTTTTTCCTCTTGAATCTCACAATATGATCTTCATTCATTTACTGAGATAGTAAATATTCATGTAAAAAAACCAACAACAAAAAAAACAACTTTGTAAGTTCTGAGTCCTACCCCTAGCTTGTCTCCAGACCAGTCCATGTTACTAATCTCTGTCGTGTTAATGTAAAGATTGACCGTGCATCGTGGGGCACTGGGGGTGTCGGCCTTGGTTTTTGCTGTGACTGCTGTTGGGTGCTGCTGATGCATGTGTGATTGATTCATTATATCTGACCTCTGCAAAGGCTGGACAGCGATCAATGGAGCGGCAAAATCACTGCGTGTAGAATGTGTGTTTGTTTGTGTGTATTTTGTGTGTTTTGAGCAGGTGGGATAGTTTGTCACAAAGCCCAAGAGTGAACCACATCCGTATATGACCTTCAAGTTGGTTCAGTAGGACACAACCGAGGCAGGAGCAGAGGAGGAAGGTGCAGAAAGTGTGTCAGCTTGATCTAACACCTATAGTGAGCTAAAAAAAAACAAAAAAACAAAGCATCTAAGTGGGATGTAAAAAATACTTTTCATTGATTTGCTGTAATAGTTATGTATAGTTAAGTTAGTTAGTAAGTTAGTAGTAATTTAATAACACAGTGATGAATCTAATGTAAGTTTACACACTAAAGTTGTAGTTGTAGTATAATTGTGTTTAATATTTCCACGTGATCTTGTACAAATTCTGATACAGAGCAAAAACTAGTCAGGAAATGCCCATTTATTAAGAACAAGTCAGTATTGAATATCTAGTTTCTAGTTTTCAATTGAAAACCTATTCAATCTTTACCACTGTGCCAGATACAGGACCGCTGACTTTGGCAGAGGTCTTATTTATTATAAGCAGTTGTGTCTATAAGCTTTCTTAAGTTAAGCAGGCAGACATTTCACAGGACTCACCGTATGCTAAGCCAAATGTTTCCTATGAGTAAGGCCCACAAATGGAATAATTGAGGTTATTCATGTGGTTGGTGTTGGCTGGTGTGTGTTGTGATTAGTGCTGATTAGAATCTATTAATAGACTTGTTCCTCTAGTTTTACTACCCCCACGTGGGCCAGTGGATATGTGAGAATACAGTGGGAAAAGTGTCATGGAAACACAGTCATGCTGCTGCCTTTGTCTGGAGGGTGGCAGCGAGCTGGAGTTGTAGCTCCGCCCACTTGCGGTCCGAGCCAGGATTACAGGGGCAACTGACAGGCATACACAATTGGCCTAGTGGCTATTACTACTGAATATGGAAAACCATTTTAATCCATTGGTAGTTGGTAGTTAATTACACTGTCATTGCTAGTACTATTGTTCAGTTTTGTTCTACCTCTCACCAATTAAATGCAATATGCAAGGAAACGTATTCATTATAGTTTACCTTTGTTTAAAATTCAAAATATAGTTTGTTCAAACTCCTATGACCCCAGCTTCACATCAGACAGTCTGAATGAAAATAATGTTAATTGTAATGTTGAGTATTTATTATTTAATCCTTGGCACTTGTTAAGAAACAAATAAATAAATTGTGTTGATTTTGGATGCTCTTTGAATTTGGTAAAAGTCGTATTAATCACAAACTGATGTAAATATATTTTGTCATTCAAGTTGAGTGATCATTCACTCTTTGTTGTCTCCTTATCTAAGAATTGCTGTATACATAATTACACATTATAATTTAATTACACTTGATTCAGTGAAGATCAAGTGAGTCTAAAAATACCACCCTTGTTTGTGTATTTCAGTTTGCATTACTCTGCATATTTGTTATTACTGTGAGGCAACTACTGTACATAATGAACTGTAGTCAACCCAGCTCTAAGTTCTCCCTGAAAGTTGTCTGAAAAGCCCTGGAAACTCTGACTAAGCCTGCATCATTAATATTTAATGCATCTACTCATTGTTTTTTCTTGTTCACAAAAATAGTAGTACCCAACACAGTGAGCGCATGTCATATCCCAGGCAACAGCATCTGTGCCAATAAAAGCTTCTCTTCTTAAATTCCCTGAAGGACCGTTCTGTCCCATCATACTCTCTTTGAGCTTTCCTCACTGTCATGGCTTCCCCAAAACATTTGCATAATATTTTTGCTGGGCTGCAGGGTGAATGCACCTGTGTTTCTTTTGTTGTTGTTGTTTGTTTTGCTGGTTTTCTACCTGCTCAGACAACAAAGCACATTATTAAGGGTCAGGTTTGTCATGCAACATTCTATATTCATACTTACAAGCATTTTAAGATGCCTGATTTTTTATTGCAATATTGTGAATCACAAGTAATAGCTCCAGTTAAATAATAGTGTGTTTTGTCTAGATTCAGATAAACTTTATTGATGACCTTACTTATTGTTTATTCAGGACTCAGATTACACTAATTTAACACCATAGCAAAGAGCAAGAAACTGTTAAGAAGAGATTTAAATCAAAAGTACCAGTGCTTAAATATCATGAGCATCATTATGGCACCTCAGAAACCCCCTCATTTGTCTCCTCTCCTCACCTCTAACTTGCCCCTCCCCCTTTGCCCTTTGAGGTTTGTGTGTTTAACATTACACATGCATCGCCTTCCCCACATTTCAATACTAACTACAGTCCTATGCATCCCCATTCCCCTGCACCTTGCATGTCCTCACTAGCACCATTCATTTTCATTACCATTTCCTGAAATAACTAAAAACCCTGACTCAGCCCTCAGCCGTTTCTTTGTCTAGGCACCCACACACCATCTTTATGTCTGGCGGGCTCTTTTATCTGCTCCAAAAGAAGATTTATTTTTTAAACTCCTCATCCATCCTCTCTTTGTCCTCTCTTTTTTACATTTCCCTCCAGCCATGCAAGAGTTAACCCTCTCTATGCGACAGGAGGACGAGTATTGTGGGTGGAGGGGCTTTGCTAATAAACAGTGCACCAGCTACCACCAGGCAACCAGCAAAACGTGGTCAAAGAGCTAGACGGGCTGTCCGCTCCTCATCCATGACGCTCTTGTCTGGATACTATCTCTGTAGGCACAGCGCAGGGTCATAAACAGTAAATAGCCCTAGCTCATTGTCTCAGCTCCCCCAGACTGCAGCAGAGCACAGCCACTAATGTCTTTTGTTGTGATTTAAACTTGAATCACACTCTTCATTTCCTCCACATTTGTCTTTCCCTTCTATCTTGACAGTAATCCAGATGAATCTCCTGCAAATAATTCAAAGACAAAGGCAGGGAAATTATAGCTACAAGTTGAATCTGAAATACAATGGTGATATTTTGTACATGGGGTTTTCTTTGTGTCTGGGCTGCATGCTAGAGTATAATTATGACTGGGCGCTTTTGTGTAGGTGGCATTCATATGTATTCATAATTGGCATGGGTCCATGTGTGGTATAGTTTTATTATTTTAACTTTTGCAAAATAAAACAGATTTTATTTTTTTGTTATAACATTTACATACAAATCAAAAGCTGTTCATTTTTTATAAACTAAATGAATACAATTAAGTTCATTTCTGTCAAATAGAAAAGCTGACACATAGAACTACTATGTGCAGCACTTTGGAAAGTATTTTGTTTATTTATAACATTTGCTTTACAAATAAACTTGGACTGGATCTGTTCTTCATTGCAAATCATCATCATTCTAAGCATGTAGTGATTTGCATTTTATTTGGTATCAGTTTTTCAACAACAGATGACCATCAACCCTTTACTTATATTTGGATTTGTTCATTGCAATTGTGGTGCAGATTTGTTGATGGCCAAACTGAAGTGTGTGCACAAGCTGAGATTAATCCTATTATTGTGATCTTGTGACATTCTGACAATTTCATAGCTCTCTTGCTCACAATATGGAAATAATTAGCTGTTATTGCCTGTGATCAGATTTTTTCCATCCACTTTATTCGTTTAGCTTTGACCACGGACTGTGACCTGAAATCCAGTTGAAATCCTGTTACAGTCTCCCTCGCTTGACTTTAAATGGTTCCCCTGGGGTGCAAAGAGCCTCCGCTACCAGAGTGGATGGAGGAATGGGTTAGAGACAGTTGCTGATTTGGACAGATGTAGTGCGCTGACGTGCTGCCGGTAAAGGACTCCGATTGCTCACCGCAGCCTGGTTTCATTAACTGTATTATAGGGGAAGTGTAAGCGGACATTTTAAACTGGGCTGAGATGGGAATGCTACAAAACGCACTAAAAATTACCTATGAAATACAGTATGCTTTTTATTTGCTCATTTTTTCCAGTTCAGTCCAATTGTGTCCAGTGGTGTGCCAATTGTGCGTATGTTTCACTATACTGAAATAAAACATTGACTTCATGATTCTATTTCCAGTAAATGGCCCATAATACGCCATTTTCTGATCTATGTTATCATGTTTCCTCATCAAAAACATACCTGGAGTTGTGTTTTGTTTCATTCATAACACACAAACCCTGCATATTTAGGCTGAGTTCTTCTTTCAGACTGAAAACACTCTGTTCCACCTTGTGATGTCATGTGGTAATACAGGAAGTGCTCCACTGTGTTTTTAAACTCCATACACCTTCACTAAAATCATTTGGATGATTTTAGCCTGAATTTTCCAATATCTACTGAACTAAAGGTAAAAGGTAGCTGTTAATTTAAAAACTACCACTTCATGACATCACAAGGTGGAACAGAGCATTTTGAGCTTTGGAGTTGTAGACAGACTAATAACAAAGAATTACTTAAACATGAATGAAATAAAACACAACTCCAGGTATGTTTTTGATGAAGAAACAACATTCTAACATGGCTTAAAGCTCACAAGAGTCAATTTTGCTTTAATCATTTGCCACTAAGGCTGCATGATTTTGAAAAAAAATCTTTTCTGGCAAATAGTACACTTGCCATTTGAACTGCAATCTGTTTAAAAAGTATGATTCTGTTCTCTCAACTTGTGACTGGTGTAGATATGATGTCCCAGCTAAACTAGAGACTACGGGCGTATACAAAGATATTTTGAGCTTGAATCAGACAGTTTGGGAGGCAGTAATTGATGTACCTGCTATATTTTGCTGCAGAGAAGCTGTGATTGTTGACACATCTCTCGCTGTGAAGCCGAGATAATCAGCGCATATCATCAGGCTCAAGTCGAGATAGTCAAGAAGACTATTTTGGGGATAAAGTTTCCAAACGTGCCTCTGTGGAAATCCCTCTGGTGTGCAGCATTTTTAGTTCAAACGCCACAATTTAGTGATTTGTCACCACTCCCCCGGCTTTTATGTTGTGCTAGGATAGAGGAGCTTATTGCCGTGCTATTTCAGATTCCTTTGTACCAGTAACAACGAGGGGAGGAGGAAAATGAGTCAAGCTTAGCATAAATGGTTGCCATTTTAGGATTTGTGCAGTTGCAGAGTAGTTTGTGCTCCTGTTTCTTAGCTTACAGAGGTTTATGTTCAACCCTTCTAAGTGGAGTTTGTCGCATTCCAAACAAATTCCTATTCTTAATATGGAACTCGGCTCCAAATTGGCTCATACAACTGCTGGCCTCGTGAGCTTCATTTAACTGGAGCTGAACAGGTGATGTTACACTCCCTTAGTCCACTTATATTATAGAGTTTCTGGTCTGTAATTGTCGTGGTTATTGTCTATACTCTATATCCTAATTTTGCATATCTCTAATACAACAATTTTGATATAATAATGTTTTCATAAATATGCAGTACATCCTCTACTGCAACAAGTAGACTATAAGTTGCAGAGATTTAATTAACCTTTCCTATATTCTTCATACAGTCTTCTTAGTGCAACATTTTGTTTTTTTTTGTGGTGTAAAAACAAACTTATATTGAATAAAATAGTTGACCTTCAGAATGAAAAAGAATTTAAACTTTATCTTATGAAAAAGCACTTGATAAATCTTTGTATCCTGTGTTGACAGGTTAACCGTACATATGTACCGGCTCACAACGGGAACTCTGAAGCACACAAGGACATGCACAAGGATGATGCCATTAGAGATTAATTACATGTGCACAAAGACATAGCGCTTTCAACTTTAACAATAACTGCCGCGCAGCATTATAATGTAAGGTCTGGCGCTACATCTAATTATATCGCACTAACACTCAGGAGTCATAAATTACGGTTAGCTAGGTGTCCACACTGTCCATTTGCTTTGCTTTTCATTTCAGGGTCCGCGGGTATCTCTTTGGAGGAGGATGAAAGACATGGGACATTCAAGGCAATGTGTGGGTATATGCACGAATTCCCCTGGGAAGTCTATGTGCAATAAAACCTGTCTGCTATCGGGGTGGGGGGAGGACAGAAATAAAGTAAAGTGCCTCAGACAAATGGATGCAGTAATAGCCACATCTGCAGCCAGAGCGACAACAAAGACTAGCAGAGAGGTGGTTGTGCACGTGGAGAAAACAATGCTTCTATATACGCATGCCTTATCAACTGTGGACATGTGTCTCAGGAAACCCATGCAAGCCTCAGTGTTGGCATGTTAACCACATTAAATACATGATGCCTGCTTATGGGACAAAGACAATTGAATCATTTTTTATTTGATTTTGTTGTGTAGAATAAGCTGACTATAATTACCAACCGTATGGCATTCTATTTAATTCACCACTGTCACATTAAGGGTAGAAATTAAAGGTATGGTTCACTTCTGGAGTCTGAATCCCTTGTCTATCCCCAGGCAATACAGCAGTAGGAGTTTAGTCCATATTATCAAATGTGAATTTCAGTCTGCGTTTCCTTTGATTGTAATTCATTTAAATGTTGACAACATAAAGGCTTGGCTGTATGTATTAAAACACATTTAAATATTCACTTTTATTTTCTTTTTGAATTATGGCTTCCACAATCAACACAGCAGATTGTCTTTCTTTTGTGCAGTGATTTGTATATTGATTTGCCATAAGTTGAATGCTTCATCCAACCTCAGCCTCTCCATATATCTGGGCTATGACTCACAAAACTATTGGTTTGTGACCTGATTTGTTGTTTTGAATAGCACTGCTGGCTTAAAGGGACGATATTACGCTATTTTCTGATGTTATAATGTTGTTTTCTCATCAAAAACATACCTGGAGTTATGTTTTGTTTCAGTCACACATGTTTAACACACAAATCCTGCATATTTAGGCTGAGTTCTTCTCTTAAAATGAAAACACACTGTTCCACCTTGCGCTGTCATATGGGAAAATAGGAAGTGCTCCACTGTGGTTTTAAACTCCATACAACTTCGACAGAATCATTTGAATAATTTCAGCCCTGTCAGCTCAGTATACTGAACAAAAAGTAAAAGTTTGCTGTTAACTTGAAAACTACCACTACATGACATCACAAGGTGGAACTGTGCATTTTGAGCCTGGAAGATGTAGACAGATTAATAATAAAGGGTTACTCAAACGTGTGAATGAAACAAAACACATCTGGGTATGTTTTTGAGGAGATAACATTATAACGTGGCACAAGAAGTAAATAGTGCGTAATATGGGACCTTTAATAGTTTTGCATGAATAGGAATTAATCATTTATTTATTGGCTTTCTGTTTATAGATGACATTCTCACCATTCAGAAGATAGATACTTGCCATGACGACATTGCTCATTTTTGTCATTCCAAAACCCATGGATAGTTTTAGTAAAAGCAACAAAAAATTGTTTTCAAAAACGTACTATTTCTGCATATTTTAAAATTTTAAAATTCCAGACAGATTGTCTACACATGGTACTATTTGCAGAGCCTAATTAGTAGTAGTAACTCATTTCCTTCTCTTCATCTCCATGTGTCTTGCCTGTGCCTGTCTTCCTCTTGCTCCCACTCACACATCCCTCCTGTCATTTACAGCAGACTGCCACACAAGAGCCCTTCTCAGAGCTCCATCTTTTAGAGCGCTGTGGCTGGTTAATTGCAGCACTTGATAGGTTCGACCCACTGTAAATCCATACTTATTTTACATCTCATCAAACCTTTCTTTACTTTACCACACTTCAATGATCCACAGGATTCAGGATTATGATTGCTTTTAGATATCTGAGTATCTACTGTGGAAAAAACCTGCCTTTGGCACAGCTATTTCTAGCACCTTGTTGTTTGAGATTAGAAATGTATTCCCATAGAAAGTTGCAGATAGGATGCTATTTCGTGGTTGTGAGGTAAGTGTGGAAAGGATGCAAATGTATAGGTGGTAGAAAAAGCATCACACACCCGTTATACAACAACAACCTGTGCAGTGACGACCTTTTTCTAATGGTATGTGTTTTCAGCAAAGGTTAAAGGATCACCATGACAACAGAAGCAACACTAATCAATGTTTTGGGACTTAGTTTAGGATAAAAAAGTGGGTATTTAAAACTATTATTAGATATGTGTTGAGAGAGATTATTGCATTGGAGCATGTGGACCTTATTTGTGGATGTATAGTTCAGTATTGAGATATTGTGTCCGATAAGCTACTCACAATACTTAACTGACTTGGTTTGGTCAATTATGTTTTAAGTAAACATACTAACAAACCAACTATGCATCTAAAAGCTCACATAAATTCCACATTACACACATTTATTTTGTGAACTGTTCCGAGGCTAATTACAACAGTAACGTTCCTATTGAAGGACAATGCAAATTGCTTTCTGAATAATTATACTATGTTACTATGTAACAAACATAGTGTCCAAAAGACCATAGTATGCACATTTGGGATGTGATATTGAACAGCAAGAACAAATACATGAAGCTTATATATGAAAGTCATAGGAAATAGTCATCAATCACTTGTCAGCTCTCAACTTGGTTTCTTTGACAGGTTGCTAATTTGCTGCGTTGCACAACCATCATTGCTAACCATAGTAGCCTAAAGAGGTATGCACAGCCCACTACACAATGTTTGGGGCCGGGCATAAAAATGGCCTCATTACAGCATGTTTAACTGTTTGGCAGGTGCCTTACTGAGAAGTCCATTAGCATACACACAGCTACGGCTTTCGTTTAGATAATTATGGTTTTGTATATGACTCTGATGCCATATCCTATTACTAATACTGCACGCTCATCACTATTTTTATATTCTACAGTTACATGTGAACCAGTGAATCTTCCTTCTAGCCATAGACAATGACAGGTCTTTTTCTCTAGGGAATTAATGCACAAATGATTGAGTGGTGAAGTAATCACTTAGTGTCAAGTGTCTAATTGAGATGTCCTTGGTCCCTTGGACATGACTGCTCTTCAGTGTAATAACATTAATATCACTACTTGTACAAGTCGTATATAGCATTGATGCATGCTTATAATATCACAGTACGTTATACAGCTGGCAATGTAATTTCTTTGCAATAGACAATAAAATACTTGAATTAAATAACGTAACATTTACATAGATATTACAGGTCAAATATGAACTGTACTATGAACAATAAACTGTAAAATGATTGTAATGATTAAAGATTTTAATATTTATCAAAAATATATAAAACATGAATTTAAAAAAAAAATATGTTTTATATATTGCTTGTGAAAAATAGTCTTTTCATCTTCTCCCCCATGACTGCACTCTCCTTCAGCACTTTTATAACACAGCTAAGTCTAAGTAAGTTTGTCATCACTTTAAGGCTCTGCAGCAGGAGAGTAAACCTGTCAGTTTTTTTCTAAAAGTTTTCCCAAAAGAGACGTATTTTCATGTATATTTTATCCCTTCACTACAATATTCTTCTCTCACACTTTTTACTGTTTGACTCATCTCCTCGAATTGGTTCTGTCTGTGTCTCCGTACAGTATAGTATATCTTGCCACTTACTCTAGCTGAGCAGCAATGGCTGAGTTTGGCGCTTGGCTGCACAGGACTGCACCATCAGCAAAAGTCCTGGCTCTATATCACTGCTGTAATGAATCTGCCTCTGTGACTTCTCTCTGAATTCTGTCTCCTCCACTCTCCTCACGACTCCTCTTCCTCTTCAGTATGTTTAAATAGTGTCTGACGCCGCTCTAATTAGTCGATTATTTGATTTGGTGTATGTTATGTGCACACGGTAAATATTGGCACACATGGAAATGTATATTACACTGAAGTCATAAAACATAAATAATGCAAAACTGAGAGTTTTTGAGGCTTTGAGAAAAAAATAGAGCCTTTGCCCACAAACCTGAAGGTTGGTGGCTGTAGTTGTGTCCTTCAAAAGGACACAACTACAGTTTGCAATTACAAAAAATTACAAATACAGTCTGCAGTAGCTTTAGAAGTTGTTGTATATCACACAGAGATTGTATCAGGAGTAAAACATTTGTCCATAGTATAAGGCGCAGTTATATATGTTCCAGGTTCAGTTCAGGTTTATGGACAGCTTTCCTCTGGGTAACCTTTTGTAATAGCAGCATGATTGTGAGTGGGCATGGGGCTATAAAGGGGCCCTTCAGGGGGGTGGCTGAGGGCAGCAGGAGTTGTTTAGTGCCATACGGGGCCAGTGAGACATTTAAAGGGACACAGATCGTAATACACCGGTAATCATGAGCAGCAAGAGGCTAGTTTGAGCTGCAGAGTTTAGGCACAATAATTATGAACAACATTTATCCTTGAATAATGCCACATGACTAAAGGAGGAAACACAAAGCCTTAGTAATTAAGAGCTGGTTGGACAAAGTAGGATGATCGTGGTGGGGGTTGGGACAGACAGGCAGTAAACCAATGATTAAAAGCACCTTTTAAATTAGGTTTGTGACTCAATCCTCTCTACATCAGCATTAGTTTGTTGATGGATTGAAACTATTGAGCTGAAATTAGTGGGTGTAAAAGGGGTGAGTGGTCAATGCTCCCGCCTTTGAGCAAGGAGGTTGTGGGTTTGAAACTTGGATTGGCCAACTAACCTCTCCAATCTAAATATATATTCTGACTGTAAAAAGTTGTAAAATATTGGCCTATAGGAATCTAAAATCCAAGAATAGCTTTACCTGACCTTTTATATAAGATGCATAAACATTTTTTACTACTTTTAACTACTTTCAAACATGTTATAACTCATGTCATTTACATCCCAGTCCCAGTAAGTAGTGGCGTAGAGGCGCTGGCTTATCTCCTCCCTCCATACCCCTGCAGTGGATGACACCTGCTAATGAGAAATCAGCAGTGTGTTACAAGTATAATTGGATGGAGGGAGCCATATTTGAACTTGATCCTGGTGAAATATTCAAAGTGATGATGTAAAGATACATATCTAGACTTCATAATCACCATCTCACTCTATCTGTATGAAGTCGGTGCCAGATGTATCACGCAAATGACACCTATCGCAGCGTATTATCTGATAAGAAGTCATGTGTCACTATCAATTTGGAGAGTAGCTGAACTGCACCGCATGTTTTTATATTCTGACTAAATTTTGACTTGAAGTGATTTTGTACACAGATGATTTGTTCTTACTGAAACTGACAGACCAAACTGGCACATTGTGGTTTTCAGTCGACTTCATTTTAACTGTTTTGGTTTCATGTAGGAATATTTGGCCCAACTTGCTTCTTAATAATACTACATGTGTGTACCTTGACATTTGACTAAAGCTCTTATGTATAGTTAAGTAGTTTAATGTCCCCCTTGTTGCAGTTATATTTTATGTTTCTTAGCGGTACTGCATATTTAATGCAGTTGACTATTTATTGCTTGTTATTTTAAAGGTGTACTGTGCAACTTTTCAGTTGGGGGTCCGTCACCTGCTTGTTTCTATGAATATGTCACTGCTTTGCTTCGAAAGTTCCACAATATTACATTAAACAGATAGCTCAATTACAAGTGGTTTTAAAGCTCAAAAATACCTAGTAAAACAGGCATTCTGACTGTGAGCGGAGTTGCCTCTCCACAGATCTGACCTGTAACTTGGCCTGGTTTGGTCTCCATGATGATAGAACGGTTTAATGCCATGAAACATTTCTGACAAAGCAATAACATCCCCATGGAGAAAAGCAGGTGGCAGACCCTCCTCTAGAACAGTTACATAATACACCTTTAAGTCTCTAAGTAAAAACAGAACAAAAATCTCTTTCTTAAAAAGAAATTATTTGAAGTAGTTTTGCTAATAATTAATATTGTCTTTTAAACTGTATGTGGCACTATTGCACATGTTTAAATTCTAGTTGAAATGTTAAAAAAAAAACTAAAAAAAAAACAGCCTGAATTATTATTTTTTTCCTTTAAAAGCAATCTTATGAGGGAGACTTTATCTTGACAGTCTTTTTGAATGTACTGTCAGCGGTAGTCATGGTGAGTGGACATGATGTGGCAAAAGCATTCAGACATTTGCCCTCCCATGAGGGCCCTCCCATGACCTGTATATTTATAAGCCACTATTAACAACATACATACATTTCATTGTTAATTTATCCTTTACAGAAACATGCATCTTTCGGGTAGGATATGATATGTGATAGTTTTGTGGTTTGATCCAATACGACATATGGCGTGTTGGATGAGCCTGTTGAGAGCTGTTCTGCTTTGTACAAACCTGCAATATGGATTTATTTGTGTTGCTTCTCTTCACCTATTGATCACCAGCGTCACGTTTATTTCACACCTCTTTTGTTATTAATATGCATGCCTAAACCCATTTAAAATACCATACAGTAGATGCCGTGGTTGGTTTTGCCTGTGTACCTGAACTACATACTGGTGCATAATATTTGTTGCCCAATCCTAACCGTGCTCATTTTTAACTCCCCTTGAGAATAAGAACTCATTACAAAATATTTCTCACCCTATCTGCCTCTTTCCCTCCAACTTGCATCAACTCCCCAGGGCGACTCCTTCACTTACAACCACACACTACACCAGACAAAATTTAGCCTTTTTTTTTATTCACCGCAGTATCTTCTCTATGTTCATGTCCCAAAGCTTGGCACATCTATCATTGCTCATGTCTGTTTTGTGTTTGATTAGTCTGCCTGAATTTATGCACGCCCCTGCCACTTCAAATTGTACAACTCATTAATTATTAAGCATATTGAAATGCAACTGGTCATTTTGGTCTTTTCTAGAAATACTTTACAAGTATTTGAGTGGTTTTATGCTTAATCTATTATCAAAATTAGATACTTATTTTAAGAAGTATCAGTACTAAAATTAATTGCGTAAAAAGGACAGTATTAGTGTCTTTATGGTATTGTTTTGAAATTGTCAAAATATATTTCACAACTAGTATGACCACATGCTAACTTTAAAGGCAATACTGCTATTTTGTGAAAAGAAAAGAACACCTGTTTTCTATAGTTTTAATAAATAGTTATTGCTATTGTGGTATCAAAATCAATATCATTTTTTCCTCTCAAGTATACGAGTTTGAATTTGTACAACACTAGTGCATAATGCTGTTTCTTTTGGCAAGACACTTCCCCCATCCCCCATTTATAGTATATGAGTGAATGGGAATTAATGCTGCACCACTGTCAACCGAGGACAGCTGTGGCTACTAGGAGTGTTGAAAAATGTTTTGAATTGAATTATATTTTTGAAAAGTTTTCTAACCAATATCTGCTTGAATGTTTTATAGTAGTGGATAAAAGCGCAATCCACTCATTATTTTTAGTTTTGTTGTTCTTTAAATTATGGTGTCTCTAATGTATTTTTACGTTTTGTTCTTTATTTTCAGATTACGAATCGCCTCAATAAAGAGCCATAAGAGACAAGTCAAACCAAATGCAACAATCCCAGAAGAAATGGAGAGTGAATCATAAGATGACATTCTGGTCAATGAGCATTCAAGTCAATAGCATTAAGCAGAAAGATCTTATTTTAAAATTGTAAATGGCCTTTAGGTACTGAGCTTAGAGGAGTAGGTACAACATGAGTATCCCAACTGATTACCAGGGGCTTCGAGTATCTGTGGAAAAAGGTGAGAAAATTTCCAACAAAAGCAACTTACCGTTTTCTCAGTGCGGAGACAATAACGCTAACGGAATAGGAGAGCTGGAATACACTACCAGCTTTATCCCTCCTCTTGTTTCACAGAGCGAAACTCATGAGAAAATAGTCATCTGGAGCTCAGAACAGCCGTTCGAGCCCTGTCAGGAAATACACACATTTCTAGGCAAAAGTGATGATCTTTATGACGATGAAGAGGATGGAGCCAGTATGAGAGATGGCCCCATGTCCATCTCCTCCAGTTCCACTGCCAGCTCTGCCTCGACCGGAGTGAAGAGGAACGACAATGACAGCAACAAGGTGGAGGTTCGGAGGAGCAGACAGGAGCACAAAAGGACTGCCAGTCACAGCACCGAAGAACTGGACGCCTGTGTGACAGTGGATAGAGATGGAGTCAGGGTGGGCAGAGCAACGGAGAGGGACAGACAAAAGTCCAAATCTGAAACCAATGTGTTTGCCTCTAGCTTATCCACGATCTCTCTCAGCGGAAGTCTATCAAGTGCTTTGGATACCGGCGGTATAACTTTGCCAGTTTACAAGACCCACCTCTATTCCTCTGGTACAAGCAACACTACCTCAGTTCAGACCAGAAGAGGGTCCGCCCCAATGGACAACAAGAACTCCCCTCCTTATCACTCTCAGGAGAAACTTCAACAATACAGCAACAACAGCAGCCAAGATGGTGGGCTTGGACAGAGGAGAAAGGCAGGATTTGAGGAAAGGGTATTACCGCCAAGGAGACAGCAGCTTGTAAGACCAATGTGTCAGACAGAGATGGGGCGGGCTAGGAGTTTGCCTGAATCTAGTAGCCATCAAGTCGACCCAGGACAGCCAAACCAGGAATACATTGGTAACAGAAAGTTCACAAGATCATCCCTGCGCGAGCCATCTGATTTCTCTCACCTTTATAACTCATCAGGAGTCTTAAGACAGCCCAGTCAAGCAGGCCAAAGAGACACGCTATCTACCGAAAAACAGCTCACTAGTGCCTCAAGGCCGACCCCGAGTCCAAGACCCCAAACTCAGCTTACATACAGGAGAAACTGCTCCAGTCCCAACCGGGTGGCAACTCCTCCTCAGTCCCCTCTCAGGACCCCCCAAGGATCACCCAGACGACAGCCCTCAATGTTCATCATTCCCCGAAGCGTCCCGGGAATGGTTCAGCACACTCCTCCCAATGGGTCTAGCACTGCTGTAACCACTCGGGGCTATGGCAACAGTAGCCTAAGAGCACCAGTCAAAACTAGCATAAGCACAACTGGGACAGCCAAACCAGCAGCTCCCAACAGCAGGCAGAGTCCACCGAAGGACAGCTCACCTTCGCCGAAACACACCCCCAAACCAAAAGGCGTCCGCCCCAAGATTATCACCTACGTCAGGAAAAATCCGCAGTTTAAGCCACAAGTTGCAGACGGGCCTTATCAAGTATCCTCTTTGCCATCCAGGCTGTCAACATACTCAAATAACCAGAGTAAAGATATCCCGAAAGAAAAGACAGATGTTGAAGCCAGAGGAGGGCCAGTTCTTAGTGCATCAAATTTGCTTTATGAAAAATACAGGCAAGAGATGCAGACAAGTGTATGCCCCCAACCAGGAGTGAACAACAGGGGAGCCAGGCCAAATACTGTCCCACCAGCCACTGCACCTCACGGACACAGCCACACAGCACCGCCCAAACTGGGGAGCAAAGCAGACAACTTCTATGGGTTGCCGTCTGAGGTTAGTACACATCTTCTCAGTATTTTTACATCTGACAGATACTTTATTCAGATATCATAATTGAGTTATTATGACAATGAGCATGACATTGGGCAGTTGCAGTAGTACTAGTAGTATCAATATACATTTGCAGTTTTGAATGGTAACTTTACAAATGCAATAAAGCATCAGGACTTTAACTTCCACCTCTGCACATCTACAGCATGAGTTCATTTTGAAAACAGTTATGCCCCATACTTTAAATAGAAAGAAAGATCTTAGAAGTTCATGGTAGTTTTCTGTTGTCAGATATGAAATAATGAGTAACAGAAACATTCACAATTCCAATTACTTAATCTAATTTAAAGTCTAAATAGGGTAAATAAACGGCTATAGTATCAGTATATAATCTACAGTACATGGCTCCATTCTGGAGTCTAACCCACCATTTGGGGACCACTTCTCTAAACAATTACATAATAATCCTGTAGAGAACATACTGATGGCTCAAAAGTGATACTCAAAAGCATAGCGGCCCACTTAAAACACTTACTGTACTTACTGATTAAAATGTTTACTTTATCTGCATGGATTCACCAAGATTACATTATTCTGAATTATTTATTAATTAGCCTTAGCTTTAGGGAATTGCTCCAAGTGCATAAATTGAATCACTACAATGGCATATCTCATACATTACATGTGTTAACCCCACATATTGATTTGTGGTGCGTAGGTCGATTCCCATGGACCCACAGTAAACAGTGTGTAATTGTTTACATTCAGATTTCTATTGTATATCTCAACTTTTCATAGAATAATTTTATTGATCCGAATTAATTATTTGTCATTTATAACATCTAGAGCAGTGGCCTCCAACCTTTTCCTCTGGTGAGCTACCTTTACAAAACAGAAATGTTAGAGAACTATTAATTCTAGCATTGGCAAGAAACAGAGTATATATAAGAGCCACGGCAAGCCTTAGATGGAGTACAGTTAGATGCTTATCATTATCCAGCAAAACCTTATTGATTCACAAGGGCAATTACTTGGACACAGTAGCTCACATATTGCAATATAATAATAAAGAGCAAAAAAATGTATACAGATGACAAAATAAAATAAAAATAAATAAATTAAAATACACAAAAAATGCTTAAATGCACTTTCTCTATATACTCTTACCTAGTTAGGACGACCAGGCAGTTTCAAAGGCAGCCGGACAGATGACCCTCTGCAGTCCCGCACAGTACCCCAGGGTGGAGGGGGAGGCGGCAGCTTGCTCCGCTCTGGCAGAGGTCTACGTTTGGGTCTAGGTGCTGTGACCAGGACTGCCCCGGGACCAGCCAGAACCCGGAGTCCTGCTCAGAGATCTGCTCCTGTCCTGAGCCAACCAGTGCAACCCATCAGTCCCACTGAGAAATCCTACGACACAGGTAAAGCCACAATCATTTGACGTATTTTTCTCTGCCGTGACAAAAAAATGCTAGAAAGAGATGGGTGTTTTTGGGTTTCTGCATATGTCACAATATATTCAAACAGCTTGAAGTATGAGACACAGGAGAAATCCATAACTATACGCTATCTTCTCCTCAGCAACAAGCAGGTCTGGGACTGTCTCTGCCTCAAATCAGCATGAGATGAAGGCACCTCATTAAAATGCATTCGCCAAGATGATTTTTGGTGAATCTGATTGGAAGGCTTGAAGAAATACTCAGAGGGGACCCGCTCCGGCAAAACTCTTTTTTGCAGCTCTAAATAAATAAAGAGGCTAGCTTCCATTTTCTCTTCCCACGGTTTTGACTTAACACAATAGCTTCAGACACATTTTTGGAAACACAATTTTACTGTCACAGAATACTGAAATGGGACTTTGCCTATTCTATACACACTGCTCAAAGGCTGTGTCATTTATCACTGTCATGCATATTTGATTTGGACCCTATCTCTGTGGCTGTGATAACCCGGACGGAAAGTTCAGAGAAAAAATAATATTGCACATAAAGAATTGATCAGCTCAGTGTTAGGATGTGGCAGGCTTTCTTATCATAATCCCTATTAATACATATGTATATGGCCCTGGAGAGGTGCAAAAATCCCCCTGGGAAGTGCAAGGCTTTGAAGGGCATTGCAATTAACACTAAGTAACATCATTTTTTTCCTCTGCCTTCCTCTCTGCACCTTTTTAGCATGAATAAACACAGATTAAATTGGATCCATTTTACATGTGGTTTTAGTTAGCATTTAAACCACCATGTCTTCCATTTATGTTACTTAGTACATTATGTATTCCCTTTCATCAAAGGTTTTTTACATCTATTCTTTGCTTTATTCATCCTGCATATTGTATTTAAAATGTCTAAAAATCTCTCTCTTTTGTATCTGTATTCTGTATTTTGTATTCTGACCATTTCAACTGAATTCATACATCTACAAAGACATTTCTACAACCCTTTTTATAATTGCTATGTAGGTCTTACCACATTGTTCTATTCATGCTCCTCACATAAGGATTCCATGTTACATTCTGCACCAGTCATCTCTTCTCAGCACTGCAGGCTTCTTTTAGTACACTGAAATTGCACTTCTCTCTTGCTTTTAATAGTGTGCAGTTTAACATTTTGTGTAGGAAATTCATGCAGGTTGAGGCAGCTGATCCTTGTAAAAATCAGCCTTTGTTCATTGACTTATTCACGTTGATCCACTGACTTTTTTGCAGCAAATTTGCATTCATTATCCCAATTTAACCCCTGCTCCTTGTGTAATGGAAAAACAATAGTGATTTTTAATCGGTTGGAAAAGGGGTTAGAGACCTAAATACAGTGTAGTCTTACCAACTGTGAGATACAACGTTGAAAATGTAGAATGCTGTACCTAATTCAGGCCCATTTGGAAAATCACTGACTTTTTTTTTATTGTGATTTAACATGATGCTGGAATACAATGTGACTTGTAGTTGCACAGCTTTCTTATTATCAATACTGCAGAATGCTAGTATGTATGCCTGGTGCTAATTTAAATAAACATGGTTGGCATATAGTTAAATAGTCCATATTGTTTCCAGAGCTGTATAAACAATACATAATAAGTATTCCTATTTTCCCTACGCCACAGTGTTTGATAAAAGCGATTGTTGGCCTGGCTCTTGGCTCTAAGGATTTGAGTGAAGTTGATGTGGAGAAGTAAAGGAGGGACATTTATCTCTAATGATCCTGACCTTCCCACTCGAGAGCAGCCAGGCCCAATCTAATAAACAGACTGTGTGCTGCGAAGATGGAGCGAAGGTAGCCATAAGTGTGCCACAGCATTGCCAATGAGATACACTGGAGATATTCCCTTCCAATTTCTTCCACTCTCTGCCCCACTTTCTTCTCATTCTGTGCGTGGTGTTGCCCTGTAGCTGTAGTGGTGAAGAACAGAGAGCCAAATGGAGAGGAAGGTCCCGCCACATGTCTTATCTCAGCAGCCAGCAGGAGCCAGAGCTGCTCTCCGTGTTGGGATTCAGACATAGCGCTTAAGACTCAGCTCCAGTCCAGGTCATGTTAGGATATGGATGTGTGAGAACCTGGCTGCTCGTGATGAAGTCATTCCATTACATGTCTATAGGCGCCATTTTGAGAACCATGTATGTTTTGAATTGTTAATTGCTTCGGTAATAGTGCGAATTTGTCATCACTCTGAAACACGTGGATAAGTTGTTATATTGTACACCAAAAAGGCATTTCATTATTGCAGTGCAGTATTAACATAATTAACATAAAAGTGCACACTGTAACTTTACATTACCTGCTTGTGTCCATGGAGAAGTTGTGGGAATATTGTATCACAGTGAACAAATGACAGGTCAGACTTGTGGAGAGATGGTGCCAATTACAATAAGTAATAAAGTGTGTTTAATTTTGATGATGCTCTAAAAACATTCACACATCATAATCATACATTCTCCATTGTTTTTGTGTATAATGTAAACCATTATATCTTAGTGCAATGACAGTGAAGGTGTTGGTGTCTTGTGACCAGTGGAGGGCAGATCAGACCGTGTTCGTCTCCTCTTCATGCCAGCACATCCACCGTGTTCACAGCCACAGATTAGAGCCGGCGCTGACAATAGCTGCCTCTGTGGAGCTTTGATTAGTTTTTTATCCGTTCTTTGATTCCCTGTCTGGTCTTTCTCTGGTCTTCCCAACATTTTTTTCTTCTTGCTGTAAAGCCACATTGTATTTCATGCTCCTGTGGTCTAAAGATGGATTTGTGGAAGCATGTGGCTAGAAGGATTATTAGAAACATTAAACCACCATAGAACCATTTAACAGAACTTTGCTTTGAAAGAAAAAAAAAAAGCCTAACTAGAAAAGCACTCAGAGAGCGCAGACCTCCGCCAAGCAGCTCAGTTTTCAAGGTGATCCAGAATCCAGGATTTCTTCTGGATCATCACCAAAATTTAATCATCTGTTGGATTTGCCATTAGGAACATTTCCTGAAAATTTCATCAAGATCCGTCCATAACTTTTTGAGTTATCTTGCTAACTAACAAACAAACGAACAAACAAACAAACAGACAGACTCAGGCGAAAACATAACCTCCTTGGCGGAGGTAACAAAGCCTAACAATTTAGTGACCGAAGCCTTTGGTACCAGCAGCTGTGACTTGGCAAGGAGGTGGTGATAAATAACACAAAAACATGATATATCTTACACTACTTACACAGTTTATCAAAATCAAGTCATTAATCAACTATTGTTTTGTTCAATCTTTTTCAACAGATGATCAAGTTTTTAAGCAGAATGCCCCTGTCCCATCTTCGGCTGAGAGTCCAAATGCTGCCTCCAGGTCTTTAGTGCCCAAAGGGTCCCAGTCCGGGCTGCGTCCTCCGGGCTTCAGCTCCACTCGTCTCCCGGCTGGACGTCTCGCTGCCTTTGGCTTTGTGCGCAGCTCCAGTGTCTCCTCTGCCTCCTCTGCCCAGTCTGGAGACAGTGGGCCCAGTGACCCCACCAGGACCACACATTGTAAGTAATACAGTATAATGTTATGAGAAAATTGCTACACTGTGCTTAAAAGAGAACTATGTAGTGTTTCTGTTGGGCTTCTGCCACCTGTTTGTCTCATGGAAATGTTTTTGCTTTGCCTGGAGTGTTCCACAGAATGACATTGGTGTTTTTACTTGGTGTTTTACTGGAATAAAGTAAAATTATATAAATATCTTGAAAAACACCATGTTATGAACATTCACAGGAAAAGTTGCTTAGTGGACCTGACCAGTGGACAGTGTTTGGTCTGTTTAAGTAAGTAGCTGTCACATACAAACACTCAAGTCTAAACCTGGGCTTTAATTGATGTAAATGTTAAAGAAGACACTATCATGTATTTTAGTTTTGTCTCATCTCAACATTTTTATTTGCATGAGACTCATTTAGTACACATTTCTGATACATGGATGTCACACTCACCAACCACATCCAAAGATACATTTATATAAAATTGCAATACACAGGTATGTTTTTGTTCAGCCACTTATGCAGTCAGTATAAATTATCCAGATAATTACATGGCCAGTAAACACCATTAATGAAAACGTGGCAAAAAAAAAGGGAGAAAATTTAATTTGTCAACTGGACATAGTTTATTTGGTTGAATACGTTTCGCAGCTCATCCAAGCTGCTTCCTCAGTTCGCTTGGATGAGCTGCGAAACGTATTCAACCAAATAAACTATGTCCAGTTGACAAATTAAATTTTCTCCCTTTTTTTTTGCCATGGATTCTACCTGGACGACTGAGGGATTTTACATACATTAATGAAAACAGAATCTATTGCATACTAAACCTTATTCATTGTCTTACATCCAGCCTATTGATCAGCATGGGCATGGTGAAAGTGGACACTGGGAGCATGCTCTAGAGAGACTATTACTATAGGGAAATTAATCACATAGCAGTTTTGCATATGAATTAATTATCCACTGTACCAACAGCAGTCATGATTCATCCACTTGTTTTGCTGTGCTTGTAAATACCTAAATATCTACCAACCTAGATAATCAAACCAGGTAAAACGCTAATCAGTACAGTTTAGAAACACCAAATTTGCACAGAGGAAGAAATTGGGAGAGACACCAGCTGCACCTACCTTATATTGTGTTCACAAACTGATATGACAAATCCAAAGAAAAAAATGTGTTGCATTATTCATTCTTTTCTCAGTCATACTTAATGGTGCTGGAAATTAGGCTGCCTGGACTAACAGTCTTCACCAGTATGCAATGCCGCTATCATTAAAGTGCTTTTAAATGGGAAGCTTTTGGTTAGTGGGCGAACATCTCTACTACCTAACCTACTGACTCTCCAAATCTAGCCTATAATGTTCGAATGCTTGTTTTTAACTAACTAACTAAAAACTGCCCTCACTTTACTTGTCACAATTATACCATATAGCCTTTTGGCACATGTTTTCATACATTTTTAGTGTTTCTGTCAGTGTGTTGCCTCATTACCAGGCTGTGATTACATCTTCAGCTTCTCCACCACAACAGTGTATTATCTCATGTACTGTAGGCACTGCCCTCGTGAATATAGTTTGCATAATCGTTCCTTCCCACATTCATTATGAGTTTGTTTTCATCCACGCCACCCAGGCTCACTATACAGTCTAGATGAAAATGCAGTAACTCAAGTCTCCTTCAACCTGATTTTCACTTTCACATGTAGTTCAAATATAGCTTGTGAAGGTTGGGTCTTTATTTTCTTTTATGTTTTGGCTCATTGGCTTTATTGCTCTGAGCACATTCAATTGAGAAATGGGAGCGAGGAGTAGGGATTACAAGTTATTTTTCATTGGGTCAAACTGGAGCTCACCATTGTACAAGTTTTGCGTGACGTCTGCAGACTTCCTCTCATACAGACAACTCTACTGTAGCACTATGCTTCACACTCTCTGAGGCAGTTCTGTTGTTCCTGAGGAGCAGAGGTGCACTTACAGCTGTGATTTTCTCTCTCCTCGCTTGGCTTGGCTGGCTGTTACTTGGCTGAATTTGTGGGAGCTACATGCCTTTTTAATGTGACCTACATAGAGAAAGCTTGCTCCTCTTTTTCTCCCAGTTACAGTTGACGTAAGCGCTCTGTTGTGCGTGTCAGACCCCCTGTTATGTCATCGCAGCTGTACGGTGGTTAGCCCCTTTGTACTCATAGGTTTTTCATCTCTCTGTTCACTCCTCATTGGTCAGAAAAGAAAGCAAACTGTGTAGCACCGCAGGTACTCAACTACTACAGCTTTTACAACAATTGATTTAATATCTTAAATAAGCCCAATTGAAAAAAGGGAAGTTGTATTACAAGTGGATAAAGTGTTTTAGAAATGCTTTTTTTATTTATTTATTTTATACGTTTATTTGTTATTCATTTTAGGAGGATAAACACTTTTACAGTAATTTTTTAGGGGGTTCTAGGATCACCAGAGCAATACACACATTGATCATGTTATAGAAATCACAAAATTTGTATATAAAAATGTAAATATGCAAGATTACAATTTATAACTGGTAATCTTGTTTTTTGTTAAATTTATCTAAAATGTAGTCAATGTACACATTTTTTGTTTTGCTTTATTCACATTTTACAGCTTATCTGGAATTGAAATAGTTAATAGTTCAACCATCTTAGTGGTATGCTCCTGACAGTATTGACAGGTTAACCATAATATACCTAGAGAAAGGCTACCTCAAAATCACAAAATATACAGGTCTTTTGAAGTCTGCAAATTTTCTTTTTTTTTTTTTTTTTTTTTTGCATGGCCAACTATAGATTGTAGACAGGGGAGGAACAGCTTTAGCTGCTTTGATGTTCTTACATTTGTAAGAGAGAGGAGAGCAGCTGGATGTTTTAGCGTCTGTTTCTGTTTGTGACTTTTGGCTCTGACTCATTTGAACTCTAATGAACTTCAATCTTCTCTTGACCTTCCAAGTCTAAACTCATCCTTCCCTCCACCTGGGACCTGTAGGCACAGTTTCACCTGCAGTGCACTACTGTGTTATTGACTAGACTCTGTATACCACAGACAAGGCGCTGGCCATTTCTCACAATGGTAAATATGATCAGTTCTGGTGGATGGTGGTACATTATTGTAGTAGTAAATACTTAATCAAGAGAGCATTATTTTTACTTTTTGCATCTTGAAAGCTCTTTCTGGATTTCTACATTTTAGTAAAATATAACCCAATTCTTACTTTAAGCCTGTTGAAAAATGGGTGATCAATACTGGATCATTTCTACTAGTAGAGTAGAGTCAAAAATTTCAATGCAAAATGTAAAAAGGTGTTTTTGTTTGTAGTGATTTTGTGATGTTTTGCACACAAATTTGCAGTGAGCATAATGACATTACTTTGATCACTTGACGGACATTTTCTTCTTGTATGTCCTTCTTTGCCTCTGAACAAACAGCATTGACAGATGACTTCTGTCTCATCTCTCCAATAAACATGTTAAAGCCAACCACAGCAAAACCCCTGGTAAATGCCACGTTTTTTCCTATTGATCCAGAACCAAAACAGACACCATTAGAGGCTGGATTTGGTGGAGAGTGGAGACTAGAAATCGTTAAGGGCCAGAGCCACAAGGAGCAATAGATTGGTGAGCTTCTGTAAAGTGGGTTAGAGGACAATCCCAAGGGTTTAAACTCCCCTTAGTCACAGCTTGTCAACCTTGTTCTCATCATTGAGGTTATGTGCAGGGATAGTGCAGGGCCAGGTATGGGTAGTAGAGAAAACAGTGGATCCAATTACCAATTAGCTTGAGAAGAGGCACTGTACACGTAGTGATATTTCTTGTAACTGCATGGTAGATAATCACAAATTTGCGTAGCAATTTAGTTTATAGTTTTGTTTGGAATAATATATATATATATATATATATATATATATATATATATATATATATATATATATATATATATATATATATATATATATATATATATATATATATATATATATATAATGTTGTATATGTTTAAAAACCTTTGTTTCATTGTGATCTCTCTGTCTACATATGATTACATGATTTCAGTAAAGATATTGAAGATGCATTTAATTTTATGGATAATAGTTTAATAGCATTTTTTTTTTTTTTTTTTTTTTTTTTGGATGGTGTAAGTAGTTTTGATAAATTTGCTTAATCCTGTGCTATATTCCATGTAGTAATTGTGCAGTCTTACAGAAATTCATGAGCTCTTGTAGTTTTTGCGTAATTAAAATGGCATAGGTTTTGTCAGATGCCATTCCTGCAGCTGATTGCATTTTTCCAGGCTAGGAATTAACTCAAAGATGATTCCAGGGCATCTTATTGTACTTGAGGCCTTGGGAGTCATTTTGTACAACTGGAGAAAGATATAAGCTTGTGCATTTTGTATTTACTTAAAATATTTATATAGCTACACAATTGGTACAATACTTTTATCTCATGATTGATCAAATTAAGAAATGCAAATCAGCCAGTGCAGCCCATCCATGGCTTTGGTGCACAGATGATTTTTGAATGAGCTCGTCGTAGCTGATTTGGCCTGCAGGTCTATTGGGTATTGTACAGGGAGAAATTGCACACGCTGCACCATCAGTGGGTCGATGTATTCCCTGTGGTTATGTAGATACAGGCATGACAACTCTATGATGCATCACACACTCTATTCAATATACTATAAAAATGGACAATACCCCATGGGAATGAAACCATGCTTTACTGTAAAAGTTAATCAAAAAGTTACCTCTTTCTATGAGGTCAAGATTGAGGCAGAGGGAAAATGATACAATTAAGCTGGTTCTGGATCTAAATCATATGCCTAGCACGTGTTAAGTTTACTATTAAACTGTTAAATGGTGAATGTAAGGTGCACTATGTAACTTTTCTGGTGGAGGGTCTGTCATCAGCTCCATGGAGATGTTACCCCTTTCCCAGTATGATATATCTCCATGGAGACAAACAGGAGATAGCACCAGGCCAAGTTCAGATCTGTGTAACTGAATAAATGCCAGATAAGGCTAATGTCATACTGTGGAACATTCAAGGCAAAACAATAACATCTGCATGGAGACAAGCAGGTGGCACACTCCATTAACTATATACACCATTTAACATCAGTTTGTCTTGGGATTATTCATTTAAAGGTATAGCAGCTCTTTGTACCATATAGACAACATTGTGTATCCATCAGTAACCAGTAATATATAGGTATATTTATTACCCATGCCTGAATAAACCTAAATATTTGGATATGTCCCTCACTCACATTATATCATGATCATGACTTTGCACCCAAGCTTCCAAGGTCACATTGAGCCTAACTGGTTAATTGATTTTTATGACCCTCGCAGATGCTGTCAGATATGTGTGTGTTTACCTAATGTCTGCGGAGGGGGCAGGGGTTATTCTGCATGTGACATTGATAGCCATTAAACCAGTCTGCCTGTTGTAACATGTGACTGAGCAAGCGTTGTAGTGTACAGCACTTGCCTGGGAAACCGCTGTGATTGACACTGTCCATTACTGGTGGCCTGTAGCTTTAAGCCACGCTGTGACAAAAACTCAATCTCTAAAACAAACACAGCCTCCATTCACTCGCCGCTTTGGGTGATAATGAAAATCAAATCAATGAAAACAAGTTCAGATTGAGAGATGAGAGGAACAAGCAGGGCTGAACAATATGAGAAAAACATTCGTGCAAAGCTGAATATAGCACGTTTGGCTTTAAACTAGCTAACTTTAAATGTATGAAAAAGATAGAGGGATTCTGCATGCATGAATCAACCCTAATATAACTTTGAGAAATCTTTTGGGGAGAGTACAGATGGTTAAAAACTTATAAAAGTCAATTTTACATTAATATGTCCCCTTTTAGGTGGATGGACAATGTAGATCTCCAAATGCAGTTTTAGTCTGCAAATCAGTCTGTTCTTTAGCAGGCAAGTGAAGTGAGGTCTAATTCCAATATATCACATTTCTAAAGAAGTAAATTATACCATCATTTCATTCCATATGGAGCTCCATATGAGGCAAACCTATAGACAGACAAAACCAATTGGTGATGATAGTGTGTGAATGAGTGGAAATGAGACAGGAAGTGAGTGAAGAAAAGGAAGCATGGAGAGGCTGCAGAAGAGGAGACTGGTACCACGGAGCTCCTCATGAGTCACACAAACTCAGTGTGAACAGATGGTTTCTATGGCGCTCACAGACACACACACACACACACACAGAACCACAATCACACGAAAACCCACACTCAGCGTGGCAAATTAGATGGGCCAATTAGATATGGCTGCTGTCGTCGTGCAGGAGGAGGAAAACCAACATGGCAGAAGCTTACTGGAGAATTAGAGCTGTGACACTGTGGATGGGGGGCGTTTGTTAACTGATAAAGGCTGAGATTGTGATAACTAGGCACATGTACATTTTTGTTTTGTTGCTAAATAGCTAAGGCAGGAACACAAAGCGAAACAACGCTGAAATCTGATCATGCTCAAAGCAGTTTACCTTCTCTTCACAACCAGATACTAATAATAGAAAGGAAAACAACTGTGCAAGCCCGCTCACACAGAAACTGACAGGGAGATTGAAAAGGTGGAAAATCCAATATTGTATTCAGCCTTAGATCTCATTTTGTTCCACTGTATAGATGGAATAACTTGTAACTTTTATTATTGTTCTTCAGAGAAACTGTTTTAGATTGTCAGTCCAATTATAAGTTAGTAATTTTTTTGTGCCAGTCCCAAGCCTATATAATTGCATCAGGCGAGCTATACTATAACTAATGAGAAAAGCAACAAGCAAAGGGATTTGTGATCTCAAGAATCAGGTTGGCGTACATGAACCACTGGAGTTTAACTTGTTGACGGTTAATCTTTAAATTAAGTTATTCGGATGAGGATTGGTTCAGCCTCACACAGCCTCTGTACAAACTATGCAGGGGTAGAGTAGAAAATGGTAAGGCTGGTGGAAATGTGGGGCTTTAATCTTGCTTTTAATACATGGTTCAAGTTTAGTCATGGTTTTGATAAACTCATTTTTTCACTGAATTGTTAGACAAATATTTCACTGGATAACCACTGGTGTGCAAACTATTAGCCGTAAATGCCCATAGCTATTGCACAAACGTGTCGAAAATTGCTAAATAAATGAATAAATATAATGCTTAAAGATACTGTCACACAAATGTCTATCAGAACCATCTTGACAGCTCTGATTGCAGATTGATGAGAGCCATTTATCTTTGACCTCTGGGGTGTGACAGAGGACAGGAGGCGTGTACCTGCTGCTAACAGCCCCACCGTTAACATCTAATCTCCATCTCAATAAAGAACGTATATCTACACTACTGTTCACCTGTATATATGCAGTGGTAACCTTGACTTTGACAAATAGTCCCCAATATGAATGCATTACTGGCTGTAAAGATATCATTCCTACATTAAATTCTGTGATATAACAGTCAAAGGCTGTGCAGTAGTGCATGTTTACTGATCAGGCAGAATACTAATTACTGCTGGTGGTGCATATGTGCGTACTGTGTTTATAGACCAAACCAGGACAAGAATTATTTAAGGATAAAAGATGAATGCAAACTACCCATGAATCAAAATGTTTCACTAACTGACAAGGCATTACTTTTTGGGTCATTATAAAGAGTACACAGACGAAATCATCTGACTTCCCCTTAAAACACAAACAGAAACATGAATGTGTGGCAGGATGAGCATCTTATGTAAAGCTCATGCCAAGTCAGTGTAGTAATCTGCAAATGTTTTGTTTTGACTGCCTGAAATAAAAAGTGAAAAAACCCAAAAAATAAATAACATTAAACAGGCACAGTAGGTCTGCAAAAGGTATTATCACTAAACCGCATATCCTTGTCTGGTTTGTCCTCTCAGTAGTAGAAGATCCTGGGTGGGCTGCTTTTTGAAAAATCAAACTTCTTCTGTATCACCTGAGCAGAGCCAGCTGTGCTCCACATGCTGCGGCCCTGTGCAGGAGAGAGCACCTGCCTCGCTGCTCTTAACACAAATGGATTCTGCTGATTTAGGAGAAAGGGACCCACTGGGACACCATATTCCCTTTCTTACAGCCACCTTCTTCTGGACCATGTGTTGTGTTGTCCTTCTAGTTCTGCACTATAAAACAAACACACAAGTGCATTACAAAAACATAGTAACAGTTGAATATGTATGAGTATATATGAATTTAATAGTAGTATGTTGAAGTATGTTAAAATTCTGTTGTAGCAAATGTGAAAATTGGGTTAAAGTCTCTTAAACCAACAAAGACAACAATAATGTTTCATGTTGCTTTTTGATGTCTTTGGAGGTTTGAAATGAAAAGGTCAGATGGAAAATAACATCCTCCATAAAATCCTCCAGCTAAGGCAGTCCTGACTAAGCCTAGCTCAAAATCCGAAGACGAGTAGCACCCACTGCTCCTGACAGATTGCCCCAGCGGCATTAAAGGATGGGTCAAATGCAGAGGACAAATTCCCTTAAGCTATGGGGACAATAAAGTAAACCTTAACTTTAAAGGACCCATATTAGGCTATTTTCTGATCTCTGTTATAATGTAGTTTCCTCATCACAAACATATATGGAGTTGTGTTTTGTTTCATTCAGACATGTTTAACACATAAGCCCTGCATATTTAAGATTATTTTTCTCTCAAATGAAAAACACTCTGTTCTACCTTGTGATGTCATGTAGTCATACAGAAAGCGCTCCATTGTGTTTTTAAACCCCGTACACCTTCACTAGAATCATTTGGATAATTTCTTAACTTGAAAACTACAGCTTCATGACATCACAAGGTGGAACAGAGCATTCTGAGCTTAGGAGATGTAGACAGACTAATAATAAAGGGTTAGTCAAACATTCTTACATGGCTTAAAGATCACAAGAGTCAGTTTTGCTTAATATAGGAATTTAAACCTTAATGCCATTATGAAATATTTCCAGCTCAGTTAATAACTTTATTTTGAACTAAAAACACCACCTTTTTTACCTGACACCCGTTTTTCACGTTTTTTCATTAGCAATTTTCATCTTCACCAAACACCTCTACCCCCCTGCATCATTTCTTCTTTTGTTTGGCTTCCCACAGCTGAAGATCCCACAGCGTTGCTCTACCATCCATGACAGTTGGCATTTGGCCCATCCCCAATACATACTGTTAGACTTTTTTTCACCTCCTTCCTCCAATTATATGCCAGGATTCAGCTCTTGTTATCTGGTGTCTGGTCACATACGTACTATGGCTAATAAGCATGACTTTGCTGACAGTGAATCGATGTGTCAACTACGTTCATAGCGTACGTTTAATGCTTTTTGGGTTTGGTAATGGCTAGTTAAAATGGGATTAATTACACAGGGGAACACTAAAATTTTAACTTCCTGTTGCATTGGATTTTTTAACTGATTCTGAAGGATTTTTAGGCGCTGATTTCAAATCTGAAATTAGTTTTTCTCCATAAGCTCTAGTTTTCATGCAATTTGAGATAGATGTACTAGTACGTAAGTACGTAGTTACGTAACCCAAATCTAAGCGTTTTGACATTATATACATAGATAGATTCTAATATTTTTATCATGCTTCTTTTTTCCAGATCAAACATGGCTTCCTCATCGAGACATCACTGTAGAAACAAGCCTGATTGCATAAAATCAATTGCAAAATTGCAAAATTGCATAAAAGATTGCATAAAATCTGTAGCTTGCAGAAATGAACTAACGTCAGATTTGAACTCAGCACACTTAAATTGACTAAAAACAAGTCTTTCTTTAAATGCAACATATAGAGTGTTCCCCAGTGTTATCTATTGCTTTAAAGGAGAATATGCAAAAAGGCAGTGTCCTTGGTGGGCTCAAAACCACTAACATGAAGTGTTTTTCTGCTGACGGCAGATAGGGGCAGATGCAATGAAGTATTGTATCTAAAATCACACGTCAACACCTAATAAGGGGAGTGTACTGTAAACAGCCTGAATAATCAGTGCCTTTAGAGACTCAAGGGAAACTAATGAAGCTTTGCGAATAGAAAACATGAGATATTTATGCAATTTTGGATTCAGTTTTAAAATGTGGTGGAATTTTGTCAAGGCATCTTTTAAATCCATGTACGGGTTACTCATATTTCCTAATGGTTGGAGTTAAAAGTAGCAATTTCTTTTTATTGAGCCAATTTAAATGTATTTTAATATTTTCCTTCTATGTAATGGGAGGAGAGACCAAAAACGATGATAATATCTGAAGAATTGGTGCAAGAAACAAAAATAATTTAATATCGTCAACATAATGCTTTTGTACCTTGTAGACTGAACCAAACCGCAGAGTGCGTCAGAAAAACGTATTATATCGTATTGTGTTCTAATTATTGTAAAAGCGTCTTAGCAGTCACAGTGGCAAGAGTACCCTATACTTTTACTCAAGTTTGCTGCTTTTCTATTAAATATATTAGTAAGAGTATACTCAAATGTACAACAAATGTACTTGACTAAATGTAACTGATTAGCCTTCTACCCACCTCTGCTTGGAATATATTACAGCAATGAAGTCAATATCTGTGCTTGATTGTCAGAGACTTGCTATGTTTTATACATCGTTTTAATCCCAATTTACTGCTTTAGATTCAACCAGTACAAAATACAGTATTCCTCAAATCCACACAGACTCACTTAACACAGCCATAAGCTTCTCATTATCAACTGCCAGCTCTTGACAAACAGCTTAGCATTGCTTCATATCTTTCTGTGATCACATATACGATGGGAGGAGAAGTGTCCGTATTGATCTGGAACATGTAGAGGATTTATATTGAGGGACAGTGGGCGTGAGACTCTGTAAACTATCTGTCAGTAATTTGATAGATTATTCCACCGCTGTGGCAGACACTTGGTGAAAAGTGTGTTTGCGAATAGGATTTTCTTGTCTCCCGCTCTGTCTATCTGTGTGTGTGTGGCCTTCAGGGTTAACCAAAGAAAGATTGAGATCAGTGGCGTTGGACCAAAAGGTTACACACCAATTTTTCACTTCACAGAACTTCAAATTTCAAGTCTTATCACACGCCAAAAAGAGGACGCCGCTATCTCAGGGCAGTGTCTGTTAAATTACTACTACTTACTCGACTTTATGAGCTCAGTGACCATCAAGTTCAGCTAAGATAGCAGCACAGTGAAGCAGTTAACGTGTTTCTCCTACAAAATAAAAAAATTATGAAATGCCAGATTTTTCCATATTGGTTTTAAGACAACATAATGGACTTAAACAAGAAATGCACGATTTTTGTAAAAGTATTTATTCAATCATTATTAAATGGCTTGGTTTAATAATATAATGTGTATGTATTTGTCCAGGTTTGAGTGTGAGTGAGGAGCCCCCTCTCCACAGAGTGACCACTGGACCTCCATCAGTCCCAGAGCACCAGAGAGGACCGCCATATCGCAGTCTGCAGCCGCCCTCCACCCCCGCCCTGCCCAGACGCTACCTCCCCGCCCAGCCCCGCAGCTCACCTGGAGGTCAGAGCGCACCACAGTGGAACACACAATATGTCCCAGTACATACTGTATGTCTAATACAGATTAGGGCTCAGAGATTATGGGAGGAAAATTATAACCCTGATTATTTGGCACATATTTGAAATGACTATTCAAATAATCATTCACACAGAGAGAGGGGCATGCATCAGCTTGCTTAAAATTAAGAGAAGAAAAAGATTAAATGAAAGACCCAGACATATCTCACACAAAAACACTGTTTAAGACTATTTGTGATAGTCATGTTTAATCTCAATTAATTGCATAGCCCTAATACAGATGAATGTTAAGTGACAGTGGCTGTTTGATTCATAAACATCTTGCCATACAAGAAACCTTTAAAATGATATTTCTTTATCAGAACATGATTTATGATTGTGAGAACAGGTAACAGATTGCCTCATATCACAGACTTATCAAGTTCTGTTTATAGTTTATAAATGTTTGGAGACAAAATGGATCAAGTATGCAGTTGTGTTCAAAGGATTTACAAAGAGATACTCTGATAAACAACAATGGATTGAACTGTAATTCATGTGTTTGACAAATGCCTCTACGTACCACAGATAATGTACATTCATCATAATATTTAACAGATCATAATATTTAACATTTTCAGAATGAGCTATTACATCTAAATAACAGCGGCAAACCTCAGTCTAAGATAATGCTTGTACTATATCAGGATAACATTATGTCTTAGCGAAGATTGAACCAGAATGAAATAAATGTAACTTTCAGAACTACCAGCGGCACTTTATTTTTTGAACCGCTTGTATAAAGGACATGCACTTGTGATGTGCCCTTTATAGTCCTTTGGGGAACATTGTGTTAGCCACTAAACAACTCGTAACTTTTTATTATAAAATCAATTGAAAGCTGCAAAAGGAAAATAACTCTTCTTGCTGTTATTAATACATTATAGCCTGGTTTACATCTGAACATCAAGTCTATATATTCCACTATACATAAATTGACAGCTCGTATAGTAAAAATGCAAGCAACACTTGTACTGGTAGATCTCACGTTTTAGTCGACATCGTCTGTAAAGTGCTTGGGGAGAGAGCAAACAGCCCCAGTGGCAGATGAGGAGGCTCTACACACATTCACTTTCACACATGAGATTTACACCAAGCGGCTCGTAGTATCACACTTCACTTTGTAGCACGTCCACGCCTTTTGTAGTGAGAAATCTTTGTATCTCCTGCGTGAATAAAGTTGAGTGAAATATTTTGTTGCATAATAGTTTTGAATCAGATACACTGGCCTGTATGTCACATATTAGCACCATTTAGCATAGTTGTGGTTAAATTGGCTAAATTAAATAGTTTAAAAATGGTTTATGTTGTAAAAAAAACAGAATGAAAGCAGGTGAATGGTTAAAATACTCTGCTACATATCAAAACATATCAGGATTACAATTAGGTCAGTCAGAATAATCTAAAAATACCTTAAAAACATGTATTCTTCCTGTCAGTGTGGTGGTTTTTCCATAGATTTCTGCACACTAGTAGATGTGTTTAATGCCATACTGTGGAACATTCCAGGCAAAGGCAAATCTCCATGGAGACAAGCAAATGGCAGTCCCTCCACCAGAAAAAATTACATAGTATATCTTCTAATTAACCTACTAAGAACTCAATAAAACGGATGGCCCAGACATAGAATTCGTCTAGATGCTGATTGGATTTTGTGGTTGTATTTCTCCCTAACAACAGTCTCATAGTGTGACCACATACTGAGAACGTAGCAAGTGGTATTTTCAACAGCCCACAGTGAATTTGGACTTCTCTGGTTTTAATCCACTTTCTGAGGTCATTTGGGGATTTTGTGTTCAGGATCTAAGACTTCTCTGCTGTTATAGGTTTCATTATTTTCTCTCCCTCTCTCTTTTTCTCTTTCTTTCTCTTTATCCTTCTTTTCCAAACTCTTTGACAAAGCTGACCCCATATCTCTTATTCATTCTCATCTATTTGCCATAGCATCTTTTGAACATTTCTCCTCTGATCTGCTATGTCACAATTCTGGGTTTACATAATTAATGGAGACTTAAAATTACAAAGAGATTTTTTCAATCGTGCAGCGTAATGAGAGAAATACCATTAACGATATGCTCACTTACTCTGCAAAATGTGTCATGTCACGGAAAGCAGGGTTAGAAGATGGATTAGAAGTGTTTCTCTTTTTTTACCCACAATCCCCTGGGCCATAGTTATAGCTCTCAGTGGGCAAAGAGATACCTGGAGATCAAAGAGCGTAGGGGCAAAAAGCATGGGATAAAGTTAGACGAAGCCAAAATGAAATCTCCCAAATTTAGGTGTTGAAAAGTAGTCAAAAATGTCAAATAGGAAAATGCACTTTGAAGTTTGACTGGCGTACACCTGCTCACATATGCTCGGAATTTTGCAGTTTCATTTCTGAGTTTTATGGAAATTTTATTTGATATTTTTTTTGGTGAAATTCATTATTTTTGTCATTCACAGTTGGTCGAAAAGAGTTTCAAAGGAGTTCAGAGGTCACACGCTCACTGCCATCGTCTCCAAAGAGGCTTGCTGTAGTTCCTCCTAAACCACAATCTCCAGGTATGTGCAGTTTTCTAAAATATAATATATTAATTTCTTTCATTTCTTCTGCATAAAGTTCAAGTTACAAGTTAAATTTTGCCATAAAATCAATAAATACGTCTTTTTGGTCGGAGGTCCGTCACCTGCTTGTTTCTATGGATATGTCATTATTCTGCTTAGAATGTTCCACAGTATGACATTAAACAGCTCTTTTAATTACAGGTGCTTTTATAATACCTAGAAAAACAGGCTTTTTGACTTTGAGCGGGGTTGTCTCTACACAGATCTGAAACATTCTAGACAAAGCAATAACATCTCCATGAAGAAAAGCATTTGACGGACCCTCCACCAGAAAAGTTATACAATGCACCTTTAAATCTTTCCTACTCAAAGAACTCATGGATCTGGATTTTTTTTATACTGGACACAGTTTTTACAAAAAACATTACTGCTCCAGACTGTCCCTGTATGTCTACATCCTCCAAGGCTAGACATGTACTAATAATAGTCTATATGTTTGCAACCTCACAGGCCCTCACACCTACAAACATTGAGTCATATAAGAAGCTCATTTTGCCAACTGCATACAAAATCCATACACTTCTTTCTAGTTGTGATTTGTACAGACTGGATCAAACTGGATATGGAAGGTTTCTTTTCAATCCGTGTATCATTCGTTCAATTCGTTTTTCAAAATAAATCCAAAAATAAGAAAACGAAAAAATAATTATTTTCTTCATTATTTTTCTCCAAAACCAAAATGAAAAAGACAGATAACGATTTGTTTTTTCAGTTTTCAATTTTGTGTTTAAATGAATAATGGAAAAAACGGATAACAGCCGTTTCCTGTTTCATCCAATTTTGACCAAGGTTGTATGGAGGATTTTTTTTTTTTTTTTCAAATTGTCAATGATAGCATTATAGAGATGCAGCAGCCTTGCTGCTTGCTCATTATGAGGACCACAAAAAAAAAGAATGAAAATCCATCGACTGTGGATGTGGTGGGGCCAGATAAACATTAGCCAGTAAATAACTATGCTACCTCGTTATCTATTGGCTGTTAGGTTGTCAATCAAACTCCCTACATTTCTAGCATAACTGACTTGCCAGCGCGCTGGGATTACGTGGTTTACGTACGCCTCTTACCCATTCCACAGATGCAAGACGCTGTTTACTCAACCAACGCAGCGGTTCTTAGCAGCTTTTTCCAACTGTAGCTTCCTCGCAGTTTGCACAAAGTTTGTTGCAATGGCAGACAAGAATCCACTACCAGTTAGCCACAAAAGAAAGTCTGTTTTTGAGGTCGCTGAAAGAAGAAGACAAGTGGAAAAGGAGCGAAGCCAAATTAAGATGATTTCTCGGAGATTCCTTCCAGCGATGGCGTGCAATGAAGCAGAGGGTCTAAAGACTGACGTGTTGGTCACTAAATTACTTCTGGACAGGAAACTTCTGCTTATAATTTGAAAATGTACAGTATAGTTACAGCAGCAACAGCGATTCAGAACGTGCACTGGTTATAAACAAGCAGCATAAGCGTAGGGATGAGGCGTTTCTACTTAGGGAGCTGTGGGGGGAGTTGTACAACATTTGAAAAAGGACAAACAGTCGTTATCCGAAAACGGCCGTTATCCATTTTTTCTATTATTAATTTAAACACAAAATCGAAAACTGAAAAAACAGATCGTTATCAGTTTTTTCATTTTGGTTTTGGAGACAAATAATGAAGAAAATAGTTAATTTTTCATTTTCTTATTTTTGGTTTTATTTTGAAAAACAAATGAACGAATGATACAGGGATTATTTTAGACACACAATTTTTATTTGTCTCAACATACTTCCAAACTACCCAGACCAAACTTCACCACTACCGACCACTGTAATCAGATGGAAACTCACTTATTAAATTTTCTTAATCGCAAAATATGCATTGCCAAGTATTTTAAAATTTTTACAATTTCTTTTTTTTAAGCACCTCAAGGACAAACTGTTTAGTTGCTGCCTGATTGCCATGCACCCACAAACCGGTGCCATGGTGAAGAGATAATTTGTTTGTTATATCTGTCAGTAGTCTTATTGCTATGCTTGATCTTATTTTTCTAATACCTTTATACAGGAGAGAAAGTGGTTCCTAAATTACAACAGATTAAACTGGGTCTGCTCATCTTTCTTTATACTGGACATGTTGCTCCTCAGGCTAGTCCTTTGTCTTCTCCTTCCCACTATTAGCAAAGCGCCTTACACTATTCACCTTTTTTCCTTTAAAGGAAAACAGTCTTTGTTGTGCTTTGTATATTCCTACTCAAACATTAAAACATTTCCTGTATTTGTTTACCAAAATAATGTGTGCAGATGTATTCAACTTTCTCGCAGCTAAAATAACAATTCAATAAACCTTCCTTGTATTACCGACATCCACGGCACTCGCAATTACCAATATGATTTCATGGATTCGTATTTTTCTTCATTTTGAGAAAACACCTTGCTCTCATTTGTATTCAGCCTTCCTGCTGGTGCATAAACAATTCAGATATCCACTACTCTCTCCATAACCTTTCATTAAGTGTCACAGAGAGGTCTAGGAATTAGAATAAGCTTTTTAGCTACAAATATTGCATTGTGGGCTCTGCTGTTATAGTCAGACAATACACTGTAAACACTAGGGTTAACTTGCATTCAGCTAGTTTACTTTACTCACAGCTACAAATTTGTGGATCTTAATGATTGTGGTAAAGTAACAGTTACTTTCAGGGCTTGTGTGCCTGGTTAGATGAAAGAGGAATTTACTTACACTGAGGAATTACCTGTAAACTCAGCTTTAGATTCACAGTCCACTTTAGTCAGATTTTTCAAGGCAGTCGGTTTCCTAGTTTTTTTCAAGTAAGGTCTACTTATTAGATTTTACAGTATAGTGTGCAGCAATTCCACCATCCAAGTATGCTCACTCACATAAATACAGAACAACTGCACAAATGTGGGTTTTTAACATTCTCAACACTTGCATTTGCATTTCGAGTAAGCAGAGTATTGGAAAAAAAAAAAAAACACTATCCATAAGTGTAAACCAACAGTCTGTGTGCTTTGTTGAATAAGATATCTCAATTCTTAGACAAATCAGTTCACATTTTTACTTTTACTTGTATTTTACCACTTAGACTTTCAAATGAATGGTAAAAGCCAGATTCCTATTCCTGTGGTGATCCTATGGTCTTTTGTCTCCAACCCCACTCCCCCCTTTATCCTTGGCCCGGAGCTCACCTCACATCTCATCCCCCACTAAAGCACCTCTCAGTCATTACCTGGGACCCCCCTCACCCCGAGTCCCTGCCTGGCAGCCTCTCGTCGTCATGGTAACGCTCTACAATGGTCCACTGAGTCTGAGCAATGTAGCATCAGGCAGGTGGAGGTGTCGCAGTGGTTTCTTGTTATTCATCAGTTTAAGGCTAGCGTGGTAGAGCCCAAGCTTTTTTTGTCTTACTATGGAACATACTAGGCAAATAAATTACATCCCATGGAAACAAGTAGGCCAAGAAACGTGACATAGTGCACCTTAAAACAACATTTGAACTAATGTACAGTATATCCTTAGAAAATGTAGGCCTGAGTGTTGCATATGACAAATAAATGTCATATGTGACCATGAACAAGTTAAATTTCCCCTCCTATTTTTCCTTCGATCTCCCCAATCTCCTTTGATCACTCAGATATCTTTTGAATAAATGCATAGTATGTAAAGCACTTAAAATAACACATGTTTAGTGGTTGAGAAGACTAGAATGAAGCACATTATGATTGTGTTAGTATCCCGATAAGAGGATTTCATATCTGATCTATGGGCTGCTGTGTGTCTCTGCATGTGACTTCTTCTACATTATGTGACAAGGTGACACATGCCGAGGGTCATCTTGTCTACTATGGCTTAATGGCAGTCCCTGCTAGGACCACCAACCCAGTTATTTCTTGCTTAAATCAAAGTGATTAATTAAAGTGTTTACACAATTAAATTGCATATGTTGTTTATTGTCTTTGTTGTGAATGCCACGACTCAATCAAATACACAGTAGTGATTATATTGTTCTTTTAGTGGGTCATAATGGTGGAGCAGCCTTCTCTGTAAAATGGGTACAATTAACATAAGATCATTTGTCATGTGAACAAAGTCATTAGCAATAGGTCAAGTCAAATCTCATCTGATTTAATCTCATCAATTCCATTATTAAGGCCGGATATGTTCTAGGAAGAGTAATGACATACGGGAGTGACATACTGTATGGATGATGTAAAATAATGTGTGGGCTTGTTTAGGAAATTAAACTGCAATGATAAAAAAAACAACATGTTTTTAAATGGTCACATATCTCTGTAAATATTTAAATGATGGTTAAAACTTTAGAAATAAAATAAATAGGTAAAGGGTTGTCCAAAATTGATACTAAGTGATAATGACAATATAGAAACTAGATACTTTGCCAATAGTACCAATAGTGAAAAAATAATTAAATAAATCTATATTAGAATTAGTATAAGACTGCATGGTCACTTTAAAAACAAGAAAATCCGGACAGTGAAGCCAACTGGACAAAATCTCAACTGGAATAATGATTGTGATTATGACTTGTGAGAGTGTTGTCAGTATTGATGTTTGAAGTGTTCCATGTAATTTACTTTTCCCCCTACAGTCCCGACAGACCAGCGGCCCTCTGCAGTGGTGCGTGGGTCGGCACTGCCTGGATCTCCTCACCGCGTGGCTCCTCTCAAACCTCAGCCGCAGCACCAAGAGGAGATCCTACAGAGTGAGAAGGAGGAGGCGCAACAGAAAGAGAGAGAAAGACAGAAGGAGGAGAGGCAGAGAAATGAACAAAGAGAAGAGGTAAAGGACAGTTACAAGTACCTCTAATACGTATTTAGTACCATGGTGAAGCATGGCTTAAGGGGCCTGTATTTCATATATATATGGAATATAAAAAAAATTGAAACTAATCAAAATGTTCCTTAGTGACGCTGAAACAAAGCACACATCTTTACAATTGTACAACAACTCTTGACACCTTTTCACATCTTAAAGTGTACATTACTGTTTTTTTTCTATATTGTTTATTCCTGTTATATAATTGTTATTATTGTAGGTCCAGAGGCTGCAGAGCCGATGTGAGCAGCAGGAGACACAGCTAAGAGCTCTCAGAGACCAGCTGAGGAGGATGTCCTTGGGTCTGGAGGCTTTTATCATCACCACTCAACAATACTGTCTCAAGGTACTGTAGGCGGCAAGAACAATGGCACTTAACTCTCTTAACCTAGAGTGTAATTCAGTCTTTGACTTTCAGATAAAATGCATTTAAATTAGCTGAAATAGATTTCGTAACTAAACAGACAAGTACTTAGAGACATCTGCAAAGGTGTTGGCCCTATCTCGCAATGATAAATCCTGTTGTCATATTTAGACTTTACCTTTAATATGTCACTGTTGTATAGAATCTACAAAGAAATCTTGGACCAGGATTTTTTTAAAATGATATAAGATCTGATTTACTACTACTAGTAACAATAATACAAATGTATTGGATTTACATAGTGCCTTTTAAGACACCCAAAGCATGTTACATTATTCATTCACTCCACACTCAGTGGTGGTAAGATTCTACTGCAGCCACAGCTGCCCTGGGGGCAGACTGACAGTACCGGGGCTGTTCATCGGGACCATTAGCCCCTCTGATCACCACATTAATACTAGACATTGTGGGTGAAGTGTCTGCCTAAGGACACAATGACTGTCACTGTCTCCTATCCACTACTAACCAGGGCTCAATGCTGTTTATAATAATAATAATAATAATAATAATAATAATAATAATAATAATAATAATAATAAGCATACTGATATATCAGAGAGAGAGATACTTTATTGATCCTGAGGGAAATTCAAGTTTTGCTGCAGCAACATTTACACTGTGCATCTCAGTGGCCTTTGTGTCTCAGTCGAAGGTCTCAGTGTAGTTTAACTGGAGGACATAGGGTCAGCAGATCTGTGTCAGGGCAGTTTGAGGATAGGAACAGCCAAAAGTGCTTATAATTTCAGTTTGATTCAAAATTCTGTAGTGTTAACATTATGTTCACAGCATGGATGTACTGAGAGAATTAAAAATAAACCAATATATGTAATAGTAGCATCCTCAAATTTAAAACTGATATTATGCAATGTCTTCTTTAAATGGGTTGGGAGTCTCATATTAATTTTACAACTAACCTAACTGCACATCGACTAAACTGGATTGCAGATATCATGGACACCTGCATATGCCATACAATATTTAGAAGCATATTCACAGCATGGTCAATGAGCAGAGAGAGGAGTGGGTTAAATGGCAGCTGAGGGGGGGTCTTTGACAGTTCACTGTGTCAGGGAGCTCGTTTGGCCCAGCCCAGTTCATCTAATGGAATGATTTAGCCTCCGAGGTGCCATATACCCACAGCACAGCACAGCCTTATGAACAGACACACAGGGACTGTCTCATTTCTTTATGGCTGTTGTCTGAGTGCTTCTCACGTCTCAGGGTTAGCTATTTGAGAGAGTAATGGCGCCCTCTGCTGCTGAAGCTTTGATACAACAATTCCTATTCAGTCAAAGGTTTTTTGTTTCCAGTGTTGACATATTTGTTGATTTTATATTATTTGAAAGGTTGTGTGTGTGTGTGTGTGTGTGTGTGTGTGTGTGTGTGTGTGTGTGTGTGTGTGTGTGTGTGTGTGTGTGTGTGTGTGTGTGTGTGTGTGTGTGTCAGGATTAAACTAACCTGTTTCCTAAAGGCAAGGTTAGTCATATAAGTAAAGCAAATTTAACCCTGAGCACAATGATCCAAAGTTATCTGGGCATTGGGCACTTTAGAGTGTCACCATAAAATATTACTACAATGATGTTCCTGCTAACAGACTTGTATTGTTATTGCAATGCAAATAGAAATCAACATAATGAATCATGATTTCTTACATGATATTAATGTTAATATGTAATTTAATTTCAGAACAAGACATCTGAAGAGAATGAGAAGAAACTATCTCAGGAACTCAAGTCCATCCAAGAGGAGATTGGTATGTTTGCAAATTAAGAATGATTTTGACTTCATACACAAGACTAAGTACTCATTTATGTTATTGCTTCTCAGCATCCCACTCACAGCGCTGGGAGAGGCTGCATCGGGAGAAGACCACCCTGGAGGTGGCCTTTGAGCGCGAGCTGCAGGAGCTACAGCTGCAGCAGGAGGCAGAGCTAGCTGCAGTGGAGGCAGGGCTTCGAAAGTGTCACTCAACTGAGACAGAGCACCTTAGGGCCGAGCACCGCTCTGAGATGGAGGAGCTTCGGACCCAGCAACAGGAGCAGGTACTACTCTGAGGACATTATTGAGGTGGAGGTAATAATGGAGTTAGTACATCATTCTAAATGTGTGTATGTGCAGATGGAAGAGTTGACAGCTGGACATCAGGCTGCCATTCAGGAGCTCCGAGACATGCACAACATCACCATGGCAACACTGCATGAGGAACACGCCCGAACGATGAGAGGTATCACTATCAATCACATTGTCAAACACTTCTATCTACGATGATAAAAACTAAATCAGGCTCAAGGGGTCTTAAGCTGGTCTATTCTGTTGTAATAGAGATAGTGGCAAGCATGTACAGTACAGTAAACCCTTTACGGTACATTCATACAACATACCTTTTTCACTCCATTATGCTTTACTTTTATTGCTATTAGAAATTAAGTGTTGATTGTAGGTTTATACTTTCTGCACAGGAATAAATGTTTTCCTCTGCGACTTCACATGTTTTCACTGTTTCAGACTTACGAAAGGCTCATGAGCAGCAGAAGATCCTGCTTGAGGAAGACTTTGAAAAACTGCGGCTTTCTCTACAGGTGGAATTCCTTGTTTAAAAAAAAAAATAAAAATAAATAAATAAATGTATGCTTGATCATAAAGACTGTGCTAAATTATACTGTTTTATGCAGGATCAAGTTGATACTTTGACATTTCAAAACCAGAGTCTGAGGGACAAGGCCAAACGCTTTGAGGAGGCTCTGAGGAGAAGTACAGACGAACAAATAGTGGTACAGTAAACATTACAGTAGACTGGTATTTCATGAAAAAACATTTATGTAATTTGCATGGAAATATGTAATGTATTGTGTGCTCATCAGGAGGCTTTGGCACCTTACCAGCACATTGAACAGGATCTAAAAAGTTTAAAGGAAGTAGTGGAAATGAAAAACCAGCAGATTCACCAGCAAGAGAAGAAGATCACAGACTTGGAGAAAGTGGTAGGCTCAATTAGGCCGTTGATTAATCTACTTGCACTTACAGTTAATATTCATTTACACATATTTGTTCAGCGAATGAAAGGTTTTTTTGTGGTGGTTTTCTATTTGAGCAGGCCCAAAAGAATGTATTTCTTGAGGAGAAAATCCAGGTTCTGCAACAACAGAACGAAGATCTCAAAGCTCGAATAGAGCTGAACCTGTCTCTTTCCAGGTAAAGAAAAATGCAGGAAATACAACATCTGTAATCTTGGGGTTTGAATGCAAAGTATTGAATCTTGTTATAAATGTTCTTGTAGGCAGCTGTCTGAGGAGAATGCTAACCTGCACGATTCAGTGGAGAAGGAGAGCACAGAGAAGAAGCGTTTGAGCCGCAATAACGAGGAGCTGTTGTGGCGTCTTCAGACCAGCCCCCTCATGTCCCCCTCATCCTCCCCCCTGCACCGGTCCTTCTCCACCTCCCCCCTTCCATCTTCACCCTTTCACTGCACCTCACCAATCACTGGCTGTGAGTCGCCCACCCACTGTCATGGCTGTCCTCAGCAGGCTCAGTACTTCTCTCCATCTCACAGAGCAGCCACCAATCAGAATTATTCACCTGGCCCGGCCACACCCACTCACGGAGCAGTGGCCAATCAGAATTATTCACCTGGCCCAGCCACACCCATTCACAGAGCAATGGCCAATCATAATCTGTCTCCTGGTCCGTCCACACCCACTCACAGGGTGGTGACCAATCAGAATTACTCACCTGGTCCGGCCACACCCACTCACAGAGCTGCAGTGAACCGGTGTAATCCAGCTCCGTGTCTGAGCTCTGCACAGCGATAAGTTCTCCTCTAAGTATCTTCCATTCAGTTTGAATGTTACAAACACTGTGGCACACAGGCTATAGAGGTTATGCACTGACATCATTTTATTCAAAAAATGCCTATTGACACTGAGTGGCACTAAGTGGCAGAGCTATGGGCAGTCTAACAGACGAAATGTGTTTCTTTTTACTTTTTATTGCCTCATTTTTTATCCATAAAGCTATTGTTTTTGCCATAATTATTTCCTCAACACACAGACTCAGAAACATCTGATTTATGGAGAGAAAAGTTCAGGTCAACTGTGTCTGTGCCCAAAGTCTGTATCAGTGATAAGAGTGCATGTAGTCTGCTGTTTCCCTGTTGTTTAGCTGTTTAACTGTTGACTACTTCCTCTATTGTTGACTTGATTTTCTTGTTTTAGATGCCAGGTACAAACTAAATATTTAGCATAGTTGTAGACTTTTATATTTGTTATGAAGCTGTGGCAGCTCTTTCACATTTTAGATGTGTTTTGAGCTTTTACAGGAGAAAATGGCATTACTCACCACTGACACTTTGCCACTCGCTAATAAAGTTCCAAAGGTTGTGATGTCATGTGCATAACCTTTATTGTACAGCTGTAGAAAGCCTTTATAGTGGTTCAGAATGTGAAACACAATGGAGAATTGTGTACAATTGGGTGGTTGACCCAATCTTACCTGTAGGCTGTACATAGTGTACAGTAGTAATAAGGGAAGTGTCATCATGATTCATTGCATGTGTAGTTATGGAGCACACTTCCTCGTATTTATCATGGAGCACATAGAAATACATACAGGTCAGTTCTCAGTTAAACATCATTAAACAGGAATTATGGAAATCTTTAGTTCTGCTTTTTGTAATCGGGAACAAAGCGCCTTATTCTCAACCCTGCTGTCACACCAGCAACAAAAGACCAACATTTTTTAACTTCTAAGACTTGGAATACATGAAAAAATCACATTTCTAAACTTAATTTTTATATGTTTATTGTTGACAGATTCACACTACCTAGCAATTTATTTACTAACAAACATTAAGGTGAATCTTGTCAGGTCTTCCTAAAATACATTTTTTTTTAAAGCAACAATTCACTCGTGGATCTCTCAGGTCAACTTGCAAAATCCATTTCTGGGATTTCACTGTCTGTGTGTGAATGTGCAGTTTGTTTTATCTATAATTTAATATAAAACTTAAACATAAGAGACAGCGAAAAGCTCAGCATATGAAAACTTAGCACTGAAAATACTGTGGCAATTTATTCTTTCTTATGACTTATTTATTCATTTCTATCATCATTTATTTATTTATTATATTATGTAATGTGAGTCTTCCATTTTGGTTAACTTAAATTCTGTATTGCTGTGATCTTTATAAACTTATGTCCATAAATGGTAGTTGTACATTTACAAATCACAAGTGATCATATACAGTCATGATAGGACATTCAGTATATAAGCTATGTATGTAGAGACATCATTGTTGATTTTACCTCTTGTGATATAGTAGTGTAGTCTCATGTTAACCTCAACCACATCAATTTGCCCCTTCCAAATATAAGACCTCCTCTCAAATATGCAGCCCCCTCGACAAACTGTAATGCACTGTGCTCAGCAGTTAGACCAGACACAGGAGGAGAGAATACAGAAATGTGCAAGGCTCCATGTTATAGGTGGTCTTAATGCACAACACGCTGAATGAAGCTCTCTGTTCAACTTCTTGTGGAGACAAAAATGTTTCAGGGAGTTGTTTTCACTATTTTATCTGGAAAGACTTTGTTTGTATGACTTACTTGGTTTTTTTCCCCCAAAATTTGTACAAAAGCAGTAACGTGCATTCACACCCAAATTTTATAAGAGTCATAGATCTCCTGTGCTGTAACAATACCCTCAGGGTCTTTACTTTTATTATAATGGATTTTCTCTGAGCGACTCAAAAAAAAAAAAAAAAAAAAAAAAAAAACATTTACATTAACGCAGTTACAATTTCTATACAAAATATTTGTAACTCTTTGTCGTATCCTTCTTGTTCGTGATACATTAACATGATGTAAATAAATGCAGACGTATAAATGAGGGTAATAGTGGCCTGTTGTGATGCAGCAACAGGCTAAGTTTGAGTTGGTATAGCTTATAGTAATGTTATTTATTTACAATGGTGGAGCATTGTATGTATCTCTCCCACTTTTTAACCAGCATGTAAATTCTTCTTTGCCTGGGCCATAAGATTTGATCAACTTATTTAGTTACCATACCAGCACTTTTAATGTTAGTAAACTTGATTCTCTTTTGGATCTTACCAACTTTTGTATGATGATGTACACAGGGTTAAATGCTCCAAAACAAGTGAATGTCAATTATTACACTCCTGAATTTGAAAGCGTGTCTTGCTGATTTTATACTGCACTGATCATTTTAAGAATGTCTTTGCCTATGAAGAAATGTACTGGTCAGAACCTCGATGTATTTTTAACTTATTCACCACTGATTTAGTAATCCTTCAGGGTCCTTCTTTATGTATCGTCAGGTGCAAACTGACCATCTTTGTGGATGCAACACAATCAAATGTTTACAAAATCTGTCAGAAATCAATTTCCAACACGCTCCTACTCTTCACTGGTATCAATGACCCTTCAATGTGTCCTGTGGACATCTGTGTTATGCTGAATGTCAAAATAGAAAACATTTTAGAGCCATGTTTTGTGGATTTTCTTTCATATGGAAGGACCTGTTGTTTTGTATGTAGCAGCCATTTAAGACGTACGTAGCACTTAGCTGAAGCTAGAGCATACATGGGTAACTAGACCACTTTGTCACTGATGGAAACACAATGTTATCATAATGCTGGTTTGGCCTGTGTGTCATGGCTTGCTTGTCTGCTTTTATGGTTTCACTTTATGGAGGAAGCACTGATTGTGCATTTGAATGTAAATACATTTACAATATGAGTTGTGTCTTAGTGCACCAATGATGTACTAAAAGCATGTTTCTGTCTTGTACTGTTTTTGCTCCCTCTTCTCTCTCCCTCTCTCTCTTCCTTTCTTCTTGGTAGTGGAAATGTAACAGTAGCTTAATGGAAGACTATGAATGAGATGAACATGTAATGAGTACAAAGTGTGTTGATGCTTTATTCGTGTTCAGGGAGAACACTGTAATAATAAACAATTGGAAAGAAGACAAAGTTCTGGTTCCTTTAGGCCTGTATGGTAATAGATCACCGGAATGCTGAGAATACACTTTTTACCCTGCTATAGTACTACATATAATGCATATGATATGGCAGTTTACATAAAAAAGACAGATCTGAGTTACATTGTGACTTTTTTTATAATGAGGCTTGAGTACATTATAAGAGTACTTCTGTTGAATAGTATGTTTTTGTCCATATCTTCACTTCCTCATCAAGTGCGACATCATGTCCATGGGCAGGGGGAAGATAATGGTGGAGTTCTTCTCGGCTGCGATGGTGTTGAGGGTCTGGAGGTAGCGCAGCTGCAGCGCAGATGGAGACTCAGCAATGACCAATGACGCCTCTTTAAGAGCGCGGGACGCATTCATCTCTCCCTCTGCTGCTATCACCTACAAATAGAAGATAACAAAAACAATAAAGAAGATCATCACCACCACCACCAAATAAGATAAGATAAGATAAGATATGCCTTTATTAGTCCCACAGTGGGGGAATTCCAGGGTTACAACGCACAGTTCAAGAACAGCAGGAAAATGGAACATGCAATAAAAACAAGATAATAGATAATGGCTTAAAAATAATTTAAAAATAGCATAAGCATAAGTTCTTTCAATTTTACCACTTTTCAGTGTAATATTGTGACATTAATACTTCTCCATATTTTAGTGAACTGCGTAACAGTATATTCAGCATTACAAAATGATATTCATGTTTTAAGTGCATAAGAACAATAACACTAACCTGGCTCTCACCAGATCGATATGTGTACCACTATGTCCTGAGTTTTACACAGTATTCTCAAGAATTTGTCTTACTTGCAAGACTACACACATAAAATAAGGCAAATAATGAGCAACAGTGGCTCAGAGGTTGCACTTGGACAAGTACAAGCTGCAATTGTGACACTTCACTAACCTTTACCCATATACCCATGATCATGAACATCAAATTGTGTTGTAGACTATGTAGTAGTTCTTTAATGTCTATATGTTTGGCTCGTGCTCAAAAACAGCGTCCTCCCTCAGAAGACAAATAAAGAACGTGTTGATTTTAACCTTAAACAAAGGGCAGTAAGTGATGAGTGGTGTGGGTGGAGGAGAGGTTTCACACCCACTGGTCTGGAAATGTCAGACTAGAGTGATCTGGACAGCTTGCTAACCTTAGCTCGGGCCTCTCTGGCAGCCTCTGCCTCAGCAGCCATGGCTCTCTGCAGCTGAATGGGCAGCTTCACGTCCTTTATCTCCACTCGCTCCACTTTGATGCCCCAGTGGTCTGTGGCTTCATCCAGATTGCTCTGTGAATAAAAAAGAAATACTCATTAAAACAGAATGTAATGATACCTGGTTTGAGATCAGACTGGTTTCATTTAAAATATTAAAGTATACTTAGATTTAGAGTGTGTTCACACATTACATACAAATTGGGTGTAAACTAGGACTAAACCTGGACTAAAGCAGGACTTTTAAACAAAGATCAAACAAAAGTGTGAACACACCCATAGTACTCATTAAATAATCTACAAAGAACATTTATTTTGTGAAAAGTGGATTATTATGAGAGATCAACTTCTCATCCTGCCTCACCCCCACCCCCTCAACCCTGGTTCTCTCTCTCAAAGTCCACTGTGTTAATGATCAAAACAAGTGCTTATATCTGTGGGTGTGGTCAGTCCTTCTGAAAACTAACTGTAATAGATCTGAACCACATCCATTTCCTTCTTATGAAACTGAGTAACACTAATTGCTTTGAGTTTTAAAGCAGTATTTACTCTATCAAACTTTAGCAGTGATGATTGCTTGCTGATTAAATACTAAATAATGAAAATGGTTTTATAGCCATCCAATCAACATTCTATTGCTCATAAAACTAAATTCAAACATTTTAATAGAAATACTGAAACAAAACAAAGGGTAAATTTAAGACTCATCACCCACTAACATTAAACCTGTATACTGTATATGACTGAAACACATGTATTTGAACAAATTTAACAACAAATATATGTGTCAGGTTATGCTGACGGTGCATTCACACACAAAAACACAAAACTCAAAACTCAAAGCTGGACTAGACCAGGAGTAAACCAGAACTAGAACAAGACCAAACCAAGTCTATATCAGGACTAAACTGGGCTCTGACTAGGACCAAAGTGTGAATGCAACCTGAGAAAAACTTGACTGATCCACAACGGAAATTTCCTGGATACAGTAGATATACACTACAGGAATAGCATTTGATAACAGATTCTGAAGACTGTGAACTGTGACCGTGCGTGAACTCAAAATAATAATAGTAACAAAAAAATAAAATAAAACTTGTGGGAAAGCTGGCTAATGTGGTCTTAAGCAGGAGGCAGACTCTGAAAATAATCCATTTGACCCAAAAGTTTATTCAAAATTCACCATGATATCATGGCAACAAAAAATAATACATATTTACAAAAAATAACTGTGCTCAAAATTAGGCATAAGCAACAGAAATTAATGAACCTAAGAAAAGCCACATGTACCCAGCTACACTGATGTGACCCCCTGAGAGGCTGAGCTGAACTGGTTTTATATTTCCCCCACAGGAAGCTCCTCCCTCCAGGTAAGTCCACGATCTCTTACCAGGTTGGATATAAGGCAAGTTCACTTTAGTCTAAAGTTACCCCCTCGATTTACTACAAGGGCCTAAGTCCCCTTTAAATTAAAGTGCTTAACATAATCTATAAACACTGAAACATCAAAATCAAATATACAAAACCCAACAAACAAAAGGAACTGAAACCAATTCTTCCCTCCACATCGTCTGACCCAAAACCTCCCCCCAGAGGCTTTAATGTGGCCGACCCAGGACACGCCCCCTCTTTTGTCTCCAGACCATGTGGAGTAACAGGTAAGTAGGTAAGTGTCTGAAATGTTTAAACCTGGTAACCTGAGTGTGTTGTTAAACTTAAAAGAACTAAAACTAAATAAAACAAACCTGGGATAGTTCTATTTAGTAGTTTAGTTGATTATGGAGAAATTAACAAATATGAAATGAAATTACAGCGAGTATACAGGGACAAACGCCGTCTTTGTAACAACCCTGCTCGTCCTCCCGCTGTCAGACACTACAGACCCATTAGATATACAGTATGTTTAAATGGGAGCCTGTATTCTGTGCTTACCTGCATGCTATGTGCGATGCCCTCTCTGTCAGACAGCAGCTCGGACAGGTTCTTGGTACCCAGAACGTTCCTGAGGGTGGTCTGAGCCAGGAGGCGTGTGGCGAAGTCTGCATTGGACACATTCACCACAGAGGCAATGGGATCACTAACTCGGAAGTACACCACTCCATCCACACTGACCGTCACCGAGTCCTTTGTCAAGATCTATGGAAAGTACAAACGGTCTTCATAGGGTTCAGGAAGGGGTTAAAAGATGCTGTTGTTGGCATCATTACCTCCTGTGGTGGGATGTCAAATGAAACTGTTCTCAAATCAACTTTTACCAAGCTATCAGTGCATGGAAGAATGCCAAAAATGCCTGTAAATATAGTTAAAAAAAAAAAGTACCATTAGTTTTTCGAACATTAACTGAATCCTTTGATAGCGTTTTTACACATATGGGTAAGAAATGGTCAGCATTCACCTGCTATGTTTAACAGATATGTGGTCTAACATACTAGCTGTGCTTTACTTTGGTTGCATCTCTTGAAAAGAATGTATTTTATGATCAGCTAAATATTGTATGTATTCGTACCTGGTCCTTTGGCCTTTCTGTCTGTGACACGACCCAACCTGAAGATCACCGCTCGCTCATATTCTTGAACAATCTGCAGAACAAGATGTAATATTTTGTGAATATGTACTTTCTTGCCCATTTAATTTGAATTTGTGTATCTGTACCTTTATGCAAAACCAAATGGTGAAAGGGAAAAGTAAAGTTGTGAACAAGCCAGAAATGATGACAATTAACCAGCCGCAGCACCCCAAAGATCCTGTGTGTTCAGCTGTAGAGGAAGTGAACATTCATCATTGTGCAAACATGGAAATTACAGCTCTTCAGAGTTGCAAATGTATTACAAAGTTTAAGTGTTACTCTAAATTCAAAAAGAATGATACATCTTAAAATTTCCAGTATCACCATAGTTTGGTGTGGGACCCATTACTAATTTATCAAAATGGCCTCTCTGGTAGCTGTAATAAACGCATTAGTGAAGGAAGCACCTGGCTGTCACACTGGCCTGTAATGATGTGGTTATCTGCATGTTTCGAAACAGAGCCCTGACAGTTCCCATCATCCCTCGTGCTTTTATTGTGGTCACAGTAATTGTACTGGTCACATGCAGCACAGAGCAGTGACATATTTACTAAAACATGCTGAAGAGAAACTACATGTACTACACACTTGTACAAACATTTTTGACCACTACCTATGCATGTTCATACATATATAAAGAACAAAGTTTTCTGATAAATGTAACTTTTAATCTTTTAAACGTTTAATCTTCACATTGACTTTTATGGGGAAGTAAAACGCACTAGAAGGCTCTACTGTTTAGATTCAGAACACACAGATTTTCAGAATGTAGGTTATTTGTTGAACTAGTATTAAGATAAATAAATGCTTCATATATAGTCAAATGTTATATTCTACCTTCCCTCCAAACTCTAATTTGTTGACATGCATGGACAAACATGCAAGGAACATAAATTCACTCTCATAGCACATTACACATAACTATATCCTGCAATAATATAACATGGATTATAAATTACTATTATTTTGCATTATGTTCCTACTTGGAGATGAAAAACAAAGCTTCCTTGTTTACATAGCTGAATCATCTATTTGTTTTTGTTTAATTTTCAACAAAATCCAAACAAACGCCAAACAAAAGCGCTAAAATACTTCCAATAGGTGTACACACAATTCATTACACAGTTATGACATTTTTCCAAAGCCTGAATCTAAAGTCCAGAAAAGAAGCACCGAGGGAGTAGAGACACAAACAGTCTTGGTCACATGCTCCAGGGACCTTTTATTACATGACTTGTTTCTATGGAGATGAAGACATGCCTTTTACTTGTACTTAACGTGTCATTTGTAAATGCCCTATGCAAATGTACATAGATATGAATTACATAACTTAAATAACTTTCTTTTTTTTTAACAGTAGTATTTGGTATTGAATAGCAACTGAAATGTGGTTTATTTAGTTCTTTTCCTTTTTTCTCTTTATTATGAGGCCTGACAGATTGTAGAAGCAGCAGTAGTATTAGTATAGTAGTATTTTATAGTAATATATTTTCTTCCATGTACACAATTTGTTTTATTATTTTCAAGAAACAAAATTATAACATTTTATACCCACTTCCTCCCTATAAAAGGCCAGAACTGTACTGTATAATATGAATCTTGTAGTATGCATAATATGCTATGCTGATCTAAATATTAACTTATCATAAAAGAAAGTAAAAGTATTAAAAATGTCTTACATATCAGGTTTTCTTTGCTCACTCCTCTGCTCTTCTGGCTTTCCATTTGATCCTCCATTTCCATGAGTTTGTTATCGACTACAGGCAAAGCGCTTTGAGAGTTTGGTTAAGTGCTCTCAGTCAGAAGCCAGCCTTTTAAAGAACAAGTGCCTCCATAAAACAGTGCAGTGGGAGTGGCATGGGCGCTGGGTTGATAATCTACAAAATAATAGAGGGTTTTATGGTAAATCTACACACAAACAAATTTGAAAAGAGAAGTTGTTAAATAAATAGGCTTACCACAAATGTCATTGCAATGAGGACATCCTGGATGGGTAACAAGGGTGTGCTTCTATTTAGATTAAAGTATGCAATACTGTACTTGCTTCATAGCAACTGAAGCAGGATATTTCAAAATGACAAAATGGCCCTTTTCCCCTTTACAACAAATCTTTAAATTACTCTGGATATTGCCTGTTCACTATCTGGCCATAGAATAATTGACCTAAATTGCAAATGAAAGTCTCATTACTCCAAAGTTTTCTAGTCATGTGTGTTATCATCACATGACTGATAACTGATAAGGTATTGTGCAATATTACAACATATGGACATTATCATTACAAGCCCAATGTGAAGGATTATCTAGTGAAGCTTTGAATAAATATAATTACTTGACCAATATAATATTGACACTAAAACTACAATAGATAAACTATTGTCAAAACATTAGAAGGTATTAAAAACAGGTAAACTGTAGCTCGGAATACTGATACATGAGTGGTGCTAATAAAACACTGAGTCTTAATACATTACAGTAGTAGAGTTTATGAGCAGTGTCAAGAAGAGACAATTCATGAAAATCGCAATTTTTCAAATATTTAACAAACAGGACAAAATGCTGAGATAAAAAAACATAATTATCATTCCATGGTGGCAAAATGTTCATATTGCAATGGTAAGCATACAAATAAACATACTGGTACGCTGCCCCTAGCAAAAGATGAAAATCCATTGAAAGGTTCTGGTGATGAACAGCACCAATGTGAGGTTTGTCGTGTCTGCACGTTTCGGTATGACACAGAGGAGGTCAGAGGAGGAGGAGTCGTAAAACAGCAGTAACAGCTGATGTCCTTCTTTCAAAGTCAATTCAGCTAAGGATGAAAATCTACAAGTGAACAGACAATTCAATACATGATCCCATGTACTAGATTAAAATGTCTATAACTCATTACTAAACAATAATTCACTAACATTAGACTATTACTATAGACATGATTACAGTCCTCTAACTTTGTTGTCAGGCAAATTTACTCATATGTGATCATGTTTATGTGTAGTCCATAAACACCTATTCATTGACATGTAGCATTCGTCATAATTGTTATGACTTAAAAAAAAATCACTAAAAAGGGTCTGGCTCAGAGACCATTTAGGAAAACTTTCCAGTGCTTTCCAATGTTCACTGCCAGCCGAGCTGTGGGTGCAAGCCTGGCTGTAGGGAAAAAGGGGCCCCGGGCCCTGGGGGGTAGTTGGGGAAACTGTTGGCCTGAGGAGAAAAGTTGTCCAAGGTAGGTGTGGAGTGAGCCTGAAAAGAGATCAACCTGTTAATGCGCCAATGAAAAAATATACAAATGTCCTAAATGTGCTTGGCTGCAGCGTAGGTCTACCTGTAGTAGAGCAGACTGCATGCTGGGATTGTGAAGACCACTGAGGGCCGCTGGAGAAGGTGAGGGAGAGAATCCCGGTACCCCAGAGAAAGATAGCAGGGCTGGGAATCCACTGCCCCCTGGAGGCTGGAGTCCACTGCTCAACCTGAGAGAAAAAGAACAGAAAAAAATCCTTACTCTGAGCCTTACTCTGTGTACTGAATAAACAACAGAAATAGGTAATGTCATGGAAAGAAACTTCACATTACTCATAGCCATTAATCAACCATTGGTACTGGTTCCCAGTCTTTCCATGACACCATGGTTATCAATAAGACCCAAAGTGATACCGTTTACACTAATTACTGAAAACAAAGTCCAAGCTCAGCCCTCGTCTGCTAAAAAAGTTAACTTGTGATTTATGACGTGATTTATGGTGCTTTTCCATGACCTTTATGCGTTACATGTGACTGAAACATCCGTGACACACAAAACGTCACAATGCATAACACAATAGTAATAATGTATTAATATGTGTATTACGATGTTAAAAAAAAGTATGTTTATGAAACTCAAATTTTATTTTTTAAGATTCCCTTTGTCAGCTTTCTTATAACCCTATGTGTTTTACTCAAAATGACTAACCAAGCTTAAATCTGCACTGTGTAACTTTGCAGATGGAGTGTAGAGTGGCTACCTGCTTATGTCGATGGAAATGTTAATGCTTTGCCTGGAATATTCCAGACAAGAAGGTGGCGGCCCCTCCACCAGAAAATTGCACAGTGCACCTTTAATGGTAAAGCCGCTGACGCCTTCCATAGAACTTACCCAGGCTGAAAGTTGGAGCTGAATGCAGAGGCAAAGCCTGGTAACACTGGGGATGAGGAGGGGACCCCTGCTGCTGCGGCGGCTGCCTGCAGAGGGGCCACAGATGCCACTGAAGAGGCCACTGTCGGAGCCAGTCCCATGAAGGAGGACAGCACCGGACTGCCTGCACCAGGACCCCCCGAGACCCCCAGCCCATGGAACCCAGCAGGGCTAGGGCCCGGAGGAAGGCCTGAGAATATGGAAGGTGCAGAAGTGAGGCCCAGACCGAAAGGCGAGGCCGCAGAGGGTGCAGCACCCGGAGCAAGGCCGGGGTAGATGGTTGTTGGAGGGTGAGTAGATATGTTTGAGGAGGGAGGCATTGTTGGTAAGGATGATGGATCAGTGGAAGCAGGAATAGAAGTAGTAAGGGAGCGAAAAGATGGCAGGCCAGAGTAATGAGAAGGCACGGGACTCGAGGGCAGGCCTTGGAGTGCGGAAATGGCTACAGGACTTGGAAGTGAAACTTGAGGTGATCCAGCAGACTGGGGTAGACCTAGAGAACGAGCCAGAGCAGCATGAGCAGAGCCCGCTACCAGTGAGCTGACAGAAGGTGTACCAGAGCGCGGTGTGCCTTTGAAGGCAGAGGGCACGGGGCTGTTACTGCCACTGCTGCCCCCTGCATGTCTGCTCAAAGCTGCACGCTGCTGCTCTGCCTGCAGGGCTCCGGCTGCACTCTGAAGCGCATGTGTTTGGGCAGGTTTGTGACTCGGGCCAGGGGTGGAACAGTTCGGGTTTATAGGGGTGGATGATCCAGGACCAGAGGGGGTGTAGCTCCGAATCACTGACCCGGGGTGGTTACCTTGTTGCGGGTGAGTGCTGTGGAAGTTGTGCTGGTGTTCCAAAGAGTGTGAGAAAGCCTTCTGGTGTGTAGAGTTATTCTGGTGGAGGTCAGAGCGAGGGTTGCCGGGAGTGCCCGGTCGGGAGGCAGTGGGAAAGGGAACTGGGGTCCCACACGGGGTACTTGATGGTGTGTGGCTTTTGATAACAGACGAGGGTCCTGGAGTACTGTGGCCACTAGGGGTCTGTGGTCCACCTTTGATGACCGAGGGAGAGGGAGCAGGTGCAGGGGAGGAGGCATTAGGGTTGTTCGAGGGCACCATGCCAGGAAACACTGGGGTAATGGGGGTGGTAGGAGCCTGCTGAGCCGCAGAGGCCTGAGGCTGAGCAGGGGTAGATGGAGTCGAGCCGTGAGGGATGAGGAGGGGACCACTTTTCACTCCTGGTGTAGCATTTTGTGGATTTCCTGGTTTGGCATAACCTAATGAAAAACATGTATAATCAGCATTAAAATGTAAAAGTAATTAATAATTTTAGAAAATGTTACTTTATCAGAACAAGCAAGCAAGGACGTGTTAAAGTCTAAAAGCAAATATTTAAAATGCAAGCCGTGCAGCTTAGTTTACACATCGATAAAAAAAAAAAAAAAAAAAATCAGGACTGAAATGATTTTTTTTGTTTTGTTTTTAAAAAGGCTCTAAATTTTTGAAGCAATATTTTATGCAAGTTAATTAACTGTACACAGACCATGCTACCATGCTATAATATTATAAACAGACAATGTTCTAAATAAGATTTTGAGCACTCATTTCAATCGTGAAAAATGCAACAAATTGTTCAGTTGTATGTATTAAGTGTTCATGTTTGCATGTAAGTAAAGGAAACATTTTCTACTTCTAAACCCACAGCAGCATTAGGGTTAGACCCTTATCATTTACCAGCATAAAGGCCAACACTGACTGACCAAAGAATTTCAGATTCAAGGACATAGTTGTACTGTTTTTCCAAACACTATAAAATTTTTATTTCAATTTTATGTAGTTCGAGTACAATCTTTTGTGTTCTTTTCAGGTCACTCAGTGTACTTCAGCAGAATAAGAAGCACATTCTCGCCTCTTTAAAGCCATTAGACCATAAAAGCACAGGTAAGCAGCATGCTGGGTAGAAGTTAGGCAGTGAATTTAAAGATAATTTATTCGCCCTCACTCATTCAGACACACGCACGCTTGTCCCTTTGAATCATACCTGCCATTTTATGGGTGCTGTTGTAGGGGGGAGGAGCTACGTTGGCCGTTATAACCCCTCCCATAGAAACAAGGCCTGCGTTGTTGTATGCACCTGAGTAGCATTTGCAAATATTAAAACTTTCCACTATGCATTTATGTTGGAAGCTCATATATATATTTCCACCGCCCTTATCAAACATCATTGTCTTTTAGTAATTCAATCAAAACAATCAACTTCTTAGTAATTTTTATAAACTAATGTCAATTCTTATTGTCAAAGTATTTGACTTACTTGGTGCAATGGTGGCGTGAGGTCGGCATGGTGGTATAGGATAGGGCACAGGTCGATGAGGGTTATAGGATGAAGGAAACTAAAATAAAGAATTTCAGATGAACCAATTAAATTACAAGATATTTTTAAATATTCAATATAAAAAAATCACGGTAAGTCAACAGCACTGTTACTTGCCGGCTTAAATGGTCCAAGAATTCGTGATGCAATCCCTTTTCCATCCATATTGTTAAAGTGGTCGTCTTTCTTTTCTCCTTCCTTTTTTAATGGAGGGACACCCTTTCACCAAAAACAAACCCATGTATCAATTATGAATTTACCAACCGATAACAATGTACAGACAAAAATGACACATATCAAACATGACTTAAATATCTCCATTGAGAATTAACTGTACTTACAGGAAATGTGCCAGAAACAAGACTGGGTCTGCCTTTTGGGTAAGGGTTTCCAGGGATAATACCACATGACGAGATCATGGCAACAGGGGCTTTACAACCAACCTTACACACCTTGTCAGAGAAGAGCAATTTAATAAAATAATATAATAACAAGCACAGTAGGAAAGCAACAGAGAGACACACCATAGCAAGATACACATGACTAAGTGATTATTTACCTGCTCTAGGATCCTGCGTGCTCTTTTCTTCTCAGACAGGTGTGTTCGAAATAGGTCTTCTACTGGTCTATAATTCTGAGCATCTGAAATATTCCTGTGTTTGGGACATTATGATTATAATCATATAACAATATGATTATGATTATTGCAATAACATTCAAAGGACATTTCAGTGACAAAAAAGACTCACAAGGCAATGAGCTCCAAAACAACCAGTCTATCCTTTGTAAAGGTAAAGCAGTTCAAGATATTTGCAACTTTGGTTGTAGGGATTGCCACCATTTTCTAAAGAATAAAAAATACATATTACTACCTCTTCAGCAATTTAACAATTCATAATTTAATCCAAAGTGTACTAACTAAAAGCATGCCTACACTTACATGCTGCAGTGCTTTCACAGCTTTGATTTGAGGTTCTGCCCAAGAAAAATATTTCAGTATCTCCATCACCTGAAAAGGAATCATCACAAAGAACACTTTAATGTAGTAGCTTTAATGTAACATAGTGCTACTTCTTCATGAATGCATAGTTGGCATGGCCCAGATAGTGAGAGTTTGGTACAAGGAGTAAAACCGGTAACCTACCTGCTCACTGGAGAAGTAGCCATGCACCTGCTCTATGGCTTTGATGCGTTGGTCCGTCAGGACACACTGTAGAAAGAGACAGGAAATTAATTTTGCCAAACCTTTATCTACATTTAAAGAACCAAACACAAATGAAACATAATGCACTGCTTACCTTTTTAATCTCATCTAGGACAATGTCAAAGGATTTTTTATCCATTGTTTATAATTATTGTTCCAATTATAAATAACTGATCACTGGAAATCAATTTGATTACTAAGATAGATCAGTCAACAGGATCTAGCATAACAGATCAAAATTCATACTACTCTTAAAACATTACTCTATAGTAATAGGCATTTTCACAAACGTATAATTTGTGCTAAAAAGCAACATTATCTCGACAACAACAATACGTATAGATTCGTTAGTGAACAATGACTCCAAAGACAAGAAGCAAAACCTGTCTGCACCAGATTTCTGCCTGCAGCTAACAACAAGCTAGCCAGCTACAGCTAACTCGGTTATGGAAATTCTGCAACAAAAAGGCATCTAATGCAAAGGTTCAACAAACCTTCGGACATGCATCTAAGCTAAAGTCTACAAACAGATGTAAGGAGATAGACACGGTAAAAATAGCTTTAAAAATGACAAAAACACGACGCGAATAGTGTCAGACCAACTAGCACCGTATGACAGCTGGCGCTAGTCCGCTAGTCACGTCAACACAGCCAAGGACCCCTCTAGGGTAGTTTGAGCAAATCCTATTAACTGGTAATGTGGAAAAATATACACTTTATTGAATAGAATGTTCTGAATTATGGCTGATTTAGATGAAATCATAATATTACTGATTTTATTTATAATTTAGCTTATATTGCCCCCAATATTGATTGTATTTCTATGCAGGCAGCGCAAGGCACTCCGGGTAGAGGAAGTAAACATAAAACTAGTGTCGCAGCAGGTTGAGTGTAGCTGCAGCAAATATTTCCAAAGTAGGTCTAAAGGAGTTGCAAACTAACAATATGGATCGCTTTTCTTGGGCGAATGGACTACTAGAAATAAATGAAACGTTAGTGATTCAACAGAGAGGTGTCAGGTTGTATGACGGTGATGATAAGGTATGTTAGCCTCCAGTGCATTACTCTTATAAACAATAATACCAACTAATGTTCTTCTTTTATTAGGCTAAACTGGACGTAGGAGCTGTTTTGCTTACAACTCATCGACTTATTTGGAGGGATATTAAAAACCATGTAAGGGATCTGAATTACATTTTATGATTATTAAGGGCGTCTATAACATTTTTACACATTACTTCGCAGGAATGTTGTATATCTATGCCCCTCTCTCATATTATATTCTTTGAGGAGCAAGCTGCAGGTATTGGTAAAAGTGCTAAAATTGTCATCCACCTGCACCCAGCACCTGCCAACAAAGAGCCAGGTCCCTACCAACACAGCAAATACTCTTACATCAAGTTATCTTTCAAAGAACATGGACAGATTGAGGTAATCATGGTTGTGCCAACAGACAAAAAAATAACTAAATTTAAGTAAAAAATAAAAATAACTGAATACTTCTTGTATATTAATGTATTCTGTATGTTGTAGTTTTTCAGGAGATTATCAGAAGAGATGACACAGCGAAGATGGGAAAATACACCAGCTTCACAGCCTATGCCCACAGGAACAGGCTCTCAGGTTACAAAACATCTTTAAAATAAGAGAAGTACAGTAGAATAAAACCATAAGCAGACTTTACACATGTTGCCACAAGATGGCAACATTGGCCGCATTATCACATTATAATTGTCCGTAACCAAAACTTGCAAAACTTGCAAAACTTGCAATTGTACTTTGCAAGAGGGGGGACAATTACATCTATACATTATTATATTAATAAACAATGAATTATGTAATTACTAAGCTATCCGTAAAACTATAGACTAATTGAAACCTTCCACATAGCAAGCTTAACTAAGATATTGATACTCCATTACTTAAAATAGTGTAGTTTGGGGTACAACACCTCAGATTACGATACTTTTTTGTTTAGGCTTGAAATTGTGTCCTACATGTCTTCATTGTTCTATTGTGTGTTTGGCTTTCCTGTCTGGCTCTATAGGCAGGAAGGACGCGTGCAGTGGGAATTGTTGGCATTGAGCGAAAGATCGAAGAAAAGAGGAAAGAGACAGACAAAAACATTTCTGAGGTACAAATAAACTTGAGAATATATTGTCAGACTCAGTCAAGATTAAGGAAATGCTTTACAACATCATTCAATGTACTGTACTGTAATGTTTGCTGGCCAATAGGGCTATGACATTAAATCAACTGCTGAAAAGTGATGAGGTGCAAGAATGTTCAGCAACAGCCAAAAACAAGTGATGAAAATAGGGCGGTCTCTAGAATTGAATTGAAATTATTGCTAAAGCCTGAAATCTTGTGGTAAATGTAATTCTTTACATTTTTCTCAGATATTTGTTTGAATTCTGTTTTAGGCTTTTGAGGACCTCAGTAAATTAATGGTGAAGGTAAAGAATGGCTTCCTTTTTGGATACAATTTGAAATTGAAATATATTTGATTACAGTTGTATAAAATATACTGTTTATTGTATACTAATGTAACTACTTTTTACAGGCCAAAGAGATGGTGGAGGTCTCCAGATCTATAGCAAACAAAATAAAAGACAAACAAGGGGACATAACTGAAGATGAGGTATGAAATTTCCGCAATATTGTCATCAAAACCAGACTAACTGTGTTTAACCTTCACAGACTATACGCTTCAAGTCCTACTTATTGAGTATGGGTATAGCAAATCCTGTGACCAGAGAAACACATGGATCAGGTACACATTACCATATGCAGCTGGCCAAGCAACTTGGAGACATGCTTCAGGCCCCACTAGAGGTAGGCACAGCAAACTTTTCAATGCCTAAAATCTATTTCAATCAATGCCTTTTTCAATTTTCAATGCCTAAAATCAATTTCAAATCTGTAATAAAGGTTATGGCATTGATTTAATATTTATGGTACACTTGCCTACTTGTAGGAACGTGGAGGAATGATGTCACTGACTGAAGTCTATTGTCTTGTGAACCGTGCACGAGGGATGGAGGTATTAATGAAATTTTTACACAGCCAATATATGAAATTTATCCTGTATAAACTTTTAAGTTCAGAGGTTATTTATTTCTCTGTTCTATAGCTGCTATCTCCTGAAGATTTGCTAAATGCATGCAAGATGTTTGAGTCCTTAAAGCTGCCTGTGAGGTGAGTTTGTTACTTTCATTCATGTTGTTTAATTTAGCAGCATTCACTACTAGTGTATAGAAAATACAGCAAAATATAAGCCACAGTTGGCACCCATTTCACAGAGGGTTTCCTCTGGGCCTGGCTTCCTGTTTTTTTCCAAAGTCTCTTCAGCCCTTCTTGTGTGTCATTTCCTGCAGCTTCTAGACTTTGAAAGAAAACATTGCTATTGCAATATATTGTGTTCTTTCTCTTGATTAATTACAGAAAAGATTCACTGTCGCGCACACCTCTTCTACTTTGTTTTCTGTATAGGTTGCGTGTGTTTGACAGTGGTGTGATGGTGGTCCAGCTGCAGTCTCACAGTGAAGAGGAAATGATCGCCTCAGCACTGGACAATGTAAGCTGTACCATAATGAACAACAGTATGTGTGGCCTACATTAATGATAATGCCTAAGACCAGGCAAGTCATATCGGAGTCAAATCAAATTTTCTACCACAATGAGCAGTAATTTTACTGTATTATACATAATGCGGTGCATCATTATGTAAATTATCTGAATAAACTTCCATAGGTGTCAGAGAAGGGTTCTTTGACAGCAGAGGAATTTGCCAAGCTGTTGGGACTTTCAGTTCTTCTATCAAAAGAAAGGTAAGCACTGTCTGATGTTGTTTATGTGTCATTGTTTAATTCAAATACATATTACAATGTATTTGTATTGTTATATTCATACCAGAAAATAATGTAGTTGGATGTTGGAGATTTCTTACAAATTTGAGTGCTTTGTTTGTTTTAGATAACTTTATTTAAGTTCTGTTATTTTGTAGGTTGCTGCTCGCGGAGAAGATGGGACATCTTTGTAGAGATGATTCTGTTGAGGGTTTGAGATTTTATCCAAATCTATTTTAACATGTTTTCCCCCTGATCTGGAAATACCTTTAAACCACCATATGGTATTTTTTTGGTATTGTAATTTTTACGGTGTGTTGCATAGTGGTAGTACATATAAGAGAACTTTGTCTGGGGCATCAATCAGAACTGAATTTCTGTTTATTTTCTGTCGCCTTTGGTAACTCTAACATTAAAAGAAAAAGAAAAAAAGAACACCTGATCTTCTGGCATGTGTTTTCCCAGCATATCACTTATGAAATCTAACTGCCAGATGTTGTCAAATAGATATTTTTTTTCGTGCCAAGATTTTGTAACTCATAGAAGCACTTGCAAAGATGACAGGTGTAGCACAGATCATTGCTATCACTTTACTTCATCAGTGACAGACCTGCTTTTGTAATAAGTTTACTTGTTCATTCAGTGTCAGAGAATTAACTTATACACAAGAATTAATGTTGTTATCTCAAATGTTAAAACTTAAGTTGCAGTTTGTATTGTTCTATTGAGAGTTTCTTAACAAAAAGATCACTTTTTGAATGCAAACAGAAATGCTTTCAGAAAAAACAACAGCTGAGTATGGATTAGATTAGTATTCTCTTGTTGTTTGCTTATCGGTAGATCAGACCAACTGGTTCAGCAAATAATCTCATAATCACATTGATAACACATGTGCAATACCAAACTGTAAAGGCAGTGGTCTTGTTGCTACATGTTGAGATAGACTGACTCAATCTCACCTCAGTCATAGCTACAGCCTGACAATAAACAATAAACAATACACAATAAACCAAAGTTTTAATCTCAACCGAACTAGTGATCAACTTTAATAATTGTGCAGCTGTATGCAGATGAGTATGTTAACATGTCACAAAAACCTTAGACTGCTGTACTCTTAAAGTTACGCTGCTATTCTCTACAGCTACCCTTTATAAGGCAGTCATTTTAAGGACATTTCTCTTTGATGTGTTTTATCGTTGTAATTACTTTTCCTCGGGCAATCTCAACAATGTACCAGGTGCCTGGCTCCATAATGACATTAAACTCAGACAGTTGAACACAACGGGCAACGGAGCCTTGCCTAGTCGATACTTAAGGCTGACGTAAAACTGAAAACGACCAGCTTGCAGGTGAAGATGTTAAAATGTATCCCATATTTACCACATGAACTATAGGCTGCTTTATGGCAGACAATACATGGGAGATGCAGCGCAGTGCGCACACTCTGTGATACGCGTTCACGATCTCAAGCTCCTGGCAGCGCGCCTGTGGCTAAACTACTGGCTCAGTCTGCTACTTCAGTGTACTACTTCAGTCTGCTACTTCAGTGTACTACTTCAGTCTACTACTTCAGTCTGCTACTTCAGTGTACTACTTCAGTCTGCTACTTCAGTGTACTACTTCAGTCTGCTACTTCAGTGTACTACCTCACTGACTCTACAGTCACTGAGAGGAATTTTTGGATCTGGGGATTCTTTCTAGTATTTCTCTGCGGCGCGTCTCTGTGGATTGGAGCAACACGCACATCATGACCGGTAAGCTTTCCACCTCAAAAGTTAGGCTTTAAATTGCCTAAATTATTCCACGATTTTAAATAAAATCAGGAAGTCGTTTCCTTCCCGCTCTCTAAATGTATGTAACCTTATGTTACAATTCTGGGTAAAATGTTATAGGCTTACAGATCCTATCCAATTAACTGAAATTATGCAATTCTCTGTATGAACGTCAATTATGAAACTTTACACGATTCATATGGACATTTGTCTGTGATGAGTTTATAGAGTTTCCTACAGTGTGCCTGTTTAAGTAAAAGCTCTATTAATGCATCAGTCTAAAGGAGGGACTTGGGAAACTTTCAGCAGTTTATCAAAGGGCATTGTCAAGACTGGAGGAATTTACAATATGATTTTAGAGTTTCCTCTTGTTGTAGGATTTGTTTCTCATTCTCAGAGGTCAGTGATGGAGGAAGATGAACAGGACAAACTGTAGGAGAAAACAGTAACATCGTAATGCCACAGGCTCTCTGCACATTGCCTCTGCTGCTGGCACTCACGGGATATGGTGAGACCAACAAACCTTAACAAATGAACGTGCACTAAAACATACTAACATAGATAGGTTCTTATAGGTCAAGAGGAAGGGCGGGGTATGACTATTTCCCTCTGTTTCATTTGACAAAGATTAGAAGTAAAGGAATTTTTGTTTCAGAATGCAACAAGACTGGGAAAAGTATCAATATCCAGATACTAAAACAAATATCAAATACTATCAATATTGTACTACCGTAAATTTTGTGAAAATGTCCTGAATAATTTTAGACACAATAAAGAAATAAAGTACATTCAGTGTGGATTACAATAGATATTTTTGTACATATACTGAAATTATAATAAGCATTAATACATGTTTGATTAAAAAAAAACAACTAATAGCTAAGTAACAGCTAATTAACTAATTACCACTTAGTTAGTGATTAGTATGTGGTCAGTGGTCCCTAAACTAAAGTGTCACAGAATTTATACTTGCAGTGCTTTTTTCCAAGGTAATGCTTCCATGTAACAACTAATGATCAGTATATCTCAACTTTACTAAATCTTTGGCACCTGTAAGCAGATAAAGATTTTAAAACTTGCTGATGGGTCAGAATGCTCAGTGAGTATTTGATTCTATGATTTGTTTACAATATTTTTTGCTTTGCTTTTTCCATAGCTTTGGCAGGGCTGAGTATATGGCCCTCTCTTCACATCGCCCTTAGCAATGCCAGCATATTTGTGGATTTCACATCAAATTCCAGCAACCGCACAATAGTTCAAAGGACTCTCTCTTTAGTTAACACAGAGACCAACACCACCTTAACCGCCCGGAAGATCCCAAACATCCCAACAACTTTTAGGGTGGAGTTCAACTGCTCCTGTTTCCTCTATGCAGGAACCTTCCGCTTCCTGCTGAGGCAAATAAGCACTGGCCTTGCAGCTTCTCACAATAATGGGACAAATCATGATGGAGTGGAGAGTACTACCTGGTGGTGGAGTTCAGAACTGCAAGTGCAATGGCCCACTTTTCATGTGGCTGTGGAGAGGGCTGGAAACCACTCTGGGTCATTTCAGGTAGGGGTGCAAAAATATCTGATTTTAGGGTAAAAAAAAAAGTGCAAAATAGGGTAATTATGAATAACTTATTGAAAATATAAAGTTTTAACATGAGTAGGGGTGCAACTAATCAGAATAATTGTGACTTGCGGACTATTAAAATAATTGTAATCATATTTTGCTAATTATTTACATTGTCTGGACTATACCAACTCTTAAACACCTTTTATAACAATGACAGCAGCATTATTAAATCAAAAACAATTCTAAACTTTATCTTGTAAATATTTTAGAAGCCTTCAATCACCATTTGACTCACGTAAAAAAATAATTGCTGACTAGTTGACAACTAAAATAATTGTGCATTGCAGATCTGATATACAACAAAGGCAACAGAAAGGTGGGATGAGGATTACATGTGTTTGGTGTCTATTCATTTTAATTTCATGATATAGTGTCTGCCATTATAATATAGATATAGTTTCAAGTACTGCAAAATAGGTATGCCATTTCTAAATCAAACATGATATAATAATTGTATGCCTCTTTTTCCTCAGGTTGGTATAGCCACCAATGAGCACTTCACAGCTTGCAGTAGGGGCATAGACTCTGCTCTTTTCCTGGAGGTCAGCTTCATGGAGTACAACCAAATTGGTCGAAACAGCATCGACAAGGTCCGAGCACGCACCCGCTATCCCATCAAACCTCTCCGCTCCCAAAGCATCGAGCTGCCATGTGCTTTCCCATTCACCGAAAAAGACTTCATACGAGTAGCACTGAAGTCACCTCATGCCACTCAGGATGTTAAAAGCTCTGGACCGCTGTATTTGTCCAGAATATTCTCTTACAAGCTTCTGGTTGAAAATGGCAATGCTTATAGAAGTGCATGTGAAGGGACAATGTCTGTTAAGCTGCTGACTCCACCATGCGCACACGTAAATGGAAAAGTATTGCTCTACAAGGATACAGGAGTCAGTCCAAGTTTATCCGCCTCCGGGACAAGAAGTACCCCACTGTTGGGCTTTGGGTCAGAGGAACCAGCATCACCCCCTCTGGCGTTCAACTGGCTCACTCAGGGAGAGAACGAAACCGAATTTAACTGCTCAGTGTTTTATCCTGGGAGGAATAAGTACTGCTTTCGGTTTGTCTTCAACTACAGCCGGTCACCAAGTCCAGCGCAGACATGTTTGGTGGTTCATAGGAGTGCAGGTATAATTTTTTTGTTTTTGCCAAGTAAAAAAAGAAAATAGTCTATAGATGCATCACCTGACATGTAACACCTATTTAAAAATATAAACCATAAAAACTGTGTAAAACAATACAGACCGTGCTATTTAGTACTGATCAGGGCAGTTATTCCAGTGAAAGTAAGTACTGGGTAATACAGAGGTGCACATTTGATAAAAAGTTCTAAGCACAGATAAAGAAAGAAGAATGGGTATTATCAGAAAGGGCATCTGAAATAAAATCCACTCATCTAATTTGTACTGCTTATCCGTAGCTGAAAAATGTTGAAAAATTACTGCACGCTTGTCCAGCACAGGTGGGAAACCATGGATATTATTATTCTATCTGTGGGACATCAAGAATGACATACAAAATAGCCCTGTCTTTTCATCTGGTAGTTTGTCCATAAAATAAAAAAAAAAATAAAAAAAAAATACAACCATAGAAGTTTATGACATCACATTTTCCATTATTAAAAGTTCAATCTTTGCTGTTTATGTTTGCAGAGTCTTGGGGTCCGTGGCAGCCTTGGAGCTTGTGCAGTGTTACCTGTGGGGAGGGGGTGAGGGAAAGGATCCGTGATTGTTTACTGCCCTCTGGTGGAGGCGGGCTGAAATGCACCGGCATGGTGAAAGAACAGTCTCTCTGCTCCCTTGAAGACTGTGTTGGTATGTAATTTTCTGTTTTGTTAATACTTTTGTTAAGACAACGTTATGTTAACTAGTCAGATACTTGTTTTATTCTATACATTATTATTTCTGTAGCACAATATCCATATTCTACTAAAGCAACTGTAATAACATATTTTTCTGAAGGTGGCAGATCACCTTCATGATCCCATAGAATTAGAAAGTTAATACCATTTCCAGTGTGATTAAAAAAAAAAAAACTTCTGCTCCTATTTATTTATTTATTATCTTAATAGTTACATGGTGGGTTTTAAATAATATACCACAATTGGCTATGTAATTGACAAGCCACTCTAAAGATTCTTCATCCTTTCCAGTATCACCTGCCTCTACTCCATCCCTCCCGCCTGTCCACATTGGAACTTCACCCCTGGGTAATAACATTGTGGCTGTGGTGGGCATCTCTCTATGCCTGGCTGTGATTTTGGCTACTGTTATTGTAACCGTGTGGAGAAAGCTTTGCCAGACCCCTCCTTCCTGCAGCTCAGTTCGTCAGGGTTCTCTCCATTCTCCAGGGGGGAGGAAGTTGTCTGATGAGGCATCCATTTGTGCCAACAGCCTACAGCGGCCCAGCGTCACCGATGGCCATATTACAACAACTGGGGTTACCGCCTCCCAAAAAGACATAGCTCCTATTACCCCTCCACCCCTCACACAGACTCTGGTGATACCTATTGCCCAAGACCCAGAAAGACTGTCCCCTAGTGGACAGAAGATGCTGCCTCCAATATTTGGGTAAGTAACCTATTGTAATGGTCTTATAATATTAGTATATTTATGTTTTAGTAGTAGTGATGGTGGTAGAAGTTAATTTTCAATATCCACTACAAAATATTTAGAGGAGCACTGCTACCTGCTTTTCTCCATGAAGGTTAAACATATCTTGCATTTATGCAATTACTAGTGTTTTTATTGCTTACAAATCCCTACAAAAATATGCATTCTTAATTTCCACAGATCTGATATGTAATTTGTCCTGGTAGTGCTACATGCTTCCATATAGATAAGTTTAATGCCATACTGTGAAATATTATAGGCAAAGCATTAACATCTCTGTGGCGCGTCACGTACCCTCTAAATTACACAGTGCACTTTACTCCAAAATACGTGAACAGATACATATGGGATTATTATTATGAGAAAGCATCCATTTTGAACATGCAAATCTGAATGACAAACACAAAATACAAAAAAATCACATGATTAACTAACATCAATAGTCTTTTCTTGTGAATTAATTTTTTTTTTCTTGTAGGTACCGTTTGGCTCAGCAGCAGTTGAAAGAAATGAAGAAGAAAGGTTTGAAAGAGGCCACACAGCTGTATCACGTCTCCTCAAGTCCAGTTCATGACACTCTGCTTGAAACCTCGGCTTCCCCCACCTGCTCCCCCATCCCCTCCCCAACGGAGTTCCCACCAGGCGCACCCAAAGAAACCAACTTAAGCCCTTTTCGAATCTCTGCACCCTTTTCTGACATGCCAGTCCAAACTCTAAGGGCCACACCTGACAGACTAAGTCCCAGAGTGGAGCTAGTCCTTGGACCTCCTGTTTCTGGTCATTCAAAAGGTTCAAAAGGCACTGGTTGGAGAGACCGGACTGCAGACTGGGTGGAGATGGTGGAGAGGAGTGGATTGGCTGGGTTCAGACAGGGAGCTGCTCCAGGAAATGAAAACAACTATGACAACAGGAATCCTTATTTCCGTCGAACTTGTAGTTTTAACGACACTAAGCCTCAACTTTCATCTGCTGCACTCGCAAGACAGTTTAGAGAAAGAAGTATGACACAGGTTTGTCAACTGAACTCTCAGCAATTGTAATCTGAAATGTAGTGCACAAGACATCTATGCAGCCCCATACACATCAGTGATGTTAGCAAAATATGTGTGATTAATTAATTATTGTTGACTACTGGGCTGCATATTAGGTAAGCGGTTATGATGTCTGATATGAACAGATCTATAATGTACAGTTTTATGTATTTCAGGTGGGATCTCGCACTCTTCCTGAGGGGAGCAGTTGGAAGAGGAGTGGAAAGTTGCCCCCTTCTTATCCCTTTACAGAAGAAAGTGCATCGGAATGGGCCAGAGCAAGGCTCCAGAGAAAAGATTTAAGGAAGACTTGGACTGACACACAAAACAATGAGGTTAAACATACTGGCACCAACACAGACAATTTAATTTCAACATCTGAAAGACTCCTCAAGCCTGATCCAGTAGAAAAAGAGGTTCCCAGAACCCAGGGAATCTCTGGTATTGGGGGTCCATTTGCGGGACAGGACCATCCCATTGGAATGAATCACCTCAGCCTGAATAGGGCTGAACTGAACTGGAGTCGACGTGGTCCTTCCCCCATACAGAGGAACATGCTGGCCCGCAAACTGAAGGAGGCGCAGTCATCTTCATGTGTTAGAGGAGGGCGCCAGCGCAGCTCCACATTCAGTGTGTCCTCATCACAGCAGAGGAAGAACAGGTGCAGATCTTTGCCCATGTCTGGAGACTTCAGCAGCACCAGTGGGGACTCGCCCTACAGACTGAGCGAGGCTGAACAGAAGATGATGGACCTAGAGCTGTCCTCTCCATGTGAAGAGGCAGACGAGTAGATTGCAAGGGATTTAAAATGTTCAAATCTATTGTTGAATATACATACATATGTGTATGCAGTAAACATTGATAAGGCACAGCATTAAGACCCTCCATGCCACCTCATATCAACATATCAAACATGATCAGGTGCTCTGGTCTAGCCTTTGTCGAGACATATGGGCTTATGACTCATGATAAAAAGAGAATGAATTTTGTTTACTTCATCTGTCTGCAGATGCTAAAGTACTGCATATATTTGCTGTGATCTTTGAAGTTTGATAATAATTGTGTAATTTTATACTATACAGGTTCTATGATATATTATATTTGCAGTGATGTTATGTTTGTATTATGTGCAGTGATGCTGTTTGTATTTATAGGATATAAAATGTACATTCAGATGCACTGGGTAGGGACAATTTGAATGTAAAATCTACAATACCACTGAAGATCATTGCCTTATGTTCATGCACAGTTCATAACACAGGGATTTAGGCCTATGGCTACAATGCAAGTTTTATTGTTTGGGAGAAAAAGGAAATGAAGAAATATGACAAGTAATAACAATGTCAATTCAGATCACTGTAGATTTGTCTGTTGTGTATTTAAATAAAACAGCTGGATAAAAAGGGTTAAAATTATGGATGCGCGGATTGGTATTGAAAATTCAGCAGCGATACTGGATCAGATATTGGTTCCATGATATCTATATATCTGTAATAACAATTACATAACACAATAGGATCAATTTGGTAATAAGTTAACTGTGTTTTGAGAAAAGAAAAAAAGCCATTTTCCATCCCTGCACTGTTATTGGTTTATGTCGAATATCAGCAGATACTTAAAGCCATAGTATCTGATATCAGAACTGAAAAAGCTGGATTGGTGCATCCCTAGTTAAAATAGTTATACAATTAAATTTGTTGTTTAAAATGCTCCATCCCCGCTCCCCACATCCAGGAACATCAATGGTCGCACTTTGATTGTCGTGTGCCGAAGGGAGTACCAGAGACCTCTCCACGTTCCCCAAACCACACCATTGTCGAGCTGACCAGAATACTTCCCGTTTCGGTAGTACTTGCCATTTAAGTTGGCTGCATGACATCTGTAAGAGAGAATTGTACTTATGAGTCAAAATGAACTTGAGAGTTAGAGGTAAAATGAATTTCACAGCTGTTCTAGAGATATACAGACAGTGCAAAAAAAAAAAAAGATGAATAAAAATAACAGAAATTTGTAGTAATGTGTATAAAGTAATATTTTAGCTATTGTGTGGTAATTTTTTCAGTGCATTCTTATTTAAAGTGTTACTTAAACCCCAAGAATGCCACTGTGGGCATGTTTAAGCCCATTTTTGATGATTGCTATAATACTGTCTGAATATCGTCAGTTGAAAGTCGATAGATGAAAACCGCTCCTTCTGAGAATTATGTTGAAATTTGAATGAAATTTGTGAACTGAAAATTTACCTGTTGAACCACCAGCCGGCTTGATTCTCCTGAGCACAGTTGCCCTGTTGATAGCGGTCATTATCCTGTCAAAGATCACTGTTAACTTTACAGTACATTGAATTTGAATTTTGTGATGTTCTGATCCATATTTAGCCACTATTTGGTATGTCAGACTCACTCAAATGCTCACAATTTTCAAAGCATTGCTACAGTAAAAATTAGTATGATTTTTGTACAACCTATGATCAAGAAATTAAATCTGTTTCAGTACCATTGATCAAAATGTTATGCTTCTCTGTCTTCTATGCCATACATGTTTTTATAATGTGATCCTTACCTGATCTCTGGTGCTGAACTGCATCCCACTGAGACAGGCGGACCACTGCTCCACCATCCCTCCTCCTCCTGTCAGAGCATCGCCCGCTTTACCACTGTACTGGCCATATTGAAGGCGGTACATATCCTTCAATTCAGATTACAGCAAATTTAAGTAACTGCCATTTGAGTATATATATATTTTTTATAACTGAGCCATATTTTGTTCACTTACAGATTCAGCATTGAGCCTGAAGTTCTCATAAAAGGCATAATTTCTGTGTCCATCCCAGTCCATCAAGTCTATCTTCACCAAATTTTTACCTTAACAAATAAATGCTATAAAATATAAGAAAATACTTTAACATTACATTTTAACGTTTGTTAAAAGGACAACCTTTTGAAAGCAATGAGTGAATGTGCTCATTGCCCAACCAAAACTCATCATTCCACAGTTTAAAGTCCCCAAATCCATCTCTGTAGTCCACCCAGTCTCTGTAATGTAAAATAACACACATATTTGGCAAAAGGAAGCCATGATAAACACCATAATATTTATTGTGATTACCTATTGAACTCTACTTTTCCATGTCTGCGTCTCTGAAACACTGTCCATCCGCCGCCGTCCTCCATGTCACAGTAAACCAACACAGGGTCCTGGTTTGAAATGGGCCTGACTCTGTAAAAGCCACTCGGAGACTTCTGTCTGTCAAAGAGCTCTGAACAGTCTGCAGCAATGGGAAAGAGCATTTACCCCTGGAATATAAGCTGCTCAGTATTTTTTTTTTTTTTTATAATATAGGTGCACTATGTAACTTTTCGGTGGAGGGTCCGCCTTCTGTTTGTCTCCATGGATGTTATTGCTTTGCCTGGAATGTTCTACATTGCCATCAGGCATCACCAATAAAAGGTCAGATCTATGGAGTGGTGACCCCACTTACAGTTCTTATTTTTAAGGTGTAAACACTTGAATGAAAATGAAAGACAGATCATTTTAATGCCACAGTTTGGAACATTTCAGGAGAGCAATAACATCTCCATCAATGCATGCAGGCTGACCCAGCTGGCAGGCAAAATACAAAATAAAACACAAAAATCAAAATACATAGGCCTACCTTTGTCATGTACTATAAGACTGCCAGCAGATGGGAGTGGTGTCTTTTGTGTAGTGTCCAAACTGTCCACTGTCCTGCTGTTGTTGGTCCCATCACTCACAATTGGTGATTGTGGATCCTGGTTTGATGTAGTCTGGTGAAGAGGCTGAAAATATTTGTGCGTCTGCAGGTATCGGATCTGCCAAACTCCGATCAAAAGGTTATTTTCCAGTTGCTTTATACTTTTCTTGAGAGCTGCTACTTCTGTTTCACATGGGTCCAAGTCCTAGACAGAGGAAGGCTAAACTTGTGCTTAATGGTAAATGGTTACATTTTTATATAGCACTTTTCCACCCTCAAGGCACTCAACATATGTATGTATGTGTAATATTAAAGCCAAATTAAATAAGAGGATACTTACTGACATGTCCGCTGGAACAAAGCTGCAACAGACCAAAACCATCACAAGTAATGTTGCCATGATTCCTCTCAACATATAAACAATCGGCATAGTGTGTCTTTTATTCAGGGATAGCTCCAGTTTCCATCTGTTTCTTTCTCAGAGGTGTCAGCATGATTTAAAGTTGGTTCTGCATGGTCCACATTAAGACTCAAGAACAAAACCACCTGCCAGAGCTGGAATTTGTTTTGCCTTGCGTTCAATACAGGGAAACATGCTATTTGAAGCAGAAAAGTGCAAAGGACTTTCTAACCTAAATATAATAATATAATTTAAAACAAACTTTTATTGTCTATAGTTTATTTATTTTATTTTGCTGCACTGCTGAAAACTGTCTTTTTGTAGCTTATGCCTTACTGTGCATTATATGACCTAATACACAGTCTAAACAGCGCCCTCTAGTGTTAACAGATCCATTGTTTATATGCAGTAGGCGAAATTGCGCAAACACTAAAAAATACAAACATACAAAATTATCCAATTATAATCACACTATTAGATGTTATAGCCAATCGTTTAAGCTATAACCCAATTAGTCAATTTGAGATTAGTAATGATATGGTTATACAATATATTTTTTCTTACAAAAATTAAAAAATAAAGATCTGAAAAGGATTTTGAGCCTATATTTTAATTATAAATTAGACTTTTTGCCATTGAACAGGTCGCAAACAAACTTCCTGTGACTGAGTTCATTAAAACCAGATGTTGCAGAGCCAGAGGGGGACGCAGATGAGCGGCCGGCTACAGCAAACTTTACTTTACCCGGACTGTTGCTTTGTCTCTAGGTTATAGTTTATTATTCATGTCTTGAGTCAAAATTAGCCAGAAAAGCGCCTCGCCTTTTTCACTCAAGTCCAGGAAGTCCAAATCCGCTACGTTTGCACAAACCCGAGGAGGGAAAGTGGATGAGAGAAGAAATCTGCCCGGTTAACCTTTGAACCTTCTTCCTTTTGTCCTCACTAGAAGATCACAAGACCACGCTCGTATAATGTCACGAATGACAGTGGCACGGGTAAGCTGCTGGCTGTGTGCGTTTTGCTTGACTTTTGCAGCTGAAGGGTGAGTAGAAACTTGAAAAACTGTGAAAACTAGAAAAAAAAGAGGGTGAGCGCGCTTGGGCTGCAGTGGTTTGCAAGACACAGCTGTGGCATTTTAGTCTTTTTCAGATTGCAAGTTAAACTGCTCTCTTGTAATTTGCATGTTTAATTTGCTTGTTGCCATTTGTGTGAAAGTAACTGTGAAAGTGTTAAAGTAATTTGTCATAAAATATTTTCTTTTTCTTTTTCCCCCCCAAAGCTAGAAATTGAAAGTGAAGACTCTAGCACCATGTCTTCTGTCCATTTCAACCCTGGATCAGATGCAGGTGTAAATGGGTAACTTATTCTTACATAATATCAGTTTTGACTGCCCAAAAGAGACATGCCTTATCTATAACTTTTACATCACTGCCAGTATGAGTGCATCCTAGTATGTATTTTGTATAGTGAGAATTCTAGTTTTATTTTCTTATTTTTAGGAATGTTGCAAAGATGGAGGACGCCAAAGTGGAAATAGATGATGGAAAAGAGGAGGACATGGACCCTGACACTATGTACCAGTATGTTAATGCAATTTTCTTTGCATTAAATTAAATAAGTAATTTATTAATCCCATTATGCATGCTTTTTATCCAGCAATATCCGGAAGAAAATCTCCCCTGTGGTCATGTCTTTTGGATTTCGGTGAGTGTTTTAATTTGTCTGTTTTGTATGTTTTTTTTAAATAGAATTATGCTAGTGTGTCTTTGTATGTGCAGTATATTTGGAGTGGTTCTGATCATAGTGGACATAGTGCTGGTGATCGTGGACCTGTCGTTGCCGGCCAGAAGCAGGGAGCTGGGGAACGCTCTGGAGGCTGTGTCCCTGGTCATTTCATTCTTCTTCCTCTTTGATGTTCTACTTCGGGTCTATGTAGAAAAGTAAGTGGAGAAGAAGCGTTTTTAACTAAGATGCATGTAGAGCTACACGATTTTGGAAATAAAAATTTAATTGTAATTTTTTAGTATTGCAATGTATTCAAAACGTATGATTCAGAGGGCTCATTTTACACAACTCCAGGAGCATCAACATTTGAGAGAGAACTAAAATATGGACTGATAAACTAATACAAGAATCTCATGCATTCCAAAACATATCTGTGGAGATGCAACTATAAAAGATTTATCTATAAAAAACCCCAACAATATTTCATTCTCTGCAGGCAACATTATGAAAATAATTGCAGCCTTTGCGGGCCAACTCAAATTTGTATTTATTGTGCAGCCCTAGTTGCATATATTTCTACATTTTACTTAACATGTTAACAGATTACAAAAAACTTTACTTTTCCCTTTCTTTTGTGCGTTTATTTGCGTGTTGTACTAAGATTCCCGAGGTATTCTAGAACATGTAGGTCATTTATTTAACTTCTGCAGGCTCTGTGACATATTTCTTAATCTAGGATATGCAACTGGTAGATACCTGAGTCAGCAGGAATGCATTTCTGACTAGCTGTTTTACAGGAAGCTTTCAAAGAGGAAGTTGGCTAAAAGAAAATATTCCAGGGAAAGCACTGGTAAACTCCTGCTATGTCTGTCAGGCATAATGTTAATTTTTTCAACACTGTAGTAGACAACAGACTCTGGTACACTGGGTATTAGGGTTGTTTCAGTAAATGTTTACTATACTAATCTATGCAATCTAAGTAGTATTTATAATAGTATAACACCGCAATAATAGTAAATATTGTTTTTGTTAAGGATTACATTCTCTTCTCTAAATAAAATGTTTCTTATTATCATTGTTGTATTGAAATCAGTATCAAGATATCAAGCCTTTAACTTAGAATTTAAATTCAGTTGGACATTTTTAGCACTGTGACAACACTACCGACATTTTCTGACACATAGAGGATGCTGACTACAGCAGAAAGGAGCAACCCCACAAGCTGATATTTGGAAAATGCTTTGACTTGCTGTCAGACTCTTTAAACTTTATTCTTGCCTATTTCTTTGCTTTTAACACAACTACACTTTCTTGCCCCATGGAAGAGAAAGAAATGGCACTGTATAGAGCACATTTATTGTTTACATTTATTAATTCAATTTCCCCTCTCAGGTTTACAGTGTATTTTAGCTCAAGACTGAACATTTTGGACGCTGTTGTTGTAGTGGTCACTTTAGTGGTCACAATGACCTACACCTTCACTGACCTGTCAGGAGCCAGCCTCATCCCCAGGTGCTTTGTCATTTTTACTTAAAAGGTTTTGATTGACTATAAATACCAACAAATATTTGTCTTTGTTGTCAGGGTGGTGACATTTCTACGTTTCTTGAGAATATTAATTCTTGTGAGGGTGTTCCGATTAGCAGCTCAGAAAAAAGAGTTGGAGAAAGTCACCAGGAGGATGGTAAGGAAATATTTGGATTTATTTAATATGTTGTCATGTTCAAAAGTTTGAGTAGACAATTAAAGGTGTGACTGTGCTCTTTTAGGTTTCTGAAAATAAGAGGCGTTATCAGAAGGATGGTTTTGACCTTGACCTTACCTATGTCACAGGTTTGTGTCCAAGATACTGGTATCATGGAATCATTGCAGTACAAATTTGACTCTTTTCCAGAAATTAAAATACACAATTCCCAAACCTGAACCACTGAATTTTGTTCCCATTCAGACCGTGTCATTGCAATGTCTTTCCCCTCCTCTGGCAAACAGTCCTTCTACAGAAATCCCATTAAGGTAAGCCACAAACTCTGTTTACTCTGCTTGATACACAGTTACATTTTTACACACACAATGACTTACCTCACTTGATTTCTTTATGATTTTTTTTTAGGAGGTAGCAAGGTTTCTAGACACTAAACATGAAGGACACTATAAAGTTTACAACCTGTGCAGTAAGTTTGGTTCTTTTCACACTCAGGAGCTTTACAGAAATCAGATCCAAGATGTCATTAAAGGGATTAAAATGAGAAATCCTTTTGGTCTTAATATTCAGGTGAAAAAGGCTATGACCCACAGTTTTTTCATTACAAAGTGGAAAGAATCTTCATCGATGATCATAATGTGCCCTCTTTGGAGTAAGTTGAATGTGTTTTGTAATATTGTAATGTACTCCATAATACTTAACATCTTTTCTTCATAAACTACAGGGATATGCTGAAATACACGGCCAGTGTGAGGGAGTGGATGGCTGCTGATCCAAACAACATTATAGCGATTCACTGTAAAGGAGGAAAAGGTTCGTTCACAACTGTATGATCTTATGTTGCCTTCATGTGGTATGGGAATTATGGTAAATACGACTTGCAGAGTGGGAAATTGCACATGAATAGCCACTTGTGTCATATTTTTTACTGGAAAACTGGGGAATAATTTTGATGCACGAGTTGCTGAGATGAAAATGACCTTTGATACTTAGTTGTTTATTATGCCTGCATTATTATAATCTTTTCTATAGCACACGAAGGCAGCATTAGATTACAATTTAAACTATAATATTATATCTTTATTCTTTTTTGCATGTATATTTCAGGGCGTACAGGTACCATGGTGTGCACTTGGCTTATAGACAGTGACCAGTTTGAATCGGCTCAGGTGTGTTCCTTATGGGATATATTGTACTGATATGTTACAGTGATTTATGCGTTCCTAATAGTTTATATACTCCACATTAGGACAGTTTGGAGTATTTTGGTGAGAGGAGAACTGACAAAAGTCAAAGCTGTAAGTTTCAGGGAGTGGAGACGCCCTCACAGGTAGGAGCTATTCTCTCATTAATGCCAAATAATTAACTGTCTGTTTCTGCCTATTTTATATTAACATCGACTGCTCCTCTCCCAGAGCAGGTACGTGGGATATTATGAAATCATGAAAACAAAGTTCAACAGACAGCTACCTCCTCTAAAGAGCCTCAGGATCAAGAGCATCCGCATCCACTCTATAGCAGGTCTGTTCAAACTGTTTATGTGCATTGTAACCTATATATAAGATTTTAAATTATAATTTTTTTATTATTATAAATTGTTTTATTTTAAACCAGGTGTTGGTAAAGGTAATGGCAGTGATTTAAAAGTGAAGATAATTGTCAGAAAGGAGCTGATGTTTGAATGCGTGTGTGCCAAACAGGAAAACTGCACAGTAAGTCAATATTTGTATTACACTACTAGTATATTCAGATTATTTGTAACATAACTAAACTTTGCTTATATATATTACGTTAGTAGTTGAACACATGCACTTTGTTGTATATGTAATTGTAATAACTGGGATGCAAATAATTATTTTTTTTAGTAAAGTAATATTTAAAATGTCCATGTGTTGTTTAGGTATTTCCAGATGTGGGAAACAACGCCGCAGTGATCAGTCTACAGAATGGGCCAGTAGTCGATGGAGATGTCAAAGTCATGTTTGAATCTAGTGCTGTAAGGCCTTGAATGTATTTGGTAGGAACAATAACAAATCTAAAATGTATGTGTACTCTGACTTTGTGTTGTATTACAGGGGCTTCCAAAAGGATATGAAGATGTCCCATTCTACTTCTGGTTTAATACCTCATTTATCGTTGAGAACAAGTATGTTTCAGAGAGGTGAAAGATAATATCCTTAACCATCATTAAAATACTCTATCTGAAAGTTTGATTTGAATCTTTACAGGCTGTTTCTGCCCAGAGAAGAGCTTGACAACCCACACAAAGCAAAGACTTGGAATTTGTATAAAGAGGATTTTGGTGTCACCATGTATTTTTCCGAACCATAATAAACTTTGCCAGTCTCATCGTTTGTTGTTCTCTATTTATATGAAATATTCATGAGAAGGCTTATGGGTTTTTTTTGTTGTTGTGCTTTTTGATTCTCAATCCCAAACTGAAGCAGTTACATACACATTTTATGTCTTTAATTTTTCTGTCTAAAAGAAGAAAGTTTCACTTAGAATATAAACATACATCTTGATACATTATTTTAATAGCCGTGGCTCAATTTCAGATATATTTATTGCTTTTGCTTGTTGTTCTTGTAAGCTATAACAGATTTGGTGACAAAATAAAGTGCAAATAAGTCACTGATAGTGAGAAACAAGTAGATGAGACCAACACACCTGCTACAAGTGCCATCACGTCTGCATTCACAATTTTACAGTATGGTAATAAAGAAGGCACTATGGTCAAAAGTGCTAAAGAACAGCTGAGGATTTCTGAGTTTATCATTACTTACCCTTTTTATCTACTAAACATACAATCAAACAGTCATCAACACTTTACATTTGGTAATGCAACAAAAATGGTCAAATATGAGGTTTGTTTTTCATCTTTGATAATAGTGCTTCTGTTGTTCATTTAGTCTCTAAGGCTTTTGTCAACACATTGTTGATCTGGCTGCACGGGCCGCACTGTCTCCATAACCGTGGAAGTGGGAGCACTGTTCCAGTATGTCATAGCGTCCACTTCGTAAAAAACACAGTGTGGTCGTTTTACAAGTCTCTTTGCATTGCTCAGACACATGGCCTTTAAATCTTAAATACCAAAACTTCTGAAAGACTGTATCATCCTTGTAGAAAGTCTGCAGGAGCCTTTCCATATCAGAGGGAAACAGACTGGGCAGACCATATGCCTCTGTGGCCCGGTACAGGAGGCTCCATTTTGGGTTTGGGTCAGGGGTCTGTGGTGCTGGGCCATGGTTGGCTTCTGTCAGATTCAGGATATGGGTTTCATGATCGAGCACCATTCTAGAACTGTTGGGGTAGTTCCCATCCACAACGTAGACCCGGTAACCTAAAACAATGGTGCATTTAGTCTATGGTAATTTAATTGAGCTCATCTTAAAATGCAGATAACGCCTTTAATACCTGGGTTTAGATTGACATAAGTGGTGACACTTGGAGCCACAAAGGCAACACTCAGGGGGCGGGTCAGGGTTTCCTCATCATAAAACATCTGAAATTCATCGGTGTGCGTGTGCCCAAAAAACTGGCCAGCAATTGTGCCTTCGTATCTGGATGGGTAAAGATGACAGTCATTACTAGCCTACAAAGTCTATATTTAAACAGAAGAAGTAACCAACCTGTTGACAATATGATAGTAGTTCCAACTCCAGCTGCCAAGACACAAACCAGGAGGGATGTGACCGATTATATGTACCTGAGTGTAAAAACAGGTTTGGTCACTCTTATATTAGTATGATTGTCTTGTTATTGTCACATTATAGCTTTACTGACCTTCTCTCCCTTGTCTTCACTTGCTTGGAGGACTTGTACAAGCCATTGCAACTGATTGGCTGGATCCGTGGAGTTCACCATGAGCCAGAAGTTTTCTCGAGCACAATAGTTCATATTCAGAGACACCAATCTCAAACCAGGCTGAACCTGTAATGTGTAAAATCCACCATATCTGAAAGAGAGAGTTACATATGAAAAATACAACAGACCAATACATCAATCAAATAACCTTGTTGTATTAAATAATAAACCTTAAAGTTTTCAAAGCATGCTCTGGCAGCCACGGGGCCCACTCCTCTGCCATAGTGTTATAGAGCCACGCTGAAGACCTGTTGCCGTGTACAAAAGGCGGAGGAAAGCTGTTCACTGGTGTACTCTCATGGTTTCCTATGGCAGGGTATACTGTAACATTTGGACCCAAGTGTCTGTGGAATTAAAGAATTAAAGGACTTTTTACCAAAACACCATCATAAAAGTGAAGAGTGCATTTAAATATATGCATAAATACTCACAAGCATTGTGATTATGATTAAATGTGCCATGCATTTTTTTATTATTAAGATTAGTAGGATTTTTTTTACATAATAAATGCAGGACTATTAAAATTAAATTTGACTGCAATTACTTGTGCAGCCCTAATTGACACTACATTCACAAAACTTTTAAATAGGTAGAATTACTTGTGGATGAGCCTGGAGATGGTGGTAAGTTCAGACAGTTGCTGTGTTCTGGTTTGGGACCACACATTATGGGCTGGGATGTCTCCGGTCCAGTAGACCCAGTCCCACGGGCCACTCTTGGCCACCTGCTGCAGGAGGTGCTCCACAGTGCGTAGAGGCAGGTCACACTTACTGTAGGTGCCCCAGTACCCCGCTTCCCTCCGCCGCCAGCTCGGGGTGCCTGAGTCATTTCGACAGCACAGAGGATCTTTGCAGTCTGCTGCACTGCCTTCAGCATACTCCTGTTGGACAAGAAGGATTAAATCATTATTCTCTTACTGTCTGACTCAGAATCAGTATTTACTGACCTTATCCCAGTGGATGTCTGTCAAAAACAGGACCCTGCTCTGAGGCGAACCTGCAGCTGGAGCTGAAGGAGGGATAACGGGAGGCTTCGGGACCTTGGGGAGGGTGATGTTCCACGGAGCATAAAGGTCAAATTTACCACAAGAGGGTCCCACTAACAGAGCACAGGCTTCAGTGGGCCACAAGATTGACTTCTGCAGCACCAGAATGAAGTCGTCTCTGAAGAGTTCGGTTATTTGACGACACACCTTCTCAGGGGCCAAGTGCATCCGGATACAAGCCTCCCCCAACACACGAGCCACACGCTCTTCATTCGCACTGTCCTGGAAAAGGTTAAAAATACACATGCATTTCCTCAAAGTCATAAGTCTTCACTCTAAGATGAACTGATACTTGAGGTCATAATCATATGATCTACTTGTATTATACAAGCAAAGTCATGGAGGAACTTTGACAGTCACTAGTTTTATAGGCCTGTGCATTTATAATACAGAGTATCCATTACCAGAAGGGCTATATCAATGATGCTGAAAATGGTTTTGCACAAAGGACAAGTTATATTCCTCCAGTTAAATTGCAGGCTTGGCTTGGCTGAAGCTGTGTAATCCAAAAGCAGCTTTATAGACTGTTCTGAAGTCTGCACTGGATGGCACGACCCTAGAGATAAAAGCAAGACCACCGTGACCCATCCGGAGGTCTGAAGAAGAGCAGAGAGTCGCATCATGGGAGACGGAAGAAGCAGGTGTCCTCCTCGAAATGTCTGCAACGAGAAGCACAAAAACATTAACAGGAAATAACAGCGAAGCAATTCGTTTCACACGTTTTAGCAGAAATGTCACAATCACACCCACAGACAGAGACGCTACATGAAAGCTAGCCTGTACTACTGTACCTCCAAGTAGCACTTCTACGATACGGGCCGGGAAAGTGTGCGAAGACAGAAGGTCCAGATTAAATAAGTGATTTCTGTAAAAGTTTGCTTACCGGCCGCGACTGTCCGCGGTTATGTTGTGGTTCTGCTTTTCCGGTGGTTCTGAAATACACGGAGGTCAGCTGACAAGTCACGTGGTCAGTGTTCTTCCCTCCCAAACTCATTTCTCCATAAAGCAACTCTTTATATTATAATAATCGTAAAAACGCCTGTAAATGAGTACACACCGTTTCTATAAACTTTAGTAAACCCAATACAAGTCAGTTTTGTAAATTGTTATTCATAAGTGGCAACATTATAATGTAGCCTAGGCATTGTGAATTTAAGCTAAATATGTGTTTATTTGTACTTCTGCAGCGGCACTATGGATAGATAATTGTTTATAGCAGAGAAAACAGAAAGCAAACAAGAGTATAAATATAAAATATTTATTGCATTAAAGATTGTTTACACATTTCTTTGGTTTGCTGTTCAGTCTTAAAAAGTTCACACTGATGTTAAAACCATAATAAAAGCAATAAGTTGGCTTTAAAACATATTTTATCTCAGTTTTAAATATGATAAGAAAAGCAAAATAACGTGGCTGCTGAAGTGGTCTCTGGCATGATCCATATATTTACAGTGGATTAGCAAATGCATGAAAAGTGAAGAGTGGTTTGCATACAAAACTAAGAGGCATTCATTTGTCTTGCATCTTCTCCAGGATGGGCACAATCATGTCAAACTTGGGTCTCTTGGCAGGGTCCTCGTTCATGCAGAGCCTCATCAGTTTACAGATGTGAGGAGAAATACCAGGTGGAATCGTTGGTCGAAGTCCCTCCAGAGCCACCTATGAACAGAGATTCAAATTCAAAAACATTTTTGAAGTCTGATGAGGGCAATGATGTTTGTTATATTTAACAGAGGAAACTGTGTATGCTTGATGTGTACCTTCATGCCAATCTCCATATTTGAAAGGTCTGCAAATGGGACCTCCCTTGTCACCAGCTCCCACAGTAACACTGCAAAACTCCACATATCAGCAGACCTTCTGTTGATATCCTCAGGCCTCTTCTGTAAAGCTAAAAGCACACATAAAAACATAAAAATGTTTCAATAATGAACCGAAAAGGCAATGCTATGCCACATAACAAGTTTCACTTCACTTCCAGTAATCCAGTTCCAGTGTGGACTATACAAATTGTTCAGGGGTAATTTTTTTTTTTTTCTCGATTCAACAATAGTGGCAAAACCCTTAAACCAAAGATCAGCATCTTTGCTCTGTATATTAATCTGAATGTTAATCTTAAAACTGAAAGCGATGCTACACTCATTTAAACAGAAATCAATAGTGAAAAAATCAGGAGGACAGAATTTCCTGACCTTTCCTGAATAGTTCAGTATAGTTTTGATCCAAAACAAAACTTTTATTTGCATAAAAATAACACTCTTAATTATGTTTGTGGTATTGAAATTAGTATTAAGTACCAAGCAGTAAGCCTTTCCTTTGTATTGCAATTTAGTTTTAGAAAATGTATATTTTTGTATGCCAATATTAGGACCTACACAAATTCTCACTCAACATTCACACAGTACTATAGATGGCTTACAACAGCCTTGAGCTAAATTATATAGTACACTATGTTCTTGCTGGATGACTCATGAGGTCCAAGTACAAGATCTGGACAGGCAGACAGATACCTTCAGGGGCCATCCACGCAGGAGAATACATACGACCCGGGCACTGGAAAGAGAACTTTGCATCGGCCATGCTAATTCTGGCTGTCATGTCTTCATCAATCTGTAAAGAACACAATAGAACAGTCGGGATTTGTTTCTTCATTTCAAACTAAAATGAAAAAAATGTGTTTTGCCTTATAACATAATTAAGCAGACATTTAATTAATATACATTACAGGATATAAATGAACAAATATACATGCAGATTAGAAGCGCATAGAGGAAGCACACAGGGAAGTCAAAATCATAATTTCTGATATTGTTGTCTTTATATTAGTATTATATTTAATTCACTTACCATAACATGCTTACTGTTAAGATACAGTCGGGAAACCATTGGCTCTAAGGTGTGGAGGAAAGCCATGCCACTTGCAATGTCCAGTGCAAATTTTACTGCTTGGCTTTGGTCAACGACAAGAGCTAAAGAAAAAAAAATATATATAGTAAAAATATTCCAATAATACAAGTGTAATACATAAAAATTAGTTTGATTTGCTGTACTCACTTGTGCCCTGGTGTAAGATGTTAAAGAGGGACCCATAAGGCATATAGTGAGTAATAATGATCGGGTGAGGAGATGGAGGTGCCTGACATGCACCCAGGACAGGAAGGATATTTGGATGAGAAAAGATCCTACAGAGAATTTTTACACATTTTAGCATTTTTTTCACATTTTAGCATCGAAATATATGTATGTAATTTAATGAGGTTAATGGTTCTGTCATTTGTTCAATTTTTTCTATTTGTCACTGATGTGCATTTAAACAGTGGCTAAACAGCAATATGTTAAGACTCATACATAATACTCATTGAGCATTATGCAGTAATACTTGAGGAATGAAGGCTATAAAGTAAGAGTTATAGGAGTTACTTCAGCACGGACACATTTAATTTTTTTGTAGTGTTTTTGTGTCAGTCGGCAGTGGAGAGTACCTGAGTTTTGGATGTTCCTCATTAAAATCTCTGCTCTTCCTGGTCGTCCAGTCCCTCACATGTAGGACCTTTACTATGATCTCATCTCCCTGCCACCGACCCTGCCACAACTGCAGACGAAACAACAGAGTCATATACAATACATGAGAAACAGATGTGTGGGTGTTTGGAACAGTACTGACCTCTCCAGACTGGTTTTCATTGATCTTGGCCAAAAGTGAGAGCTGCTTATAATCTATACCAGCCTGTTTGTTCAAAGTACCGTTACCTACAAAATCAAAACTGCTGTCAAAAACACACATTATAATATGACTTGCATTATTTCTGTGGGAAAAGATACTCACGAGGTCGTGTCCTCATTGTCCCTTTCCAGAAAGTTTCCTTATAGGGGATTTTGGTCATGTTCTGGCCCAATTTTTCAGCTTTTTCTGAGTTAAAACATTAATGTCAGTAAACACAAGTGGCTAATATTCAGTAGAACTACAAAACTGTAATAAAATATTTTTTACCCTGAAGGATTTGTCTTAGGTGAGGTTTGGCTTTGTCCAAAGGTGTTTGTCCATATCTGTTACATATGCACACCTGAGCACCACTGGCAACCAAATCCTATGGGAAAAAAAACAGCAATAGTATTTGTTTATTGTATGCGGATGTAGCTACTTAAATAAATGTAATAGGAAATCGGGTACTGAAAATACTACATTTTCGCCACAAGAGGGCAATTGCAGACAACATAATGGACAAGGTATATATCAAAATATCAAGTTATGACAGTTAGGAAAAAAAATTGTAGGCCTAGAGTTTCATAATTTTAAGATTTACTGAATCTCAAAAAAATGATTTCACCTTAGAAAATGTGTAGACAAAGTATATGTGAGATACAGTACCTCTGCTACTTGGTCTTGTCCCCAGAAGCAAGCATAATGCAGAGGTGTGTTGCCATGTTCGTTAACTGTATTGGGGTCTGCTTTGCACTGAATCAGCTGTGATTTACAAAGGAAGCACATTAGATTACTACAAGATAATAAAAATGAGTTATTATATAATTTCAGTGTGTACCTTAGCCACTATATCTCTGTGTCCGTGGCTGGCAGCGAGGTGCAGTGGTGTATCGTCTCCTCTGTTCATCACATTGATCCGAGCTCCTCTCATGATCAGCATGTCCACCACGCCACTCCTGCCCTCTCGGCACGCCCAGTGCAGAGGGCTGAAGCCGTGGTCATCACTGGAAATGAACAATAACAAATAAACATGGATTAACAGACTGATTTATGAGTAGGTAAATATTTAGTGTATTTGTCTTGGATTTCAGAGCTTTGCAGAGACCATCCGAACCATTATGCAAATCATTAGATTCTAGATTGTGGATTATTGTGTCAGAAAGATCCTTGTTTTTGACTACTGAAAGATATATAAAGGGTGAAATTTAGAAGTAAACCTTTTTATATTTAAATTTCAGCCAGTTTATCAGCCTTTGCAGCTTTACCCGAAATTGGTTATTTACTATGGGCTGTACAAGCAATGAGGGCAATGGTAAATATAGTGTTGAATTTGTGGCTTTGCAGGAAGTTGCAAGAAACCCCCTGAACTGTTTTGGGGTCAGCCAATGTAAAGTATGTTGTGGGTGAAGAGGCCAGTGGCACTTGGGTGAGAGGTTGACTCCTTGTAGACTGCCCTAAGCCTCTGTGTACCGTGTGTGCTTGGACCTCTGCACATGTTAGCTAGCATTCCTGTCCCGCACAGACATATTTATCACTAAGCAGTTGTCAGATGGGAATAGGACTGCAGGTCGCAATAAAATCTTGTGCTGAAGTCTAAATAAAGATTAGGAGATAGGGTTTGTCAGAACATCAGTGTCAAATACAGAACCACACACACATAGTAGTTGTATCATCTGATATACAAGCCAAATTGTGTCCTGACTCCTGACATTACACATTACTTGTCCCTTGTAAGCAATAAAGGACTTTTACCTTCACAGAGTACCTTAGACCTTTTTGACCACTTTTTGTTTGTTTGTTTTTATACTACAAGCATGGTAACTTTCACTGTTTGGTAACATCTGAGAGGATCATTTCCGTTGTTTGTTTGTTTGTTTTTTTTCCACAAAGAGAACCATCTGAAGCTCTCACCTTTTCTGTGTTTTTAGGTTCATCTATTGTTGAGAGACAACCAAAGACTTCACACATACACGTAAACCTGCAACAAAACCAGGACTAGAGTAGGACCAAACCAAGTCTACATCAATGGGAAGCAAAAATGTAGCTCAAATGGGTAATGTATATGGACACAAAAGCAAATAGACAGATTAAGTAAGATTAAAGTCAAAGTAAAATATACAGCTCTTATTACCAACACCTCTGAACATTTAGTATTAGTAATTACGAGCACTTTCATCTTTTCTCAACCACAGACAGTTAATACTTGCAAAGCGCTATTTAAAGTATCAGGGAAAAAACTCAGGAATGACATAGCGGAAAATGCTTGGTGGAATCCTCACCCACATTCCCTTTCCTCCTCCCTGCACCTTCCTGTGTCAAATTCACAAACAGCCTTTTGGGACAGCGCCAAAAACCTCTTAAATATTTACAAGTGGGAGCTATTTTACCATATTTTCCCACAGACTGAGTTAAATTTAGTCCATTACCTGCTCTTTATTTCTCTCTTACTCTTTTTTTTTTTTTAAGTTTTTCAGTCTATGACCAGAATTGGTTATTACAGTTCCTAGAAAAAAAATATTCAGCCCTATAAGTGAATCAGTTCTAAGTTTTCCCCAAATAGTTCTTGCTTGATAAACACTTATTGTTTCGTAGAATTAGAGATCTTTCAGGCCACATACTTGAAGCCACAAACAAAACAGCCCCCTGCGGAATGACTGCATAATGATGTTTATATGGGAGTACGAGGGCCAGTCCCTGTATGGAGCTGAGCAGAGGAAATGGCCTTGGCTACACTGTGGTTGGCTGGAGACTCCGCAGCGCTCAAAGTCAACGTCAACGCACTGTACATATAAGGACCTGCCCAAGAATGAGATAATCAGGAGTTTCACAGTGAGGTCTTTCTGAACAGCTTCCTATGAAGGGAGTAATGTAAACTGTCTTCAGCCCATCTCCCACAAAGGCTGTGGATTATACAAATAACTATTAATAAAATGTTTTAGGTCATTGTAGGTCAGGTACTCAAGGGTTTCAGCTTCCTGTTTATAGGCGTTTTTTTCCAGAACTTCCACTGACTGAGGGTGAGGTTCAAATACAATATGCTTTCATTAGGTGCCATTTAGGAGCTAATATTTTTACATGATGGCGCACCCTATTGCACCTCTGCAGTCACAACCTTGCTTTTCACTTTCCACTCAAATGATAGGATACTTTGTTTTGAATTAATTGCTTTGGTGCTAAATTTTCACCACTCTGAAACCCATTGATACTGAATGATACATGTTTACATTAAAAACAAATATTAAGCTTCCTGGGCTTCCCAAACTAGTCCAATATTTATTCTATTCAATGGTAAGATACATCTGCATTTACAGCTGTTGAGACACTGATGAAATTGTGGCTGAATGCCCTTCTGCTCCTACGGATACTCACTGTACCTTCTCACAATGTAGTGGATTGTCTTACTTGTTATTGTTATTACTATATTATTTCCCAATGTATTTGCTTATGCTCTTCAATAAAGTGTTTGTACAATTTCACTCTAGCACTATCCAAAAGTTGGTTGTATTTTCCATTTAAAAATACTAAAGCTAATGCCTTTTGTGTTTAAAATACGTTTTCAGTTCATTTTAGGTTAACGCTTTAAACAGTGCTTTTCCAGTCTGGTAAAACTGAGGCCTGGACATTAGTCTGCTGCACTGAGTCACAGCCCACAAACTCCATAAATTACCACACTGCTTTTACACATGCAGTTTTGGGAGATGACATCATAAAAATGGAAAACCTAAAAAACAAATGGAGCTCAACCAAAGGAAACTATTTTTAAACATTAAATACGCCAAAGACCTCGCTCGAAGAAAGTCATATGTAGCCAATTTGGTGTGTTAAAGACAAATCAAAAACCTCAGGAAATGTATGTCCTAAGGCTACATATTACAACACTCTGCAATTTATCTGCAACTACCTGTAACTCCTTTGGGATCATTCAACTAAGAAAATGTCCATGCATTGATTCATAAAATATGTATGTAACCTGTGCTCTTGCAGCTTTAAAAATTAACTATGCTCACAAGTGAACCTGTGCTTCCAGTGCCGTAACCTAAAGAGGACAAATTCAAGCTGATTAATGATTGGCTGTAGGAGCTGGGGTTTTGATAGTGAGTCCTTTAAGATTTTAGCATTGAAACTGACAACACAAATGAGAGAGTCACTGAGGCTTATTTTGCTTTCTGAAACAAAACAAAGTTGGCCATCAATGTTTTTGCAATTAAAAATAAATCAGCATTTCAATCGTTACCAGTAAAAGCAATACTTAATTTGAACATGTCTGCCTTGCATCTGGAGACAGCGAGATCAGTTTGTTGGAATTTAACATCTAAATCTTACACACTCTTCCTTTATGTTCTTTGGCTACCCTTGTTGCTGTAGCTTACACCTACATATCAGGGACAAGATAGCAGCTCTCTCATGTTCAAAGCTCAGTATCCCAGCCCTAAAGAGGACAGATAAAACACACTTACCCCAGGTTGAGGTCATTTTCTGTGTTGTCCAGCCAAAGTCGGACAGCTACAGAATTCCCCTCTCGACACTGAGTGAAGATGTCATCCATGTTTAGACTCAAGGCTTCCTCTCTGGGCTGGTCACCGCTGCTGTCTCAAGTCTTGATATCATGTAGCCTGGAATAGGTGTTGAGTGAATGTAACTTCATATCAAAGCAATGACAACTCTAGGCATCCAGTTTGTTTATGAGTCTAGAGGTGGGAAATAGCACAACAAAAGAAGCTTAACTATTATTAAACCAATAAATAATAAGAATACATTTTGTGGATTGTTCTTAGTGAAACAGCGAATACAATAATACAGTCAAATGCACAAATAGACCATAGACATAAACTACTTGGTGAAAAAATAAATGGTGTTCTGAGCAAATGTTTGAATATAACCAACTTTTTATTCTACTTTTAATAGTCCTATTCTGGAAAACTAAGTGAATGCAAACAAGTTACAACAAAACTAAACAGGCCTATAACTGTAATGTCTAATTAGAAAATTATCACCTTTTGTATTTGCCAATGGTCTCGTTTATTTTAAAAGTATTGTTGCTTCATAGTAAATACCAGACTAGTAGCAGACTAAGTGAGTAAGTAGCCGCCTATGTTTTTCCTTATATGGTATAAGGAGATCCATCCATCGGAACTCTTGAATGGCACAGGCAGATAGGCATTCTTTAGTAGATGAAATAGAAACAGTTACACTGCTTTAACAAAACCTTTAACCATTCCACTTCAAAACAGGCTCCAGACAAAATAACAATAATAAAAATCCTACGGACTGAGCTTGTATTTGTCATTCTTTCCATGAACGTCCAGCTCCGACGGATTGGCCTGTACCCTCACTGTGAACTCTGTTGTTAGAAAGTCAAATTGTAGATGGGCAGCGATGTAGCTTTTGGGTCAAGATGTTTCAAGTTAACCAAAAGAAAAGACTTACCTGCCGTCTATTTTTATCGCTTTCTCAATAGTCTCTTTTCCCCTCAAAATAGTCCGTCTCCAACAGTCTGAAGACCAAGAAAAGTCCACGCCCCGCTTCTCCTCAAAGTTGATGTGGGCTACGGGGGAGAGAAGCGAGGGGGGCGCGCGCTGCTGCAGACGTCAATGCCCCGGGACACGCAGCTCTACGCCGCCTCCTGGTGGACGCTATGCACAACTACACAAAGAATATGCAGCGTTCTAAAATAGTAGCCTACCCAAAAGCAACACAAAGGTCAGCTCAGGAGGTGTGGGGCAGCAACGTAAATGACGAAAATAGGTTCTATAAATTGCATCATATATTTTGTTGCCATCTATATTAAATGAGAGGCTTGCATACCAGTTTAGTTTTTATAGCCTACATTTTGCATTATATCAATTTTGAGGCAGCGGAGACAATTATAAATACCAGAAGTATACCAGTACCAGTATACAATCTAAATTGCACTAATCTGAAGGGTTTTTTTTTTTTTTTTTTTAGACTTCATATTGAGTGTTATTCCAAAGGCAACTTTAACTGGAGTACCTATATATATGTGTGTAGAATCCCTCAGTCGTCCAGGTAGAATCCATGGCAAAAGGAGACATTTAATTTGTCAACTGGACAGAGTTTATTTGGTTGAATACGTTTCGCAGCTCATCCAAGCTGCTTCTTCAGTTCAGCTTGGATGAGCTGCTTCTACATTGCAAAAATACTATAGTGATGTATAGTGAGAGAAGTATAATATCTAAATTCTTTTCATTGCTACAGTGCTTTCCTGTGTTATGCCTGTTCAGCTCCGTCAAAAGCATGACTTTCAAAAATAGAAACCCAAGTTATTTAGCGGTTTGTACTTAGACTGGCCTAAACGAAGGTTGAGATAAAGATCTTAAGACCGCAGACAATGGCAATGCTGCCCTCTGATGTCTAAATAGATTGTAAACACACCATGTAAAGAGTAAGACAGGAAGTAGTGCTGATGTGATGAAGTTCATGATTTTCACACCTAGAACACAACGCAAGGCCAACACCCAACAGCAGTCATCAAACCAGAGGACATCCGGTGACAATTGAGCTTTAAATGCACCATACATTGAGGAATATACAAAACAGAGCATTTGCTATTTCCAAGTAGGACCAAAGTTCCCAAATGAAATGCATACCTTTCCCCATCACTATAAACAGCAATTTAACAGACTGTAGTAGAATGCTACTGTACTATTATAAGATTTGCTTATCTATGTGACTATGTTCACGGGTACTGCAGTTTTTAAACATACAAAATAAAAAATCCAATTAGTTTCTCATGATATGGCAACATTTATTCAGACAATGATTATTTACAATTATCTATGAGGAATTTATTAATATCAATTATTTAAAATGTCCTAATATTCAAGATTCATCACATTAAGAAACACATCAGAAACTCAGACTCACTAAACACCTTCAAAAAACTGCTCAAAACACACCTCTTCCTCACAGCCTACAGCCCCCCCACAACTGCTCCTCATTACTGTTTTGTCTGTCCTGTCCTTGTTTTAGTGTTACTTTATTGTGAAGCGTCTTTGTGTTACTGTGAAAAGCGCTATATAAAACCAATGTATCATTATTATTATTATTATTATTATTAAGATTCTCACTCTGGGCCAGCTGGCTTTTCTGTGGACATTTGTGGGACAGAAGCTGTGGACAGATGGACATCTTCAGCCAAGGGTGTTGGCGGTGCATAAACAGCCTGAGCCGATTCTACATTTTGGGATCCAGTTAAGCCTGTAGTAACTGAGGGCCCACTGTCAACATTGTTCATATTTTCAGTCAGAGGTGTAAGTGGTGTGACTCCTGATGGTCCAACTTGGTCTGTCCTCAGTTCTAGTGAGTTCTGAGCTGTCACTTGAGATTCAGGTGCCACACTGGCCGATGCTGCGGCTGCAGCCTCTAGCTTTGCATTTTCAGCTGCCTTGCTCTCCATCTCCTCCATGCGCCGCTGCACCATACGAGGCATGAGGTTCACATAGGTGGCCATCAGGCGGTGGTTAGAACGGATCAACTTGCCAGCACAGTTGTCCACACAGCGCTCCTGTGGAGCATTTTCATACAATGTTTCAGAGAAATAAAACAAACATTATTGGCAAAATCTGCCATCTTTGATGCAAACAGGCAGCAACTCTTTTGAATTAACATGATTAGCAAAAACAAGTAAAAAAGTAAACAAAAGAACAGTGTACAAATTCCTTCAGCTGCAGGACCACTACTGGTGAGTACAACTGCAGTGTCAGTACATTTGAGTAAACATTAACTCCTGTGGTGTATATATTAAAAATCCATAGGTAACCAATGTAAATAAAATGACATAATTAATGTGTGACGTAACAATCTCAAAATCAATGAGGACTATAATAATTTTAATGTATACTGAATACGCAGAAAGTTTAAAGTGTTTAATTTTCTATTGTTTACAGTTTACAGTTTTGTATACACACATAACAGTAGGCTTACATGACACTGACACGAAAATGCACGAGTTAAATAAAAATGCATTGGACAAAAATGTACTGACCTCGTCCATGGTGAGGCTCCGGTAGTTGAAGTTGCTGGAGCATCGCTGAAAGCAGATCTCAGTCATGCGGTTGTAAACGAGAAGAAAATCCCGCAGCTGCAAAAAGCTCTAAGGTTATTCACGCGTCCAAAGTTGTATTACAGCAGATAAATACATCTTACTTACATTTCGCAGTTGTGAGTCGGGCTCCATCATGACTGTCAGGCTAGCAGGTTAGCTAAAATGCTAACTTTATATTGACTGCTGCTTATCCTAGCGATTTCCCGACTTAAGCCACCTTTCGTAATGTACAAAAACTAACCCAAGTTCATGTTTGCATTACAAATGAAAGAATGTGATCGATACACGCCAAAGGAGTGTGGAGTGGATACAGCAGCATATGACATTCACACATAAACACGTTCACACAGAGGCAGCCATGTTTCCTCAAAGATCGTGTTTCTGACCGACGTGACAAGACTTCCCACTCACTGAGGTGAGGTATACTGTCTAAGTACAGACGTCTATGTGTCTAAGGCGTCTCTGCCGGAAAATAATATGGTTTTGCATTGTTTTATGTAGTATCTGTTTGATTTGTTATATGTCTATCTGTCCAATGTAGTCCAATGTGTGCCTTGCATTCCAAATGTCTAATCTGACATGTTTATCCGCAATTAGCACATAAAACAGAACCAGAACAATGTTAATGAGTAGTATTTAATGTCTAAATCAAATGTTACATTAAATAGGTACCAAACATCCTCACATTGCATTTATGGCCCCCAAGTCTAGGGTGACCAGACTGGGGTTATCAAAAAGGACACCGGGTTCGTGGGCGAAAAAAATTGTACAAGTAAAAGTTTGTAAATGTTTGTACTTTATAACCGGCGATTTCTGTTGGTGTTTGAATTTAACATTACAAATATGTGATATTATGTGTATCAGTGGGTCAGCGGGTCCTCACCAGGGGAATTTTTGCCAGTTTACTGTATTTCAATGCATTTTAGAGGTGTACTAAGTCAGCTATATAGACTAAGTAAGTCTATATAACTCAATAATATAAGCCAGTGTAACTTATATTTATTTATTCATGGGTTATTTTCCTGACAGTGTCTATTTCCCCTGTCCCTGCTCTGATAGAGCGCTGCTCTTGTCACTTCTCACAGACAGGAGGCTTCAGTCTATGATTCAGAGCAGGACGAACACTACAGACTTTAGCCTTTATCAGGACGTCTGAACACATGTTTTTTCCTGTATTTATCCTGTATTGATCATGAGATTCTGTTGCTGAGGGTGAGACTATTCCCGTGTAGCGTGCGCGCGCCGCGGTTACTTGCGTCTGAGTGCGCGACGTTTTCAGCTATGATTTATGAACGCATCTTCACTAATATGAGGTAAATTTTCATCAAATAGAAAGCGGTGTAGAGTTTGAGACATCCAACTCCACAGTAACTAATATGCCTTCGTAATAATAATACGTTTAATAAATGTAGGCGCATTTTCTGATCTGTGCCCTCACAGTGAGAGCGCACGGGAGCGAGGAGGGGGAAGGCAGAGTTTAGACGCACAGAGCTGCAGAAGCACCGGTGATTGAATCCATAGAAGTATAATAAGATCTTATTGTAGATAATAAGATCTTATTGAAGATAATAAGATCTTATTGTAGAGCCATGATTGATGACTGATCACATGAGCAAAGATTGTCGCCAAAACTATGGTATGTGTCCCACTCAAAGCTGTCAATTTCTGTCTATTTCAAAATCCCGGACATTTTGGGATAATTTAGAATTTCCTCCCAGACGTGTTTTGGGTCCCAAAAAATGTGCTTGGTTGAGGTTTATTATGACAAGTGAACAAACTACAAAAATAACAACAAAAGTAGGCTACAGATATGTCACCTTATTAGGATAAGATAAGATAAGATAAGATATGCCTTTATTAGTCCCACAGTGGGGAAATTCCAGTGTTGCCACGCACAGTTCAAGAACAGCAGGAAAATGGTAACATGCAATAAAACAAGATAATAGATAATGGCTAAGAAATAATTTAAAAATATGTTTTTAAAAACTGTTTTGGTGGAGCAAAAATATAAAATACCAAAAAAAAAAAAAAACATATGGAAGATTACAAGTAGGCTTACAAGTAGGCTATAGTTCTTTTTATATATTAAATCAGCTTTGTTATAGTTTCCTACTGGTGACAGTAATATTACATAATCTTATGTATATTTCAAACAAACAAAATAAGGATATATTATTGATATGTTGATATATCCCACCTCTAATGCAGAATAGAAAAACAACACAAAAGCACACTCATTATAAACATTTTCCATTATTCATTAACATCAGATCTTACAATGTGATCTGTGTCATCTTGCATCTTGTGTTCATCTAGTGATCTTCTGTCATTGCTAGACTCTTCATTACTAACTTCATGCTGACTTTCTTGCTCTGACTTCCACCCCATGGCCCTCTCCTCTCCACACATTGGCGAGTGCTCAGCCTCATTGTCCTCTCTCTCCAGGTCGATCTGCTGACTGTTGAGATAGATGGTGCTGTGGAACCCCATGGTGCTGTGGTCTCTTGGAGGGAGGCACACGTCTTCTTCTTCCAGAATAAGAGGCTGAATGAGACGATCATGGAGCTGGTCTGGAGGAGAGCCTTGTCCTGGGACCTGGCCCTGTTGATGACTCTGCCTCCTCTTGCGTTTTTTAGCTAACTTCAGATCCAGTGATGCGTAATTCAGGTCAGACTCTACAGGCTGCACATTTGTGAATTTTTGAAAATTATTTTTCAGGTTTTAAATGTATTTTTCTGCTATGACAGATTTTACTTGGTTAGTTATTTTTAGATCATTGAGACATCTTTTATTGACCACAATACATCTCTGATGCAGTGTGTTTTCTGTTCTGAAAGAACATGTGGTCAGGATGTGCTAAATTTGCATGTATCACATCTTGGTGGTGAAGTTTAACATAAACATAAATGTTATACATGCCCAGTGATGGGAAGAATACTTTGAAAATATACTTAGTTACAGAATACTGAATACCTGCATTAAATGTATTTTGTGTCTTAATCAGATACATGGTATCAATCATGGTTCAATCAGAGTACTGTATTCTGAATATTTACGTCGCATTGCATTTAAATTATAGTGTAAAGATGCAACATAACTTTAAAAACAGCTTTATAATTGTTTCACCATTTTTCCAGCATTTCCTATCATCACTATTTATGTGTACATATATATGTGTATGTATGTGTGTATATAAATAAATAAATAAATAAATAAATAAATAAATATATATATATATATATATATATATATATATATATATATATATATATATATATATATATATATATATATGTGTGTGTGTGTGTGTATATATATATACATATTCACATGCATGTACACTGTTGCGAAATTGCAAAGTTACCATTTTGTATGCTCTAACCAATTTGTATGTAAATAGAAAATGCAGCCTAAAATACTTTAGAATTTTAAACCATACAACAATGCAAAAAAAACAATTTGGTATTTTACATAAAAACAAAATATAAATGTACATTTTACATAAATTGATATTTTGCAAGGCTTTTAATTACCTCAGTGCGACCTCTTGCTCTGACTGCCATCTCTTCATAAACAACGGAACCTGAACAAACATGAGATGCTCAAACACTTCCAAATAGATTCCATCTTTCATTTTAACTTGCCCTGTAATTTATATACATAAGATAAAATGGGGAAAAAAAGAGAAGCTAAAATAATATATGAATATATTCATAGCATGTCATATAAAAAGACTAGAAAAGACTATGTTTTTCTGTTACCTGTGTCTTTGGTGGTAATGTTGCCATAAATAGGATTTTCCTGTTGCAAATGAACGCTATGGGAATTTTCTTCTGATGTATCTGTATCTCCTAAATAGGCCTCTTCGTCCTGTGGCAGACTTGTTATGAAAATTGTGTATTTTAGTTAGTCAAAATAAGAGCGTACAGATACATGCAGACTCAATTTATATAGAATAAAACATACCTATGTCTGGAAGCATTTTGATCTGAAAATGTTTGAGTATGCATTGTTAATTAGGCACAAACAATAACCCAGAACCACGCAATAGGCCTACCTTTACACTGTGTCGATCTTTTGTGTCTGCGTAAACACAATATAAGATTTAGACACACTGAGGCCAGCAGGGCCAAAGACAGCAGCAGGAGAGCCAGCCATATAAAGGGGCACTCTGAAAAATCAACATTTTCAATTTACTGTGCGTGACAAGCTAGGCATTTTTTCCTATTGTCTAGATAATCATTACTTCTTTGCCATAAAGTCAATTGGGTGACAAGTACAAAGGGTCCAGCTCACATCAAGTTTTTTAAGTCTTTAAAATGTTCCAAAACACCATTTCAGATGTAGATTTCCTACCTGCCATGCTGCATTGGCTTAAGCCCCACGGACTGCTTGTGTTTCCCTCTTTGGGCAACGGACTACAGTTCATCACTGTCTGGAGTAGTGTAGGTGTGCTTAGAAACTGTCTATTTTTACTTTCTATACACACTGCTGTTCAGTTACAAACAGGAAACAGTGTAACCTCCTTTTGAGGCTCACACTTCCAAGACAAATTCAATTCACAATTTATCAATTTCTATTGAAGTTTTGACACAATATATTTAAAAAATCCATAATAATATTCCTATTCAAGATGAGACAAGCTACAACATTTTACTTTTTGTCTGATAGCTCATTCGTTAAAAAAAAAAAAAAAAAAGTAGGCTATTATAATCAAAGGTCAAATTCAATTATATTTTCAAATATGTGAAAGATAAAAATAAAGGATTTGCAGATCTTAAAGCAGACCTATTAGGCATGCTAAGCATGTAACCATGTTATAGTTGTTTCCCTTCTCATTTACCCTCTCAAAGTTGTATTTGGTATAATTCATGCAGTTTGCAGTTCTTTCAGCGGCTTGTTTCTTTTATTAGGGTTAGGGTTAGTAGTTTTAGATGAATATCGCAATTTAAAATGCCCAAATCATCACATAATGATCCAAAGGTATCTTATATAGCAGATTCAAGCACAAGATATCATATTTAATAACTGTCTATAAATTATTATATAGACTATAGTAAAAGGAGAAATTGAAATTGAAATTGAATTTTTCCTTTTACCATGGATTCTACCTGGACAACTGAGGGATTCTACACATATATAGACTATACTAGAAAATTAAGAAGAAAAAGAAAATATGCAAAGAATTAAAACACATTTTTTGGCTTGATGTTTTGCATTTTATTGCACTCTCTCCCACAGATTTTCTTCTAAGATACATGAGTTACAGCTTACTGCTTTGTCTAGTCTATGGCGGCACTACCTCACAGAAAGAGGGTCATGGGTTCCACTCCTGGGCCAGCCAGGTCACTCAATGCAGAGTGTGCATGTTCTCCCAGAGTGGGTTAAAATAAAAATAAAACCTGGGTTACTTTCAGAGCACTCTGTTAACCTCATTAACCCAAAACATGCACATATAGTTAAAAAATCCTCCAGCATAGAGTCCTGAGCAAGTCTAACTAAAGATCTGCTGCACTACGGCATCCACTACTCCTGATTGTTTGAGCCAGCAAAATTGAAAGATGTAGTAGAAATTTCCCTGTGGAGACAAATTGTACAATAAGATATACATTAACCTTAACCTCAATTCCTCTGTGTAATCCATGATTTACCCATGTATAACTACCGACCGTTACGCAATTTAAGCAATTTACAAATCACATGTTCGGTGGTTTTCAGAATGCAAAACTAAACAATACTGTACAATACATACAGAAATGTGGTTTGTGGTTTAAGCTTTAAGCACATACATTATTTAAACTCACTGTGCCCCTGGGCAGGATATCCTAAATCACGAGTGAGACAGGGGAAAGCCACAATAACAGTGTGTACAGTGCACTGTGTTCTGAGTACTGCGATCATCTCAATGTCTCACACTGCTTTAAAGTCTATTCTCTGTAGAGAATAGACCCGAGCAGCAGCGCTCTGTACTGCAGCTGTCTTACAGCTCGTTTCAGGTGAGCAGGCCATTATAGTAGTCTAACCTACTGGAGACAACTGCATGAATAAGTCTCTCTAAGACCTTTGATTCTGGCATTGCTTTTAGATGGTAAAATCTGTTGATGTTATTGATTTGATGTGACTGTTCAAGGCCTATATTCTAAGTCCTATATTACCCCTAGAATTCTAGCTTGATTTGAAAGTTTTAGAGACAGAGAGATTGGAGGTGACTGCAGACACTTTATTACAGAAAAAAATAAAATCATGCATCTTACACCTGCTTATATTAAACCATTAAACCTGAAACCATTTACAATATTACAATAAAAAAAAAAAAATAATAATAATGATAATAAAAACAAGCATGTAAAACTACATAACATTATTGTGTAATACTGACATTTCAAATACAAAATGCATGCCTGTAAAGCAACTATTAAGAAACAGTGCAGGCATTAAAGTGATTAGATTATTAAATGGTTTACCACACATTAATCTATACTAAAATGGATAGAATATTGCATATACACATTCTTACCATTATATTACTCACAGTTCATTTTGGCACACATTACAGTACAGTGCATGGTTTTGAGCCTATTACCAAACTTCATCATATATTATTTTCTACTTCAGGCCAAAATAATGCATACATTTTTAAACAAATGTTTGTCTCTTCTCCGTGCTGATCTGCATTGTTATTGAGTTACACCTATCTGTAGGAAAAGACTGTGGAGGATTCCTGACTGCCGTGTACTTTACCGGAGGAGGAGGAGGCTTGAAGGGAGGAGGAAGATCACCCCTAGAAAGACCAAACATAAATTTATAGGGAAAAATATAGGTAAAAAAACAATGTTAATTTGTCATTAAACTCAGAAAGTAACCTCTTTTTGAGCACTCGTCTTCTGTACAGAATAAGAGCTCCAATGATCAGTAAAACTCCTCCAATGATAAGCAGTGTCAAACCCAAATAGCTCCTCTCTTCAGTTTCTGCTGGATCTGGAAGACAAAAAGTTAAGCATACACTTTGAACCAAGACTCATAGTAGCTACAGCCATCATATAAGTATACTTGTGTAAACCCCACACAAAAACACAGTGTAAATAGTTTTGCCTCTTTGATACACATCTTGACTTTCATTTGAATGAGTTTAAGAAGCACCTGGCTGCAGGCTGTATGAATTGTCAAGAGAAAGATAATGTATTCAGTATGGTAGTCCCTTGATGTATAGTTAACTGTCAGATGATTTGGATGTCAATACTTTTTAAGCTGTATACCTGATTTTACTTATTATTGTATGGGATATACATTGATAATGATAACAGATTCAGAGAGCAGACAAAAACAACTGAACAATGTGAATTTTCATCCCCCTTTACACATAGGAAGATTCTGATAGTATTCTGATAGTACATAGTTATTTTTGCACAAACTCCAGTGAATTTGAGATCTTGTGAGTGCAGTTTGGTTCAGATATATGGTCAAATCTTAGAGATACGCTTTGAGGGCTCTTAGTCCCGCCCTGCCACTTTTACTTTTAATTTCTGCACAGGTCATGTCTTTTGTGCTTTTCAGTACAACACCTGAGTACTTTACCTGGTTGTTCTGTGACATCTGAGGTGTCTGTAGTATTTCCAGGTCTTGGAGTTACTGCTGCAGTCTCCAGGAATGTGGTAGGAGCAGACGTGGTGGACTCTGCCTCATTAAGAGCTGGATCATAAACTACTGGAGCATTACTCATATCATTCACATATGGCTGAGTCGTGTGGATTGTTACCGGGTGGTTGTAGCTCACGTTTGTGTTGAATGTTTCTGATTGGTTGAAATGTTGACTTACAATACTCACCGTATCAAAGCTCTCTGACTGATTGTACGTTAGGGTTGTATTGTAAGTTTCTGATTGGCCGAAACCTTTGCTGGTTTCTGATTGGTTGAAATGTTCGCTTACAGTACTCATAGTTAGGGTTGTGTTATGAGATTCTGATTGGATGTAGCTTGTATGATACGTTGTGTTGTCTGTTGTGTTTTGTAAATTGACAGGCTGACTGTTTAAGATTGGAATTGCTGTTGTTGCTTTTTGTGTATTTTCTGTTGCAAAGGTGGTGACAGGAGAATATCTGGTAGTCTCATTTTCAGGAGGAGGAGACAGAGTTGAAGCATCTGGAAAAAGTTAACAAACAATAATATGAATGTGAAATCTTCTATCTTCTATTTTAGCATGACTACTCTTACGATATTTTATGCTTGATGTTATAATGTTTCCTCATACCTGGAGGTTTGTTTTGTTTCATTCACACATGTTTAACCTTGTGATGTCATGTACAGGATACAGGAAGTGCTCCACTGCGTTTTTAAACTCAATACACCGTCACTAGAATTATTATATGATTTCTGCACTAGAATTACCAATCTCTACTCAACTAAAGGTAAAAGGTAGCTGTTAACTTGAAAACTACCGCTTCATGACATTATAACAGTTGCTTTGAAAAATGCTATACAAATTGTTTATTATTATTATTATTATCATGCGGTGGAACAGAGCGTTTTGAGATTTAGACAGACTAATACTAAAGGGATACTGAAACATGTGAATGTGAATGAAACAAAACACAACTCCAGGTGTCTTTCTGATGACGTAACAATATTCTAACATGACTAAAGGCTCACAACAGTCAATTTTGTTGTATACATTTATTTATTTTATAATTATTTTCTGTTTATCCTTAATAATTTTTATTCAGGCTGTGATACTGGTTTATGCCCAACAGAGGATGCTATAACACTATTCACTGTTTTGTTAGAGTTTTGCTTGTGCGGTTTTAACAAGAAATGGAACAGGGCTGGTGGGGTTTGTGTTTTTGACTTTATGTTCACACTATTATATACATGAACTCTGACAAAAACTGAAGCAGCTTACAGAATTTTCCCTTCTGGGCAATTTAATAAATAATTGCAAATGAACTTTTTCATAGTGTGATCAGTTGCTTCTGGAATCCATTCAATCTTCCAGTTTTTAATTTACCCAATTAAAAGAATAAATTGTGTCTGTCTAAGTGTAATAATGAAACTTCTCAAACTATCATCTCCCATCCGGCTCCTTCACACTGTGGCCCTCTGTTTGAATCTTAATGTTGCCCCAAGGAAATGCTGAAATTAAACATGACCCAGCATACTGGCTAAAGCTGAGAATGGAAAACTCACCTGCCCAATAGTCTGTGGTTTGTGAGGAGACTGTAACGCTGAATGTTTTGTGCAGAAGGCTGTTTCCTGTGTGAACGGTAAGTGTGTAGAGCCCAGCGTTGAATACAGACACAGACAGCAAGTGCAGAGATGAGCTGTCTGAAACCACCACCTCTTCCTGTAGAGGCAAGATTGACTTTTGATTTTGGAGGATGACTTTTAATGTATAAGGTCATAGTGTAAACGATATGAATCTTCACACAACAGACGTGACTAAACAGTGCATTGGGTTGAAAATGTGGGTCACAATCTTTTTCAGTCTATTTCGTGTTTTTGGATGTTTGCATTGTGTGAAGGGAAACAAAGGAGAGAAATATGTGCTCCAATAAAATGTAAAAAAAATATATAAGTAATGTATATAATATAGTTTAAGTAATGTGTGTGCATCTACATATTTCTCCTAGAGTGATATCACTTATTTTTAACATCTGCTAATAAGGAAACAAAAATACATAAATATTAATCTTTTCACAAAACATGTTTGGTATTTCTGTCTAAACAAGCTACTCTAGAAAATGTTTTCAGAATTGAACTATTGACATATTTGGATTTTCCACAAGCTCAAACATGGTGACATTTATGATAACCACAGTTAAGTTTAGTAGCTTCTCGTACCTTGGTCCATGTGTATACAACGTTAGCAAACTCGTGGCAGTGAATGGTCACATTTTCCCCAGAATGGACTTCAATGCTGCTGTTCCTGTCACACTCAATCATATCTGAGGAAAAAAATAAATCATTTTACAAACATCATAAGTAACAAAATGCTGCACTTTAAGTACTGTGTATATAATATGAACATTGTGTGACAGAGACAAGTGAATGCAACAAAAGGTGTTGGCTTGTTCATAAATGTTCATAATGAAAACTGGTTAGACTTCATTAGTTAAATTAAAACGTCTTACTATAATCCTGTTTTTATACTATTAAAAGTATTTTTACATTTAAACTGTCAAGCATAGCAATTTGTTGGACTGTGTTGTTTGTTCATCACTAAAAGAGCATTCAGAGCACTGTTTTTTATCTGTAATGCTTGTCATGTTGACTATGTTACATTTTAGTACATGAGAGAAGTGGAACACTTTTTTTTGCAAACATTGAGATGTACATTTTCACAGAGATGGTACAGAGTGAGATCTAGGCTGGAGCAGAGCGGTGATGTAACCAGGAGAAACGAGTAACTCAGGCAGTGGACAAAGCACTGGTTTTAGACTTGTTTGTGATGGCATGAACATATAAAAACATGGGAGTTGTGTATTCCTCACCTTTGATTCTCAGTTCAGTCTGTTTACGATGGTGTCCAATCGGAAAGGCTGTAATTTCACAAGTGTAGGTGCCAGCGTCCCCTTTGTCTATGTTCGGAAGTTCTAAACGGGTGCCTATTACTTGATCTTTGTCATTGTTAATAATTTTTAAAGACACATTTGGTGAAAAATTCTTGTAGCCATAATGTGAGTTGTGCAGAGCCAACTTTGTGGACTTGTCATCTTTTCTCCTCCATTCACTGCTGATATATATCATATCACCAATGTTTTCAAAAAAGCAGGGCAAAGACACATTCTGACCCACCAACGCCTCCTTAGTTTTATAATGAAAAACTGGAACATCCCAGAGCCCTGTCAAACACATCAAATAGTGATGTAAGTACACAAGTGAGAAGATAAAATCACTTTGTAGTTGATATTAGATGCTTCATTCCACTGGGGAAGAAGCAGATAACATCATATTGTTATACAGAGACAGCCTATTGCTCCAATAGCCAATACAGATCTAAAACCCACAGGATCCTATTTTTGCAAGAGGAAGATAATGCATATAGTCCAGGATTACCTTGTGTAATGGAGGCCAGAAGTAGCAGAAAACAGGTTGTTTTTAGAGCGCTTATTTGAGTCATTTTTGAGTTCATAATTGTGCTCTCAGGAAAACAACATAACTGCTAAAGTGAGGTTTGGGCTCTGTTCAGAAACACAGGAAACGACACTGAGAGACAGAGGAGGTATTGGTTTATCTCTGACACAAGCACCAAATCCAAAACTGACAAAACATTCAAATCACCATCGACCGGCCATCTAATCTGTGCTTACAAAAATGCAGATGTCAGATAAATGTAGAACTTTAATCTTGGAACAGGAAACTATGCATTGTTGTGAAAAGATGAGAAACTGTGAAGTTTAGAAGTTCAGCCTGACCTACATAACAAGAGCAGCAGCAGCAGCACTCTCACCACACTATCTTCTGTAGACCCAAATTACAAAAAAAAAAAAGTTGAAAATTTGGTTTTTCAACTTCATTTGCAGATTCTGCTTGTCAACTTGGAGATGTTATTGATGTGCCTGGAATGTGCCACAATATAGCATTAAACTAAAAATATAAACATAAAGCTTTAAAAAGGTTTTGCACAATTCATTTCAGTAACAATTAGACATAACGTGCATTTGAGAGTAAAATTGAAATACACTCATTAGTAGAGATGTTATTTAATGAAGTTATTAGTTGTTGTACAGGAACGAAGAGTCACATTGTTCCTACAATTAAAAGCGAGTGATTCATTAATTCTTCAAAGGGTTGAGTGTGAAATACTGTCACTTGCTTTGTGTCTAACAGCACAGTTAACAAGAGCATCATTATTAAGGTCCTTGTATAGAATTTTAAGTCAGTTATGTCTTATTGTGTTGCTCGTTTTAAGAGTCTCAAAATATTAATATTATACATTTTCCTGTGTGCAATTCTTATCAGTAGCACTTAATTTTCTTAATTGATCATTGACAGTAATTTATGTAGTGTTGGGTAAAAAAATTCACCTTTTTCCCGATCAATCTTAATTTTATACACTTTTATATTGCCTTATATTGTCTTGTCACAGTCAAACAGAGGTTAAGTATTTATATTTCTTGAACATAAACAATACAGAATTTGATTAACTAATTTTTTCCATCAAAGTCATAACTCTGCTCCAAACAACATATTTTAATGAAAGAGGATTCACTGTGGATCCCTTGAATAAAAAAACACCAGCATATGATGACGATTAGAACTGATGGATCTTAATTCCAATTTGATTATCTGGACAGCCTCTATTGATTCAATACATTACAATTTCATTATGTTACAATAAGGATAAGGAGGATAAGGAAGGAGGAGAATTTTGCCACTTGAGAGCTTTCCATCAGAATCCTGTCAGAGCTTTGTGAAAGTGTCATAGGACCTGGCTCCATTTGGTAAGAACTTCTCCAGGGAGCCATGGGAAGCCTCTGGGTTTCTGACAATGAGACATATCACACTCAAGACTTCATTGTTCTGCTGAGAGATAGAAGGAGGTGTAAGATGGGTCAGCCACAAGAGGAAATGTCTTTTTTGACATTCAATTTGAAGGCATTTGTTCACAAATACTATAAATAGGACTTAAGAATACTAATGCCTTAGATTTATATAGCGTTTTTTAAGATACTCAAAGTGCTCACATTCACTCATTCATACATACTACTTCTAGTTGTAACTGATACTATCTTACTCTCATTGTTTAGACTTTTATTTTAAGTAATTTTCTTTACCAATAGTGAGGTACCTGTAAAAGCTTACAAAAATAACAGGTGTTCATAAATATTTATATCAAGTTAAAAAAGAATTAATAATATTAAACCCTGAACTAAACCAGGACTAGAATTAGTTCAAACCTCAGCTCCAAACTCCCACATCTTCTTAAGGCCGCCACACACTACAGGACAATTTGCCTGATTTTAGCTGCGATTTGCTTCTCCCTGAGTTGGGGAAGGCGTGACCCAACTTTGTGTCTTCATGTGCGATTTTTGAAGCCCCTGCGCTCCTCATGTGTGTGGTGTCAGTGTGACTCTGAGCTGCTCTGTCAGATCGTAACCATCAAACATCAGCAACACTACAGTACAAGTCAATAAAACAGAGCGTCAGGGGCAGACGGAGACACAGCGGCGCAAGATACAAACTCAGAATACAGCGAAAATAGTGGGCCTCATTCATCAAACGTTCTTACGAACAAATTTGGCATTCACAAAATGTTCTGTAAGAACAAATCCTACGTCAGGAGCACTCGTAAGAACAAAACTTGTTTTAGAATATTATTTCTCTGATAATGTAACAGAAAATTCTAATTCCCCATGATTGTAAGTTATATATTTTCTTTAAATATTTTCTAAAACATATTACTATGTGATCCAGTAACATATATGAGGTATTTTCTAGAGCATGTGTTCTATTGGGTCTAACAGACTTTATACAGGCTGCAGTGAGCCTCAGTCTGTCCCAGCCCCAGTGCTCTCCATATGGGCCTCTGTCACAGCCCTGCGCCTGGTCACTGCGCTGGACTCAACACCCTCTCTCTCCATTTACCGCTGGGGAAAGCGAGATAAATACGATAAAAGCACCCACTTCTTTCAGTAAATTAAATCTTGTTCATGTGAGTTTGGACATTTGAAATCGCCGCTGAAGCTGTAAAACAGCCGCAGTCTGTAGATGCGCTCCACGTGACTTCCTCGTTCACTTTCTCCCTCGCGATTTCACGTGTCACAATACCAAACCCATATTGGCCATATTTGGAAGTTTAGAGGGAGTTTTTAACCAAATATATATTAATTTTCTATGTAAATAACATGTAAATGAGCGTGGAGGTGTTCGTAGCTGTTGGTGAATTAGGCGCAACTGTCACTTAAGAAGGAATTTGGCTGCGTAAAAACTCTTTGTGAATCTGGGGCAGAGTTCTCTCAACATTTTCTTAAGAGAGGTGGCCCAATGATTACTCTCCTCTCTTAAAGTGGTAAGTTTAAAGTGCAGCATCTCATCCACATTATCCATAGAAATTGCCCTCCTCAAATAATGACATCCAGTCCACAAAACTGCGCTATTAATCCAGTTTGAGACGTTCTTTGAAAGTAGAAAGCCAAGAGTAGTTCCTCACGTGTGTCTGTTTACATCCAAACAGCCTACGGATCGAGGTAAAGCTGCAGATTAGTGATAGTGACTCTACTTTCTGTGGCCTTTATCGACAATCTTTTATGCTTTAAAAATCATGTATCTGAAGTATTGCACCACATTTCACAAATAACAGTTTTGACTTGTATCTAAACTAGAAGTGCAGTGCTCTGATCTTTTGAACACTTAAGAGTCTCAAAGTGAGTGGTTTTAGTGTTGACAGGAAACAGCTGATGCGGTCGCGCTCTCAGCTTTACAGCCTGTGGTCCGTAGCCGTATGCGGGATATGGCAGTCTACGCGATCGGAAATTTTAAGGGAGCTTTCACACCGCTAGTTTGATTATTTGGTCGCACCAGGCAATAAAATTGTTATTATGTAGCATATAGACTCCAATGTGGTCCTTTCACACCTGCAAAGGAACCAAAATTGGCCCGACTGACGTATAGCCAAGGTTCCTGTGCAGCAGGTTTGACTGCACATGGCTCGGGGATGTTGAGGCTCTTCCACACGCCAGACCTCTCTGAAGCGAGGCTGAGACGCACCGTCTCGCCCAGTGGCCTTCCCACGGAGCCCCTCCACGGGGTACAGATGGCACAGGCCGGTCATTATCTCTCCAAGCGGAGGCTGGCCTCTGGCAGACAGTTTCTCAAACCCTGCCTAAGAGCCTCCCTGGACTGGGGAGCTCAGACTTGCAAACCAATGGACCGCCAGCCATGGGACAGGTGTCCGGACCCAACCCCGGCCCTGGTCACACCCCTTAACCGGGGCACGGGGGACTGCCGCCGGGGCCCGCCAGCCCAGTGTGCGCACACAGGGCTACCTGGTTGATCCTGCCAGTAGCGTATGCTTGTCTCAAAGATTAAGCCATGCAAGTCTAAGGGTGCCCTCACACCAGGACTTTAGAATTGTGCCCAGGCAAGGATAGCCCCTAAAGCGAGATGTGAGCGCAATCGAACCGTGCCCAGCGCGGCACGGTTGAGACTTTGGCTTGGTTGGAGGAGGTGGGCCATGGTACTCATACGACAAAAACAGTGACTAAAGTCCACTCTAAAACAGACAGTGAATCCACGCTCACCTTCCATAAGGACTGTGGACAGCGACAAAAGTTTTGCAGCCTCGACTCCGGCTGTCCTCACTGTTATTATATCCATAAATTCACGGAGGAGCGCGTATCGCAGCAGGATTCATATCTGTCTCACTATTTAATAGATATTTCATGCCGCTGGACTTATTTTTTCCGCTAAAGCGTTAGCTCTGCTGTGCTTCATGTAAACACACAGTGCTGTGTGATGACATTGGGCCGTGGCACGGTTCAGTTGTGTACGGTTCTAAAGTCCTACTGTGAGTGTGCCCTAAGTCCACACGGCCGGTACAGTGAAACTGTGAATGGCTCATTAAATCACTTATGGTTCCTTTGATCCTCTACTCTTACTTGGATCACATTTCGCCACGGTTCGAGGTTCGCCCCATGTCTTTTTCACTCACCACAAACAGGAAATTAAATAATTAGTATCCCTTCCCATGATGCATTTCGAATACTTCGTTTGGACCTACTGTCTTTGGTTTAGACCCGAGTTTGCATTCTCACCAGAGGGACCGCACCAGAGTTTGGCATTTGGTTCTGAGTCAAGCGGACCGAGACCACCTCTTTTCTGAGGTCTCGGTCCGTTTGATTTACTGCGGATCCGAGTGCGACTGATGCTTTCACACCAACACGAATCGAACTAAGAGTTTCTGGTTCGACTGGAACGTTTGGGTGTGCACCAACTCCTGTCGGTGTGAAAGCGCCTCTCCGATTCTCCCCATGTCTGTGGTGTGCGCTTTTGTCGCACGTTTGAAAATCGTTTAAGAGCGAAAAATCCTGTAGTGTGTGGCAGCCTTTACAATATTAAGTGTAAAAAGGGAGAGAAGAATAACAGTTTGGATGTTTTACTTAGCACAAAACACTCTTGTCTTGTGATTATTTACAATAAAGACAAGCTTAAGTTTAGTTAGTTTTAAAGGGCCCATATTATGCTTTTTTTTTTTTTTTTAATCTATGGTATAACATTGTTTCCTCATTAAAAACATACCTGGAATTGTGTTTGTTTGTTTGTTTGTTTGTTTGTTTGTTTGTTTTTTTTCGTTGCATGCATGTTTAGGCTGAGTTGTTCTCTCAAAACACTTTGTTCCACCTTGTGATGTCATGTGGTAATACAAGGCGTGCTCCACTGTGTTTTTTTTCCATAGACCTTCACTAGAATCATTTGGATGATTTCATGCCTAGAATTACCAATCTCTGCTGAACTAAAGGTAAAAGGTAGATGACATCACAAGGTGGAACATAGCATTTTGAGCTTTGGAGATGTAAGCAAAATAATAATAAAGGGTTACTCAATCATGTGTGAATGAAACAAAACACTCCAGGTATGTTTTTGAGGAGGTAACAACATTATAACATGGCTTAAAGCTCACATGAGTCAATGTCACATGATATAGGAGCTTTAAGACACTCTTTGTACTCATTTTTGTAAAAAAAAAACCCAAAAAAACAAAAAAGAGTGAGAGAGAAAAAAACATACAGTATGAACAAACTATTGAAATGCAGAGTGCTGGTTTTCTGGTTGTGATTGAATATAAGTGTGTTGACCCAGGGGTGCATGTTGTCCTCCCCCACATGTGGGTTAGAGCCGCTCCCAGAGTCCCTCCACAACTCCGCGGCCCCAGCGTACCCCCTGTGACCTGCAGGAAATGACACATTTGGCAGTGTGTTGTTGTGGACAGATCATTTGTAGCAGTCGTGGAGCAGGTGTGGCCTGTTGTTTGTTGCAAAGTAATTATTTACTGGGGGAACCCCGGGGACCACCACATCCAGGTGTATGGAACATGTTTTATTAAAACCAGGCATGATGCATTGTGGGATTGCAAGTGACATTTGACCTAGGAATTCATTTATTTTTTTATCAGTGTATTTTCTGCAGTTCTTACAGAAGCAAATGGGACTGCAGTTACAAGCAATTCAAGTGATATTGGTGTCTTGCAGGGCCATTGATATATTTGCAGATTTTCATCTACAGGTGGTTACGTATTTTGCCAGTGTAGGTTTAATGATTTTGTTTTTTGTGTGTCTGTTTGCAAAACAAGATTTTATTTGGAAAAAGCCATCAATCAGTAAGATAATCATTTCATAATATGTTTGTGGTATAGGTTACTTCAAGATCACTTTTGTGAGATGGGACCAAAATAACTTAAATCACATTAGTCTATGTAGTGGACCAAACAAAAAAGGCAAAGACAAGGTATAAAAAATATGTTTAAATTTAATAAAGTCAAATAAAGATGTAATTTAACAAAGGCTCAAATTAAGTAAATCATTAACAAAAAGTCAGGCCCAACTGGGGTAACTTAAATCCAACTAAACAGAACCAAAACTAACCCCTAGACAGAGAACAGGTGTGGTTAAATAGATGAGGGCCAATTAAACTGAACACAAGAGAGGGGTAAATTACATTAAATAATTAACTAAAGCTACTAACTTAAAGTAACAAAAAGGCAAATGTTTATAATACAGAAAACAAGCGACAATAAAGTAACCTCAAACAAACTAACTTAGCAAAATTAACTAAATAGTGCTCCCCCCTTTGTTCAGCATCGATGGTCTCCTCCAAGTGTGAGTAAGTAATAATTCAGACTTATATTAACTAAAATGTGTGCACCCAAAATTAGAAAATATAATTCTAAATAAAGGATTAAATATGTGCTATAATTAACTTAATGAAAATGTAAATGAAATGAAATCCTAACACTATGGAGAGGTGGCAGACATATCCACCACAATCTGCAAGTTATTTCTTTACTGTATAAATTAATAACTGAATAAGGGCTCTGTAGTTCATTAAATTAAGCATTCCTCATTGAGATCCCAGACAGAAGTTTTTGAGCGGTGGATATAGTATTACTACAGTTAGTATAAGAACAAAGGTGAAAATGAATAGGATCATCTTCCTCCCAGCCTGAAAAAGAATGTAAAAGCTGACATTACATTTACTGTATCTTCCTCCCTCAGCACAAACTACAGGGCTCTCATCCACACCAAAGCCTCTGCTGAAGCAAAGAGCAAACTCTACAGGAAAATGGCTATTTTCTAAGCAAAGTAATGCTGCCATTTCAGGGGTAAAACGGTCCCCTGAAGTGAATTGTGAAAAATGTTGTTAATTACTGTATGCTAATTTAAATCTCTCTATAAATAATAGACTTAAGGGATAGCTGTAATGTCTGCCTCACGCAAATTAAATTAGAGGGACCAGGGCAATCCTGTACATTTTAAATATCCTTTTATGTAAATATTGTCCATTACAACTTGATCTGAAATGTTTATTAATAAAGTGAAAATACACATACTCACTTTTGTTATATAATGTACGTTCATACCTGGTGTCCTGTTTTAATCCTGGGTTGAGTCTAGTTTAATCATGATGTAGACTTGGTTCAGTCTTGTTCTTGTCTTAGTTTAGTCCTGGTTTAGTCTGGGCTTTGTTCCAACTTTGAATGAAGTGGTGAGAGTGCAAGTACGAACATGTACTTTTAGTAAATGTTAAATTAAATGAGTTAATTGCAATATATCTCAAATGAACAACTACTAGATGGCGTAACTTCTGTTTCTAAACTCTGTTCATAAGACTCTGCTTTTTTTTTTTTTAGTTTAATTACTAATTCGCCAACGTTATTCCAGTTATTAGTGTTCATACATGGGAGAGTGTTAGTTGTTCCTTCTAAAATATAATAATAATTTCATTTTAGAAAAATAATACAAACCGCAACCTTAAAACTGCCCATCAAACTTTAAGATGAGACAGTTGTCGAGTGAAGAGAAAGAAGAACCATTGTGCATGGTGGATGGAAAGGAAAAAGTTGTCAGAGTTGTAGTTGTTGGAGGTGAATTTTGTAATAGGTGTGAGGTGGGATGGTAAAAAAAAATGTACCAATTCAGTGCAGTCTCCACTCACCAACATTTTGAAATGACAAAAAGGCATTGGACCAGGAGTCATACTGATTCCACTCAAAATAGTTTAACAGAGTGCAGCCAATCACAAGCCCAGACAAAATGACACGATGTAAGTGCTCTGGTCATGTTGTACTTTTGAAAAGCTTCTTAACTTTGATGAAAACATGTTCATATATTCATATCATACGCCAAAGGAAGAAAACTGCATCTGGAAATGTAATGTAGGTGTTGATTTTCAGGTGTGTATGATATGATAGATATGATAGATAACATTTACACTATATTGATCAGTAACAATTTTCAATTCAATTTTAATTTCTCTATCAATCTTAATTTTCTGAGCATAAACATTACTTCATTACAATATAAACTCACAGTTGCTTTTCCAAGTCTGAAGTCCTCTCCACCTCCAACTACATGTTTTTACTGACAGAGGAATGGCTGCAGGCTTCTTAAATACTCAAGCCTATAAGGACATTTCTGAAGGGGAAGTGGAACAAACAAACAAACAAACCATTAGTATTACCACAACTGCCAGTACTATTACTACAGTACAGTAACTTTTTTATATTGCCTCTAATTTTGTAACTGACTTAAGTTTAGTTTAAACTTCAGTTCCATATAACAAAAAAGGCGACTGATGAAGATCATGTAGTATTTGACTTGAGCCTGTACTAAGTTAGAGTACATTTCATCCCATTTGTATTAATACACTCTTTAATGATATTTGCTGTGACTTCTTAGAAATATTGATGAGTCACTTGAAGTATCGAGTGATTAGTGATTAATGGCTATATGCATCATGCATCATTATAAGTATGAAAGCTTTTATTATTTATTGTAATACTGACCAAAGGTTAAGCTACATTTCATAACTCATGAACTGAATTTTGTGAGGTGTGCTCCCAGACAGTGATAAAGTATTGTCATAATTTGAGAATACTGTGAGTCTATCTTTCCAGCCAGCCTTTTGGATGGAGTGAGTATCTTAATTTTTTTTTTTTTTTCTTTTCAAAATCTTGCCTACTACTACCATTGTAATGTATTAATACTTATGCTGTACTTCTGAAGTCTGTCAGACATCAATCTTCTGAGTGACTTATTTCAATGTTATACTTTTTGCAATCAGCTTTCCCAGGCACTGCTTTTTGAAAAGGCCTCAGAATGCCAGTCTAAAACCAATAATCCCCAATTATCCCCACCAGAGAAAGTCAAGAGAATTTATATGGTACAAAAGGACAGTAAAGTTATGGAATACATGCATAAAATACAAAATGTGGGAACACAGATTGTTTCAGTGTTTTTGCTGCTAAAGCATAAACAGTGTTTCAGGGAAGGATATTCCTTGTTTATCTGAGTCTTCTTGATTCTTGATTTCTCTGTTGTGCTCCCTCGGGTGATACACACTGTTATTGTCTAAACCATTCATGCTGATCACAAAAACACAACACATTCCTCTTGGCTCCTGATCTTAGCTCAGCTCAACAGTTACAAGATGGATTATGTAACAGAACGATGGCACACATTGTATTAGATACAGAATGGCCCATTTGACACAAATATTGTTGGACCAGTGTTGGACCATTTCTTGCACTTGGCTTGATTATATGTCTCTTTCGACAAACTGATTTACTGCAGTTATAGAAAACAATATCTGAGGACCAAATATGTATTTTTGTATAACACACCTTCATTCAAGTCCAACATATGGACAAAAGCCTTGAATTCAAAACATAAGATGTTTCTGAGGGCCACTCATTTGGATGAGGATGAAAAACAGTCTGGCTATGTAGCGCTGGTGATGAGTAACCTTAAGTGGATATTAAGGTTTAATGCCACTTGTAATAATACTAACAAATATTCAGAGCAGAATTTCATTTTCTTGAAAAATGCTAAAACGTTACAGCTGTATAAGATGGTTTGAACATAACTAAAGAAAATTTTGTGTGAAGTTTAGTGAAATTATGCATAAAAACAAACAAGGGCTTTAGGTTCAACAGATTAAATTATCAGTCATAATCATGGGAAATGCATACAGCCTTGTACTTCATCAAGATCATTTTTATCTTAATAAATTTATAAATAAAAAATATAAAAGACTCTAACACCTCTAGTCAGGAGCTGAGGGGAGTGACTGAAGGGAACACAAAGGGGGCAGCTTTGCGGTACAGTTGTATGTTGTCAGCATAGCAGTGGAAATACACACACCCAAGGAGAAGTATGTAAATGGTGAAAAGGGTTGAACTACAGAGACCTGGGGGACCCCACGGGTGACAGTGTGAGTTGGGATTTGGAATTCCCCAGGACCATGCATTTACAATGAGGGAGGAACCAGGAAGAGCAGAGTCAGAGGGGCCAGTGCGATGCTGTAGGAGGATGCAGTGATCAGTATTAAACCTGTGGTGCCTTGGGTGTGTATACATTTCCCTGTATATGAATGTGTGACTTACATTCAGAGTTGTAGTGTCTCCTCCATTGTCTGTTAAATATTGTGTCTTGGACATTATTTGGGAAGGCCTCAGGGGTGCCTCAGGACATGACCTGGTAAAATTCATATTACATAAAATGGGGCAGTGAATTCTGGTGAATTCAGTGAATTCTCTCCTCATGCTCCATATCTCCCTCTGTGTTGTGTCTGTCACTGTCAGTTTAAATCATGCTGAGCCTGTCAAACTGTATTTGTCATCTGGAGTCTATCTCAGTTTATTCCTCCATTGTCACAAGACACAAGACAAGACCATTAATCTGTGATTGTCTGCAAAGTGACTGTCTCCTTTGATCAATGGGTTTCTCAGATTTTTTCTTACCTTCAACTGGGCACTCAGAGCTCAACAAAGGCTGACCAACAGATCTCCTGCACCCATGTAACTAAATCTGACAGGGACGCCATGTTGGCAAAGGTGGATTAGCGGTACTGAATATCTGCTTTTTTGGAGGTTTTTTGTCATTAAAGGACATTGAAGACAGCGATCTATCTTAAACATGAGTGACCCTTACCTGGCACTGGTGTGATTTTATAGAGAATAGATTGCGTAGATTTCGCCTTAATTCTGCAATATCTGGACATCTTGTTTAATTTTCACCTTCTTAAATAATCAAAAAAGGTGCTTGGAGATGTTTGTGAAAAATAGACTTTATTACAAATCCCTGTTTACTGATACTGACAGTTTAAATGATATCCATCCATTCATCCATTTTCTTCTGCTTATCCCGGGCCGGGTCACAGGGGCAACAGTCTAAGCAGGGACTCCCAGACTTCCTTCACCCCGGACACTTCCTAGAGCTCCTCCGGGGGGACCCCAAGGCGTTCCCAGGCCAGCCGAGACATAGTCCCTCCAGCGTGTCCTGGGTCTTCCCCGGGGCCTCCTCCTGGTGGGACATGCCCGGAACACCTCCCGAGGCATCCAGGAGGCATCCGGAACAGATGCCTGAGCCACCTCAGCTGACTCCACTCGACGTGGAGGTGCAGCGGCTCTATTCTGAGCTCCTCCCATGTGACTGAGCTCCTCACCCTATTGCTATGGGAGCGCCCTGCCACTCTGCGGAGGAAACTCATTTTGGCTGCTTGTATCCGCGATCTTGTCCTTTTGGTCATCCAACGCTCAACCTTCCGCACGAGCTCGAGCTCCTTCCCCCCAGTGAGGTGACATTCCATGTCCCCAGAGTGAGTCTCCATGTCCGGAGATCTGGTCATCGAGGCCCCTGCCTTCGACTGCCGCCCAGATCTCCCTGCACCGGCCCCTTATGGCTCCTCCTGCAGGTGGGTTCACGGGAGGACGGCCCCACTTCGCTTTGTGCCTGCCTGGGGCACACTTTAAATGATGTGAAATTGATAAAATAAGGTAAATACAATGTGCTCTTACTAATGTGCAGATGTTGTAGCTATGTACTACCCTAAATCACTCATGTCAATGCAATAAAAACATAAAAATCACTGATTTAACTTTAGTTTGTGATTTTATTTTCTACAATCCACATCTCTAAGCAGGCAGTTAACATTTAACATATGAACAGTGTTAAGTGAAAAATATTTAGGATCATTTCTCTTCAAGCTACTCTCTGCCTCATTAATATACAATTTAATGCTAATCGACAATACACAAACTTACAGTTTTTGAATCGTTATGAGACTATAGTTTAATCATTTAAATGAATTAATCAAATGTTTTCATCTTGGTGCACAACAATAATCCACAATCTCTGAAACTCCCATAAAGTTTATCCATTGCGGACCACGCATGGCCCACGCCATTAGTTCCTATGGGAATTCTCAGCCGCGACCACTGCCAGTATGGGATTTGGAGGTGCATGCTGGGACTGCATGATGACAACTGCAGGAACTCTATAGGAGCAGTGGGTGGGGAAACAATGCATTAAAAAGAAAAGCACTGAAACATTTGATTTTTATTGCCACCACCCAGCTCTGGTGGCTGTATATATTTAGATGCTTGGAGATCATGCTTGGAGAGGGTTAATGCTCGAAAGGCATCCAGCATGAAAACAGATTTAAAGTAATACACATACTATAACTATTAACCCACCTTCCTGATGTCTTGTTTGATAATTAAATACCAAATCTTATTAAAAAGTCTGACCATATCTGGGTTTTTATTCATTTAGGGGCCCATGTTACATTATTTTCTTATCTATGTTATAATGTTCTTTCCTCATCACAAACACACCTGGAGGAGTTGTGTTTGGTTTCATTTACACTTGTTTAACACACGAATCCTGCATATTTAGGCTGAGTTCAGAAAACACTCTGGTCCACCTTGTGATGTCATGTGGTAATACAGGACATACTCCACTGTGTTTTTAAACTCCATACAATTCACTAGAATCATTTGGATCATTTCAGCCCTTTAATTGCACATCTCTCCTGAAGAAAAGGTAAAAGGTAGCTGTTAACTTGAAATCTACCACTTCATGACATCACAAGGTAGAACAGAACATTTTGAGCTTTGGAAATGTAGACAATGTAGACTAATAATGCAGAATTACTCAAACATGTGTGAATGAAACAAAACATAATTCCAGGTGTTGTTTTTGATGATGTAAAAACATTCCAACATGGCTTAAAGATTACAAGAGTCAATTTTGTGTAATATAGGATAGTATTAAAATATACTTTATTATTTCATTATTATTTAAGTGTTTTTTAATGAAATATTTCAAATACCTGTACAATGCAAAACATGCATCCAAGATTTAGTTTGTCTCCTATAGTCATGAAATAGCAAAAGAGCATTTTTTTATGTTTTTGTTTTAGTGTTGAAAAATAAAGTTAAAAAGAAAAGTTATACTGACACAGGGCTCATTTTCCTTGTGACTCATTCCCCTTTCACCACTTCAACCATCTCTTCCTATCAGCCATTGTTACTGCACTTGAGTCCTCTCCAGTCTGTGCAGCTACACACTGTAAAAATTGTCTCTTTGGATCAAATTAAAAAAATTGCGTCAACTTGTCACATCTAATATTTTTAGTTTTTCTCAAATTAAAAAAAATAGTTTAAACAAAGTAAATAATGTAATAATGTCAATTCAAAAATATAATTTAAACCAAGGAAAGTTTTCAAATACAATGAAATCATAATTTCAACTTGCAATTTGCAATTTATGCTTTGCATTAACATATATTTTCACCCTGGCTTAAGTCAAAATCTTACATAACTACAAAGTAATATGTTGTGTGAATACAATGTAGTTTTTCACTTTCAGAAAAACTAATGAAATTGCGTCAACTTGTCACAAGCAATCGAATTACTTACCTCCAAGATAAAATTATGAAAAGACACAGTTCAACTTCTCACATTTCTTTTATTAAATTTCTAACATTACAGTAACCTTGTGAAATGGTTTTGAGTTGAGCTGGGCTATTCTTTAAAATATAAATAAAAAATATAAAATTAAATACTTTTTCAATAGCTCAACTCCAGTTGTTCAAAGGCACAACAAACAGCTCAAAATGGTGAGGTGGGCCAATCTTTCTATATATAAAAATCATAAGAACAAATATTATGTATGAAATTAAATTCCATGACAGTGGCAGTGCAATTAGCACACATGCATACAGACACACAGACGCATACACTCAGACACGCGCACGCACACTCAGACACGCGCACGCACACTCAGACACGCACACACAGACGCACACGCGCACACACACACACACTCAGACACGCACACACACGCTCAGATGCGTGCGCACACACAGACGCACGCACACAGACGCAGGCGCACACACACACCCATACAAGTGCACTGCCCTCCACTAATCAACAAAGCATCAGACTCTGTGTGAATGCCCACCAACAATGTTGCATGACACAACTCTAACAGCAACAGTCTAGTCTCCTTAATGAAACAAGTGACTAAATAACAATGTTTTCTCTTGCAACAGCAACAATCATCTGATGAATACCAAGGCTCATACTAACAATGTGACAATGTTTCTCTTCACAAGTTTTCACTCCTGCAGCTTAGCACAGAGGTTCTGAATACTTCTTGACATTTGCCTACTTTCAATATCCATGATGATTTTTTGAAAGGTTTCAAAGGTATATTTGAGTTCCACTGGGTAACTCAGGTTGACTGCATAAGTCAGGCCAAATAGCATGGCACAAGCCGATGCAATGGAGAACAAGTTGAGTACCTCAACACCATCGATAACAAGGCCAATGTCCTTTGGAGGGGAGAGAGCGTCACCGTCGCGGAGGACAAAGATGGCCATGGTGGCATTTTCAAGTTCTGCCTCTGCCTCTTCCTTTTGGACAACCTAAAATCAGATAATTCAGTTCGTTTAGATAATTGTCCACATGGAGGGGAGATTATTCATTCAATAATGATTACAATTGACAATCAGACAATTAATCATGCAAGTAGTACATAATATATGCACTCCTCTGATCACATTCTAATTTTACCCTCCTGTTGCCCTGGTTCTCCTCTACTCTACCCTACTCTCCCTCTCCTCTTATCCTCCTACTCTCCTCTTTTCAGAAAACACCCTGATCTCAGAGCATTATCACTTACCTGGTACTCATTGATCAGGTGCCTCACATCTTCTTCTTATGTTCAAGTCCACACCCTGTAGTAACAAAGCCGTATCAAAAGATAAAATATGTATAAGCTTTCAACTCACCGTCAGAGAGAACTGAACTGACAAAAGAGGAAATCAAATGCTATACATATGCATTTCATACCTGATCCAAAGGTTTAAGGGCGCCCCTGATTTTGTCACCGACAGGTCCACCTTTTTTCCTCATGACCTGAAGAAGCTGACTGCTCTGCTTATCCAAACCAGCCAAGAATCGTGGTTGTAGTGGTACTGTTGTAATCCATAAAAATTCAGCATTGATCTGAAATACACAAATTAGACAACACATTTCATGTTAAGGCATATGATTGGCGAGGTTAAAAAATATCAGGAAAATATAGTGCTTGAGTCAACCTCCTCTTCTTGAAACATCGCTGGCCATCGCTCCTGGAGTTCTTCCACCCTGGGCTGTTTTTCCACAATTTCCTGTCTACGGAGGGCAAATGTCTTGGCCATTTTTTCTCGGATGATCCTCCCGTTGTTCCGTTTCTTCACCTCCTTCAAAAGTGCCAGACGATGAGACTGGTACAGGCAGTACATGCGATAAAATGATGACGGAACACAGAAGCAGACGCATTTTTGGTTCGCTGCGGGTGGATAATTTAAGTTTGGATTTTTATTTCCTACAAGGAGGACTCAAATAATAATGTGTTTAATGCAGCTTTGCGCACATTTGTTTACGTAATACAGAAGCGAAACTTAAAACCACATGGCTAATTTGCATAAACTAGAAGTGCTGAAAATAGCTTGCTCCTGATACGGTCAGCTTCAGCACTCAGTGGAATATGCGTGTTCTTTCTGTGACTGAGGGATGTTCTGCCTGTGGTGAGTCTGTTCTGCGCTTCTATCGCGTTGGAGATGGTTCATGTTAAACTTTTCAGAGATTATAGTGTGCAGGTCGTACGTGTGCAGCGCAGTTCTTTATTTCACTCATGCACTTTATTTATGTTGCTACTGTTGTGATGAAAAGACTGAAAGGTGTAAATAATTCTCTTAAGACTCGCTCTTATGAGCTGTAGTGGAGGATGGTGCTTGTTGTAGTTCGTTTTCTGGGAGTTGTAGTTTTGCCTGTAGTTCCCCTGGTTAGCGCTGGTTTAGAGTCAAAAGGGTTTTGTGGCTCTGGGTGTTTTCTTTTCTGTGGGAGACGGTCCAAATGGCTCTTTGAGTATTTAAGGTTGCCGTTTGAGACCAAAAATAAATAGGCGAATATTAATTTTCATATTCGATTACGTCGACTATGTGAATAATCGCGGCAGCACTAGAGGAAAGTGCGCCACAGTTACTCCGTACTTTTGTATAAGTTGGTGTGAAGCAGGACTTAAGTTAACCGAAGCAATGCGCTAAGACACAGGTCTGCACCGAGTTCAGAAAGCGGGGTCTGCTAAGCTAAAGCCACCAGTATAGACCCGCTAGCTAACGTTAGCTTAACGTGAACGATCCCGTACCTAACAGTCACGGCTTATCATCGACGTTGTGTTATAAAAGACAGCGTAAAGTCGCCTTGTACAAGAGTGGTGTATACATGTATGCACATATTCAACGTAATTCATATTTCTTACCGATTTCTTTCTCTTGTCGTCCCATCGGTGTGGCGCTTCCAAAGAAAATGGCGGAATCAAAGTTCAGTGAAAGTCTGGTTGTGGCGTGACGTCACTACGTACGCACGTCACGTGACATGCGACGTTCCCTCTTGAATGGAAAATTGTTGTTTGATTCGAAGTCTGTCAATTACTTTGAACCAAAGAGGCCTTGATTTACATTGAATGAAACTAATATAATACATTAAACCAAATAAACGACAGAAACATAGCGATAATAGGTCAGTTCAAATAGAAATCCCTCCTTACATCAATGGTTGCCCATGTTCACTTTTTTCAGTGCACCCCCAAACATACACACCCTCCCTGAGAGCCTTTATGTGCACTGCCCCTCTGCCCATCTCCTCAAACTCAGCCGAGAGCAATTATTTTGAATTTGATGACAGTTGAATCTGGTCAATACAATGTTTAAAAAGGAAGGTTTACTATTAAAAACAGCCGGAGAAGCCCTTACATTATAGGTTAATCTTAGAATCAGAAAACCTTTACCTTTTCATGCACTAGATTCGCCAACCTTGTTCACTGTAAAGAAACAAGAAAAAAAAATAAGATAGTTTAAAGCCATACTGTACATTCAGGCAAAGCCATAACATCTCTGTAGAGTCAAGCAGGTAGCGTATCTTCCACCAGAAAAATTACATAGTGCACCTTTATCTTAAAACCTTGATCAAGTTCATTCAGATATAATAAAAAGTGGCAAAGGTATAGTTACTTGTGCCATTAGCCTTTAGAAAGCTAAGATTCAAACTAAAAGTAATATAGGAAACCAAAGCAATAGCAAAGAAAAATCAGCAATGTTTTCTGCAATGTGAAGCTTCAGTTTAAATCAGAGGAATAGAAAAAGCAAACCTTAGTGCATACTGCCTTCTACATAAGGTTTTTAGGGTCATTCTGTTAGAAACTAAAGTACAATCATTTTCCTCTCAAACTTGTTTTTGCATCTCTCCAATCTGCACAGCTCAGTGTTTACTTCTTCATCCAAAGTATCACATTTTAACCTTGTGGAGAATGCCTATTTGTGAGGGCTTTTGCAGAGACCAAGGGGGCACAGACATAAGAGACGGGTCTGAAATGCTCTGAAGTGCTTTGTACCGTGACAGAGGAAGACTTGAATGTATAGTGGAACAAACACTGTGTTTCATCTTCCCCCTGTAAAACCTCCCCTCCCCCCACCTCGTCCCCTGTCTTGTACGCTCTTCCTGTCCTCCACCATGTTCACAATATCAACCTCTCCCAGGCTTAGGTGTCCACTATTCTCCCGTGTGTGTGTGAGAAGAGCAATGTGTTCAAGCTTATGCAAGATGACCAGTTGTGCTCTCTAAAGTAGCTGCCAAGATGGGAGTTGGAAATTAAAAACACATTACATCATGATAGTCTGTGGGATTATCTTTCCTACAATTACTGACAATGTTCAAAGCTTGCACTTTGTTCGTGACTAGCTTCACTGTGTGTGTTACAAGGTCACAGTGTTTGAATGTCCTTTTTTATTTGAAACCAAACCATCTGCTTTGCAAATACAAGGATTGTAGCAGGATTTTATGTGCTCTGATGACAATTACCGATAAATATACCGTTTGGAATACACAGGCAAAAGCACATACATTCTACTTACCACTAGGGTTAGGTGATGTCCTCTTAACTGGCAGCTGTCAATGTTTACGGTAAATCATTGTGATGGTCGATGATATCGGGAGGGTGGGGGGCGTGCTGAGAATTATGGCCTTAGCACCAACCATGCTAGCTCTTTAAATGTAACTAATTTAATTGTTTATTTAATTTAATACTCCATCCATCCATCCATTTTCTCCCACTTAATCCGGCTGGGTCGCGGGGGCAGCACGCTGCTCATTACTCTGGTCACCAGACCCAGACCCCTATGAACCCCTCTCCAGGTGGTGAGCCCACAGGAGGGAGGAATTCCTTGACGGTCCTTGATTGTACACTGTTCATACTTCAACAACTCAATACTGTAAATTTATATAAAAACTTACCCGTACAGTAGATTCTTTGTTTGTCACTTTCAGTGTTTTCCCCTCCTCCTCTCTTTCTGCAGGATCACATCTGCCTCCTGTTGGAAGCTCAAAAGAAAAGAAATAAGTATTATTTGTCTGTAAAGTAATGTGGTAATAATGAATCAATACTCACCATTTTGTACAATATATTTGTCATATATTCCTGTATTTAAATCCCAAACAGCAGGAAAAATGTGTGCTGTCATTCAAAGCTATAGGAAAGTCTACGTTCTCTAACTTTAATGTATTAAATTTAGGGAGCGTAGACTTTCCTATATTCAATGTGGTTTCAATGGTAAAATCGAAGTATTCCACACACATTGAATAGTATACCACACATGGTTTTGGCTCGCTGCTGCACAGGGTGCTTTAAGGGACAGAGCAAATACTGTATGTAGGCTCACATCAGGCCCACCCCGAGGTCCAGGCTGGGTCAGGAGGGCTGCCGAGGTCCTGAGGTGGGACTGTCGTGTGTCCAACTCAAGAGACAAAGCACCGTGGCCTGTGTGCTTCATGCTTCTCCAGGACGACCTATGTGCAGGTGTCTGATGTCCCCTGTATCCCCGAGCCACAGCCCCCGGAGCAACAGTGAGCCAAAACAACATCTGTGGCAACTGAATTTCTAATGCCAATGCTAATCGTGTAATTTGGTGATTTTTATTACCAATTACCAGTTTGAACACTGGTCATACTTCATACTATGGACTTTGGAATTTGGCCATAATCTGTAAATTGTGAATGCCTTTTGTCTCTTATTAAACAGAAGCAATCTTACTGACAACTCTCTCGCTCATACAAACAAACCAGTGACATGTGGCTCCCTGTGCAATGTGAGGATTCACTGGGAAACCAGTGTCCGCACAGAGTGTACAGCCATCCTGCTACAGCCCCAGTGTTGCTTTGGCAACTGTGGCTCAGAGATACAGGGGACATCAGAGGCGTTTCCTCTGGCCATGGTGCTTTATCTCTTGAGCTGGACACACAACAGTCCAACCTCAGGACCTCAGCAGCCCGGACCACGGGCAGACTCTAGGAATACGAAAAAACAAAAACAAAAAACCCCATAAATATACAATATGCTTGGAGGAGAGACAAATGCAATTCATAGTTGTCTCCAAATACCTGTATTTTGCATGACAACATGGATAGAAGCCTCCTCCTCCACTCCTCCTCTCCACGGGTACCACAGTTTAAAGTTCCATCTCACTGTAAGAAAAACAAATAAATGTTATGTACTAACTCAATACTGTAAATGTAAATAAAACTTACCAGTACCGTATGTTCTTTGTCACTTTCAGTGACATCCTCCTCCTGTCTGTGTTCCCATCCTCCTGTTTTTCTGCAGGATCACATCTGCCTGGTGTTGGAAGTTCAAAACAAAAGAGAAAAATATTACGTTTATCTGTAAGGTAACGTGTTAATAATGAATCAATACTCACCATTTTGTCCATTTTTTTTGCATTTGTACTTTTTTTGTCAGTCCGTCTTTCTACATCTCTTACAAGACGTCTGTGTTAGTGAACCTGGTCAAAAGAAACCACCCTCTTTTCATCTCAACTGACTGGACACGTCAAGACATTTTTGAGTGATTGTAAGTACAGAAAAGATTTTCATTCTTATTTTAATTTGAATGATGTACTACTTGGCATCCAAAGACATCACATTAAAAGTGCATTTGACAGATAAATACATTTTCTTAATTATGACTTGATTTAGCGGGATAGTGCATGTGGTAAATATAAATATTTGTATTCATATTTATATTTTTTACATCAGTTAAAGTGGCAGTTTGTGAAGAAAGGTAGAAAGATTGTGGAAAATACAGGAAGTAGCAATGGCCTTGTTCACATGAGCACTCAAAATCTGATTATCAGATATCTGGTGTTAAGATTTTTAAAATCATATGTAAACGGCAAAATCAAATTTCTTTCTGATCATGGTCTCCTCAGATTACACACATCAGATTTTAAGGTTCGCATGTCATTTAAATCTTCTTAAAGATCCAAAAGTATGATAATAATCAGATTATTGTATGCATGTGAACAAGGCCAGTCAGTTTTAAAACAAGAATCCCTCTACCTACACTACCAGTTAAAAGTTTGATGACAAAATCAAGGTGTTGCCATTTATTTATATTTGACAAAGCAGAACTATTGTGTAATTTAGACAAGTAAAGGGAAGGAAGAAAAATATAATAACCTAAATTACTAAATTAGAAAAGACGAGGACTTTTTTTTTGTCATATGCACTTTAAATGTGATTATTATAGCACTGCTGATTATCAGTTAATCAGAAATTGATTTAATGTGTAAAGTTTCAGATTTGATTGTTTTAATGAAAATATGCTAAGAGCTAAAATTAACACATTTTTCATTGTCTCTCTCTTAACTCTTTGCCCCCCTACTCCTGCCAACTCCCACTTTGCTCCCTCCTAATGTAACCATAACATGTTTTTTTTTTTTTTTTTTACCCAGATGCATCATGATGCCCAAGGCCCACACACAATGCACAACTCTGCTTCATGCTCTTCCAGCATACCTGCCTGAAGAAACTCAAGAAATGGGATTCCATGCATGTGTGCCGACATGATAATCACACAAACTGGCTGCTAGTGGTGTTTTTAAACTTGGATGATGCCCTATTAAGTAATTCCCTGGTGTTTGTTCACCTTTCATGTTGTGATGATAGAACCATGGATATTCTGGCCAGGAGAAGAAAAAAAACTTTATCAGTATGGCCTTTCATTGATATTGGTGTGTGTTTACTACAGGAGTACATGGAAGAGCCTGTTCTATCCAGTGCATCTGTGGCTCTTCTGTCCAGAGTTTGTGGAGCAGACGACTCTCTAATCAAATATGGAAACAAAGCCTCCATCTTATTGGGAGGGACACGAGGTCATCACATTTGGAAACTTCCCGGAAGCATTTCTGGTAATGTTTGGACTCATGTATGCATTACACCTTAGCTATTCTAAACATCTGAACCATACTTTTGTGTTTGTGCAGAAAGTACTTCTGGGACTCCCTGCAGACTTTAAAAATTATTTGGCAGTGTAAATTTAATGCTGTTATTACACCTGTCAACTTTATTTAACTCCTGACCTGTTAGAAAAAATGTTAAAACTGTTTGAAAAATGTGGCGAAAAAGTGTTGGTGCCCCTTTACAGTTTATTCTATCCATTGAAATGGAATAAATCTATTTTTGAATTTGTTTTGTTAGCAATGAATAAAAGCATTAAAATTTAAAATGTTTTTCACTTTTTATTGAGCATGGTAAATGCATTTTTGTTAGAACATTTTTTTTAATTTAAGTAAAATAAAAAAAAAAATTAAAAAAAAAATAGGTAAATGGTTGTCTAACTTTTCTTTTTTTAAGTTTTGTGATCCTACATTTTAATTACTGTAAATTAAAAATATGTGCAAGTATCACCTAAAATATTTAGTATTAATTAATAATAAAAAATACCCTTAATAAAATATTTTAAGGAATGTAATTATTATTATTATTAATTTTAATTAAATACTACATGTAATTAAATATTTTGTGTGATACTTACTCTTTTTTTTTTAATTTACATTAATTAAAAACAATAAGACTATAAACTTAAAAAAAAAAATTAGGCTACAGTTTACCTAATTTTTTAAAATTCTGCTTAATTGTTCGGGTTTACAGTGCAAAAAAAATAAATAAATAAATAATCAAAATAACCTTTTATAATCATTCGTCACTTCTGCAAGTTTGTTGAAATGTTACTGTATCCACGCAGAGACTTATCAGGCCATACAAAGAGTAGATCATCTTTGACACAACTTTTGCCAATTATGGACAGACTTTCCTTAAAGGTTGAACAGTTGTTAGGGCAAAGCTGATAGAAGACAAAAAATCGAAATAATCACAGTATGAATCACACATTTGTTTTATAAAATTTCAGATGGAGACTAGTTAAACCCAACTGCTCCCTTCATCTTGAAATCGCCGCCAGAGACAGCAAGCGCCTTGTCAGAGGCAATTACACATGAGACATCTCCATAATACAAAGCCAGTTCCATGTTCCCCTGCTCCACCCACACCACTGCTGCTTATGCAACTTCCACAATTCCTGCTCCAGTGAACAGTTAGACAGTTAGTTCACTTATAAATCATCTCAAACAACTGGCATACTGAGAAATGGTACGGTCATGCCGCCCGACTGCCTGCTGCCCGGGTGGCTGTACTGCACACTATGGGCTAATACAGACAATAAGCCAATGCGCCTGAGGAGAAACAAAGCAAAAATTCCCATTAAAAGACATCACAACAGCTGTGCACTGTTTTCCTGACTTAATTAAAAAGAAGAATTTTTTTGAGGAAAACTTTACTCTGTTCTCTAATCTGCAGAAAATTATGAATACATTTAAGATACAACTTGTATGACACAAAGCATACTAATATTAACTTTTGTTTCTGTTGAAAGCCTGTACTGAAACCAAACTTATGTTAAAGGCACTGTACCTGTGTTTTATTGTCTTAAAATGTGAAAAACAACTAGTTTGTTTGAAATGGTTTAAAGAGTTGCTTATACAAATACAGTATCACTGAAACCTTTGCAATCACTCCACAAAAGCTCTGTTCAAATCCTGAACAAAAAACAAACCACCCTCACAACACAAACACAGATTACTCAACCTGGAAAATATGATCATATATTCAAACCTCTGCCTTATCTGCAAAATTATTCATGGACAATCATCTTTACAGCTCAGCCAATTCATCAACATCAGAACCACCAGTCACAGCAGAACCAGCAGCGAAAAAGGACTGCATTATCCCCTTCAGGCAAAGCACTACCACTGATTGGAACCTCATACCCACAACTATTAGAAATGCAAACAACTAGCACACTTTCAAACTACAGTTGAAACAATGGCTCATTGAAAACCAGACCTGTGATCACTGATTACACCTGTGCTCGCTGCCCCCTACTGGCCTCCTGCCCTGTACTGTGTGTCTGTGTTGTGCGTCTGTTATTGTTCTACAAAGTGTGTCTGTTGTGTAATTGCTCTATGATTTGTGTCTCCGTTGGTCTGTTGGTGACTGATGTGTCTGTCTCTTGTATTGTGTAAATATTTGCTTATAGAATATTGTCATATTTGATCTTTTTTGTTTTGTTTTGTTTCATTTATAGGCTGACATTAACATCTGTCATGGAACTACAGATGAAAAATATCCTTCCTGGCTAATTCTGTCGCACTTACAGAAATGTTCATTAATATGCACTGTTCCTGAAATAAATAAATAAATAAATAGATAAATTAATATAGTATATATAGTATATAGTACAGGCCCCTTAAAGCAATCCATTATGGCACTGAGAAAAACAGTACATTTCTTTATTCATCTTGCATATTAAGTTTTCCAGTCGACAACTGTTATTTGTGGGCTAAGTGGCTGCTATAGTCAAGAGCAACAGCCAGATGTGTACATGTGCAACTAAAACAACAGCATTATAACTAGTTTTGTGTTATTCTGCTTTTGTGCCTACGTGTGTTTGCAAAGAAAATCAAAACACCACATCTCAAGTTTTCATTTAATCTTAAATATAAATATAATATTTTGTATTCTTTATTCTTCAAATTTTCAAAAGGGATGGCTGGTGGTGTTATCAACCAAAGGTCACCATTATATTGAATACACATTCACAAGAATGTAAACAGTAACTGAAGGTTCAAGGGCTAGTAGTAGTAGTAGTAGTAGTAGTAGTAGTAGTAGTAGTTGTTGTTGTTTGAGTGGCAATTGGGCCAGAGAAAAGGCAATTACTGATGCTTTTACCTATGTGACATTTTGGACATTTGAAGCACAAATCAAATAATTTCTCTGGCCAAACAAATGTATCCATCTACAACCATAGTCACTGTAGGCAAGGCATAGCTGGTCCTGCCGTCTGCAGAAGTTCTCTGATGACTCTGCAGTGGTAGGGTGTATCAGAGATGGAGAGGAGCTCGAGTACAGGACACTGATTCCAAAGTTTCCATAAAGCTGGTCACGTGATTGGCTGTGAGCTAGAGACATTTGTCACAGTGATGGACAGGAGGACACTGGACAAACTGCTCTCCATCATGGACACTCCTGCTCACCCACTGCACCAGACTATAGAGGGACAGAGGAGCTCATTCTCCAACAGGCTCCTACAGCTCCACTCAAACAGTGAGAGAGTCAGGACTACATTCATACCATACTCCATACAACTGTACAACAACTCACCCTTATGTAACAGATAATACTCCCTGCAACTGTACAACAACTCACCCTTATGTAACGGACAACCCAATGTCCATTCATCATATAATTGTTGCACTATCTTCCCATGACCTCTTGTATATAGCTGAGGTTTTATATTTTATTTTTTTGCTTTTTTGCTACTTATATAGAATGTATTATTACCATTTATATTTTTTACTCTTTGCTATTATATTATATTGTGATGTGTGAGCTACTGTGTCCAAATAATTTCCCATGTGGATCAATAAAGTTTGTCTAAGTTTAAGCTGATTTTGTCTAAATAAAAATCTAAATACATATATCTAGATATGGAACACTCCAGTAAGCCCTAATAACACTGTGGAACCTGTCCATTCCATTCCATAAATTACACAAGCTTAATTCAACTTTTAATGGTTCAGTTGTCTTCACATTTCTCTGCATGTATAATCCACTAATTTGTGCTTTTACTTTTCCAATAGATACGACTATGACCACAAAGATACGCAAGTTAAATAAAAATGAAAATATTTCCTAAACCCCACATTTTACACATTTAAGCACTGCTCTGTTGTGTATTGTTTTTGGACTTCCTGGAAGCGTCATGTGACAAGTCCTATTTTGTCAGGAGCTTGCTGTTCCTCTGTAGTTTCAAATGCACTTGAAATACCACACGGGCTGGGGTCAGCTGTCCTCCTCCATAAAGCCTCAGCCTAACTGCAGACAACAGAATAAGTCCTAATGAAGTCTCTCTCACCACTGCTTCTTACTGTAAGAACAAAACTCACTTCAGCTTTGTGAACTTTACTTGTCAAAGGCTAATGCGTTTGATTATGGTTCTGCTTCACATGTAGCTAGTGGCTGTCCTATCTGTCTGTAGTGATCTTACCATTAGAACAACTTGTAAAACAGTCCCATAAGTCTGTGCAGTAGCAGCTCTAAAGTGTGACTTCAAACATAATCCAAACTTAATAAGTGTTTTGATAGTTTTGATATTTGAAACCACATGAGGTGAACTAGTAACCGATATTTGCTGATATCTATCAATAATTAATAACAATTACAATTTTAGCAAGTATAACAAAGTAAAGTTGTATTTCAGTTCAAACAAAAACTAAAAGTGTATCCCCTGCGTCCCCCCTTTTTTTTTCATTACAAGTTCTGTGGCAGACTGGAATGGGCCAAAATGTCATTTGAAGCACTTTTGAAGAGGAAAATATTTAACATGCAGTGTGTGCTCGTCCGGTTTTTAGCTGACTCAAATGAGTTTTTAATTGGACACTTCTAAAGAGAGACACACATGACATTTCTGAAACTAAAGATACTCACGTCGTGTTGTGTTCTGATGACTGCTGCTCCTTGGCCTTTCATAATAACTGTTAATGAGGAATCACAAGTGTTAAGAACTGCACGGGGTCACTCCTTTTATTAACCAGCCCCATGTACGTGAGCACCTGCATGGATACGTTTCATGGAGAATGCATACATAGATGCTTCATTATAGGATTTCCAGCATTTGTAACAATATAAAAGGACTAATATAAATTCCAGGAACAGTAGCATTGATCATGTTAGTGGCTCAGGTTCACTGTAGCTGTGTAAATCCTGAACCCGATGTATGCTTTACAACTTCTTCATTCATCATTACGACTTCTTCATTCATCATTTTTATTAACTGTAAAACATGGAGGTTATAATTTGATATTTTTTGTTGTTGTGTTGTATATGTTTAGCATTATTTTAATTACTCATCTTAGTGTAAAGCAATGTCTGCTATTGGATATACTAGCTGTACATAATTTGAGTTTAATTATAGGGAAATTGTTGTTGTTTTTGTAATTATCACCATGCCCCTTAACCAAAAATGTGGGCTATTTCCAGTACGCCATACCTTCTAAAGATTCTTATGTATTTGCATCCCTTTCTCTGTCTCATGTTTACGTAAGCATGATTATGTCATGCAGAGAAATTCACCGTGTATTTCCCCAGTGGCTCTGCACTGTCCTCTCATGGAAAGCCACAGAACTAATTGTGATTTGTGTTGAAGTCAAAGACAGATTTACATTGAGCAAAGAAGAGTATATGTAGGACAAGAGGAAGGGCAGAGTAAAAGTACAAGTACAAGAGGAGGAGGGAGATCTGAGTCATGAACATAACTAAACATTACAGGTCCCAGTGTTTCATGTTGTGACCAACTTTCTGTCTGTGTATTTTTTTATTTTTTTTTGTCGCGTTATGTTACTTTAATAATTGGAGCTACAGTTGGTTGTCAGATTTTAGAATGATTCATCCTAGATTATGCTGTACTCAAAAGATCAGATATATTGTTGTATCGTGATACTTTTAAACAGCATAACTTCATTATAAATTAACAAATTATACAACTACCTACTCACTATCCATTAATCTGCTGATCTGAGAAGGTGACTTATGCATAGGACAATTGTATCAAATCAAAGCATAAATTCGGTTCACTTTTAAGTTAACTGGTTTTAATGGATTTCCATATACCAGGACATGTACTGTATCAAGGTCTGAGTACTGGGATATGTATCGTACTGTATCTTAGACCCTGTATTTGGCAATACACAACCCTATTCCCAGATGGGGCGCAAGAGCTAGTTTTCCCTATTGATTATATGGGATTTTGGAACGGAAGAACTATCAAAAACATTAATTCACAAATGTTGAACCTGATTATTTCTATCAGTGACAATTTTGATGCATGACACAGATTCATAACGTTGTCCCCCTTTCCCTTTGCAAAGTTCTAAGATATATGGCTGAATTTTTGATAATGCTCTTCAACCTTTAAAATCCTTTTTAATTCTGACTCATCTGTCCAAATAGAAGAACGCTTGAAGGTCTTGGTTTATTCTGCTAATTTGTTCAAACAAGTCTCCTGTCCATTTGACGTGTCCTCTCTTTAATATTTGCATTTTGTATTTGGAAAGTAATTACTCTTCTTCTCCAGACAATTTGTAAAGGCTAAAACCGCAGGGTGACCAAGTCTTAAGATCAGGACTTTAGGAGAGCAGGATAACCAACCAGTGAGCTCTAAAATGTACTTTTTTTTAATAAGAAGTTTGAGACTGGACATTCAATCCAATAATCATTGACTCACTGACTAATACTATTGTATTATATACTATAATATAATATATACTATAACATACTATTGAATTTTTGCTGAAAAGCACCTTTAAGACACGAGAGACTTGAGTGATTTTAAAGCCCACCCACATTGTCCCTTTCAGTGCAGCGCAGCTCAAGCATTGACTTTTCTACAGACTAAAATGAACCCTATATACCCTGTAAAAGTCCATACAGGCCCTAGTAATATTCAATTCCATTTTTTCTCAAACAGCACATGTAACTGCACTGCCAAATATAAGACCTGTTTTATACAGTAATGGCTGGAGGTCTTAATAAAGTATGGCCGGTGAGGTTCCAGAGTGGATTAAAATGAACACTTTTACCCATGCCCTGGGTTGGAGGTGTTAATGATAAGTGAAAAAACATGTTTACACCGTGGGACCTGGGACCTCCTCCCTAAGCTCAACACTTCATTAAGGTATCTGTATTTTTGATTTGACTAACACAGTTCACAACCAGATAAGAGTTGTAAAAAGGTGTACATGACTACTTAATGATCAAAACTTATGTGGTACAGTTTGAAGACTCAAGGATGACGTGCGGGTTAAGGAGAAATACTGTGACTGTCAAGAGGATTACAATTATATAGCTCAATATAGAGATCAAAAACAATTGATATTGGGAAAAGTATCAACTCTGTGGTGTCATTTTGGAGGATTTTGTGCTGTTTTAGGGAATGTAGATGACTGACAGTTTATCCTCCATCTGTATTGTCATAGGCCCTGTAAAACTGTGTAACTATGCATAACAGTCCAGATGCCTCACTACTGTTCAGTATTTACATTAAGACAATTGTGCCTATGTAAGAGCAATGAAACTCTATAGAAAAAGTTTGTGAACATTTTCATGCCAAGTGTTAAAATTAAAAATATTAACGTACTCCACTGTTTTTGATAAAGGTTGAAATTAAACCTCTTTTTGAACAGAAGGGCCCTGGTATCAAGACAATATAATTTTCTTTATACATATATTTTCCCATTGCTGTTCAGAGCTAGTTTGGATGCCTTTAATGTCAATTAGGCATGCTGCGTGGAGCTGCACACTCCTTACAGACTCCCCACTGCTGTTTCCTGCAGGCGTTTTTCTTCAGCACAATTACAACAGCTTCTAAAGTTACTGTGGGACCTGAGCTCAACTGTTTAAAGCAACCTAATATAACATAAACATCAGTGAAGTAAGCTGTGGCTACATTGATAAGTGTGACCACCTGTGTACAAAAATGTTTGAAGGGATTGCAAGATGAAATTGCCACATGTGTACAATGATTTTGTGAGATAAAAAAAAGCTTACATTTGGATGATTAGTTTCACATTTTGAGAAGCCAAGTTCCTAAAGGTTGAGCTACAATGGCAGAGAAAAGTGAGGCCAAATTTGTGAGCTGAACCACACCATTTATTTAAAGCCATTGTGGTCAAAAATATACTTCAATTTGGTTGTGTTTATTGCACTGAAAAAATCTACATCTCCACTAACCCGACTCTTGTTTTTTTTTTTTTTTTTTGATTGCATGATTTGCATTGGATTTCGTAGATAGCGTTGCATTTTTGTTCTTGTGGGATTTTATCTTTGGGGTGTACTAGCTGTTGGAGTTTTGTGTATGGTTTGTATAACCATACACAACCATACACCCGCACTGGAAACAGTGTTGGTGAAGCACTGCTTCCCCCTCTTGAGGTGTCAGACAGTTTGCCAGAATGGCCTCTCCAAACTTCTCCCAATCCCCGAGTTTTTGCCTTTTTTATGTAGAAGGCTTTATGCTTAAATATGCAGTGAGGTGAGGGGTCTTGTTAGCATAACCATTCAGGGCCATAATGGGTGTTTTTCACACCTCTGGACCTGAGCTGGCTAGCCAGGCCCTGAATGGTTCTGCTAACAAGACCCCACACTCCACTCCCACTGCATATTTAATAGGCCCACCTAACTAACAGAAACTGTAAACAAATATGTGTTGTCTCAGAGTAATTTCATTGTAATTAAGCTCCTCCCTTCAGGCAGATATAAGGCAGTGTCCACCAGCGTCTGACCAGAACTGAAGAAGCAGCTTGGATGAGCTGCGAAACGTATTCAACCAAATAAACTTTTGTCCAGTTGACAAATTGAATTTCTCCTTTTACCATGGATTCTACCTGGACGACTGAGGGATTCTACACTCAGAAATGTCAAATATTGACTCATGTATTATGGCCAACATGGACATTGAATCTCTTTACATTAATATTGTGCATGAAGAAGGACTAGAGGCTCTCAGACACTATCTGGGCCTATTGGATTTTTGTTCTAAATTAAGACTTTCTCTACTGCTACCTATAACCTTAATTTGTATGGAAATGTTAACAAAACAATCTGCCCTAAGTAAAAATAGTCCAATTTGACTGCCCTCTAGTGCTCACTATAAAAATGGTCCCTGCTAAAATAAAATGACTGCCCTCTAGTGCCCTCAATGAAATCGTGCTGAAGCTAAGAAGTTACTACCCCTTGTGCTCAATCAGAAGAACTGAATGAGTGAAGCCTCCTCTCTGCACACCTGGAGTGTGTGAGCTTAAACTGGTCCTCACCTCTCATTCATTATCACACCCTGAACACGCGTTGGTGTGTGTTTAATGCTTCCTGCCCGCTTACAATAAAGGTTTTTAAATATTTTGTAACTAAGTGAGTGCCTGATATTTTTCTTTTTCTCAGTGAACTGCACCCTTTTTCAAGAGCATCCTTAGTCACATAGATACTAGCAGCTCTCTGTCTCTGCTGTTTGTGAAGTTTGAAGATATTGGCATTTTACTATTTTAGATTGCTTGAATTGTCCATCAAAAACACATCTTACAAATGTCAAGTTTATTATAATCTGTTTGCAGTTGTCATGCAATTTGCTGAACTTTGGAATAATTAGCTTTATATTATAATGTTTCTACAAAAACTTGAACTTGACTTTTTATTTTAATATGATGAAAAAAATGATTAAATCCAGCACTTGTGTGAGAGCAGCGCCAACCACTGAAAATGACTTTGTATTAACACAGTAGATCAAAATAACCTGATGAAAATAGTATATTACTTTCACACTTCAAAAAAATTCATTGGAGTTTTCCATCTGGTGAGAGGTTAAGGAACAGAAGGCCATGACCCAAATCAAAGCTTCCTCATTCGTACACAGTGACTAGGCTTTCTGAGATTGAATTGGTCTTTTTAATTCTTACAAAGACAAATTTACTCTGCGATATTTGAATTATTCTAGTTGATTTTCAGAAAGACGTTTCAGAAACCCCACATGCATTATTTACACTAATTAAGTAATGCTAATAAAAAAGTAAAGCTTGATTTAGTTGTTTCACCCCATAAAGACATATTATATAATCAGCTCAAAGGGTAGAAAGTAGTCTCGTAGTACTCGAGACCGATCTCAATACAGTTTTTTTACAATCTCATCTCAGACTCGACCGCGTTTGGACTCGGTTTTGTCTCGGCCTTGAAGGTGCCTGGACTCGGTCTTGTTTCAGACTTGAGGTCTGACACTCGACGAATGCGATCATATTTCATTACGGCCGCTGCAGTTGGGTATAAATCCTGCATGAAGTTGGCCCCCCATCAAACGCAAACCTACACAAAAACTATGCCAGCCGTTTGTGCTTCGTTTGTGCTGTTTTGTGCTGCAAAAAGTTTAGTTTGTGCTGCTTTAGTTTTTGAGATATTAACAATTCTTTTATAGGTCAAACTGGGGTCAGCCAGCCCCCAGAAAGCTTAAAAATGCCTAAAAAGACCAAAAATGGTATCAATTGTTTGTGGTCTGTTTGTGCTGTTTTATGCTGCCAAAAGTTTCGTTTGTGCTATCATGGTTCTTAAGATATTAGCAGTTTTATTTTCGGCTGATGACGTCATCCAGCCCCTCAAAATGTTAAATAGCCTCAAATCAGGCAGAAAATTATACGAAACGTTTGTATTTCATTTGTGCTGTGTTGTGCTGTGACAATTTTAATTTGTGCTAGTATATTTCTAAAATTATTAATTATTATTTTTACGGAAATTATATGATGTAATTTCCACTCAGCTAATGGCAGCGTCTTTAGAAAAACTCTGCTGTGGAAAAGTATGTATCATTATATAAAATATGAATCATTATCTTCATTAGTTTTGCAGAGTCTAAAAAAACACTGATATATATGTGCCAAAATAACTGTAAAATACAAATAAATGTAGAAAATTAAAAAGATGGTCTTGATTTGTTCTTGATGGGCCATGGTCTTGGTCTTGTCTCAGTCTCAGCCTATAAAAGTCTTGGTCTTGTCTCGGTCTCAATTCTCAGAGATCTTGGTCTTGTCCTGGTGTCGGGACCCTGTGGTCTCGGACAGGTCTTGGTCTCGATTAGTGCGGTCTTGACTACAACACTAGTAGAAAGAGACCATTGTGTGCTGTCTGCAGCTAATTATAAAATGTTTTATCTTCAATCCTTTAAGAAAATGCACATTTTGCATGCTAGTTCACATTAGCATTAACTGCATTACCATTTTATAATTTCCCTATTATGTTGTCTTACTGTCTATATCAATTAGAATTTTAACTTTTGAAAACTAAACCTAATGAGTACATTCTCTGATCTCATGTAACAGTGATTGCTCTATTTAGTATGATATGGTTGAACTGTAGGCAGTTAGTCCAATATACAAAATAACTCTTCCTGTACTTTTTTTTTTAAATTATTACTGTGTACTCTTCTGTCCCAACATTCTTTTTTAAAACAAAATAAAATACTACTATGATCCAACTTCATTAGAAGAGCTGTATGCTAATGATTTTACACTGGTTATGTAAGTAAACATGGCTGGTCTCCTGTGTCTTGTTATCTGTCTCCCACATTAGTCTAGAGGCTCAGGGCTGTGCAACGGTCTCTCAGGTCTGTGGTCAGCAGTGTCTGACTGGCATCATATGCTATGTTGGCAAGAAGGGACTTATTTACAACTCCATTAGCAAATTCAATGGGTTTTTAAAACTACTAGTTTGAAATATATTGTAGAAATTGGGGGATTATCACAGGACTAATGAAATGACTAATGATATAATGTGTTCCTCACCTTCCACGGTGGTTGGTCTCTCTCACCCTCATCAGCTCGGGCCCTCTACCAGAGTCCTGGGAGCTTGAGAGTTCTGCGCAGTATCTTTGCTGTTCCTAGTACTGCACTTTTCTGGACTGAGATGTCTGATGTTTTTCCGGGTATCTGCTTGAGCCACTCCTCCAGTTTGGGGGTTACAGCCCCGAGTGCTCCGATCACCACGGGCACCACTGATGCCTTCACCTTCCAGGCCTTCTCCAGCTCTTCCTTGAGCCCCTGGTATTTCTCTAGTTTCTCGTGTTCCTTTTTCCTGATATTACCATCGCTTGGTATTGCAATGTCCACCACCACGGCTTTGTTCTGTTGCTTATCCACCACCACTATGTCTGGTTGGTTCGCCATCACCATTCTGTCAGTCTGTATCTGGAAGTCCCACAGGACCTTGGCACGCTCATTCTCCACAACCTTTGGGGGAGTTCCCCACCTTGACCTTGGGGTCTCCAGCCCGTACTCTGCACAGATGTTTCTGTACACTATGCCCGCCACTTGGTTGTGTCGCTCCATGTATGCTTTCCCTGCCAGCATCTTACACCCTGCAGTTATGTGCTGGACTGTCTCAGGAGCCTCTTTGCACAACCTACACCTTGGGTCTTGTCTGGTGTGGTAGATCTGGGCCTCTATTGCTCGGGTGCTCAAGGCCTGCTCCTGTGCAGCCAGGATGAGGGCCTCTGTGCTGTCTTTCAGACCTGCCCTCTCCAGCCATTGGTAGGATTTCTTGATATCAGCCACTTCAGTTATGTTTCGGTGGTATGCCCCATGTAGGGGCTTGTCCTGCCATGATGGTCCCTCCAGCACCTCTTCCTCTGACCTCCACTGTCTGAGGCATTCCCTGAGCACATCATCTGTTTGGGCCTTATCCTTGATGTACTTATGGATTTTGACTGTTTCATCCTGGACAGTGGTTCCCACACTCACTAGTCCTCGGCCTCCTTCCTTCCGGCTCGCATACAGTCTCAGGGTGCTGGATTTGGGATGGAACCCTCCATGCATGGTCAGGATATATATATCCTGACCATATATATACATATATATATATATATATATATATATATATATATATATATATATATATATATATATATATATATATATATATATATATATATATATATATATATATATATGTACACATTGAGGAATGAAGCAAATGTTCAGAATGAGCACAAATCCTGTTTTTGGTGAGGAAATGTTTATACTCTCTCTTTTTTTTATACACTGCAGTCTCTTGCTGACTTTTACTGTTGGCTTATAAACTTGTTTGTACCATTCCCACTCATGGTTCTGAAAACAGTAATTAATAATCTATCAAAAGTTTCCAAAGCTGTAGGGAGCTCAAAGTGTTACATTTAGGTGTCTAGGACCTCATGCAAAACATAATTAATCAAAACTCATAAATGCACTCAAATAGGAAGAGCCTGTGGATACATCATTTTCTTTGATGTGGACGGCACAGGACCCAACTGTGGCCTGAAGTAACCAATGTGGGGTACACTCTTTTAATTAGGGCTTGGATAAGCGAACCGCTCGTCTGAGTTTGAGTTAAAAACACTAAATGGAAAAGTTTTCACTCTTTTAATTGAGACTACCAGAAGGTTGGTGGTTTCTGATTTTCCCCACTAAATTCTACCAGGGTAAAACACTATAGTATAGTATAATGAGTATAAAGTGTTTTATGAAGGCATTCTTATGGGGACAGTAAAGTGTACCTAACCTTAACAAAGCAAATGGATACCATAGTCAAATTATTACATTTTAATACAAATCTAAATACAATTCCACATTCCACATTCTTAATATAGTTCCCCTACTGCTTTTTAATTCTAAAATATCTACTACCAGCATGAGAAATTATTTAAGAGGGATCTAGAGTATTCCCCAAGAGCCAGAGATGGTGCAGTGGTAAAACCATGGGATGTTTTATATACTCCTTCTCACAATAAACAAACTGATGTGAAGACACTGCCATTCTCAGACAAGATACTCTCCCAACCAAGTTATAGCTAACAATATACAAAACAGAAGTGTGCAAAAAGTAAGAGATTTTGAATTCAGTACTAGGTGCTTATTTCAATGTTAAATGTGTTATTTGGAAATGTTGCTGATGCTGGCTAACCAAGACTACACGCTTTTGCAATATAAAATAAACCTTTATATACTACAATGACGTTTAGTGTGGGTGTGATTAAGTCGTCAGAGAAGCCCATGGTTGACTAACAACTACACAAAGGGGGAAAACAGTCTGTTGTATCAAAGTGTCAAAGAGCACTAAACACTGTTAATCTAAGGTGCAAGAAATGATATTGCTCTGAATGATACAAGAATATTTGAAAGGAATGTTTTCCACAATGAGATACGTGATTCAAATAAGCGGCTGTGATTTGCCCTACAAAATCTAGGGTAGAGTAGGGCCCTAGACAACAGAAAGTGGCTCCTGAAATGTATAGATTAGTTTTGTCAGCTTTAGTCAAGTCATGTAGTGGAAATATAGCAGTGCAAGACATTAAACAAGGGAGCTGGGACACTTTGACACTTTGATACTTAAATAGGAGAGTACTTTATGCTTCAGAGAGTCACATATCCAACAGCTTCATAGAGTTATTACAGACTGACTTCAATGACCATATCCCCTTCTCATGTGCTAGCGCTGTAGTGGAGATAATGTGTGGATAACTAGTGTATTTGGTACTCAATGACATTGTATTTTGTGTTTTTTACAACTGGCTGCTGAGTCATTGCTGATGAAAGCATTACGCACTTCCAAAAATGTGCAGAGGTGATTGTGCCGACAGTACACTGCGTTCAGCATCTATTTGACTATAGCTTACTCTCATAAACCAGCTCTAGATTTACTTAAATGTTAATTATACAACATTGATTAGTGTTAGTAGATATTAGTTCAATAGAAGATTGGGTACGATCTCTGCTTTGAGTGTAATGAAATGCTGGGACAGTAGCTGGATTAGTGAAATGAATTTAAAAATGGGATAATATTTTGGTCAATCTGCTCATTAGATTCAGTGCCCTTTTACTTGTTATTTTAAATTATTATAGAAGTACACTGATAGAATCAAGTTATGGAACTAAATAAACTTACAGAGAGCACTTTTGAAGAGGTCATTTAAAGGTTGTAGGGTGTAGATTAGCAGTGACAGAGTGGATAGAGCTATTGTAGAACAGCCACAATTTGAATCAGTATCAAGATTCAGTGATTTTTTAAATTGTAAATATTATGCCTATCCACTGTTTTTTCATGGCTGATGCAGATGCTAATTGTTTAGAATCCAGAGAAATCAATGGCCGATAAACTTCCCACAAATTCTGTTATTTAAATACATACACAAAAGGGCAAATATAATCTATCTCCACTTCCAAGGCCTTTTTAATAAAGCGGTCTCCGGCCAATCCTCTCTCAGTTAAAGCATGTGTTTTAGAGCAGATATTTGACTTTGGCCATATATTTTTGTGTTTTGGTGTTTTTCTTTGTTTTATAATGAGACTGAATAAAATCTTGCCACAAATTTGATATCAATCTTTTTTGTGGAAAATGCTGTTTTACTTTGTGGTTAGTTACTCTCTGCTCCTAATCTGGTATTAATGGAAGTGTGAGATGATCTATCAACCTATCCTTATTAATCTGAACTCATATTTCCTTCCACCAAGGAAAAACTCTACTATCTCTGTCACGGGCCGGACACGCCCCAATTTAAAAACCTCTGGTCCCAAGGGGAGGTGCTCTATTAAATAAAAATGCCACACGTAATTAAAAGAAATGTACAAAATTTATTGAGTCTATGAATGATAAAATGTCCAAAACTACTAAAAGCTAAACTATTAAGAGTCCCTCATTGGAGGTAGGTGGATGGGTCCCCTGGGATCGCGGCTCCGGTGCTCCTCCACAGCTCCCGCGATGCCTCAGTCTCTCCCTCTTATCCCGGCCGCTCTGCCATGCGCGCGCTGCACTCGTCCATGCGCTCAGGAGGCCTGCGTGCAGGAACAGGCCGTCAATTGGCCGGCAACAGGTAGGAACTCTTAATTGAGCAGTGGACTTTGGGCCAGGGCTAATTTGCAGAATACTTCACTAAAATCCAAATTAAAACATGCAACTTTGAGTAGCCCTGCCACACGCACAACAAACAAGAAAAGCCACTTAGCTGGGAGGAGGGGGGTTGTCACACTCGCCCCCTCCACTGTTCCCACGTTGCGTCCTGTCGCTCGGGCGCCAAGGTCGTGCGCCGCTTCCTCTGCCCACCTCCTGCGCTCCTTCAGCGTGGCCCTATGTCTGGTACCGCGGACGCCCGACCCAGCTCCCAAAACCGTCCGTCTCCTCTGCTCAGCCCCGTCGTGCTGCCACTCGCACCGCTCTCCTCCTGCTCAGCCCCGTCGTGCTGCCACTCGCACCGCTCTCCCCTTTTTACTGACACACCTGTGCCCTATTAGTACTGATTTGGGGGCAGGGTCAGAGTCAGTCCCGCGCACACACACACCTCCCTTCCAATCAACCCACACACGCCCAGTCCAGTCACCCCGTGACACCCCCCCTGACCAATATGTTCTAGTCCCTGGAACAACATACAAAGTTCTAGTCCATATACCTGCGGGGTCGTACCCCCATATTGGCCCTCTGAGACCGTCTTGGCTCAGGTGAGAGTGGAGGCCCCTCTTGCCCACCCTCTCCCAACGGCAACAAGAGTCCCCACATCGGCATTGGCGCGTTGTCTTGGTGATGAATGGCACCGGTCTCAGGCGCCGTATAGTGGAGGCACGGCCGTAGATTGTTGCGATGAACCACACGTTCAGGCTCGTCCTTCCCCTCTGGACGCACTTTATAGACCGGCCGATCAGGATGAAGTCTAGCAACAACAACAAAGGGTCTCTTTTCCCACCGGTCACTGAGTTTACCAGTCTGCCGCCGCCTGTGGTCCCGCACCAGTACTCGCTCCCCAGGCAAGAGCGGAGCATCTTTGGCAGTGCGGTCATAGAGCATCTTATTTTTCTGACCAGCCTTCTGGAGGCTATCGGATGTCCTCTGGTAAGCATAGGCCAAGTGTTCTTGGTGCTTGGCCACCCAGTCTGTAGTGTCCATGGGGGCCTCAGTTCCAAAGCCTCCCGTCAGCAGGTCCACAGGAGTCCTCATATGACGGCCAAACATCAGAAATGCAGGTGCATATCCTGTAGACGCATGGACAGTGTTGTTATACGCTTGGATGAGTCCAGGTAAGAACTCTACCCACCTCTGTTGCTTTTCTACTTCTAATGTACCCAGAAGGTTCAGCACTGTCTGGTTAAAACGTTCACAGGTTCCATTCCCCATAGGGTGATACGGGGTGGTTCGGCTTTTACGGGACCCATACATTTGGCAAAGTTCATATATCAACCGGGACTCGAAATTAGTGCCTTGGTCAGAATGAAGTACTTCTGGGCACCCAAACGGCTGGATCACATAGGTCCACAGGGCACGTGCTGTTGTGAGGGCCGTTTGGTCTAATGTAGGTACAGCCCATGCAAACTTTGTGAACAAATCAGTCATGACAAGTATATTTTGGTATCTATCGGTAGGGCGGCTCAATGTCAGAAAATCAACAGCTACAATGTGCATAGGGGCCTTGGCAATCAGTGGCACTAGAGGGGCTTTACCTTGGGGCCCGGGTTTATGCAAAACACAGCGCGGGCATGCTTGTAGCCAGGTATTGACCATGACCTCCATCTGTGGCCAATAAAAACCTCTCCGCAGCAGAGCCAATGACTTCTCCAGCCCCGGATGTCCCATCCGCTCATGGTACATAGTCCAGAGATGTCGTGCCTGTGAAACTGGAACGACAATTTGGTGTACAGTCTCTAATGTTCGCGGATCTTGGATGGTTCTACACACAACACCGCCTCTTAGCTCCAACTTCCGCCAGTGCCGCAACAGAATCTTTCCAGGCGGAGCCATGGCTTGCCGTTCTGTAGCATTTGGTAACATACCTCTCTTAATGTGTTCCTTGATCTTGCACAAATCAGGGTCCTCTCCCTGTAGACTCCGCCATCGGTCTAGGTCCCATCCCCAGCTGTCAGCTCGGGTCTGTGGAGAGACCGCGGTCTCCACCGCTGCCACCAGTGGCTCCTGCTCCTCCGGGACCTGATTTGGTGGTACAATGGGGAATCTAGAAAGGACGTCAGCATTAGTGTTCTCTCTTCCTGGGCGGAATCTGATTGAGTAATCAAAGTTGGCCAACTGTGCGACCCACCTTTGTTCCGTCGCTCCCAACTTAGCCATTTGTAAATGTACCAGTGGGTTATTGTCCGTCACAACAGAAAATTTCGCACCCCAAAGATAGTCCTTGAACTTTTCTGCTACCGCCCACTTCATGGCAAGAAGCTCAAGCTTGAACGAGCTATAATTCGCATCATTACGTTCTGCTGGATGCAAGCTTCTGCTGGCATATGCAATTACGCGCTCAACCCCCCCTTGGTCTTGCGCCAACACAGCACCGAGCCCGGTGTTACTGGCATCCGTGTAGAGGGTAAAAGGTAAGGTGTAATCGGCATACGCTAAAACGGGGGCCTGCAGTAGTTCTTTCTTTAACTGCTGGAAGGCCATTTCACACTGCTCATTCCACTCAACAGAAGGGGAGCCCCGCCCTCTGTTTCGACTAGTGCCTACTAAGAGTCCATTCAGGGGCTTAGCAATCTTTGAAAAGTCTTTTATAAATCGTCTATAGTACCCCACAAACCCCAGGAATGAGCGGACTTGCCTGACAGTAGTAGGGGGTTGCCAATCTGCAACAGCTGCCACCTTCTCTGGATCAGGGGAAACTCCCTCACCGCTGACTAAATGCCCAAGGAACTTAACCTGCTTCCGGAACAGCTGGCATTTTTCCGGGCGGAGTTTAAGACCATAGGTGCTCAGGGACTGAAAGACAGACTCTAGGTGTTGAAGGTGTTCTGCAAAATTTCTGGAAAACACAATCACATCATCAAGATAAACCATTGCTGATTCGGCTAACTGATTCCCCAGGCACTTCTGCATTAACCTTTGAAAGGTTGCAGGTGCATTACACAACCCAAAGGGCATTCTTTCAAATTCAAATAAACCAAAAGGAGTAGTGAATGCAGTTTTCCCTCTGTCCCTTTCCTCTACCTCCACTTGCCAATAACCACTGGCTAAATCTAGGGTGGAATACCACGCGGCTCTATTCAGGCTGGTTAGAGAGTCTTCAATTCTAGGCAACGGGTAGGCGTCTTTGTGGGTTACACTATTTAACTTGCGATAATCCACACAAAATCGCCAATCTCCATTCTTCTTTTGAACAAGGACAATGGGGGCCGCCCAAGGGCTACAGCTCTCTCTAATGACTCCCCCCTTTAACATGTCTTTTAAGAGGCTACGTATCTCCTTATAAAGGGTCGGGGGTACTGGCCTAAACCTCTCACGGATAGGATTAGCATCACCTGTTGGTATGGCATGTTTCACAGCACCCGTCCGTCCATAGTCCTCCTCATGTAAGGAAAAGACATGTGTCCATCGCTGTAATAGTTGCTCCAGTTGCCTTTGTTCCTCCTCATTCAATCCATCTCCCTTAAGGAAAGAAAAAGCAGAACTCTCTGCATCTACCTTAGGTTTTTCTACCGCAGAATTGATCAAACCAACTTCCACGACTCCAGGGTCCACTTCCACAATGGACAGCTCCTGGCCATCCCGCACACTGTCAGGGCTGATTTCAGACACAGCTGCCAACCTCTGAAATCTGCTGAGTGTAACATCAAAGGGATGGAGGTTCCGGACCCTCACGGGAATACGGCCCTTCCCCACAGTTACCAGAGCTCTTGCCACTTCGACCCTTCCCTGTTCCCCTAGGGGTTCTACCAGTGCATCACATGGTCGACTTTGGGCGGGCGGCGGAATTTTGGCCCAAAGAGTCATTTCGCTCTGTGCAGGTACAGTTACAGGGGAGCGACTGGCTAGGCGAGCTGTAACTTTCCACTGGTCCGCCGTTGACATAGCACGGACACGTTGACAGTCTACAAAAACAGAATCCCATTCTTTACCAAGCGGGGGCTTTGGATGGTTTACGGATTCCCTGTACTTGCTAAAGAGTTCTTCCCAACAATCAGCAATTACATTCATCCCAAGGATGGCTTTATCGGCTCCAATACATTCATCCTTGGCTACAACAATACCACGCGCTGGCACCCGGACCCCATGGATGACAAAGTCAGCTACCATGTAACCCACCCATGGGATATTAAGCCCATTAGCAGCCCTCAATGTTAACCATGGCAATCCTTCGCTTTTTAGTTGCTTACTCCCAAGGAGCTTCCTACAGACACTCTCACTAAACAGCGTTACTTGAGATCCAGTGTCTACCAAACACTTAACATTTATCCCATCTACACCCACATCTATTAGGGGACAATCTCCAATAAGCTTATCTTTAGGACTGCAATTGATTGGGTCACTAGGAGAGGGTCCGGACACTTGACCCGCAGTGGCCGGGGCATTTAAAAACCCTGACTGGACAGTTTGGAGGGGCACCTACGACTAATATGACCAATTTGTTCACACACATTGCATATAGGACGGCCTTGGGGATCCCACTTAAATCTTGCATTAAGAGGGGTTCTAGGTCTCGGGCTTCTACTTGGGTGTTGAGCGGTGTCAAAAGGAGGGGAGACCGCTCCCTTTAGCTCTTCCAAAATTGTCTTTGTCATTGCTGACATTTGCTCCTTTACATCCTTCATAACTTCAGCACGCAACTCTTGTTTCCAGTCCGTAGCTACACTTGTATTTGTCGGGGGCGTTCTACTCACCGCCAAGCAGTCATAGGCTGGCCAATGTTCACCCTGCTCCTCCTCTAGGGCCAGAGCTTCCATTTTTACCTCTTCAAAGGTAAGGTGGGGGCTCTTTCGCACCTGCCGCCTGAGCTCTTGGCGGATGGGGCCCTCCTTCAGGCCCATCACAAACTGGTCTCTTAGAACCAAATCTCCCCGCTCCAAGCCCATGGTGTCTCTCTGCTTCAACCTGGAAAACAGTTCACGCAATCGTAAAGAGAAAGCCCTCAGTGACTGGTTAGACTCCTGTCTGCAGTTGAAAAACTGAGCTCTTAAAATGGAAACATGGGTGTTGTCTCCATACAGTTCAGACAGTGCATCAAAAATCTTCTTTGAGGTGTTCCTTTCAGTCCGGTCTAAAGCTAGAATCTCCCGTTTTGCTTCTCCATCTAAAAATCCTAGAACAAAGTCAGCTTTTTGAGAGTCTCTGATAGGTTGGAAAGTAAGCATAGTCTCTATTTGGCTCCGCCATTCTCCAAATTTAACATCGGACTGTGTCCCACTAAATCTTGACACCCAAGGTCCGCCCATAAAAAAAGGCATCATCATCATGGACTGTCCACCTGACTGTGTCTCTTCAGTAGACATATTTATTTAATAGAGGCTCAACCCAAGGACCAATCCTGCCGACAACGCCACTTTCTGTCACGGGCCGGACACGCCCCAATTTAAAAACCTCTGGTCCCAAGGGGAGGTGCTCTATTAAATAAAAATGCCACACGTAATTAAAAGAAATGTACAAAATTTATTGAGTCTATGAATGATAAAATGTCCAAAACTACTAAAAGCTAAACTATTAAGAGTCCCTCATTGGAGGTAGGTGGATGGGTCCCCTGGGATCGCGGCTCCGGTGCTCCTCCACAGCTCCCGCGATGCCTCAGTCTCTCCCTCTTATCCCGGCCGCTCTGCCATGCGCGCGCTGCACTCGTCCATGCGCTCAGGAGGCCTGCGTGCAGGAACAGGCCGTCAATTGGCCGGCAACAGGTAGGAACTCTTAATTGAGCAGTGGACTTTGGGCCAGGGCTAATTTGCAGAATACTTCACTAAAATCCAAATTAAAACATGCAACTTTGAGTAGCCCTGCCACACGCACAACAAACAAGAAAAGCCACTTAGCTGGGAGGAGGGGGGTTGTCACACTCGCCCCCTCCACTGTTCCCACGTTGCGTCCTGTCGCTCGGGCGCCAAGGTCGTGCGCCGCTTCCTCTGCCCACCTCCTGCGCTCCTTCAGCGTGGCCCTATGTCTGGTACCGCGGACGCCCGACCCAGCTCCCAAAACCGTCCGTCTCCTCTGCTCAGCCCCGTCGTGCTGCCACTCGCACCGCTCTCCTCCTGCTCAGCCCCGTCGTGCTGCCACTCGCACCGCTCTCCCCTTTTTACTGACACACCTGTGCCCTATTAGTACTGATTTGGGGGCAGGGTCAGAGTCAGTCCCGCGCACACACACACCTCCCTTCCAATCAACCCACACACGCCCAGTCCAGTCACCCCGTGACATCTCCTTGATTCCATTGCTCGGAAGGATCAGCAGGAGAAAAGAACTAAGAAACCAGATCACCGCTCTCACTCAGGACCTGGAAAAGGAGCAGGTGAAGAAGCAGAGTCTGGTGAGTCTGGTGGCTGAACTGCAGTCCTCCCTGAATGAGAAGGAACAGGCCCCTGCCTCAGCTCAGAGCAGAGCAGATATTTTGGAAACAGAGAAGCAAGAGCTGATGGCAGAAGTGTCTGTACTAAGATGTGTCCTGGTACAAGAGAAGAGAGCCACTAGAAAAGCTCTGGGACAATTGGAGCTACTGAAGTCAGAAAACAACATCCTGACAAAGGAGGGATCCACTCTCAAATCTTCCATGGCAGTGGAACAGAGCTCTGTCAGAAAGCTCCAGGACCAATTGGACCTGCTCAAGAGAGACAAGCAGGAACAGATGGCAGAAGTGTCAGTACTGAGACATGCCCTCACACAGGAGAAGAGAGCTGCTACTAAGTCTCTGTGCCAACTGGAGCCGCTGAAGCCAGTCAACAACATCCTGACCATAGAGGGGTCCACTCTCAAATCTGCCCTGACAGAGGAACAAAGCTCTGTCAGAGAGCTCCAGGACAAACTCGAGGTGATGGAGAATCAGCTGCTCACCACAGAAGTGACCGGCCTCAAATCTGCCCTGGCAGAGGAGCAGAAAAAACACTGACAGGCCCAGGCCAAACTTCAAACCAAGCAGGAGGAGAAGGTGGGTCTGTGGCAGCACTGAGGTCTGCTCTCCGAGGGGAGAAACTCTCTACTGAAGTCCTCCGCTCCAGAGAGAAAGAGCAGGGTCAGATCATCAGAGAGCAGAAGGCAATAACACCAGAGTCTCCAGAGAAAGAGTCACATTTAAGGCTTTGATCGAGCAGTGCCATGCTGCTTATGTCTCTGTTCTGGCACAAAGAGACCCTCTGACACTGAAAGTGCAAGATACCGATTAGGAGATGGAGAAACTGAAGGTGCAGCACAGATGTGAGCTGAGTGCTCAACAGCTCACCGAGGAGCACAAGGAACGCCCTGCAAAACAAGATCCAGGAACTTTCAGAGGCTCTGAGCTCCTCAGACAAGACTAACTCTGTTTTGAAGAGACAGAACCAGGAGCTGCAGGACACCCTGGCAACCAAGGAGGAGGAGTGGAAGGAGACTGTGTTGGTGTGACAGTACTATTATTTGCCTTTCTTGTAAATGCACACATTTTCATATAAATACATTTGTACATCTATAATGACTGCAGCACTGATTCAACCATTGACATACCGACTTTCAGCCATCAGATAGTCTAATATAGACTTGAGCATACATAGAGAATGAGTCAGAAGATTGGCCATAATAATTGGGCATTGTCAGATAATTAAAGAAGAAATGTTATATTTAAGCAGTTGGTGAATACACACATTTTCTGAGCTCTTAAACCTCAAATATAGGGCAAAACACTGATGGATCAATTGAAATACACTTTTGAGTAAACGCTCACATGTCGATTTCACATGTGTTCCCTTTAAGGTTTAGTTTTTTATTGAATTTTAAACTGCACTGTAAGATAGGGCTGCAAGATTAATCACTATTGAAAGCAAATCTTAAAGGCTGCAGGTTTTGAAGTACCATAATTTCTAGGGATGCAAAGATCCATTTTTTTCAGTTCCAATACCGATATCGATACTTTGGGTTCACATATCTGTCGATACCCGATATTAACCAATACAGAAAATGGCACTTATTTTCTTAAAACACAGTTAACTTATTACACAAGAAATCAATTGTGTTATGCAACTTATTTATTCTTCAAATCACTACAAAAGAACTTAATATGAATAAAAGCATTAACAAAATCAGCCTGTAAATAGTCTTATTACATCCAGTTTAAGGTCCAACCTGGATATCGACTTAACCAATATTCTGGAACCGATACCCAATCCAGCAAAATTTTCAGTATCAGCACTGATATTCGATACTAGTATCGGCATTGGTGCATCCCTAATTAAGGTGTAGTTACAAAGTGAGTGCGTCTGTCTCTCAAAGAAGTGACCTCATTACAAATTCAGTATCACTCATATCTACTGTTTGCTTACTACTCCATTGTACTTTGAGAAAGTAGAATATTCAGGTTTGATTAAAAAGTGAGAGGAGGCAGAGGAGTAGGAGGTCAGGGCTGAGCAAACTTTCTTCTGTTAAACATCAAAGATAAATTAGTTGTGCTGAGTGTGTCAATAGATAATTTTGTTATTCAAAACAGTTCATTGCAGCTGTTTTTATGTGGCCTTGGTTGGGGTAGTTAACTGTTAATTTTTCTCTTTTTTTTATTGCCAAAGAAACACAAGGAGGACATTCATTTTGGGCCATCTCCTAAATTGGACTCCGAATCCAAAATATTTTCAAATAATAGATAAGTTGTTTTTATTTGTTGATTTTTCTTAAAGGGCTCATATTTTCTGATCGATATTATAATGTTGTTTCCTCATCACAAACATACCCAGAGTTGTGTTTTGTTTCATTCACACATGTTTAACACACAAATCCAACATAGTTAGCTTGAGTTCTTCTCTCAAACAGAGAACACTCTGCTCCACCTTGTGATGTCATGTGGTAATACAGGAAGTGCTCTAATGTGTTTTTGCATACACCTTCACTAGAATCATGGATCATTTTGGACCTGATATTCCCAATCTCTACTGAACAGAAGGTAAAATGTAAAAGGTAGCACCACTTCATGACATCACAACGTGGAACAAAGCATTTTGAGCTTTGGAGGTTACTCAAACACGTATGAATGAAACAAAACACAATAACTGGGTATGTTTTTGAGGAGGCAACAACACTCTAACATGGCTTAAAGCACACAAGCTGTCAGTTGAGTGAAAAATTTGAATATTATTATATTGTATTTCTATTGGCCTAACTATACTGGATAAAATAAAATGTAAAAATGTATAAATAAAATAAAAATATATAATATTAATATCTGACCACAAATATATTGTGTAGCGTCCTGTTGTACGAGTTGTTGTTGTGAATAAATATAACTATAACTACATACTTTACTATATACTATAACTATATAACTATGTTATAATTAAGTTATTTGTTCTTTGAATACAACCTGCAACACAATGAAAACAAAGATAAAATGTGGTACTTACTTATAACCATTTTATATAGCTTTCCATTAGTCAGATCGTAAAATCCTTATAATCAGGAAATAAGATGTCAGGCTGCCACATCAAACTGCCCACACGGCAGGATCAAAGGCCACATGAGACAGAGGAAAAAACAAAAGCTGAATTTGGAGCTCAAATGAAGCGTCTCTGGAGGTTTGGTGAAGGCGAGGCAGGGCGCACCTTCGGCCTATTGACATTTGGGAGTGTGTCATGCGTTTGAGTCCAGCACCACTGAGCTGTCGATACAGGCTTTTATCCTTCTCCAAAGCTGAGCAGTGGGAGACCCTTCACCACACTCTTTATTTAGGTGCCACCTCTTATTGACATGGGTGCACTTTCAGTTACCTACTATGTATGTTTGAACCAAAATGATGCTGTTATAATGTAGCCTCTCATAGTGTCTGGTTTAAAACTGGTAGCAATAGTGAAACTCAAATGTGTTTATCTCTGAAAATTAAAGGTAAAATTAGCATTGGATTCACTAGTGAAATTCGATGCCAAAAGCTGCAATGGGCAACCAGAGGCTTTTTGGGTTCATTGCAAACTGATTTTTTTTTTGGCTCAGCTGAGCCAAAAAGCAAAGCTCTCAATTTACCGGTCAATCTACGTTCCTACCCTCACCTATGGTCATGAGCTTTGGGTAATGACCGAAAGGACAAGATCGCGGATACAAGCGGCCGAAATGAGTTTCCTCCGTAGAGTGGCTGGGCGCACCCTTAGAGATAGGGTGAGGAGCTCAGTCACTCGGGAGGGGCTCGGAGTAGAGCCGCTGCTCCTCCACGTCGAGAGGAGCCAGCTGAGGTGGCTCAGGCATCTGTTCCGAATGCCTCCTGGACGCCTTCCTCGGGAGGTGTTTCAGGCATGTCCCACCGGGAGGAGGCCCCGGGGAAGACCCAGGACACGCTGGAGGGACTATGTCTCCCGGCTGGCCTGGGAACGCCTTGGGGTCCCCCCGGAGGAGTTGGAGGAAGTGTCCGGGGTGAAGGAAGTCTGGGAGTCCCTGCTTAGACTGTTGCCCCCGCGACCCGGTCCCGGATAAGCGGAAGAAAATGGATGGATGGATGGATGCAAACTGATTTTAATTGTTAGATTTGGCAACACAAAGTGAGGAGTTTATTCTGCTTTTTGCTTGACACTGTTGATAAAACTCAAGATTAAACTGTTCAAGAAAAGTCCAATTTTATCCAGTTATTTTTTTGTTTTGTTTTGTTTTTGTAGTATCGATACTTGCTTAAATACTTAACTTAGTAGCTAAATACTTAAATTAGTATCTAGTTTTAATATTAGGTTTAGTGTCGATTAGTATCTGATTTTCAATACTTCTGACAACCCTAACAACCCTTCTGACAGCTAGAACATTATTTTTTACCTATGTACATTAATAATCTGATATCAGCTCTATATGTGTTTCTCATGTGGTGTTTTTATGAAGAAGAGCTATATACTTACTTAATACTTAATATGAGTTTACCCTGTTCGCTTTTCTTTGTCAAGAAAAAAAAATAAGAGACAAGTAATTAAGATAACTGGCTACAGGGATTTAGCTGTAATGAGCTGAAACCTCATTGGGATAGTATGTGTTGACTGCCCCAAATGCTAATGCTGTGAGTGCAGCGTCAGCTCTCAAACTATTCAGTTATAGGAGCACACAGTAAAGGAGCTCACGTCGCTTTAGACCGTAAACACAAGAGGAGGATACTATATATTTGCTTTTGTAAAGGCCCATCATATCCTGCAGTAGGCCTAACAATCAAATAAGAAACAAATAAGTAAACAACATATATTTTGAATGGAATAGCCTTTAATGTAAATAAATACATAAATAAATATGGCACTTGCTTTCAAATACAGTTGTGGACACCATTGTATACTCTGTAAGGCTTTGAATGAAACATTAAGGTGTACACAGGGCATGTTCTGCTTTCCTTTTATCCATGTCTTTGGTTTGATTTGTTTCATACACAAGTCACAAGTGCATCTAAAGCTTTTCTTTGCAACTTTATGAATTATATTATTATAAATATAACACATAACTTGTACCCCCACCATGATGTTATTTCTTATTTCACTTCTTCACTTTACTTCTGATCAAACTTAGCCTTTTTAAGTTTTAGATGCACTTGTACGGAGCTTCTTTTAACAGTAAAGACAAATGTTGTTGTTCAGATGAAGTGAAAGAGAGTATGTCCATCAACAGTGAGATTTGTTACACTAGAACTCAAAATGTTATGATATATTTTGAGGTCTTGAAAGCTTTTTGTTTATTGCTATTTAGTTTTATCTCAAAGAAAAAAGTGAAATAAATGGCAGTAGCCTATGAAATATGAAATTCAAAAGATTTTTCTTTGTCCAAATACAATACATACACATTGTACAGTCTCTTTTGTGGCACCAACTTTTTTTTTTCTTTTGTGTGTGTAGTGCCTATTCCAGAGTAAAAAATACTGACATTTCACCCTGAAAACCTCAAAAGGTTCGATCCATTTGTTGAGTTGTTTCAATATCAAAACACACAGTGTACATTACCAATCAAAAGGTAGGACATTAAGAACAACACTAACACTAATATACAAAATATGATCCATAAGTGTATCTTCATTCTCCCTTAATGTTTTAAGTAAACTGTACTGAACCGTTATATCACTATACAGTTAATGTAGGCACCCTGAGATGGGAGTACAGATATGAGTTGAAGTTCAGAAGCAAACACATAGAAATTCAAACTTTTTCGGCTTAAATGCCTGTAACACAGTGTAACCACTGAGCTTCAGTGTGTGACTCCATACTCCTCTAAAAACAGGAGCAAATGATGTAGGATGCAATAAGTACAGTTGTGATTTGGTTCCTCATTTGCTTCATCCTCAGTTAAAAGCACCAGGCAGTATCTGATTTCATGTGTTCACTGAAAGCATTCCCATTAGCTTAGCAGCTGCTACATTAACACACATACATCTACATATGTTCTATCACCTGCTCTCCATTTACGTTTGATAAATGATTCGATTTTAATGGCCTGGAATGACCAATACAATATGTATATCTCAAGTCTTTGTGACTATTATATTAATACAATGTTATGGCTCTTAGATTGAAACTGCAGTCTGATGCAGCCTACATCACATGCCACCTACCACAAAAACTTGAGCTGAACTGATTGTGTTTGAAGCCCCTGAAGTCCTAACTTACTAAGTTTACTTAAGTTTAGAGCACAGTGCATTGAGCAGACAAGGCGGAGCAACAGTAGCTGCAGTTTGAGGCTCACTGTATGAAGTTGCTGTCATGGTGCGTAGCCCACACGTATTGGTATATGACAGACTCCAGATTATCTCCCTGGGCTAATGTAGTGTTCAGGTGAGGTTGTGGGGGATTTGAGGCTTCTGAAGTTACTAAAGAGTGGTTCACTGACCAGTATTTCCCACACATTATCTTTGAGTGCACAGCGGTTAAAGGATATCACATTTTCATGTTAATATAACAATGGTTTTAAAACAAACTATTTGAAACTACAATACATGGCAGAATTAAGACATGACATACAAAATTACATCAAAGTAAAGAAGCCATGACTGTGCACTAACTGCTAACCCTTACAAATGTTTTTGTTTACTGCACTGACAAAAACTAAAGGCCAAGAATATGTGGGCAAATGGCACATTGTTAGGCTTGTCTCTTGTGTGCTGTTTCACAGACTTTGTGTATTCTATATGTACAGGACCATGTGCAATTGTGTATTCCAGTCTTCTGCTGTATCTATCTCAAAGTTTACGGTACAAGAAGAGCTCTGCACTCCTGAGTAGGCGACGGGTGCATAAAAGAACGGGTAAAAGGAAATCTCCCGCACTGACTCACTCTGTTTTATGTCTTTTATTACTTATAATGTTTTGGTCGACTGGCCATAATTAGGTATAAGTCATCAAGTATAAATGATATAAGAAAAGACGGAGACATTGTGCGGGAGCTGTCCTTTTTTCTACAATCTGTATGAAAGTTTGATACTGATGTTTACTTAAACAATGCAGCTTCTTAGCCATCACCAACATATTTGTTTAATCTCAGTTTTATGTACATCCTGTCAATCTAGCAAATTTGTTTACATACTCTAACCTAAAAATTCTGTCAAACAATTATAAAAAAAAGGGATTTACAAAAAGATTGCATACATCTTGAGACCTGAATCAGAGCGCTAGCAAATCCTTTTTGAATAGTGTCAACATATATAACTCATTAAAAAAGAAGACAAAAACCCTATTATGTGTTTCTCTTAAAATTAAATGTTTGCGGCTTCAGATATTCTAATTTTAAGTTAAATCCTCATTATCACCATGCATTTAATTTCATACTCCTTTTATACCCTTCTGTTGAGTGATGCATAAAAACATGAACACAATTTAAAACAAAGCATATCTCTTTAGTCTTTGTTTGTTCCTTCCCGTAGAGACTCATTGTTGTTTAGCGCTGGTTGGGGACTCTGTTTACTCTTCATACTCCTCCCGTCTGTAGCGGCCCGGGACGTCTCTGTCACAAAGAGGCGTGTCACCCACACCGAGGTGACAATGCGCTTATACTCGTTCCGGAAGTTTCTGTTCAGTAAGCCGTAGATGATTGCATTGAGACAGCTGTTGAAGTAGGCCATGAAGTAACTGACCACAAAGAGCCACTCTGGGATCCGCGGGCCCACTCGGAGAGGGTCTATGGCCACTGCTAAGCCGATGAGGTTCAAAGGCGCCCAGCAGATGGCGAACAACACAAACACCACAAACATGGTCAGGAAGTTCCTCATGTCACTGGGCCTGAGACGAGGGCTCTCCTCCGTCTTCACCTTTCTCCTCACCTGGACCACAACATGCCATTAGAAGACAAAACCACAAAGCACTTTACCTATGGAGAGAGCCAAGCCTTTTACTCATGAGACGACTTTAACAGTTTTATTGCTTGTTTATGAAGAGCAATATCAACTGACAGCATGTAGCTTGTTAAATTGAGAGTACATATAGTATACAGTATATACAAAGTCTGCATTTTTGATGATGAAGGATGATTTGAGATGGTAACTTTCCATTTACATATGGACTGGTCTGTTTTTTGTTAATTTTATGAATGCAGTGCTTTCTAAATTGTTAAACAAATTTACACAGTGTTCCTTAATATCAGAGAGACTAAAAGCTCAAATGGGAAATGTCGAACGGTGGTTTGTGTCATTTAATGGGACAGGGCCTTTTGTCTTTGTATTTTAGCGTTTAAATGTTCCACTGACTTCTGTAGGCTCCCCAATGAAAGGTCAAAATAACAGGAAACCCATTTATGTGTTACTGACCCAGTTTGTATAAGAACTAAGAGATCCATTACAAGTAGTTCAAATGAAGAGGCTAGGGTGAGAAGAAAGTTATGCCGGTACCAGTCCGTGGGTCGTTTGGTACCGAGCTGCACAAAAGAATAAATAACTTACATTATTTCTGTTTTATTTATTATCCAAGTCTGTCCACTTTTTCATTCCCACTGATGCCAACATGTGCTGGTACCCACAAAAACTGAACGTAACCCAACTGACTTTAGACTCCATGGCAATAAGTACCTCCCCAGGTAAGTACCATATTCCTTTGACAGGTATTGATTTGGATTTAACTGAAGCAATACATTAAATCTAGCCAATTACTTTGACGGCCTAAGTATCAACAAACAGAGTGTTTAAAATAAACTGTAACTACTAAAATATATAAAGCAAATACACAAAAACTCATGAAGCAAAAAGGAACTTGTTCTCCCCTCCACAAGGTTCAGCCCATGACCTCCCCCAGAGGTTTTAAAATGGCCGACCTAGGGCACGCTCCCTCTTCATTTGGACCATGTTGAGGGAAATACAAGTAAGTTGTGAATGTATTGAATTGAAACTGGCAAATAAGGTGTACTTAAATGAACAGTGTGTTGTGTAATAATTTAACTGAACAAACAAAACAAAAGCCAGGGTTATATGTCTAACTGTTTAGGTAGCATATGGTAAATGAACAAATGTGTGAAATTAAATTAATAAACTAAAATGGTCAAAGGCCCACTTTGTCACAGATGTATTATGTCAGTGACAAATATGAGTGACAGGCCATGTTGATTATTTGGAATATGTTTGAAATAAAGCCATATTGAGTGCAGCACAATAAAAGTCTATTATAGAATCTCAATTTTCTGGATGTCTTCCCCTTTACCGTGTTGGGGTCATTTTGAGATACACTAAAAGAAAGATCATGCTGTTTAGAACTGCCTAGAGTGATCATAAGAATGAGTATACTATGTAGTCAAAGAGTAGAAGAGAATGCGGAGGCTAAGATTTGATTGTAACTACCAAAATGTAATAACTTTACCTGAATGACTAGCACCCAGATGCGTAGATAACAAAAGGTAACCACACCAATGGGCACCAGGAAGTGGACCACCACCACAGCCACAGTGTAGGAGCTGCTTACATTCTGGGCAAACGTACAAGAATACACTCTGGGGTCATATTTCAAGGAGCCCACAAAGAAATTGGGGACTATGGCGGCTATGGTGAGCAGCCAGATTAAGGCCACAAACAGCAGGGTGTTGCGGTAGCTGTAGAGGCGACTGTAGGAGAAGGAGTGACAGATGTAGCAGTATCTGTTCACTGCGATCCCAGTGATGTTAAAGATGGAGCCAATGACACTCAGCCCCATAAGGAAACCACTGACCTGCAAACAGCACAAAGAAGGGACAATTTGTCAATCTGTTACTGTGAAATACTGCTCTAGGCATGTCATATATAATGTGATATTCTTTTAAAAGTCATGTTTATGTAATAGTGTAAAAAGAGGAAAAAAACTAAACAAAACAAAAAAGGAGTAATAGGAGAAGTGTCTTTGTATATCCGGCATTAACTGTAGGTATCGGGTGCTTGTCCTAATTTAAAAACTGGAAATGGGGAAAGGGAGGAGATGCTATCGCTAACGAGAGCTTCTTAAACACTAACAACGGAGGCTTTGCAGATGCTAAATCATTAACAATGAAAGACAATAGAAGTGAGGAGTGAAACCATAACTTTTAAGTGTTCTATTAATAGTCTACACAGGCACGAGAAGCACATGCAAACTCCACAGAAAAAGGCCCTGCACCGCCCCCAGAATCAAACCCAGGATCTTCTTGCTGTGAGGAGAGACCTAACCACTGCACCACTACACTGCCCACAGTTTAGCGTTTTGTCTTTCATATACATTTTAGACACCATCACCCTACCCTACTTACTTGTATTTTTTGCCAAATGTCTTAACGAAAAGTCTCTCTTGCAGCATCAGTGATTTTATTTACAAAATGGCAACGTTTTGGGCCTTGAATTGTAAATGGTCACTGGTGCTGTAAGATAGACGGTGTGCAAGAGACATTTTCTTCTCTTATGCACTTGTCCTATAGTTTTTTCTGTTGCCAAATGTCTTACCATGCATTGTATGTTCCCCAGTGCCCAGCCGTCATGGAAGAGAGCATAGAGGACCAAGGGGTACGGATAGAAGGCTACCACCAGGTCAGCAAAAGCCAAACTCACCACAAACACATTACCTGTAAGAGACAACAAATGCATAAACATTAGAGACATCGAGTAGAGAGGGGTTGAGTGGGCTAAACAAGTGAATGAAATCTGATTCATTCAAACACACTGTATGCACCCCAACACACTAATTAAGCTCTACTCCTGCAGATGCCAGCCTTTTAATCCTCTCATTCCAGCGCTCTGAAGTTGATTTAAATTAGAAAGTACATTACAACTATGCACAGAGGCATGTTTCCCTGGCCTTTACATTTATTCTAAGCACAAGCGATTGAAAGAGACTGATATTTTCTCCAGTAGATGCTGGTTGAAAATGTAATTCAAATATTTAAAGAAGTACTGGTGTGTACTGTATTTGACAAAGTGGAATGTTGTTTCCACTTGACTTTCATTGCAGGTTGGTGTTGTAACAGTCAGGATACAAACATTTCTAACTCGATTTCGATTCTAAGGTAAAGGCTACAAACTAAATACTGATTTTGTTATTGATTTACCATATTGATCATATTAAAAATAAATGTTTTTTATACAGTATATTGTAATTTTCAGCTCAAAATAATAGTAGTTTCTTAAAGGTGCACTGTGTAACTTTTCTGGTGGGGGGTCTGTCATTTACTTGTCTCCGTAGAGATGTTGTTGCTTTGTCTGGAATGTCCCCGTATGGTATTGAACGTATCCATCTTGCATTTACTCAATAACATGTTTTTATTGACTTAAAAACTTTTAGTCTTACTTTGAGTGGGCTAACCTCTCTACAGACAAGTGTAATGTCATACTGTGGAATATTCCAGGCAACATCTCCATGGAGACAAGCTGTTGACGAACCCTCTACAAGAAAACTTAAACCGTCCACTTTAAATATTATTACATACTGTAGTCATACTAGTTCTGATACAGAGGACCAAGACCTTTCAACAACTTTTTAGGAAAGGTCCAAATTTGCCCTTTTGATGCATTTTTTTCCCGTTATAGTTAAAATAAATTAAAATATATAGTTCTGATACTTTCTTTTGACAACCCTAGTTTAGCTAGGTCAACTTCAAGAGTTCTATGGATTCACTTGCTTATATGAAAGTAAAGCTAAAGAAATCCACTGAGCGATGGATGACCTGCAGGTTCATTTGTAGCAGAAGTAGTTGATAGTATTAATAGCATAGTAGCATAGTAATAATAACAATGTGCAATATTATTTAAAGTCACTACCTGCTACTTATTTATTTACCCACCACTGTCCATCACTGCACTGTACACAATCATCTCAGAATCAAAAACACTTATTGTGCAATGTTCCTGTGCCTTTTAGCTTAGCTTACAGTGTTGTGTTTTTTAGTTGATTGTAAATACTTATTATTATTATTTATCTTGATTTGATGCATGCTCTTATTTCCTACTGTTTCTGTAACTTGCGTTGTGACACTGCAATTTCCCCATAGTGGGACAAATAAAGGATTATCTTATCTTATCTTATCTTATTGATATTAGTATGTTAAAGATGCACTGCCTAACTTTTCTGTTGGAGGATTTGCCACAGATCTATCCAGAATTCATTTTTATTGCTCAAAACTACCTTGAAAACATAAATTCCAGTAGATATGGTAACTATATTATATTACTGCATTGAAAATTTTCTTAAAACTTCTCAGCCTTGAGTTTCTGATAGCTATGACAATCTATTTTTTCAATTTACCTGGACCAGTGGTATGTCTTGTGGAATTAATAAGTTTTTAAGGTGTGTGTGTGTGTGAGGCTTTTTTGGTATTGTCTTATAACAAAGAATTATGTATAGATTGTCCGAAACTAAGAACGAACTGATTTTATTTTACCAGTAAGTTATGGGCAATTGTTGACACTGGGCAGAGGAGAGATTATTCTGCTGTTAAGGTAACGGAGAAGATCTAGCAAACTAAATATTGACTGAGTTTAAAGTTAGCAGAAGAAATTCGTTTATATAGAGTTCAAACAGGAGTGGGTTGTTTTTCATTATAACATGTCTCTTATCTATTAGATTGTTTCTGAAGTAAAAATCGAATGTTCCTCTAAGTGTCACCATGACTGTAACGTGGGGCTATTGACCTGAAACTGTCAGTACCTGGATGCCCTGTCACTGCCCGTCTCTTGGGGTGTGGTTTGATCTGGACAATGTTGTGCTCCACTTATCTCACATCATTAAACTGTCACAGAACATAAGGCTTCCTGTAATCACAACCAAGTCTCACCGGGCCACTGCAATTCTTCTGCCATACTGTATAATGCACTTTGAGTTCTTTTCTTCAGGAAACGGCTCTAAAAAATAATAGTGAATGTGATTTGCTTGAAATCCAAAAGAAAATAAAAAAAATAATAATACGTGATGACATAAGTGGATAAAAAAGACAACTTGATGCTTTTTTAAATGTATTAATTTATTTTTTTACTTCTTTACTCGCCATATTTCAGATGTGCAAAATTTGGTTGGGTCATTTACACAGCTCATCAAATTGAATATCATGACAGCAGAAATATTCCAAGAATGTAAGAGACTGTACAATATGCAAAATGAACATCAATTTTCCCATTAACACAATAAAACCTATCCAAAGTACTTTTCCCCTCTTACCAACATGTTTCAATTTGTTAAGTCTTTTCTTTTGTATTGTTTGTATTCTTTGCAAAAGTGTATTAGCTCTCTCAGGAAGTGAAATATTCCTCATTAGTGCAATGTTATCTATAGTGGCAAATACTATATAGTAAGTAAAACTACTGCTGTAGGTACTGATGATGTTCTGAGACAAAATGATAAGAGGCATAGCTGACTTCTATCTGAATTTGTAAGTGGAAAATAGGCTGTTTGGTATGTGGGCAACATATACTTTAACTTTAAATATAAAAATATCACTTCCCACTGCAGAGTCATATTTTAGTGTTGAGTTATCAGGGCAAAAAGTCAAATTAAATATGTCAAAAGTGCTGTTAATCATTGTAAGAATTCATCATTTTCATCAAAGTTCCTAGCCAGCGGACAACTTTCCATGACAGTACATTATTTTACGACAGATCATAGAATTTAAATGTAAGTGCCTTTTTAAATGAACTTTCTGAGAAGGATGATGGCATCTATGACCTCTGGCCTCCAATGTAGCCACCTCCTTTTTAAGTTTGAATTGATTTATTGAAAATGTGGGATACAAAATGAATTCACCTCGTCTAATTCTCAACTAACTCATCTTGCTGAGTTTCTGATGATAGCTATAGCTTATACAACATTGTCCTGAAATATATTACTGTTTTATCAGTAAGTTATGTGCTGGTGTAGACACTGGGCAGAGGAGAAAGTTTATTTTGCTGCTAAGGTAACAGAGAAGAGCTAGCTATCTAAAGATGAAAGTTTGAAGAAATAATTGTTTTATAGCATTGAAACAGGAAGTTGTGGTGCGTTATTTGTCATTACATAACACATTTTTTATTTATTATGTTGTTTCTGAAGTAACGCTGCCGAGTTTTAGAGGACTTGGCAGCGGCTCATATTGACTTGAATTGTTAAAGGGATGGGCCTTTTTGTTGTTCAGTTTCCCAGACATATTGTAAATTCTGGACATGGTTGTGAGGCTGAGCAGATGGCCGTATGATTGAGCACATCTACAAGGGAAATCCTCCTTGTGATGCTGCAGTTCAGGTTTCAGGGCACTGCTTTGGCATCAGGAAATGGAAAAGTAGAAAGATTGCCGAGTTGTGTGCTGGAGACTCCTGAAGCCATGATCCTGTTAACAAAGTACATGATCAGACTGGCCGCAGCAGTTTTAATGTGGGATTTATGACACGGGTGAACTGCCAAACGCCTGAGGAAGTTTTTGTTTATTGTTTTTGTTTTTGTTTATATTTTTGTTTTTTGTTTATTTATGTTCTGCCAGGCTTTTGTAACCACTGTAATAATGTGGTAAAAACATATACATTCAGAGACACATTCACTAACAAGATCTACAAATGCAGAGGTTTCGCCACATGCAATACTACATTTGTTGTGTACAGGTTGGAGTGTGAATGCGGTTGCTTTTACGTTGGCAGGACTAAACACAAATTTAAAGAACGCCTGGCAGAACATAAATATGCCATTTGTACACAGAATATTGACTATCCTATGGCAAAACATTACAAACTGGTTGAACATAGTAGCCCGAATTCCTTAATGGCCATGGTGATCGAGCATGTACCACAGAACCTCAGGGGAGGAGATCGACTAAAGCAACTTTTACAACGTGAGTCTTACTGGATCCATGAATTAAGAGCCACAACCTATCCAGGACTAAATAAGGAAATGGACCTCTCACCTTATCTTTAATCTATGGGTTGCCTGTTTTCTCATTTTGCATTCTTGCCATTGTCTATTATACTGATGTATAATCTTAATTGCACAAATGCATGTCCTGCTGGATTTTCTATATGTGGGCATGTGCCATTCTGTCCACAGGCCATGGGTTGCTGGTGATCTGTGTCCAGATTGGTACACGCCCATATTATGTGATGCATCACTGTGTTCCCTATAATGCATGTATGTATATACTTTTGTATTTGTGTATGGGTGATTTGTCACATGACAGTGTTGTCGTGTGATTTGTACATTTAAATACCATCCACACACCTGTGAATTTTACGTGCCCTGATGAAGACGCAAGTCGAAACGCGTTGGCGTTTGACAATGTAGAAATAAAATAATAGCTATGCATATCGGTGTGCCTCGGATCTCTTCTGTTACCACAAAAAATCAAATTTTAAAGTCTGAAGCTTGAGTCACTGAAAGAAATTAACACAAAACATGCGTGTACATTCAATTAAAAAGCCCCTTCCCAGCTACCCTTGCCTAATGAGAAAAAAAATAAAATAAAAAAATAAAAAAATAAATATAAATAAATATATATATATATATATATATATATATATATATATATATATATATATATATATATATATAGTTCAAATTAACGTAAACAAAGACAGTTTGAACAGGACTGAGGATAAAACTGCTGTCATCATGAGAAAACTCGGATGACAGAACAGCAAGTGTCTGTCATTTTCCCTCAGTCCAATTAGCCATACTGTGACTGTGTGCACATGCAGCACAGCCCTGGCTCCTGGGGCGTGCTGCTGTGGTCTTCCTCACTCCACTGCCCTGCGCCAACTGTCCTCATGTTCTCCTCACCCACCCAGGGGACAGTCCCTTTACAAAGACTCTGTAATGGTCCACAATCAGTCAAGGTTACATTCATACATGAGTGCATAACTTGTACGATTCTTTTGTCCATTTTAACCAATCTTTATGTTGTCAAAATTGGTTTAAATCTCATTTCACCTCCAGTGTTGATTTGTATTTTGTATTCATTTATCCTTGAGCAAAACAGCCCTTGTTATAGAGGCCATCATTAGTGCATTAGTGTAGACTTAGCAAGTCAGCTTAACAAGCCATTTTTTACATGACGAAATAGTTTGGAAAATTTACAATCCAAAAAAAAAAAAAAAAAAAAAAAAATGAATGGAAATAGCCAAAGAGATTCTTTTAAATACAATTGTGAGGACTTGTTACTTCTGTCCCCTTGTGGTTGTGATTTGAAACATGTAAAATGTAATAATGACGTCCTAGCAGATTCTTTTCAACAAAAAAACATCATGGGATTTACATTATTTAGTCTTCTGGGTAATCAAATCATATCAATCATTGCCTCAGTCATTTGAAAGAAAATGTAATGTTTACAAAATTTCAAACAAGGCATGCTTCAGATGTATAATGAAATGATTATGTAATCATGTCAAGTCAAGAAACCATGCCAGTAGCCATCTGCGATTCTAACTACCACTCCATATTAATTATGTGATCACTTGAGTGGAGACATGAATGCCTATGTTTGTACAGTCAGCCACTGTGCGCCACAGGTGACATCAGGAATAATGTGGTCTTCATCATGCAACAGTCCAGATGCATAAGGCTCCAATGAGAAAGCAGAGAGCGCACACCAGAGCGCACACCAGAGCGCACAACAGAGCGCACACCAGAGCGCACACCAGAGCGCACACCAGAGCGCACACCAGAGCGCACACCAAAGCGCACACCAGAGCGCACAACAGAGCGCACACCAGAGCGCACACCAGAGCGCAAAACAAATCAAACAACACAATTCTATACTCCTTTGTACCAGCCCCAAACCTGGATAAATCAAGACTAGCATCAGGAATGTACAAAATATGTCAAAACACTGCGCTTTAAATAGGTTAAAAAAAAAGAAGAAACAGAAGAGTTGTGCCTAATCTTACCAGCGGGGGGATGAAAGCTTTTTGAGTCAGACAGGGAGGCCATCTTGCTGGATCCTGGAACTAGGAATTTACATAATTTTTTGTGTCTGTGCATGTCCAAGAATCAGTTCCTTGTATCTGATGATTCAGTACAGGCTTATCTTCACTGCATGTTCAATGTGGTTGCTAATTAGTGTTGACAGAGGCACTGTGGTTGTGGTTAGCTCTACCTGTGAGCCTCTGAAAGTTATAGAATTACCCTGTTCAGGCTCATTCAAACCTAATTCAAAGCAGTACTTTCTGAAACCCTTGCTGAGCTCTCCTGGATGACAGAGGGATTACACAGAGGAGTCGACCAATACTGACCACCTGCTTGCTATTTGACACTATGCACAATTGACCAACCCCATGTTCCCCTCTTAACAGACTGAATGACGATGAGATTATCTGCAAATCTATTAACCTGTTGTCATAAAGTTTTATACTTTTATAATCTCTTTGCTATTTGTAAAGAGATTGCGGTGACCACTCTCACACACTGCGGCTCCAATGTCCTTTATTTTAGACATGTATTTATACCTCCTGCTGTGAAGATGTGCTGCCCATTCCATGACCGTGCATTAACGTGCCTTGGAGCAAGTTGCTTAAGACTGTGATGATCATTGAGTTACTCGATGTTAAGGGAGCCTGTTTAATGAAAGGCAATGAGCATTTATGTGTTACAGTAAACAATCTGTAGAACTGCCTCAGAAATGTGTGCGTGGGAGACTACATTTGATAGTCAGATTAAAATGGCACTGAGTTAAGCCACCACTGGACTGCCTGTCCATGTATGAATTTTTCAATTTTGCCTGCCTGGTGAGGGATTGACTCTTAATTAATATCACTGTTTTCATCAAATCATTGACTGTAGACTGCAGAAGACTGTAGAAGCTACAAGTCAGTGACCATTTTCTAAATAAATGGCATTATTTGTGTGACAAATAAAAAGCAGTTGGCTTCACAATCGCCAGACAGAAGTTGTCAAGTGCAGCAATTTATGCAATTTCAACTACATTATTTAAAAAAGTGTAATAATAATGTATAATAAAATAACACTGACCTTCTTGTTCAAGGCCAAGAAGATGTTGAATAAATGTGAATAACAGTTTTATATGAAAAGACTTGTGTAACAGCTTCTAGTTTATCAATATTGCACACGTAAAATACCTTGCAGAAAATGTCCTAAACAGTGATTGTAAAAAACCTGAAATGATGCCAGCCAGACTGCAGATTTAGATTCTCTCTGTGAAATCCACAAGTTTAAGAGGCAGTCAAAGTCACTGTTGTATCAATCACTCAAGTCTTAAGAATTTGGAAAAGTTTGGAGTTGTACAGACATTCAGGGCAGTAATGAGTGTGTATTTTATTTAACTGACCTTAATTGGATTTTCATGATACAACACAAACATTTGTTCAAGTAGTGCCCTTTTACTTATTTTAGAGAAAATAATATTCACAAGTTTTGACAAGAGTTCAGGGTGATGTGTTTGTATGTTCAAGTGTTGGTTATAATGGTCATTATGAGGCTGCAGATCAGATCTTTTACTATTTGCATTATGAGTCTGAACAACTTTCTATAAGTGCTTATTGAACCCACTTTCACAACTCTCATGAAATAAAACCTTGCACGTTGGAGACTTTTATGCTAATAGCAGGCTATATTGAGTGCACAAAATAACTGTATGGGTTTTATGGAAATTTAGATATTTACAGTACATTTAGTCTGTGCTGAAAATAAGACTGTGTAATCTCTCGTTCGTCCAGGAGTGGTTCAGCCATAGACTGTATATATAAATGGACTTGGCTAACATGCTAGCCGCCACATTCCAAATAGGAGGAGTGCTAAGGGGCTCTTCCGGCTCCTTCTGACCCTGGCTCCAGTTGACTTACATTGGGATCTCGTTGCCCCTCGCTCTGTAACTGCTGCTGTGAGTCTCGTCATTTTGGTCTTAAAATGTTCATATTGACTCGCTCTACGTGATCCTGAATTTTTCATTTTAGCGTTAGCAACAGGTTTCATTGACCGCTAGTGCGTTTCATTGCTAAGTAAACCCCCTTCCCGCTTTCCTGCCCCTTCCACCGTCAAGGGGGGGTCACCCCGTTTGGACAGGTTTGAATGACATTTACATTTATCCAATGACAGCACAGCTTTTCCGGGCTTTTAACAAGTGGATCAAGGCATTTACTATAATTATGGACCCCTGCCATTTTGTTTGTGGATTGGCTGATTATTCGTCAATGAGTGCATTGACAACTTTTTTGGGTTGTTGTACTTTATAATTTATTCTAGTCTAAACAGAACAGTCTTAAAATATAGAGATATACGTTCATTTACAGTTTGTCACGACTTGTTCGGCATTTAATTGTGCTAATAGACCTTCCAAGACCCCCGATGTCCAGTTTTTCCAATAAGTAAAATAAATGAAATAAACTGGTAATTGATTTATTTGATAACCTGTACAGACGTGTAGTAGTATAATAACCCAATGTAACTATCACATCTGTGTTCAGAAAAAAACGAATGCCATCAAACTACTGCGTCCGTGCAGAACGGTGAAGAGCAGAGTATTTGCCGCTTTCCGGTGAGAAGGGCGGGCACATTTAACGACCTCTATCATGATTGGCTCTTGTGGTTGCTATGATGCTCGGATTTCCAAATATGGAGCCTGGCTCCAAATTCGCTCCTGTAACCGTTGGCATTGGGAGCTTCGTTTGAGTGGAGCTGAATGCTATGAGTGACTTCACACTCGCTTAGTCCACTTTTTATACAGTCTATGGGTTCAACATAAAGAAGGTTTCACTGGTGGTCATCTGTAAACTCTGTGGTCAAGTCATTTTCATCTCTCATTCAGAAGCCAGTTTCAATATGATGGTACTGGCCTCTAGTGCGTCATGCCAGTCTTACAGGTGCATGGATCTGTGTATTTGGGTTGGTCCAGAGCTCTCAGACTCCCTGTAGTCACTGTCTTCTGTAGTAGTCTACTTTGAACAGTATCCAGAACAGTATCCACTTCTGCATATTTTTAACTATATTGTCTATTTAAGATATAGCTCGATACAACTCATCTTCCTCAATGATTTTTTTTTATTAAAGTTTATTAAAATTTGAAATGATGATGGAAAAGCAAAATGTACAAAGCAAAAACTTGTATAGTATACCTTTAAATATAAATATAATTTATAAACATAAATATGTATGAGATAATTTTCGCCCTTTTAAAAGTATTAACATTCTTAATTAGCTGGAGTGTTAAATAAGAAGACCAAGTTATAGGTCAGATCTGTGGAGAGGCAACCCTGCTCATATGGCAGAATGCCTCTTTTTCTAGGCATTTTTGAGCTATAAAACCACGTGTAATTGAATAAATGTTTGTCTTACTATGGAACATTCCAGGCAGAGCAATGACGTAACCATAGAAACAAGCAGGTGGCAGACCCCTAACAAAAATTTACATAGTGCACCTTTAAGTTCAGTCTACTCTTAAATGTATGCTGTGAATTGAATAAAAACTAACATTTTTGTCAGAAATTTAATAACATGGTAAACACAAAATTGCAAACACAGCTGGTTTAATTGAAGTGAAAAGTAATAATTATCATTTATGTTGTAATGGGAATGTCAGTGCACACTGAAAGAATATAACAAAGTACCAGTGGAATATATCATTAACTCAACCCCAGCGTCTTAATTGAGTCTGTAATTACTAACTGCTGTCTATTTCTGACATTATGTGCACATCTCATGTTCATCATTCCTCATTATCACCTATATTACAAAGTTAGTTGGAGCTTAATGATGAGACATTACATTGAACGGCTCACTGAAATTGAATCTGTCCTCATGGCGTGTATAAAGCTTTTTCAATATTTCATTAGTGCATTTGGTGTAAATGAAATGTGTAAATAAAACGCAGTGTGGTTCTGATATCACTCTTGTGCTCCATTGTAGATTGTAATGATGAATCTGTATTATATTTCTATTTCTATTTAAATAAAGTGAAGACATTCTCACTCTTGCCTCAAGGGGCAAATGGTTTTAAAGGATTACTTTTCACTGCAATATCTGCCTAACTGAACAGAGCATTTCTCATGCAGCTAAAGGAAAATGTATGAATGACTGAGCCTCAATAGGTCTGCTATTTCGTAATCAACAAGTCTGTATCTGCCTTCCATTCACTGATGCATTATAGAAGCACATTGTAAGATATAGCTGTACTTTATTGTTCCCATAAGAAAATGTATCCTCTGCTTTGACCCATGCTGCTGGGGTAACTGTTATGGGCTGTAGGCAACTGCAGTGTCATCTCCAAAACTTGAGCTATAGTTTTGGTAGTTCAGGATAAGCCAGATGAGCCCTATTATGTTGGAAGAAACCATAGTCCACATAGAAAGGCCTTGTTTGCCCCATGGTTCTGGGAAATTCAGTCCAAATCTGTGACTCTCTCGCTGTGAGGCAAGAGTGCATTCATGTAGCATGCCACAAAAGACTATAAAATGAAAAGATGCTCACATGTTCAATACGTTCAGCCTAATTTTCAAATTAAAAAATTATAATAAAAATGAGTTCCCTGGATAGTTCATGGCACAACATCGTAACAGGGTATTACTTAAAACACTAGAACCACCTGATGACTGTGTCCTTAATAGTACTAGACCTGTCCATCAAAGTTGTAAAGCTCTGTTTAGGGTGTTTCCAACTGTGCCTTTTACTTTTGTAGCGGTAGTTCTGGTGCTACAAGTGTTGAAAGCTTGAATTGATGCAGTGTACTGAAAAGTTTTTTTTTTTTAGAGGACACCTACTGTCCTGACACAGCAGTTGACTTTCTCCATTGTGTGTCCTATGCCTCTGAATGAAAAACGTATTGATCTGAGGACACTGAATTTGCCCTGCACTAAATATCTAGATGTCCTGTAATGTAACAAAAGTGGAGTGCAAATGTTTAGATAAATAATCTGTGATATTTTGAATCAAGGGAGGCTCCTTGAACCAGTTTAAAGACTGTTCAATTAGATCAGAAAGGTAACTTGGTCCAAAATTATAATTCAAATTAGGCAGGGTATTTGCAGTAGTTAATTAACGGTACTAAACAACAGCTACAACAGCTTCTTTTGTTGAATCTTATGCAAAGAAAAGAATAAATGTATTTAATTATTTTTACTGACCCAAGAAAATGCTGAAACTGAAATGTATCTTTCACAAGACAAAGATGGTGTAGTTAACCCATCTTAATCTTACCTTCTATCCTGATCAGTCTGATTGAACAGTGTCCAGTGGGGAACAGAGCAACATCACTGCATTGTATTGTAAAATGTCAGGTATTGTCCAAGCATGAAAATGAACTCAATTGAAGCCCATCCACATTCCAGATTCACTTTATGCACAGTGTGCCCGAGGCCAACCAAACCTCCGTTTTGCTCCACATTTAGGATGCAGTAGCAGACCTGTGCTACTGCATCCTCGCTTGTATTAAACACAGTGCTCTGGCTCCTCTGTGCCAGATATAGGCTGACGGCTCCACTGGGCTCAGAGTTGGAACAGGAACAGCAACACGCTTTGGCCCTAAACCCAGACTTTGAACCAAGAGTCGGATCATTTAGACTCTGGAAAAGCGATCTACAACATTAATGTATTATTTGTTTTAGTGGTTTGTCAACTAGGGGTGGGCGATATGCCAAACAAAAATATCACAGTTTAGATGCTATCACTATTCATGTTGCTTATAAGTGCTCACTCATGTCCTCTTCTCTTTAGAGTTCACTCTTCACTGTGATTTGTGACTTTTTTTTTTATTTTTTAAGCATAGAACAGCAATAAAAGCATTGAATCACATGGTGATATAAAAGGACGCAATAGCAACAGAAAAATTACATTTTGTTAACTGGATGAAAGTCTTTTGAGTCAACTCATTTCGCAGCTCAACCAAGCGGCTTCTTCAGTTCTGGTGAAAACTTTTTTTTTTTTTATCCATTTGACATAATTGAATCTTTCTTTTGCTATGCATCCTACCTGGACTACTTGGGGATTACACAGACAAAAGTGTGAGATCACATTTCAATTATCAGCCCTAGTCTGTGGTGGTACATCTTGTTGTTTTTAATCCCTATCTTTGACATTAAACTACATGTAAATTGCTTAAATTGTACATTTTATTTGTGACATCTTATGCACAGAAAGTCCTCCTACACCATGAAATTCCTTGTTTCATTTCTATTCTGAGACCTGTAAACTTCTATGGTCCAGGTCCTGTCCACCTCACCACCAGAGGTCAAATTAGTCGGGAGCGTGAGTGTCACTTGGAATAAGGCTGTTATTTTTCAATGGACAAGTGGCTGGACTAGCAGCTGTTCCTGTGAATGAAGCCGCATTATAGTGGTTTGTGGTGAGAGAATGACCTTTGAAGCGCACACTGAACTGTAAAGAAAAACGGTTGATTAAATCAGAAGGCTGTCTAACCCCATTATTATAACCCTACTAACATGCTCCAATAAACTAGTGCACAAAACAAACGCAATTGAAACAAGTGATTTTTCTGACTTTGTTTAAGTAAATGACTTGGCATGTATTTTTCACAACTCAACTGAATTACTTCTCATTAGCCAAATGCAGATTTTGAAGGGCTATAATTTCTCTGGGCGTTGCATGTTTTTTCAGAAGACCTGACATTTTGGATGGCCAATGCTTGGAGTACTCGAACTGCAACACTCCTCCTCCCAAGTCCGAGCAGCCATACAAACATGCTGTGATCAGGAGTGGTGAGAGAAGCAGAGGAGGTAAAGGACAGCGGGGCCCCTAGTAGAGACACAGGTTGTTTTTTTTGTTTTTTTTGGTACTAGAATAGCCTAATACGGAATGAACAAAGACTTGATTCGCAATTAACAAATCCTTAATTAATGGGCCTATATTACGCAAAAATAGAGTCTTGTGAGCTTTATGTTAGAATGTTGTTACCTTATCAGTAACAACTAAGGCTGCATTATTAGTCTGTCTGCATCTCCAAAGCTCAAAATGCTCTGTTCCACCTTGTGATGTCATGTAGTATAATGGTGAAGTCAACAGCGATCTTTTGCCTTTAGTTCAGTAGAGATTGGCAGGGCTGAAATTATCCAAATGATTCTTGTGAAGGTGTATGGAGTTTAAACACACAGAGGAGTACTTCCTGTATCACCACATGACATCACAAGGTGGAACAGGGTGTTTTCAGTTTCACAGAAGAACACAGCCTAAATATGCAGGATTTGTTAAACATTTGTGAATGAAACAAAATACAACCGTTTTTGCTGAGAAAACATAACATAGGTCAGAAAATGGCCTAACCTCTTAAGTAGTTCCTAACCCTAAATCATGTTTACTAAACTATTTATTAATAATGAACTAAGCTTTTGTTTATGCTTTATTACATCTGATTAATGCAGTTTTTTAAACAACAACTTTATAAACAACTGTCTCTGCTTCCACATTGTTCTCATCAACAACATACTGTAGTCATTACAGCTATTACGGACAATCTTTTACAATTTTGATTTGTACCACCCATTTTGTAAGTATATTACCTCACATTGGAGTTCGCATTTAGCGGTTATCTCATCACTGCACAAATGAGCCAGTAATCACACAGTAAGAGTGTCTCCCTTCACAACTATTCACAGGGGACTCCTTTAACATTATTTACAACTTTCATCTGCATTTTCATCATTGTTTTCATACTGTTGTACTGTGGATAGACAAGTAAGGCCCTGTTCTCTGATAGTGATTGTAATTTTCTGTTTATTTTAAGCTTGTGTGGGTACCATTTCTCACATCCTCAACTGCACTAGATTTCTTGTATCTCCGTTCCACATATTTGCTATGTTTTTCTACCCTCTTTTACTTCAGTCACTGGAAGGGTGTTGAAGAAAAGTGTTATGTAACCTACTTCACATCATGGAGTTCAAAATGCATGTTTTATGGATGCAACAGAGAAGATGGGACAAAAGCTTGGAATCACTACTCGTTACGGATAACTTGTTTTTACAAGTTCTACAGATCTGTTTTTTCTTGTGGAAAGATTAGAAGAGATGGGCTTGTCACTTCCTTGCATGTGAAGATATGTACAAACAAAGCAAAGTGAATTACCCTTGTAATAACGTGAGATTTAATTGCAGATGACAGGCATAAAATTCTCACCAATCTTGGGAAGTAGAAAACTTAATCAGAATTCACATTTTGAGCAGCTGTATTCCGGTACAGTTACTCTTTCATTTGGTGGTATTCAGAATATAGTGACATTCAACTAGCTACTTCAAACTGCACAAAATTAGTGAGAAAAATAGAAAACACAGCTCTTTGAGTGCATGTATATTTTTTTTCTCCTGTTAGTGATAGGAAATGCATAATAAATGATGAAACAAACATAAAGCTGTTTTTAATTTTGTATTACTTTTTTATGTATGTATTTTTTATGTATTCACTTTAGCTGAAAGCACCAGTTTTTTCATGAGTTTTAGTTTGTTCTCTTTGAGTTATATGAGAAGTAAGATTGATGTATCACTGATCACAATACAGGCATAAGGCACTGTTTTTCTATTGTACTTTAGTTGTTGATGTTCTCCTGTTCAGCTTAGTGCAGTGCATTGCCACATCACGTAAAGGGGTCGGAGTTTGATTTTAAGACAAATCCACACAAATCCCATTGCGACAACAATGCACAAAGTGTCCACTCCCCATGGCGAGCAGCAGCACCAGCTGACAGCCGAGGAGGGCGAACCCCAGTCCTACTAAAGCCAGAGAGGCAGTGCGACGTTCTGTCCAGCCGCCTGGAGCAGTGATCCTCGCTCTGGCTCTGACTGCTCAGTTTCAAACTGGGGTAATAGGCCACAGAAAGACGGCGTATCCACGATCTCACGCTGCCTAGATTTGCTCACCTGCCCGCGGCTTTGCCTTTGGTGCCTGGGTTCAGGAAGAAATGAGCTTCATTGTGCAGTTTGAGCACCACTCCACGAGGAAAACATGTTCAAAAACAAAAAAATAACCAGCGTATCTTAAACCTCAAACTCCAACCTCTTTACAAATACAGCACTTTGCCACATAAGCTAAACAGGAGAACATCAACAAAGTACAACTAACAGCACAACTAACGTACAACAGAAATACAGCGTCTTATGCCTGTATTGTGATCAGTGATGCACCGATCGTACTTCTCATATAACTAACCACATTCTAACCCAATACCTTACCTAACAAGCTATCCCTCCATATATTCAAATGACATGCCTCTTTTTTTTTTTTTTGCATGCCGCTCAGGGCTTCTATAGATAATCTTATGTCATATCAAAGCTACCATAGTCGTCTTTCTTTCTCCACTTTTTTTTTTTTACATTGCCTAGATATATTTTATAGGTACAACTTACAAAAAAGTTTTTGTGCTTTATTTTGGATGAATTACTGTAAGTTACTTTCCCTAGTGGATCAATTAAGTTTTTCTAAATCTTGGTCAGATTTTTCTTGTGTGGGAGACGTACTGTTCCGATACTGGTATCAGATATCGCCACCGATACCGAAAAATCTGCTGGATTGGATATCTGCTTTCAAATATCGGTTCAGCCAATATACTGGTTGAACATATAAATGCATTTATTTTATTATTTTATTAGTTGTTCTGTAGTTACCTGAGAGATACATAACAGCAACATAACACAATAACACATTTGGATCAGTTTTGTCTTACTTTATATTTTGTTTAAAGGAAATAAATGTTGTTTTCAGTCTCTGCACAGGTATCTGTTGATATTGGGTATTGGCAGATATTTAAAGCCATACTGAAACCGGAACTGAAAAAGCTGGATCAGCTACATACAGCTATTGCTCAAAAATACCTTGCAAAACATGCATTTTTACTGTGGCTTGCGTCACGTCTCCACAGATCTGACCTGTAATTTGGCCTGGTGGGATCACTTGCTTGTTTCCATGGAGATGGATAAGTTTAATGCCATACTGTAGCATACAAAGCAATAGCACAAAGATATAAGCATGTGGCGTACCCTCAACTGGGCAAGTTACATAATGCACCTTTAATGTTATTCTTATCTCCTGGTACAATATTATAATGATGTCAACTTCATTATATTTAGGAAGCCACTGGTATTGTAGAAATGCATTTATTCTCCACACATAAATGTTACTCCTGATAGGTCTAAACAGACATCTTCTATTGCCTTTGCCCTTGTCATCTGTTTAGCCTCTCCCAGTCTTCCACTCATGTTATCCTCCTTCTCCCCTACTGTGTTCACTCTACCTTCCAAAAAGGCCACAAAAAAGACCAAAGTCTCAGCAGAGGCTCAAGTTCAAACTAGGCCAAGTATTTAAACAGTCTGGAAACAGTGCCTTTAGTCGTCCCCATCTTTCACTTAAATTCTGAAAGACAAAAAAGTGAAGCTGTTGAAAGAATTGAAAGGCTGATGCACAGGCAGAGAAACCCCCATAGCCCCATACAGTAGAAACTCACTTGCATGCATTATAGATCAGTGGGAATGACATCTCCCCTATGGATTCTATGTTAATGATGAAGCTAGACCGTTGAAATTAATGAACCAAGGGACCAGGGCCAACGGGAATCTCACGCAGGAGTGAAGGCAGCTCAGAATAGCCAAGAAATTGACTACCATCTAAAATACATCACACCATATTAAATCAATACATTTCATTGTTAGATAGAAAAGTCTGTTGAAGAAAAGATCATACATACGACTGTTTAGCCCGTGGGAAAATCAGAGTTCCCGAGTTTGTTACCTAGTGGTTTTCACATTGCTATAGAAATTAGTTTATTGGTAACTGGGGATGTGACAACATCTCACAAAATGATTATAGTCCTTCAGGAGAATGATCCTGTGATTTTTTTTCATCTTAAATGGCATGGTGGCTGAGTGGCTAGCACCCACGCCTCACAGCAAGAAGGTTCTAGGTTCGATCCCCGGGTTGCCCGGCCCTTTCTGTGTGGAGTTTGCATGTTCTCCCCCTGTCTGGGTGGGTTTCCTCCGGGCACTCCGGTTTCCCCCATCAACCCAAAAACATGGTTAGGTTAAAATCCTCCAGCTGAGGTCCTGACAAGCCGAGCTATAAGATCATGGAGATGGGTCCCCGGGCGCCTGAAAAGATTGGCTGCCCACTGCTCCTGAATAAGGATGGGTAATGCAGAGGATAATTTCCCTACAGGGATAAATACAGGATAATAATAATAATAATAATAATAATAATAATAATAATAATAATAATAATAATAAAAACCTTCTCTGATGTGCAATTAATCTATAGAAGTTAGTTTACATTACTGCTGAAGAGTGCAATCATCACAATGATAATCTGACATAGAACCAATGATTTTACAGAAAGATAATGCACTTGAAATCATTTATATGAAAGTGCAGTTTATAAAACAAATTTGAACAAAATTGTATATGTATATTTATGTTTAAATACCATCTTGGTCTTGTTTTCCTGGCCCCAATATTGTGTGTTCTATATTGCACCAAGGCTATGGTGACTTTTACCAAACACTTGATCCTCTTGTGCTCAGACTTGATTATTAGAGATCTCACATCACATTCTTAAAAAATGCCTACATTATACAGTCTGTACATGGCAGTCCAACAGTCAGGTTGGCAAAGACCATCTGCTCATAATGTGCACATCTCAAAGACCAGGAGACACTTCTGAGACAGTCCAGCGACTGAGACGTGCTCACAGGAAACCAAACATCTTTCTACCTACAGGAGAAATCAGTTTGTTGTAGCTGAAGAGGACTTTTTTTTTTCTTTCTAGCCTTTAAAAGCGTTCAGGGTGATGTTCATAAAGGGGGAGGCGGGAAACAGTGCTTGCAGTTTCCAACAGTTTTAGACTGATATTGTCTTTTTTACTGGAAGAAATGTAAGAATAATTTATGTGCATCATAGATCATAACTCTATACCTGAAAAGCATAATATGTCTTTAAGGTCTGAGCCTGTTTCCTAGCCGCTTTTATAAGCAGTCCAACCATCCTCACTCCCTCTACATAATCCATGGTCCAGATAGCCCTAAAAATTTGATTGACAACCTGTTTTGTTGGCATTTATTTCTCATGTTTTGATTTTAACAAATTAGAATCACACATCCAAGTGCCCCAGTAACAATCAAAAAGAAAAAAAAAAACTTTTTGAAGACTGAAACATAAATGACATTACAACTAGAGCAAAGAAATAAAGAATTCTAAGATGCCTACAGGTTCATAGTGGGAACAAAGAGTATAACCACTTCTTAAAATGGTGTGTGGAATGTTAAAATAGCTTTAAAGTATTGTAAGAGTATTTGGACAGTCCTGTGCCATGACAACTCTCCATCAACATGTCTAATGCTACACAACTGAGAGTACTAAAAGTGTAGTATGTTTGTAATATTCAGCTATTTAAAATGTTGTGCATCTAATGTCTTGAGGGATTTGGTGAGCTGTGCCTGGAAGTTTGCTCGACCCTCTATTGATTTGTCAAATAGTGAGAAGGTCTAACTGTGAACTTTATTTGCACTATTTATGGCTGAAGTTGCAAATGTCCTGAACACTTTTCTGCTTTGCTAAACAGTTGGGAGTTCTGGGAGTCAAAACTAAAATATGTCTATGGCAGCAAAAACAGTTTTTAACGGTCAAAAAAGTACTAACAAAAATGAGATTTTTTTGAAAATGACATTATACTGTCTTAAAAAAGGTCTCATCATTCTGGTATAAAAGTTAGTTTGGGTATTAAACTTTTTTCTTGAGCATTAACATTTTGAGATGAAGTTTGACATAGAAGCAAGAGTTCCTTGAAATGTTACACTTATATATAGTAATAATACTAATTATACTAATAATGTAGTTGGGATTTTTATTATTTTAAAGCAGAACAGAGTCACTTTCAGCGCTAGAGCTCTCACTGCAGCACCCTTATGAGAATACAGCGTCAGCAGGGAACAGACTCAACAGCAACTTTTTTTTTTTTTTAACCATATTACAAGGCTGGTTTTCTTCAAACACTCTAGAAATTCATCTTTTACTTAAAAAGATGTTTAATGAGGTCAAAATGTTACTTAGTTTTGCTTTACAGAGAGCACAGTTTGGGTGCTCATTTTTTGTATTGTGTTTGCGAGTTTGGATACTTGACATTGCCATAGATTCATAGATTCATTGCAGTATATGGGGTATCTCTCATGCACAGGTGACATGACTCCTCCCTTTCCCTTCTTCCTCTCCATCCTCATGCTGCAGTGTGGACGAGCTCACTCTTTCTCTTTCTTCATGTCTTTGCATTATTCCCACAGATAGCGTCTTTGTCTTTCATCCCTCCTCAGCTGCTGAAGAAGCCTCCTTCTCTGTCCAAGCCGATGATGCAGCAGTCTCTTTGTAACACAAAGAGATTGTATTTGCTCTGTGACGCCAATGGAATGGCTCCACTGCATGGCTGTGTAATTCAGTTTGTGTGCTAAATTGTTTAAACCTATCATTTTGGAGCTACTTCTTTTTATTTGTCTTCAGAGTTGTAATTTGTTTGATAAAAATCTGTGAAATGTTCAAATACAAACCATGATATTACTAATTGTGGAGTTGTTACATTTACTTCCAAGTAAATAACTTTGACTGAATTATCCACTGAAGTGGAGCATGGACTCAGCCATTAGAGTTGCTATTGCCAATACTCCTACTACAAGTGCTATGCTTTACATTCTCAATGTTTAATTAAAGTATTAGTGTGTGTGAAGAAATTATTTGAGTAAGAGTGTTTTTTCCAGCACTCTTTACTTACTGTTAATACGTGATAGTGCATATTTGTGGTGGTTGATGCAACAGCTGTCAACCCTAGTGCAACATTATGGGTGGGTAGAGAAAATCTGTTATTTTGTTTGTATTTTCATTGTGGATGTTCAAAAACCCTTGACTTTTTTGCCAAGAGAAGAAGCGTGAAACTTGGAAATCTTCAAGTGCATCAGACTAGTAACAGTAGTAAATAAATAAAAAGCATTTACAGTGTGGGCAGGCAGAGGAGTCCAATACACCGCTCTGGTGAATGAAAAATAAAAGTGACATTCTAGGTTAGAGTTTCCTAAATGTTTTTGAGTGTACAGGTCCAATTCACTTTTTTGTGTGTGTGTGTGTGTGTGTGTGTGTGTGTGCGCGTGCGTGCGTGCGTGCGTGCGTGCGTGCGTGCGTGCGTGTGTGTGTGCGTGTGCGTGTGCGTGTGCGTGTGTGTGTGTGTGCGTGTGTGTGTGTGTGTGTGTTTAGCAGTAATTTTTCTGTCTGGATTTGCATTGGTTTCCTCTGGGTGATTTTAGTCTCTCAAAAACATGCATATACACAATAATCCTAACTGGCACTGGTATGACATTAGCAGGTGGCCCGTTCTGTGTAGAGGTTAGCCCACACACAGCAAGAAAAAGAAAAATGAATGCCACACTGTGAAACTTTCCAAGCAAACCTTACATCTCCACGGAGACAAGCAGGTGTCTGACCCCTACCCAAAAAATTACATGCACATTTAAAGTACATGTTTGTGTGTTATATTAAAGGTCCTATATTACGCAAAATTGACTCTTGTGAGCTTTAAGCCGTGTTAGAATGTTGCTGCCTCCTCAAAACCAAACCTGGAGCAGTGTTTTGATTCTTTTACACACGTTTAGTAACTCTTTATTATATGTAGTCTGTACATCTCCAAAGCTCAAAATGCTCTGTTCCACTTTGTGATGTCATGAAGCTGTAGTTTTCAAGTTAACAGCCTTTTACCTTTAGTTCAGTAGAGAGAGGGATGAAATGATTCAAATCATTCTAGTGAAGGTGTATGGAGTTTAAAGACAGACATTACCACATGGCATCACAAGGTGGGACAGAGTGTTTTTTTGTTTGAGAGAAGAACACAGCCTAACTATGTAGCGTTTGTGTGCTAATGTATGAACAACTCCAGGTATGTTTTTGATGAGGAAACAACATAACAAAGATCAGAAAATAGAAAATATGAGACCATTAAACAATAATATTAATATTATCACAAATATTAAGTAAATACTATGTTTTAATACTACTATATTTTGGTGTGTTAAAGTTACTACAGGAACTTCCATGAGCTGTAAGTGTTGAGAGGCTGACAGCTTCATGTCTTTTAAAATATCTATGAGCCTGACGTACAAAATCCCACCAAGTTATTCAGGGGAAAGGCTCATGATGAGTCCAAGTGTCAGTAAAGTTCACCAGAGAGGTGGACAATGGGAAACTCAGCAAACTTAAACCTAAAAGTTATAGCTGTTTGGGTTCAACTGACACAGAAACACCTGAATTTAAACACAAGCTACGTTGTTTTTTCTTATATCCAAAGTTGACTCTACTTCTGTTTTAATTTGCTTAATTTATACCAGATGCCCGCCCTCCATAATAACAAAAATTAAAAAGTTAAACACCATTTAATATTTCTAAAATTTCTGCTGTGTTGGTTAGATTCATTTTACAGCCAATTTTATAATTCTTGTATCCACAATTTTTAAACAGTAAAGCATTTGAACCCATATTTTAGCAGAACTGGACTTTTTCTTTATGCTTTCAAAGTGCATCTGGTATTCATGTTTTTCTTTTTTTCTTTTTTTTTTTGTGCCTGTACAAGTTATCACTGTAGCAAATATATTAATAACGTAGAGGTTAAAACTAAAGGGCATATTGTAGCCTATTAAAACCCACATACTTATTATGAAACTTTCATATGTAAATGATGATGTGGTATAAGGTCAAAGGACATGAGCCGCTCAATTGTTAATATGATCAAGAAAATTTAAAATGTGCCCAAAGGGAATTCGAGAAGTCAGTCTGTAATATTAAACCAGGTCTGAAACATATTGTGATGCCTTTTCTGTAAACATTGTATGAATAATTCAGACAGAATAAATGTATTTATAGTTTCTCGCGAGGATTACATAATGGTGCTCTTCCTCACACTGACAGGACTGAAAGTATATGCACTAATCATTATTCACCTTCATTGCATTTTATTTTTAACATCTTAACATATGAATCTTGGTGATGGGCTGTATTCTAAAATATTAAATATTCACTACTAGTACAGGAAGATGATTTTGCTGTTGCTCACAAATATACACAAACCAGTTATAATTTGTATGCTTCTTTATCTGTAATTGGAAAATTTGATTTCATTTCCCTTTTGCAAAACAAACAGAAGTCCAGCATAAGTAGTCATATGTGAAAGTACGGCCTTGTGTTTTAGCACCACAGAGAGACCAAGAGTGACTCTAACGCCGCACAAACTGAGTAAAGAGCTTCTCTCCAGCCATAGACTAAAGTGAAATCTTTGAGTTGTTTCTGTGAGGGTTTAGTGCAGCGGGAGAGGATCAGAGGGAGGAGGCACATGATGTAAACACTGTTTGGAAGACTGCCTGTTTTGTATTATCCAGCCTAACTCTCTTTGAAGTATCCTCGGCTTCTTCAGTGCCTCAGACCTGTGCCCTCCTGCATACTGTACAGGCTTTTGCTCATGCCTCTCACATGGGAAAGTGAAACGATAACATGTCTGAGTCAAAGATTAGTTCTGATAGGGTGATATATCGGTTTCAGTATCGGCAGTGGTGGAAAAGTACTCAATTTTGTATAGATACTGGAGCAAAAAAATATTTGGTATTTCATGCCGATTTTTAGTTTTAATGAAGCTTCAGATGTAGCGATTTAAAAAAAAGATCTGTGCTGAATTTTCTTCAGCAGAAACAACTGAATAATTTTTCTAGCTGTTTTATCTGCATATTTTTGTTCTGGTCAGACGCTTGTGGACACTGCCTTATATCAGATATAAGGCAGTGTCCACAAGCGTCTGACCAGAACTGAAGAAGCAGCTTGGATGAGCTGCGAAACGTATTCGACCAAATAAACTTTTGGCCAGTTGACAAATTGAATTTCTCCTTTTGCCTTTACTACTTTTACTTCGTTACATTCCACCACTGAGAATCAGTATCACCCAACGCTGATCAATTTATATTGGCCAATATATTGTATTTCAGTTATATTTGATACATTTATTCAAGTGTCCATGTGTCATTCCCAGCATGTTAAAGCGTGTGGTTTTGGCTGGATTCTGTTGGTTTAATTGAATTCTGATAGTACCCAGATTTACTTGTTGCTTCTCAATTAATTTAAAGTGGCTATAGTCAAGTGTGTGAAACAGGTCAACTTAATTATAGTAAAACAGTTTTTATAAATGTTTTTATTGTTTTGAGCGAGTTGCATGGATCACAGAGACCTGACCCCTTTAGTCAGTGTATTTGCATAATAGTCTCCATGAGTAGATCTCTGTGAACTAAACTTGTGTTTGCAATACTAGACTAGTGTGGGCAGGTGTGAGTTAGTCATCACTTCACACTTAGCACCTCACGCGCTGCACCAAACAGTAGTGTACAGCAAATGTGAACAATATTTTATTAAAAATAGTCCTGATAATGCCTGCAGGAGAGCATCAGGCATATGCAGATGTAATCAAATAATAGGTGTAAGTCCCTGCTCCTTTTGGGGTGGGTAATAGTTTTTATAGTTGAGCAGATTAGTTAGTTTAGTTTAGTTTAGTTTAGTTTAGTTTAGTTTAGTTTAGTTTAGTTTAGTTTAGTTTAGTTTAGGCTTCTGAGGCTTTCATCCTGTGTCATTGTTACTTTAAGGTGCTTTTTGTAACTTTTCTGGTGGAGGGTCTGTCAAATGTTCTTCTCCATGGAGATTGCATTGCTTTGTCTGGAATGTTTCACAGAATGGTATTGAACCTTCCCATCTTCATGGAGACCAGACCAAGTTACAGGTCAGATCTGTGGAGAGGCAACCCCACTCAGTCAGAATGTCTGTTTTTCCTAGGAATTTCTGAGCTATAAAACCACCATGAGGTTAATAAATGTAAGGTAGAGCTATTTTAATGTCATACTGTGGAACATTCCAGGCAGAGCAATGACATGCACATCAATAGAAACACACAGGTGATGGATCCCCAACCAAAAAGTTAGAGTGCACTTTTAACTTTAGTAATCACTGCTAAAGAACTGCATACGTTCTCATTTTTGCAAATCTACTTTTAACTATTAGACGCAGTAATGGCTTTAGTAGAAATCAATTTTTTTAGAGTTGCTTTTGCTTTTTTACTTTAATTCTTATTTTGAATATTTCTTTTTCATTTTCATAGTAGTACTTGAGCAGCTGGATCTGACTCCTTATTACTGGCCACGCAAATCATTTGGTGATATTTGCTTTCAGTAGAGCATCTGAAAAGGAAGCTCGCATCAGGTGTGCATCACATTTATCTCATCCACCTTAAGTCACTGTCACCACTCGGCTTCTGCACAATTTACAGTATAATTCCAAAACCTCCTCACGGAGCAGTTTGACTCCTGAGATCCCACACCGACCACACCGTGAAGATACAAGTCTGTCAACTCACAGAAGATTGAAACTTCAAAGACATGATGCTCTGCCCTCCACTTCCTTGTGTGTAGTTGAACTTTGCGCTTTGGAACGGTGGCTGGCTGTCAGTGTCTTGATTTTGACCAAAACATCTCTTTATGCTGCATGTTTCTAAAACATTCTGAGTCAAACTGTTGAGTATTTTGGGAGCCCTCCTCTGTCCTTTGAGTTCAAGCTGTGTGTTTAGTAACACCTGAGTAGGAGAGGGGCAGAACAACTGTGAGTATAGCAGCTGCACCTATAGTGTATAAACAACTGAGACAATTCAGAACAATTTGCTTTACATAACACTACGTCCATCATTTAGACAGTCCTTCTCTGACTAATTATAGGAGCTTTCGCTCACAAAACTCACTAAGTAAATCTGTCTGAGCTACAAAACACTGTCACACATTTTATTTAGTCAGATATTGTTCCCCTTGAACAGTGAGTCTGTTGCTCACAGAGGGGCAAGGTCAGTGGCAAGGACAGTTTATTACAGGTCCGTAGTACATAAACTTTACAATATTATTTGTACACACGCACACACACACACACACACACACACACACACACACACGCACACACACACACACACACACACACACACACACACACACAATAAAATAGTCTCCATCTGTCTACCACACTGGTTTGCATAAATTGCTTTTTGCTCTGCTGTTATTTGTATTTTATCTTTGCAAAATATGTGATAAAAGATGACAGAATAATTTAAGATGATTTTAAGATAATTTCTTTTATTGATTGATACTACACCATGTTCCAAATGATTATGTAAATTGTGTCATAAAGTGTCAAATGTTTAGTTTTCCAGTGAAACTCATGGATGGTCTTGTGTCTCACACACCTGTGACAATGAGTTTGTCTGGTGCGTCCAACTAAAGGAAAAACGAATGAAGGACGTTCCACATTATTAAGCAGAGCAACATTTTCAAGCAATATGGGAAAGAAAAAGGATCTCTTGTGCCGAAAAGCGTGAAAGACTTTGGACAAGGTATGAAAACCTTAGATATTTCACTTAAAACTTAAGTGTGATCATCGTACTGTTAAGAGATTTGTAGCTGATTCAGAGTACACACAGATTCATGCAGACCCACTGCAAACTGCACTGGTTTGCAGTGGGTCAGCTCTAATTCAGGCCTAAATCTGCCTAATATTCACTGCTCTGGCCTCCATGTTCTTACAGACACTAGAGGCTCTTCTGTTTGACTCCAGATATTCCAACCTGTTTTGCTCACAGCTAAATGATCACAGCACAGTCTGATGGTACTGCCTAACGGCGCATACAGAGGGACCTAATCAATGACTAGCTGGGAGCATATTGTAAATTGTTTTGTTTTGTTTTTTTCTCTGGAAGTAGAGAAATTTGTCAGTAACGTAAATCAGTCAATAAGAGATAGTTGTATTGGCTTTTTGCATGTAGGAATGAAATCTGAAAGATGCTCTGTACACTTAAGTTTTAAACTTTAAACTTTTTCAGCATGTTAAACGGCCCTTGGGTTTACCTTTATTGCCAATTTTTTATTTATTTTTTTTTTTTAAACTGCAAAACAACTCACCCTCGTCATGTCAATCACTATTTCATCTTTGTATTCTTTCTCCTTACCCACCTCTTGTATATAGCTGAGATATATTTGTATGACCATATTTCTGTATTTTATTTTTATTTGTACATATACATTTGAATAATTATGCCTTATTTGACACCAGTGTCCTGCTATTTTTGCTACTGATTTTGAATTATTAACATTTATATTTTTGCTCTTTGTTATTGTATTATATTGTGATGTGTGTTGTGTCCAAATAATTTTCCTTGGTGGATCAATAAAGTTTGGGATACATCAGTGGCAAAAGTTAAACCTAATCATTTTCTAGAATTTCTAGAAACTTTTAATATTTTTGATACAAACCACTGCAAATGAACCCATGTCCAATTCTCTACACAGATTTTATTCCATCAACGCCTTTGTCAAAAAGTTTACTATGATCCAAACACAGATGCTAAAACGAAAAAAATGCTTTTACCTGTAATATAATCCAAAATGCCAAATGCTAATCATATTCACATGCTGTATGTCACATTGCTGTTAATGGCAATGTCTCTTAGCAAAATGAACCTGCTGCTTTAGCATAACACATATTGGTTTATGAAAGCAAAAATATGGTTGTTAAAATAGTTGCTGATTTACAAAATATGCAAATATATAATGCTGCTCTGACTAAAGTAAAGTGCAAAACAGCTGGTCAGCACTAGAAGTACCAACCTAGACAACTTTTTACACTTTAATAGTGTATTTTTTAGGTGGTGCAGACTTCCAAAATATAAATCACTTTTGTGAGAAATCAGAAATCAGCATACTGGACAAAGTGTTTTAGTGTGATGAATACTGATGGATAATATAAAATATTCAAAAGCCAGTAATGGACCAAGAACCTTCAATAGTTTTAGTCTTGACCCTGATCCTTATCTGTTTGGTCCAAATAATGAGGATTTTCAAGTTGTTTCCAGGAATAGCTTATATACACCAATATATTTGTGTGCCCCAAATGCCTCTTGTTTTTACTGCTATCTATCTTTTTTTTTTAGAGATCCCAGATTTGACCCTCTGGCCTCCACCTGCCCACCTACTCTTCTAAGGTATGTTGGCTTATACACTAATATGTGCCCTACTTGCCTTATGTTTTCCTCTTAGCTCTACTTTCATATTGTAATGCATCGTTTTAAAACACACAGAAACGTGCTGTGGTATGTTCTGTCTTTCAATATAATTGCATGCACAGAGGATTCAGTAAGAGCATGCTTTCTGTTCTGACCTGCTTTATGCTATATTGGGCCAGTGGGAGTCAGTATGGGTAATTTCACATCAACAAAGATTTATATTTCAGAGAAGGCTCTAATGGCTGTTATGTGCATCCTCATACATAATGCTGCTCATTCTTAATGTACATTAGATACCTCACACAGGCAGAATTTCATATGTGGCCACAGCAAACTGCAAAAATGTCTGTGGTAAAGTCCTTAACATATGCACAAATCTGAAGATTTACAATAGGCCTAATATTTTTTGTCACTAATGAACAGTGTTGGTGGCTCTTGAGTTTGTAAAGCACTTTTTTTGTGTATATAAGTCATCAAGGTTATGAGCCAATGCATAGTGTACAGCACCTGTCTGGCATCTAGGTTACAACAATGGCCAATATTTAGGACAGGTCAAAAACATGTATAACTTATTTAGCAGCCTACTTATGGATTACCCTTTTTGTGAATTGGAATTAGATGATTTTTAATGTGTTTGGCTCATTCCTATAGAAAACACCAAAATTAACAAAACCATAACAGGCTATTTTGAGATGCCTTGCTTAGTGGACCTGACCACCAATCATAAATAAGATACTGAATCTGAACTTCAACATCGACGCTACATCAAAATACTACCAGACCTGGTGCGTTTGGAATAAGTTGGCGCGCACTTTTGCAGCCTTTGCATCATCCACAGGTAACAGCTCTTACCGGAGTTCCGGAGCTTGCGGTTCCTGAACACAGAGATGATGACGAGCAGGTTGCCCAACACGTCGACTACGGTGGTGAAGATGAGCACGCTGGCCAAGGTGCCAATGACCCAGGCCGGGCGCGCACTCCCCTCTGTGGGCAGCGTGTGCTCCAGCTGGCCGAGCCCTGGCTCCGTGCTGTTCTTAATGAGGGTCAGTGCGTCCGGCATTACTGACCCTTAGCTCAGTCCTGACACGCTCATGGAGCACCTGTCCGGAGCGACGCACGAGGAGATGACAATCACGTGTGACCTCAAAAAAGTTTGTTTCGTTTTTCTTAATATGTTACTTATTTGAAATAGTCATCAAAACAGAGGGTAAAGCCTTAATGCTTAAGTCTTCCTCTTCGTCTACATTTTTCTCTTCTGGCATCTCTAATCACCGTCCGTCTGCGCCTTGTCCCCACTCTTAAAATACACACTCTTTTACAAATGTCCAAACTGCTGCATGTCGTCCAGACTGCCTTTCATTCAAGATAAGAGCGCTGTCCTTGCCACGCACCGACTGAACTGTCCGACGTATCCAGAGCTACGCTGCGTGGCGCGGCAACACAGTGGTGAATATCTCAGGAGGGAAGTCCTCACACACACACACACACACACACACACACACACGCACACACACACACACACACACACACACACACACACACACACACACACACACACACACACACACACAGTGAGCTAAGGAGAAATCCAGAGTGAGCGCGCGGAGAGACAAACAATTTAGCAGTCACTTTCCCTCAAGTGTTCACCCTAATCCCATTGCTTCTCCTCCCGCGCGCCTCCATCTCTGGGTGTGCGTATAAACGCGGCTTCCTCATTTCCCCCTCTCTATTCCCAGCGTGACTTCCATCTGGCTTTGATCTCGGCACAATGGTCAGTCCAATCTGAGCTGCGCTCTACGAGAAACGTGTCAGATTGAATGCGCTGGTGAGACTCAACTGAAGCGCAGTCATTACAGCGCGCTCATGGTCTGCTTCTTTTGTCAGTGGAAGCCGCTCTCCCTTTAACACTGACAAATATTTATGTGTGTTTCCGAATAGTGACAAAAACACCAAATCTACTAACAAAGGAAACCAGGGGCGAAATATGTTCCCTGTTTGTAATATGAAGTCTAGGCTGACAAATCTTTGCCTTGAGGGTCCAAACTCACAAAGAAAAAACTAATGAAAACAAACCAGTCTCTTTCCTCCTCAAACTCTTGTCAGTATTCAGCTTAAGTTTGCTACCAGTGATCAAGGTTTAGTTCTTGATCATTATGAGTGAATCACACGTTATATACCCAAACAAGATTGTGTAGCTTAACATTTTATATAGGCTATATTTATGCGTCACCAATCCAGTAGATGTTTCATAAAAACAGATTTAGGCATAAACTTAGTTGATTGTGTTATGTTGCTTTACATGCCTATTGACCAGGACTGAGCCAGGAAAGCTGTCTGTTGTTGGTGTGGTACCAGTTCTCTGCTTGTACATTCAAACACACAGCAGTGCGAGCCAACTATCCCAGCATATCTAACGGGCCAAGCCAAAGTGTGTTTTCAGAGCACTGGACTTATGTGTCATCGATACTGTCAGCTGCACTGGTGACATATTGAGGCCAGCGTGCACTTATTTAACTCTTTATGTGCTGTGGGGGCATAACAGTGGATGCCCTGGAGTGCTGCCGGACAGGATTATCAGAGCTGTGAGGGGACGGTCCCATAGGAGGGGGCTGCAGTGGGACAGTGACCACACAGAGATCAGACAGTAAGGTCAGACACACACTAATACTGGACGCAGCTTATACACATAACAAGGGCATAGACTAAAAGGCTTATATCTATGGTAAAGTTATAGATTATAAGATTCATGGGTTTCAGCTTCCTGAGGACTTTTTCCCCATTCAAAAGCTAAAATAACACTTAAAATATAGATTATATCTATGGATAAAATAAACAAAAACATAACACAGAGACATCATACCTTAAAACAGTAGTTGTAATTCCACAACTCAAGATGTATATACTGACTACGTTCAGCTTCCTGTTGTATGTGACTTTTTGAGAACTTTTCACAATTAAAATTCTATTATTTTGTTTTACATTGTGAATTGCTGAATAGAAACCGTCCTAATTTTTCATCACTCTGAAACCCATGGATAGTTACAGCAGTGACATTTTTCTTAGTAAATGACAAAAACTAAGATCATATCCCATTTGTTTATGCTGTTATGCCTTTTTGAAAACAACATGTGATGATTACTGGGTTTTAAAAACATGCCAAATTTCCATCATAATGTTGCAGCTATAAAACTTCCCTTTGTTGTGCAAATGAAATTGAATTATGTTTACACAGCCTATATATCTGCTTTGCCTCTGCACAGAGGAACAAAAACACGAATAAAACTTCCAAACTGCTTTGAATAAAAACAAAATTAGATTAGAAATCCTGTATGGTTCCATCCTGCTCTATGTGATTATACTTCTATTAATATTAACGACACAGTTGTTTAGAGCCAAATAAGCCATTATTGTGTTCAGAATCTACAGATGGTGCTGATGTCGGGATACAAGGGTGTGAAGGCAGCAGGGAAAACACAGCTGAAGCATATGTGAGGTACTTTGGGATCGCTGGAGGTTTATTTTTAGTTTGTACATTTCATTGTTACATTGAACATATAACTATGGTTTTATTTAATAAGCACCCAATGTGAGACAATCAATATAATGTGATAGATATAAACTCAGGCTTATTGAGTTGATCAGATGTTAGAAAAAAAGAAAAAACATGGGACGAACAGCCCAAAAACAGCAATAATGGACAAAAACGGCTATATGTCAACCTTTCAAACTGAGTTAAAAGCCAAAGAAAAAAGTGTTTTAAGAGTAGTTTGAAAAAAACGATGGGAGTCAGTCTGTCTGATCAGTGAGCGCTTAACCCAAGTCTTAGCGTAGCAAAAACACGTGGTCTTTTGGGGATGGCAAGGAGAGCCTGATCTGCTGACCTGAGCCAGAGGGGTGCTGTTTGATGGTATATTTGATAGAGACGGCACAAAAACATTGTTACAACTTTCAACTGATGAAACAGTCCAAGGGCATATAGTAAACCTTTACAGAATTATAGTAAAAATGTATTATTATTAAACATTATTTTACTTATACACAGCAGTGCATAGATATTCAACTCACTTACTGTACTCATTCACCTGCCCTCCCAGAGAACGCCCTCGCTCATTCTGGACAAAACTTGAAATACTTTTACTTAGCAGACTTTTTTCAAATTTTGGTGAAAAAACTGTATTGATAAATCCATAAAACTGCAATTACTGTATATAACTAAATACAATATACTGATGGCAGTCTATTACGCAACATTTGAACCTGACCTCATTCATAGTATCTTGTATTCATTTTCCCACAGTAGTACCTGTGATGCTGAGATGTAATTTATCTTTTGGACATGGACCAGAACTATAGAGTTTCACGGACATCTCCCCTAGCACAAATGTCTGAATATTTTGGCTTGGTTTTTTACTGGTGTCTAGTGAGAGAACTTGGTGGTACATTTTAATGTGAGTCTGCCAGGATGGCTCAAATCTTAACAGCTTGGAAATATATTGACGTTCCATGGAAGTCTGTGGATTGGGGTTAATCTTAAATCAGACTGTCTGCGTTCAGTGTTCCAAGAGATGCTGCTAAAGCCATGATCAGAGGCGATTTCAGACAGCATAAACAAACAACAAAAAAATAATGGCTTCTAGCTAATTTTTTCAATTTTTTTTTCTTTGTTTACATTTTTTTATTGTAAAATTTTAATAGAAATAGAATCTAGGCTAATATATTTCTTTACTTTTTAACTAGCTTTTTTCCTTTCTCGTCAGTGTTGTCATCACATGTGGCTGTTGAACTGAAAATCTTCTGCAAGGGTATACACTAATAATAATAATTAAACCCTAAATAAATGTTTAAAAAATACACTGATTTGTTACATCTATATATCTGGACTTGGTTCTTCAAAGGTTACACCAATATGTTTTAGAGCTGGATCTATTTTGGATATATTTTGCAATTCCACAGCTTTTATTCACCTTATTATGCCCTGTCTACTTGTATCTCTAAATGCTCCTAAACATGCTTATAGCGGTACTTCCGGTTAATTTCATTTCAAAGGCGAACTTGAGAAAAGTTTTGGTAAATGGTAAATCATCATATTTATATATATATATAGCTTTTCTACCTTCAAAACACTCAAAAAGAAAGGAACCCACTCACCCATTCACACACACATTCATACACCAGTGTACACGGACATTGGGGGCGAGATGGATTAAGTGTCTTGCCCAAGGACACAATGACAGCATCCATCTGTGGGAACTGGAATCGCACCGCCAACCTGCGGGTCAGTGGATCTGATCACTCACCCAGTGATAATGTCATGAGAACAAATGCTACCAACTGAGCTACTGCCGCTCAGATTTGACATAAAGCAGATTCCTTTGTGTAAAATGTTCAGTGTTTAAAACCTCTTTATTAGCAGTATTTATTTGCTGACAAGAGCAACAGCCCTATGCAAAATAATATAACCTGAATGATGATGGTGGAGCGCACGGCAACTTCTGGAATATGGTGAACAAAAAAAAAATAATAATAATAATAATGATAATAAACATTACTGCACTTCCGAGGGTTATCTAAAACAAAGGGAAATGCACTATACTCTGTTATAACCTGCATATCTGAAGTGTATCTTCTAATCGAATAGGAGCAGGTTCAGCACATTTTGGGGTGTTGCTTATTCAGTTTGCAGGAGATAAAACCATGATGATCAAAGCACAATATGAAGTCTTTGTGTCTTGGGTTAAAATCACATCTCTGCAATCTCCAGGGCAACCGTGAACCGAATCTACAGCAGCTAATGAGGCGCGCTCTGCAGGGGCCCTTAAGTATAGTCCACATTTTACATGCATTACATTATATTTTGATCAGTCTGTCTCGCTAATGTGCAGTTGTGCAAGTCTGTACAGTTGAGTCTGTTAGCAAAACTGACTTAAGGAATATGGAGGTTGACATCAGCATATGTAACAATTACCCATAAAATTAATATAACTATGCTTTTGTGTGAGGCATGTGACTTCATTGTAATTAATGGTCACATTTTCTTTCCACCTTCAAGGCACATTCACACACACACATCCATACACAGTGTGCGCAGACACTGGGTGCATGGTGGGTTAAGTGTCTTGCCCAAGGACACAACGATAGTATTCATCTGGATCTTCGTGTTTTTGTTGTGGGATTCGAACCACCAACCTTCGGATCAGTGAATAAACACGCTACCAGCTTGAGTTACTGTCACCGTGTTTTAATTGTGATTAACTCCTACAAACTAGTAAAAATGTGTAACTGAACAAACAATTTACATTTTCTGATGCAGGGTCCGTCTCGGCAGTTTGTTTTCATGAAGAATTGTAGCTGTTTTTGCTTTTCCTGGAATGTTCCACAGTATGTCAATGGCATTAACAAGCAGATGACCACATTGCAGGTCCGATCTGTGGTGAGGTGACCCTGATAACAGTTAAGGCAAAGGAAACACTTGTAACTGAATAAACAATAGATAAATTAAATGCCATACCGTGGAACATTCCATTGCAAAGTAATGACATCTCTGTGGAGACAAACTGCAGTCAACCCCCAACCATAAATGCTACATGGTGCACCTTTAATTCTTTTCTAAATGATATGAGCTCAGGGTGAAATCTACATAGGCCTTTAAAATATCACAAACTCTTACTAATAAATGAGAATAAGTATACGTCATTTGTTATTTTATGCTGTCAAATTATGCTCATTCTGGTATTTTGGGGGCTACAAGTAGTTATAATGAATCACTGCAAAGACATTAGATTTAAAACAAATCTTATATTGCCCATATAAAAGCAGATCTGTCTGTTTCTGTGTAAACTGCCTTTTAATATCCTGTAATGCCTCCATTCCTTCTCTTTTGAATTGTCATAATCCATTGACATTTAGACTCTCAGTGCGAGGAAATCCAATAAGAGACATCGAGTACAAGGTAACTTTGAGTTTACACGCCATATGATGGTGGATTACCTTGGTATTAATCTGTTGTGCTGGAGCGACTGTGACAGGGACATGAGTGATTTGAATTCATATTGTTGATTCTTTCTCAGTATGCCCTTCTCTGTCCTTTTTTTTACTGTTTTTCATCAAAATCCATGAAATTAAATTGTGTAATACATAGCAGGTGACATTGGATTGTACTGCATTCGCACGTAGGGGAACTGTGAGTCAGACAGATGTTAGGATCAGGTCCGGCTGTGGTAATCCTGGTGTTACTGAGAACAGCAGTGGATTTACAATCACATACACAGCAGTGCAGCCAACTGGGGAATAGTAATCTGCCTTGTACCACCCTCATCTCTCACCTTGTCTCTGGCCATTTTTTTAATTTAGTGCACGTAAAGAAGAATGTTATTGAACACAAAAGGGTCAAAACATGGCGCAATCCAATTTTCAAACTACAACCCTGACATGGCCCTCACATGTTGATAAATCACCAGTACCAAGTAGAACCAAAGCAATACCTAAGCCTATCATGATAAATAATAACCAACTTATCATTTAATGTATGTTATATGTTATAGTTTTGGGGGGTCAGTATTAATCATGAGTACTTTTTCCTATTGTTTTTTAATGTGTTTTTTAACCATATTTACATAATAGTTTTTGGGGGTAATTTCACTGGCACACACGTGTTTCAGTATTATTGTTTATCGCCTAAATTTTAAAGCAATATATTCTACTTCAATATTTGTAATTTTCTCATTTTTATTTTCAGAAAGATTTCTTTGAAGATGCACTATTGTAACTTTGCTGGTGAAGGGTCCTGCTGGACAGGATTATCAGAGCTGCTTGTCTCCATGGAGAAATAACTATAGTCTAGAAAATATTCTACAGTATGGCATTAAATGTACTGTATCTATATAATGTATTTAGAAATACATTGAGAAACATGTATTCTTACTGTGAGCCGGGTGGCCTCTCAGATCTGGCCTTTAATTTAATTTGGTGGTGCAACCTGCTTGTCTCCTAGGAGGTAGCCAAGTTTAATGCCATACTATGAAATATTACTGGCAAATATTATGCTATGTATCATTAAATGCACTTTTTTTACCTTGGATCTCAACAAAAATTTCCGTACTTTTAGTTTTAGTTCTCATTAATTAGGTGACATTTACCATGTTTCTGTCTAAATCTTGATGTTTAGACTCAAAAGGATCTCAATGTGCATCAACCTACAAAAGCCTCTATGTGTAAAGAAGCGTAAAACATAAAATTAAATCTTATTATAGCGCTACAGCTTGTCTGACATGTCTGACCCCTCTTCACACAGGTATATATTTTTCCTGGATTCAGATAATAAAATAACACAACAGTTTTGCTTCAAGTTTGTTTGTTTTTTTCTGTGTATGTTCTTGAAGTGACCGTTCTTGCATTTCAGGGTAAATATTGTGCAGAATATGAGGTTTAGTGAAGGTTTATGGGCAGGCTTGCCTCTTAACAGTAACTTGCCCCAGTCACGTTACCTGCTTGTTTTCGAAACTAATCCAATAGACGAATATTTAAAGTTATGTTCACAGCAAATACACAGCTACAGTTGTTGCAGTTGTTAGTGCAGATATAGTTGTTTTTGGGGTTTTTTTTATGCCCCACATTCACCTGGAGCTGTCAGAGCCACATCTGTCACAGCAGAATCAGGTGTTTCATATCACAGGACACTGCAGAGACAAGAGCACATCTTATAAAACATTTTTTATGTGACATCTCGGTTACAGATATTTCTCTTTAAGTGTCATTTAACCAACTGCACAGCACTGACAGAAAGATCTTAAGGGGAAGATATACCTATAATACAACACAAAGGAGGTTGCATTTTTTTTTTTTTTTTTTTTTTTTTTTGTAATTCTCGAATAAAGCATGAGATTGCCTAAGTGAATTCTTGTGGTTTCTTGTTGCTCCTGACTGCGCTATGGGACTCCTCTACCTGTGGTGAGCTGTTTGCCTTTTGGGTTTTTCTAGCAGCCACGCACTGACTGTTATACAATCTTGTGTAAGATTGTTACACAAGATTGGCCTTGATTGGAAAAAAAACAGTAGGCTGACAAGACTGACCGAAGCAGGTGAGCCACAAAAAAACCTTATTGCAAGATTAATACAATGACAGGATGGTAAAAAGCAGTTCAATAATTATTATTTTTGAAGAGGGATTCTCATTGAATGTAATACCTCACAATAATGCAAAAGTTCCCCAGAGGTGCACCTTGTACCTTTGGTGTTTTGTGGTTGAAGTACAGAATACAACAAGCGACAAGACTGTCAGCATTTGACTAAAATCTATTTCTAAGTATTTCACTCTGCTTAAAAATGTCAGCATGTTATGCCATGGAAGCACTGCACAAAATGATTGCCTTTTTAATTGTCTTTTTTTTCTGATGTTGGCCGACCTGCTCAGATCAAACGTCACTATTTTAGCCCCTGGTTATTTATTGCCTGACCAGCCAGACACTTCTACATTCTGTTTGAATCCAGAAGGGTCTGGAACTGGACCATAGAGAGTGAAAAACCTTCGGCCAAATTTTCGACGATTCAACCACATCTCTAATTTGTAGCACATGTCCTTCAAATGTGGAAGACCTCTCATCTCCAAAATTCTTGGAATATTCAGAACAAAATATATAACTTCTTTTATCTGTAATAAGTAATAGTTTGGTGCTTCGATTGTTGATTTTTTTTTTTATTTTTTTTTTTTTTTTTGCACTGTTTCTTGGTTCTTTATGTAGGTTTTTCTCCTTGTTTACGTGCAAACAGCCATATGTGTTTGTTGAATCATTGAGACAGGATATGGCCCTACTCGTCTTTGTAAAGTTTTGCCAAAGTGTGTGGTTCTGGCTGGCCGGGTGTAAGAAATATTACATAAAGACTTGTAGCTCATGCACATAGGGCTGGGTAGAATGGACAAAATGGATGAAGTCTATGCATATATTTACTTAAGATAATATTGAAACATGCACTCAAAAACATGGTTTAACATGTAGTATTCTGATGCTTGTAAAGCTGCACAATATAAAAAAAATAATGCAATATACATTTTTAGTTTTTAAGTGTTTTTTTGCCAAGATTTTTGCTAATTTTTCATCTGGACTCAGTGGGTGAATTATTCCTGTACAGTTACATGTAACTCAAATGCCTTGTGTATGGGCATATTTGACAAAAATGAATATGCACTAGGGCTGTCTGGTTACTATGGAGATGTCGTCAGTAGCACAGCCAGGTTCCTGCTGTTTATTCTGTTTACAATAGGACCGTGACATAACAAGGACAAAGTTTCCACAAATCCAATCAACGAGTGAACGCTAACTAAATATTAAAAGGTCCGTATTACGCTATTTTCTGATCTGTTATGTTATTTCCTCATCACAAGCATGCCTGAGTTTTTATTTCATTCACACATGCAAACCTTCATATTTAGTATGAGTTCTTCTCTCATACAAAAAACACTCTGTTCCACCTTAAACAGCTTCATTAGAATCATTTGGATATTTCAGCCCTGGGATTGTCAATCTCTACTGACCTAAAGGTAAAAGAAGCTGTTAACTTGAAAACTACTACTACTTCATGACGTCACAAGGTGGAACAGAGCATTTTGAGCTTTGAAGATGTAGACAGATTAATAATGAGGTGTACGAATGAAACTCCAGGTATGTTTTTGATGAGATAACAACATTATAACATGGCTAAAGGCTCACAAGAGTTAGAAGAAGAAGAAGATGATTAACATTGATTGATTTAAATCTATAACTCGCATGTAGAGACCATTCACTGATTATTGACCAAATATTGAAAATGTACTTACATTTTAATTCAACTTGTCAATTTTTAGACTTATACTTTGACTTGGATAAACTTTATTGATCAACAAGGGAAATTATTTGGACACAGCAGCTCACATGTCACAATATATTATAATAACAAAGAGCAAAAATAGCAAGAGACTGGAGGCATAATTATACAAATGCATATGTCCAAGTAAAAATATAAAACAACATAACTATTACTTTATTCTTTGTTGTTGTTGTTTTATATTTTTACTTGTACATATGCATTTAATCTTTGTATACAACAGGGAATTCGGGTAAATACATACTTGCATACTTATAAACATAATTACAAGCTTTAAACATTTATTGCTAAAATTTTCTCTTGGCTCTGATATGAGATACAGCGGTTGCTTTTTTATGCAGAGAAGAAAAATAATTTCACACATACATAAGATTGTGTAAAATAATAAATTACTTTTCAATTTAACCTAAAAGCTCATTTTGATGGTGCAGTTTGAGCAGCATCATTTTATTTAAAGCTTGCTGTATTCTTATAGCTATCGGCTATAACTTGGAACTTGGAAAATTCTCTCCCCATTGATAATGAGTGGGATTTCAGTGGTGGTCATACATTTTTATTTCAGTACAAACAGACCCATAAGCCTTTGTGTTTAATGGCAGAATCATATATTTATTTGTGCACCTATAGACACTTACTCTGCATAATTTGATCATGGCCCGGTCAATGCAGATGCAGTGTACAGCCAAAACCTCAGACAGGAATTTAAAAAAAAGACCCATAAAAATCTTATGTGTTCAATTGGTGAAATATGGATCTAAAATCAAAGCTGTGCAATTCATCACATTTTTATTGAGATCGAGATTCAGTCACTAGAGCATATGGTTTAGAGCAGTGTTCGGACTTTGTAGGAAGAACTAGTTTAAATGGCATTATTTAAGTCTCTATTGTTTAAAGTTCAGGAAATTAAAACTGAATTACATTTTCATTTGTTTTTATTAAGACAAAAAGCGTAATATAAAGAAACGCAAATGCCAAGCCCCGTCTAAAACTGTCTTAAAATCTTAAATTATAAGTATTTTGTTAAGCCTTGGATTTAGAAAATGAACCTGTCATATTACAGTCTACATCTGAGAGTGAAATATGATTGACTGGCACTGCTATTTAACACACATATGGGCACCATTCAGCCAAGTAAAGCTGATTATAAACAGGGAGATCATCGCAGTCCCACAGAGGACATGTGACTGAACAGTGAAGGAAACTGAAGGTGCAGTAAATACACATCTCAGAAAGAGTAATTAGGTGTATTACCACCATATGAAATATTATTTATTTTATTTTAGTGTTCTTAATAGACCCATTTTATTTAAGGTCATAATTGTTCTTAGCTATCAGTAATAACTGTGCTTAAAGATGTTTTTGTTTCTCTTTTGACTTTTTTGGTGGTGGGTCTGCCAGCTTGTTCCACAATAGGGATTTGAACTTATCAATCACCAGGCCAAGTTACAGGCCATATTTGTGTAAAGCCAACCATTCTGAATGCATGTCTTTTTAGTATTCCTTTAGCAATAAAATCTAATAGATAAATAAATGGAAAATATGTTTAATGTCATACTGTGTCATACTGTGAATCATCCCACAGCCTTTTCCATAGAGGCATTCTTTCACCATACAAACTGAAGGCAATCGCTTCTTAGCTATGCCCATCATGATTTAGATACAAAAGTTCTGTGATTTCACATAGCAGCAGTAGTCACTTTTGTTCACTTTGTACAGAGCCCTTTAAAAGGTTTCTTTTTTAAAAGCTTTACCATTCAATATCATCACCATTTGACCCTGCCCGTTCCACCAATACAGTTTAGTAACAAGATATTCTATTGTTTTCATTCTTTATTGGGAAATTGAAAAGTAATATATGCTATATATCTTTGCAGAATTGTTATCCCACAGTAGTTCTGTATCATTTATTTGAACTGTTGAGCTTGAACACTTTGCCTTCCTTATATTTGACAGCTATATCAATATACAATTATCATTTAAAACTAAGTAGATAAACGACAAATGCTTTATTTTCAAGAGGACAGTATAATCACTATTCAGTACTAAGTATTCAGTACATCTTTTAGTCAGAACAAATACATAATAGATCTTGTTTACAACATGTTCTTTTCTGGACTACAATTTAACAACATACTCTTTCTAAAACCACGTTTAATCCCGTTATGGTGGTTAAGCATGAATGAGTAGAAGCATTGCCCTGATATCAATGGGGCAAAACCAACCAGGTGTATGTTTATGCATGAGCGGCTGTACTTCACGGCTGCATTCACATCACTCCTAAAGCCTTTAAGCTCATAGTGAGGATCACATGGAAATGTCAGGTGGGAAGAAGGAAATTTAGATTATGTGCAAAGTATACAGGAGGTATACTGCACTGCAGGAGAAGATATATATATATATATATATATATATATATATATATAACCTGAAAGTAAATAAAACTGTTTGAGTGGACGAGCAAGCAGCTCAGTTTTCAAAGTGATCCAGAATCCAGGATTTCTTCTGGATCATCACCAAAATTTAATCATCTGTTGGATTTACCATTAGGAACATTTCCTGAAAATTTCATCAAGATCCGTCCATAACTTTTTGAGTTATCTTGCTAACTAACAAACAAACAAACAAACAAACAAACAGACAGACTCAGGCGAAAACATAACCTCCTTGGCGGAGGTAAAAATGCACAAATGTAGAGTGTTATCATTATTTATCATTAGGTATACAGTATGGTTACACTTGCCATATTTATCTTGTGATTTAAAATCCTTTTAAGTCTGAGACAAAATATACCATGGGACTGAGTAATGCTACTAATTGAAAATGTATAAATAATTTCAACTTCATTTGTGCTGTAAGGACACATATTCACCTTTGTGGCAGTTTTTGTTTCATGTAGGCCATTGGAAATGTTTACCCTAAAGAAGGACAAAACATCTGCATTTTGTCAGTTAAAAGAGAAATGCTGCTATATCCAATTTTGAGCTCCTCCTCAATTTTAAATTATGGACATGTTAAAATGTAGTGCTTTTATAAATACAATGAACACATGAACACAGCACAATATTAGGCAAACACAAACAAACTAAATTATTGCTAAAGCTGAGTCCAACAGGTCTAAATTAGAACTAAATGTAGACAAAAATTACAAGCAGTTGACGCTACCAAGTTATAGGTCAGATCTGGGGAGAGGCCTCACTCACAGTGCATGAGAGCATGTTGGCATGTGGATCAGTGTTTGTATGAGCAATACAAACACCTAGAATATAATAAATGCATGATAGACAAGTCAAATGCCACTGGAACATTCCAGCATTCCAGTCTCTCTGGAGACAAGCAGCAGGTGGTGAACCCTCCAACAGAAAAGTTACATAGTACATCTTTAATTACACCTTTGTGTTATTCTGGTGCAATTTGTTGCCACAGTCTAAATGAGAACTAAATGTAGACAAAAATGACGAGGACAAAAACAAGTCTAAAACTGCTGTAAAACAAGACAAAATAAAGATGAACAAGGACAGAATCTGAGCTTCATCATGTCTTTCATTCTACAATAAAACCAGAATAAGCCTACAAAATGGTGTCTCTAATGTAATAATAAAGGACTTTTATTTTTGTGTGACACATTTTTGTGCTTCGGCAGTAAGAGGCTGATCTTGTATTTTAATGATAGTCGCTTGTCCTAGAGAAGCACCTGATTTCACACTTATAAAATCCATTGACGCACTCACCCTACTTGTCTAAATTAAACCTGCAAAATGGCAGTGAAGCCAGTGTTATCCAGACTACAGCAGGTCTGACATGTGTATAATACCCACATAGACCAGTACCACGGTTGGGAAAACACTTCATTTTTACACTTGGGACATTATGTAAATTGTAATTAAAATACTCTAAATTGGATGATGTACGGCTTTAGTGGAGTGATTTTTCTCAAAGTAAATTGAGTGCAGTGAGCTATGTAAAGAAACCAGCACATGTACAGTACATTCAGCAGATGGGAGTACATTCTCACCAGTGTACCAAAGCACCAGAGTATCTGCAACTGTAACAGGACCAGACTGTGTGGATGTCACCATCTGTTTCATTTTAGACAGAAGAACATCTGACAAAAACACCTCATTGCAGGTAACATTTACAGGATTTACTTCAATTAATATAGTTATAAAAACAATGACATTTTGCTATACATTTTAAGCAATAAATACAAAGGGTTCAAATTTTCCATGAAATTACATACACTTCTCACAAACTCAGGAACAAAATACACAAATGCCAATGAAAATGAAATGTAAATCCCACTTGTAACATAATGGCAAATATGTTGAGGATGTGCAGTGCGTATAATTAATTACTTGTCAGAGCTCACTAGTAATTATTATAAAGTGTTTTCCAAGTTGAAAAAAAAAAATCTATAGGCTAATCTATAAAAAATCTATATATAAAATAAAGAAAGAAGAAAGAAATAAATTCAAATTCTCCATAGGGACACATTTACACCTTTACATTCACAATGAGGCATACAGTAACAGTCCTCTATGTCACACCAATCGCAAAATCCCACATCAATCTAAAAATTCATCAAATTCAGGTGCAAATTTAGCTTTAAGACAAAGTTTAACTCATTTGAATCTTCCATATTTTGATGTGCTTTTAACACAGCAATTTACCTTTAGTTAACTGACTGTGTATAGAAGCTAGCTCATGTACTTTCTGTCCCTGTCCAATGGCTTTTGAACATTAAAACAGGTTGATGTATAAGAATTATTGGACCAAACAGTTTTGCAGATGTGGGTGGTAGAGCTTTGAACATCTTTTGCAAAGCATATAGATTTAAGACTAAAAAATAGAAATGCTTTATATTTTAATAAATGATCTTTTAAAAGGTATGAAAATGTTTCTCATTAGTCACGCTATTCAGCCACAAACTAAGTGGCATCTATTGCAGCTTATTGTCCTCAGCCTGGATCTGCAGTGGATTAGTGCTTGATTAAATTGGGATAATTACACATAATGAAACGTAACTCTGGAAATATTTTTTTATCATTTTTCACATAGTGGTGTTTGATTAATGCCAAGTGTGATAAATCTCGGGTCACTGCCTATATTATTTCATGAGAATAATTAAAAGTCTCATATGACAGAGGTGCTCAGTGGTAGGAGTCAAATCCATTGGTTGGCTCTGATCCCGTAGAGGTGCGGTTTATCCGGGTGGCCCTCCTGGCTCGTAGCGACACCAGGTTCAAAAGCCTTTCTAGTTCGTCCCCTGGTCCGGACAGTGTGGCAGCAGTCACCTCCACCTGCTCCTCCTCTGAGCTCCGCCTCCACTCCCCAGTCTGTAGCTCCCAGGCCCGCAGGGGGGGCAAGAGCTGGGCGGGGTGGAGGTTGAGGCCTGGGGGGCTGGATGGGTACCCCTCGTAGGCTGGACGGGTTGGGGGTAGAGTGTCGTACAGGCCCTCTGTGTCTTGGTCTCCTGGTTTGGTTTCTCTGTATTCTTCATATACAGGAGAGTCATTGCACATGTCTCTGTCATGCTCCTTGTTTATTGTCTCATGTTCCAGAACTCGTCTCCGCTCCCATTCACCCGACTGGTTCCTCTCCCACTGGAACAGCCTCTTACCTGAAGAATATAAAAACATTTCATTGTATTTTCACTTAAAAGTGCACTATGTAACTTTTTGCCTTTTTCCATGGAGATGTTATTTCTTTGACTATAATGTATCATCTATTTCCATGGAAAATGACAGGTCAGATCGATGAGTGCATGTTGAGCAATAAAAACACCTGCAATTTAATGAATGCATGAAAGTCAAGTGAAGTCATATGCCACTTTGGAACATACCATGCAAAGCAACAACATTTCTATACAGATAAGCAGAAAAGATACATAGTGCAACTTTAATTATACCTTGACGTTCTATTTGTGTTAGTGTGACACAATGTGTTGTCACACAATATAATTCTAATTAATTTAGGTCTTGTTTTTAATTAGAACAAAAATAGTCTATACTTCTGTTATTTACACTGAAAACATGCCACAAAACTCTCACTACTTGGCTGTTCAACCAAGGAAAAGGAGAAGTTCTTGTTGTCTCACACTGAAGACGCTGATATGAAAAAGAAAGGGAGCAGAGGCACAGTGGTCCTAATGGATAACTAACTTCACAAAAACACATTTAGCTGAAATGTTTACATTTTCATGCAGCGTGTCTAATAATGAAATAACAAAATGGAACATGGAATTGGTTTAAATAATGTATCTTACCACTTCCTCTTGCTCTTCCTCTATCTCTGCTGCTCCCAAAACTCATGACTCTATAATCCAGTTGTAGGGACCTTGTACTGCCCCCTCTCCTGATAGTCTGATGGGTGTCATCCGAGTCATAGTGGGACCCCATTTCAGGCGGGCGCAGACGTGAGGGTGATAACCAACTTGCAGACTGACTGGACGACTCCCACTGTGAAGCTAGAGAGACAAAAATACAAAATTACTCAAATAACAAAAGAAAAATCCAAATCTGTCAACTGGACAAAGGGATGACACAGACATTACTCATATGGGTTAACTTTATTTGTACTAACTTGTTTGCTCTGTGCTATCAGGTGTGTCATATTGCGTTTTCTTAACAGTACCTAAATGAGATGTATATGACTATATGAATCTCTTCTCAAGTCAAACCCACCCTCAGGACCTGCCAAGCCAATGGATACATATAACTCAGTTTTGTGTCTTGTGTCACTAACTGGTTTTCCACCCTGTGAGCCAGAAATGACATTATGACCCATTAGCAGATGTCAAGAAATCAATGTGGCTCTAAAGCAATAATACCACTGTCCCAATTTATTTATTAAGATTGAGAGAAGCTGCTCATACGACACAGGGGAAATGTTCAAAATGACCCATATCTCTGTGATCTGATGTCAAGTGTATGTATATATATCGTCTTTTAAGGCATTCTGGAAGATTTTGATCAACTGAATGAAAAGGGATAGCCTTTGTAATGGAATATCCAGTGAATGAACTTCAAGAAAGTTCAAGAAACGTCAAGAAAGTTCCACGGTATGGCATTAACTTCATCTATCTCTATGAAAACAAGCAACTAACACAACCATCCCAGAGGTACAGGTCAGATCTGCGGAGAGGCAACCCTGCTCACAGTAAGAACCCATATTTTCAAGGCATTTTTGAGCAATAAAAACAATAAATAGCTGCTAGATATATACTATATATGTACTGCCATATGCTGGAACATTCTTTAAGCAATAATAATGTCTCCATGACCACAAGTAGGTTTACACAGTGCACCTTTAACCCTGAGATAAAATAAAAACCAGAAATGCACTAATGGAAGATTGATGAGTTTAATGCCTGACTGTGGAATACTCCATACAAAACAATAATATCTCCATGGAGACAAGCAGGTGTTGGACCCTGCAACAACAGAATTATATGGCACACCTTTAGTGCTAGTTTAAATGGACTGTAATGTCCCTGTGTCCTTTCTGGAGCAGTGAATTACTTTAAAGGTGTGTGTAGAATCCCTCAGTCGTCCAGGTAGAATCCATGGCAAAAGGTGAAATTCAATTTGTCTGTCAACTTTTGTCCAGTTGACAAATTGAATTTCTCCTTTTGCCATACTTTAAAGGTGTACTGTGTAACCTTCTGGGGGAGGGTCTCTGTGATGACGTTATTGCCTTGTTATTGCTCAAAAATACCTTGAAATACATGCATTCTTACTCTGAGTGGGGTCACCTCTTCATAGATCTCGCCTGTAATTTAGCCTGGTCGGGTCACATGCTTGTTTATGAAACAGCCAAGTCTAATACCATATTGTGGCACATTCCAGGCAAAGCAATAACATCTCCATGGAAACAAGTAGTGAACAAACCCTCCACTAGAAGTTACACAGTGCATATTTAAGCATAAGGTTTTTGTTTTTTATGTGTATGTTTCCAATATACAACTAATTAAATTTGTAATTTTACATGTTTCTCAAATAAATCCCTGAGGCCAGTATTTTTCAAAGCATTCCTATTTGCAGAAACTAGCATGCTTACTGTATGAACTCACGCTCCACAGTCAGGAAAAAGGCATTGCTGGTGCGCTGGTGAATTGTAATGACACATTCCCATACATACTGATGTGAATGAAACACCTAACCCAACCCCCTCTGTGGTACAGTAGTGATTATCCTGGGAGCTTATTGCGTTTGCCTTGGGTCAGTGGGAATAGGTTCTTTCACTACACCATGACTCCAGATGGAAAATTCCCCCCAGCGCTCACAATATGCCTGCTACGTGTGATCAAACATTAAATATGGATAAGAACCTCACATAACCCATTTCAAACAATCTGAACTATAATGAATGCCTTGTGTGAAAACAAGCATATAATTACTCCCTCTGCTGTGTCAATATTTACCATTGGTCTGCATCTGTGGGACTATTTTATGTTGCTAAATATTTCATAGAAAACAAGACCTCTTACGAATTCTACCAAAAAGAAGTGCAACAAGTATGGACATGGAACACTAATATACAAGGACAAAACACAGCATGCAGGTGGTTGCATAATTCATACTTAAATTAATGAGGGGACTGAAAAAAATCTCATTGATGAAGTGAGGATAGCCAGGGGGTTGCCTGTGTGGGATGGTGCTTGCTCTTCATTAGCCTTGTCAGCTTTTGGTAAAAATATATAATGTATTGTGTGTGCCAATGGAGACGTGTGAGTCACTGCGACTGCCAACAAGCCACACAACATCACACATGCCGAGCTGCTGGAAAAACCTTGGTTCTGGGTATACTATAAAGGGGCTACAGGGTATAATATAGATAAATGAGCTTACAATCCACTAGGTATTCTTTGACAAACTCCAAGCAAATTTCATCATTGCTCGGCTGGTGGCGGCGCACTGTCATCGAAGTACAAAACAAAACAAATATGTGATGGAACCAAAGCTTTGATGATGAAACGCTCACCACACAAACAGACAACACAATGAAGAATGACACTAAGGAAGAGACAGTACAGAAGAAGGGATCTGGAAGGCAGCCATTTAGTGCATCAATGACACATGTAAACAGGTCATAGTGCTTTAGGTTACAAACTAAAATAGTCATGTTTGGAAACCCCATAATGCTGAAGGACACTGGGGGATCTATTCCTTTGTTGTTCCCTTGAAGTCTCTCATCATTATTGGCCATATGCTGGTGTTTACAGTTCATATGGTGTTGTGTAATATTTATTCAGCCATTTATAAACCTTCCAAATTTGAATTAAAACAGAAATCAAACTCAAACTAAAATCACTGGTTTGATCTATACATGTAGAGAGTCACAAAAAAAAAAAAAAAAGATCCACCTTTACTCTGAGTGGGCTTGCATCTCCACAAACCTGATTCTTGATTAGCCTGGGAGAGGATCTCTTCTTGTTTCCATGAAAATGTTGTTACTTTGGATATACTAATCCACAGTAGGGAATAAAACTTGCCAAGTTCTATTGAGAA